>CM073479.1:47398155-48648155 GCA_037074505.1 Albizia julibrissin | reverse complement strand
TAAGAGGTTAGGCCACTTACCACATATATAAACCAATAGCACACTATTACCACACTATTACCATAAAAACCTTACAAATATAATAAAATCATCGGTTGAAATTCAAACTGAAAAATCGCGTAAATCCAAATGGCAAAGACGAACAACGTGCTCAAAAAATTACATTACAAATTAATAGATAGAATAATAAAATATGAAATATAGACAATCTCTGAGCCTTCCATTTAATACAGCTTGTCTTTGTTTTTATTTTTAATCAAAATTTAATACAGCTGGTCAAAGATACGGGCCTTCAAATTTAAAATTGATTTTTTTAAAAAAAAATTAGTTGACAGAAATTATATCCCTAACTTGAGTTGGTAATACATGTTTCAACCATAGGCTGAACCCACCCAATCTAAAAAATGGGCGGTTTGGGTTCTAAAAAAATGAGACTGTTTGATGCGATTCTTTTTCGCTAAAACTCATATTAGCCCAACCTACAACTGGTTGGACTACCAAGTTAGCGTGTTGGACTGCTTTTTTAAAAAAAAAAAATTGTAAAAGGCGAGGGCATAAGGCTAATTAGTAAAGTAAGTAGCTTTTTATGAGTGTAGTTGTGTAACCTAACCCTCATCTCTCAGTCTCTCTCTCTCTTGACTCTCGGTCTCTCACCTCACGAACCCTAGCCCCAACCTTGCCTTCTTCAATCTCACCATTGGCATGCTCCTCACCTCCTCCAATCCTTCTCCTTCCAACTTGGCGACTCAACGTCGTCTCCTCCCTCTTCCAGCTCTTGTAGGAGTCGTGGTGTCGTCTCCTCCTCCTTCAAACTCGGGTGGTGTCGTGCCATTGTCTCCTCTTCCTTCAAACTTGGCATGGTCCCATCCTCCTTCTAGGTCGCTAGTCGGCATCATCTCCTCCTTCCACTCTCCCAGTTTCAAGTATGTGACTCATATACAAAAAGAAGAAAAATAAAACGGATTCAGCGGGCTAACCCGCCAACCCAAAGATTATAGGTTGGGTTGACTAAATGTCAACCTATATTGATGCGATTCTTTTTAGCTGAACTCATATAGTTCTAATCCGTGGTGGGCTAACCCAAACCCTATGGTCCAACCTATATTACTAGCTCTACTCCCTAATTAACTAACTAATTAATTAAATGGTTGACTTTCCTTCCAGAATACTTTTGCGATGTTGAATAAAAATTGAAATTAAAATGTTACCCGGAAAAAAGCACAATCTGCATTATTTATTCTTTTTTTTTTTTGCCAACCATTATTTATATTCGTTTCAAATATTATATTTCGTACTTGTGTAACTAGTAATATGTCGCCTACTATTTGTCTCTCTCTTTTTTTTTGGGAATGATTTCATCAGTACCATAGGCTTTGTATTTATATATTTAAAAATTAATACATCAGTGTCAATATTAATCACTAATAAATCCATGGAATTCACAGATAATGAATAATCTGGCATGTAATATTTAAAAATCTTATATTTATTTCTGCAATGTCAACGTAGGAAAAATAATAATTCCATGGTGTACATTCATTTTCAAAGCTTAGCGGCGGGACAAAACTTGGACTTCAAGTCAGCCTCAAATGTCGTCCTCGCCCTTTTCTGGTAAGAAGACTCTGATTGAGTTAACCATTTGACTCATCGTATGATGATTTGTGGCTGTGAGCCATGTAATTTTAAACTTTTAATCACTAATTTTCTTTAAACCTGAGCGGGTCCCTCACATGGTCCAGCCCTTCATGGAGACCGCTACACCCCTCCCTCGAATATCAATCGTTTGGGTGGAAAATTGATTATACATTTTGTGACATGAATAATGAATAAAGTAAAATCAATTATTTAAAAATACTTTTAAATAAGTACTTAGAGAATGAATATATATGAACGCATCACATTTAGTGTATTTTTGTTTTAATTTTTCAGAAATATTTTATAACATTTAGGATAAATATGTGAGAAAAATTTTATCCCAATTTATAAAAAAATATTTTAAAAAATATTTTTTTGAGGTTGCCACACAAGCACTAAGCAATTTTTAACTTGTACTATCCTTCTCATAACACTTCTCAATGGTACATTTGCAGTGGAATTAACCCCAAACACTCTGGTCTTTTTAAATATGAAGTTGTGACTTGTGAATTCCAATCACCTGTGAAAGATATAATCCAGGTTATTAAATCTGGGCCGAAGGTGAGGCCCAAAAACTAGTGAATCACTGTAAACTAGTTTGGTTTGAGTATCAACACGGTTCACCTTTTAAAAAAAAAATTTGATTTTTTTAGAATTTTATATTAATAACCATGAAATCTCCACTTTCTCACTAGTTTGGCCCTGAGTTAGCTTCAGTTTGACTCCTATCTAATCTACTAACTCTTAACCTAATACCTCAATCAGTTTAGTGATTGATCGGGGTTTAATAACCTTAATATAATAGATATTGTTAGGTAGGAATAATTGTATCCTCGGCTAGCATTTGTATATTGGGCTTGTATAATACGTAGCCCAAATAACTTAGTTGACTGGGTTTATCTGGTCGCCCAAATAAATTTTCTATCAGATATAATAGAGGGGCAAAGCAACAAAATAGTTTCATATTAACAACAAATTTTAGAAGTCATTAGTTTTATTGTTGTTGCCAATTCATTTACCAGATTTCTTAATTTGCTAGTTGTAGTCATTATTGTACACATAGCGAGTGGAAATTTGAAACTTGAGAGTATGAAAAATTGAGGCTGTTGATTTCTTTATTGGTTCTGTTAATTCCCCATGTAACTTGTTATATTACCAATTGTATCGTTCTCATACATATATTCACATATGAAAGTTTGAGAGTATGAAAGGAAGATGTTAATTTCTCTATTGTTGCTTGTTAATTCTTCCGTCTAGTTTGTTGATTTGCTCATTGAAGTTGTTTTTTATTTGTTGGTGAAAGTTTGAGATTATAACTTGTAATTAAAAAATTGAAGTTATTGATTTCCTTATCATACTTGTTAACTTGCTAATGGTAGATGTTTTTATGCACATATAATATATTTGCCGGTGAAAGCTTGAGAACATGAAAAATAGAAGTTGCTAATTCCATTACCTTCTCCTTCAATTCTATATATAAGGTAGATAAATAAATTTTTTTTTGTTATATTTATAAGACATTTCATTAAAGTTTTAAAGAGAATGTACAATTCAACCCTTCATTTATTATTATATTTATTTTATTTTTATTTAATATTATGTGGCACATTAAATAGAAATAGAGGTAAAAAGTTGTTAACTTTATAACAGAATTAATGAAGTTTAAAGTTTCGCTTGTATAAAAAAAATGTTGACAGTGCTATAAAAATAAGATTAAGCAGTAACTTATTAATTTGTTAATTGATGTTGTTGGTAATATGCACATGAGAAAGATTACAATTGGTAAATTAACAAGTTTGACAAAGGAATTAATAACTTCCATTTTCGGCTGCAAGAAATTGACGACAGGATGCCTTTTTTAAAATAATGAACAACGGGTATTTTGGTCGTCTACCCTTAAAACATGATAGTAGGATCATTTTTATCCTTCATCATCGTTTGTTGAAATTTCAGAAATTTTCGGGGATGATTTTAAATTAAATTTTTATTGTGGTCCTTAAATAAAATTTTCCCATTGATAAATGCACCCACCTACTTTTAGAGAGAGGCGGAAATTTAAGTCGGGTCCGACCCGTGTGCCCGGGTTATTATCATTGCCCCGAGTGGGTGCGTTTAAAAGCTGGTGGTGTTAGGGTTAGAAGTCTGGCCATTTGCCGTACAGTGGGTGGGAGTTCAGTTCAGACTACACCGACGGAACCAACCTAACACAGACATATCCGAAAGCCATGACTGCCCAGACTCAAGAGGAGCTTCTTGCGGCCCACCTTGAACAGCAGAAGATCAATGTAATTTATCTTCGTTGTTTCTCACTTCGCTGTCGTGTTTTCTTCTCTGATTTCGCCGTTTAATGGGTCGATGTCTTGTTCTCAATTCGATCCCCGAGAAAGTGAGAGCGCCGATTTTGTTTTTTATTAGTAATCTCGGGATTTAGCCCTCTTCTAGGTTTATTCATGCATCTAAGGCAGCTCACGATTAGGGCTTTTACATTTAAATAGGTCCAAAAATTAGCAGTTGATCTGCTGAATTGGTAGCTGTTTTCCAGAAGTAATGATCGATCTCTATTATCAACAATTGAATCTATTCTCACGAGTATATCTATTGCGTTTTAGTCAATAATAGGAGCTAAAGTACTTTTGAACCCTAAATTTAATGCCACAGTGAGTTCCTTATCATCTAGTACTTGAACTTTTGAACAAAATCTTTTGTAGCCTGATGAACCTGTGGTGGAGGATGAAGATGACGAGGATGAAGATGACGAGGATGATGAAGGAGATGAAAATATTGACGGTAAGTTGGTCATTAAGATTAATGGAACTATACTACACTTTTCTTATTCCACCTGCAATGGCTTTGGGATGTAGGATGCTGGCAAATTATTGTTCATGATTAATACTACTATTCTACTTTGTTTCTCTTATTTGGGGTCATCTATTTCAAGGTCATAGTCTTGGTCTGCAAAGTTATTGTGTCTTTACAATCTACAATAAGTTGAAGCCTACAGCTTGGTTCATCTTTTGGTCAAAACTTTGACATGGGAATCACTGTTAGCTTCTTTTCTTATTATGGTTAAAATTGCAAGATCCTCCCGTGCACTGCTAAATGAAGCTGGCTGCAATGTTTGCCGTCGTTCTGCATGAAACCAGAGTTTTGAGTTGTCATAGATCATGCTAGTGTTAGAAATAAGTTGGCTGAAGTCTACTTGTCATTTTATTATTCATCAGGGATTTGGGAAGAATAAAACATAGTGCTGATTGTGATGTTCAGTTGTGGATGACTGACTTGATGCTGCTCTATCTTTGTACGTTATTGAAATTTGATGGATGCAATTCACTATCTCACTAGAATTTGTATTGTATGCAGGACAAGAAGGTGATGTAAGTGGCAGGTCTAAGCAGAGCAGAAGTGAGAAAAAGAGTCGCAAGGCAATGTTAAAGCTTGGGATGAAACCAGTCACAGGTGTCAGCCGCGTGACAGTCAAAAAGAGCAAGAATGCAAGTGTTAAACATCTTTAGTATTCACTTGGTCTCAATTTTCCTTGTTTTGGTTATAAAATATAACTTCTGGACAACTTCTGTTTCAGATTCTCTTCGTTATCTCGAAACCAGATGTATTTAAGAGCCCAACTTCTGATACATACATTATTTTTGGGGAAGCTAAGATTGAAGACTTGAGCTCACAATTACAAACTCAGGCAGCTGAGCAATTCAAAGCTCCTAACTTGAGTAATGTAGGACTAAAGCCTGAATCCTCAGCAATGGCTCAAGATGAGGACGATGTGGATGAGACTGGTGTAGATCCGAAGGACATAGAGTTAGTGATGACGCAAGCTGGAGTGTCAAGACCGAAGGCTGTTAAAGCCCTCAAAGCTGCCAATGGAGACATTGTTGCTGCCATTATGGAGCTTACTACTTGATCAGCAGATTAGGGAGAATTTTAGGTTTTCAAATGTGGAGTTAAGTTTGTTGTTGATTTAAGTTTTGCTCATCTGGGATTTGAAATAGCGGTTTGCCAATAGTATTGTTGTTTTCTATTTTCTTTCTATAATTGTGTGTATGAAAGGAAAACAATGAAAAATCATTAGCATGTTTTATGCTGTGAATGCCTGTCGTGATTATCTCGATTGGTGAAGCTAAGAGTTACAATATGATGAGACATCTTACCATTTTTAAACATTGGTTTGATTCTTCTTCCAAGATCTCATGCAACACGAGGAGGATCTTGTTGGGTCTGGATAACCTTGGTTATGCCAACATGCTGTTAGAATTTAGAACTGACAGAAGGGCAGCCCACATAGGCAGGTCTCCATGCCCTATCTATATTAAATCACTTCGTGTGTTGCAAATGATTTTCTAGCCTTGTGGAATTAGGCGTCGCCAGTTTGACATTTGACACTAGTTGGGAGTTGGAAACTTTTGGCATCATTAGCCTTTTTGTATTTGTGGGTTTCCCTTGCCAAAAAAAAAAAAAAAATCCCAATGGACCTTAAATATAGTCCTAGGTTTTGAACATGTTTGTTTATTTGAGATCTTTAGGTGATTCAGCGAATGAGTTGATCCAAAAGGAATAGAGTTTGCAACTCTGAAATAATGTTAGGCAATTTTTTCCCCCAGTGAGAAACTACATTAACTTGCATCCTTCTGCCCCTTAATTTGACATGTATTTTATATTTTTCGAAGCTTTTAATCTCTTAATTTATTGGTTCATTTGGAAGTTAGAATGGAATGTAATGAATTTCTTTGAATGTGAGTTTTTTTTTTTTTGGTATTCTTGAACAAACAATAATTAAATTATAGAGTGACTGTTGAATAGCTGGAGGGTAGCAAATATTGCATATCTTGTGTATTGTTTTTGTTTTATTTCGTTTGGGGCAACAGAAGGTACATTGCAATGATTCCTAGCATTCAGCTTGGATGTTAAATTGAACTTTGACCATACAAAATTATTAAAATATATGCCCGTTGTATAATTTTGTCCATTTATATTCACCTCAGGCCCTCAGCCCACAAATGCAAATCCTCCCAGTCCCAGGCATGCTTAGCTTGACTTATTGAAAGGGTTAAAGGAGGGTAATGCAATAAACCATGGTTAGGTTTAGGTTACTGAGGCTTCACAATCAGGTGATCACACTTCCCGTACAGACAAGATGACGCGTGTCATATCGTTTCCCCGGACAACGCGGTTTCATCCCCCATCACCGCCCGATTTATTAATCTCCTTCCTCCCCCTCCTTATCTTCCCCCCCCCCCAATTTTCCCCTCCCGTCCCCTCTCTCCCCCAATCCTTTCTTCTCTCCATAACATGACTTCCATTTCCATTTCCATTTGATTCCATTCTTTTTCCCCATATCTCTATATTTCTCTCTTTTTCCTAACTTATAACTCTTCAGCAATGGCGTCTTCCCATAATTTAGCCAGCATCGAGCCCTGGACCATGCGAAACACCTTCGCTGATTCCTTGTTCCCTGAGACATTCGCTTGTGACTATGAAGCTCTTACTAAGGCCCTCCACAATTCCCTCTCTGGTTCCACCACCTCTGATACTGTTTCTCCCTTTTTGAACCTCGTCAACCCAGACAAGACGCCCTCCTCCACCGTTTCCGACCAAGAAACGGCGCCAAAACGCCAGAGAAGCTCTATCCTGTCTGCCACCGGTAAGGTTTCGAAGAGGAAGTCACGCGCGTCAAAGAGGTCTCATACGACGTACATAGCAGCGGACCCATTGAACTTCCGTCAAATGGTTCAGCAGGTGACCGGAGTGAGAGTGGACAACTCGCAGATGCCAATGGCGCCGATCCTGAAGCCGGAGCCACAGAGACCCCGTAGCCGGTTGCCCAGCGGCGAACTGTTCTTGCCGACGCTGGACACCTCATCGTTCTTGCTGGATCATCAGCAACAGAAGGAGGAGACGGTAGGGTCCACCCCGGCGGCTGCCCCTGCGATTCCTGAGCCGGCCTCACTCGCTTTTGAACCACCCGTTGTTGGGGTGGTCGACGCTGATCTTGACTCTCCCGCCTCCGAGTTCGACGCTTACCTGAACTTCCCCACTCACTTTCCCACTCTGGAATCATGGAAAGTTATGTGACAGACATTCTTCAATGTTCTCTCTTTCAGATTTTTGATCCTTATGATCAGTGTTAGGGGGGTCTCTTAGTGCTCTGTTCTGAAGAATGGGTATAAATTCGAGGAAGAAGGCGGTGAATCTAACACTTGTTAATTTCTAATTTTAATAGCCTTGTCCTTGGGGATGTGGGAGTATCTGAGGTTGGTGGGTGGTATTATATATATTAGATTATAAACTAATTGTTAGATTTCATGTTTATGTATTAACAATGCTGCATCTTTCGCCCCATTTTCTTTCTTATTCTTCAGTTCTTGCATGTCATTATTTTTTCTTCCTTTCGGTCAAATGCTGAACAGAACTACGGCGCCTATATGGGCATGGCAAGTGATAAGGGATATTTTGATAAACAAAAATTATTATAATACTTTTTTTTATAATATAAGTTATTTTAATTAATTTATCAAAATTAAAAAATAACTAACTTATTAAATTTATCTTAAATAAGATTTTTTTTTTAATTTTATTCATATTAAATAGAGGCTGTAGGCTTTGAAGGAGAGAGATGTTCTCTAAAGTATTTTATATTATGAACTGAGTTATTTTTTTAAAAACAACTTATACAATAGATTGGATGGAGTATTTATATAAAAAAGCATGGCTTGAAATTTTTAAGTTAAAATATATTTCTCTTAATTTATACTAACCAATACCTTAAATATTTTACTCAAGTCAGTTTAATAAAAAGTATAGTGAAGTAATTCTGAAAAATATATTTATTAGAAGAGATAAAAATACTTTATGTTGTTTCAAACCTTACGAGGAAAAATCTTGATCAAATCAAATAAAAAGAAAAAAAAAACATAGTGAAGTAATTAGCTAACCATACTGTGTCCTTTGCGAGTGATACGGGCACTAGTCACCAGGACTCCGCTCGTAACATCTTTTGACTTTAACATCGAGAAAAGTTCTAACAAGGTAACAGAATATCAAGCGCTTCTTTCCTTTAAGTTTATATTTATGTATAAATTTAATTTATATAAATTAAAATAAAATTTCTTCACATATTTATTTTATAGATCGTAAAAATTTTCTTACATACATGAATTACGATTAAAAAATATTTTTAAAAATTATAATCATTATTCTAAATATATTCTAAATCCTCGATAACGTTCCTGTCGATGTTTTTATATTACAAACAGCTGTCGTCAAGTTGCAGATAAAGTAGTCGAAGATGCATGTAAAACTAAAAGGTCATTGAACGTAAAAAATTAATAATTTCATGTCAGTCAACTTGGTATTAGTGTACAACGTACAGGAAAGTTGGCAACCGTGGTCTCTTTAAGTCAAAAGGATTAACAAGAAGAAAATAGTATATAATTTGTGGGGTTAGGTTTGGGAATAATTTGACCTGGGGTCTGCTGATGTTGTCTCTAAAAAACGATAAAATAATTCTGCAATATAAAACAAATGAAAGTTATATTTTTTAACTGTGGCAAGTCCACCGATAATACAAAACAATCGAAACTTAAGGCTCTCGTTAATATATATTGACCCTAGCTGGCTTCCGAATCACGTCATTGTGTGTTAGTAATTTAAGTCTTTTTTTCTATAAAAAAAAATTCCAGAGTAAAACATAAAAGAAAGAAAGAGGTAGAGTGTGTCGCATGTTGGTAAACAAACAAGCTTTTCGATGAAAATATCTCTATTATTCTTTAATAAGAAACAAGACGAGTTGTTTTTGTCTGGAACAGAACCAATTTTTTAATGCTGGATAAAGTATAATATAATTCTTCATACAGATCAAAAAAGGTGTTGAAACAGCTGTGTGATTCTAATGTTCGTGTATTATTCCCTTCTATTTATAAGTAATTTTTTTTATAGAGTTGGTTCCTTTTATGAGCAATTTTTACTTTATATTTAAGAATGTAAGTTATTTTTTTTCTATTTTACTCTTATTAAATATATATTATTTATAATTAATTTTCACACACACCAAGAGTTATATTAAGGAGAGAGATAACTCACTTAGTGAATGAAGTCAATAAAACATTGAGAAAACCTATTTTACTATCTCTCTTACATTTTATACATTATCTCTCTGTTTTGGTATACTTATTATTAACTACCAATTTATTTTACACAATAAAACAAAAGTTACTTATAAATAGAACTAGAGAGAGTACATACTATCATTACACTAAGACCAATGCATGGAGTTACCCATTTTATGACTTGAGAACAATTTACTTTATACAAGTTTGTGTGTGAAGTTATATGAAAACACATTATTTACGTATAATCAATAATATGATTTATTTTCAAATCTATGCATAATAGAGCGCACCAATTAATTATTTAGTTTGTTGTTTCTTACTCTTTCCATTCTTTTTTATAAAAAATATTTGGAGAATGCCATATTTTTTACTTCTTATTTTTCATTTTGGCCTTATTTAACCATCCTATTTAAATTCAACCTAATAAATTTTCACAACTTCCAAAAACCTATTTATTCTACCATATTTGTTTCTATATTCTCTCTTTTCTTTTTTTACAATCCTCTTTATTCTAATAATTTTTTTATTCTCTCTTTTACTCTTTATATCCTTATAAATAAGAGTATTTTAGCTAATAAAATATTATAATTTTGACATATTTATTATTCTTTAATGACGCTTTAAATTATTAGATTTGATTAAACATTTTTTATAAAAAAGAAGGGAAGTGCAGCACAGTCCTTAAATTCTAATCAATTATTCCATTTGTCCCTACACAACGACCAATAACAATAGGCCTCATCATTTCATTAAATTTATTTTGTAGTTGTTTAAATGGATCGCATAATGATACTGATACTGTGCTCTATCAACATTTAAATATGTTAATCCATACACATTTAAAAAAATATAGTTTTTGAGAAATTGAGTTTTGACTGAATTTGAAGAATTCAGTTGGACGGTGCTAAATTTTAAATACAAAGTTAAAGTGAAATTATAATTAAACTGAGATAGGAAGATAAAAATTGGAAGAGTAGGAAGATTCTAGGAAAGAGCCAAAGAGGGAGGGAGAGTGACGAGTGCAATAACGTAAGCAGTTGAAAAGAGAGTGAAGGGTGGATAGATTGATGGGATGGGACTGTAGCCAGCGGCGGCTGTTTTGCCTTCTAAAATTATAAGGTTAATATGACTTTTGGTCTCTGAAGTTTGGTTCAATTTTGGTTTTGGTTCCTTAAGTTTAAAATCAGTGGTTTTGGTCTCTAAACTTTGACTTGATTTTGATTTTGGTCCCTTAAGTTTGAAATCAGTGATTTTGGTCCCTGAAGTTTGACCGATTTTGGTTTTGGTCCTTCAAATTTGAAAATGACTTGATATATTATTGTAAACTTAGGGACCAAAACCAAAATTGGCCAAACTTAAGGGATTAAAACTAAAATCAGGCTAAATTTCAGGGATCAAAACCACCGATTTCAAACTTAAGGGATGAAAACCAAAATCGGGTCAAACTTCAGGGACTAAAAGCACCGATTTCAAACTTGAGGGATCAAAATCAAAATTGAACCAAACTTCAAGGACCAAAAGTTATATTAACCCAAAATTATATTATAAAGGATTAATTAATAATTATTATAAATTAATAAAAATATTTGAAGTGATTACATTTTTTTAAAATTTAAGTAATTTTTAATATTATTTTTACTAATTACATTAAATTCTAATATCATACTAATTATTATTTTCATCCACTATTCTTATTAATTATGGTTATACATGAAAAAAATATTTAATGTTATTTGAAAATAAGTAAGTGCCTTATAAAAAAAACTAAATACACTGGTTAGTTGTTACCTTAAAATAAGGATAAAAGAGAGTATATCCTTGTTTGGAATAGTCATTTAAAAATATTTTTTTAATTATAATTTATGATAAACGAAATAAATATGTGAAATTAATTTTATCTCGATTTACGTAAATATTATATTTTACGATAAATAAAATATATGTGAAATTAATTTTATCTCAATTTAAATAAATAAATATTTTTAAAATTATAAAAGTGATCATGGTTTTGGTCTCTTCTTTTCCTCTTTACTCTCTACTCTTTTCTTCCTCCTCACATTTTCTCATTCGACCTTTTTTTCCTATTTAGGGCACTATTCTCTTGTTTAATTATCACCATCTAATCCTTTTCTAACACCATATTATATATGATAACCTTTTTAAGAGCAACTTATATTCTAACTTGGTTAACCCACAACATTCTTCCCTTTGTTCCTGTACTAAATTTTCTCTGTTCCTCGATATTTACCCAAGCCTTCCTTATTTATTTTCCCCCCCCCCCAACTTTAGGGAGGTTGACTTGGCTTTGTTGAACCCTTTCTTCACTGTGTCTTCCCTCTCTCATCTAATTTCTCTGCATCTTATGTCATCTCTTCCATTTATTTTCTTCACCTTTTTGTTTTTCTCCCCCCTTGCACTGAAAGTATCCTGTACTGATATCGCAACCTAATTTTTCTTAACATGTACATGACTAAAACAAAAAAACACTAGACTTCTATCAATTAAATTTAGCCCGTACGGTCACAATGATTAAAAATTAAAAGAGAAAATTGTTTAAAAATAGTTCATTACAAACTTATTTAACAAATGAAACCTTGACGTGTAAATAATCTTCCAATGTGTAAAAGATATTTCCTTGTGTTTAAAAAATATTCTATGTGTTCAATATATTTTTCCTATGTATGTGCGAACAATCTTTCTTTATATGTAAAAAATCTTCCCTAAATCTAATTTAACAAATAATTTTTTAATAAAATCTTTATGAACAATTCCTCAAAATTTAAGTTGTATTGGTAATAGTTTTAGCCAAGACCTGCAAGCTTGCAACACTTATGGAAATGGAAGCCTGTGTTGGTAAATTATTTGGGATGTTTGGATAGTTTTTATAAGTACTTTTTAATCATGATTTATGAAATATGAGGTAACTTTTACGGTCTATGAGATAATTTTTACGGCCTATAAAATAAATATATAAAAAAATTTTATCTTTATTTATGTAAATTAGATTTATACATGAACATAAATTCAACTAAATAAGGCTGATTCGTGAGGCAATCATAGGTTATTGTTCATCCATGAGGCAATCATAGGTGACGCGCTTTGATGGGACCCACCTGAGTCTTTTGACCGTTAACGCACAAGTCCAGGATCCACCCCATGCGTCCAAATAATAAACATTTCCATCCACACTTTGTTTTCCCAAACTATGATTTACTCCTCTCGTCCTAAGGAGAGAAGAAAAATTTTATATAAATATATAATCATACCCTTCTTTTATTATAACGAGTTTATTTTTAAAAAATATAATGAATATTAAATAAGAATAAAATTAAAAGGTTATTTAATTTTATAAAAGAGTTAATAAAATTTAAATTTTTTTATATTCTATATGAATCATATTGGAAGTATATTATAAATAACACAAAAAAAGTAGTTCTTTTTAATCTATAATATAAATCAAATGAAGAAAGCTTTGAAACCTAATTTAATATGAATGAAATTGAAAAAAAAAATTAATTTAAAACATATATAATGAGTTAATATTTTTTTAATCTAAATATATAATAAATTAACTACCATTTTTTTTTTATTCTGAATGCAAGCGAGAATATATTTTCTGATATTTACAAATTAGGACGAAGAGGACAAACAAAGGGTAGGCGAACGGCAATTAATGTGAGGCGCGGGGGGTAAAGCGACAGCGTTACGGGTTGACCTAAGCAGTTGCATGTGTCGGATAGCTTTATAGGATGGCTTTGCATTGCCCATGTGGCTGGTGGACCCCACCCTCCCTCCCCCAATGACATCTCCTCTGACTTCTACCAGTCTTCGTCAAACCTGTCGCCCTCACTTATGCCCACCTTTTGCCTCCTACTTACTTCAGCATTTCACTTTTAACTGCGTCATTTGACGGTTATGCCCCCCTTCCCTTACGTCACGCTTCCTTCACTATTACCTCATCCCATCGCCCAACTCACCTGACTCCCAATTCCGAGCGAAGTGTTGCGCACTTGACACATTCACGAACACATCACCTCATCAATCAATACCACTGAAGTGGCCAAGAGTTTCTTTGTTAAGATACACTCTGCAAGTAGCCAAGAGTTGTCACAGTAATGAATTAGAGTTCAGTTACAGGAGTAACAAGAGATCTTTGCTTCCGGCCTCCTAGACTCGCTTACAGATGAATTTTCAAGGTACAAGACAGCTCTATATAATCCATATACTTCTTTTACAATCATGAATGAAGGCAGTTGAGTCAGGCGTGCATTTCCAGCAGATAAAGCACGCCTATTTTTGAATAACTTCTTTATGCGCCTTATATGAAAGAATGACATTCCATATCAAAGATACTACATTAGCAGCAAGGACCTGCAATTGATCCATACAACAGTTCCATAAATTAATCAGGAGGAGAAGACAGAACCAAAGAGTAGATGCTAGATATGGTATATCATGTGTCAAGAAGACATCATTTATGGGGATAGAGGTAACAACATCACCCAGCAAATGCAACAATGACCAAGATGCCTTTATTCTTGGAGCATTTAAATTTATCAATAAGCGGATAAAAACATCGTGAAACAACAACTGCAGATAACCATAACAACACCTTGTATTAAAAAATGGCAACTGACATCTCAATTTGTGCCTATACTTTCTTGAACAAGAAACACACCTTCAAGATAAAACCCCAGGGACACAACAACAAACGGTGCGAATCAATAAAGAATAAGGGAATGCAACAGACATTGCTTTCCTTGTCTATTATTCCCTTCTGTTATAGAAGTAAAATAGATAACCTCCTTATATTCATCTAGACAAGCCAGTAGAAAATTCTTTCAAAACACCCCAATTTTCGTTACTAAATATAGGGACCAGCTACCTTCAGATGGATTAAGAGCTTCCATCCTTCATATTGTAAATCTAAAATTCTTCAGAGTGATAAAGAAGAGATTATCCTTTAATTCAAATCAACAAGCTGCATGTATTTAGTCTGATGGCCTAACCTGGAATTGTTGTGGGACGAATCTGAAGTTGAGAAACTGAAAAGGTATCCATAGTTGCCAGTTTGCCAGAACAGCAGAAAACCACTCCTACAAAATGAACTTTGTGCATGAGCATGCAATGCACTCTTTAAAACAAGGGAATTTTATCTGGAAAACCATTTTATAAGCAGATACAAGTTTGAACTGAAGCACAACCTGTTGAAGCTTGGGCATAACTTGTGATGGTTTCCCCTCTAGAGTTACCAGCGTGGACAAAAATACTCCAATGAATGTGGGAGCGAATAAAAACTGCAGTCATATTTCACTGCATTAACAATTAAAATGTCTGACAAGCAAAGTAAAACACAATAGATACAAAGTGGCAATAGATGGTTGATAGACCAACAAATAAACCTCACCTGATCCAGTACAAGCCGCAAAAATGCACCAGATGCACCAGGCAGAGTAACTAATTTACTCAGATACAAGTACCTACAAGATTCATTTATATGATTTTTTTTTTTAAAAAAAACGGTGTCAGGGAAGCTAATGGATCAATAAATAATAATTATCTTCATAAGATTCCTGCAGTTTTCGACACAGAATAAATGCAACCATAACTTAATATGATTACACCATTTTTTCTTAGATAAAAATATCATTGCACTAATTGATAATGATATTGATAATACCCACATGGGTGCTGAAGCATTACCATAAATGCAATGTCGGACCGACTAACACAAAACCCAATAGAGTAAAGAGGAATGTCCTCTTGCCATCCAGTGATGGCACTTGATCTATCACAAGCTGCAAAAGACGATACCAGTCAGGAAAAATTAAATTCCAAACATGTAAATGAAAGCACAAGCATGCAATAGAGCAATATTTT
The DNA here is from genome assembly GCA_037074505.1 of Albizia julibrissin. NCBI lineage: Eukaryota > Viridiplantae > Streptophyta > Magnoliopsida > Fabales > Fabaceae > Albizia > Albizia julibrissin. The sequence continues at coordinate 48,632,523 of CM073479.1, read as the reverse complement.
TTAGGAAGAATGGACGCTGCAACTACAAAGTTTGATGGAGAATCCACTAAAGCTTATCCCCTGCTGCAAGCATACTTGAAACAATAGGATAGGGATCAGCAAAGAGAACCTAGCAAGGACCCATCCTCCAAGTGTCATATATTAACCAACTTATAGGTCATGCCATAAAACAAATATCCGATTGTGTTGTCATGTTTTTATAATTTTCACATCTCAAAAATAGTTCTAATGAACTGCACATGCTTCTGCCAATCAGTCGAGGAAGAAAAACATGTAGAAAATTATCAATAACAACAAGATGGGTATTACCTGACAAATCAAATCTCCAATTAACGTCAAGAGTGCAGATGTTAGAGCTTTAACTGAAATAGGATACTTTCCAAGAAGAGCCATGTACCTGCAGTGTAAGATGGGATAAGTTTTCAAAGCTGCGAAGAGTGAATATAATTAATTAGCTTGAAAAAAAAAAAAAAAAGACCAAGGCAACCAATACTTGGATTCCCAGACTACAAGGCACAACTATTGAAAAAAGCTATAAATTCAATACTCCCTCAAATCCTAAATATAAGATAGAATTGATTTTTTTTGGAAAGATTAAAGAAGCTAAACAAGTTACTTGATCATATCATATATTGTGTATCATTAGATTATATATCAGTTTATAAGTTAGGAAAAATACTTTGGAGAAAAAATATAAATATAAATATTTTAAAGTAATCCAATTAACTACCTTAATCTCTCTAAAAAAGTCAATTATGTCTATAAAACCGCATGGAGTAATACATTAATCTTACAAGCCACATTACATGGTCCAGCCCAAAGACAGTATAATGGCAATGCAGCACTGCCTTAAAGTTAGAATCTTAAATAAAACTTCAATCATAGCAAAACAAAAGCATCATGATATTTGATTAGCATTGTGTGCTCCTTAATTGATCAGCATTTTGTCAACCTCATATTTCTAATTTCTAGCAACTTCCGGGAACTTGTAACTATATGATAAGAAACAGGGCATGGCCTGTTTTTGACATCCAATCCATAGGAGGTTGTTCACAGTGATAGAATTATCAATTGAAAGGTGAGGATATATAATTTGCATAAAGCAGACCATCAAGAGGAAGACCAGATATGTTATAAACAAAATGTGACATAACAAGTAGTCTAGCTGGAACCTGAGTATTTATGAGAGGAACGAAATTAAAAGTACCTTGAATGTTAAGCTACAAGTACAACGGTGGCAAAAAAAAGGTGATATGCATTTCAATGATCGAGTCAATCTTCCATAAAAAAATGTTTGAGATACAAGACCGGAAATTCCCCATCCTTTGCTAGTTATTGGACGGCAGAAGCTGCCGTATCTTTAGCTTTGTCTAGGAGTTTATCTACACTCTTTGATAAAAGTAGGTGGAGGACAAGAAGGAATAGACGAAGAGTCGAAGACAGAAAAGAAAGAACGTAAGTGTTTGCTAATTAAGGGGTGCCACAATCTATTGCATTTTTTGTCCGTTCCATACATTTTTGTTCATTGCGGCATAACAATTCAGTTACAAGGTACAAAAAAGGTGCAGAACCAGAAGAAATAGCTTAAAAACCACCCTATTACCATGAAAACAAGGACCACTTTTCTCCTCCACTGCCGGCTCCATCGCTTCCACTGCCGCTACCTTCACCACCACCACCACCACCAGAATTCCCACTTCCAGCACTCCCATATCCACCAGAACCATCACCCGCCATGGCCGAAACCCGAAAATGACAGGAAGCTAGGTGGTTAAACCCCACCCCAGAGCAACGCAAGTCCTTAGACACTGCTGCATGGCTACAGTTCAGAGGATAATAGTGTAAGTGGTCTGAGTAGCTCCGAATCGCACTCGTTCGAATTGAAGTTGCCGGAAAATGAGCCTGATGGCGGAAATGTGAAAAGGGCCCCCATGAGAATTTCACGGCACGATAAAATTGCAGAGATTTTTGGGCGAGACCTGGCGCAGCTGTGCTGTACACCATCTTTGCCCCGAACTAGAGGGTTTTCGCCAGGTTTTTGGGTTTATGAAGCGGCGGCATTAGGTTTTTTTTTTCTTTTTTTTCCCGCCCTTTTTTACCTTCGCTGCATTAGAGTTTAGACTTAGAATGGGGAAAAAAAAAACGGCAATTACTGATCAAGCAGGGGCGTTCTGTTAAAAAGTGATGGGAAAGAAATGAAAATTTACTAATGATTTTTTGGTAAAACATGAATTTTAAAGTGACATATTTTAAAATTAAAACATATTAAATATATAATCATAATTAAATAATAATTTAAATATAATAAATATTAAATATTGGATTTCATATAGTAAAATTATTTACTATATTTTCCACCCAATAGTTTTTTTTTACCTGAAAACCAAGTCCATAGTTAAATGCTCTATTTTTTTTTTGGGTCTTGTAATGTTTTTATCAAACTAAAAAGGCAAGAATAAATATAAAAATATTTTTTTAATTATAAATGCTTAAAAAAAGTAATGATTATTGATAACAATAATAACTATAAAAACATGAAATCTGAGCCGTTGGGTTCATGATAACAGCAGCAGCGTACAAACTGGACAAAGGGCAGACCGAAGCGCCAAGGGAGGAGGCTTATCCGTTCATCTTTCTCCAACTTCATTCCCCACACCAAAACAATGGCTCTTCTCTGCTTCAATTCTCTCACTCTCTCTTCTTCTTATTCTCCGACTTTGGCCTTTACTTCCACCGCCGGTAAGTTCATTGGGCTTTTCTTCGAAGATGTTACAATCCGAATTTTATTATTCACCGATGTAACTCTCTGTTTCTTTCTTATGCTATGAAATGAAGAAATAAAATGAATATCGGTATTGTGGATTAGTTTCCAGGTGCCACCTCAAACCCATCGATCTGTCTCAAAGGACTTCGAGCGGAATTCGAATTTCAACGGCATTCTCTGTTAAGAAGGTAAGTGCGGTTACTGTTAGAGCTGCTTCCGGTGCTGATGCTGAAGCTTCAGCTGCTGATGATGGATCCAATTCAGAAAGGAAGGAAGAGGTTGTGCCAGTTGACAAACTTCCCTTGGAATCGAAGTTGCAGGAGAGGCAAGAGCAGAAGTTGAGGATGAAATTGGCGAAGAAGATAAGGCTTAGAAGGAAAAGGCTTGTCCGAAAGCGGAGACTCAGGAAGAAAGGTAGATGGCCTCCTTCTAAAATGAAGAAGTTAAAGAATGTCTGAACTAGTAGAGCACAATTTTTCCTTTGTTAGTTTTAATTGTCATTATTATTTGTTACTCGCTTATCAACAATCTCTATCTCATTAATCAAATGCATTAGCTTATATATAAAGTTCTCAAATCGTATTTGAATTTCCAATACTGAGGCAGGTATTTCATTTGGAGTACACACATCATTCTGATAGATTCGTAGAATGGTTGGTTTCATTAGATGTTTGATTAAGTCCTCCCAGAATCAAAGTAACTGCTGCTTTCAGGAACCCTGGTAAATTCATATCATTATGAACTGTGTTTTGGTTGCTTCAACTCTCAGCAAAAAATTTGAACTTAAAGCTAATTGATAAGCTATTCACGTCCCTTGCATTAGAGCATCACCTGGTGCATATATTTGAAAACCCTTACCACAAATTAAGACGTAAATTTCTGATTCATCAGCATTCACATTTATCTTTGTTGACAATTTTTGGTTCCTTCAGTGTATAATTAAACTAGTGGCATATTCCTCACTTGTTTTGTAACCTGAATTTGTAGGCCAGTGTCTGTAATATTCTTCAAAACTACTACAAAAGGCACTGAAACATAAATGAATAGGAATAGGGCCTATATAAAGCTGAAATCATACCATTTTTAATTGACAGCATAGAAGGGGTCAATTACATTAGCAAGAGGCTAGCAAATATGCCAACCGGTATAGTTAACGGGTATTTACTTACTGCACAAGATCATACGTATAAATACCTTCGTTCCCTTTCCCCCTTTTTATTTTGAACATTGATTAAATATCTAGACACTTCAAATAGAAGACCTTGTGAGAGAATCACTCCCTGGCATCTCCAGATTATTGGATATTTTTAGTATATCAAATGAAGAGAATGAATGTGGTGGTAGTGTCACATTTATGTCCTTCCCAGCAGTCTGAAGCGCACTTTGCATTGGCGCCACCTGTATACATTTTGACAAGAACAATACCATGAGCCTATTCGGCATAGTTCGAATTCTCAAACAATACTCGCAGTTTGGTTTTGAATCATAACGATGCAAAAATGATCTAAATTTCAAGAGTTATACTTTCCGTCTGATAGAATTGATGAAAGCTTTCACGGATAGAATTTTTTGGGAAAAAAGCTTACTTATTTTCATGTCATGGATTGAGAAGAATGGAAAATGAAATTTTAAAGAATACATATATGAATTAGAGGGATAGACACTGACAGTACAGGGTTACAAGTAGGATCAAACATGTGATCTCCCACTTACAAGAGAGCTTTTATACCACTAGGCTAGAAAGCCATTGGCTAGATTATATATATATGAAGAGTTAAACGAGAGAGAAGTTTAAGCTACCTTTTTGGGCTGAGAGAAGGAGTTCTCATCCATTACGTTTGCAGACGTGATCAGAGTTTTTGTTGCCCCACCTAACTGTACAGACTTTGGGTCCAGACCATCGATAGAAATCTTAAGGTTCACCCCGGTGCTTCCAAAGTTCACAACCTGCACAATTGCTCCAAGGTGATTATGGTGCTAATAAACAGGATATAGATCATAAGAATTAAAAGAGGTTTAAGCAAATTCAACTGATACTTTATGACTAATCAAGACAGGGCGAAACGAACATGATTCTCCATTGGAAAAGTATGTGAGATGACTAAGAAATGGATATAACTAACACAAAAAATCACGTGTTATGTTACCTTTATGCGGATGTAATTTTCCTTATCTGCAGAATTTTGCCAAGAAATTGCTGATGCAACAAGTGAAGATGATGTTGTTTGAAGGGATGAGTTAAGAAGTGTTGCACCGCTTGACTCAGAGAAAAACCGTTGCACCCAGTAGCTAGGAGTTCCATAAGACTGAAAGGAGTTGAATACAATTGCATCTGGGTTCCACCTAATCACAAAAACCACAAAATTTCAGTATAGTCCCGACGAGAACAGACACACACCTAACTTTTTCAGGGTATCTTTGGATCATTGAAGTTTGAGTTTTCATTCGTAACGTAAGAAAAATACCTCCTGTTGTTTGTGTTTACAAAAAGCGGAGCATAGCTAATCATGTGGACGATGTCGCTGCAACAGAAAAGAACAAAATGAAAAGTTGAATATGAAGTGCGGAACTGAATTAGCAGATCAGATCCATACTAACTTCTGTAACATCATTTTAGGATTTAAAAATGAATATATTCTCAGTTAAAACTTAAAAGTATACTTCATCAAGACAGATATATCTATGTTGCCTGTAAGCTGGAGGAGAAATAGGCCCCATCTTCATGAGTATAACAAAGAAGTAATTCGTGAGCTTGAAATGAAGCACACTCGACAGAGATGATTTAAACCTGACATTAGGCTTGGCTGGCTTTAGCCCATCAGGCTTGTTTATGACCTTGCCTAAGCTCAATTACACCAGTTAGTTGCGAATAATATCTATATAATTTAATTCATATCCAATATGGACTAGCCACCAGCCTCTAAGTACGAACAGAAAGCTAACCTGGTCCTTATTACAAGAACTTGTAAAGAATCTAGTAATTCCAACATTTGTGTGTGTGTGTGTGATTTTATGTTTTAAATGGATTACTAAATAGTGTAGAACTCCTAGGTCAAACTCATGATAGTAGAACGACAAATTTTTTTTAAAGAGATGGCTCAAACCTGTTCTTTTCTAGTCCAACTAAGAATCCTGCTTCAGCTATGGCTGCTAAAAGGCTTCCTGTCCCGGCGTCTTTGTCAGTCACTGCATACTCACTGACAAAAGCCTGTACAGAATTCAAACAGCTTGAGCATTCATCCATCAGGCCCACACACTCACACACACACACACAGTTATTAGAAGACTGTTCAGTAAGGACCACTATACCACACACACACAGAGTTATTAGAAGACTGTTCAGTAAGGACTACTATACCTTTGGACCATCTCGTGATGCGCGGTTAAATACTTGAGCCCTTGAAAACATGTCATTGGCATTTGTGTAAACCTGTTCATATAGAGTATGAGAGGGGATGAAACAAGAAGTTCAACAACCAAAAAAGGGAGGGAAAACTTAAATGTGAATATTATTTCTCACAATTTTGATATGCAGTAAAGCAGAATATTACATGATAATCAAAAAAATCAGCTGGGTGACTTAATGGTCTTGAAGAAGCATCACAATTTGAGATGATTTTGATGTCTGGATAGGCACTTCTGATTGCAATGTAGAACTTAAGGTAGTTTCCTGGCCAATCAAAGAGTTAAAATAAAAGAAAAGCGAGTGTCATTTAAATAATATATCAGCATTTGTTCTTAATTGTGCATTATTGGGAAATAAAGGAAGAGAAAAAGGATCAACATAGAACTAATTTGCAAGGAGGAAAGAAAAGGTATATGTGAGGAGGAAAAGCTGCAGATGAATAAACTTCTATCTAGACTATTTTAACTCTGTGTAGCACAGCAGAAAATACCAAAAACAACTGTATGAAGAATTAATTCACATATGCATTAAGGGATAAATTAAGAGTAACTTGTCACGATATAAAGAGCCCTACGTTAAAATATCTTGATAAAGGCACTATGCATTATAAAGGGACTAATAAGAAACATGTACTTGCCTTGGTAGTTTTTCTTGCCGCAATCCTCATTCCCAATAGCAACATATTTCAAGTTAAATGGCTCTGGGTGTCCCATAGCAGCTCTAACTCGACCCCATTTTGAAGTTGGATCGCCTATGGCAAACTCGATTCCATCAAGGGCCTCCTAGAATAAAGATCCCCAAAGAGAAACGTTTCTTAAAATTCCTAAGGCAAAACAAAAAGGAATTAAGAGGGGGGGGGGTTATGAAATTATACTTGCACAAAAGGTAAAATGGCAGATGGGTCAACTTCATCATTATGGCTGATACCTGAAATGAGAGACTCAATCAGCATAAACAGAAATTCACCACTTTCTTTGTTAACAATCAACCTTATTTAAGATAGTAAGAAATGCAAAATACCATTGTTAAACACCCATATTGGCAATGTGCCAAGGTCCTCTGCTAGCTGCTCAAAAAGAGAGAAATAATAATTACCTCATTCAATTTTTGCAAAAATTTCCATGAGATATGAACATCAGAATCACATGATAGGAAAGAGAAACATACTTGAAGAAACTCAAAGTAGCCAAGTCCATCATCAGTCCAATACATCCAAACATCACCAAAGTGCCCGGGTCTTTCTTCCCAAGGTCCAATGGTTTCTTTCCACCTAAATGCATTTCTTAACCATTCTCCCTCAACAAAACAACCACCTAGAGCAATGTTTGAGAAGAAGAATAAGAAGTTAGCTGAAATTCTACTTACACAAACTGGAAGAGGGAATTGGCAGAACAAATTCCTTGAAATGCTATAAAGACAGATAGATCACTATTTTACGTGAAATTCATAAAGTCAGGTTCTCTTGCATAATTGACTCTTTAACACAACCAAAAAGAAAAATAAGAAAGGAAAAAAAGAAACAACCATTCTGGCTCTCAAGAACATCCATTTGTTATACACTTCCTTGGAATGAGAAAAATGAAAGATGGTTGAAAATGGGTGTGCCTCTTAATTTCTAGCATCTCTATCAATAAGAAAAGGTGAAAACCAAAACCTTCTACTTCAATCTCCACTATATTTTCCATTCTCTCTAACAAGCACAATATAAATCAAGGATATGCCATTTGGTGACACATAAATAGGGCAAAGGGTATAGAACTTCACAATGCACAAGATATACACCATAAAATGTGTTTTGACCAAACCTAAGTTTGTAATCAAGTAATATAAGCCAATATATTCATCATACCTGGAAATCTCATAAAGCTTGGTTTTATATCTGCCACCATTTGGGCGAGATCACTTCGGAAACCATGTCCCTGGGCAAAGATAAAATTCTCAAGCTAATAAAATAAGAAATCCTATTTTACAGCAAAATTACTGCACCATATACTATTGACTCAAAAAGCAATTGTGTTTAAGCAAGAGTCTAAAATCTATGTACATATGCTTATTTAAGCAATTTCAAGAGTACATGGGTGTTTTTAATATTTCCATTACTGTGCCTTTAATTCTAGGATTATGATGTAGCTAGAGATTAAATTAGAGTTCACAAAGTGGAAATCAGATATGGAAAGATAACCATTAACCTTACATGGGGAACCATGTTATTGTTTCATCACATGAATGCTAATGCAACATCAATTATGGTCATTATAAAAGCTTTTCTTGCTTAGAAACACAGACCTTGTACGTGTCTGTGGGCATAGCAGACACTTGATCCAGCCATATTATACCTTTGCTGGTTGTTGTAAATTGAAGTCTCGCATTGTGGTTTGTTTGATTGGCTTCTAGTAGAGTCTCCACCTTTGTCCAGTTTGAAACATCAGATGCAGAAGCTCTACAAGATCAACTATTTATATTACTCACAAATGCAAAATATGGATATTTTGTGTCTCTACAGGCAACAGCATGTTAAAATCAAGCTCACTTGATGTCAGTTGAAGCAATCTTTAATACACCAGAAGAATCTGTTAATGAAACTTTCAGGCTAATTGCTCCAGTGGACCGAACATAGAAGATCACTTTGTATTTCTTCCCTTGCTCAATATTCTGAAAGAAGGAAAAAGAACCAAGATACAAGTTGCGTTCAGTCCCAACCACGAATAACAATAAGCGAGTTAATGATTGAAAATTAAAAACAGCATAGATTTAAAATCATGATCTTAAATGTTGAAGAGTATCAATTAGGCTCACCATGCCCCAGAAACCAGGGTTGTAAATGCCAACACCATCAGCTGGGCAGATGTTGTCACCCTCACTGTCACATAGCACCTCCAATTGTACTGCCACCTTATTACGTTCAAAGCATGAGGTACGGTCAGTTGATACACTTATAGTTACTTCATTTCCAATAATTGCCCATGGATCAATATTCGATGGAATGTTAGGACCACCAGCTTCAAAACCTGAAACACAAATTTTCATAAACTCCCAACATTCAAAATATTTTTCTTTACTTGAACCAAGTATAGGCTAACAAGAAAAACTTGAATAAGCAATAAACTGTTCCTTTTTTCAAGACTACCAAAGAAAATGTCAAAATCTCTGAATGCCTGAAGATGTTCAGAATATGTCTGACTGAAACTTTAGTCTTTTTTTTTTTTTCAAAAAAATATTATCTTCAGTCATCGTTATATGTTCTGTTTGCATTGATAAGAGTAGGCACTTCAATTGTTTTCCCTTTGTTAAGAACAAAAGAAGAGAAAAGGTTAGGGAGAAGAGGAAGGGACCAATCAAAATATATTACCAGAATACACAAATGCAGTTGACAAAATATATTACTTTGGGGTCTCTATAATTAAAACTTCCTTAACCTGCACAACTTTTAAAATTATCATTTCCTTTTAACATGGTAAATATTTTCTTGTCTTCCCCATTAACTATTGAGAGTTCTTTCAGCATTTTTTTTTTCCAATTTAGAAGTTTAGAGACATGGAAATGACCTCTGTTGCTCACAAGCTCTGCCCACAATCCCCCGGCACCAGCATGATTGATCTCCTGCAGAACAGATACTATTGAAAACTTAAATGTCCAGGAATATACAAGAAGACCAATAACTGAAGGGTACGGTTAGTTTAATCAAGCATAATATCACACAGATGAAGATTACCCAATTCTAACAGAGAGGATTGATGACTCATTTATTTATTTTTATAATACATAATTGTGGGCCCTCAGCCTAAAATCAGAATTAGAAAAGTTCTAAAGAGTTGTGCGTATCTAGGTAAATGCATTTAATAGGGAATAAGACGGGCCAGTAATTTCAGTGCTGTGGTTGTTGTTTTTATGTTACCAACGGTTTTTTTTTTTTTTTTGGTACCCTAAATAATGCAAGGGCATAAACCTAATTAGACGTTAAACATAGCATATACAGAAGAACAGAGAGACTAGCATTAAAGGCTGATGCTACAAGCTAATGAGTTTGCAGCTGCAAGAATTATCAAGAAAATGAGGGAAACAGAAAAAAGGAACTCAATCCCAAGGTAACAGGTTTGTTGCTCTCACCTCAAAGAATATTCCAAAAAATGTTTCAGGTATAGGCTTTCCAGATGCATCAGAAACATCTACAACTAGTGTAGCGTTCTGGTCTGCATCAACTTTAACAGCAAAGCATTGACAAAGAAGGTAAACCACTATAAGGAGTTGGATCAGAGCAACACTGCATGAAGGCTTGGAACCCATAGTTTTGTTCACAACATGCAATCTAGACGCAGCCTGAAACATCACAAGATAATTGAAGCTAATGGGATGACTACGAATATATAGCAGAGATAGAAGGGGCAAACAAAAATCAATGCTAAGAACAAAATGACCCTCCAGATAATCAGGATAAGGAATGCTCAATAATAGAAACTTAGGTGACAATTAATGCGTTTAATGCACTATGTCTTACAATTTGACAGAAAATACCGACACTTCCCTCCCTTCTTCTCTTTCTGTTTTTTTGGCTCTTAGATAAAATGACAAGCACCGAGAACGAGATAAGGATGAAAGTAGGATAACTAAGCAAAGCTAGACAATAGTTGCAGCTAAAACTTATCAGAACTCCTCAATCCCACGAAAAAGAGATATGTTTGAACATTTGAAAACTATTCAATAATCTCAAACTCTTCGTTTTAAATTAATCCTGCATAATGCATGTAACTAATTTTTCACAAAATAACTGACCAATCCTCTCAAAAGCCAGGAGGATTTGACAGTTAACTGCAAGTCAGTCAAGCTCACTCCTTTTACATTGAGGATGTTTAAAACAATACGAAATTGCAGGTAAATAAGAACAGAAGAAGACGAAGAAGAAGATCACCCGAATTATCAGAATTGAAATGATGTGTTGCTGAATAGTCAGAGAGAGTGAGTCGCCCATGAGGATCAGCGTGTAGAGATTTGTCTTTTATAGAGGGTGGGATCATCGGCAAATAGAGGTGGCTTAACGGACTTGGATTTTGGATTGCCTTTGCTTCCACGCTAGGTGCGGCTAATCTAAGCTCTGGCAAATAAGCAGGAAAAATAAAGGCTTTGTTGGTCGTTAAGTCATTAATATTTATATACGTCTCGTTCTGGACCCAGGACACCCCACCCCACCACCGTATCCATAGTCTCCGCCGTCTAGTTTTGAAGCAAACGCGCAGTAACAGCGCGTGCGCCCAACTACACAATTTGACTTTAAAGGTAAGCATCCTCACTATTCGTAGAAAGTACTGCTAGTGAGTTCAGTAATCGTCGACAAAAAAAAAGAAAAAAAAAAGAGAGTACAGTAATCACTAATCACTGGCAATTCAGTTCCTTACCAGTCGGACGGATTTATGTACTGTTATGCCTATTACTGGACTTCTCCCTCTTATTTATATTATAAAACATCAACTATCATTTCTCACATATTAAAAAAATAAAAGTTGAGTTATTAAGGGGCTGTTTGTGATAGTTTTTTTAAATCGGGTTTATCATATAAGCCCGATTCACGTAAATCGAGATAAATCTCATCCACATATTTATCTCGTAGATCGTGAAAGCACTTCGTAGACCGTAAAAGCACCTCGTAGACTGTAAAAACTACCTCGTAGACCGTAAAAGTTACCTCGTAGACCGTAAATTACAATTCATAAGCACTTATAAAATTTTCATAAACTATTCCAAACAGCCTCTAAATTGATCTAAAATTGATAAATGTTTCTCACTTTACTTCTACTTTAATAATGTGAATACTAGACTCCTGGTTCAACCCTATAAATTACTACGCCCAATCATAAATACAAGATCATATTAATTTTTTTAAAGATTAAGAAAATAAAATATTTTAAAATATTTTTATTCATATTTTTTAAAATTAATTTATCTTACTTATAAAATGATATATAATATATGATATAATTAAATAACTCCTTTAACTTCTTTAATCTCTAAAAAAAATCAATTGGATTATATATATTATTGATTATATTACAACAACAAAGCCTTTATCCCACTAGGTGGGGTCGGTTACATGGATCACACGGCGTCATTGTGCTTTGTCAAAAATTATAGATTTTGATATATTATTAATTAAAAGGTCTCTCTCTATGACCTCATTGAGCGTACGTTTCGACCTTCCTCGACTTCGTCTAACAGGACTCCACACTGCTTGATCAACCCTTCTCACTAGAGCACTCAATGGCCTTCGCTGAACATGTTCAAACCACCTCAAATGATTTTCTACCATTTTTGCTTCAATAAGGGCCACTCCAACTCGTTCGCGTATATGAGTATTACGAATCTTGTCTTTTCTTATATGGCCACACATTCATCTCAACATCCTCATATTAGCTACCCCTATTTTATGTTCATTTTGTCCCTTTCAAGCCCAACATTCACTACCATATAACATTGTTGGTCTTATAGCAATGCGATAGAACTTTCCTTTTACCTTATTAGGGACTTTACGATCACAAATAACTCCAGTAATTTTTCTCCATTTATACCATCCGGCTTGAATTCTATGATTGACATCTTCATCAATTTCATCATCTTGTTGTATAATTAATCTCAAATATCTAATTTTTGTCACTTATGGGATGACATGCCCTCCCAATTTAACTTCCACTTCTCTTTGGTCTTATCTCTTATCAAACTTGCAATGCATATATTCAGTTTTGCTCCTATTAAGACGAAAGCCCCTCAATTCCAAAATTTGTCTCCATATCTCAAGTTTAGAGTTAATTTCTTCCTTGGATTCAGTCAACAGAACTATATCATCCGCAAAAAGTATGCATTTAAGGATCTCCTCTTTTATAGGCTCAACTAGCACATCTATCACTAGATTAAACAAATAAGGACCCAAGGCTGATCCTTGATGTAGTTTAATCCTTATAAGAAAGTCCTTTGTAACACCCTCATGCGTTCTAACATTGGTTGTAACCCCCTCATACATGTCTTAAATGGTTTTGATATATGCAACCCTTACCCCTTCTTTTCCAAGGCTTTCCAAAGTACATCTCCTGGCACCCGGTCATATGCTTTTTCCAAATCAATGAAGACCATATATAAATCTCTTCATTTACTCCTATACTTTTCCATAAGCCCCCTTAATAAATAAATCGCTTATGTTATAGACCTTCCTGGCATGAATCCAAATTGGTTTTCAGTAATATCAGTTTCTAACCTCAATCTGTGTTCAATCATTTTTCCCCACAATTTCATTGTATGACTCATTAGCTTAATTCCTCTATAATTTACACAATTCTAGATACCCCCTTTATTCTTATAAATGAGAACCAAAGTATTTTTTCTTTACTCAGCCGACATTTTCTTGGTTCATAAGATCTCATTAAATAATTTTGTGAGCCACAACACACCATCTTCTCCCAAACATTTCCAAACTTCAATAAAAATATCATCAGGTCCAACAGTTTTACCATTATCCATTTTCTTAAGAGCTTCCTTAATTTCATCAATTCGAATCCTACGATAAAATGACAAGTTGAGATCACCTTCTCGAGTTGTCAAATCTTCTCAATCACATTACGACCCTCCCCCACCATCATTGAACAGCTTATAAAAGTAGGTTTCCCACCTATCCTTAATATCTCCATCAGTAACCAAAATTTTTCCTTCATCGTCTTTTATACACCTTACTTGGTCTGAGTATCTCGATTTTCTTTCCTTGTTCTTTGCGATTTTGTAAATCTTACGTTCTCCTGCCTTTGTTCCAAACTCCTTATAAAACTCCTCATATGCTTTATTACGAGCCTCGCTCACGGCCTTTTTAGTCTCATTTTTAGCCATGCGATACTTTTCCCAATTTTAAGCATTATTACATATGTGTATGGTTTTAAAACAATATTTCTTATGCTTAGTTTTTTCTCGAACACTTTCATCCCACCACCAAGTCTCTTTATCTTGCCAATCAAAACATTTTGATTCTCCCAAAGTTGCTTTAGCAACCTGCTGGATCTTTTTATACATATTCTCCCACATGACATTAGCATTACTCAGTAACTCCCACTCCCCTTCCTCCAAGAGAATTCTCTTAAAAATATCTATTTTCTCCCCCTTCAATTGCCACCACCTGACCCTTAGGTTTAAAACTTGCCGGCGCTTTTGTTTTACATACTTAATATTCACATCAAGGACCAAAACCCTATGTTGTGATGTCACGCCATCCCCAGGGATCACTTTACAGTTAGTACAAAATCGTCTATCAGCATTCCTTACCAAAAAGAAGTCAATTTGTGTCCTTGCGGCTCCACTCTTATATGTTATTAAATGCTCATCTCGTTTCTTAAAGCAAGTGTTGACAATCTTGAGGTTATATGCGAGGGAGAAATCAATAATAGATTGACCTTCATTATTGTGCGTCCCAAATCCAAAACCACCATGAGCCCTTGCATGAGGTTCTGCCTCCTTACCAACATGTCCATTAAGATCTCTTCCAATAAAAATCTTTTCGGTTAGTGGGATACTCTGAATTAGCCCCTTTAAATCTTCCCATAATTTTTCCTTAAGATGTGCTTCTGCCCCTACTTGAAGTGCATACGCACTAATAATGTTCATAGTATCATTCCCAACAATCATTCTTAAGGAAATAATTCTATCATCAATCCTCTTAACATCCACCACATTCTTCCTACATTCCTTGTCAGCGATGATACCAACATCATTCCTTCCATTGACATTTCCTGTGTACCAGAGCTTAAAACCATTAATTTTCCAAAACTTTTCTCCTGACCATTTAGTTTCCTGGAGACACAAAATATTAATCTTCCGATCCTTCATTACTCCTACCACCTCCCAAGATTTGCCGCTTAAAGTCTCAATATTCCAAGTGTCAAATTTAATCTTGTTCTCATGAACTAGCTTATTTAGCCGCATCCGTTCAGAAGAGAGCGGTAGCCCTTGCTCATTTAACACTACATCCGAGCGACGATGCAGCGGCTCTCATTCACTTCTCACTGTACTCAAGCCATACAGCGCGTTACTTACAGGCAACGACCTAGCATTAGCACAATTTCTTTATTAATCCATGTTCATAAGAGATTCGATAGAGTTTTACGTTGACTGTCGGGGCCTAACACAACCCTCCTTCTTTACCCGGATTTAGAACCGACTATAAACATAAACGGAGTTATATTATTGATTAGATTGAGTATATAAATTTTATATTAGTATATTAATAATACTAATATCAATGAGTTAGGTGAAATGACGGCGTCAAACTGATGTGATATGTTGGATTACTTGTTTAGGTATGCTTACGTTAAGCAATTTTTTATTGTACGAGCCGAACAAAACAAGTGCTAAAATATAAAAGCACTTATTTTAAGTGCTCCCAGCTTTCCAAGTAGTTTGTCCCATGGTCTATTTGAATTAGCATATGAGAATAGAAAAATCTCACTCAGCTTTTAAGAACTAAAAAAAATATTAAACAACCTCAGCATATATTCCTCTATTAAAAAAGTTTCTGTGTAGATTTTTGTATAAAAAAAAGCCCCTAGAAACATCAATAAAATAGATTTCAAATGTGAACTTATCTTACTAATATATGTATATATATATATGTATATATGTATATATATATATATGTATATATATATATATATATTAACAAGTCATAGAGTAATAATTGATAAGCTCATATATATTAATTAAAGCAGCTCCTGTTGATAAGTGTATGTAACTATATTAACAAGTTATAGAATGAACATTGATAAACCCATATATGTTAATTAAATCAATTATCGTTGACAAGAGTATGTAATTATATTGATCAATCATAGAATGGTCATTGACAAGTCTATTTATGTTAACTAAACATCTTTCTTTAACAAGTGTATGTAACTATATTAACAAGTCATAGAGTAATAATTGACAAGTCTATCTATGTCACTGAGGTCCCTAAGGACTTTTTTGATAAGGGATTATATACTGAGACTTTTTTTATAGAGGAATCTACATTAAGACTTTTTTTATATATTTTCTGATTCTTAGGACCTGAATGAGATTTTCCCATTTGAGAAATAAATTCACACAAATCGAGACATAATTTTTCTCGCATGCTTACTTCATATATCATAAATCACGTTGGAAAAGCAGTTTCTATCACAAATCCAAATAAACACCAAGTTTGTTATATTTTAGAGTTAATACAATATTTGGTTTATTAAATTTACTCTTATTTTAATTTTTAGTCCCTCAAATATCAAATCATGAGTTTTTGTCTCTCAGTTACAAAATGGTCCACATTTTTATTAAATTATATAGACCAATATTATAAACAAAATAAAATTTAAAAGGCCAAAACCTATAGTTTAAAACTTAAAAAATTAAAACTAAAATGAGTTAAACCTAGAGATGAAATATTGTAATAACCCCCCCCTATATATATATATATCATATTGATTTTATTTCTCGGTTATTTATATTTTATCAAAATCTGTTTGATTTGACATTGAATTTTTCTTCTGTAAACTGGTTTTTTAATTATTGTCTGCGTTGGAAAAAAAATACATTTAAGCTAAAAATTAAATCGTTCTAGGTGAAAACGTTAAATGGCACCATGTCCTTTTTTTTTCTGTTTGTGTTTACCCTTTATCCTATTAAATCAAGTTAATTTAGCCACAGACAAAATGAAATTGTAACTTCCACAGGAATGAAAAACATTTTTCCTTTGAAGGGATGCAAACCATATATAAATCATCCACTAGCAAGGCTTGGTTATTGCTTAAAAGAGAGAGAAAGAATATTATCCATTTTAAAGATCCTGTGTGATAGTCTAAGTGAAGGTAGATCCATATTTAGATGGCTTTTGGATGTCTTTCCCCACAAAATAATGAATATTGGACCCTCCAATCATTAATGCGCATAAACGGCGCGTCGTGTGTTCCTTTTGTCAAGTTCTTGCGTTTACTCCAAGTCCTTGATGATAAGGTTGAAAATTGCTGACTCCCCGTGCTTATCCATAATTAGCCATTGCCTTCATCGCCCTTCATAATCAAACAGGTTTTCGAATTCGTTACTTTTGGACTAATAAATATCTCTAAAAATGTTTATGTATGCCAAGATATATATAGTACCAAAATATTAGAATTACCTCCAGTTTTTAGGGAAAACGGTAAAAAAATATTGTAAAATTATGAAAAAGATAAATAAAGGTGATAAATTTCAATAACTTCAAATTAACTTATTTCAAAATTTTAAAATGTTGATAAATGTGTGAAATTATATAAGTGTCCTTACTTTTTATTTTCTTAAAAAATCCCTAAAACCCCTTAGCGGCAGACTCTGGCATCAGCGACCGACCGGCTTGTCACCAGAGCTCCAGTGTCTTGCCGACACCCTAATATATTTTTAAAATTTTTCAAGCAAAAGTTTTCAATATAGATATTTAAATTGTTAATAACGATATTAAAGTTGACGACTTTAATATCAATATTAACAATTCAAATATCATTAGTGACGACTTTTGCTTGAGAAAGGCAAAAAAAAAAAAATTAGACCACCGAAACTCCAATGAAAGTTATAAGGAAATATTCAATAAATTTCTTGTTTACAACTTTATTAACAACTCAAGTATCAAAAGTGATGGCTTTTGCTTGAGAAATGCTAAAATAATATTAGACTGTAGGAGGTCCGGTGAAAATTATTAGGAAATATTCAATAAATATTTTGTTTACAACTTTAGTATCACTATTAACAACTCAAGTATCCATATTGAGAACATTTACATGAGAAATTAAAAAAAAATATTAGACATTTACAACTTTAGTATTACTATTAACAATTCAAGTATCGATATTGACAACTTTTGCTTAATATATATATTAGGTTGTTGGAGATTTGGTCACTGACAGCCGGTAAAAGGGTTTTAGGGATTTTTTTTAAAAAAATAAAAAGTAAAGACGCTTATGTAATTTCACATATTTATCAACATTTCAAGTTCAAAATCACTCAATTTGAAATTATTGAAATTTACCGTTCTTATTTATTTTCTACATATTTTGACAGTATTTTTTTTATCATTTTCCCCGGTTTTAATACTATAAAATACTATTGGTCCTTTTGATACTATAATATTCTTATTTTTATTCCTAGTATTTAATTATAATTAAAAAATTAGTGGAATGAAAATATAGGAAGAATAATAATATTTTGTTGTTGTTGTTAGAAATTAAAATATTAAAAAAATGATATATATATATATATATATATATATATATATATATTAATTATTAACTAAATGGGCACGAGGCCCCTTTAGTCAAATGGGTTGGTGGCGTATTTGAAATACCACACCCTCACCCTTTGAGGGAGAGTGTCTGAATCATCTGACAATAGTGATTTTCATTTTTTTCAATCTAGAGTTCAACATTTTGGGATTATTTAGATGACTAAAATCACGTTCACCCGTATATTCCCTTCATGAAAATTATTCTACGTATTTTTCTCTTTTTGATGAGGGTAATATTGTGCTGATTAGTGAAAATTTTAGGATTAGAGTTTTGAGAGGATTTTGAGTTTTGACAATAAATAACCATAGATACGTAGAGAATAATTAATAGTTAATTTTAATACGTTTATATTTATTATTTAATTATTTTATGATTTTATAATCAATCTCTTTTATAAAAAGATCATAATTAGTTTCTATATGGTGTTTTTCCCTATTAAATTTGGTTTAAACAATTTATTTGGGTTATTAGAGGTATTACTGAAACTTTATTAGTTGAATTTTACAGATTTTGAGTTACATGAAATTATAAGTTATAATGTGATATTTGAGTTAGAGTTTGATATTATTTTTATTATGTGAAGGTTTGAAGAATTGTTTAATAATTGAGTTATACTCATATAAGTTATAAAAGAGATTTAATTGATCTAGAATATTGATATTGATAATTTTATAGCAATAGGTGTTAGAGGTGAAACTTTAATTTATAAAATTAAGTTATTAACGTAAGAGTATGGTATAAATGTTATTTAATAATTTTAATGAGTGATTTAGGCTAATGAGGAGTGATTTATGGCTTTGGATTGTTGAGATTAAAGATTGTTAAGGAAATTGAAATATTTGAGAACAATGGCTGTAGAGAAAATTGGATTTTTAGGAGTTGAATTGTATAAATTATTTATGTTATTGTTGCTTGTGGTTGATTGGTATCTACATTGATGATGTAGAACTTTCTTGTGATCGGTTGTTGCTCGTGTTTTTCTCCTCAAGTTAAGGTTAAGCTTGAAGTTGAGGTAATAAGGGTTAATTTATTCTATATGTTTGCTTTGGGCTATAAGATATTTTTTAAACCTTACTTTCAGCTAGAATATTTGTATGTGTTTTGAAACATTATGTGTATGTTTAAATATGAACTTAGTTCAGTGAAGCAGTGTATTTTTCAACTTGTATATATATGAGCGGAGATTATTATTAAGATTGTTACTATTGTGATGTTTACGTTGCTCATGACGGAATGTTGTATAAGGAATGATAATCTTGTAAATGTCTTCAAAAACTATATTGATATATTGTTTTTATGTTATAGGATATGTTGGGTTGGTAGAAGAGATATAATGAAATTGTACTAATTAGCTCTCTCATTCCTTACCCGGATTTTGAGTTGAGTGTTTTTTGTGGACACCTCCCTGTTACGATATATTAATGGTGGCATGAGAGGGGAGTAATATTTTTGAAGTAACTAGCTAACCTTTGACCAGATATACTAGCACTGATAGGTTGTACCATATCCAGAAAATATAAGAAGGAGCAGGATAAATGAGTAGGGATGATTCTAATTATTGATAATATTATGTGGTGTTTAATTATCAAGAATATTATTATTATGTTAGTTAAACCTATTTTTATGACTATCAATCATTTCCTGGATAATTTGTAAATTGAATTTGGTTATTGGGACTTTATGTCCCACCTCGTCGCTGAAAATAATTTCTTAGGCAAGACCTCTAATTTATTAGGGAAGCAACTTGAAGCCTAGGCGCTGAGGGCCTTGTAGGCTTCATTTGGTATTTTGTGTTTTATTGATTTCTATATTACATTATAGAGCCTTATGTTTTTGAAAAACTATATTTACTATTTGGATAACTGTTTGGGAATGATTATTTAACCCTTGTTAGGCTTGAGGCCTTATTTTGCATACTCTGATATTTTGGTAGATCCACAATCATATTTGCTTTGGAAATTGTTTTGTGTAGATTCTTTGTTGTGGGGTTCAATGTTGTAAAACTTGTGGACTATGATTTCTATTGTTTGTTATATGTGCCTAGAGTAATAAATTCTCTATAATGAGTTTGTGGGCGGGTTTTGTGCCTTGAACCTCAATATGTCTTGAATAAGAAATAGTTTTTAATTATCATTGTTAATCAGGTTTTGTAAGACCATTATGGATAATTGTTGTTGTGAGAAAAAAATCTATTCAGGTATAATGGAATTAGGGGTGGTAGAAATAGAATTGGGTCTCAATTACATAAAGAGGTTTGTTTGATACAATGGAATTTGGTCTCAATTCCAATTTCATGTGGAAACCAAATAAGCCAATTCCACTAAAATGAATTCCACCTAAAAAGCTAAGTTTTGTAATTTCATCTCCCTATTTCCTTTTTCTATCCTCCTCTCTGCTTTCAAGTTTCAACCTCTACCACCTGAGACCTCTACCTTTTCAGGCTAGTTGCTCCACTTACCCACCATGAACTTTTCCTGGAATCCACAACAACAACTATAGGTAGCCCACGATGGCAATACAAGTGAGTCTTGTGTTTTGATTCCAACACTATTCGAACTTGTTTGAGATTCAAATGGACAAAATGTAAAAGGTGATAAAAGAGGGATGTTTACTTTTAAGTTGTGTTCCAAACAGGACATTTCCAATATTAGGTTTATCAGAACTCACTTCATCTCCCTCATCTTTAAGTGCATTAACAAGAGTGATCTGGGTTGATCTTGCAAAATCCCCGTCAGATCTAACTCTCTTCTTGCCGGAATTTGGGTCGATCTGTGGGGAGCGATCTTGTTTAATTTGAGACTGTCATTGACACCAATACTGTAGTGGTGGTCGATTTGCCGGCGGTGGTTTTTGCTTAACCCGAAGATTGAAGTTCCTGAACCTCTTATGGTGTTTTGATTTCATAGATCTAAAATCTTACCTAAAAAAATTTGAACGATGTAGGAGCTTTGAAGGAGGGAGGGGATGAAGTTGGAGAAATATTTTTTTAAAAAAAAATTAGAAGGGCCTTTTTAGTATTTTCACATAAAAATTAGGTCCCATTTTTATGACATAACAAATGTATTTTTAAACCTTATTTCCATATTCATAACCATCACCATCTCCATCTCCAATTTCATCAAAATCAATTCTAGCTTGCCAAACGGGCCTATGTATTCACAAAGAGTCTCCCTCCTTTTCTTTAATGATCTTTTTCTTAACGGCTGTAGCACGAGATTCAAGGAAAATTATGTTAGATCAGGCTGACACCTAAGAGGGGATGAATTAGGTGTAAGATAAAAATTTAAGAAATTTGAAAATCTTTTTGCATCTTAGTGAAAACAATAAGTATGAAAATAATCAAGCTTAAATCAACAGCTAGTCATTTAAGTAATGTATGCTAAAAATATAAGAGCTTAGTGAAGAGAAGATGCAAACTGTAATTTATTATGATTCGGTCCAATTCACTATAACCCATGTTCAGTTTGAGGCTCCTCCTGAGATTTTCAATCAACTATCTTCTTATTTAACCGGGTACAAGAAAAGACCTCTACAATCCCACGAGTTTAGTTAAGCACTTATGAAGTCATTTACAAATCTCTCACCGAGATACTCCCCCTTACTCACCGTAAGGATATAATCTTTATGACGAAGAATTACAATTAATCTTCTCTCTCAGAAGTGAATAAGATAAACACTAAAGTACATTACAAATAATCTCGCTCTCTATGATAAATTATAAGATTACTGAGAAAACAGAGAGCGAATAAGATAAACGTCGTAGTATTTGCATTTTGACAACGAAGGTGCTGTCTCATTATCTTCGACTTTGAATGCTTCTCAATTTATAGTTGATGTAGCTCTGATGACCGTTGGGGATGTTGAAGTATCCATTAGGCACGTTGGTCTTCCCGTTGTGATTTTGCCGCTTTATAGAAATATGACCGTTGGAGATTCTAACACAAATTGTTTTTTTCCCGTTGAGCTTTAATCCATGTTCAATCATCTATAATCCTCATGTAAACTTGATTATTGATGATTAGGAATGATTAGAAGCAATAACAATAAGTTACACAATCATTCAAATGATTTTCAGAAGTTACGAAGTGCGTTGTTATGTTTTCTAGGAAGAATCATTCGAGTGCTCAAAAGCATCACTCGAGTGATTTGCTCCAATTTTCAGATCACCTTGCGAGTCACTCACAAAATCCTGCGAGTGACGCTGAATCACTCGAGTGATTCTTCCTATAAAACACAACAATGCACTTCGTAAGCTCAAAAGCATCAATCGAGTGATTTGCTCCAACTTTTAGATCACCTTACGAGTCACTCACAAAATCCTACGAGTGACGTTGAATCACTCGAGTGGCAATAACCATTACTCGAGTGATCTGCTTCAAACTCTCAGAACCTTGAGTCACTTGCAAATGCTTTGCAAGTGACAGTGAGTCATCTTCCTATGAACTCTTCATTGTTAATCTAGAGAAACACTTTAAGCACTGATACAATGAAGTATTAGTCATGAATACATTAGATCAATAAACAAAGATTGGATTTTTGCTCTGGGAAACATCACTTCGAGTTCGCCATGAGTTACTCTTTCATTTGAATCCGAATGTTTAATAATATGTTTCACACTTGAAATATATGTTAATTAAAGTTTAAGTATAGTATCAAGTGTAAATATAATGAATAAGTAATGTTTAACCATATTTGGATTGATCTCTGTAATTCACTATAATTCAATGACTGCCAAATGAGTTTATATGCAAGACTCGAGTTCTTCATATGTTCTTCAAAGGCTATGATTCGTTGTTGAATATTAATTCGATATTTCCTTTAGCACCTGTAAAACACTCTGAAAAAGATATGTTGGAATTTCTTTTAAACATCACTCGAGTGAATAACTACTTCACTGGAAGTGATTTGCGTCACTAGAGCACACCGAAAGCATCACTTAAGTGTAGTATGACTTCACTGGAAGTGATTTTATAAAAACAGTGTAACACTCGAGTGCATAGACAAGTTCACTAGAAGTGATATCTTTGAAATAAGACATAACTCGAGTACATATCAATTTAACTGGAAGTAATGAATCATTATAACCATATTACTCGAGTGAAATTGATATGACTGGAAGTGCTCTTGTGCATACTGATATTCACTGGGAGTGATCTAGATTTTACTAGAAGTGATGTTAGCAAGATAGACATATCACTCGAGTGAAAACCATCTCATTAGAAGTGATATGAGAAATATGATATTCACTGGAAGTGATCTGCTAAAGCATTGGAAGCGATTTACAATATTTGCCAATAACTCGAGTGATCTACTTTATGATCTAAATCACTCGAGTGATCTTCCTAATCACTCGAGTGATGATCTACATCACTGGAGTGATCTTTATTCATATCACTTCACTGGTCGTGCATATTGATTGAATTTAAAACAAAATCATTTTAACCAATATTTGTTATCATCAAAACATAAGATATAACAAATTAAATTAGTGTTTATCAGTGCTTATAAGCCATGTAATTAAGAGTGTTCTCGGGACGGGATAGGAACAGGAAACCCCATTCTCGATCCTGATCCTGATCCCAAAGAAGGCTCGGGAAGGGAAATCATTCCCAATTCTAAAAAATTCCCGTCGCAATCGAGAACAGAAATTCTCAAAAAATCTCAAAGCATGCAATGCTTCATAATCTATATGAAACCCAAAATATCTAGCAACAATTCAAAAATTGTAACAACTTCTCACTTGATTTGCAACATAATTATAATGATTTAAATCTGAAATCTTGTTTAATCACTCAAAAGTCACTCAATGACAGATCTTATCTAATACATTACATAATCAAAAGTCCAGGAGTTCAATATATTACATAATCAAAGGAGTCTAGCTACATGCCTAAAGCTTAAGGGTCTATTTGGTATGAGTGGTTTGCAGGGGAAGGGAAGATAGGGAAAATTTTTGTAAGTTAAATTTTTTAAAAAAAATTGAAGAAATGGAGTCACAATATTTTAATAAAGTAAATATATAAGATAAAAGAATAAGAAAAATTAATTAAAATTTTTTGACCCAACTTCTCTAATTTTCTTAAATCCAATTCAAAAACTTTTTCCCTCCTCCCACTTTCCCTCCCCTCCCCTCATACCAAACAAGCCTTAAGAGACAAATCAATGTGCTTTATTTCTTTAGGATTAGTCCAATACATTCACATAATAAAATAAACTAATCAATGTTGTTGTTATTAATTTATAAAATCAAAACAGCACCATAAATAATATATATATATATATAGGATCACT
The DNA here is from genome assembly GCA_037074505.1 of Albizia julibrissin. NCBI lineage: Eukaryota > Viridiplantae > Streptophyta > Magnoliopsida > Fabales > Fabaceae > Albizia > Albizia julibrissin. The sequence goes on along the minus strand of CM073479.1, from coordinate 48,607,760 downwards.
CTTGAACTTGGTTCTCTCTTCTTAACTGACACTCAACACACTCGACAAATAGGATATAGTTTTTACCTAATATATATATATAGGATCGGAAAGTCTCATTCCCAATTCCAATCCTAAATTTGTTAGTCTTGAAAATTTTTTAGATGGGATGTTCCCATTCCAATTGCTTAGAATTGGGACGAAAAGACTAAAACAGAAAAAATTTGAGCACCCCTACATTTAATTATAAACTCGATCAGAGACGCCTACTACCCTTGTAATAAATTATATGAGTTTTAAAGATTACAAAAATTATGTCTGTTAAATGACACTACAAAACAGCAGCACACATAGTATATTACAATTACAAGTTAAGTAACATCTCAAGTCATAATATTATACGTAAGCCAGATTAACACCATAAAAATAAATATTTAATTGCTGACGACAGTAGCAATTTTTTTTTCCCAGCGGACAAAAGCAGGTGTTTCATGTTTTGCAAAAATTTTGAGGTGAATTGTGTTGGCTGTAGCTCGCATTAGCATAATTTCATCCATGCAAATTTCATATTATTTGTTGAATATTAGGCATATAATACACATGCTTACCGATCAAATATATCATAAGATGCAAGTGAAGCGTATATTTATCGTTTTGATAGTTTTATTATAATAAAATTGAGAATGGATGCTTCTGAATATTTTTATCATTTAGCCAAGGGTTTAATTTCTTTTAGGCTTAAAACATACTGAACTTTCGTTTCTTATAATAAATACGCTTCCCAATATTTAAATTTATCTTTTCCTTATTATAACCAACCTATTTGTTTGGTGTTTGATCAAATTTTATAAGTGGCATGTTACTTTAATTGAATAATGTTTACCTCAATCTAATAAATTATTGATGAAACTATTTCGCATGCGCCTATATAAACTATACTTTATAGAGCTAACTGTGACCCCGGTACATGAGTTAATTGTGCTAATTGTGCTAACATAACAAAATTAAAAATGTAATCAACCAAAAAAAAAACGTATATATACCAAATAAAGAATTTAGGTACAGCATAGGTGGTTGCAAAATGATTTTCCATAAATATTTAATTTTTATGTCCCTAATTTACTAAAACACCCCTGCACAACCTGATTTATTTAAAAACACACACACATATAATAAAAGAAAAAATATAAATAAATACCATTTGAATTTAGAAAACCCAAAAATGTCTACTAAATTGACAAAAATATATATATAGGTCATCAAGGATGAATATGTGATTTTAAAGTTTGGGCATTTTGGTTGATTTTTTTTTAAAAAAAGCAAGAACCCAAGTTGTTAATTACTATTGTGAAGTTGTCATTGTCTATACTCAACTTGTCAACAACGCCTAATACCCCTTCAAGGCGTTGTTGACAACTTATGTAATGCAATGACAACTTGAGTATATCAATTAACAACTATCTTATTAGGCGTCGTTGACAACTTAAGTATAAACAATTATCAAATTGGGTATAGAGACTGACAACTTGAGCTCTCAAGTTGTCAATCTCTATACCCAAACTGCTAATTGATATACTCAAGTTGTTAGCGAGCCTGATAGGCGTTGTGACGAGTTAAGTATAGGCAATGACAACTTCAACCCCTTACCAACTTGACTAAATGTCCCCCTTCAATGTCCACCTCTACTACCTACCTCTGTCGCTCACTACCTCCCCCTCCGGCATCCCCTTCTATCTTATCTTCTCCCTCCCTTGATGACTACAACTGGTGTCACAAAAAACAAACAAAAACTCGGTTATAACCATGAATTAGATCAACGCAATACCCAAGCACACCCGCAAAACACAAACAAGATGTTCTTTTAATCTTAAGAAATAACGAGGATTTGACAATCTTTTGAAAGAGGAGGGGGGAAGAGGGTTGAGAGATTTAGATTTGCAAAATCTATTAAAGAAGTTGCAAGCTGGAATTTTGAGGGGAGAGATCTAGCAAAAGTGACACCATTTTAGAGGGACCAATTTTGAATCTGACATATTGAAGCCACGAGTTCCACAAACTTGGAGAAAAGGGAAGGAAGGTGGCCACTGTGCATTCTTCTTCACCATCTCATCTGAATCAAAATCATAGATGAAAGAGTTAGCATCATCTCGGGACTATCATCATCATCTTCCTCATTGAGCACCCATACCACTATTCATCTTCTCACCATCTTCAATCAAGTGTCAAAACTAGAAAGAGTGAGAGGTGTACCCATAGCCGTCCAAAGATATATATATATATTTATATAAAGAGGAGACACTGTCAAACTGCGTTTGAACATAAGGAGAGTGATGCTGAAGGGGGAGGCAATGAGCTATGGAGGTAGGCGGCGGAGGTGGATGCCCGGGGAAGGAAGTAGAGAGAGAGAGAGAGAAAACAGAGAGAATAAAGAGGAGGCCATTTAAGTCTTTACACCCAATTTTTGATATCCCAGATTATACCAAATTCTAGAGACAAGAAAACGAGCTAAGCCCGCTAGGTAACCTTGTTTAGGCCCCTTTATCATGAGGGTCGAACTTATAAATTTGTTGCTTAAATTGCAATCAGGTCTAAAAGGGCCGGCCCGTTTAGTCTCTTTTATTTTTTATTTTTTAAAAATTGTTCATATAATACTAGAATTTTTATATTATTAATGATATTGTAAATATTTAGTTCTTATTATCTTTTTTTAAAATTGAATTCTATAAAATGTTTTGATTTATTTGGGTTTTCAAAATGGTTTATTCATTCAAACTTTTAAAAAGATAGGCTAATTTGGACATTGTAACTAGAAATTTATGAGTTTCAATAACAATATATCTTAATTTAAAGTAAAATAATAACTAGATTGTAAAACTCGAAAGTAAATTTTATTTAAATTAAAATGAAGATTGCAATTTACAAAACTTAAATGAGCATGAAGTATAAATACAAGTTCTCCAAAAAAAAGGAGTTAAGTTTTGGTCAAATTACTACATTACAACTTCACTCGTCACCTAGGATAAATTATTAGGTGTAGATACCTATCAAAAACTTTTTTTCGTAAAAAAATATAAGTCTACTGCCATGTGGTTACTAGTAACAGTTTTCATATATAATAGTGTAACTATATATGTGTAAGGTGTTAAAATATTCATTCACAGTACCTTGTTATTTTGACTATTTTTCTTTATAATTTGATTTTGATAACATTTATATCTTAAATTAGAGATTTATTATTTCAACCTCTAAAAAGATTAAAAAGTAGTGTTTTGTAGTTAAACGTGCCTAAAGTCCACAGCCCAGCCTTGACCTAATAGTATAATTGCCGAGCTTTGTAAATTAGGGGCCAGTTTAGGCCTGAGTCGATGAATAGCTAACCCTTATTCCCACTTCTACTAAATTTTCTATTTTTTGTATTAATTTAATAGACATTTTGAGATTTTATAAATTCAAATGGTATTTATGTGTGAAGGCTTTATAAAAAATATAAAAACAATTAATTAATATATTACCCAGGCAATAGCCGCATTGTGGTTGATCCAGGGAGTTCAGAAAAGGGTGTTTGTGTCATTATGCTCGCGATTCCAGGAAGGATAGCCCTTTCCTTTGCGCTTAAAATGGACTTATCAATCTGGCCCGGCCCTGCACTTTGTATATTCTTTCTTGAATGGAATTGAAAAGAAAAATTACCCAAGACACAATCAAGCGGATCTGGTGTGTGTTTGGAAACACATAAAATTATGGTTTCAAAATATGGTTTGTGTAAATTAAGATAAAATTCATCTCACATACTTATCTCATAAATCATAAAAGTTATTCTCAAAAATTAATTCCAAACACACACGATATCCTGCCATTTTACGAGCTTGTTTGGATTAGTGTTAAGAAGTATACTCATATAAATCAAAATAAAATTTTTCTTATATACTTATCTCATATATTATAAATTACATAAAAAAATAATTTCTACAGTCAACCTAAATAGGAACTACATCACTACAGCAGCTTCCCCCTCGTCCATTCAAAGTTGTTAAGGAAAGCAAAACGTAGTGTTGATTTAATATCTCATTGACTTTTTTTAGATTAAAAAAATAAAAAAATTATTTTAAAATATTTATATTTATATCTTTCTCCAAACTAATTTGCATCATCTATAAACTAATATATAATTTAATAATGGGTAAATGTACAGATTTTATAAAGAACTATTTTTCAAAGTGCACCCAATACAACTAACTATTTTAGGGTACAAAACTAAACACTATGAATTTTTAGGGTGCAAAAGTAGACATTATGAATTTTTTTGGAGCAAAAATTGCTATTTTTGCTCCAAAAAAAAATCATAATGCCTACTTTTGCATCATAAAATAGTTAGTTGTTTTGGGTGCACTTTGAAAAATAGTTCATTGTTATTTTTACACCTTAACCCTTTAATAATAGATCATTTATGCTATGATTAAATAATTTACTCAATCTCATTTATACTTATTTAGAAAACAATAAAACCATAATTTAATAAGTCATTTTCTTCACGTCAAAGACAAAAACCCCTTCCACATGTGTGACTCGTAAGTAAATTGTAAAGCTAATACAAACATGTATTAGGTTTTTAATTACATAGTCACCTGTACCAAGGAAATGAGAGAATAATTACAAAGAGGTAAGATTTAATAAATCTGAGAATGTGCTCGCACAAAACCGCACGACTAATTCAATCCGGCTCATCGCTTATTTCACAAAGATTGTATGGTTTCTTTTTAGAGGCTGTTTGGGATAACTTTTTTAGATCGGGTTTATTATATAAACTTGATTTACGTAAATCGAGATAAATCTTCTCCACATATTTATTTCTAGACCGTAAAACTACCTCGTAAACAGTAAAAACTACCTCGTAGACCGTAAAAGTTATTTCGTATTCCGTGAATCATAATTCATAAACACTTATGGAGCTTTTATAAGCTAATCTAAATAGATCATTTGTAATATGCTGAGATGTGTTTTGCTTAGATGCCCATTGTACGGTGGTGCGTATGAGATTGTTTGTATGTTTGTTTGAGCTTTTGACAAAAGAGCTTTTAACTAAATAAGTAGCTTTTGAAATAAGCTCTCAAATGGAACTTTTAGCTTTTGACAAAAGAGTTTCTTATATACATAGCCTAGAATAATGGCAAGAAAGTTTTATTCCTTTTTGGTAAGTATAACGAGAAGATTTAGGTGGTAAAAAAAAATTAAATGACAAGAGTTTTACTAAAAGCCAATGCCAGGAGCTTATTGCTGCAGCTTAAGGAATTTATTACTGTGCAATGTTGTTTTTTTCAGGGTTTTTTCTCTGTATTGATGTTCCAAAATGAACACTGATACAAGTAGTAGATAGATTAAAGTGTTTTTCATCATTTTTCTCCCTTGATCCCTCTACACTGTCGCCATACAGGTTCATGAAAGTATTTAATTGGAATTTTAAAAAAATAAAAATTTATATAATAATTGATATGTAAAAAACTAGTTGCCTCATGCACTTTAATCAGAACTTTGATTAAGTTGAAACAAAATTAAAACGTTTGTAACACCATCAGGAACCTAATTGTACAAGACCTTAGGACGAATTAGTTCTATTATTTTTTCCTGTATCAAATACTTTAACTTTGTATCATTTCTAATTGATTTTCATTTTCATTATAATTTAATTATATATTTTACCATTGTCAAATTTTCAAATATAATTTCTTCAATTTTCATAAATTTTACAATTTTTTCTCTTAAATATCACAAAAGTCACTTATACAAAAGTCAAACCAAACACCCTTCATTTTCATAAAAAACACTTATTCAACTGCCAATCCAAACGTAAATCACTTACACAATCTGATTTTTACCTAAAGCCACTTTTTAAATAAGCCATTTTTCCATCGTTTATCCAAACACACCTTGTAATGACAGTGGCCACCAGATACCTGCTCCGCTCGTGGGATCTGCTAACATTTTAACGTTGCCGCAATATTTTCAGATAATCCGGATTATTGAATATTGCATGAGCCTAGAAAATTCATTAGATAAGATACATACATAGCAAGTTCCCCCCCCCCCCAACATTTTGGTGTTGCCAGCTCAATTTTTTTCACGTGATCGCAACTCTTAATTCATACAATACTTAGATATTTAAGATATTTTATTTTGATGGTATTACAAGAGAAATCTATTCTATAATAAAAGGATAAGAAGTAAGCAAGGACAAGAGAATCTTAAAGGATGCAATTTGAAATAAATTCGCGATATAAAAGTACACTAGTCAAATGGATAAAATTGAAAGATATTGTAAAATCAATAAATTAAATATGCATGTGTGAAAGAAAATTTAAATAAAATTAAGTGACTTAAAATTTTATTAATTTTATTTTTGCATATCATTTTAAACGTTAATGGTAGTGAGAACGTCTTTCTATATCCTTATTTATAATAGTGATTAGAATTTTTAAAAATAAATTTTCAGTCATAATTTATAAAATACGAGATAATTATATAATATGAATGTTGTTTCGACTTACGCTAATAAACACTTATAAACCTTATTTCACCAAACATACTTTTGTAAAAATGAGAACATCCATCCATATCCCACAGTACTCACCGAAAGTGTATATATCTTTTTTCTTTTTCCCTGTCAAAGTGTATATACTTATTTTATAACTTATAATTACAATTTTAGAATATTTTCATACATACTTACCTTCTGTTTCACTATTTATCCATTACTCCTTATCTCCTAATAATACTTGTTAGGCATGGACACACATGAAATATAACTTAAAAACATGGATTAATATTCTAAAAAATATGATCACGGTCATTGGTTTTCTAGTTGGCTTTAGCTGGTCTTGATGATTCAATGTTGGTTATTTCTCCCCTTTTTTTTTTTGCCGTATCGAATGAGACGCGTGATTAGTCCTTAATAATCAGTTCGATTTGGCAATCATAACGGACGCACATCTCATGCTATCCGAATAGTCTAAATTAATTTTAGACGGTTCATATTCATTTTAACCTCTTAAATGTTTTGAATATTTTTTATTTTAATTGACATATAATTTAAAATAAAGATAATTGTATAATTGATATTTGTTTCAAAAAATAATTCACTGTTAAAAAATTGAAAATAATTTATTTTAAAAAAATTTGTAACGCTTTAGGATATGTTTGAGTTCACGGTTACAAAACCCAAACGCACGGCCAGCAGAAAAAAGCCCAGTGAAGCTTATCAAGAGCGTTTGGATCTACGGCAAGGCTTACTGGGCTTTTCCCACAGAAGCCACGTTTGTAAGAAGCTGTGAGACCAAGCTTTTTTTCCTCTCGCACGTTGCCTTGCCTCATGTCAGTGAATGATTAAAAAAAAAACAGTTATCACTCTTCACTCTCTTCTCTAGCTTTCCTCCTCTTGTTGCCGTCGCCGGTCTTCACTCTCTGTAGCTGTGACTGCAGCTTCAGTAAGTTGGTCACCGATGAGAAGCATGGCGGTAGTCACCGGCAAATTTGAACTTTTCCGGTGTTACTGTAGCTGCTGAAAACAAAGTTGAACGCGAAAATAAAGGGAAGATGCTTCTAGTTTTTGTTATACAAGAAGCAAAAACAATAGCAACCGTGGGAACTGATTTACACCCTATTTCATGTTTCTGGTTCTATAGAGGGAAGGCATAGATGAAGTTTTCTTATTTTTATTTTCAAGTTCATATATACTGAATAAACAGGAGTTGTTTGATCTCAACATGTCTTTCCTTGGAATTGTTCTTGCTTGCAAAATCAGTAGCACGAACGCTATACTTAGGCAGATAGAAGTGTTAAATTAGAACATAAAAACATTATTCTTATTCTATTCTTACATGAGCATGTATGCTAAGACACTCAGAGGTGCACTTTCGTTGATGGTTCCAAAGGCTCAAACTAATATTTTGTATTTAATAGTTGGTTGAGCTCATAACAAGAACAAAATTTAAATATTTTGCTTCTTAGCTGTGTTTTGGACTGCTGATATTTAAGTAATATTTTAGAGTATTCTTGGTTTTGATTTCCTTTTCTCTGCTCAATACATTTTTAATGTTTGATTCATATTTCCCTTTGTTCAATGATTATTGTATCTTTATTATTTTTTCATATCGATTATAACAATATGTATGTATGTATGTATGTATGTATGCATGTATGTATTCAATAAGGTTCATGCTATTTTCAGTCATTTTTCATCTAAACGGGCTTTTCAAACGCTAATCCAAACATGTTCAAGGTTAAAAAAAAAACACTTCTACCTTCAATCCAAATACAAATTACATTTATAATCTGACTTCTACAAAAGTCTATTTAAAAAAAAGGTCATTTTTTTACTGTTAATCCAAACAAGCTCTTAGATGATCTAAATTTTGTCATAGCAACGAGCTTAATGCTTATTGCTATAGTGAGCATGGAATGAGGACTTGTCCCTATTTTGAGAATTGAATTGTTGTATTCCAATTTAGGAGTTACGTAATTCATGATAAATTTTATATTTTATATAGACTATAAATAAAGTAACAAATGACGTTATCTATAAATGAGAAATGACACCATTTTTTTTTATAAATTAATCTTTTAGTTCATTAACTCTTAACATACTTATAACTCAATCTCTGAATTATGACTTATTATGAGTTAGCCCCTAAACTTTTACCTCATTATGACTTGGTCCACTATCTTTTCACCTTTTTCACTTAATCCTGAAAAAAATTAAAGAAAATTACAGTCAGATTTTAAATAAGAGACAAAATGAAAAAATGGTCAATTGCAATCTTAAAATGAAAAATGATCTAATTGATAATTCAACGAATGGGTTATTTGTAAGTTAAGAGGCTCTATTGATAAATTTTTGAGATAATTTTTTCATTTTTCCTTTTATTTGAGACTTCACTGTAATTTTTCTAAAAAAATACTTCTTTTAATTCGTAGCTCCACGTTTGGGTCCTCGCATGCTTTCCAACTTTAGCATCACCCTTAATTCGTAGCTCCACGTTTGGGTCCTCGCATGCTTTCCAACTTTAGCATCACCCAAATCGACATCAACCCCGCCGACAACTCTTTCCTCGACCGTTCCAAATCTCACCGTCTCTCTCCTCTGTCTCCAACCTCCTAGTTTATGGATATTATTAGGAAGGTCATGCAGGTCTGATGTAATCTTCTTTTCACTCTACAAGGATCAAGATCAAATGAACATTCATTATCTTTTTTGTCGGACGAAGATATATTTTTAACTTAGTAAGTAGTGATGAAGCTCAAGCAAAGACACAATTTCTTTAGTTTAAATATGGAGGTTTGGAGATGGAGGAGAGAGACGGTGGGATTTGGAATGGCCAGGAAAAGAGTCGTCAGAGTGGTCGAGGGCAACTTCAGTTGCGTTGGAGTCAAGAGAGCATGTGAGACCACAAACGTGGACAAATAATTTTTGACATGTGTAGGTGAGTTAGTAATAACAATTTTTACCACACATGATCATAATTTAGAATTAAGTTATAAAATGTGAAAAGATAATGGATTGAGTCAAATGTGAATAAAAAATTTAGGGGCTAAGTTGTAATATATCATAATCATTAAAGAATTAAAAGATTAACTTTCCTATTTTTTTTTTTTAACATAGCTGATAGGAAAAGCTATCTCAGCCATTGTGAATCATTATCTGGAAGGAACTTATATGGTTAATATTAATAGTACGGATATTGATTATTAACATTCATGTACTTAGTATTACACAAATTAGAAAAGGAAAATGCCATTACAGCTCTGATCCCTTGAAAAATAAAAATGATTTGTTACTTTAAATGAATGATGACAATATTAAATATTTACTCCGCATTTTTTTTTTTATGAGCTCTTTTCTTATTTGGACAAATATCACATGCCTTTGTTATTACATTGTCTATCTTGCAAATAGATAGATCCAACCGTCCGTCATTAAACTAACGTTACCATCCTCGATAGCCGTTAGATAAATCATCATCATGCAGTTCATCATTACATCCTTCTTTGCCATCCAATAACATAATGCCACTCACATGTTAGAAAACAGTACCAAATTACATGTCAAGCCTATGAAGCATCTGATTATTTGACAATCTGCATAAAGACGCGCAAGAAAATATTCGGGGCTCCGCTCATCCTCTCTCTCCTGAAGAGCACACAAAGGCCTCGGTTTGGGAAAGCCGGGAAGGCGCTGGACTTCAGCTCAAATTCTAGCAGAGAAACAAGCTTAAATCTGATAAACCCCTTTCAGGTTTGCTTATGTTTTTCCTACTTGCGCGTTAAATTATTCATACTTTCAGCTAGTCTTCGAATTCCTACCCGATTTTCTTTCGTGTCCTTTCTTGGCCTCGGATCTGTAGTGTAGAGGTATCTTCTGTTTTCTTTCAGATTTCGGAGATGGAAGTGTACCCTGGTTTACCATTTCTCCTCATTTTTTAGTGCATATAGTATGCGCTTCTGTTGTTTTACTTGGTTTTGTCTATTCGGGTTTCTTTTCATATTGATCGACCCGAGAAAATTTCGTGGTCTGTTTCATGTGTTCCTCTTGTTTAGCAGCTTTGATTTTTGATTTTATATATTTGTATGCATTTTAGTTGGTTTTCCTTGTTCTCGTACGCTGTTTAACTACAGATTCCATTGCATGTTTCAGGAAATGTGTCATGTGCCAGCATCGACTCCTAATTTCGTCATTTCATGTCTTCCTGTATGTAATTAATGTATAATTGCAGTCCGTTGGCTTTACTCTTGAGATAAAGCAACCGCCATACTTGTCGGCCTTCTCATGTTGCTCTGTTTTGCTTAGATGCGTGAATATTAAACTCGTGGAAGATTGTTGTTAGAGGAGTTGGTCTGTAAACCTTCAAAATATAAATGGAGAACAGTTTGGGTCAAGACTCTAATCCAGCACATGGGTCCTTTGATAAGTCTAGGGTTTTGAATGTTAAGCCATTGCGAACTCTTGTTCCTATATTCCCTTCACCATCTAACGCCTCTTCGTCTTCAAATTCACAAGGAGGGGCACCCTTTGTTTCAGTCTCTCCGTCTGGCCCCTTCCCCCCTGGGATTTCGTCCTTTTACCCGTTCTTCTTCTCTCCAGAGTCTCAGAGATTCCCTGAACAAAATCTTCAAACCCCAGCAGCTGGTGTGCCTGCGGTTCCGCTCAATTCATTTAGGACACCAACACCAAGAGCGAAGGCTACTACAAACGGAATTGCAGGGTCATCTAGAAGAAGCAAAAAGGGTTTGACGAATGATGATGGCTATAGCAATAGCCTCCAAATCAATTTTGAGGTGAATGAAACAGATGCAGAAGATGGAAGCCAGGATAGAAGGACTAGATCGCAGAAGAAGAAGAAGAAAGGAAGGCAGGGAGGTGGCGCTACAGCAGCGGAGGTTGATGTGGATGCAGTTGCCAACGATGTTCTCAAGTCAATTAATCCAGTTGTTTTTGATGTCTTGAATCAACCAGACGGTGGCAGAGACTCAGTTTCATATACACTCATGATATTTGAAGTGATAAGAAGGAAGATCCAACAAATTGAAGATCTGAAAGACGGGAATCCTGGAGTGGCAAGGCGGCCTGATTTGAGAGCTGGCACAATCATGTTGAGTAAAGGGGTTCGGACAAATAGTAAGAAACGTATTGGAGTTGTTCCTGGTGTTGAAATTGGTGATATTTTCTTTTTTAGGATGGAATTGTGTGCGGTGGGGTTGCATGCACCATCTATGGCTGGAATTGATTACATGAGTGTCAAATTCAATCAAGAAGAAGAGCCATTAGCTGTAAGTATTGTCTCGTCTGGAGGATATGAAGATAATACAGAGGATGGGGATGTTCTGATTTACAGTGGCCAAGGTGGGGCTAATGGAAGTGATCAAAAGCTTGAAAGAGGTAATCTTGCATTGGAGAAGAGTCTGCATCGAGGTAACGAAGTTAGAGTAATTAGAGGTCTCAAGGACAGTACTAACCCTATGGGGAGGATATATGTTTATGACGGCCTTTACAAGATTCAACACTCATGGGTAGAAAAAGGAAAATCAGGTTTCAGTGTATTTAAGTATAAATTAGGCAGATTGCCTGGGCAGCCTGAAGCATACATGACATGGAAATCCATTCAGCAATGGACCGAGAAGTCTACTTCAAGAGTTGGGGTTATATTGCCTGATCTTACTTCTGGGGCTGAAAAGGTGCCTGTTTGTCTTGTGAATGATGTAGATAGTGAAAAGGGCCCTGCATATTTCACCTACTGTCCTTCTCTCAGGAATTTGAAGCCAGCAAATCCCATAGATCAATCTGCTGGATGCAATTGTACTGGTGGATGCCATCTCAGCAACTTTAACTGTTCTTGCATTCAAAAGAACGGAGGTCATCTCCCGTATTCTGTAAATGGGGTACTCCTGGACTTAAAATCTGTGATATATGAGTGTGGTCCTTCCTGTCAATGCCCCCCGAATTGTCGAAATAGGGTTTCTCAAGGTGGCTTGAGAATTCGTTTGGAGGTTTTTAAAACTAAGAATAAAGGGTGGGGTTTAAGATCCTGGGATCCTATTCGTGCAGGAGCTTTCATATGTGAGTATGCAGGTGAAGTCATAGATAATGCTCGAATGGAGGAGCTTGGTGTTGAAAATGAAGATGATTACATATTTGATTCAACTCGCATTTATCAGCAGCTGGAAGTTTTTCCTAGTGAAACCGAAGCTCCAAAGATCCCATATCCCCTCTATGTTACGGCAAAGAATTATGGGAATGTTGCTCGGTTTATGAACCACAGCTGTTCTCCAAATGTATTCTGGCGCCCTGTTGTGCGTGAAAACAAACATGAATCTGATCTCCACATTACTTTCCATGCTGTTAGACATATCCCTCCCATGACTGAGTTGACATATGATTACGGAATAGTTCTTCCTCTCAAAGCAGGCCAGAGGAAAAAGAAATGCTTATGTGGATCAGCAAAATGTAGGGATTACTTTTGTTAACTGTCTGCTAAGTTCCAGATGGGTTGGCTTCCTGTTGCTTAGATTATGAAAAAGGTTAGTTTCCATTATCCCACGCGATTCCTTTACTTTCTAATTTCTTTTTCATGACCCATGATTAAGCAATGATGTTGATGGTTTATAAGAATAAAATTAAGCATGTTATATAGCCTCTATTCTTTGAATTTTTGACTCCCCGAGCTGTATGACAATTTTTCCGTGCTTGATGCCATTCATGAACTTGCAAGGTCATTCCCCTGTAACTAATCTACACTGCATATTTGGGAAGTGCTCTGGATCAAATAATTTAATATCCCTAATTTTCTATATGTCGAAGGAAATATAATGATTCTGTAGCCAAGAGCCGGTTCGGTAAGCAAAAAGCAAAGGAATGCAAAAGAAAATGTAATGAAGAAGGTTACTTTTATCATTTAGGAAATAAATATTGTGTCCTTAGATAAAAGAAAAGTATAATAATTTCTGCTGTTGAGAAATCGTATCAAACTATCAGTAATACAATATTGTATATCGTGGTCTTTGTGTGAAGAGAAGGGAATACTTCCCCCTTGATTGTGCCAAACAGGGCATTAGCAAATCCTTTGATTTGCCAAGGGAAATCATCTTTGTGCCTTTATTTTTGGTTTAGTTTACATGTAATTTATTTGTGCTTAGCTAGCTCTCTATCTCACTCACTCACTCACTCAATACAGAAGTTATATTAGTATTTGGCTGATGAAAATCATAGAATGTTCCATTCCCCCTGATATTTCCCTCAATTCTGATACACTCTTTACTGTTGCATAAACCGAAGGGTGATAATAGTGAATAACATTTATCTTTGCAACGATTTAAAAACATCACGCAGAGTCACTACATGGTTTGCTTGCATTAGGAAGAAGGAAGACCATAAAACTAAAGAAAGGAAGTAAAATCTCACTTACTCTATTGTCTTATTCTTTCTCAGGTTTTTGCTAATTTGACAGGCAGTATTAGCGAGGAACTTTAAGCTGACGGCATGGCAAGTGCAGCAAATAGTATCTGTTGAAGTCGCGTGTTATTTAGTTAGCAGATAGCAGATCTACTTTTCCTTTTGGCAGTTTTTGTGAATTGGCACATGAATGATCTGGCTGTCTATTTAATATGTGTAAGTTGTAGAAGGATAAATTCCAAGACCGATCGTGTAATTCTATTTCATTATCAATTTTAGGATGCTTTCCCTATCTAGTAGGAGATTTTTAATGGCAATGCTTTAGTCCTGTTTATGCAGTATTGAAGGAATATTTTCAGAAAATCATCTTAATGTTTTAAGAAAATCATCTTAATGTTTTAATTTTTTTATGACGTAGTTTATATGTGGGATAGATGATGCCATGTCTTCTGGGTTGTTTGCCCAGTGGCCAAAATTGACATTTATGATGTCAATTTTACCGTTTAATTAAAAAAAAGAGTCAAAGGCCAGTATTTCTGTTTCACAATCCCATGGTCTTTAGTTTGAATTTTGTTCTAGCACATCTGTATCACGGTAGGTCTTCAATGTCATTTGGGTTTGCATGGCCTCTTCTTATATCACCGATTAAAAAAAAAAAAAAATCACAGGGGGGCTTGAATTTTGTTGTGTTGGTGATACTGGTGTGTGAGACGCACTGAAAAATTTTGGCCAAAAAAAACAAAAGGAGATGCACTGAAAATGGTTAATCGTGACTCAGCACCATGCGCGCTCCACAAAATGCTTCATGCAAACAATGCAGCTCACCTTTATTGGGCCTCGTACATTCAATGTTAGTTTTTGTGTTTTTCGAAAATTAGTCATATGGTCTTTCAATTTCAAACTCAATGTTACTCAGTTTTTGAGATTTTGTCTGTTTAAAAATTCTGTTCTTACTGGTAGTGAATTTTGGATGAAGCCAACTTTCTCTGTGATTATCTTTTATATTGGGGTTACTTCAATATTTTTTGAGAAAATGACCAAAAACAAAAAGAATTTGGAAATTGCAAAATTTCCAAAATATTAAATAAGGTGTTTTTTTTTATAAAATGAGTTGTGATTTGCATATTAAATGTAGTCATTATCTATTAATTTTAGGCAATAAATCTAATTTGAGGTTTTCCAATTTTCAGGTTATTTTTCTGTCATTTTCTCTATTTTTAATACTATTCAGTATTTAAAATAAGAGCTACTAAAGGGTTGAATTTAGTCCTTATAAGTTATAACTTATAAGACCACAATCAACCTTTTTTTTAATTTATAATTTTTTTAAAGTATCCCTATAGACTACACACATTTAGAGCCTGCTTGTGATGACGTTCTGCCATCCCAAATGTGAAAAAGTCCGGTGGTGTTGGCTTTTTGAAAACTAGAGTGTTTTGGTAATTGGGCTCCACCTAAAAGTAGTTTATAAGAAGCTCAAAAGTTTGACTTTTTGAAAAAAAAAGTCACTTCTACCACTGCTAATCCAAACACAAATCGCATTTACAATATGACTGTTATTCTATCTTAAGTTTGTAAAAGTTAGATTAACAAAAAGTCACTTCTGCCACTACTAACCTAAACAAACCCTTAAGAGTTTTTATTTAAGGGCTGTCATAATAAAATATGATGTTATTTTAAAAAAGCTAATTTAGTTACAAATAACTGACATACCTAATTTTTTTAATTTATTTAAATTAGTGAATTAGCTCTTATATTAAGGATTTGTAGGTAATTTAATGACAATCAAAATAAAATTTACATAATGCAAAAATAATTACTCCGCTTAAATATAAAAAATGATATTTTTGCGATCCATGTCGGAGGTAAAGAGCTGACATTTTTGAAATAAAGGAAATATCACTTCAGTTATTAACAAAATGGGAAGAGATTAACTAATTGAGTGTCCATAATATCAAAAGGCAACAGCGACCAACATTTTCTCCTTTCATCTTAAAAATTCTTGCTAAATTTCCCTCTAAACTAGTTGAGCCCGCGAAAAAGCCGGTTGAATATAATCGTTACAGGAGTATTGGTCTGTGGGAGACAGGAGAGGAGGAGGAGGAGAGAGATGGTAAGATGGAGAGGAATGTAACAACACAAAGGGGAAAATTCCCAAATTCCTAGCACGGGCATTTGATCTCGTTTCATTCGTTTCCCTACACATCTCATGTGGGTTTTCTGCGAATAAAGGAGATCATTGCAAGAGCTTCTGCGAGTGATTGTACCCTTCATTCATTATGATGAGCAGCTCTCGAAATAACCTCCAGCTCTTCCTCTGATTCCATGGCCGTCTCTCTCAAACCTTCTAGACCCAAACCCACAAGGCTCTACAAAGTCTGGAAGGGAAACAATGTATCTCTCTTCCCCTCTTGTTATTATGTCTCGCCGTTTTTAGTATTGATGCACTCCTTCTTGTTGTTAAGAGCAGTGGGATAAGAGAAGGGGGAGGGGCAGTTGTCACTTACCTGTTAGTGGGATTTTTTAGGGATATTTGAACTTGAACAATTTGGACAGAACAATTATCATGTTTGCATGTGCCCTTGTACTTTTGTACCCTCGTTAGTAAAGATTTCAAGTTTGAGCTTTTGGGTTTTTAAGGCATGAATAGATCAATAAAATAGTTTAAGATAGGTTACCAGAATAAATAAATTGATGTTTTTTCAGGAGCTGTCAAGTTGAAGATGCATGACTTAGCTTTTCAGAATAAGTTGAACTGGCCTTAAAAATACAGGAGCCGTTCTCCATGTTTAAGTGCTTTCTTTGTTCAGCAACAGAGATTACAGTTGTGCTGAGCTGCAATTTTCTTACCAAGGGTAAGACGTGCCGTAGGTTCAGCTTCCATGATGTTAGAGAGAGTTCTTGATTGGTTATATGTGGTATATGTGTTTAAAGCATACCCCAGTTGGTTAACACCAAAAGAATTTAACTTCTATAGCTGATTTGCACGACTTACATGACATTAAGAAGAGAAAAAACCATATATCAAGACATCCATCATAGTATGCAAGCAAGGTCGGAGATTTGCTCTCTTTAGAAAAGTGGTTATGAAGACTAGCAACGTAAAGTTTTATGTGGATAGTACACTGATCAAGGGAAAGAGATATACTTGACGTGATGTCTAAGCATCTTTTTGAATGGTATGCATCTGTTTCATTTATATGGCAAAATTTGAAAATTCTTCGTGGCAGTATAATGGTGGAACTAGGAAGTAGGAACTACTTTTTCATCCCTATATTCCCTAGACCATAGGCTTTTGACAGAAGAAATGCAAGAGATTAAAAAATGCTTTAGCGAGCCTGTCTGTCTGCTACAGTGTTCCATTCATCTTTTTGTTAATATTTGTGTGATCAAGAATAATACTGGCTGACTCGCCTAACAAGGCAGAAGAAAATCAGTGCTGAGAGCTTTGTATCATCTCTGCAAAAGCACAACTTTATACTGCCCACTGACTACCTTTTCAATCTTAATAAATGATAGTGAGAATCTTGTTTTGTAATCCTTTTGAACATTTTGAAGTCAAATTTAAGGTTCTGTGACATTTCTTATTTTGCTCAATTTTAAAATGGTCATTTGATATTGAGGTAATAGCTTATTTTGAAGCATAAATGCTTGAATTATTATCATAGAATTCACTCCACAGGGTTGTCGACTATTAAGAGATCAAATAAGCTACCACATGGTCACATGGACTGCATACTAATGAGTCTTCTTTCTACATGTCAGGAATTTTTGTGTGGCGGAAGGTTAGTCTTTGGTCATGATGCATCATCTCTCTTTTTGACATCTTTCCTAATTGGATGTCCTGCAATAACATTCTGCGTGAAAACGCTTTTTCTCACAATCAAAGGGGACAATCCTCTCTACGGCTATCCTGTACTTATTGGGGGAGTGATACTCACAATTTTTGGTTAGTAAAGTTTCTTTAACAGTGGTCAATAAATTTGGCCTCCCTCATGATATTTAAATTGGACTTCTCAATGGTTGATGCAGGCCTTTACTTTTCTCTTCTTAACATCTGCTAGAGATCCTGGAATTATCCCCAGAAAAGCACAAGGAGAAGAAGAATTTGACTTAGATACACCGTCTATGCAGTGGATAGACAATAGAAATTTAGGTGTGAAATTACCTAAAGTGAAGGATGTAAAAGTCAATGGCCATATAGTGAAGGTGAAATTTTGTGAAACTTGCTTGCTCTTCCGTCCACCCCGCGCTTCACATTGCTCTGTTTGCAACAACTGTGTGCAGAAGTTTGATCACCACTGCCCTTGGGTTGGTCAGTGTATTGGATTGGTAAGTTATTCAAATATGCCTTGAAACTCTCAGAAATCAATCTTTTTGAATTGTGACTTTTTGCTTCTAACTTACATTCTTCCCTGCTCCTCTGGCTTAAGCAGAATTTAACTGTATCTGTTCTGTTCATATTTTTGCAGCGTAACTATCCATTCTTCATACTGTTCATATCATCATTGACCTTGTTGTGCATGCATGTGTTGACATTTTGTTGGGTTAATCTTCGTCAGAGAAAAGGAAACTTGTGGCACAACATGTCACACGATGTCCTATCAGTTGTTCTCATTGTATACTGCTTCATGTGTGTCTGGTTTGTGGGTGGCCTAACTGTTTTCCATCTTTACTTGATTTCCACCAACCAGGTATCTTATCTTTCTTCCTAATGCTTTATATTTCTTTCAGGCATTTCACTTCTATAAGCTGGAGTTCCTTCCCACAAATTCATCAGCACGCTGTATTTTATACACTTACATAAGATTCACATTTGCCTTTTCACAGACAACTTATGAGAATTTCCGGTACCGCTATGATAAGAAGGAAAACCCATACACAAAGGGACTATTAGGGAACTTCAAAGAAATTTCGTGTTCTAAAATCCCTTCTTCGCTGGTCAACTTTAGAGCCTTGGTTACACAGGAAGATGCACCAGGTGTTACTTCAGATCTTGAAAGAGGCCTTGTAGCAAGTTCTAAACAAAAAGTTGATGTAGAAATGGGAGGGAAGTATGGCAAAGATGGCAACATGGTAATGCCTAGTATGTTAAATGATTTGGACTACATTAGTATCAATGATAATATGAAGAAGAAGGCAGGAGAGAAAGGAGCTGCATTTGATATTTTCGTTCCTACTAATCAAGGCCTAAAATATTCACGGCAGAAATCCACAAAGAGAGCCAGTGCCACACAAGATAAGGAAAAGAGATAGCTCCTTCTGATTCCATTGCTGTTTATTAAGACATAGGTATCATTTTGATATCTTCTTTAGTCTCCACCATGTACAAATAACAATTCTCTTCACTATTTTTATGCATAATGTATGTCCTAAATAGTTGATACTCTCTCCGGTCCTTAATTGCGACATAGTTACCTAATTCGATTAGATTAAGGAAGTTAGTTAATATGATATGTATTTTTTAAAACACTCCAGTCATTGTCATCTTCCTTAATTCTCTCAATTTTTCTCCTCCTTGATTATTGTAAAGGGAGCATTAATAGGGTAAATTAGGAAAAAATTGACAAATATGAAAATTATGTCCTATATTTAGGATTAAAATCAACTTCTCAAATATATCTTATTTAAGGGCAAGAGAGAGTAACAACTTTGAGTTTTTGGGACTTTGGCTGAAAATGATCAAGCCAATACAAATTCCTTTCTAGAATGACCTCAAGCTTTGATTTATATACTAGAAGAAAGAAATGAGGGAAAGGAGTTGTGTGATCATATAATGATACATAATGAGTTGGTAACTCAGTATGTGTTGAAGAGATGAAGCAAAGGATGATATTGTTCTGGTGTTGAAATGTTGGTCCCCATAAAAAACAAGTTATTGGTTGAGGTGGTAGCAGTCTCACCTTTATAAAAAAAAGAACATAAGTTTGATTTCTGATAAGTATACTTGTTAGAAGAGGTAAAAAATCTTTAATATCCTTTAAGCCTCAAAAGGAATTAGTCTTAAGCCCATTGGTTCTCTCAAGGCCATAACGACGACTTATGTTTAATGAAATTGTCTAGGATTACCTTACAACGTCTGTTTCTTCATGCAGATCCTTCTAGGGTGTTTGCTGCAAGGGATATTTGTAGATAGTGGGTTTCAAGGTAAGCAGGCTGATTTGCTGTGACGGAAGTGACATGAGATGAAATGATGTATAATAGAAAATAGAAAGAAAAAGAAAGGAAGTGAATCAATGAAGAAGTAACTCCTCAGCTTCTCCCCCTATGAAAACGAAGTTATACTTTCTTGACTCAAAAAGATTGACCAGAAGGTTACTATAAATTGGCACATGCAACAGAGTTTCTAGATGATGGATGACTTGGTTGCCTTCTCTTTCTTTGGTTAGAAAGGATTATTGATTTTGTAAATAACAAGGCTTGTGAATTCTTCTCTCTCTCAAGTCTCAGATAAATCTCCCTCCCTTCCTTCCACACATTTGGTCACAGAGACGGGTCATGGAGTTTATAGTTATGGTCCAATGATAACACGACGAGATGTTCTTATGGCTGTCCTCATTGTATATGAATATATATATGTATAGTATATATTTGGCCAGTGTATATGAATGGTTTTCAATACCTTCTCCTTGTAATCTAATATCCCAAAGCCTAATTTAACGCTTGTAATATAATATTTGTATTTTTAAGTCCCACTTGCGTCATATTGTGACCCTTCAATACACCATTTCAAGCTCATGGTGCCACAAGCTGCTAAATAGGATAACTAAAAGACTGGATAAAACCTGCATATATGCGAATATTTTCAATTGTAACAGCAAAATCTTAGAATTTTAAATATTAAAAAAACAAGTTAGAAGGCCATGTAGCATATTCTGAAATTCTTTCCATATATGCAATCTATTTTACAATTTGGTCCTACCGCCCGAGAGACAGTTGAGTTAAAACGGACAATAGAAGTGACAAACAGAAAACAAGCGTCCGTATTCTATACACACTTTATATAAATTGACTTGAAAGCTGTATCCTATTTATATAAAAATGTCTCTTCCTTCTAAATGCCATCTTTGTCCTTGCAAAAATGCAAACTTAACTACCTCCTATTTGTTAATTGAATGGACATGTAATTTTGACTCAAATATTCACGTAAAAAAAGTTCATATGATAAAAAACTTATATGTTAAAATCTCGTAACATTCAGTAAACCAAATATTATTTTAGTTTGATATTTAATTTTTACTATATTTTCTTTACAATTGTAAATAAATAATATAATATATAAAAAATATTTCTGAAAAACTAATCCATCATTCATTCAATAAGTATCCCTTTCTTTCTTTTTTTTCTCTTGGCCAACAAAATAAGCATCATCTTTAAATTATGGCTACTGATAGCTGCAAAATATCCTCATACAAATGCATCATAGGAATTCTTCCTAATCCCTGCACATGATGAGGTAATTGTGCCAAATATTTGGTGAAGTTATTATGAAAATTACTTTAATATTCAAACAGGATTTCATCCCTAAATACTGAACATAAAAAAAAAATTAAAAAAAAGAAATACATATTTTGTGACTTGAATAATTATGTTGTATTTTTTGGATTTAAATATAATAAAAATATAAATACAATAAATTTTTTATCATACAAATATAATAATAACAAGTATTGCTAGTCATACGTTGCATGGGCAAGTTTATATAACATCTTGAGCTTATGAAGCTTCTCCAAACATAGAAGCACACTTTATAGTTCTAAAATATTGTTTTATGAGGTGTGTAATATTTATTATATAATTTAGTCTTTATGACTGAAATTTTTTTTTATTGTTTGAACAATAAGCAATATTATATTTGTAATCATAATAAATCATGTAATTATTTTATAATAATTTATTTTAAATGACAAGTATATATATGGAAAAATTACAATAAGGTCTCAAACAAGAAAAAAAAATGAAGAAATGATCCCTTGAAATCGTAAAATGAAAAAATGGTCTCAAGGAGTTGTTAATGGAGGCCCCTCAAGTTGTGAATGACCAGCACCTGGATTGTCAATGAGATCATTTTTTTTCATTTTTCTTTTTGTTTGGGACCTTATTGTAATTTTCCCTATATATATTGAAAGTCCTAAATGTATTAATTGTTCAAAAGGCAGATATTACGCTATAGGAGTATAGCCTAATATACTGTGAAAACATTGAACACAGTTAAAACTAAAATAAACTCGAAACTTAGACTGCTTTCGAAAACTCAAAACAACACATAGGAATTCATTTTTCTATTTTTATGTTCTTGATAATAGCTTTGTTGGCTCTGAAAGTAGGGGGACATATCAGACAATCTCACATTTATATTATTAGCCAATGAAGTGTCTTATCTCTCCTTTCATTTTAAAGGAGTGGTTGAAGATCTTGAAGACTGAACTATTATAAGGTCATTATTGTTTTGAACTTTTTTTGCTAACATTAATGTTGTCAAGGAGCTTGAGGCATGTGTTTCTATTTTAAAAGGCTAAAAAAAAGATTTATAGCCTATTTGGTTCGATTACATGAGAGAGAATTATATGTAATCCTAATGTAATAGGCAATTACGGTGTTTGGTTAGACTTATGTAATGTAAAGAGGATTACATTTTGTAATTATGATTACATCATTTGATGTAATCAGGATTACACTACTAGTATTGATGAATGAGAATGCAGACATCCTATAATCTAGTGAAAATAACACTATTGTTATTGTAATTTTTTAAATTGACCAAAGTGCTCACCCATAAATGAGGTTAAATTTAAATAATTTTAATTGCTACCATTAAATATTAAAAACATAATTTATAATATAGAAATTTAAGAAACATTCCCCCATTCAAAAATTTTAAAAATTATATTCCACCATTAAAAAATATTAACATATCTCATAATTAAATATTAAAAAATTAACATGAATCAAACTTATACACTGCATAATATTTCTACCATTAAATATTAAAAAATTACTATGAATCTAGTGTGTACACTGTGTGAAATGAAAAAGATTATCATGAATAAGGGTAATTTTGTCCCTTGCTATACTATTCCTATATATTCTCATGTTCGATGTAATCCAACTAAACGTTTTTATATATATGTATCATCTTTCATTAATGACGAACCAAATAAATTATGTAATCATCATTACATTACATTACATTTTATTACATTATATGATATTACTTTCAATTCCGTGAATCAAACGAGTACTTAAGGAATAAATGAAACTGCAAATAGATGAATATATAATCTACTCAATCACAATATTTGCTATTATCAACTAAATCCTTTTCTTATCGTTAGTTTTGAGCATGTAAACCATTGCAAAATATCTCCCTCCTTAGAAAATTGCAAAACACCCAAACTACTGGATGAGTATTTGATAAGGAGAATTACCCATAAATATCTCATTAAAAATTTATTTGTCAAATGGGACCTGAGGGAAGATCTTTTGCACATAAGGGAAGATTATTCGAATACAAGGGAAAGTTATGTAAGGAAAATATATTGAACACAGGGGGAGACTGTTTGAACATAAGGAAATATTTTTTGCACACGGAGAATATTGTTTGCATCCAAATGTCTCATTTAGCAAATAAGTTTCCAATGAGGAATTTATGTACAATTTTTCCTATTTGTTATTGCTTCGTTTGACTCTGTGCCTAATAATAATTTCTCTTCCAACACAATGCTCTAATTGTTTTGCGAAAGTTTCAAGCTCTCATTTATGCAGTTAAAGATGAATCTTAAAGAAAACAAGTACGGAGGAATATATAAAAAATAAAATAGAATTAAAAAAATCAATATACTACAAGGCACAAAAGATCATAAAAAGGAGGAAAAGAAAGGATTGAGGTGGATGCAGCCGCTATTTTTTCATCAAAAGGTGATATTAAAAAAATTAAATTAAAAAAATAATATACTATAAGGCACAAAAGATCAAACAAAAGGAGGAAGAGAAATGATTGATATGAGTGTAGCCGTTAACTTTTCATTAAAATATGATGTCTTTTTAGCTATTATCCACATCTTGATAATCCGAACAATGATAGTTCAAATGTCCAAGGAATCCTTGCAGTCATCAATATTCCTAATGAGTTTATAAGCATAAAGGATGAAAAATAGAGTTCCCTAACAAAGAAAAACAGAGAACACAAAATAGAACATATTGATGACATTAATATATATAAACATTACTATAATCCTAGGCCCAATTATATTTTTTGAAAATTAAGTTTCTTACAAATTTAATTTTAATTATGATTATGATAACTCCTTAATCATGGGGTCAACTAATAATTTATGGATATAAAATAACAATTATAATAGTTGAAAGAGGGATATTAATACTTATTGGTGTTAAAGTAAATAGAATTCACTAATAGAGTTTATAAAAACACTACTGCTTTTTCAAAGAATGGTTTGCTCATGAAACGATTTTTAACTGTATTATTATGAGTATTATAAAACATATATATATTAATTTTTTTTTTAAAAAAAGTGCTCTGGCTCTAGCTTGCTTTTATAAATGGCACAACTCACGTCACAACGAATAAGAAGAGTTACGCGCGTAAATGCCGCACGGAATTGGAACATGCACCCAAGAACCCCAAGGTGCCAGCACTTCAGATTGAAGGGCGAGAGAGAGAGAAATGAACTTTGGAAAGGAGAGAGAAAGGGTCACGAGGAAACTCGTCTTGGTATGATCCGCCTCCGAGACAAAATTCCATGAGCTTATGCGTTTGCAGGCTCTTTGTGAATTGTTGTGATCCAAGAACATCCTTTCTTTTCTCTTTTCCCTTGGTCCTTCTCTCGTCCGCATTGCCACCTAAATTGTTGATCTCGAGAGGATTTTAATTCCAGAAACCTAGAAAGGAATTTGAATCTCTCAGAGGACCTCTCGGTCGAAATTTGGATTGGAGCATGGATTTTCTCAGGAGATTACATCAATTTTGAAGAAAGAGGTTGCTGCCATGCATGGGGATAGAAATCTAGATGTGGACTCTTCTCCGCCTGGCAGTATGTTTTCCAATTTGAAACCGAGGAGGCTCTATCAAGTCTGGAGGGGTAATAATGTGAGTCCTTTTCAGCTTTAATTTCTGTATGGTTCTGGTAGTTGGGGCTGCTTGTAATGTAGAAAGACATGTTTGATCACATTTCAAACTCAACATGAACTCACTGTAGCTAGTCCCTGTTATCAATTTGGAAACTCTGAATTTGGGAACATGACCTTCCTGAAAATTTTCATGGGTTTTTTTCCTACTTTTTTTTCCCAAGGGGAAGGGAGTGAGCATTTATAAGCCTTTGACATGAACATTAATGACATTTATAATTCATCTGTATGGATGCTTGTTTCAAATCTTGATCATGTGCAAAGAGTTGTTTAATATTGCATGGTCATTATTTCATACCTTATGCCCACCCTTCTAAAGCTATGTGAACCCACACACATCGATACTGTAATTTGTAAAGCCATTTGGCTACAACTTTAGTTGGAAGGATTTTAGTCATCTGCTTGTCTCATAATCAAAATGTCTTATCCATAGATAAATTTGTCATGGCTATAGATGTTCTTAGCTCATAAGTGTCTGCAATGTGATAGCACTCATGTAGTCGTGTTGGGTTGAAAACAAGCAATGCACATTGCTGAGGTATGCCTGGACGTATAGAAGCTATAATAAGTAAGCTATGTTCGACTGATTCAGCTTTTTCTTGCCTCTATTTCAGAAATTTTTCTGTGGTGGGAGACTGGTCTTTGGTCCCGATGTAGGCTCTATATTTCTCACCATTTTCTTAATTGTTGGACCTGTAACTGCATTTTGTGTGAAGATATATCTTAAAAGCAGAAATCTAGAGACTGCTGATGTTCGTTTCTGGTATTCTATATTGATTATAACCTCGCTTCTCACTGTTTTGGTAAGTAATCTGTGTGCGCCATTATATACAGTAATACCTTTAATATTTTGTGGAAATCAATTATCAGCCAATTCCGTGTACCATCTTTTTCCTAGTTTTTTTGCTTATTTTTCTTTCATTCCTTTAATTTCCATATTTTTTTTATTATTGGAATAGAAAGTTCAATTATTAATAATTACATAGGAGAAATGCAAATACTCCTTTCAACTATTAGCCATTTGCAAATACCCCCTTAAAAAATAAGAAAGAGAAGGTACAGCCCTACACCTTCACATGACTGGATTTAAACTTAATTGCTCACTTTCCTGTTAACTTTACTACTCGTGTGCTTACTTTAATTTGATTTATTTGAATTTTGTAATAATTGCTTATGTGGGTTGGATTGTGATTATTCACACCTGCATACACTACACTTGAAAATGGCATGTTAAAGAAAGTTAATGTGTTTTATCTTAGATATTAGAAGTGCATGGAGGGGTTTTTCAGCTTCCATAGTTGAGGGACGTAATTGCAAATAACCCGTAGTCCAAGTCCCCCCCCCAATATTTATAACTATGTTATCTAACCAAAAAAAAAAAAAAAAAGAGAATCCATCTTCCAGGGGCAACAAACTTTCCATAAGATTCTAGACATATGAATGATTTATTTTCCTTGTAAATTGTCATATTACCTTCCTTAATTGAGGATGAGATCCCTTTTATTATATTGAAGGTAAAAGTTGATAGAAACTCTTTTGCAGGACATAACATTCCTGTTATTGACTTCTGGGAGAGATCCTGGAATTGTCCCTAGGAATTCCAGGCCTCCTGAGATGGATGAAGAATCTGAAATACTTACTCCTTCCATGGAGTGGATTAATGGTTCAACCCCCAGTCTGAAACTGTCTCGAACTAGAGATGTAATTGTTAATGGTCATAAAGTAAAAGTGAAGTTCTGTGAGACATGTTTGCTTTATCGCCCTCCTCGATCATCCCATTGTTCCATCTGTAACAATTGTGTCGAGAAATTTGATCATCACTGTCCTTGGGTTGGCCAATGTATTGGAATTGTAAGTTCATTTCACTGCAACTTTGAAACAGAAATGAGGTTTCATTTTTATTTGTATGAAAATGCAAATCTCAATTTTATGGTACTTGTTAGCCAGTTTTGGGAATCATAATATTAAAATGATTTTGGACACTGCCTTCAAACTTTGATGATGATTGCCATTTAGCAAAAGATGGAACTTAGTATTTCCCTTGAATCTATTGGAAGTTATTAGAATGTTCTACACACTTAGTTACTGGAATGTATAATTTTATTGCTAAGCTTCCTAAATCCTATCAGGCTTAAAAATCAACGCTTAAAAACCATTTGATTTATTGACATGAACATTTAGATCACTGTTTTCTTTTGCTTTGTTGTGGGGCGATTACTGCAAATTGAAAAGCATATTGCTTAAAATTGACATAATTCTCAAGTCCTTACCAATATTGTATTGAGGAAAACAAATGGAGTAACTTTGCGATTGTTGGTTGGTTGATCTCAAAGTAAGTAGTGCATTTGACATGTTATTAAATTGGAATCTCTACAGTCCTTCAATTGAAGAGAATTAAAATTTTTCAAACCATTTAGGGGTGACCGTGACATGTATTTGGCTCATGTTTTCTGGACATCTGTGAAGCAAATTGGATGACAATTTGAATTATAGTTCATCTCTTATCACATAAATGCTTGCATTTTTAGAGACTTGAATTGATTGCTCCTGTTAATACATTGATTCAGGAAATAACTATTCTTGTGCATGATGATCATTTTGCAGCGGAACTATCGGTTCTTTGTCATGTTTATTTCAACATCAGCCATCTTGTGCATATTTGTCTTCGTGTTTTCTTGTATCAGTCTGGCCCAGGGTGACATTTCATTTGGGAAGAGGATAGCAAGTGATTATGTATCAGATATCCTTATAGTATACTGCTTTATAGCTGTTTGGTTTGTTGGAGGCCTCACAATTTTCCATTTCCATCTCATATGTACAAATCAGGTCACTCTCTTGCCTCCCAGAGTTTGAAGTTCAATTTCCTTTAGATGCAATTTCCCTTCTGCTTTATGTGGTCTTATTTATCATCTTTAATCATTCCTGAGATGTTTGTCTAGTTGGAAGCTCAAAAACTATGCTGGTGCAGACCATTTGTGAATTGAAATTAGTTATAGGAAATGTCCTTATCTAACAGGCTTAAATGAAGTCAATGGACAAATATTCTTTTACGCGGTTGGCACCTGGTTCAGTGTAGCTTCTATATTGATTGAGTTTCTTTCGGTTAATGTTATGGAGACAAGCATTTGAGTTATAAGAAGCTTATTACAGCACTTGTCTGTATAATAATTTCTTCCAAAACTTGTCTATATGGCCATCACCACGTTTGCAGACTACTTTCCTTTAAATTATAGACTGTTGGTTATTAGTTCAAGCTTTGCTAATAGTAGAACTTTTTGTTGGTGCACAGACAACATATGAGAACTTCCGATATCGATATGATAAGAGGGGGAATCCATACCATATGGGAATCCTGGGAAATATGAAAGAAACCTTTTGCTCCACCATTCCAGTTCCAAGGAGTAATTTCCGATCTTTTGTGCTGGATTATGATCATGGAAAGGTTGAGTCGGTGACTCCAAATTTTGGAGGCGGGGGATTTCTGACACCACATGAGAAAAGTGACCTTGAAATGGGATCTATTGGTGGAGAGGATAGTAATATGCCAGTTCCTGAAATTTTACGAAATTTTGATTATGATCATTTCCATATGGGATTTCCAGATGAAGTGCCATATTCATATGATCCGTTCTTCAGTGCTGAGCTGGATATTATGAAAGATTCGGCTCGAACCTCTACTGTGACTGTGCTAAATTTCCATAGCTTGAATATTGACGATGAGGTGGAAGAGTCACAAAGCTCCCAAGCTGGAGATGGAGTCAGAGAATCAGCCCAAAGGCCCATCGATGCCAACAGAACAAATGTGACCAAGGAAACTGAAGATAAAGAAGAATAGTTCATATTAAGCGCCAAAAGTCAAGATTAAGAGGTTTTTTTTCTCACTCTTCATTCCTGAATTGTACAAGTTCTTAAATTTTAAGAAGTTATTCTGCAGTGATCCATGGCAAGAAGTTGCAGGAGTAAGTTTGGCCACTGACAACAAGGCTCAATGTATCATACTCAAATACCAAGAAGAATAAAAATTAAAATTTGTAATTCTGTAATTGTGAGCTAAAAGAAGCTGATGCTGAAAATACAGAATGCACTGCTAAAAAACTTGATTTCAGTTTTATTCTCCAGCTGTTACCTTAGTAAACATCTGTAACAGGTTTGCTGCAGGTTGCAGCTGGTGGATTCCCTGTTTACCATGAAGTAGTTGCCGCAATCAGTGATTTGTGTGAAGATGAAGATGCATTGTGCAGGCTACAAGCAAGTTATTTGATGCCATTTTTTGCTGAAAATGGAGAGACTCACAGTTGCACTTCTCATTCTTAATAAGGGTCAGAAAAATGTTACCATTGTAAGCTGTAAAACGCCACCTTTTGTTCAAAATAATGCAGAGAGATTGTTGTTCACCAAATAGGTGCTTTGTTAGGTTTGTTTTTTCTCTTCCAGCCAGCCTTGGTCAAGATCTAGATTTTATGTTTGCTTGTTTACTAGGGAGAAACTTAGAACTCTTGTAAGTATCACAATTGAAAGAAAACTGCATCGATTCATAGGTTTCTCTCTGCAGGATGTAATTTATCTTTCCCTCGTCTCACCTTAGGCCTCAGAATCAGGAGAATATTTATTGAACTGTGTAAAAAAAGTTGCCAAAAAAAAAAAAAAAATCTAGGACACAGGGCTAGAAAAAGTCGGGTGCCGAAAAAACTATATATGGGGTCGCTTCGCCTCACAGCCCCAAAATTGAAGAAAGAAAAAGACAAGATTTTTAGGGTGTCATGTAACGCCGAAGAATAATATCACCGAAATGTGGTTCCCATTTTGCACTGCTGCTTCTTGTTTCACCACAATGGGGCGTTATATCCTCTAGACGTGCATGAAAGATCAGAGAAAATATCACCTGCAAAAGTTAGGCTATTGCCCCCAAAAAAATGAAAACAGGATATAATATTATTGGATTGTAAAAATACTAAATAGAATATATCCGAGGCTTGATTATCAATTTTTAAAATAAATTAAGTAAATAAAAAGCACAGATTACACGTTTAATATGGGGGAATTAAATCTTTCTATTAATAATTATTTAGATTAGTGATAGAAGCTATTTTTTTAATATGATTTATGATTTACGAGATAAATTTATAAGATGTATTTTGTTTACCCAAACCAACCTTTCAAGAAAACACAGAAGGTTAATATCCAAAGAGAAGATAGAAAGAATCTAAGCGCAGATAAATAAGGGCCACAAGATCTGATCCAAACGAAATTTATCCCCGCCAATCATCTAATAAGAAGAAGCTCACAACAGATGCCACGTGTCAAATTTCGATTTACGGTCACAGATTTCATTGGATGAGATGGAATTCTGATCACTGTCCATCCACGGTCCACCCAAGCTATAACTCCAACTTCTTCCCTTTCGCACACCTTAGTCCATTAGCTCGAATCTGCAGAATTTCCTCCGAAGCATCAATGGCAGCAGAAATGGCTCTCGTGAAACCCATTTCCAAATTCAGCAATGTCACTCCCAAACTAGGGAACCCAAGAATGGGTTCATACACCAAGTTCAGCATCGTAAGAATGTCAGCCTCATCCACCTCCACACCTACAAAGCCGAGCAAGAAAGGCAACAAAACTGCCATCAAGGAGACCCTTTTGGCGCCGAGGTTTTACACCACCGATTTTGATGAGATGGAGACTCTTTTCAACACGGAGATTAACAAGAACTTGAACCAGGCTGAGTTTGAAGCTCTGCTTCAGGAGTTTAAGACTGACTACAACCAGACACATTTCGTTAGGAACAAGGAGTTCAAGGAGGCTGCTGATAAAATCGACGGTCCTTTAAGGCAAATCTTCGTTGAGTTCCTTGAGAGGTCTTGCACTGCTGAATTCTCTGGCTTCCTTCTCTACAAAGAGCTCGGAAGGAGGCTCAAGGTGCGATGCTCTGTTTCAACTTTATTATTTGATTGTTTTCACTGATAATCGAGGTTCTGATTAGTTTGGATGGAAACGATTGCTAAATTGTTAACTATTGGGTCGTGAAAAAATCATACTGGGACAAATGTGTTCTCTTCAATTTAGCTTAACTACAAGTTCATCGATACTTTTAAAAAATCTAGTCATGTCATGTCGTGCTGTGCGCTGAATCTCCATCATTATCGGTTCTTCCTATAGATTACGTGGTGGCATAATTAGCTATTAGCCATGTTTTTAAGAATGTAGTTCTTGCTTTATCTTATAAAATTTTTTTTAGTGTTGTTCATGCACTGTGTCTCCTACTCCTGGACTGATAAATTGGTTGGATTGTTCATGATTATATTACAGAAAACCAATCCAGTGGTTGCTGAGATTTTCTCTCTCATGTCAAGGGATGAAGCAAGGCATGCTGGGTAAAGGCTCAACTTGATAGCTTTAATTGCCAATGAAATTTTCTTTTCCTATTTTGATCGGTTGGATGGTGCATGGCCTCACTGTTAAAAATTGTATGCAGGTTTCTAAACAAGGGTTTATCTGATTTCAATTTGGCGCTGGACTTGGGTTTCCTGACAAAGGCTAGAAAGTACACATTTTTCAAGCCAAAGTTTATCTTCTACGCAACATATCTGTCTGAGAAAATTGGATACTGGAGATACATAACCATATACAGACACCTCAAGGCCAATCCTGAGTACCAACACTATCCCATTTTCAAGTACTTTGAGAACTGGTGCCAGGATGAGAACAGGCATGGGGACTTCTTTTCTGCTTTGATGAAAGCTCAGCCACAATTTCTCAATGACTGGAAGGCAAAACTGTGGGCCCGTTTCTTCTGCTTATCGGTAATTTTTGCTTATTCATGCAGCGTTTGTCCTTTACAATCTTTTGTTGAAACCTTTATAATTAGTGCCAATCAAGTGCCTTGTGAAGTTGCTATTTGTAGATCAATGATATTATCTGATAGAAAACCAGGTCATTGATGATAGATACACAAGCATGTTAGAAGTAGATTCCACTGAAAAATCTGCTTAACATGCTTATATATCTATTAATCAAACTATACCTATAATTCTACTTAAGGATGTCTAACAGCAAGCATATCCAAGATGCCAAATCTTTTTCACCTTTGCATCCCTGAAAAGTCATGAAACATCCGTCTTCTGTTCCTATTTTTATTTATGCCAAATTTCTTCCTAGTAGATTGGTCATTATTTTTCAATTTCTGAGTACTGAGAACCTAATTCTCAATTTTATCCTGCAGGTCTATGTCACAATGTACCTGAACGATTGCCAACGCACAGCTTTCTATGAAGGCATTGGGTTGAATACCAAAGAATTTGACATGCATGTCATCATTGAAGTAAGTTTATGCTACATGTTTCTGCATCCTACTTGAGAGATCATTCTTGCAAATATAAATTTCAGTATATCACTCTCACCTTCTGTTAATAGTTTTGAGCACTTCATGGTTGGAGCAACTGACTTTTGTGGATTAATCCGTTATAAAACAAAAGCCCAAATTCTTAGCATCAAAGAACGAGCCGGTAGATCAGGGAATAACTAAAGCTGCATTCATGGATTTCTGTGTTTGCAGACAAACCGCACGACAGCAAGGATTTTCCCAGCAGTTCTGGATGTGGAGAACCCCGAGTTCAAGCGGAAGTTGGACAGAATGGTGGAGATAAACGAGAAGCTTCAAGCTGTTGGTGAAAGTAATGACATTCCCTTGGTGAAGAACTTGAAGAGGATCCCGCTAATTGCAGGCCTGGCATCTGAGCTCTTGGCTACATACTTAATGCCACCAGTAGAGTCCGGATCTGTAGATCTTGCAGAGTTTGAACCACAGCTTGTGTACTGAGAGTTTAGGCATAAATTCCTCATGATCCCCTTCACAATGTTCATCTGAGTGCGATCCATGTGAAACGTAGCAAGCAGTACCCAACACTGAGAAAACATTGAAATATTGTCTTGTGTGTATCATGTGACAGTAGAATTCATTAGTTCGCTGTTTAGTTGGATGTCTTTAATTTTCTATTATTTTTTATTTTAAGTTCATTAGAGGGTGAATCGCTCAATGAGTTTAAAGAGAAACATTTCCTCTGTTCAAGTGGAAAAAGGGAAAACAAAGGACATTGATACTAATACTACCAATCCGTTTCTCAACTATTTTTCGGTGTTTGGAGTTGTTTCAAACCCACGTTCATGGGTATTGCCTTCGAACTGGGTATTACATGATGGCGGTTAATGAAGTAGTACTAAATAGTATAACCATGTTACCATATTTGATGAAGTTGAAGACTTCCAAAATCGGTGATTTCTAACGTAAAAGATTTTTCACTATTGAAGTGATTCAATAAAGCACTTTAGTGTAAGACTCCCCCAAGTCACATTTTACTTGAGCTAATTTTATGATTCATGGCCAAGAATATTAAGAGCATCATCTTTGTGTAAAATCTTGTCTTCCAAACTCGCTCTGGTAACAAGTGAAGTTTCTGTTGTATTCTTTCATATTACTTCACCTTAGACTCCCATCTAATCCAATCTTTCTCGAGCATATATGCTAATCACCACAAGACAGCGAAAGAATTATCTCACATACTGGTATTCCATCATTCTAATTTATTTTTGTGTGCCTGATTTGTCTTCGTTTACAGGCCGAACTAGCAATTTGAATGCCCATACTGCCAGTACAGTAGCTTCCATAGGGGCAAGCCAGTATACAACCAAGTGTTCCTTGGTCATGTGATCTCCTCGAGCAAAAGCCCACCCCAATACCTAAACAAAGTGATTTTAAGTTTCTGATCAGAAAAACAAGGGGCTTTTGTACCCAAAAAAATGACAGATCAAGTAGATATAGTAGTTCTTACAGAGGCTGGGTTCATACAACCACCAGTTAGATCAGAACCAAGTACGTGAAGGGCTAGCTTGAAGACACTGGAGATCCAAGTCTTCATGAAGAAGCCTTCAGGAATTTTTGTAGCAAGCCGTAGTGATATGGAAACAATTGCAAATGTTAGGATTCCTTCTATTAGAGCACCTCGATGAATGTCAATATTCAAACGTGGTCCACGTCCTACTTCCGGAATGGTATCAATCATAAGCCTTACCCCAATAATAGATCCAATCACCTGAAAAAGAACAGAACAGAATTATAACCATTAAAATGCTGATCCTCAATTAAAGTTTTGTTTTGAAGATATTATATCCTAAGAATGAGATGCGTGATAAGAAAAATATATCACCCGCATAAGAACCGCAGAACCTAGAGACGATAATTTGCCCACATTTGACACGAAGTCAATTCAAAAAATGTAATTAGTTTCTTCCATGTTTCTATCTATGGTTATTTCATCAATTAATAGCAGTCAAGTACCATAGAGTTGGTTTAGTGGTTTAAGGCTCTGTTGATAATATCAAAAAATAGCAGTCAAGCAGTTGACTAAGAAATAAGACCTCTAAATTCTAGCAATCTTTCATAAGTTTCAACTTCCCCTAACCCAAGATCTTTGTTGAAGTCTTAAGAACTAGATAATAATGGTTTTGGACGCTGCAGAGTGCAGATATGCAGTTGACAAGAGCTTGTACTAAAAATTTGTCATTAAAAAACAGAGGAGCTAATTCACAATCTAGTGACCTGAACAGGAATTCTAGCAGCAACGCAGTAAAGGAATTTGCTGAAATATCCAGAAATGGCACTGGCCAAAACAGTGAGTGGATTGTAGGCGCCACCACGGGTAATGATTCGGAGGAATGTAAAGAAGAACATGTTAGCAATGACGATAGCAAACTTCACGATCTCACGAAGTGGCTCACGACTCATCAAACCCAGATATTTGTTTACGCCCATCTTAATCAGAACCCCTGAGCATACCCACATGAATGACAAAACGAAGTCTGATACGAGCAGCATAATCCCCCCCATTCTCAGAAGCAGACGGAATCCACCCTAAATAGTCTAATTCTACTCGAACCAGGCTTCTTAGTGGATACGTTCTTGTTCTACACTATTTGCCCATTGGCCATTGCAATGGAGCAGTGCTGGCTCGAGCCGCGAGCAATCTTTCTTCATGGGTGCTGGTGGATTTCGTTTTCTTGGGAAATTGGGCATTTAATATAGGGAAAATTTGGTTGAGCCAACGTAATTTTAGGCAACTCCACAAGTTCCTAAAATCTCCGTCTACCTCGTATTTTAAAATAAAATAATATTTTTTTAAAAAATAATATTTATAAAATAAATAAGAGTATTTATAAAATAAATAAAAAGATTTAAAAGAATATAAAACATTTAAAACATTTGATCATTTACAAGATAAATATGAAAATTCATAAAACAAATAAAATGATTCAAAAGAATATAGAGAATTAAAAATATTTTGGTTATTTATAAGATAAATATGAAAATTTATAAGACAAAAATAAATATTTACAAGATAAATAAAATAAAAACTTTTATTTTAACTCATGGGTGCAATGAAATTTTATAAAATTTTGAAGGATGGCTGAAATTATTTAACATTCTGGGGATTAACTGAAATTCTTCCATTAATATATATGTGTGTATTTTTTTTAGTCACTTTTACCCAAGCTTGCTTTGTATATAATTATTTAAATAAATTTTAGTTTGAAATTAAGAAAAACTACTTCAGTCATCATTAATACAAAATTAAATCATATTACATTATTTAATTTTTATTCTAATTTAAATTTTTAAAAATTAGATCTACTGCCATCAATCCAAACATGGAATTAAATTTTGGATTGTCCACCCAAAACAGGAAACAGTGAACCGGAGAAAAGTAAGTTCATCTTTTTGGGAAGGGGATCCTCTCCCTTACCCTTTCCCTCCTTTTCCCCTCTCATTACCTTCCTTTACTCTTCATCACCTTTACATAAAAGATTCAATGGTCTAAATTTAACATTTTAAAAAAATAGATATTATTATTTTTGATAAAAATAGATAAATAAATTTAAACTAATAAAGTTTGATATGAACAGTTTACTTATGTATACTATTATTATAGGGTAAATCTTTTCAATTTTTTGACATTGAAAGTTCAGATGGAATTTTAATAGTTTAAATTGATTTCTTATTTTTATCTGAAATAATAATTATAATAATAAATATTTTCTCAAAATGTTAAATATGGACCATTGAATTTTTTATCTAAAGGTGATGAAGAGTAGAGGAAAGTAATGGAGGGGAAAAGGAGGGGAAGAGTAATGGAGAGGATCCTCTTCCAGGTATATATATGCAATTTTTCACATTTACTCTGATAAAATTTAATGAATAAACCCGATCCAGGGTCCAAGCTTCATAGTTAAGGAAATTTTACACCTTTATTTTAGTCCACAAGTAAATTTCTCTAGCAGATTAAGCCTAAGAAATTACTCATTCCGGTCCTATTTATAAACAATTTTTTTCTTAATTACGTAAAACGAACTGGTAGTTAAAATCAATAAGTGTGTCAAAAATGCTATTTTTTTTCCATATATGCCATTATTTATAAAAACACAGAGAGAGAGAGAATGTATAGAAACTAAGAAAGTATGAGAGATAGTAAAATATATTTTTCCAATACTTTATTGACTTCATTCACCTGGTGAGTTTTTTTTCTCTCTTTCCCTCTCCTGAATTTAACTCTTGATATGTGTGATAATTAATTATAAGTAATATGTATTTAATAAGGGTAAAATAGGAAAAAAGAGCTTACATTTTTAGACGCAGAGTGAAAGTTGCTTATAAAAGAGACCAGCCCCATGAAAAAAAAATACTTATAAATAGGACTGGAGTGAATATCTACACATATAAAAACAGTGTCTCCCATATCTAACAAAGATGAAATAGAAGAAGCAAGAACAATACCAAACATTACACAAATTAATTGTCTCTAGACCATAGACCAGTCTAAAGCAAGAGGTAATTATACCGAGGAACAGGCCCGGTAACCGTATGCAGAAGAGCAATGGAATCGGAATCGGAATCGGTTGACACAGTAGCAGGGCTATTAATGTTGTCAATAAAGCACCTGTTGACCTGCGATTGACCGGAAACCTGTGAAATACTAAGACTAAGCACATGATAATAAACAACAGGTTTGTAATGAATTGTTGGATTAAGCCGCAGGACGAGATGGATTTAATTTTAATGGTAAAAGCCGACAGTAGAGGGAGAATATTAGAGCCCACCTTGTGGAGGATTTGACCTGCATCATTATCAGTTTAGTAACACATTAAACCAGATTACAGATTACTATTAGTGAAGTGAGAACATCAAGACACAGAATTGAAAGAAATGCTAACCAGATGAGATTCTTAATTGAAGCAGGAAAAGATAAGATGATAATTAAGTCGCTGAGTTGTGAATACGCTGGGAGTTCGGTGTCACACATTGTAAGAAACGCTAGATATTTGGTGGGCAAAGATACTTTACATAAATGGAGGTTTAGACTTTGACATGCAGGCATCACGCAGACAATGATAGAGCGACATGTGAACACTTACACGACCAAGTCTAGATATTTCCCATCTGTTGTAGATAGATATACATATTAGTAGAATTATGTAGAGAATTCTAGAAACCCTTATGTAAGCGTTTAGGTAAATATTCTCATAAAATATATTCTCAACCGTAGGATGTTTTATATATTGACCGTTCATTAAAGAGGTGTTAAGCTATAAATAAGGGTACTCTCCTCACTTGTAAATCATCTAAGGGAATTCAAACAATTCTCATTCAAGAGCTTCTCTCTCTAGAAGTTCTCTTAGTATTTGGTTTCTTTGCCTACTCTTAAGGGTTCGACTGATTTAACCAAGATCAGGAGAAGTAATCAAGCTAAGGCCGGTATGATTTTGGGAGATCTAGTCCGAGACCGTGACATCCCGCTGGAAACGCAGACAAGAGAACAAAAGTGAAAATGTCGGAGGAGCAAATAAGGTAACTAAATGTAAGTGCAATATACTAACCCGCTTCTTAATATAAGACTTAGTAGATTTTTTTTAGAGAGATTGAGGATACTATAAAAAACTATTTAATCATAACACACACATGTCAGCTTATAAGTCAAGTAAACTGATTTGAAGAAAAATCATAAATATAAATATTTTAAAATAATATATTTTACCTTAATCTGACAATCAAATCTTATATTAAGAAGAGGTAGCAATGTCTTTCTACGGTAAGTAAATTAAATTGAAGGAACTTATTATACCAGCAAGTACCAGTGGAGGGAGAAGGAGAAGGAAGGTAAGGCGGTGATGAAGGGGCAGTGGGGGAGCCTGGGTCGGTTGGCTGGTGGCCGGGGATGTAGTTCACGTCGGAGGGCGTTGATGGTGTTGGGCAATAACTCCCACCACTGCCATGTGACGGTGTTTCATGAGAAGGTGGTGATGAGCTTCCATAGCCAACGCCAGAGATCAACGCAGCGATGAGTGTGAATATGAATAGAAAAACAGCTGGACTGGTTCTTCTGATCATCTCCATGTCGGACTGTTCTTACAGCAAAACTCAGTGAATAAAACAGTAAATAAACAAAAAAATTTGTATTGCTCCTATATAAATTTTAGAAGCTAAGTATGCATACTTACAGGAGTAAAAGACAAGGAGCCACGGCGAGGCTGAGAAGGAGGAGGACGAACCAACGGTGGTGCAGTGCATTTGAAGGGCTGAGTGAGAAATTTCCTGGAGGCAGAAATAGAATGCATTCAGAAAAGTAGCTCGCTCGGTCCAGTGAAGGAAAATGGAAAGGATGAGTAAATGAGCTTGTGCTGGACCATTGTCACTTCTGCACTAGTTGGTCTTACCTACCACATTTTTTTCTAAAAGGTTAGCACCTGCTTGAAAAGCTGGGTTGCCGAAAGGATGCAGGTTTTCGACGTTGAAGAACGCTGTGCCAATGCCATCAAATTCTAGGCACATGATTTTCTGAAATTGGTCAGAACCATTCCGAATACCGAGCTAAATCTAAACCCAACCCAGAGTAGCATTTACTTCTCTATGGATAGCAAGCCTATCAATCTTGAAAGCAATAGACCCCCAAGAAAAGCATGCCGCTAGGCCGTGGGATGAGATAATGCCATGCAAAAATGAGAATTAGCAAGCTAAATGCGCGGAAAGGGCAGGATGAGTGGTTGATAATGATATCTAATATGTTTTTTGTTTGGATTACAAAAGGCAAGCTCCAATCCACAATCTCTCATATACAAGGTTATAAGATCAGTGGGTTTAGGGCTTGTCCCAGACAAAATGGCGGCAAAAATTTAAAAATACCTCTCGTAAACTCTGATGAATGAGTTGAAGAACATTCAACAAGGCCAAATCCTGATAGATCGATCAGTAAGGAAAGAAAATTAACATGACACAGACAAGCAATGATGGTTTACGCGGCTTGATCAGAAGGCCCCACGAACACCAAACCAACCCATTTACAGAAAATGATTACCCACAGTGCAGCACGGATCGATCAGACCAGTCTTCAACCACGAGGACATGCCAAAAGACCCATTATCTTTACAAAAGGAATATTGTTATCAATATAGCTTACATTGGTAGAAATCTCATAAGAAAATTGTAAAAGAAAAAAAATACAAAAAAAAAAAAGATTAAAAACAAAAAAGTCTTGATGCTTTAGCTCCTCAGCATGCATAGGTATGCGTTGTATACCCAGTTCAGAGCACCATCTCATGCTCCCCAAATGCCTCCAATCAGATTTTATGTGATCAAAAGTATGAAACCATATGGTTTCCAAGTTTTATTTACCACCCAAAAAATTCAATCATTGCAATGAGAAACATGTCATAGATGATCAAGAGTGATCGTTCCTGGAGAGGGAAACAATTAGAAAGCCTAGCCTGTAGCATCAACTTCCTTTCCATGATCTCCATCATGAATATTTCTCCTCAACCTTCTCAGCCATATATCATAGTCCATGGGATATGGTGTCCCACACAGACTGTCAACATAATCAGCAAAAGCTTTCAGCACTGTAGAGATATCACCAAGCTTCTGCTGAATTAATCTCCTTGACCAAGACGTCTCTCTCCATTGCAGTGCTCCCTCAACTGAGTCAAGTTCAGGATAGGCCCCACCACATGAATAATAAAGCATATAGACCAGGCTCTCTGCATCTGAAGCCGAACACAGCTTTCCTTCCTGAAGTGCATAAGTTGATGAAAAATGAAGATTCATAGCAGGGCGATCCCTATCTTCAAGAATTGCATGCCCCCAACCAATTAGAACAAAATAAGGATGTCTCACCCCGGACTTTACACAAATTACATTCTCAGGCCTTATGTCCCCATGCCGAATTCCAGTAGGAGCAGCTGTTGAGAGTGCTGATAAGCAGTCATGGCAACATCTGATAGCCTCATCTGAACCAAATAGGCCTTTGCTCACCATTTCAGCAACTGTTTCACCAACAGGACTGGTCACAAGAATAGGAGTCCCACACCAAGGGTGGTTGCAATTTCCACCTGAGCTAGGTCTTTGACACTGACCAGGGTGAATAATCCTACCAGACGCACTCAGTTGAGGAATATATTTGCTTGAAAGGCCTTTCTGCTTCATTACTGTCAATACCTTCGTCTGCCTCTGAACTTGATACCACAAGTTCATATCTTCCCATGCTGGTTCCAGAAGATGGGAACCCACATACAGAAAAAGATTTTTTGCTGGCTCTTCAACATGAGATGCAATGTAATATGTCAATTCACCAGTGCTGATGACTTCTCTTATCTGATAACCCTTTTGCCAATCTGAATCCTCCAGCCACAACACAGATCCTACTTCTAACTTCATCAACTCTTTGGGCTCAATTTTCACAGAATCCTCATGAACTTCAACAATTTCAGGGGAAACACTTCTCTGCTGATGTCGAAATAGACCATTTTCATTCAAACTGGTATCCCCTAACTGCCTATCCACTCTTCTAGTTTGGAGGCGCAAACTGTGATCAGCAGCTAAATCCTCAATAGAGTGCTTGGGCTGTCCAGCATACTGCATTATACAGTGGAAGGTTGCAAACAGTACCTGTAGAGCACCAATGTCCCCCCAGTTTGCATTTCCGAGTTTGTTCCAGATTCTATCAATGGGAGAAACTGAAATTCTTGAATGACTTTTCACCCATTCAGCTGCACATTCATAAACATTATTTGTATCAAAATTTAGTTTATTTACATCTCCTTCAACCTTTACAACTCCACCGTATTGAGAATCAACTAGAACAACAAATACTGTATTTGGATCCTCAAAGAAACTCAATCTACTCAAACTTCTTGCCAACAGCATGCGAAGGGCACAGAAAAGAGCATCCCCGAGAACAGATGAAGATGGCCAGCAGTCCCCGCCCTCCAGACTTCTGATATCAGCCCTTAAAAGAGCTATTTCAAGGACATGGTCCCATTTTCCATGGGGATGTCTAGGGTTATTGAGTAGTATACCAGTAGCACAAAGACCTCTAAGCTTTCCATTAGCAATTGCCTTCTCAGCCTGATAAAACTTCATATTAGAATTATATAGACAGGCCACTGAAAAAGGCATGGGCTCATCTTGACTCCAAAAAGCCTCCCATAAACCCTTCACACTTGCATGGAGAAAATCTTCAATTGCAAGATAAGCAGTAGCCTCTACAGTATCAGATGTAGAAGCATGAAGAGCATTAGGCATGCGTATTAGTTGTTGAAATGAAATGCCTTCCAGTGCATAATCAAATTTTTGTAGTTCTATCAACTCAAATGGAACATCAAAGGCATACTGTTTTGGTGCACATCTTTCTGCCAGAGATTCAAACCAGTCCGCAAGTTTTTCAGTCAATCTATCACTCTCAAGAAATTTATAGAAGAACTCCTTCTGATTTCGAGGCCTACTGCCTGATGATACACTAGACCTCTTTGTCCCAGACCCGACTGATTCTTTGTCAGGGGATATACCTGTGAACATTTAAGTCTGTTAAAATTACCAATATTGTACTTCTTCTTCTTCTTTGGGTGGAAGGTAAAATCAGACATTCATTAGTTAAATGAATCACAATTACTGAAATCAAGAGTACTCACATGACAAAAAATTTAAAATACAGAAATAATGGTCAAACTGACAAACAAATAACTAAGCAGGAAACGCAAACAGAAAATAAATGTCATCTTTACCCATAACTAGATTAAGGTGTTAGTTATCATCATATACTGAGAGTGAGGTCAACATGAGAACACATCTTGCTAATTTCCCCAAGGAAACATTAAATGCAGCCTCTAATCTCCACTCAATCTCAGTTGCTGTAACATACTGGCCATTTGGGCTTTGAAATTTCAAAACACAATCATGCAAACACTTCAGAACAAGAAAGTTTGTTTAAGTGCATCATGTGTTATGTGGGTTTGTACACTTTCAGAATTCAATCTTAAATATATATTCTAACATTTCAACCATAAGCAGACAGAAATGGGTTATTAGCAGTTCTGAAACTCCTGAACGAAATAAAGAAAGAAGGATATGAAAGGATATTTCTTTTTAGACTTCATGTAGCCCTTTGAAATTGTTATACTTGGTATCTTATTGACTTGGGTTTTTTATTCCCTTTTCTTCGACGAGAAAGAAATACAAATGGTGCATTGGGATTACAGAAACGGGATTGTCGACATTCACAAATAGGATTATTATCGCACAAAGACAGATTCCCGGAAGTACAGAAACCTTTCTTCTGCCCACATAAAAGAGCTGTCTCACGCTGATAATTCCAGGCAGGAAATTATCAACTTTCTGTGATACTGTCTAACTAAAAACCAAAAGCAACATAGCCCAAAATGCTCAGCAAAGTCAACTTAAAGTTACAGAAAAAATAAACTAGGACTCAAATTAAGTACCTAGGGTAGTTTCTAATTATATGACAAAACCCAAAGAATGCAGGACAAGTTCAATTCAAGCAAACCCACAGAAATTGATGGCGAGAGTTTTGAAAAGACGCGAATTATCGACAGCAGGTAATGTGGAGTGAGCTAAGCGGATCGCGCTATAGATGAAGTCAAATTGCGTCAAAAGGGGTGTCAACGGAAAGAGAATTTAGGGTTCCAGAAAGAGAAGAAGATGAAGAAGAATCATACTCATACCTTGCATTTTTTTTTTCCCTGTCACGCTTGTTGGTACGAAGCTTTCAGATCCTCCTTCCGCTGGCGTTGTGAATAAAAAACATGCGC
This sequence comes from Albizia julibrissin, assembly GCA_037074505.1. Classification (NCBI taxonomy): domain Eukaryota; kingdom Viridiplantae; phylum Streptophyta; class Magnoliopsida; order Fabales; family Fabaceae; genus Albizia; species Albizia julibrissin. The sequence continues at coordinate 48,564,559 of CM073479.1, read as the reverse complement.
TTCTCTCTCCCTCGCGCTTGTTCCCCAAATTTTTTTCTTTTTTAAAAAAAATCAAGTCTTGTGTTTTCTTTTCTATTCTATTCTGCTAATACAGTACACTAAAGAAAATAATTCAACAAGGCCCGACTCAGACTCAGTTCTCCTCCCTTCGTCTCTCTTCTCTTCTCTTCTCTTCTGTGTCGGAAGGAAAAAAAATAACTTTAAAAATAAAACATTACTTTTCTTGCATGAAAGCGATATTTTGTTCCTTCTCGGGAAGTTATCTCTATATTTTGTTCGATCAGCTCTCAAGAGTGGCTTTCATGACGGGAATTGGGCCAGCGTTTCTAAACAAGAAGAGATGGCTTTGGGAGAAACCGATGAGGTGCAGTATAGCTAATAATGACCTTACCACTGTAATATTGGGTATCACCCGCAAGAATTTTAAATAGGTGACTTGAAAAAATAGTAATTGAGTTCATTAACCCAGCTCGATTTTTCTAGTTAGTTCCAATTCAATTCAGGAATATCTAATAATTATTGATTTTATTAGAGGAATATATTAAAAAAATGTCAATGCATCGATTACGTTGCCTTTTCACGTAAATGAGAAGTAACAGTGGAGCGTGGGCTCAATCTGCCTCTTTGCAGGCATTGGCGTGCTTGATGGTCCTAGCTGGCTCTGCGTGCGGGTTTGGCGCAGAATATTGATCATATTTATGCTTGGGGTATTTTCCTTTTCGTTTTTGAGGAAAAAAATATTTTGATTGCTTTCTATTTCTAATAAATATTTTTATAATTTGTCTAATAGTTATCCAATTAATTAATTAATGTTTGTCTTATAATTGATCAACAAACGTGTAATCAGATGGTAAATATTGTGATAATTCAATCTCTGGTTTAAAGTATCCTTATTTGTAAAAATATGTATTGATTTTCATAAAACATCTCATTTAATTATTTATTTTGAAAAGTATCCTCTTAAGATGTACAATAATATGGATAATTTAGAAAAATTATAAATTTAAAAAAATAAAGTAAATTAAAATTTTATATTTAAGTCAAATTCTTAAATCTGGACTGGATCAAAAATCGATGAACCAGTTAGTAAATCAGTCCGATCCGATATTTTTTTATAATAATTTTTTTTTAGAATTTTATAAGGGGATATTAGCACCCTCAGGTTTATGCCCCCTCACGAATTCGACGTATACCGTTATAATCCAAAAAAAAGAAAAAGCTTTATTTGGGAAAAGGAGGTAATCAACTTGAATTGGATTAAGTCCAAAATGCACCGGGCTTAGGTGGGTCATTAAACTTGGGCTCAAAATAGCCCAACAATGAACTCCGGAGTAAGTAAAGCAGCTATAGCCCCTGGCTCCTTCACGTCACCTGCTCGCCGGTTTCTGTGAAGTCAGAAATCAGAACATCTTCGAGGGCATATAGTTACCGGAGTGACGATCAAAGCCCTAAATTGGATCCAGAATTTCGTTGAGTCGATATGGCTTCCGGTATGCGTTGCTTTCCTGTTTCTCAATGCTGAGCGAGGGTTTCATCGTTCTTCATGTGTCGTGCTATCGAAATTATTATCGCCATTACTGTGGTTCCAAAGAAGCTATGTTTTTCCCCTTTTTTGGATTTTTGGACAGTTATTTTCTATTTTGATCATCTACCGGATTCCTGTTATGAAGCCCTTCAACTGAACCTGGACACGCCGAACTTGTTAGTGTTTATGTGTAGTACTAGTGTTTTCATTTGCGTCAATAGTTGATGACGAGTCGTGGGTGATATGGTGTGAGAGACGCTACCTATATTGATGTCACTCTAAGCCGTACAAATTCTTGAAAACAGTGAAGGGTAAAGGAGAAACAAAATTCATATACAGGCCGATGATACAGTGCCAATTCGAATTATATTTCACCACCTAAAGTATGCAGTTTGTTAGTCCCAGAAATTAGCTGGCTTTGCTCCTTTGTTCTTTGAAGTATTCTCAACCTTCAAGACGTTACCAAATATGAACTTCATTGTCTATACTTCTGGTTTTATTATCCTCAGTTGACATAGAAAAATTCAGGCTGCGCTTCTATTATTATGTAGATGCCGATATGGAGGACTATGGATTTGAGTACTCAGAGGAGGAGCCAGAAGAGCTAGATGTTGATATTGAGAATCAATATTACAATTCAAAAGGTACGGCCACAAATATATTAATCAATTCTTCTTATGACCATTCATGTGAAAGGAATTTTTTGTTTAATCTTGGGCTTTAAGCAGTGAATGAGTTCGATGCAATAAATTTGATGCTATCTACACTTTTTAAAACTTACTGTTTTGTTGTAACAGCTGTATTTTGAACTGGTTCACATGTGGATATTAACATTGTTGTTGAATGTACTAGTCAAATAAACTGAGTTGTTCATCTTTAAATCTGATTTAACATAGGAAAGAACTTGATTGCAAGTTGTTGTAACCATTCTCATGTAAGCATCATGCTTAATTTTTCACATCTAGAAACTCACTCTGTTATCCTGCTGAGGTGGCGTTAATAATGGCATAGCATTTGTTCCTCGTGGAAAACTAAGTGTAAGAGGACCCGATAAGTAGTACTTAACAGTTGATTTTCTTTTATGATTTTGGAAGTTTTGGTTTCTCGTAGTTGCTGTTTTGAGTTTTCACACTTGTTTTATAAGGATAGTAATATTTCTGTTGTTTGTAGGTTTGGTTGAAACTGATCCTGAAGGTGCACTTGCTGGTTTTGCCGAGGTAGTGCAAATGGAACAAGAAAAAGCAGATTGGTACGAATTCTATTCTATGAGTGATGCTTGTAAAAATGGATATGGAAGTAGAAAAACAGAGAGCAATATCAATATCACTCGGTTGGATCTCCTGTGGTTCTTTGTATCAATTCTGTGATCTATTGTTGCTTTTATTGTGTTCTTTAGTCAGCTGCAATTTTTTTCTTTCCTTTTGGTTGTCTCTCCAAATATTTACTTGCTATATAATTCTGGTTGCTCTATTAACTCTTGTGCTTTTAATGGTTGTCACTAGCTTTCTGAACTCGTTCTTAGCTTGAGTTTAATTCTCATTCAGCAATTATTCTTTTTTTTCAGCCTTAAACATTCCACTTGATATTCTTCTCCTGTATATTTGCTATTGATATTTACTTTTTTAACCCCCATAATTTATCTGGTGAGAATTGCTAATATTCATGCATATCTTTTTTTGTCTCAGTTCATCACATTTTGATATTTATTCGAGGGTTTTTATTATAAACTATTACTTAGATTATACCTATTTCACATTTCATCAGGGGATTTAAAGCTCTAAAACAAACTGTCAAGATTTATTATCGACTGGGAAAGTATAAGGAAATGATGGAATCCTATAGGGAGATGTTGACTTATATTAGGTCAGCAGTGACTAGAAACTATAGTGAGAAATGTATCAATAGCATCATGGACTATGTCTCAGGTTCAGCTAGCCAGAACTTTAGCCTTTTGCAGGAATTTTACCAAACAACTCTGAAAGCCCTTGAAGAAGCAAAGAATGAGGTTAGACAATTAGACATTATCTATGTTGCGTTCTATACAGTCATATCTCCCATTTTTGTGATCCCACCTTTGTGCTTGTTGCCCATTATGCAGAGATTGTGGTTCAAGACAAATCTGAAGCTTTGCAAGATATTTTTTGATATTGGTGAATATGGACGAATGAGTAAGGTGTTATGTTTATTTTAATGGAATCTGATAAGCCTTTGTAATATGATTGTTTATAGAATTGGGAATTAGGGTATAGAAGAAAGAAGATTAGAGGGTTGAAGAAGAAGTAGAAGAGAGTAGAGAGAGAGAGAGCTAATCTGAATAGTGCTGACTGTTATTAACTTGCAAAATCTGTCAAATACAATGGGATTAGGCGCTTATTTATAGGCTAGAGTGACTTAATGACCAAGCCAAGCTAAAACTAACTAACTAATTAACTAATTCTAATGGCTAGCTCTAACTAACTTTGAAGTCTTTATTACATTTATATATCAATAACCCCTTCCCAAAACATCCTTGCCCTCAAGGATGATTGACAACAAAAGACAAATCTGAACCTAAAAAGTACAATCTAATAGAGCGAAACCAAACTAAAAACATAAGCTTATAATGTCTAGAAAATCTTCAGCCAAACGGTCTTGAATTCTGTGACTTCGATCCTTGCAGCACCTTCACTCTTTTTTCTTTCTACTAAGAGAACAAATTCTCCTATAAAGCATTCCAATTAATGTGCCCCTGAACCAAACTAGGAGCAGTTTTTGTGTAGGAGAGAATGAAAGAATTGAGACCCATATTTGCAGCAGCCTTGTATTGAAAATACACAAAGAAATTATGCTACCCAAATGTAGAGTCATGGGGCACTTTTCATTGCTGCCGACTTCAAAGCCTATAGGCTTATTAGAAAATATTAAACCCAATAACCCTTCAGAGAAAGTAGGGAACAGCTGTTTTTTTAACAATCCAAATTGAATTTTAGCATGCCACGTCCACGTCTGAACATCCCACAGACCTGGGTCTATGCTTCTTGAAACATGCGCATAGGTGTTTTCGTTGCTTTGCAAAGACCATTGACTAAACGACTGTAATAGAGATGGCAATAAAGAAGTCGAACTCCGAGGCAGCAAGAGAACAACGATCGTCAGTGTTGAGAGTGAAGGGATGTTGTGCGACACAACTAGAGAATTTCCAAGAGTGCCGAAACTGGATGACCTATCAATCCTTTCCTCTGTTTCCGCGTGTCTCTAAATCCCGGGTCACAAAAAACAGAAACAAGATCAGGCATTGAGAACTCACAGCCAAAATCACACGAGCTTGTCTTCACTTCTCTGGTTCTTTCCGTCGAAGTCGCCATTGTCGGTCTCAATCGCATGGTTTTTTCTTCATTATGCCCGGTATCTTACGTAGGAATAGGGGGTTTAAGAATTTCATCTTCTTCTTGAACTTCGTTAGATGCTTTATGGTCGACAGGGCCTTCTTGGGCCTTGGTCTTGATGAACAGAGGCGTTTGCTTCTGGCTTTGATCTTCCAAAGCCTTCCTTGCTTTCTCGGCTTGCCTATGCAAGAATATCTCGAGTTCTTGCAAGCAATCAGGCTTGGTGCATGGTTTTTGGTCAAAACAGTCATATGGAGTCAGCAATTTCCTCCTTCAATGCTCCCACATACACCTCTACCAAATATGACTCGGACAAATCCAACTTTTGAACTATAGAGTCGAACCTGACATTAAATTCACTCAAGGATCCAGTCTGCTACAGGTGAGTTAAATTGGTCATTAAGTTCTCGAAGGGCTGAACAGTGAGTGCAGGGGCCCTGATTTCTTGAGTTAAGGCCTCAAGATTCTGCTGCATCCCTTACTGAACCATTTGCAACTCTTCTCTGTAACCTTGGATAGACTCGTGGAGCGTCTCAACTAATTCCTGGAGAGCATCGAAGGTTCCTATCTTCTGTTCAATAACTTGGAATCTTTCTTCCATAATTCTTGAATTTTCTTGGGATCCTGTTTCTACCATTCAGCACCAAAGTGAGGAGCAAATAACCAAGGCCAAGAACTGAAATCTCCGATACCACTGATAAGGCTTTGTAATATGACTGTTTATAGAATTGGGAATTAGGGTATAGGAGAAAGAAGATTTGAGGGTTGAAGAAGAATAAGTAGAAGAGAGTAGAGAGAGAGAGCTAATCTGAGTAGTGCTGACTGTTATTAACTTGCAAAATCTGTCAAATACAATGGGATTAGGCCCTTATTTATAGGCTAGAGTGACTTAATGACCAAGCCAAGCTAAAACTAACTAACTAACTAATTCTAACGGCTAGCTCTAACTAACTTTGAAGTCTTTATTACATTTATATATCAGAATCATACAAAATATAGTTGTCTATGCCTGCTGTTACATCTATGAGCATTTATTAATTCAACAATTCATTGGACCTTATTAGATATTGAAGGAACTTCATAAATCTTGCCAAAGAGAAGATGGCACAGATGACCACAAGAAAGGAACCCAACTTTTGGAGGTATATGCGATAGAGATTCAGATGTACACGGAGACCAAAAATAACAAAAAACTCAAGGTTAGAATTAAATAAATTCTTGGTCTTTTGCCTTGTTTTATCTGATTAATAATTATTGGCCTTTTAATAGCTTATTAGATTTTGCTGCAATTCATTCTTAACCATCTTGCAGATTTACTGTTTCTGTTAGTAGCTGAAATTTTCATATAATACCTTTTCATTTATGTTTGTTAGTTTTTCAAATAATATGTTTTTTGCTAATTTTTTAAAGTTGAAGATTCTAAATGCACCTAGTTCTTTCAAAATCAATGGCGGAATACAAGCACATCATTTTATGCTTGTATTGGAGATTATGACAGGCACATTATGTGTTTGTCTTGTACTATATTTTATTATTCTTCATCGCAATTTCCCCTTGGTATTGAAAAAATGCCTAATCTTCGGAGTTTTTGGATTTATGAAGCTATAACTTTATTCTCTATTTAGATATCTGCTTACAATTCGAAGGTATGATATTGGCTTGAACTCCTCAAAATCAACCATTTTGGTCAAAGTTTAAACTTTGCTAATTATTAGAAATATGATATTTAGCTTGTTTGGATGAGCTTAATCCAATCGGGCTTATTATATAAGTCCGATTTACGTAAATCGAGATAAATCTCCTCCACATATTTACCTCGTAGACCGTAAAAGCACCTTAATTCATAAGCACTTATGGAGCTTCTGTAAGCGAATCCAAACGAGCTAATTAATGATTTGATATATAGATTGGCCAGCGAGTTACCGTGCTGATGAATATGAAAACAAGTGGCTATTATGAAATAACCTTTTTTCATCTTTTGGTCTCCTACATTGGTAATTGGGCTATGCCTCTCATGAATGACCTGGGAGACATCCTATCTCTACTTTGAATTTTTTCAAGTATATAAATGAATAAATATTATGAGCATACGCTAGCGGTTAATGTTTAATGATTATAATACAGTAAATTGCATTCTCATCTTCCCTCTCTACCTTTCTTATTTTTTTCTCTCTTGTCCCATCTAAATGCTCTTTCTATAGTTTTCAGCAACCCGTCTCCATGTATAATTATGTTTTGAGGGGAACTAAAAAGGAGATTTTTAATGTGTTTGCTTGGGTGATGTAGATCATCTAGCAACTTTTTTGAAAGGTTATGTTGATTGCTGAAAGAGAAAACTTGTTTAAAAAAAAGTTTAGAACTCTCCTGATGTAGCGAGGGAAGTTTGCAGCTTTATCCCAATGCTGTCTTCTGTTCTCATTAGAGGGTGCCCTATCTACTGGAGATAACTTGATGAATTAAGTATTGGTAGAAAGAGGAGAATTAATAAATTAATAATTGCTCGTCAGCACTTATAGCTGATCTTAACGTTCTAAGATGGAGTTCACTTAGATTTTTATTTTTTACAATGGGAGTAAGAGCTGGTGAAGGTTTTCTTGATAAAAATGGAAGGATCAGGGAGGTATTTCTGCTGTAGAGACTCCTATGCCTTTGGCTAATAATGTTGTTCACATACTCAATGATTTTCCTCTAATCTATGATTCTCCTCATTCACTGATTGATTAAATTTATGCTGGGTTTGGTGAAGTTTGTTTATGTATATTTACCCATCTCCATGTTTGTAATGCAGCAACTTTACCAGAAAGCGCTTACCATTAAGTCAGCAATTCCCCATCCAAGGATAATGGGGATAATTCATGAATGTGGGGGGAAAATGCATATGGCAGAGCGTCAGTGGGCTGAAGCAGCTACTGACTTTTTTGAAGCTTTTAAGAATTATGATGAAGCTGGGAATCAGAGGCGCATTCAATGCCTGAAGTATGTAGTAGCATTCTCTTCATAATTAATTTCAATCAATTTTTTCACTTCACACGTGAATTCTTTTTCTTTTTGGGGTGGTACTATTCTCGTGTGAATTTTATTTACACAAAAAGATGTGCTTGAATATGTATGATCAATTCATCGGCCAAAAGAAAGGATATGTACAATTAATTTAAACCAAGACTTTTTCCCCACCAACTAGGAATCTACTTGGGTTTTAATTCCTCGTTTTACTGGGATTCAGAATTCATGTTCAATTGTTCAATAACTGACGTATGTGCCCAGCTGCACAGCCATTCTTACTCAAAATAAACCATGTACCATTAACTTATTATCCATGCCAGATACCTTGTCTTAGCCAACATGTTGATGGAATCTGAAGTCAATCCATTTGATGGGCAGGAAGCTAAGCCGTAAGTCTTCTGTATCATGTTTCATTTTGCTAGTGTCATGTTTCCGTTTTTCTTATATTTCAATACCTGAGGATGATGTTTGCGCTCTCTTGATCTGATTTCACCTTTCATATACTATGTTGTACTGCAGATACAAGAATGACCCTGAAATTTTGGCAATGACAAATTTAATAGCAGCCTATCAACGGAATGAAATATTAGAATTTGAGAAAATCCTGAAGGTAAAATACTGAGTCTGGCATTGGGTTGTGTCATGTGCAAATTTGACCTTAAGATCCTTCTCTTTTATTTTGTGTGACTTTTAAGTGGATGATTGGTGATTAACTTTCAGAGTAACAGAAGGACCATTATGGACGATCCTTTTATCAGAAATTATATTGAGGATCTGCTGAAGAACATAAGAACACAAGTCTTGCTGAAGCTTATCAAACCTTATACAAGAATCAGGATCCCATTTATATCTAAGGTAATTTTACTCACGTCCCTCCTTCCTTTTAACACCCGCCAGACAAAGGAAGAGGGGGATATAGAATAGGAGAAAAAGTCTTGGACAAGTTGAGGCTGACGTTGTTGGTTTAAGGGGGAATATAGAAACTCTTTACTCATACTGAAGAGAACAAACCAAATATGAACATTCTGCTGGCTGCCTTGTGTATCTCTTTTCTTTCTTTTTAGTTTTCTTCACCTTATTGTGCTGAACAAAACACCTGCATAAAATATACTGGACTGATTTCTTTTGCCTTCCTGTTATTCCCTTTTTTATAATGTGACATTCGTATGCTAAATTAGTGATATGGAGATAGTCAAAGTTATGAACTTATAATTAGTTTAACACATTTGATGAATCCACTGTTGAGCAGGAACTTAATGTGCCTGAGCATGATGTTGAGCAGCTATTGGTATCCCTAATTTTGGATAACAGAATTCAAGGTCACATAGATCAAGTTAATCGGCTATTAGAACGCTCAGATAGGTCAGCGCTTTCTCACTTTCATTTATAGTTTTAATTTGATCTTTCGTATTCATGATTTTTGTACTTCTCACAAATCATAACCTTGAAAATACTGTGATCCAGGTCAAAAGGAATGAAAAAATACTCTGCTGTTGAGAAATGGAACACGCAGCTTAAATCTCTTCATCAAGCCATCAGCAACAGAGTTGGTTAGGATGTGATTGAGAGATGGTTCTACTTATTTGTCTTGTGTTCCCTCAACTTGCAGTTTTGCCATGAGAAGTAATTTAGCTTGTATGAAGCATCAGGAATGTACTACCTCAATAGCGGAACCAGGGTGGAACTCAACTTTTGGTCCATGTATTACAATTCTGCATATAATTATTTGCAAATCCATGTTCAAGGTTAATTCATTTAATTTTTAGCCCTGAAAATGTCTGCATTGTTCCCAACTTCCTCCCTTCAAAGACGGTATATGACTATGACTAGCACGCTTGTTATTTGGACAGCTGATCACGACATATTCTACTGATTAAAATATCTAGTGGGCAACATCATTTTTAGGCAAACGGGGAAAAAATTGATTTTTTTGTAAGGTGGGCGCTGATTCATGATATTAAAAGGAGGACGAATTCCTTATACATAATTCTTAATCCATAAATTCATCAAAAAAAGGTTATGTTTAATTTCAAATAGTTAAAAATCAGAAGTTAGCTGTGTATCTATATGAACAAGTGACAGGCTGCTTGCTGGTACCGCAACGACTACTTAAGAGGGCGACCCTCTAACGTTCACCTCACCAGAAGGAGACAATAGTCCTAGGATTAATTAATATTAGGTGCTGTTTCCCAAAAAAAAAAAAAAGGCGCTGTTGCTTTTACAAATAAAGGGCACTGTCATGTTGGAAAAAATAAAGAGCACTGTCAAGTAAATATTTTTAGAATTTTTAATCTTCTGAAATTGTTGATTCTAGTTGGCAAAAAAAAAAAAGAAAGAAAGAAAGAAATTGTTTCTAATTATCAAGATACGTGGAATGAGTTTATTTACAGTTTGTTGATAAACCATGCAATTAGCCTTTTTTGCCTTACTCGATCATGCTAGTCTCCAATAATTACTAAGATGTTATCCCGTGCATAATATAAGTTATTTCAACTAATTCATCAAAATAATTTATTAAATTTATCTTAAATTCAAATAAATTTCTAATTTTAGTCATATTAAATAAGGTTTTGAAGAAAAAAGAAAAATACAATGAATTATATATAAATATTAATTATATAGATAAAATTGATAAATTAATATTAATTACCCTTAAAATTATTTATATTATATATCAAGTCATTCTATTATACACATAAGGGAGTATTTACGCCAAGTACTGAATTTTGATGGATTGAGATTGGGACTGGGACTAGGACTAGGATTGAGATTGATGCTTTAAAAATATGTTTGGTACGAAGTAATAGTTGGAGGGAATAATTTTAATCTTATTTAATAAATAGTCATTAATTATGTCGTTAGCGAGAAAAAAACAAAGAGAGTGATTATGCAAGGTTTTGAAACTCGAACCGGTCATTGAATTGGTCAAGATAGTGGGTTATGGGTCAGTGGGTCGATCGGAGTCAAACCGATGAAAAATTGAATATTTTAGGCTTATTAATATGAAATTCTAAAGGAAAATTTAAAAATATAATTTTTTAAAAATATAATTTTTTAAAAAAATAGTGGATTGGACCTTTTTCCGGACCGAACCGGTTTACTGACAATTGGTCGGTTCCCGGTCCGAACCGGTCGGTCTGGTTCGAGTTTCAAAACCCTGTGATTATGTAAAAGGGATGGACTCTTGGTTAAAATCAAGGGGTTATTTTTGTCCAAAAAATATTTTAATTAAGGATATTTTTGTCTCTACAATTTTGCAGTCCAGGGATTGAAAACATAATATCAGGAGAGGTAGCTTTGCAGCAATCCCACTTTCATAGTACTCTCAATCCCTAATTATATGTAATCTCTCATACTAAATAATATATTTTGACTCAATCTCTGATCTAATCTCAATCTCTACCCCACAATACCTCATACCAAATAGGCCTTAGATTTAAGATGCTAGAAGCCTTTCTTCGATAAGATGCTAGTAGTAGAAGCCTTTGTAAGTTGTAACGCATTTTATGGGAAAATTCAGTGAGGGTTTGCATAACACTGAAGTTGCGATGTCAGAAAATTTTTTTTATTTAAATCGATATAAAACTCTTCTCATATATTTATCTTAAATTGTAAAAATTATTTTTTAAAAGTTAATCTAAATTCAGACGAATTAATGTTTCAGGCGGCGGTGTACTTCACGCTCGCCAAAAGCACGTGGGGCGCCTCCACATGATGAATCCAACGTCTATTAATCCAGAACGAGAATCTTGGCTTGCGGACACGTCGTTCCAACGCAAAATTATTTAAATATATAAAATTTCAATTCCAATTTTTGGCTACCCAAAAAACAAAATCAATTCCAATAAGCACAATCAGAGATGATTAACAAATTGATTATTGTTATGAATATTGATTATGTGGATGTCCATTAACCCTCATCTAAGCTAATTTACTCTCCCAGTCAGCTACGCATATAAGATCATATGTCACTATTCATCAATGATTAATGTACTATTCATCACTGTAGCATTTTACTGTATAGGAACTGTTCATACGCGTTTTACTGTAGCAGCACTGTAGCATACGCGGTTTACTGTAGCATACTGTAGCAGTTACTGTTCATACGCGTATTTCACTATTCATACGCGTTTTTTGCCTATAAATAGGAGCCTTGGGCTGAGAATTTTGTACACACAACTGAATGAGAATTTCCCTCTGATTTCTCTCTTTGATTTCTCTCTTCTTAATCTCTTATTCTCTCTGATTATCCATATTTTTATAACACGTTATCAGCACGAAGCTCTGCCAAAGGTATGATATTCTTATATTTTCTTTGATAATTTATACTTTATTTTATAATATCTTTATTTCATAGATCTGGGATAATCTGAGCCATTATATGGAATTAAGAAATATATCTTTACCGATTGTTATGAACATCGGATTCCATGGCTATGATTGGAGATCACTATTGTTGTTATATATTATATATATCATTTACAAGTTTATTTATATTATTATTATGATTATGGCCAGAAGCCATCTACATCCAATTTCTGAAATTATATGACCAGAAGTCATATTATTTATGATATGGCCAGAAGCTATATCTCTATGATCTCCTATTATATGGCCAGAAGCCATATCTATATGATTCCTTATTATATGGCCAGAAGCCATCTCTATATGATTCCTTATTATATGACTAGAAACCATATATATCACAGCCAGAAGCTATGTATAACTTTTATTTATCCTGAAGATAAAAAGTCAGATGCTATATATATTTAATTTCTCATCATGAGATTAATTGGCCTGAAGCCATAAGAACTGAATGGCCTGAAGCCATAATTTTTTTTTTTTTACCTTGCCTTATTAATTTATTTCTTGTCTTTATATATTATTGCATTTTTACATTTCATATTTTAATTATTCTCGTTTATTTCTTTAAATAGTGTGAACCATGTCAAATCTTGCAAAACTTGAATTTGTGGCTTTGGATATTACTGGGAAAAATTATTTATCTTGGATGCTGGATGCGGAAATCCACTTAAATGCCCATGGTCTAGAAGATACAATTAAAGAAGGGAATCATGCATCTAATCAGGAAAAGGCCAAATCCATGATTTTTCTACGCCACCATTTACATGAGAGTTTAAAAATTCAATATTTAACAGTGAAAGACCCACTTGTTCTTTGGAACAATCTGAAAGATAGGTATGATCACCTGAAGATGGTTATCCTCCCAAAAGCTCGTTATGACTGGATACATTTAAGGTTGCAAGATTTTAAATCTGTAAGTGAATATAACTCGGCTATGTTCAATATAACTTCTCAATTAAATTTATGTGGAGAAAATGTTACTGATAATGATATGCTTGAAAAAACATTCTCCACATTTCATGCCTCAAATTTGCTCCTGCAACAGCAATACCGAGAAAAAGGATTTAAGAAATATACAGAATTAATTTCTTGCCTCCTTGTAGCTGAACAAAATAATGAGCTTTTATTAAAAAACCATGAATCCCGTCCAACTGGCTCGACTCCATTCCCCGAAGCGAATGTAGTAACCAATGAATCTGTTTCTGGCCGTGGACGTGGACGTGGACATGGACGTGGACGTGGACGCGGCTACATCCGTGGTCGTGGTCGTGGTCGAGGTCGTGGTGGTTTAAATTTCTACCAAAAGTGGGGAAATAATAATAAGAACCACAAAAGAGAAAATAGTGGGCAAAATAAAAATACTGAAAGTTCATGTTATCGTTGTGGTGTCAAGGGTCATTGGTCTCGTACCTGCCGTACACCAAGACAACTAGTTGAACTTTACCAAGAATCAATTAAAAATAATGGTAAAGGATCTACAACTGAAGTAAATCATGTGGATCAGGCTGAAAATTCTGAGCATGGAGACATGGATTTTAGTTATTTGGATGTTGCTGATTTCTTAGCATAATTATTTATGTATTTGAATTTTATGTTATTTTTATCAAATGTATTTATCTTAATTATGTTTTTATATTTCTTTTAATGAAGAATGAATATTACTGGCATCAATCCTGAAGATTTATGTCTCGTTGATAGCGCAACAACCAACACCATACTCAGAAATGATAAATATTTTTCTTCCTTGGTAATGCAAAAAGCTAATGTTCAGACTATATCTGGTAGTATAAATTTGATTGAAGGCTCCGGAAGAGCTAATATTCTATTACCTGAAGGAACAAAATTATGCATTGATAATGCAATTTATTCTACCAAGTCTGGAAGAAACTTATTAAGTTTCAAAGATATCCGCAGAAATGGATATCATATAGAAACAACAACTAAAAGTAATGAAGAATATCTTGTTGTTACAAAAATAGTTGCTGGTAGAAAATGCATATTAGAAAAGTGTCCTGCTTTTTCTTCTGGTTTATATTATACATTTATAAATACAATTGAAACACATGTTATTGAGAACCAGAAGTTCACCAATACAGACCAGAAGTCTACTAATGTAAACCAGAAGTTTACAAATGAATTTAATGTTTGGCATGATCGGTTAGGCCATCCCGGTTCAATTATGATGCGACAAATAATTGAGAATTCATGTGGACATACCCTGAAGTGTAAGCAAATACCACAATCCCATGATTTCTCATGTACTGCATGTTCCAAGGGAAAATTAATTATTCGCCCCTCACCAAGCAAAGTAGAAAGTGAGTCTCTCACATTTCTAGAAAGGATACAGGGAGATATTTGTGGGCCAATACACCCATCATGTGGACCATTTAGATATTATATGGTTTTAATTGATGCATCAACTAAATGGTCACATGTATGTTTATTATCTTCTCGCAACCTGGCGTTTGCGAGATTACTTGCTCAATTGATTAGATTAAGAGCACATTACCCTGACTATCCTATCAAGAAAATACGTCTTGATAATGCTGGTGAATTTACTTCAAAAGCTTTTAATGAATATTGTATGTCCCTTGGAATTGATATTGAACATCCTGTAGCTCATGTTCATACACAGAATGGACTTGCAGAATCATTGATTAAAAGGTTGCAACTAATTGCAAGACCTTTACTTATGAAATCTAATCTCCCAATTTCTGCTTGGGGCCATGCCATTTTGCATGCATCAATGTTAATTCGCATCAGGCCAACAAGTTATTTAAAGATTTCCCCCTTACAAATGGTTTTTGGTCAGGAACCTAATATTTCCCATATAAGGACTTTTGGGTGTGCGGTATATGTGCCAGTAGCACCACCACAACGCACTAAAATGGGTCCTCAAAGAAGGATGGGAATATATGTTGGGTATGAATCTCCTTCAATCATAAAATATTTAGAACCATCTACGGGAGATTTATTTACGGCACGATTTGCCGATTGTCATTTTGATGAATCACTTTTTCCAACATTAGGGGGAGAAAACAAGCAGTTGGATAAAGAAATTAGCTGGAATGAATTATCATTGGCTCATTTTGATCCTCGTACAAATCAATGTGAACTGGAAGTTCAAAAGATAATTCATTTACAGAATTTAGCTAATCAAATGCCAGAAGCATTTACTGACCCTAAGAAAGTGACAAAGTCACATATCCCAGCTGTTAATGCTCCTGTTAAAATTGATGTCCCTGAAGGACAATCTACTATGAATAAATCTAAAGCACGCCTGAAGCGTGGCAGACCCATCGGTTCCAAAGATAGAAATCCTCGAAAAAGAAAAGGAGCAAAGAATATAGATGGTCAAATTGAGGATAATCAAGAAAATTTAATAGCTCCAGAAGAGTCATCTCCTGAAGAGTTATTATCTCCAGAAGAGAATGTTGTAGTCCCAGGAGAGACCCAGGTACCTGATATATGTGAAAATAATGAGATCTCAATAAATTATGTTATGAATGGAATCCGATGGGATCGAAATGAAGTCAACGTTGACGACATTTTTGCTTATCATATAGCAAAAGATGTAATGAATAATATTGAGGATCACGAGCCAAAATCCATTAGCGAGTGCCAACAAAGAAAAGATTGGCTTCTATGGAAAGATGCCATTAATGCAGAATTAAAATCATTGGAAAAACGAAAAGTATTAGGACCTGTAGTCCTTACACCTGAAGATGTAAAACCAGTTGGATGCAAATGGGTCTTTGTACGAAAAAGAAATGAACAGGGCGAAATAACAAGATATAAGGCACGTCTTGTAGCCCAAGGCTTTACACAAAGACCTGGCATTGATTTTGAAGAAACGTATTCACCTGTAGTGGATGCGACTACTTTTCGTTATTTAATTAGTCTAGCAGTAAAAGAAGGGCTTGATCTGCATCTAATGGATGTCGTGACTGCCTATTTATATGGGTCACTTGACAATGATATTTATATGAAAGTCCCTGAAGGACTTAAGGTGCCAGAAGCATCTAATTCAAATTTTCGAGAACAATATTCAATTAAGTTAAATAAGTCCCTATATGGCCTGAAGCAATCAGGGCGCATGTGGTATAATCGTCTTAATGAATATCTGTTAAAAGAAGGATACAAAAATGATCCAATATGCCCATGTATTTTTATAAAAAGATCTAACAGTGAGTTTGCTATAATTGCTGTTTATGTTGATGATATCAACATTATTGGAACTCCTGAAGAGCTCCGAAAGGCAATTTATTGTTTAAAGAAAGAATTTGAGATGAAGGATTTAGGAAGAACAAAATTCTGTCTTGGATTACAGATTGAGTACCTCAAAAATGGGATCTTTGTATATCAAGAAACTTATACAAAAAATGTCCTAAAGAGATTTTATATGGATAAATCTCATCCTTTGTGCACACCAATGATTGTAAGGTCTCTAAAGCCAGATAAAGATCCATTCCGACCGCGAGTAATCAGCGAAGAAGGTGATGAAGAACTACTTGGTCCAGAAGTACCATATCTTAATGCTATTGGAGCACTAATGTATCTTGCTAATCACACACGTCCTGATATATCATTTGCTGTTAATTTATTAGCAAGATATAGTTCTTCACCAACACGAAGGCATTGGAATGGAATAAAACATATTTTTCGTTACCTCAGAGGCACTATGGACATGGGGTTGTACTACTCAAATGTATCTAAACAGGAACTGGTAGGATATGCAGATGCTGGATTCTTATCTGATCCATACGAAGGTAAATCACAAACCGGCTATCTGTTCACATGTGGAGGTACAGCTATTTCATGGCGATCAATGAAACAGACTATATCAGCCACATCATCAAACCATGCAGAAATTCTAGCAATACATGAAGCAAGTCGAGAATGTGTATGGTTGAGGTCAGTAATACATCATATACGAACAACTTGTCATTTATCTTTGGGCAAAATGGCACCAACAGTTCTATATGAAGATAATACTGCATGCATTACTCAACTTAAAGAAGGCTATATCAAGGGAGACAGAACAAAGCATATTTCACCAAAATTCTTCTTTACTCGTGACCTTCAAAAGGATGGTGAAATAGATGTCCAGCAAATTAGTTCAAGTGAAAATCTAGCAGATTTATTCACAAAGTCACTTCCAGGTACAATCTTTGAAAAACTTGTTTATGACATTGGCCTTCGGAGATTCAGAGATATCAATTGATGTTGTGAAGAGGGGGAGTCGATACACGCTGTACTCTTTTTCCCTTATCTAGGTTTTGTCCCACTGGGTTTTCCTAGAAAGGTTTTTAATGAGGCAGCACTGGACAGTGTATCAATGAATGATGTACTCTTTTCTTTGACTAGGTTTTTATCCCACTGGGTTTTTCCTAGTTAAAGTTTTTAACGAGGCACATTCATAATGAACATCCAAGGGGGAGTGTTATGAATATTGATTATGTGGATGTCCATTAACCCTCATCTAAGCTAATTTACTCTCCCAGTCAGCTACGCATATAAGATCATATGTCACTATTCATCAATGATTAATGTACTATTCATCACTGTAGCATTTTACTGTATAGGAACTGTTCATACGCGTTTTACTGTAGCAGCACTGTAGCATACGCGGTTTACTGTAGCATACTGTAGCAGTTACTGTTCATACGCGTATTTCACTATTCATACGCGTTTTTTGCCTATAAATAGGAGCCTTGGGCTGAGAATTTTGTACACACAACTGAATGAGAATTTCCCTCTGATTTCTCTCTTTGATTTCTCTCTTCTTAATCTCTTATTCTCTCTGATTATCCATATTTTTATAACAATTATTTTATTATTAGCGTCTCCGTTTTCATTTCCTTCAATTATAATATGTGCGCTCATCCATATCCTTTGATCAATCATTCCAAGGAGGGATAGCTTTTTCCGCTCTCATCTATTTTTCATATGCTCTCTCTGTCTCTCGCCTCTCGCTGGCTTTAGTTTCGCACCCGGGAGGCGTCTGATTAGGTGAATTTGCATCTCCATTTTCTTTTAATTTGGTTGTGTGGGTTTGATATTAGTGGAATTGTGGGAGCTCAATGTCCTCTTTTCCTTAAGTCTGAGTCCCATGTGTTTATATTGTGCACTATGTTGATACTTCTCCAATCTGATATGCCATGGGAATGATTTCTTTCTTGTTCGATTAAGGATGTTGAGATTCTTGGGTTTATGCTGTGCATTGGGTTTTACTGGGTGATTTGTTTTGTTTGATCCGACATGGATGCTCAGTTCTTAGTTTGGCTTCTTTCTTCTCTTATGAGGAAAATTGATTCTCTTTTTTAGCATGGATTACACGGGTATGCTTGTTAAATGTAATTCAGGAGTTTCACACGTGTGTATTTGGGTTCTCAAAGACTCAGTACTGCCAGAGCATAAGAGCGTTTTCCTAGTTCTTGTGGACTCTCCGGGTTAGTTGGGTTTTTCAAGTGAGTTGCCTGCTTCTTGTTCTATGATTATGTGGTTTTCTTTGGGCGTGGGGGCTTATTTGTTTTTACTGGTCTAACATTCACTCCTAAAGCTGATCGAGTGTTCAAGATGTTGCCTTTTTGTTCTTTGTTGTGACAGTTTTATTCAGTATCTGCGACAAGGATTGGCCTTATTCATCATGAAATACTTCTGTACAACTCCGAATGCGCCTGTTCATGCATGCATGGGTGTATTGTGTTTGTGATTACAGAAATGAGTTGAAAGTCTCAAACTGTGTGCTTTATGTTTCCCTTCTGGTGCAAACTGTGTTTGGTTGACAATTGATTTTGTCATATCATAGGACTTTACTTTTGGCTTGATAGGTTTTTGGTGATAGGATTAAGTCATGTTTCGAGGTATGATTGGTGTGGTGATGTATATATTGGTCTTCACCTTGTCTGGTTATTCTCGGTTGTTTTAGTCTTTTAGATTCTTGATTTTCTTTGACCTGACTCTGAATGAGCATTCGCCTCAAATGCATATGATTTTGAGTAGACTTACCAATTTGAATCCCATGTTTGTGTACTATAATGGTGATAATGGTTATAGTTGGTCTGAGATTGTTATGGTTTTAGCTACAAGCCTTTAAGTTACTTTAGCTATTGAAAAGAATATCAGAACCAACGTCTGTTTTTTTTGACATCCTGGAAGTACAAACAGCTTCTTAAGCATTTGATTGGCAATTTAGAAGTTCATCTATCACAATATGCTCTTTACTATAACATTTTGGTCATTATAAGATTTTGGCTTGATTAACTAGTATCTTGAAAACTTCATATTCAAGTAAACTTTTTTGATCTATTTCCGTATCATATTACCAAATGGGGAGCCGCTATTATAGTCATGTAGAAAAGCAACTGTTTGAATACAATATAACAGTTTGCTTGGGTGTGTTAGGTTTGTGAGTCCAAGGGTTATGGTCAAGTTAAAAATTAAATTGTCTTAATTATAACTAACATTATTGCTTAGGGCATTGTCTTACTGAATAGGGATGTGAATAACTGAAATATGCTTAGTTGATCCTCTAATTTGCCTCATCTGTTTAATATTTGTTGTCTCTTTGTTATATCATATATTTCTGAGATATCTGGTTTATTTTGAACTTAAAATTAAAGTTTTGTATTGACTTTATTGCCATTATTGGCCCATTCTTTCTGAAGCTAAATTGGGATGTGAATAGTGAAATATTCTTATTGATTCTCTAATTTGTCTCATCTGTATTATATTACTTTTTCCTCTTTGTTATATCTTTTCTAGTATTTGATTTTGTTGTTTATTCATATTATATGCTAGTTCATTCCTCTGTATAATGTTGGAGCTGCACATTTTATCATTTAGTCCTAATTAGAAGAATTTTGCAGGTGCTATTGCTTTGGTTTGGTTGCTTCCTTTTCTCCAGAACAGAAAATTTTTGAGAATTCAGTAATTTGTGTTGGAAAGGGCTCATTGCTACTTGGTGACACAAAAAAATATAGATTGTAGTTGTATTTGAGGCCAATGGTAAGTATTTCTTTTCTTAGGTTACACAACTGCTCTTCTGTAGACTATAGTTTGACTCCTGTTGGAGGAAGTTCCCCTAGTTTGCATTGTTTGGCCTGGCTCATATGTTATTTGCGGTTTAAACTTATTTGTGGGTCTAGTCACCTTCAGGACATCTCTTGGCATCCACTATTTGATTCATCTTTTGATAACTAGACTGGGTAATTGTATATCTTTGGTAAACAGACTGGGAATTTATTGAGCTTCAGGTTGGAATATATATTGTTGAACTCTTCCTTTGAACATAGTGGTGGCTGTGTATTCAAGCCAACTTATTAGTCAGTATGTATGGACAACTGGATAGGAAATTTTAGTGGAAACCATATCCTTCCCCATGAACTGAATAATTTTGGTGCCTGGAGTTTTCATGATGCTGATAATGTGTTTGCAGTTCATATTCAATGAAGTTGGCATGGTTGTCAGTTTTGGACTTCGGTATCTTAAGTGCTTTTTCCTGGTTGCAGGCAACTAATGAAAATCTTCCACCCAATGTAATAAAGCAACTTGTCAAGGAATTGAAAAATCTTGACGAATCTCCTCCTGAGGGCATCAAAGTTGTTGTGAATGATGATGATTTTTCAACAATAGATGCTGACATTGAAGGCCCAGGCATGCAGCCTTTTATTTAAGCTGATACTTGAGTATTAAAGTGAATAGTTCAATTTAAACACGAGCTGTTCATTATGCTTGCAGCTGGGACGCCATATGAGAATGGAGTTTTCCGCATGAAGTTGTTATTGTCTCATGATTTTCCAAACTCTCCACCTAAAGGTATATTTACACATAGGACTTTAACACACACTCATATTGGTTTACTTAGTTGAACTTAGGCATGTGATATGAGCAAGTGGCATATATTTTTGTAAGAGCCCTGCCTAGCTGCACTCCCTAACCTTTTGAGTTTTGCAACTTTACTAACCTATGAAGCTGTCAAACGTAAATGTTGTAGGTTATTTCTTGACTAAGATTTTTCATCCAAATATTGCATCAAATGGAGAGATTTGTGTCAACACGCTAAAAAAGGATTGGAATCCCAGTCTTGGGTTACGTCATGTCCTCATTGTAAGCGTTCATGCATCCAAAGTCTCTTTTACCTGTATGATTGAGCATCGCTATATCAGGCTTTATTGAATTTAATTTGAAATGTCTGGTTTTAATTTTAACTTTGAAAATTAACAGGTAGTTAGGTGTCTATTGATTGAACCATTTCCAGAATCAGCTTTAAATGAACAAGCTGGCAAAATGCTGCTTGAAAATTATGAAGAGTATGCTAGACATGCCAGGTATGTTAAGCCGATACTGGTATTACCAACTCGTTTCTAGTATGGGATTTAAAGGAATGTAATGTGAGACCTTGAGCGCTAAAAAAGACTAGTCATGTTCTCCCAGGGCTCGTGAGGCATGTGAACACTGAATTAACACATTTTGACATGTCCCCCCCAAATGGGAAAAAAAAAACAACCACTTCCTCCCTTTGTCTGTTTAGTTCAGCCTAAGCCAGACAGCTATGTATAAGTTTACCATGTTTTTCAGACAAATTTATTGAGTTGATTTTTCTGTGAAATTGTAGTTATTTATACTGACTTATGATTTACAAGACATATTACTCAACTAAGTATAAGAATAAATTAATAATCTTTATTGTAGATTTTTGTGGTTATTTTTACTTGAGTTTGTTGCCTGCAGGGGCTGGTTTCCAAATCACCCTGTTCTGTTTTTTTGTTTCCCTTCCATTTCTTCTTATTTGACTTGTATATTTTTCTCCTTAAGTATGTGAGCAAGTAGCTTTGTTTTTTTCATGCAGGCTATACACAGGAATCCATGCCAAGCCGAAGGCCAAATTTAAAACTGGTGCTATATCGGAATCTACAACTGCATTGAACGTTGATCAGAGTAAGACCTCTGTTCTTACTACTGATGAGAAAAATGCATCTCTGGGTGCTTCATTGCCATTGCAGTCCCCTTCAGCCCACATTAGGGGAAGCAATCAAGAACAGACAGCCGCTGTTACAAGTGAGACCGCTGTTAATGGCTCTTCTGCTGCAATCATAGTTCCTCCTACCTCTCCTGTGCCACCACAAAAGAAGGAAAGTGGTATAACAAAAGCTCAGGCAGACAAGAAGAAGCTTGATGCCAGAAAGAAAAGCTTGAAAAGATTGTAATGAAAACGAGTAATTGAACTTTTCATTTGTAGTTTTGTTGGCTGATTGAGAAACAGTGGAAGGGGGCTCAATTAGAGGACAGCAGATGCCTCCGAACATCTTTGAAATATACATATATGTGATTATGTGGTTGATATCGATCATATCATGCCCCCATTATCCCTTGTCTTTGCGTTCATTGGCTCGGTTGGGTAAGAGAAGCAAGGCGTGTAGACTGTAGAGTGAACCGGAATTTGATACATAAGTTTACATTTAAGTACAATTTTTTTATTACCCTGTGCATGTGGCGAAGAATCTGTTCCTCTTAATCAACTAACGTGCCACCCGAACATTGACTTACCACGATATCCCATCAATGTGACAGTTCCATTTTCGAAAACATCTTACAATATCAAAAAAAGAAACAAGTCCAAGTAAACATCTAACTAAAATATATTTCAAAACAATGAAACATGTTGAATAAAAGATGGCCGCAAA
Organism: Albizia julibrissin; assembly: GCA_037074505.1. Taxonomy (NCBI): domain Eukaryota; kingdom Viridiplantae; phylum Streptophyta; class Magnoliopsida; order Fabales; family Fabaceae; genus Albizia; species Albizia julibrissin. Next base: position 48,541,613 of record CM073479.1, on the reverse strand, counting down.
CATTATAAATAAAGCTATATATGTGTTGTGTACACGCACACGCACATATATATTAAATAGAGCATTGTCATACATAAACTTATTTATGTTAAGTTTAAAATGTCATTATTGGCCTAGATAGTGATTTAAAATATTTATGAAAATATTTTTTGCGTAAATTATTTATATAATATAAGAACTATTTATGCAAATATGCGAACGCACTAAATAGCGAAGAGTAAAACAAAATAATATGGATTTTATATTTTATATTAATATTGATTTAACTGTATTAAATTAAACTCAAGCCAAAACTTTTATATGTCTTCAAGGACGGATACAGTTGGAAAAACGGGCGGGCCTGTTACGGGCTCAGACCCAAACAGGCCGGTCCGTTTAGGTCCGACTCCAAAAAGGGGGCTCATTTCTAAAGTCTAGTCCATTTAATCAAGGCTTGTGGGCTTTAGGTCCGTTTGCCGCCTTTTCACTTTTTACGTTCTTGAAGACTAAAATACCTAATTTAAAACAAAAATATTATTAAATCTAACTTAAAACATCAAACATTTTTCATGTTTAACAAAACACAAACACTAAGTCTAAAAAGTAAAAAACTAATGTACACAACCACAAACAAATAAATAACTAGATAAAGTCATAATCATAAACTAAAAATTATTTCAAAAAGGCTAACATTAGGTAAGCTTAAGAATTGTAATTTATCTCAAGTTATAAACTATATTTAGTAGTAAAGATATTGAAGATAAAGTGGTGAAGAATGAGAGAATTTGCTATACCAGGAAAAAAAAAGATAATCCTCCCGAGTTGAAGTTATATATATATCATATATGATCGTGCGATGTAATAATAAACAAATTTATTTTTTAAAAAATTAAACGGGTTTAAATGGGTAAAGGCCATCCCATTTAAGCCCAAGACTCTACAGGGCTAATCTTTTTAATCTGACTCATTTGGAAGGCTCTCAATCATAAGCCCGACCTTTGATGAGCTCGGGCCGATTTCTCGGCTCTAAGACTGAACAACATGTAGTTTCCCACAGTGGCTAAATCTGGAGCAAAAAACAATGAAAGATAGAAACTGAAAGTAAACTTAAAATGTTTTAGCTAATTTTCCATCTTTTTTAATCCAAAATGTATCCAGTCATATTTTAGTAATGATAATTGCCCCTGATGAAAGGTTTCTTGATAATTATAGAGAGCCAAATGTATCTCTTAGCAGCCATGACCAGTTAAATAAATTTTATAATAGTATGACAATATGACAATAAAAAAGGATAACAAAGATTGGGAATATGTGTAAATTTAAATTTTGTTTACATTTTTTACTCCTTAACTCTTACTCTATCATTGTATGTATATTTACGCAAAAATATATCACATCGTCTTAAATTTCTTCAAGGATATAAAGTTTCGAATGCCCCATGCGCTCTCCCCAAACTCTAAGAATGAACTTTCAAACGGGTAAAGGTATATCCATTCCATACCAATAACAATTGGTTCGGCTAATTCATTGATTGTTTTGTTTTGTAGATAAATCTAGACTAGAAAACATTTGTGAACGAAAATAAATGTTCTTTACTCGCATAATTAATTCTATTCAACTCGATTCAAATTACCCAGGGATTAATATAGCTTCCAAAAACCAATTAACACACTCAAAGGCCACCGAAAATAAAAAGACAAGATCTGCGTGTATAGAGAAAGGTCAAGATCAGGAACATAGGCTGAGGCGTGCTTTATTAGCAGTCGCAGCAAAAATAACGAGAGTCACTGAAAGATCACTCCAAATAGGTGCGCAATGATTCCAACATATTGCAAATGGCTAACTCACTTTTCATATTATTGCGGCACAATGTTGATAATCTAAGAGCAAAAGCCTAAAAAATATTTCCAATATACAAAAATTTCAACCGCAGGAGACAGAATTCAGATGATCTGCTCATTCAAACTTTGAATATCGAATCATCTTTGAACAGCTAATTTCATATTTTATAAAAGCACAGTGAAGAGTAGGGTAAAATGGAGCGTAATTATCATTAAAACTTGCGAGACAGTGACTGGGCAAACTTGAAGGACGCAACGTCACTATCGACAGCTAATCTTACATATATATGTTGTAAAGGTTGGATTCAAAAGCATCAAATTGATAAACATTAAAAAAAAGGTCCAAGGGAACGGCGGGTACTAAATATTATATGTGGGTAAGGCTTAAATTTCTGATATCCTTGCCATCAAATTCCTTGATTAAAATATGTCGAGTGCATGAATTTGCAGCAACAATAACATGACATATGTATGATTTAATTGGAGAATCATACACTTGTATGAACCATATGCTGGCATATTATTATTATTATTGAAAACCCGAACACTTGGTCATATTATACTAACTGAAGAATCTGATGACAAGGATATAAAAGAACTGCATAGAAGTTTTTCCATATTATATATATCTAAACCTTGATGCTTTTTGGTTCTTTCCATGAATAGAGCTTCTAGGAGGATGAAATGATCACTTGGCCATCATCACCTTAACAAATTCCTCATAGTTTATTTGGCCATCACCATCAACATCAGCCTCACGAATCATCTCATCAACTTCTTCGTCGGTAAGCTTCTCTCCAAGGTTGGTCATCACATGGCGGAGCTCAGCAGCAGAAATGAACCCGTTCTGATCCTTGTCAAAAACTCGGAATGCCTCTTTCAACTCCTCCTCTGAATCAGTATCCTTCATCTTCCGGGCCATAAGGTTCAGAAATTCAGGAAAGTCAATGGTACCATTACCATCAGCATCCACCTCATTAATCATGTCTTGAAGCTCTGCTTCAGTTGGGTTCTGCCCCAATGACCGCATGACAGTTCCAAGCTCCTTGGTTGTAATGCAACCTGAAATATTATATGAGCATTCAATAGTAGATCCTAAGTTATTGGCATCACAAACCATCAATATTTACAAGGATGCCTGTAAAATGCAGTTAAGAAAACAAAGTGATGTCTCTCCAAGTAACAGTTGAAAATTATGTGCAAGAGAAGAGCATAACCAAAGCTATGACTTTCCCACTTCAACAAGGAAAGGCCTTACGAGGCCCAGGTTCGGTAGTGTTGCAAGTTGCCACCCTTTAGAAATAAAATGTCAGGTGCCTGAAGTTCTGCTCTAGGCTTCCAGATCTAGCATTATAACGGCCTTCACTTTAAAATATGCGAAATTAGGGTGGTTCCAAAGTAACACAGTCATATCACATTCCAAAATCACGCGCTCTCTCTTGGACCAATAAAAACACGCGCTCTCACTTCACCAAAAACAAGGAAGCATGCGCTCTCTTACACAGAACGACAAAAGTTGGAGACATACAAAGTGCACAGAATACAAACCAACATGAATATATATAATATTAAATATCATAATCCTCGTTTGGAATAGTTGGAGTCTTCGTAACTAATTTTCAATGGTGTTTTATAGTGTATGAGGTATGCAGTAGTGCTGTCTTTACTTACTTATAACTTATTTATAAACTTTTCAAAAGCTTCACCAAAGATGCTGATAGTATATTCGTTTGTCAGATTAGTCTGTGTGTTTCGAACAAAAAAAAGACTAGTCTGTGTGTGACTCATTCCAGACTAGACTGCGTATGTAGTTGCAAAAGAAACAAGGGGAGAAAATGTAACCCAATCATTCTTTTCTCCTGTTTGTTCAAATAATTTTAGCTGAAGCAGAATAATCTGCACATGCGAAGACCCACTCTATTTTCTCTCATATTTCTTCAGGCAAAAAAGATTTTGAAAACAAAGAGCCAACTTATAATACCTGTAAAATCAAACATTAAGACGAAGCATAACCCTAATAAAAGGTAATATTGAATCCTCCACACGGAATTTTCACGTCAACCAAGCACAGGGAAAAGGGAAAAAATTATATCAACGCTAATCAGGAAACGAAAATATCTCAAACATGAAACAGACATGGATTTAAATCACCAAAAACCAGCTCTAATCAACAGAGCCAGATAACTCTTCCAACTCGACAATCATGTCAATCTTCTTAAACAAGAAGCAGCAACAGCTAGAAAAAAAATCAAGAGGAACACACAGATCTAGGAAAATCGTTAAAATCGAAGCAGAAAAGGAGAAACAAACCATCGCCATCCTTATCAAACAGGCTGAAGGCCTCCTTGAACTCAGCGATCTGTTCGTCAGTGAGCTGATCGGCCATTGTTCGGTTCGTCTCAGAAAGGGAAATCGCTCTGACTTTCTTCAAGAGAATTCTGTGTTCACGATGAAAGAAAGAAAGGGAGAGCGAGACACCCAAAAAATAACCAGAGCCCTTGAATTCCTCTTGGGAAAAGAAGCTGCCGTTTTAATAGGAGCTCATCGGTTATTGCCACGAATCATAACTCACCATTAATCTTTAAAATAATAATGATAATAAGTTGACCTTTCCCCCTTGTTCTCCTTTTGCCCTATAACTTCACCGCAATTACTACTCGCCCTCTAGTTCTTTCCCGCCTTTTTCCCTGGATTTTTCCAAAATTTTAATATTTGGCCAATTTAGATCACCTATTTTTTTTTTTTCCCCATTTTTCCTTTGTAGATAAGGCTAAGGCTATAGGATAGTATCTCAAGTCCCCATCTGCAAACAGCCCTTAGATTCGACCGTATCAAATCGAAGACATTGAACGGCTCACTGTAATCGCATCAGAGAGAGTGTATATGAAACATGGTTCATATATTTTAGAAAAAAATGACTCGTTTCATCAAAACAGCTCTTCGTCCGGATTTAGTCCCTTAATGTTAGCTCTTAATTCATTTCATTACCTTCAGCAATTCCGTCTTTGCTTTTAGCTAATCAAATTGGACTCACAAACGTGTTAACAAACAAACTAAAAATTTCATCCTTGTCCAAAAAACATTCGGGTTTTTCTCTTCTTTTTACATATCCCTTAAAAACAAAAACAAAAAAACACTAATATCTTCATTCACTTTTTTGTTCCTTGTGAAATTACCCTTCCCGTATTCAGAATTCACTTCCATGTATGAATTCACATTCTTATTAATGATTAAAAAAAAGTAATAGTTAACTTAACGTAAATAATTTCATTCATATTATTTAAATTTACGAAGATACTTTTAAAACTCTTCAAGTTTTTCTTAATTGCCCAGCTATCTGCTTGACGTCCATCATCCGTGGTGGCTTTCGGCAAAGACCAGTGTGTGTGGGGTCCCTACTTTAAGCTTTTTTTAATTTTTATTGCCATTCTATATTATTATTGTTGTAATTATATGATGGATATTATTCTCTGACGCCAAATGAAGACATTGATCCATTACGCGGTTTGAACGCGGCGGGGGGAGGGGAGCCCCTAGGCCCACCTTGTCCGCCACCGTTAACCTCGTCCCTCTCAGTCAAGTCAGGTCAAAATATTGCTTCCAAAGGGAAAAAAAAAAGTGCAAATAATATTCAGTCCAATTAAAAAAGAAGAAAAAATTATAATAAGGTCTCAAGTAAATAAAAATATGAAGAAATAATCTCAATGAGTTATTAATGATGATCCTCATGTTGTCATTAACAACCCCTTGGAACCATTTTTTCATATTTTCATTTATTTGTGACCTTATTGTAATTTTTCTAAAAAAAAACCCTAGTTAACACTTAATATTTGGGAAACTTAACTTTTTGATCCCTGCAGTTTTAACTTAACTATAATTCAGTTCTTACACTTTGATTTGATGCAATTCAATCTATATAGTATGACTCGGTTGTAACTCGATCTTTTAATTTTGACGCACTGCAACTCAGTCTATATAGTTTCACCATTTTATAATGTAGTCATTATGTTTTAACATAAAGGTCAGGGATTGGATTATAAAATGATTAAAATTATAAAGATTGAATTATAACCGAATTAAAATTATAAAAATTAAGTTGCACAGAGTCAAATGATAAAGATCAAGTTATAATCGAATCAAAACTATAACGACCAAAAACTTAATTTTCCCTAACACTTATGTTTAGTGCTCCTTCATGCCCAAATATTATATATAGATTTATTGAGAGATTAACTTACAACAGCATATCTAAATCAAAACTTTAAAAAGAAAATATTTGGTGGCAATGGAGCCAAACAATTCTTTGTAGTTGTTATTTAACAATTACTGTCCTTATACACACACACAAATGCTACCTCTCATCTTGAATGTGTGACCTAATCTTAATACAGTACTATAAACTATATCCTGCATTTAATATGAAAAAGTAAAAACATACTCCGATAATTTGCATTTTATTATTTATATGTCTGTGACTTGCTTTGCCACCTTTCTCAAAGAAATTTCAACGACATCTATTAGGAAAATTTCAGTGATAGTGACTTGGAGACTTAGAGTGGCTTTGAGCGAGCGAGCGAGCGTGCAGAGTTCAAATGTTGGTCGGTTAGTACGCGCAAAATATATGCATCTGCCCATCAATCCCATCACTGACCAATTACACGTAGAGACGGGCTTTTTTTTTTTTCATATTATAGCCCGTATATAATTAGTAGTGTTAAGTATATCACCTGCGTGAAAATAATAAACAAATGTCTAACTTACTTTTAGATTAAATTAAAGAAAAACCATACTAAGATCTCAATTAATAAAAATAATATTAAAAAAATCTTATACTTTATCAATAATAAGTGAAAGAGTTGTTATTGATGAGTTATGAGATTTTTTTAATATTATTTTTTAAAATTAGAATATTATTTTTTTTTTAATTAAATGGTGTGTAGCTGCTCTTATTCGAATGTCGGAAGCCTTTTTTTATACAGAACGCAAATATTAAAGTCTTGTTCATAATCATAGTTGTTTCTCGATGCAAACTATTTTCTCCTCACGATAGGAGATGCTCCAGGTCTTAAACAATGGTTAATTTGAGATTCTCATTTTCGGATATTTAACAGAATAAGTACATCCTTTTGTCCAAACTAACGTTAATAATAAACAAGTGTTTAAGTTCATGCAACTTGTGCCATATTTAATCCAGCTAAAGATCTGGTTTTTACAGAATTAACCATTCCACCTCTTAATGTGCTGATAAGATTAAAGCCACTTTGTTGGTTTACGTAATAAATCTTTCCAAAAATATAAGCCTACTACTAAGTGCCAACAAAATGCAACATTATACTTAGTTGAAAAACAAGTCACGATCAAATACAAAATAAAAGTAAATGCATGTAAAAATGTTAACACAACCTAAATTAAAACGACGTTTTGATAAAACTTATAATATTAATACATACAAGTCTCTCTTTCCAAAAAAAAAAAATTTGTTGCAATCTATAAATTATTTTAATAGTTCGAAAAATATTAAACGGTATTTTTTAATTATATATCTATTTATACCAATTATGAATATCTAAAATAACACATTAGAACAAATTAAAGATACTGTTTAGAAAAATGAAAGAACTTTTCATGAGCAATATGCACATGTAATGTTGGCAAAAAAAAAAGTCATTAAGAAATAACTATTATTATAAAATATATACGGTACTGTTATCTGATTAAATGACATGTTTTAGAACGTCACTTGATAAAGTAATAGATAATAATAATTTATAAAATGTTACTCATTTTATAAAGAATCTAAAGATAAAAAATCACGCTTGGCAATCAAAAGTAACAAGTAGAACCAGAAAAACTCGTGTAAATTCCTCCCCGCAGCGTATGTGCTTTCTCTTCTCTACAAATTTAAAAAGATCAACATGGAGCAACCTGCCACGTACCATTGTATTGTCATTGCCCTCTGCTTCATTTTCTCTTGAACAAGATGAATCAAATGTATATTTCTATTGGAGATAATTTTGTTTAAGAAACTGAAAAGCACTAAATGTGGCACTTATCCAGCGAGAATTCAAACTTTAATTCATTATATTATGATAAACTAGCTCATTCCGTTAAACTTAACCCCCTGCCGGTATTGTACTTTTTTTCCCTTTTGGTACAAAAAAGTTCAGGCTAGTTATGTCATGGGGTTCACTAGGATCAGGGCATGCCTTTGGGCTCAAGGAGGGTTCACAGAGGTACTTATAAATTGCCTATCAATAAGACCCTCATATCGATGGAATTTAAAGGCACAAGCTTATGATTAAGAGCTAACCCCTTTACTAATTGAACCCACCTTTGTTGGTTTGGATTTTTCTTTTGAAATCAACTCTCTTTCCTTTTCTTTGGGCCCACAAATTAAGAGCCTTTTCTCTGTAAGCCTAATGAGCTCAAGGCCCAAATTTTTTAACAAGAGATCATGGTGGCGCCTAGAGTTGGGAATTAGGGTTGGCTCAATCCTACATGGCCGGCCCTACAGGGTTTGAGATAAAAAAAAATTGCTCTTTTTTGAAGCTCGGCCTGAAAGCATGAGGCCCGGGGCCAGCCCGCAGGGCCGGAAGCTATTTTCACAATATTTAACTACGCGTCTACACACTTCATGCAATAAAACAAATAAAGTTACTAATTCATAATCAAAGGTAAAAAAAATGCCCACAAATAACTTACAGTCTCGTACAAAGTATAAGATGACAAGAAGCTAAACATTCTAAGTAATATGAGTATGATGACTATCATTTTCATCTTCTTAGTCACTATCATCAATTTCAAGGAAATTCAATTGTGTTTCACTTTGAGTAGTAGGGTCTGCTTGAGGGGTAAAAATATCAAAAAAAATTTCTCCAACATCATGAATACATCCGTAATCTTTATTTGTAACAAATAATAAACCAAAATGATAAATAAATCTATAAAAAATAAAAAATATAAATAAATTAATAAATTACTATCACATGTGAAACATTGGAATAAATAAGAAATATCTAATATATTTTTCTTAAAAAATAAGAAATATCTTTTATACATTTTTAATTTTTAGGACTCTTAATACAAGATATTCTTATGAAATTTAATTATAAAAAAGATAATAACAACTAAATATTTACAACATAATCAATAAAATATAAAAAATCAATAATATTATTATCATAGAAATAATTTTAAAAAATAAAAAATATATATAAGGGCCGGTAGGTGACCCTACAGGGCCGACCCTCGGCTCTATAGGGCTGATCTTTTATGCTCGCTTTCAGTTTTAAGGTTAAAATTTTAAACCCGGCCCTTATAAATTCAAGGTCTAAAAGGACCGGCCCGACGAGTTCGGCCCTTTTTCCCGGCTCTAGTGAGGCCATTGGCACGTGCCCATCACGTGCGGACGCCTAGGCTTAGTCAATGACATTTCCACATTTGCATGGGGTTTTGGATTTCGAGGCAGGGAGGACTCTCCTGTTCCCCTATAAAAGCATCACGGGCCAGAAGCCCAGCTGAAATGTAAAGAATAAACGGATAAACCGATAAGAGAGCTGAGCTGTGCAGGAGCGCAAAGACGATATCTTATCGACTTTCTTCAGGAATCAAGCCTGTTCAGGTAATTCATTTAATTTCCCTTTCCATTCTTGCTCAAGTTTCTTGAATTCATACCTGCATTTTAAACACATTGCAGATAACACTACTTTTGGGGGCCTTTTGCAGTTTTCTCTGTTTTTATACTGTGTTTTCTACCGGAATTGACCTCTTCACGCAGATTACTTGTATTGATTAAATATGTAATTAGTTGTACGCCCTTCAACAAATATTTATCCTCGCTCCGTTTAAGTGGTGCTTCGGGCCACTCTGTGGATGGGGATTGAGTAAAAGAGACAATTCGTTGATTTGTTTGTAGCACTCAGTTTACTTTTTTTTTTTTTGTGGTAGTTTTTATGGATAATCTGGGTGATATACGTAGATTACTTTGTTTAGGCTTGTGGCTTCCTCTTTATTAGCATATTGAGCGGAGCTTGTTGGAGGAAATATGAAGTAATTCTAGATTTTTGTTTTTGTTTCTTTTGGTAGGATAACATTCACAGATGGGATCTCAAGGAATTCGTGAGTGGGCAGGAATCAACACATTTGCGCCTGCTACGCAGACAAAGTTGCTTGAACTGCTGGGAAAACTTAAACAGGAGGTTCTTTATTTTCCCCTCAAATTCATGCACTCGTTAAGACAACAACTCTAGCATATGCGTTGTATTTCATGAATGAACAATTTTCCGCGATCGTTTGGTTATGCTTTATAAGTTCTTTTTCTTGTAAGAAGTTTCTTTTGTTTGTTTGAACTTATTTCGTGATTTGTTGTAGAATGTGAACACCCTGACTATACTTGTGATGGGAAAAGGTGGTGTGGGAAAATCTTCAATAGTGAACTCCATCATTGGCGAAAAAGTCGTTTCTATCAGTCCTTTTCAGGTATAAATTAGTTAGTTTTCTCTTATGTTATATTTATCAGTCTTTGTAGCTCCTTGTCATATGTACGTATCAGTAAAGTAAAATGTTTCATTCTCGACAAGTCGGAAGGACCAAGGCCTGTGATGGTATCTCGATCAAGAGCAGGATTTACGTTAAACATTATCGACACTCCTGGTCTCATAGAAGGAGGATACATCAACGTTATGGCACTGGACATTATAAAAAGGTATGTCAGAGGTGGAACATATTTGACCACTTCGCTTCTAAAGTATGTTTATGGTTTAATTTGAATTATATATGGCCTTTCCCCTCCGTCACTTCATTTTCTTTACATGGGAACTGGTTTTGTGTGAATAGTTTCCTTTTGAACAAGACCATAGATGTGCTGCTTTATGTGGACCGTTTGGATGCGTATAGAGTGGATAACCTGGATAAGTTGGTTTCCAAGGCTATCACAGATAGTTTTGGCAAAGGAATATGGAAGAAAGCAATAATAGCACTCACACATGCTCAGTTTTCACCGCCAGATGAATTGCCTTATGATGAATTCTCATCCAGAAGATCAGAGGCTCTCTTGAAAGTTGTTAAATTGGGTGCCCGGATAAAGAAAGATATCTCTCAGGTATATTGCTGCATTTCAGTGATAGAATTCCGCAACCTAGCCCTATAAAAAATCACATGTGTATCCACACTGTGGCACAATTTTAATTCGAAGGCTTCCTTTCATCTAGAAACCGGTTTACTGGGGTTTTTGTTGATAGACACTGGGATAAGCTGTATAGTCATGCCTTCACATTTTGGAGCAGTTTCTATGCTTAGAGGAAATAGTTTCATGTAATTGTGCTATATATGCTGTCTTGGTGCATACGGTTGGTGCAAAATGTTTGGAATATAACTTCTTGCTTGCGCTTCTTTTCTTATTAAAAAATTCACCACTGGCTTTTTTCCTTTTCTACCTTGAAGGATTTTACCATTCCTGTTGCTTTGGTTGAGAACAGTGCGAGATGCAAGAAGAATGAGAGTGATGAAAAGGTCAGACATTTATCTCATGACACTTCCTTATATCCTCTTCCAGCTCATTGATGTAAGCATGGATTGAAGTTGACCTGTGTGCGCGCTTTTCTTGGGGACAGGTTCTTCCAAATGGAACCGCCTGGATTCCTCAATTAGTCCAAACAATCACTGAAGTAGCATTGAACGGAAGTGAGTCTATTCGTGTCGACAAGAAGTTGATTGATGGGCCGAATCCAAATCAAAGAGGAAAGTTGTGGATTCCTCTCATCTTTGTGCTGCAAGTAAGCATTTTGGATTTGGGGGCTTTTCTAGTTTTCTATGTTTGTTGAATATTGAAAGATAGATTGATAATCTCTTGTTTTCATTTGCCTGTGAACAGTATATATTCATCATGAAACCCATAGAAGCATTTATCAAGAAGGATATTGCAAACGAGAGTAGGCCATCATGGGAGATAGATGAATGATGCAGATTTTCGCAGAAAGATGCTTTTCAGTTCTGTTCCCTTGCTCTCATGAAGTTTAGGTTTTCTTCTGTTTTTTTTCTTCCCACCCACTTTTTGGCTTTTAGTTTATGAATAGTTTCTGGTACTCAACATTTATTGATTGACCATCTATTTATAGGGCTGGGCACCTTAAGCCTATATTTAACTTAATTTTTTGGCCAGCAATTAATTAACTTAATATGATGTTGGAACCAAGGTTATTAAACCGGAACCGGTCGGGGTATTGGGTTAAGGGTCAGTGAGTTAGACCGGAGTCAAACCGGTGAGAAAATGAAGATTTTAGGCTTATTAATATGAAATTATAAAGAAATTTTTTTAAAAAAATTGATTTTATAAAAAAAAAAAAAAAACCGGTTCACTACCCGGACCGGACTAGTTTCTTGCCTGGGTCGTCAGTTTCTGGGCCGGACTAGCCGGTCGGTCCGGGTTTAATAACCCTGGTTGGAACTAATCATTAATCACGCTAGCCAGGGCATAAAGAGTGCACATAAATTTCCATAACATAATTTATTGGGTTCTGCATAATTGTGTTGTTATTACTTCAACATTTTTCCCCACAAAGTTCTATAGAAGCTGACTAGCTGACTACACATTTCGAAAAAAATTTACATTATAATTTCTTTTTACCAAGAATATCCAGTAGATTTTATAAATAGATAAAAAGAATTGATCCCACCCCAAACGGAATTAATGGATTGATCACGTATTGTTATTTATTAGTAGATAATAAGTTATCAGCGTATTCTAATACAAACAGTATAACATACGAAGATTTCATTCAAAGAAATGACAAGAAATACGTTAAGCAAAAATAAAAAAGCATACATCCTCATTCTAATAGCTTTGTTAAACAAAGCAAATTGGTACTTGGCAGCCCAACACATGGCCCCACCATGTTGGAAGGTACGTATATAGCATATTGTAATATTTGCACTTGTAATGGTCAAAACCAATTCCAGCTCTTAGCTAACCTTGTACTTTTGAGGCATCATCGTTAATTCAACTCTCTACTGCATATTGATCCAATTTTCATTGATATTGTTGATTCTAATACTGGATAGGAAAGAAAACAGGGGGAAGAGAAAATGAAAGGACAGATATTTTCCCCTTATTTCCCCCTAAAGAAGGGCGCAAAGGAAAGATTTTCCCCTCAAGGAGGAAAAATGCCTTTTACTTATGATTTTCTCTCCTTCCTATTTTTCTTCCTATCCAAACAGAAGGTAAAATTAATTGAAATGCCAACTTCAATGTTGCACAAAGATGCTAATTTGTATAATAGAATCCCACTAATACGCCAATTGATATAAGTGAAGGCCGAGGCCAGATCAAGCGACTTCAAGGATGGGGCTGGGGCATACCAAAATGTAGGTCAGAGCACTAGGAATTATTATTGTTTTCTCTCAGATTGCCACTTGTGCACCGGTCTTATTGTTGGACAGACAATCTCATTCTCACTTAGTTTCCGTTTCCGACCTTTTTTCTGTTTATACAACCCAAAAAAATAAAAAGCTTCTTTGAGCATTATAGAGATGGAAAGTAGAAACAAAAACATATTCAGAACAAAGGCAAATACCTGTAACTCTTTCTGCATTCCCATATCATTGTATATTCTCTCCAGCTGACTCAGCCTATTCTTCCTTTCTTCCAACCCTCTATAAGAGGCAGCTGTTCGCCTGAACATTTTTTTTAAACATTAATAATAGCAATGAGTCTCATGACAATAGAAGTAATAAAAAAGACATTCAAAGAAAAGAGAAAAATAAATCTTATTTTCCACTTATCATACAGTTGTACCTCTTAATCTCATCAGTAGCATCATTTGACTCAAGATTCCTCCTTCCCTTAATTAGTGACTTTATCTCTTTAGCATCTTGCCCACATAAATATAAAAAATGGATTTTAAAAAAGGGATCTACAAAAACTTAATAAGAAATTTAAACAATGAATATATACACCTGCAATTGTAGAGTCAAAAAAGACTTTCTTTAATCATAATCCTTAAGAATTAATGAAAAATGATAAAAAGAGAAAAAGATAGTAAACCTCCATTTCTTTGGCAAGGCCTAGACCTTTACAAAATCTAATGTTATAGAATACATAGAAGGTTCTCTTTCTCTTTTCTTTCTTCTTATGACATGAAGAGTTCAATGTGGGGGATAGAAATAGACTTAAACACAGCTTTAAACCATTTTGCCATTCCCCAATATTATTGTTATACGAAATAAGCTGGGTTATATCTGTCTTACCAAACACAAATCTCATATATAACCAATCCCTTGCTCTTCGTTTAGTAGGAAACAATATTCACAAATATGTTTACAAGTCTCTTAACTAGAGTGGTCAATAGTTTCGAATTCCTACCAATTAAGTTAATCAATGATATTGTCTACTCTGAATCTTAAACTTTTGTCCTCATCTAAATCAAGTAAAATGCATTGATCTGAACTTGGCTTGAGTTGTCAGGCCTAAAGAAGAAAAACTTGGGTCAAAGTTAACAGAATAACTTGGAAATAAGGAATTTTTCATAAAATTTACAAGGCGCTTCTATTCAATATCAAAAGTCAGTAAAATAATGAGAAGAGGCTCTTGAAACATGTATAACTGAACACGACAAATATCAACTCAATAAAACAAAGGACACTTGTCCAGCTGTGTGTGCTTGTTATTGAAATTGGGGCTCATACCTGTCCTCAGCAAAGTAAATATGCCCAGACTGTTGGTGATCAACAAATTGCAATGAAGCAGTTAGCTTTTCAATTTTCTGCATGCAAAAATTCATAATTAAGCCCGCATGACAATTCCACATAAATTCTTAATACAAAGAACACTCTACCTCATTGATTTACCTTTCTCTCACTCTGAACTTTTTGAAGAACATATCCTATATCTTGGGTCTTCATCAACATAAGCTCTTCATGGGTATATTTATTTGCTTCACTCCTAAAGGAAAAAAGCTACCAAGTTAACTCGATTTGCCAAGTAATTAGATTAAGTTACTGAACAAAGTTATAGAAAAACTATGAGGTGAGAAATATCCTACTCAGGTCTATGAACTCCACCAACCACTTTTGATCTGATCATTTTGAAATAAAACTCATCAGGGTGTCTGAATGCTGCTTTCTCTTTAAGTTTCTGCGGGGCAAATACAGAAAAATCTTTAGTAGTTAGTAACTGATGTTGGTCAAGTCAGTTATTGTTGTTAATGCCAGACTTAGTAAGAGTTCTCCGCTAATTAATCCTTATATTGTACAAAGGAAGTAAGAAGGCCACTTTAGTGCCTTACTGAAGGTGGCAACTCACACGTCGTCACAGGTGTCAGACCTCTTTAGTGCCTCACAAGTGCTTTGACTACACTGGATAAACTCATGATTCTTTAGATTCACAAATGGTCAAACTGAAAGTAATAAAATGACCATTCAGGGACAAGGAAGGGAAATTAGAAGAGATGCTTTCTTAGTCCTTTACATGAGTTTGACAAGGCTTTTGAAATATTGTGGCTAGGATCAATATGATAGGAGCTGTTTGATTTTATTGAACTTCCTATGCTATTCTCATACAGAAGGAAGTTGTTGAAGATGCTGCATGGTTCCAGTTTTATGATTCTTAATGAATATATTCTAATTTTGTGTTCTAGTGACTGTGACCCTTGAGGTCAAGGGCTTTCAGAGGAGGGAGGGGATATTATTAGGCATTAGTAGTTAGTAATTTAGTTTAGTTTGCTTTGAGGGAGTGAGTGAGTGAGTTGAAGTTACTGACCCTTGTAATAGTATACTAGAATTATTAAGAAAGCACCTAGCTATGATGGGCGCCTGGATTCCTGCACATCTATATCTAAACTGGATTGTATCGGCAAGGTCCAGTCATGTTAACAAATTTCCGAAATTATAATTTTCTCTCTATTCTCATGTTCATTCTATTTATATTTTCTTATCACAAAGATAAGCATCATAGCAGTCAAAACAGTCATGTAAAATCAGAACCGGAAAAAAAAAAAAAAAAACTGTTCCACAAGTTGTACCCGTATAGACTCCTATTTTTTATGGAAAGCTTTTGCACGGACGACATAGCCTTTGTGCTTTTCAAGAAGGCCAAATCTTTTCCTCGAGGACCTGATAAAATTTCAAACAAACTCAAAAATCCAAACAATGCCAAGAATGACGTTCTTTTGATAAGGTAAAACAAACATGGAATTTCGTAAACTTACGGTTGAGCGCGCTATTTGAGAGCCCGTCTGGGAATGGCGTTCTTGAAGGAAGACATCTTCAAGTAGAGAGAAGCTGCGACGGCCTAGCTCAGTGTCAGTGCCGAGGAGTGAGTACTGTTTGGATTAGCAGTAGCTACTTGTGGACGTGGCAGTCGCGACAGAGAATATTCAATCGCGCGCGCCGTGGCGGAGGAGCACGGAGATTGGCACCAGGATCAGTCTAAAATCAACCCATCAATAGGTATTGGATACAAGGCCCGGCCCAAATGAGTACATAAAGCCTTCTTTTTTTGGTACATAAAGCCATTTTAACACAATTTAAAAAATCCTTTAACCCAAAAAATAGTTGAAAAAATTCAAGAAAAATAAATACCTTTAAAATATTGAATTCTCAAACCAATTTTTTTTTTATAGTTAAGTAAGAATTGACTGCATTTGATTTGTAATTCGTTTTAATAGGAAATCACATATTTTCAAATTTTGAAAGTATTTTTTTAAAACTTTTCTTCTTATATAACATATCAAATAGTATATTTTTAAAAATCATTCCATTAATTTTTCTGTTGCCCTAAATTATTTATCTCATCTGTTTTTGGATTTAATTATAAGTATATTTGGGATTATTTTTAAGCTTCCTAAAAATATTTATTCATATAAATCAAAATAAATCTCCTATCATATAATTAGTATACCAACTATTTTTAAATATTACAATTCTATCTCAAGCCATCACTATTTATTTCATCTTTTCCTCACTCCAAACGGGGCGCGTATTATAAAACAAAAGGCATAGGGAAAGGTTTGTGGGATGTGGGGCCCATCTCTCCGTTTCCTCCATTTAAACGCCGCCGTCTATTCAACGCTGGGGTTTCCTAATGGGATTCTCTTTCCCTCAAATCCAATCATTTCCTGCGAGACAAAAAGAGCGGTCACGCACACCAACGAATCTCAATCCCAATCCCCTAACTTTCCCGGGAAATTCCATTTTCTTCCCTAGATTCCAATCCCTTCCTCGCCGGCCACCCCTCAATTTCTCTTCCCCCATTTTCAACGCCTAAAACTTACTCTTTGCCACTTCGGAGCTGCCCCCGCTCCGTTAATTGACACTATCCAATCCTGGATGCTCCGGTTCTATAGGGCTCTTTATCGCTCTCCGTATTTCTGGATTGAAGTATGAGTGCTCAGAGGTCTTCCGGAGTTTGTTTATTTGTTGCCTTACCATCTTCCCCTTCGGATTCTCGAGTCTAATTTCGTCTTTGTAGGTAAGCTTTTTGCGAAGTGGTGCCTGGTCCTTTTTGTTGAAATTCTTGTGAAAATTTTGCTTATGTGGGTTATAGGCTTTTAGCGTGCAATAAATTTTGCCAAATATTTTTTCCTTTTTCACCCAAAAAATTTAGTTAATAACAGCCTGGTCATCGAAGTCTAAGTTGCAGGGCTTCTATGTCACTCTATGGATAAAGGGTATTCTTCTTGTTACACTAGGCAGTCACTAGCTATGAGGTTGGCCGAATATAACGATTTAATTCTACTGTTTCTGAACCAAAATTTATTTTTCTTTGTTTTTTTTCCTTTTTATACTGTAGTCGGTATAACTATGTATCACGCAAAGAAGTTTCCCCCGGGAACTGTCGTGCCAAATAAAGCTCAAGGTGGTGCTGAGCAGCTTGCGAGTATAGCGGATTTGAGTGGAACTGCAGTGAAAAATTCCACGCCTGTGGGAGGAAGTGGGAAACAACGATTACGGTGGACGTCAGATCTTCATGACCGTTTTGTGGATGCCATTACGCAACTCGGTGGACCAGATAGTGGGTATCTCTTATGAGTATAGTATCACATCTTTGGAATGATGAATAATTGTTTTTATACATAGCATCTTATATAAATTCGTCAAATTCAGTACTTTTTTATTCGTTAATTATAATCTTGGAAAGACCTGTACGAATGAGAACGTTTTGAAGGATATATTTAGTGTTCTTCTGATTTTCTCCCTATTATGGATCTACTGTGGCACCAACCTTGCACAGTTGCCCTTAACATAAGTCGGTCGGAGCAAGTACATGATATGTTTGCACCACTTCGTGCAACATATGGAAGATGGCTTTTCCTTTTCTTAAAAGTTTTGATAAATTAATACCTGTAACTTTTGGAAGTTGGTGATGTATTGATAGATTTTAATTCCACACTAGTTGGCGACACCATGTTGCACAACCTGGGAAACAAAACGGTTATCCAATTTTTTTCATGGCAGATGCAGATTGAATTTTTCAGGCTCTTAAATTATGCTTCTTTTTAAAATCAGTTCACCTTCAAAAACTTGTCTTTCTGGAAATTGCTTCTCAACTGGGAACATGTGTAATGGAATTTCTTTTTAATTGCTCAGAATCTTAAAATAATAGAAGGGTTTACATTCCTTAGTGAACTAATTGTTAGCCATTTAGGCCTTCTAACTACTCCTGGCAGCTTTTTCTATCTCGTGGGTCAAATGTCTCGCCTAAAAAAACGTACCGAAAACTGAAACTGCCTGCTTCAACTTTCATGTGGCTTATGTTGATTTGATGTAGATTCTATGCTTGCAATTGCTACTCATTTGCCATTTTCCTTTACTTCTTTAACGTGTCGATATGCTTTATTTTAGCATATTTTCTGAAGTCGTGATTTCTCTTATGATATTCCATCTGTTCCTAACAGGGGCAACTCCAAAAGGCGTACTGCGGGTTATGGGCGTACCTGGACTCACGATTTATCATGTTAAAAGCCATTTACAGGTAATGTCACCAAGTTAACTATATTGGCTATATAATCACGTGAAATGCCCATTTGTTTAGTTTAAAACTGATTTCAATCTTTCTCTGTTATTACACTCTGCAGAAATACCGCCTTGCAAAGTACCTGCCAGAGTCTTCAGCTGACGGTAAAGTTTTTAATTTTTAATTTTATTTTCCTTAACTCTATTCTAAGAGGGACAGTGTCTTCTAAAAGTATAATTATGTTTTCATTTCTTGCTAAATTGAAGGCCTGAGAATTCTCTTCTTGAATTTCAGAGTCTAAGGATGAGAAAAGGAATTCTGGAGACACTGTATCTGGCACAGATTCTTCCCCGTGGGTATCTCTGTGCTCAATTGTTAATTATACTTTCTAAAATGTCTCTTTGCTTTCAACTCCTTGCGCCTCTGTGGTAACAATTTATAGAACCTTCATGGTCTTCAGGGGACTGCAAATCAGTGATGCTCTGAGGATGCAGATGGAGGTTCAGAAACGTCTCCATGAACAGCTAGAGGTTTGGTACTTTTTCCTTACTCATTCCCGTTGCCTAAATTTGAAGAATGAGATTAATCCAGAAGTCCTGTTAATTTTGCTTACTTCTGTTTATATATAGGAAGTTTACAAAAAGATGTTTACTGAAAGGTGAGAAGATCTGTGGAAAAAGATGATAAGGCAGACTGAAGTTAAAAATAGGAAACAAGCATAAATCAAATAGTGAGCAATGGCAAAAATTTCCTGAGACTCCCTATTGTTGACATAGTTAGCTCCTCTTTTCTGTTCATAAATTAAAAAAGGGGGAAACAGTTTTTGGTACTTGTGATTGTGGTCAGCATGGGTTAAGGTTTCTATAATTTTTTTATTTTTAATTTAAGGAATCAATCATTGTAGTTATTGTCAACTTTGGTCAAAATCCCTACTATTACAAAACATCATGGTCACATCAGCGACATATCATCTCTAGGGACTTTGACCAAATTGACTATAATTCTAAGGGTTAATTCCTTAATAAAAATACTACAGGGACCTGAACTCAAATTGAACAGAACTCTAGGGACTAAGGACTATGTTTTCCCATAAAATATCTTATGGATGGGGGGAAAATTATGTTGATAAGGCTACTCCCATGTGGGGTCTGATAATGGTTAAATTTGGATCAGTGGTGCTGAATACTAGATAGTGGTTGTCTAGAAAAACATAGAATATATATGCAATGTATTTATGATTTGTTGTTTAGAAGTGGATATTCCATCTCAACCAAGCTTCTCTAGGTTTATAACTTCATAACATGGTGGATGTGCATCACTACTCTGGTTATAATTTAAGGGGCTTATAAATTCTGTCATGCCACCATATGGTATTTTCACACATGAATTTATTTTGAATGATCATGCTTCATAGCCATGGAGTTGGACCTCTCTGGGTTTTTTTGGGTCGCAAGATATTTGAGCATATGAAGTGTGGTTAAAGAGGACAAAAGGCATTCATATGATTGGTTTTAACTTGAGTTCCAGTTATACATTAAGCTTATCAGTAAATATAATTAGTCCAAATTCATTGTGAACTTTTTTCGTCGTTTACCTCATTTCCTAATCATTCTGTTATGGTGATAGATTGAAAAGAAATATTTCTTCAGTGTTTGTCCTTTGAAATCATTTTCATTTCTTTGAAGTATACGTATTGTATTTTGTTTGTTTGATCAGCTAGTTGTGCACTAACATGCTGGTGGGATATCAAACTTATCAGATTTTCAGTACAACCGTGTGAGACTTCTGATTATGCGCCTTTTCAAGGCAGGCGTCATATTGTGTCATGAAGATGCATGCTGCATTTGAGATTTAATAGCCTTGTGACTCTTGAATCGCATCTATCAGTTGTAACAACAACGATATGTCTGCTAATGATGATTCCTTTTGATTTGCTTCAATGAAATTCCAGGTTCAAAAGCAGTTACAGATGAGAATTGAAGCACAGGGTAAATACTTGCAGAAGATCATAGAGGAGCAGCAGAAACTAGGAAATACCTTGAGAGCTTCGGAAACACTACCATCATCAAGAGATGAGCAAGATCCTGCGCGATCAGAACCTTCAGGTGATGACGCTTCTGCAGAGACAGAGTCTCCGTTGAAGAAACAGAGAGTTGATGATGGCTCCGAGAGTGGCGTCACCACCCTCCCGGCTACCAGTAAAGATTGCACAGAAGACTGATTTCATTGTCAGTGATTTAGAATTCGTTCAGAAACTGAATTCAAAAAGGATGGAGGAGAGGGTGGTAGTATGGAGTAGGCCCCATTTGCAACTCAACGCTGGGTTTCTCATACTTGTTGTAATGTTATGGTAGAAAATACAAAAGATGCTTGTGTACGCAATCCACTTGTATATATGTTCTAGGTGTAGCTGATAATAGTCAATCCATTCTTGTCCTGTTGAAGCTTGTGAGTAGTGAGAGCCAATAGGAATGCATTGACATTTGACAATGTTCTTGCATGTGGCTGCTGCCCCGTTGGTAGCAGGATATTTATCATAGTTCTTATATTTTGTTGGACTTGTCAACATCAAAAGGACAGTGAGGGCGTGGCATGCGTAAGGTAACACCGTTTAATTCGTCACTGAGTGCTTGTTTGGATTAACAATTAGTGCTTGTTTGTTTGAGTTTATTTGAATCGGGCTTATTATATAAGTCCGATTCACGTAAATCGAGATAAATCTCCTCCACATATTTATCTCGTAGACCGTAAAAACTACCTCGTAGACCATAAAAGTTACTTCGTATTCTGTGAATTACAATTCATAAACACGATTGAAATTTTCAACCGCTGTTCCAAACAAGCACTTAGAGTCTTTCAAAAAAAAATTTTCAATCGTGATTTACGGGATGTGAAAGAAGTATTGTCTCGATTTACGTGTATAAACACTTTTATATCTAATTGCCTCACCTAACAACCACTAAGTTATATGAATTTTGACATCATTAATGGATGCAATCACTTTTGTAACAGAAAAATATTACCAAGTATTAAAGAATTATGAGTTAAACCGTCGGAATATTTTAAATAAAACTATAAAAGTGCGCGAGGTGCATGCATTTTATGAAAACAATAACTGCAGCAATTGAATGCAAGCCAAACGGCCCACCATCAATTCTTCTATATGGTGTGACACAATAAAAATAGGGATCCGTTCCATTTTATCTTCTACATATTACCTAATCTATTTTACTTTATTCTTTTTCTCACTACATTATGGAGTAATTTATTTAAGGCTGTTGGCGTAAAAGTCAAATATAAACCTAATCCTTAACAACACTAATTTTTAGTACAAAATTCTTTCCATCAATTCTTTGTTTTTGATATGCACATATATTACATCTTCCTCTAAGTCCCAGTTGCATGAAGTTTTCCTTGTCTAAATAGGTGTTTTTATATCCTTTCTTTCATGTATGATGTATCACTTCGGCAAATCCAGTATTTAACATTTGTTTGAAGCAAGTCTTCCTTTTGAAACGAGCAGACAACCAACCTCAACAATTCCCATCCAATTGCAAACACTGGCAAACAATTCTTTTACCCACTGACACAACAACTGAGATATCAAGTTGTAACATTGATTAACCTTCTTTCACTGTAAACCACATAATGGGAAAACATTTGGGTTCTACGTATCAAAAACAATTTTTTGGGAACTGAAAATCACACAATTTTATTATAAATAAAAAACTTAAATATCACTTGAACTTTAAAATCTCAAATCAGTAATTTTTCAAAAACTTAAGTTATCGATTGCTATACTATTTTTACTAATCTCATTACTTTTATTATCAACAAAACCAATTTGAGATTTTGAAGTGTCTTTTTCCCATTTTATTATATGTTGAATCTAAGAGTGTTCAAAGTGTCCGGGTTTCGAACATTTTGATCTTGGAATCTTCCCACCGGGTCCGATTTCTTTTTAAATTTTTTACCTCATAAATTAAGCTATTCTTTGATAATATGTGTATCATATATTTAGTTGAAGTTATACCGCAAACATCGTGATACTAAACCTAGTATATAGTATATACAGATATGACAACGACGACGACGATAAAATATTATTCTTCAACTCTAGATCAATTTTTGTAATTATCATGAACTTATTAGTTGTTATAAATAATCTCTTTAAACAATAGGATATAAAGAATTTAACTAATATAAAAATATTTTTTTTGTTAATTTTCTTTAACAAAATTTAGTCAGGATTTTCCGATCCCAATACTACCAAGATCGGGACTACACCGCCAAAAACCATAACTAATTCCTCAAATACATCATATATCTTATAATTAAAACCATAACTAATTCCTCAAATACATCATATATTAAAGATTAAGAATCAGATGGAGTATTATTTTTTTCAGAATGATGGGTTTTGTAATACCCTTTGAGATCTACCCCACCCGTATATTAGGTAGCCACCATTTTCCAAATTAGTTTTTTGGGATTTTTTTTTTGGGGGGGGGGGCCTGCAAATTTCGACCGAGTTCGGGTTGCCAGCGAGCTGCCTGCTTGCAACTAAGCACAAAACCCCCACAAGGCAACTTATGTTTGGTTGTTTGAACAAACGCTCTCAGCGGAAGAAAAATAAAAAATATACTTGTTTAATAATTGAAGTACTAAAACCAATTTTTCAATAAAATAAATATTATCTCGACTTATGTAAATAAACACGTTTAAAATTCCAAATCATAATCCCAAACATGCTCACATTTCCACCATCACTGACATCAAACATTAAATATGTTTATAATCTTGATTGCGATCTCATAGTCACATACTTAATTCTTATACCATAAATCATGATTGAAAAACTACTTTTAAAATTTAAATCGCTATTCCAAACGACACATGATCTTAAAAAATGACACATTCATTTATATTCATATTTAGCGAACTCAAGATTTAATTGAAACATATGGACACCTTGATCTGAGGTAGGAGAAGACGAAGACGAAGGGGTATCCTTGACCCTATGGCCTCTGCCCAGCTCCATTCCCATCTCAGACATGGATGAAATTCCAGTTACACAGCCACAACACTGAATTTTTCATTTCATCCGTCTTTCCCAACCAGAATGGGAACTAAATATCTTATGAGCACTCAAACTCAAAATGGAACACAACCACCCTCGTGTTTTTCTTTTGCTTTTGTTTTTGTTCAGAGGCTAAAAGAGCAGTGCTTTGTGCACGGATGACAGATTCCCATGCCATTTTCCTCCAATCCTTCCTGCAGAGCTTGGGTATACGCGATCGCGCTCCTACGCTGTGAATGTTTCATTACGAGTCATTCTATTCCAATGGCTCCCTCACCTATCCAAATCCCCGCCACTAAACATTCACCGATGAACAGCCAAACTGTAGCGATTTTCTTTCAAGTAATCCAACTTACCCTCTTATTGCCACCATTAGCCCCAAGTAACAAACAAAACCAAAATAAAGAACACGAAACTTCATAACTGAAAAAATAAGCATTTTCAATCAAAGAATACAAAAGCATTTAACTTGAAGCTGTGAAGAAATTAAATACACAACAGTGAACCCAAACCTCCAAGCAATGTATAAATGCAACAGAAGGGACTCTTGCGAATTCATCTAGGAAAATTTTAACTTAAACGAACCCATCCTATTTGCATTGGAATTTGGACCCTGAATTTCCAACACACAAGGCAAGCAAGACACAGTTGTCTAAGAATTGAAGTACGAAGAA
Source organism: Albizia julibrissin (assembly GCA_037074505.1). Taxonomy (NCBI): domain Eukaryota; kingdom Viridiplantae; phylum Streptophyta; class Magnoliopsida; order Fabales; family Fabaceae; genus Albizia; species Albizia julibrissin. The sequence goes on along the minus strand of CM073479.1, from coordinate 48,517,091 downwards.
ACTAATGATTGAGCATTTGAGCTTGTCAAAAGTCACTTCTCTATCCATTTGGCCCTCTAAAGATATAAAGCTTGATTTAGTTCCTTCAAGATTTTTTTTTTAAAACCACAAAAAGCACCCCAACACACTCAATTGTTCATAAATATATATTAAAACTACATCCTCGAAACTTTTACTTACCTTCCAGTCCTTGAAAGCCGCCTAATTCTTTGGGGACAGCCAACAACCGACTAGGCCATACTATTTTTGGATGCAAGCACATCAGAAGCAGGCTTTGTATAAAAAAAACTAACTAAACACCTATAAGATAGATTTTAATTCATATGATAGAAGTAAAGCTTTCTGTTACAACATTCAACAGTTTGCAGGTTTTGAAATAAATGCAACTTATAAAAAAGAATGTCAAGAAACCCACATATGCTTCAGAATCATGCCACAGTGTGCTACCGATAGCCAAATCTCTGGATAAATTATTGATTGAGAGGTCAAACACACAACCTGATAAAGTTCAAACTTACATCACAAGCATTCCTTTTCTCTTTCATTTAAAGAGATTTCATCATGAACACATTAATATACTTAATATATTTAATATGGTAAAATAATAGCTATGACTGTCAAACCTGCAACACACAAACCTGCACAAATTCGGGTAAGCAAACAAGTATAAATAATCACATAAGCTATTTGGTTTCTAAGCAATTATCCCCATGATTTGAAAACAGCTTAGCATATTATGAAAATTTCGTATCAAGCATCACGTGTTCAAAAATTAAAAAAGACAATGTAAAAAAAAGTATTTAAAAACTGACAAAGAGAGTAAAAACACCCCATAATATAAATTATATATCAACTGCTAACAGTTAAACACACAGGCATAAACTAAAATGACTTTAGTTCATCATCAGAAACTCCTCAAAGTACATATAAAAATACACTCATGGTACTAAAAGTCTAAAACAGTTCCAAAGGGTTTTTGAAGATGAATAAAAAAGTTAAAATACAATATTTTGAAATAGAAGCCAGGATGGAAAAAGAGGGAGAAAACAGAACTCCATTTGGTGGTTTAAATACTGATCATTGTCGTAAGTAACATTTCATTATAAAGACGCCATTGCATCAGCTCCTTAAACTTCAGAAGAATCACCAGGCCAGTAATAAAAGACTGATTATGTGGAATCTGCAAAATGAATAATAGAGCATGAAAAACAATTTCAAGAGTGAAAACAGATAGGAGGTGTCCAAAGACGAGATTTTAATAAATTTGGTTGAATGAGCTATTAATAGTCAAATGTCCAAATGATTTGATGTTCTTAACTTACTGAGAACATCAGGTAGCTGTGTTAATATAAATAAGGATACGTATCTAACTATTTATATGTAGTGAGAACCGTGCAGCAATAATCAATGCACAGCTTTACAAGACTACTCCGAGAGTGAATATAGGATGCGTTCTAATACCAGAAAGATCCTACAACACAACAAGAACCAGCAAACAAGGATTTATGAGAAGAGAGGATCATATTAAGAATATGAATCTCAACCTTCCACCCATTCCAAAGAATCAGAGATCATACATAGAAATCAAGTTGTTCTTCCAGATTCAAGTATAAACCCATCAACCACAATGAACAGCATCAAGCCATCAACTCATCATCAAATATTGTTTTTCTCTAAGGTTCACGATCTTTTAGCTATTGTTACAAGATACGCGGGACGATTCTATAATCTTATGCGTAATCATAACATTTAAACGCAAAAAATCAAGATATATAGATCCCAGCAGGAAAAAAGAACTAGAGTACGAAATATAAATGAATAGGGGAAAGAATATGAATAGATCATAGGTATACCTAGTGCCCCATGTAAGGGGCAACACCACCATATTGGCCAACACCATGCTGCACTCTTCCAGAACCACTTTGTCCCACCTGCTGGCTTGGATAAGTCCCCTGTAAGCCACTTTGATTTCCATATCCACCAATGATACCCGAGCTTATATTTGGTTGGTTACTGTAACCACCCTGAATTCCATGGCCTGCAGAAGGAACAGACGGGTTTACAGTAGCACCTGATCCTAGGGTTCCCAATAAATTAGTCAGCCCCAAGCCAGCCCCTTGAGTTGCAAGAAGTGCTGTCAGTGCCTGCCCAAGAGCTGGGTTTAGTGTCTGTGCAGCAGCAGCCTGCTGGTTAAATCCAATACCAGGTCCCGCTGGCGCCATGAGGTGCCCTTGTCCGGTAGCAGCCCCACCAACATATGAAGCGGTCTCATTTCTCTGGAATTGGGTTCTCTGAGGATTCTGATGTTGCTGATATTGAGGCTTTCCCGGCTTTGGACCATCTATTGCCTTCTGACAGTGCAAAATATGGCCCTCAAATTCCTTGTGAGGCTCTTCCAGCGCCTTTCTAGCACTCTCAGCGCTCTTGTACACAAACAAGCAGAAGCCTTTTGGTTTCCCAGTCAGCTTATCAAGCCCTAATGGTCCATCTTCGATCTCCCCAAACTTCGAAAAAAACACATGCAATTTCTGAGGATCCAAATCGGCCCCAACATTGCTGACGTAAATCTTCCTTAGGGTATACTCTGATACTTGCTGCGCTGGGGTTGACTGCGCCGGGGCTGGCTGTTGAACCGGGCCAATCGAAGCCAGCTGGCAGGCCGTCATTCGGTTCCCGATCTTCTTCTGCGGCTGCTTCAGCGCATTGCGAGCTCCACGACGCGATTTGAAGAGGATAAAGCCATAGCCCTTGGATTTACCGGATACCTTGTCACATACCGCCTTGCAATCTTCAATTTCACCGTACTGCTTGAAAACGTTGATTAGGGTATCAGCGTTTGTGTCCCATCCAAGGCCATGTACGAAGATTTTTCGATGAACAGGGTCCTCATCAGCCACCTTTCGAACCCGATCCGCTACATCGCGATGTTTATTCGCCGCTTCGCACAGCAAATTTAAAATTTGTTCCTTGCTGAATGGTTCCAGAAGCTTATGAATCGGCTCGTCGTCCTCCTCCTCCTTTCCATGTTGAGCGGTTACTGATGTTGCAGCCGCTGATGATGAATGGGCCTTAGATGCCTGATCATTCGCGTTTTGGGTGTGATCGGGATATGCGTTATCATGTCCTGATCCTTCTCCAGGCTCTAGTTCCTCCTCTTCCTCTTCTTCTACCTCCTCCTCTTCTTCCACTTCAACTTCTTCGTAATCGGCTCCATTATCTTGTTCTTCAACAGTTTGGTCCGCTTCTGGCCCATATTGCTGCTGTTGCTGCTGTTGATGCTGTTGCTTCAATGGGGGTTCAACGGATTCAGCAGGTTTAGGCGTGAGCTTTCGCTTCCTCCCCATTGTTGGATGGATACTGACTGAGGAGCAGCCAAAGACCCTAGGGTTTGAAATTTGGAGTCGCCTAATTGGGTGGGACTCCCAGATATTTTTATACTGATGGGGTTATATCAAAATGTTTTTATTCTTTTTTTTTTCCTTTTTACATTTTATGTCAAAATAAAACAAAAGTTCTGACTGATTCTGTTAAAAAGAAAGAAAATATTTCTTGCATTTTTCTTGGGAAAAAATTGTGATGTCTGTAATTTTTTTCTTTTATTTTTTAAAATAATTTTTATGAGTATAACATTTTTTAACGAAATTGTGATGTCAGATTGATTATATCTTGGGAAAAAAAGATATAAAAAATTTTTAAAATTATAAAATTCTAAATTAACGAAATTTGATAATTAATTTATAACTCATTTTTTAAGAAATACCTAATTTAAAATTTTAAAATTTTTTCTATTTTTTATGTTTTAAAACAATTATAAAGGGAGAGCTATACTTAAATCCCATAACATTGCATTTATTGTGGTTAGTTTCTCTAAAAAAATTCTGAAGAAATTTCCAAAACATGATAGCCGTACTAATTGGGGGTATCTTTTTCTTTCTAAAAGAAGCTCGGCACTACCGTCTACCGACATTTGAATTCCATGTCTGGAAGTTAAATTTTGGGATTAAACATAATTTCTTTCATTTTATATTTTATATTTATTATTATTTATCAAATTAATTTATTTAATTTATAAATTAATTAAAATATAATATTACATATAAATATTTTAAAAAAATAAGTCACCGATAAAGATATATATTATAATTAATGTTATGAATATTAATTATGTGGATGTCCATTAGCTCATATCCAGGCCAACCTGCTCTTCTAGTCAATATGATATGTAAGATTAAATATCACTGTTCATCACTGTAGCAAATACTGTTCATTACTGTTCATCACTGTAGCATCACTGTAGCACACGGGGGAGATTACTGTTGCATCACGGAATCACTGTAGCAACACGGAAAAGTTACTGTAGCAAGTTACTGTAGCACTGAAAAATTTCTATAAATAGGGGTCCTGAGTTATGTATTTTGATGTACAAGTGAATGAGAATATCTCTCTAGAATTTCTCTCTTCTACTCTCTTATTATCAACATTTTTATAACACGTTATCAGCACGAAGCTCTGCCAAAGGTATGATATTCTTATAATTTCTTTGATAGTTTATACTTTATTTTATAATATCTTTATTTCATAGATCTGGGATAATCTGAGCCATTATATGGAATTAAGAAATATATCTTTACCGATTGTTGTGAACATCGGGTTCCATGGCTATGATTAGAGATCACTATTGTTGTTATATCTGATATATATCATTTACAAGTTTATTTATATTATTATTATGATTATGGCCAGAAGCCATCTACATCCAATTTCTGAAATTATATGACCAGAAGTCATATTATTTGAATTTTTATGATATGGCCAGAAGCTATATCTCTATGATCTCCTATTATATGGCCAGAAGCCATATCTATATGATTCCTTATTATATGACTAGAAGCCATATATATCATAGCCAGAAGCTATGTACAACTTTTATTTATCCTGAAGATAAATAGACAGATGCCATATATATATTTAATTTCTCATCATGAGATTAATTAGCCTGAAGTCATGATACAAATTGGCATGAAGCCATGAGAACTAAATGGCCTGAAGCCATAAATTTTTAATTTTTGTCGTAATATTTTACTTTATGAATTATTTACTGCCTTTATGAATTTCCTGTTATTATATTGTGAATGTCCTTTTTATTACATTATTCTGAACTAAGTTAAATTTTGTAATATATAAATTTATGACTCTTGTTATTATCAAAAAGAACTATTTATCTTAAATGTATGATCCATAATTTTTCTAGACCACCATTTGCATAAAGGCCTTAAAATTCAATATTTGGCCATGAAAGACCCACTTGTTATTTGGAACAATTTAAAATAAATGTATGATCACCAGAAGATGGTCATCCTTTCAAAAGCTTGTATAAATGGATACATCCAATTTGCTCCTGCAGTAGCAATATTGTGAAAAAAGGTTTAAATATGTTAAATTAATTTCTTGTCTCCTTGTGGCTGAACAAAATAATGAGCTTTTATTGAAAAACATGAATCTCGTCCAATAGGCTTAACTCCATTCCCATAAGCGAATGTAGTAATAAATGAATCTAATTGTGGTCGTGGACGTGGCTATAGCCGTAAGCATGGCCATGGTCGAAAACGTGGTGATTCAAATTCCTACCAGAAGTAGGGAAAAGATTGATAAGAACCATAAAAGAGAAAATAGTGGGCAAAATAAAAATGCTGAAAGTCTATGTTATCACTGTGGTGGCAAAGGTCATTGGTCTCGTACCTGTCGTACACTAAGACACCTAGTTGAACTTTACTAAGAATCAATAAAAAAATAATGGTAAAGGATCAATAACTGAAGTAAATCATGTGGATCAGGCTGAGAATTTTGAGTATGAAAACATGGATTTTACCCATTTGGATGTTGCTGATTTCTTAGCATAATTATTTATCTATTTGAATTTTTATGTTACTTTTATCGAATGTATTTATCTTAATTATGTTTTTATATTTCTTTTAATGAAGAATGAATCTTACCGGCATCAATCCTGAAGATTTATGTCTCATTGATAGCGCAACAACCAACACCATACTCAGAAATGATAAATATTTTTCTTCCTTGGTAATGCAAAAAGCCAACGTTCAGACTATATCTGGTAGTATAAATTTGATTGAGGGCTCCGGAAGAGCTAATATTCTATTACCTGAAGGAACAAAATTATGCATTGATAATGCAATTTATTCTACCAAGTCTGGAAGAAACTTATTAAGTTTCAAAGATATCCGCAGAAATGGATATCATATAGAAACAACAACTAAAAATAATAAAGAATATCTTGTTGTTACAAAAATAGTTGCTGGTAAAAAATGCATATTAGAAAAGTGTCCTTCTTTTTCTTCTGGTTTATATTATACATTTATAAACACAATTGAAACACATGTTATTGAGAACCAGAAGTTCACTAATACAGACCAGAAATCTACTAATGTAAACCAGAAGTTTACAAATGAATTTAATGTTTGGCATGACCGGTTAGGCCATCCTGGTTCAATTATGATGCGACAAATAATTGAGAATTCATGTGGACATACCCTGAAGTGTAAACAAATACCACAATCCCATGATTTCTCATGTACTGCATGTTCCAAGGGAAAATTAATTATTCGCCCCTCACCAAGCAAAGTAGAAAGTGAGTCTCTCACATTTCTAGAACGGATACAGGGAGATATTTGTGGGCCAATACACCCATCATGTGGACCATTTAGATATTATATGGTTTTAATTGATGCATCAACTAAATGGTCACATGTGTGTTTATTATCTTCTCGCAACCTGGCGTTTGCGAGATTACTTGCTCAATTAATTAGATTAAGAGCACATTACCCTGATTATCCTATCAAGAAAATACGTCTTGATAATGCTGGTGAATTTACTTCAAAAGCTTTTAATGAATATTGTATGTCCCTTGGAATTGATGTTGAACATCCTGTAGCTCATGTTCATACACAAAATGGACTTGCAGAATCATTGATTAAAAGGTTGCAACTAATTGCAAGACCTTTACTTATGAAATCTAATCTCCCAATTTCTGCTTGGGGCCATGCCATTTTGCATGCATCAGTATTAATTCGCATCAGACCAACAAGTTACTTAAAGGTTTCCCCCTTACAAATGGTTTTTGGTCAGGAACCTAATATTTCCCATATAAGAACTTTTGGGTGTGCGGTATATGTGCCAGTATCACCACCACAACGCACTAAAATGGGTCCTCAAAGAAGGATGGGAATATATGTTGGGTATGAATCTCCTTCAATCATAAAATATTTAGAACCATCTACGGGAGATTTATTTACGGCACGATTTGCCGATTGTCATTTTGATGAATCACTTTTTCCAACATTAGGGGGAGAAAACAAGCAGTTGGATAAAGAAATTAGCTGGAATGAATTATCATTGGCTCATTTTGATCCTCGTACAAATCAATGTGAACTGGAAGTTCAAAAGATAATTCATTTACAGAATTTAGCTAATCAAATGCCAGAAGCATTTACTGACCCTAAGAAAGTGACAAAGTCACATATCCCAGCTGCTAATGCTCCTGTTAAAATTGATGTCCCTGAAGGACAATCTACTATGAATGAATCTAAAGCACGCCTGAAGCGTGGCAGACCCATCGGTTCCAAAGATAGAAATCCTCGAAAAAGAAAAGGAGCAAAGAATATAAATGGTCAAATTGAGGATAATCAAGAAAATTTAATAGCTCCAGAAGAGCCATCTCCTGAAGAGTTATTATCTCCAGTAGAGATATCTCTAGAAGAGAATGTTGTAGTCCCAGGAGAGACCCAGGTACCTGATATATGTGAAAATAATGAGATCTCAATAAATTATGTTATGAATGGAATCCGATGGGATCGAAATGAAGTCAACGTTGACGACATTTTTGCTTATCATATAGCAAAAGATGTAATGAATAATATTGAGGATCATGAGCCAAAATCCATTAGCGAGTGCCAACAAAGAAAAGATTGGTTCCTATGGAAAGATGCCATTAATGCAGAATTGAAATCATTGGAAAAACGAAAAGTGTTAGGACCTGTAGTTCTTACACCTGAAGATGTAAAACCAGTTGGATGCAAATGGGTTTTTGTACGAAAGAGAAATGAAAAGGGTGAAATAATAAGATATAAGGCACGTCTTGTAGCCCAAGGCTTTACACAAAGACCTGGCATTGATTTTGAAGAAACGTATTCACCTGTAGTAGATGCGACTACTTTTCGTTATTTAATTAGCCTAGCCGTAAAAGAAGGGCTTGATCTGCATCTAATGGATGTCGTGACTGCCTATTTATATGGGTCACTTGACAATGAAATTTATATGAAAGTCCCTGAAGGACTTAAGGTGCCAGAAGCATCTAATTCAAGTTTTCGAGAACAATATTCAATTAAGTTAAATAAGTCCCTGTATGGCCTGAAGCAATCAGGGCGCATGTGGTATAATCGTCTTAATGAATATCTGTTGAAAGAAGGATTCAAAAATGATCCAATATGCCCATGCATTTTTATAAAAGGATCTAATAGTGAATTTGCTATAATTGCTGTTTATGTTGATGATATCAATATTATTGGAACTCCTGAAGAGCTCCAAAAGGCAATTCATTGTTTGAAGAAAGAATTTGAGATGAAGAATTTGGGAAGAACAAAATTCTGTCTTGGATTACAGATTGAGTATCTCAAAAATGGGATCTTTGTATATCAAGAAACTTATACAAAAAGGGTCCTAAAGAGATTTTATATGGATAAATCTCATCCATTGTGCACACCAATGATTGTAAGGTCTCTAAAGCCAGATAAAGATCCATTCCGACCGCGAGTAATCAGCGAAGAAGGTGATGAAGAACTACTTGGTCCAGAAGTACCATATCTTAGTGCTATTGGAGCACTAATGTATCTTGCTAATCATACACGTCCTGATATATCCTTTGCTGTTAATTTATTAGCAAGATTTAGTTCTTCACCAACACGAAGGCATTGGAATGGAATAAAACATATTTTTCGTTATCTAAGAGGCACTATGGATATGGGGTTATACTACTCAAACGTATCTAAGCATGAACTGGTAGGTTATGCAGATGCTGGATTTTTATCAGATCCACATGATGGTAAATCACAAACAGGCTATCTGTTTACATGTGGAGGTACAGCTATTTCATGGCGATCAATGAAACAGACTATATCAGCCACATCATCAAACCATGCAGAAATTCTAGCAATACATGAAGCAAGTCGAGAATGTGTATGGTTGAGGTCAGTAATACATCATATACGAACAACTTGTCATTTATCTTTGGGCAAAATGGCACCAACAGTTCTATATGAAGATAATACTGCATGTATTACTCAACTTAAAGAAGGCTATATCAAGGGAGACAGAACGAAGCATATTTCACCAAAATTCTTCTTTACTCGTGACCTTCAAAAGGATGGTGAAATAGATGTCCAGCAAATTAGTTCAAGTGAAAATCTAGCAGATTTATTCACAAAGTCACTTCCAGGTACAATTTTTGAAAAACTTGTCTATGACATTGGCCTTCGTAGATTTAGAAATATCAATTGATAATGTTAAGAGGGGGAGTCAATACATGCTGTACTCTTTTTCCCTTATCTAGGTTTTGTCCCACTGGGTTTTCCTAGAAAGGTTTTTAATGAGGCAGCACTGAACAGTATATCAATGAATGATGTACTCTTTTCTTTGGCTAGGTTTTTATCCCACTGGGTTTTTCCTAGTTAAAGTTTTTAATGAGGCACATTCATAATAGACATCCAAGGGGGAGTGTTATGAATATTAATTATGTGGATGTCCATTAGCTCATATCCAGGCCAACCTGCTCTTCTAGTCAATATGATATGTAAGATTAAATATCACTGTTCATCACTGTAGCAAATACTGTTCATTACTGTTCATCACTGTAGCATCACTGTAGCACACGGGGGAGATTACTGTTGCATCACGGAATCACTGTAGCAACACGGAAAAGTTACTGTAGCAAGTTACTGTAGCACTGAAAAATTTCTATAAATAGGGGTCCTGAGTTATGTATTTTGATGTACAAGTGAATGAGAATATCTCTCTAATTTATCTCTCTAGAATTTCTCTCTTCTACTCTCTTATTATCAACATTTTTATAACAATTAAATGATTTATTTAGTTTATGTAATATCCCCAACTTATATAAATACAAGTCTTAAATCTATTACTATAGAAATATATTACCCAATCTGAGTTTTATATTTATAACCGGAGTTGTAAAGGCCTAAAATAAATGAGTCTATGTGACGGTTTCCATTTGACAACCCTATGTGATTAACCATTATGTACTAAATTAAGTTGTTTTGATTAAATATGTTGAATTGGTAGGTTTATGTGTCATCTACGTTATTTTTATTTTAGATTAAAGTAAAATTTATCCTCAAGTTTTCATTGAAAAATAATGGTGTTCTATAAGTTTTCAAATTATAACAATTTCATCCCAATTACTATTTTTTAAGTTAAGTTAGATTTATAAATAAAAAAAATCAATAAAATGCATCCAATGTCAAGGATTAAGAAAAATTAAAGAGGGGAAATAAATCTTATGCAGTAAAAAGAAAAGCGAAGAGGTGTCCACATATCACAACGTCGGCTGAGGTACGGCGGTAAAGGGATTCCAATGACCATGTTATTAGCAATCTCCCTTTGCATGTCCTGCCCCAATAAGTGAATCTTTTTTTTTTTAAGTATTCTTTGGCAAACATGAGCTCCTTATCGATATATGGCTTTCTCTTCTCCATTATTGTGCATATTTTTAATTTATTATATTTGATCAATTAATAATAAAATTTAATATAAATAATAATCAGGTCAACATTGTTACAATTTAAAAACTTGTACGGTAATATTGAACCCCAAAACTTTTGGGTAACATTACCTCTGAATAAAAAATTTTCAAAAAAAATTTACATCTTAACAAAAATGATGTGGACGGCACGTGGACCCGTCAGTTTAAAATATATGGTCAATTAATGATCAAACTTAACCTGGATAACGACTAGAGTAAAATTACTACTATTTAAAACTTTCAAGGTGACATTATTACTCAAAAAACTTCCACGCAACATTGCTCTTATCTGACAACTTCCGGAATAAAATTGGACATTATCCCCATATACTATATCACTTGGAAAAACCTAATCACAATATCTAAGTTTTACTTGCACAATTAAGAGTATGTAGTGTTGACCATATCCCTATCAATCCGCCTTGATTGTGGTTATTTCAAGATTGGACAAATTCATCCAGAGTAGGATCGAACGAGACAACGTTATAACTAACACACGCACACACGCATGCACACACGAGAACTCTCACATATTTATTTGATATAGTAAAAAATTACTTAAAGGGAAAATTCTAAAAAAATACTGTTAAAATAGGTAAAAGACAAATAAGAGGCCAATCTCTGAAATCTCAAGTCAGATTTTATTGAAGAATATGAGATTTCCAAATGACTAATTTGTCTCTCAGTGAGTTTTAAAGCCACGCATGTCAAGTGTCATTAACAACTTAGGCATATATAATAATAACTTCAAAATCAACTTAGATATATATAATAACAACTTCAAAATTGAAAATAATAATTTCAGTATACATATTGACTACTTAACTTTTCCAAATCTTATAAGGAGTCATTAACAACTTTAAATATAGATAAATAAGGAGTCTTTTCAAAATTTGCTCGTTTGGCCAAGTTTAATTGAATCGGGCTTATATAAGTCCGATTTACGTAAATCGAGATAAATATCCTCCACATATTTACCTCGTAGACCGTAAAAGCTACCTCGTAAACCGTAAAAGCTATTTCGTATTATGTGAATCACGATTTATAAGCACTTATAGAGTTTCCATAAGCTAATCCAAATGAGCAATTATACTACCCGACTTTCTCAAATCCCAACAAATTTAAAGGTAATATTTTAAAGCCACACATATCAGATGTTATTAACAACTCTGATATAGATATGGTAAGGATATCAAATGATAGCTTTAATATACATATTGATTTTACTTTGCTTTTCAAAACTTACTCAGAATAGATTGCCAATTAGAAAGATTTAAAAATTCCATATTTTTTCATGAGGGTTGACTTTAGATTTTAGATATTACTCTCCTTTATTTATTTTTTTATCTATTTTAACAATATTTTCTTAGGATTCACCCCTTCTTTAGGGTCCGTTTGGTTTGAGAGGAGGGGAGAGATTTTAGTCCCCTCTCCTTGATTGATAAGATAGAGGGGAGGGCAAATTTTTAAAAATTTACCCCTCCCTCCCCTCAAAACCTCCCCCTAAAAATTGGAAGGATTTGGAGGGAATGTTAAAAAAAATTTTATTGGATAAAAATACCTTTAGTCATTTATATATATATAATAAGTAAAATCATATAATATAATTTTGAATATTTATTAGTATAATTATAACTATATTTACTCAATTTTTATAATTATTAAATTATAATGTATATTTATAATATATTTTATTAAATATTATACATAATTTTTAAAAAATTAAATAAAAAGATAAAATTATCCAAATTAAAATATTTTATCTCTTTTCCTAAATTAAATAAAATAATATTAAAATTTATCCCCCTCTCATCATTTCAAACAAAATGATATAAAAATCGCCTCTCCCGTCACCCAACCAAACATAGGGTTAAAGTGAGGGGGAGAAGGTAAATAAAAAAAAAAAAAGAAAGAAAAGGTGGCGTGGAGACTTTTTGTTGGGACTTGGGAGGCATCGCCGAGAGGGAGAAGATAAAAAGGGCGGGGAAACTGCTGCAGAGGAAGACAGTTAGTTATCATCAAGTCGACAGGAAGGGAATGCACAACTCTAGTGGTCGTGTTGTCGTTTTGGCGTCGCACTTGACCTCCATGGCTTCAGAGAAAGAAGCTGCTCTTGCAGCCACTCCCTCTGATTCTCCTACCATGTAAGCTTCCTTCTCGTTATTTTCATTGCTTCTTCCGTTACTTTCTGCACTTCTTCGATATTCCGTTGTGCATTTCCGGAGATTATTGCTTCATTCGGCTGCTTATCTGGAAAATCTTCCTGCAATTAGCCTGTATAACTTTCCGCTTATCTCTTTCAATGCGTAAAAACCCTAAAATTTGGGCATCCTGATGTCGTCTCATATAATACGGGTAAATGTATAAACGCTTCGATGCAATTTCGGGCAAAGTGGAAAATCTTCCTATCAGAAAGCCAAGGCGCCGTTCACAACTCTGATGGATGATTGTCCGTACTGTTTTCAAGCTTTCAAGTGTTATCCTTTCACCCTCAATGCAACCATAGATTTTTCATCTCTGGAGTCTGTGGCGAGAGCATGGCAATAAATATTTTCCTGGTTGTTTAGGCTCATCAATGCCTAGAATTGGTATACTGAATTTTGTTTCCTCCATCGCTCAGATTTGACAAGATCATCAACAAGGAAATTCCTTCGACCGTGGTTTACGAGGATGATCAGGTGCTTCCTGATGTTTTCTGCAACCTTTATTTTTGCTTTTCTATTATTTTGCGAGAAGGAATTCAATGTGCGTGTACTTATTGACAAAGGCAGATGCTACGCTGTTTCTATTGAGAAATACTTGTCACTGAGTCGTACCTCAATATCACACCTATAATAAGGAAACTTAACTGTAGACATTATTTTTGCATCGATTCTGTCAGTCTTCACTTAACTGTAGACATCACTTTCAATCCACGTTTTATCTCTTAATTGTGAATGAAACTTATCCAGATTCTGAAGTAGATCCATCAAGTATTATGATTCGCACTTATAACTGGTTAAATGCAATAAGGTACTGCTAACTTGTAAAATATAGACTGAGGAAATTGTTGTATTGGTATTTTTGGGGAAAATAATATAAATTTATTTTTTCTATTTATATTTCTGAACTTCGAAGTGAGTTGTGGGTAGCAATGTCTTTTTAACCCTTGACCATGGTTCTGGTCTGATATGTTTGTTGTTTCAACAGTGTCACTGCAATTGATCATCCTATTTCGCTTGCATTGTTCACAGGTCCTAGCTTTTAGGGACATTTCTCCTCAAGCTCCAACACATATCTTAATCATTCCTAAAGTCAAGGATGGGTTAACTGGTCTATCTAAGGTACTTGTTAAGGGGTTGTGAACTAGTGATCTTTCTGTTACCGTTGTTATATTTTGTTGTTTTTGACTGTGAAGTAGGAAAAAGCATCGCAGATATAAAAATGCCCCGCATAGGACCTGATTATCAGAGGCATTTGATATCAATGGCTTTTCATTTATGATATGGATATCAATTTTGACATTCGTATTATCACTTGTTTTGGTCACTTCTTCTAAGCAGTGGTTCAATAATCAAGTTGACCGTTTTCCTTAGTCCTTCTATTCTAATCGAGAAATCAACTGTGTTTGTCCATAATCAGATTTAGCTAATTGTTAGACTTGACCAACATTTTAGCCAAGCGTGCATCATCATATTGAATATTGAGTGCTCGGGTGAAAAGATTTAGAATAAACTGACAAGATAAGAACAAAGAAAAATACATTCGGCGTAATGAAGCAATTATTCTTTCCTTGTTTACGAGTTCAGTAAAGAAAAAATGGGGGAGCTGTTCATTTTTCCTGCACTTGAGGACTCTGTAGTAAGCAGAGGACAGAAAACCTATTCAATTGGATTGCGCTTATTTTGTTACTACAAATCAAATAGATCATTTTCCACATACTCCGTTATGAGTTCCTATGTTTTTACAAATCATTCCTCTGTTATGTAATGTTTCCATTGCATACCCAGTAGAGATAGGATAAATTAGCTGGAAAATATATGCTTTTGTTGAGTCATGTATATGAATTCACAGACACGTTAATTTTACCTCTATTGTGGTGTATCTGCTTTATGTTACTGGGTGCGGGAACTTTCAACCTTGTGCCTTCATAGTATCGCCTAAAACTGTTCAACTTTCAACTTTGGCTATTTATTTGCTTTTAATCTGATTTATAATGGTGCTGTTGTCCAGGCTGAGGAGAGGCACTTTGAGATCCTCGGCCGCCTTCTTTACACTGCAAAGCTGATTGCAAAGCAAGAAGGTCTTGATGATGGTTTCCGGATTGTAATTAATGATGGTCCAAAGGGATGTAAGTTCTCATCTCCTTACAGGAACTTTGGTCAGAAATTGCATATGAGCCATGTAGTGTCCAGTTAACTGATGTAATTAGCCATTAAAAATTCAATGAATTTGTCAATAGATCCCACCATATCTATCTCATTTTAGCTTCCTTTGCATGTTTAACTTTCACATTGAGTTATTTTTGGCAGGCCAATCAGTTTATCACATTCATGTGCACCTCCTTGGGGGACGACAGATGACATGGCCCGCCGGCTAAAATTTTGGAGAGGATTCATGGCAAGCCATATGACATGCCGGAAGCTTCCGGCAGAATGATTTTATTTGCCCTAGTGCTATCTACATTAATAATGGATGGATTGAAGTGACCAGAGTCTATTAGTAGTTCTACATCTAATAGTGGATTCATGTGACTATTAGTATAAACCCCACTTCAGGGAGTCTTATGTACTATGTTGTCTTTTTATGGTGACTCTCATTACGGGTTGATGACACGATTAGAATTAAATGTGGCCAAATCTGTTGCGTAGAATCTTATCCCAACTGAATGGCGTGCAAGAATGTGGTTTAACGTTCTGAATTTTATTGGATCAAATGTGAGATGTGAGTATCGATGGGTCTTTACACAATAAATTCCCGGGTTTCCATCCTGGTACACAAGTTATCTAAAAAATTTAAACTTTTAATATGTTATATAGTGGTTCGGAACTTTATGTTGACTTATCCGCCTAAAAAACTTAGTTATCACGTGCTTTTCTGCTCGTAAGTTGGTATATTGACAATTAACTTATGGGCTCATTCCTTACATTTGCCAAATTTAGATCATTAGTCGCGTTAGAATAACTTGTAGCCTGCAGTTTGATTATATGAGAGAACATTATATCTAATTTTGATATAACAGTGCGATAACAGCGTTTAGTAAGGTTTATTTAATGTAAAGAAGATTACACTACTAGGATTAATGAATGAAGATGCAAATATTATATAATCTAGTGAAAATGATATTATTGTCATTATAATTTTTTAAATTGACCAAAGTGCTCACTTATAAATGCGTTAAATATTAAATAATTTTAATTACCTTAATTAAATATTTAAAAAAATTAATAATATAGAAATTTAAGAAATATTCCCCCATTCAAAAATTTTAAAAAATTATATTTCATCATTAAAAAAATATTAAAATATCTCATTAAATAATATTCTCATTATTAAATATTAAAAAATTAATATGAATCCAATCTATACACTATATAATATTTCTACCATTAAATATTAAAAAATTACTATGAACCTAGCGTGTACATTGCACAGAATGAAAAAAAAAATTATCATAAACCAAATGTGTGCATTATTATATATGTAAAAATAGGTTATTTTGTCACTTGCTATATTATTCTCATATATTCTTATGTTCAATATAATCCAACTAAACGTTTTATGTATATGCATCATCTTTCCCTAACGACGAACAAAACAAATTATGTAATCATCATTACATTACGTTCCATTATATTACTTCCAATTCCGTGAATCAAACGGGCACTTATTGTTTCAATATATGTAATAAATTGATTAGCATAGTATACTATTTATATAGGTACTACATTGCTATATTTATACCTTTACATTTGTATACAGTACATGTAGCATGATAAGGCTACCTAAGCATCCCAAGTTCAGTGAAAATAAGAAACAGATAACCAATAGAGATCTTTATTCTTCATGTGCATTTTTTACTTATCAATGTTTATCTCTTTACCTTTCGAGCCATTAGCCTTTGTTGTATGGTAATTATTGGAAAGGATGAGATTCGTGAAAATCTTAGTAGTAACCACAATCAATCACATAATATGCAAGTTTATAAAGCATGCAAAACAAACCATTATATAATCAACAATCATCATAAGAGCATTCAATAATCAATATGCAGGATAATCACAATCACGGGACCCACTGGTCCAATACCATAGCGTTTGGCAACTCAGGTCTTATAGCCCAAGGCCTCTACCCCGTATAAGTATGCATATCATGTCTTACTGCCATCCGGTCTTACAGCCCAATGTCACTACCCATGCAAACTTACACACCTGATCTTACTGCCTCGGGCCTCTGCCCGTTACAATTTGAATGCTCATAAGGTCTTACTGCCCAGATCCTCTGCCCCCATACAAGTATGCATATTGGGTCTTACTGCTATCCAGTCTTATAACCTATAGTCACTATTCCATGCAAACTTGCACACCAGGTCTTACCGCCTCTAGCCTCTTCCTATCACAATCTGTATATTCATGAAACGAATATACTTGATGGTAAAAACATACATACAAAACAATACATAATATATGAGAGAGAAAGTTACTACCTGAACGTCATTTCGGTCATTTACCTTTATTAACCAACTTCTTTTCTGGACTTGGACAAATATCGAATCCTATAATTTAGAATTCATGGATAAATAGGTCATTGTCCTTTACCTTTATGTTACTCTTGACCCATCCCAATTCTTGACATTTACTTAACTTTATTAGTTATCTTTATGACTCTTTGCATTATGTCTATCAATCTCGTGTTTTAGTTATTCAATGTGGTCACATTAGTCTCTAAAATATGTTTCTAATCCTCATATGCCTACTAACCACATTTCCCTTCAAAAAATAGAAATTTCAAATTCGACCCTAATCTGCTAGATTTATTAGTCAACTTTGAAATTTCGTAACTTATCTAGAAAACTTTAAATAAGGTGTTCAAGTTTCTAAACAAAGCTCTTTAAGTCCTCTACAAATAAAAAAATATTAATTACTGCCAATTACATGTGCAAAATTTCAAGAATTCTCAACCAACTTCACTGCCACAGAATTCATTCCAGATTTGATACATGAACTTTAACAAATAATAACTTACAAATTACTAATCCAAATAGCACATTCTATACCCCATTTTAAAGCTTAAGATGTCCCCTAATAACCTGTAAAATTCCACAATCATTAGACAAGATTTGATCCAAAATGTAACCCAAAGCAACCTAACTCACCTAGAAACAAATTTGGCAGCACTAACCTCATACAACCTTTAACTCCAAATTTAGGGGTTTCAATCTAACCTTTCTAAAATGATATCCACAAGCTATTCCCACACAAATTTGTATTTAAAATTCATTTCTAACCTCAAATTTGGAAAAATCCAATCCCTTCCCTAAAAACTCACTAAGGCCGAAATATTAGGGTCTGTTAGGCCAAAATTTTGTTTTCAATTCTAATGTTTCTGAAATCAATCTCTTACCTTTATCACACACAATTTGTTGTTAAAAACCAATTGAAAACCTCAAAATCAACAAAATCACATTCATTTCTAGTGTTCTATTTCTGGCTAAAAATCACCATGAGTTCAAACAAAGTGATTTTAACAATTTTAACCACAAGACTTGTCAAATTCCATTCCTATCATACTTAAGCCTTATTTAACATCATATTCATGTTCATAAGATCAATAAAACCCTAAGATTACCTATTAACTTAAAATTAGGGCAACATATTAACCTTATGAAAACTCAACCAAATTTCAAGTTATTATACTCAAATCAGAGATTATGCTTAACTATATCCGGTGTTATAACATGTTCTTGATTCTCCCGACTCCTACAACTTGTAGACAGCATCAAACTCCTATTTTCAAGAATCTAAAACCATAAAAATGTTGCTTTTGATAAGAGGAACAAAATTGGTGAAGCCACTCAAAGCTAAAAAGCTAATTCGGGGATGAAAATCGCTCAAGAACATTTTTTCTTACTTGTGTTCTTCAAATTTCAGCACATTTTCTCTTTTTTATTTTCTCTCTATTTTCCCCTTATTGTTCTGCCCTAAGACAAATGTTAATGAGTGAGGAGTGTTACGAATTAATTGCCACATGTATATAAGTGTTCGGCTTATAAGGTGCTACGTGTCCTTTCAAAAATTCAGCCAACCTTTCCCTCTTGGCCTTTGGCCGACTTTACATGTCTAGGGAAGGGAAGTCCAGTGATTTCATTTGGCTTGCATGAGTAGAGTCAGGGGAGAACGACCACGGGGGTGGATGTGTTGTCCAGCTAATCATACATATGATTCATGAGGGAGCTAGGTGGCGACATCTCATTGGGCCACCCAAAAACAAAAGTTAGGTATAAGTCAGGGGGCTTGGATGTCATCTAATCATTGTACCAACCCAAAAGCCAGATATAGGTAAAAAGCTAAGGGGTTAGATGGCATCGTCATATTGTTCCAACCTAAAAGCAGAGTTAGCTAAAAACCTGCTTTATGTATGTGGGACCTATAAGACTTCACATATGTACTTGTGTGGCCTAAACAAATAGCACCAAGTCTGTGTAGAGTATGAAGACACCAAGCATGCTACGCACACACTTATATATTTTATCTAACTAATCACACACTAAGTAAAACCAGTTACTAAATTTTCAGAATGTTACAAGCATTATCCAACTTAAACAGTTTTTCCAATGGATTGAGAATAACATGAATGATGTCAAGCGCGCAATAATCTCATCGCGTCTAACCTTATTAAAGGAAGAAAATGACTAAGCAATACATCAATATTTTATTGAGAAAATTAATGGATCTGAAATTTCGTTACTGATGGGACTTTTTTGAACTCGAGTTAGAGAAAATTGTTTGTAATTTCCATCCTAAAATCTGTCACGGTTGTTACTCACAGTCATCAAATCCAAAATCTTGTTAGTGTTGATTTATTTTCAGTTGTTATTCTAGTGTGAATGACGACCACGTTCATATAATAAATGAATATAGTTATAATCAGGTAAGCTAACATGCTTTGCTAAAGAAAACGTTAATCAATCCTATTTAATCGCATACGTCTGCACTTAGTTCTCATCAAAGGGATTAAAATCCTTGAAATCACAAAACAAAACAAAAAGTAAACCGGAAGATAGAATATAATTAAGAGTTAAGGTGTAATTTTAACAACTAAATTTTTTCTAAGGGGCGTCTGGTACAAATAAATTTTAAAAGAGGCAAAAATAACAATAAATAATTTAAAAATTTGTAAACTTAACAAAACTGTTAAATTTTCCCAAACGTCATTAAGAGTTTGTTTTTTTTATAATTTAACGTCATTTCGTAAAATTTAACGATTTTGTTGAATTTACACTCTTTTAAATAATTTATTATTATTTCTACCCATTATAAAACTTATTTGTAACAGACACTCTTTAAGAAAAACTGAAAAACTTGATTGTTAAAATTGTATAATTACCTTATAATTAATGTAGTTTCTGTTATATCTGTACGAATGCATGCGACTAGGAACTTTACATATATATATATATATAAAAAGCCGGACGGAAATAATAAAATGTGGCAAATTTTAACAAGAAGCGAGATTACCCTGATCAGTTACTAGGATCAGAGGTTTGGGTTTCACCACAATTATCAAAATAGAAAACTTCCACGTACCAATCATTGAAGCGGCTTCTGTGGTAGGCCCTTTTGTAATCCAGCTTCTTCTTCATCATGTTATTCAAAATACCAACTTTTCTCTTGTGCAGAGTCAAAGGCGAAGACTCTTTCTCAGCTTCTTCAACAAGCTTATGAAGCTCTGGTGGCCCTCCTGAAGGGATCCTAGAAATCCTCATAGGATGTCTTCCCATTACTGTCTTCTTATCAGTGATCTCAGCAGTGACACGATCTGGCACTGTAAATGATATCCCAAACTTGCCTGGTGCTGACCTTATATTGCCGTACTTCAAGCTCATTCTCCTCTGCTCTTTTGCTTGTGACATATACCCCAAGAAGAGTTATCTAGTTTATATCAAATTTGATGAATGAACAACTCACGTAGTCACAAGCGGCAATGGAAAACTATGGGCCTTTCTCTGCTACTTTTGTAATTGCTTTTATTTATGGACCTATGAAGGCAGATAAAGGTCAAGTGTTGGGCAGTTTCCAAATTCCGAGGGCAGCACCAAGATTGCTATTAGACTTTTGGTTTTGTTTTCACAAGAGTGAGTCGTGCTTGGCAAGCCGCAAGATAATAGCATGATTTTTTTTTTATTTTTTTGATATAGCATGAATTGGTACTAGGGAAAGGTGGGCTAATCCCATTGTCTACGGCCTGGAATGGTTAGCCCACGGTGTCGCTTATTATTTTCAATTTACTTTAATTTAATTGTCACTTTCAGGAACATATGAAGAATATTCTTCCCTCAATTTTTTTTTTTATTTTGAATATGTGAATCACCCTAGTTTATCATCGTACACCAATCATGTTTGCACCCAGAACTAGGAGTGAGCAAATTAGAACCGAAACCGAAAACCGAACCGAACCGAACTCAATTCGGTTTTTTCGGTTCGGTTAATTCGGTTTTCGGTGAAATTTCGGTTTTTATTTTTTAGAAAATTCGATGTTCGGTGCTCGGTTCGGTTATTAAAAAAAATTTCGGTTAAAACCGAAAAACCGAAATATTTATAATATATTTATATTTAATATATATTATTTGATAAATACATATTTTTATAATTAAATAAGTGTATATTTTGAATAATATTAGATAAAATCTAAATATATTTTAAATCTAATTAATCTATTTTATATATGTTACACCTAAATCTAATATTAAGGATAAAAATAATCTTTTTTAAAATTTTTTTTATATATTTTATTTTGTAGAAAATAAATAAATAAAATCGGTTAATTCGGTTATTAACCGAACCGAACCGAAATATATTTCGGTTTATTTTATTAATCGGTTTCGGTTCGGTTTTTTAAACTGGCTTTATTCGGTTTTTCGGTTTTTTCTGAAAACCGAACCGAAAAACTGAATGCTCTCCCCTACCCAGAACCTGAGATTTGATATGTCCTAAATCAAATTTTAATTTTAACCTCCTGCCCTATTAATTTTAAAAAATTATACCATATATGTGATTACCCCGCCCCGCGGCTCATGGAGTCTCGTTAAAGGCGCAATATATTTCCTTACCATATGATGAAATAATATTTAATTTTGTTCAAAAGTAATCACTCAAGAGTATTAGATGTTTATGTCTATTTGGATTGATGATAATAATTATTTTTTTAATGTGATTTACAGTATATAAGATAAGCATGTGAGATGAGATTTTTCTCAACTTACGTAATTTTGTTTTTTAAACATTAATTTAAATAAGCTATTTAGAAGTTTTTTTAAAAGCAATTTTGTCCTAAAAATAACCAAAATATAGCAATTTTGCCTCTCGTCATTAAGAATGTAAAGGTCAACATTAATTTTTAATGATCAACGTTAGTTTTTTTAATTGTTAGAGTGAATTTACTCTTTTGTTCAACATTTCTAGAAAAAAATTGCTCATTAAAAAACTTTCAAATACTTAGGGCTCTAGCGCTCCAATTTAGTTACTTTCAAAACAATATTACATGTTATTCCATTGAAAATTTTAATTCTTATTTGAAGATGTGTGCCATCTTGACTTGAAAATAATTGTCTATAATAAGAGGACAACTATAGATTAAAAAAAAATACACATGTTGATTTTTTCTCTTATCTATGATAAAAAAACAACTTGAATTTCACCTTTTTTTTAAAAAAAAAAATCACGATTGTTAATTTTCTATTTGTGGCTTCTCTCTCACACAAATGCACCATACTTGTGTAACGGCACGACGTCGCTCTCACTGGGGTCTCTAGCGGTGCCGAATTAGCGTCTCACTGAAGGTCCCTAGTTGGTCAGGATTTGTCCCCATCCTATGGGGTTTTTTCTTTGAAGGCACACATTCACCCACCAGAGTCGCCTCCCCAAAGGTTTGAGGCCACTACCTAGGGGTAAGTAGCTCATTAAAAGCATCTTGGTAGCCACTTGCAGTGCAAGTGGCTACCAAGTGGCTCTTGGGACTCAACTTACCCCTAAGTTAAGTGTTCGAGCCCTTTGGGAGACGACTATGGTGGGCGAGTGTTGTGTGCCCTCAATGAAAAAACCCCGTGGGGTGGGGACAAATTCTGACTAGCCCAGGGACTCATGAGTGGGAGACGGCTAGTTCAGCACTGCTAGGAACCTCGAGTGAGAGATGAGTAATGCTGTGCCGTTACAACTTGTATGATTTTTTTTTGTCAAAATTAGACTGAAAATGTGATATACAGGTAAATAATAAATTTCATAATAATTTATTTGGATACAAAGAAATCTCATAAATTTTGAATCTAGTTATTTTTATGATAAAAGGATAAAGAACCTAAATCCAAATAATTGTGATGCACTGTTATATTCAGGTTAGATGGCAATAATTAATGAGGACGACATTGATTAGATTGTCCTCAAACCAATGATGATGACTGGTGAGCCATAAAAGCCACTTTTATGTAAAAGGAAAACGGGGACCGGTTCCTGCAACCCAACCTTCCCCCACTGTGAGCTTCAAAAAGTTTCAGGCACATGCAATGGACCCAAGTTTCATAAAAGGACCTTCCACTTTCCGTTCCTTACCCTTATCCCTTAACACCCTAACGACAAGTTCACTTTTTGAACCATGGAATTGCTCGCACTTTCACTGATTTATTCAGTAATAATCTCAGTATCATGCAAAGAATTAGGAGCTGTTTTATCTAATCATCTTCCTGGTTCTCACGTTGGCCAACAAAAATCCTTCTTCATAATCTCTTTATTCATGAAAACCACTAAAATATTAACTCTTCTTACATAAAGAATTAAGCTTAACACGCACTACAATCTCTTTTTCCACAATGAAACATGGATTCCGCGATAAATGAAATCTGATACATAATCCCTAAACAAGGGTGAAAACAGGGGATTTGGTGGCTCTAAAGATAGGATTTTGCCCTGCAACTATAAGCAATAACCATGCATGCACATGGCAGTGGAAAAGTGCAGAACAAATATATAGAACTATAAGCCACATATATTCAGAATCGCCTAATAATGGCTACGTCGCAAAAGCGAGGGAAATGTGAGCTGTTTGACACATTGCGAGAGGTGAGCCGACGAAATGGGTTTTCGGTGTTTCCCGGTGAGCTTCGCCGCCGTCGCCGAGTTCTGATGCCTTGATAGCACCGGTTGTGTCGAACTCAAAACCTTCTCCAGAGCTCATACTCCAATCGATGCTAGTTTCCCTGGGCTCGTACTTCTCTGTTATTGTTCTTGTCACCGATTCCTTACTCTTAAACAAGAACCCACTGTTAATAACGGTATCTAACGGTTTCGCATCGGAGTTACGTTCTGACGGTATCGACGTGGCTTGCGTGGGGAAGCTCACAATCTCAAAAAGATCCGAACTTGCATCGCTTGCGGCGTCGTCATCAACGATTCCTGACTTGGGACTCTGCGAAACACAACTGGGTTCAATATACGGTGGACCGAAAACTTCCAAAGAAGTACAAGGTGGATCTTCTTCTACTGATTTTGGGTTTAACAGGGGAAAGGTGAATCCATCAGTGACAGGCTTAATAAAGGCCAGAGCTTGCTGGGGCTGCAAAATCTTAGAAGCTTCATCATCATTCTCAGCTGCGTGGAACATTTGAGGTTTGGCGATCACTACAGCCGGGTTCGAAGGTTTCTGGTTGACCATGTTGTTGGGTGAGATTGGAGTCCTATGAGCCTCAGACTTGTTAGCTGCAGTTTCCGACCTGGCAGACTTTTCTACTGAGATCCTCGGATTGGATTCAAGATCCTTCCTTTTGTGATTCAGAGAACTTCTAGCATCTGGGTTTTGGGATGGAAATGAAGGAGGAGGTGCTGGTGCTGGTACTTGTTTTTTGGTTGCTGGTTTCATCTCCTTAACTTGAACGGATTTCTTATCTGCACAGGGACATTTCCTTCTGCAAAACCGTATGGGTTTTGACAATGAAGCTTTTATTTTCTTTCTGAGGTCAATAGAACGAGATTGATTACTCATAGAGACTGGTTTAGCTCCTGAAAGAAGAGGAAACAAACCAGTGTGGCTATTATTCCAATTGGCTTCTGAAGAGTCTGTTGTTGTTGCGGTTACAGCACCAAATGAACGATCTGTGCGGTTTCTGGCATTACCCAAAGGAGAAACTCTTGTGGTGGTGCTGCTAATGGTCAATTTTTGAACGTGATGATTGTTTACTTGGTTGTTGAAGAAGTTCTTGCTGTGGGCATCGAAAATACTGAGCTCAAAGATGGGATCATCTATGGTGAGATAAGAAGAGAAATAAGCATCTATATCTCTATTGGTCCGTGACTTCAGAGCCAGGCTGCTATGAAAGGTCTTCATCGAAGTTGGCTTTTCCATTTTGCCTACTGTTGGGGGAAAAATTATAGAATAAAAATTTTGTGATTAGAAAAACAAAGGATGAAGCTGAACTGCTGAGTTGTTGCCTTCGAAAATGCTTTATTATGATATTTATAGATCAGGATTGGTGCCACCTTGTCTTGTAAACCAATCATATGGCAAGTAAGAACAGTATATTCAAGTTATTTCATGAATATGTAGAGATAAAGTCTAGATTTTAATAATAGAGCATTCCCTATATTATTCTATTATGACTATGCCGTAGAATGATATATACAACGAGATTCATCTGCTACTTGGCCATTTGGATGCATCATGGCCACCTCTCAGTGTCAATTTCTTTTCTAGAGTTAATCATTGAAAAAAATTTCTAAGCATAGGCTAAAGGTAGCAATAAGCTATTATTGTATTTGTACAAGTGATCATAGTAACAAATATCCAGGATTTAATGCAGGATATTAATCCTTCGCCCTCCGCAGATAAGGGTTGGTAACCATCATCTTTAACTATTTTGTCGCATTTTGAATTAACCCATTAATAAAAAAACTATTTTTAAATTTGTTCCGGTAGGATAGAAAAATATGATATTGAAACGTGATGGCTTTTCTTTTTGCAAATTTATTGAGAACCCAGGGTCATGCATCTTGCCCAAATTATACAGCACTTGAAATCAAAAAAGAATGCTTGATGCTTGTAAAACTCCAAAACTATTAATTGTCACTATCAGAGACCTAAAAGAGTGAATGAACCACTTTTTTCTGATGGATTTTTCCTCCAAACTCAAGAATTGTGACAATTCCTCAGCTCTCTTTCTTTCACTTTGTGAGTAAAGCTTTTATCTTCATGTGGCCGCGTGATAAGTTGAGTGGCATTAATTTAAAGAGGTGAAGAAAAGAAGTGAGGCTAATCTGATCTGACATCAAGCATGAGCCAGCTACAAATGTGAATGTTATGTGGGGGTCCATTTCATTTGACATTTATGAAAGGTCCCTCCAAACTTTGAACAGCCCATATAGAACTGTCTTTTAAGGGTTACCCAAATCGATCTTTTCAAAGGTGGATTGATTTTGGAAGCAGGGCATGGTGGGTCACCATTAACCTTCCAAGTAACATGCAATGCTTTGTTATTGTTTGCTTTTTAGACCATTCAAATGAGAATTCTTATTAAAAAAAACACCTTAGAATAATAATTAATTTATGTCATATACATATTGTATGTAGGTAATAGGTAGAAATTTTGGTATGTTTCACTAAACAGATAGTTTGTTTAGTATGCTATATGGGCATATTCTATTATTTTAAAGTCATCATCAATTCTCAACAAGAAAATAACATGACTATTTATTCATGTTTATATTGTCTCGTTTGTTTCGCTTGATGAAAAGAAAAGAAAAGAAAACCCTTTAACAGAACTATAGAGAAACGAATAAGTTGGGTGAATATAGAGTTAAAAGGAAAATAGCTCAGAATTCAGAAAATGCATATATATTAAAACAAGCGATTCTGCTTATGTCCTCCAAGAACGAAATGCTATAGCAGAATGAAGGGGAATGAATGAAATAGATTTTTCAAAGTCACACAAAATTGTTGTCCCTCAATCGAAGTAGAGGACCTTCTATTTATCCTTTTATGGAGTTGAGGACAATGATCACTAACAGCTTGTTGGTGGTCATCATTCATCACCAAAGAATCTATTTCAGCTAGGACGTCATGCTTGTTTGGGTCACTTTCATGGACAGCAAGGATATCTTCGTTCAAAGCAATCTTGAACTCGAACAAAAGCTGCATAAAATCACCAAGGAATTATTATATTTTATAGAATAAATACTGGAAGCCTCCAAACCTTGGCAGGCTAAAACTGATGATTTGATGGATATGAAAAATCCAGATATAATCCATGAACTAAAAGATCCCATACCAACAAAACAATAGAACATGTACAAATACCTGAAAATCCTTGTTTGCTCCTCATCTAAGCAAGGATCTGATGTTCAGATTTGCTTTTCCTGACTTTGGATGCCCGAAAATGGAAGTAGATAAATTGGATTAAAATCTAAAATTGGTTTTAAGGAAGACATAATTCTGCCACATCACTGTGTGCAAACTGCTCAAGTAAGAATCTCATGTCTCCACTCTCTTTCTTTTCACGTTTCAAAATTTGAGAGTCAGGAAATCATATGATCTTGCTGTGTGCTAGGATTGCTTCTTCATGCTCTAAACTCAAGTCCTATGCATGTCTAAGAGTTTGGATAATCAACATAATTAACTATTAAGGTTAATTAAGCTAAATTATACAGTTCTGTTGATACTAAATAATTGTTACTTTACAAGAAATTCACTTTCTCTAACAAGATTAGTATGCACCAATATAGATAGATTAGAAGGATACGAAAAAATCAAGGAGGACACATCCTGCAGCATCCACCAGCCAAGGTAGATTTGGTCTAATTTTTGACCATTCCGAACCGCTCACAAGTATGCTACAGAGAAGACAGAGAACAATTTCATGAATATGCGTGAAGACGTAAAATTTCAATTTTGTAACAACACTACAATCGGAGAATAAATCACAACTGGCAGCATACCTCGCTACATAAGTGCCGTTCCCAACCAAAGCAAATAAAAACATCAAAGGATTGAGACCCTGCATATCAAAAAAGACAGCCATGTACCTTGAGAAGGGAAAAAGATGGCTCTGCAATGCAATGCTCATTTAAGTGTACTTACTCATTTTCTAATAGATAACAATGGACCCAGTTTTCCTCCTCATTCTTAGGATGAGTAGGGAAAGCTTTTTTCATCTGAACCGTTCAGATGGGATCTGGATGGTTCAGATTTGATTTTTTTAATTAGTTATTTTTAAATAAAAAATTATTTTTTAGAAAAATATTAGTTGAAAGGTTATCTTTATTTTAGATTCTGCACTCATTAAAATAATTTTTTTTAAAAAAAATAAAAAGTAAAAAAAATTAAATCTCGAAGATTCAGATGGGAGGAGCTCTTTTGGATGAACAGAGAAAGCTCGTTTCAGATAATAACAGTTTTGACAGTTAGAGTTTCGTACCTCAACATTACCCCTTTTCATCTGCAAAGTTGATGAAAATTCCGTTAATATAGATGATCAAGATATGCACACAAATAAAGCCACTCAAAGAGTACTGCCTACTAAAAATGCAATTTTATTTAATAATTCTTGCAGTTTCAAAATATACCAGAATAACTATTTCCAATTGTTTATTGTGTTATCTGTCAATAATATACAAACCACATCTAATAAGAGCCTTGTGCATATAGGTGGTAATTTGGGCCGGGCTAACGGGCCGAGCCCGTTAGCCCGGCCAAATAAACGGGCTCGGGCTTGAAAGTCCGAGCCCGTTTATTATTCGGGCTAAACGGGCTGGGCCCGTTTAGCCCGAGAGTTAAACGGGCTAGCCCGTTGGTTAAACGGGCCGGCCCGTTTAACTATTTAAAAAAAATAAAAAACATTTTTTAATATATTTTTCAAATAAGTTATATCTCAATGTTTTTAGTTCTTAGTGATGTTGTATTTAAAGACTTCCTAATTTTTTTTATTTGACACTTTTTTCATATTATATCTATTTATTTTACTATTATTAAATTTTAAAAAAATGTATTCATATGTTTTTGTGATGTAAGTAGATAAAAAAAAAGAAGGTAAGAACAAAATTAGTTTTGTAACACCAATATATAAAAGAAAATAAGTATGACATGAATGGATAAAAGAGAAAGGGAGTAAAATTTTTTTAAAAAAATAAACTTAAAAAAAAAATAAAAAAAGACGGGCTAACGGGCCGGCCCGTTAGCCCGTCTAAACGGGCTCGGGCTGGCGAAATGCCAGCCCGTTTATAAACGGGCTAAACGGTCTTGAGCCCGTTTAGCCCGTTATCCCAACGGGCCAGCCCGATGGGCCCGGGCTGGCCCGTTTTCCCAGTACTACTTGTGCATTATGCCGTCTGTTATTTTAAACATACTTTTCAAAGTCCAAAAGCAAGGCATACCAATGATGTGATGGATTACTACAGTCCACATCCATAACCATGTAATAAAGATTTCTTGAAAGTAAACTTTCTGACCTAACTAGCACCAAAATGTAACTTACATTTAAATGAATCTGAGGAAGTCTACCACTCATATACAATGCTGCCATTGCCCAACCAAGTAGAACCCCAATGCCACTGCTTCCTTCCGAGACATGGTCTGGCGGCTGAACCCCATGAACCTGCATTTGCTGTGACTAAATGATCACTATGGCACTGGAAATTCACCTTTTCCTTTAGTATGTTTAAACTCATTACAATCTTACGATTTGTGAAGGGGAAAGTTTATAGGAGAGGGAGAGAGTTGCGTCCAAACGTAACCCATCCAAGTTGACCCAAAAAAAAGTATTAAATTTCAAATGAAAATGATGTTGAACGGGTCTGTTCCTACTCTTATAGGATGCAATGAGTGAATTGTAAACTAGACGGCACATATCCAAGCAGAAATGATCTGCACCTTACATAGCTAAACAAGTTGCAATTTGTATTACCTGCAAAAGCTTTCTACCAACTAGCATCACAAATTCATGTCTCGGAGATTTGACCATGTAATTGGATCTTCTATCTGGTGATTGAAGCAGATTTAAACCACCAAGTAAAGTGAATGTAGATACCTAAACCAAGGCCAGATACATTAGACATCAATGCAGGAGCTCTCGTAGGTTTACTCACCCATAAGATGATTGAAGGAAGTTTACCAAACATAGAGTGTTTTTAATTTTCAGATCTGGTGCAGACTCTGGTGAAACAATTGGAGCAAGCAACGGCTCCGTTTTAGAATCCAGAGTTTCCGCATAAGTAGGCGACATCCTCTGGGCTAAGACAGATCCAGCTGTGGGAGTATGACTTGTTGATAGAGATCTAGCCGACCTAATGTGTTTAAAACAAACTGATACTCGTGATAAATCTCAATGAATTTTAAACATCATCATGAAGAAATACATTCAAAAGCAAGGCAAAATAAGGTGTACACGTTACAGAAAGACTAAGAAGAATTTCGTCAAGGTAAACACTTTTGAAGCCCATCAAATTTTAATGAGTTGAAACCAGATATTTAACGGCAGAATTTGCAAAGCACCCCATGGAGTATTTTGTTTATTTATGCATTGATTGTTTTACGTTTTTCAATCAATCATGTTTCAATTATTACCTTTTCTTCAAGAAAGTATTGGTAAGGAGCTTGAGCAGGACAGACAGGTTAGAGACTACAGACACAGGTCTCCTAGATAAAGGAAATCAAATATAACTCCTTATGCCAAAACACATCAGGAGATGGAAATTTATAGAGAAGGTTGAGCACAAAGGGGCGTTTTTGAGTAATTCTAAAAGAGAAAGATCAATTACTGGTAGTATAATTCTCCTCCAGTGAACATCCGAGGATGGGTTGGAAGGGGAATAGGAGAACTGTAGCCACTGTCTTTGTTGGAAGCTTCATTACCACTACACTGGTAAGCAATATCACTGCTTTTCATTCCTTCATTGCTTCGTGCAGCTTTTGGTGTCTCAGCCTGTCCATGCAACTAGAGCATAAAAGATATCTTTTAACATATGTTTACAATATAGTTAAATTTAGAACTCTTTTCTACCATAGAATATCATATAGTTCCAACTCCCAAGGTGCAAAGGAAAAATGCTACCAAATTATGAATCAATCTGTTGTGCTTTAATATTTCTAGTTAACTGAAAAGATGTCTTCTAATGTGAATTCAATGTTAAGGATCTGAGAGTTATTTGTTCTTCAGTATGAAATAACTTAAAAAAGGTTCATATATCTGACCAAGAAATTCCCGTGAAGTAAATTGGACAGACAGGAACACAGTTACAGTGTATTGCACAATGAGTTTAGTATCATATCAGTAGTATATCATTATAAAACAAACAAAAATTTAAGTACTGGTATGTAGTGAAAAGTAACAGGCTTTGCACCTTGCTTTGTCTGTTGCATCTGAGTCGAGGATGTATGAATCTATAGAATATGGTTTGTGAAGTAAGTGCAAGAGTTATAAAGGTATATAGCTGCACATGAGAACAACAGAAGAAAGGTCACTTCAAATAGCTGTTGGGGAAAGCCAGATCTAAGAAAGATTTCAGGGTATCATAAGTCGCCAGCCTTCAGCAAGAATTCTTACCACTGCTGTATAATATTGAGTTGGAAGCTGCATAAACATGGAAAATTTATCACTTAACATATCCTTAATAGTTTAATTCAAGCAATAATATATGTATGCAAGCAAGCTTTTATGTTGTCTAAAATTATCAATCCAATTTCCATTTGATTTGCAACATCCTCTTGAATCAGCCTAATCACTTCTTTAAATATTTTAGCTTATGCTCTCACGATTTAACCAGCTAAAATTTGAAAATGATCATTTAAAGTTGAAGAGTCGTCACTTAAATATGAAGAGACAACTTGCTGATTCTGGATCGCATCAGGATGCATGTGCTAATGGTGAACTACAATTTCAAAATAATAAATTCCACTAAAATTGAGTAAAATAGCACTTATGGCGATCCTTGAAACAGTTAACAGTGCAAATCAAGCATCCGTAATTAAAATATAGATTATCTGAAGATTAAGGAATGCAAAAGCCAGAAGTGAATAATCTTTGACAATGATTATAACATGAAACAAGGTTCAATTGCTGGTAATGCACTGTTATTCAAATTGGGTCGTTCCAGTTTTCCCTTATGGTAGTACTAGCAGAGTCTTCACTTGTAGACTTCCAGTCATGGCAGATTTGTCATTCTGCACGCTCTATACATCGATTTATCATTCAGCATTATGTTGCTTAGAATATTTAAGACATTTTTTATCAAGCCATCCAGGATGAGTCAGGGTTTTAATGGTATGTTAAGGAATTTCCCCAATGCAGAATCCTGACTTAACAGAAAAAGACATGCTCTGTTTTCGTAAAGATGTAGTTGTTGTTGCTTCATGCATGAAGCAAGTCACTTGAAGTGAAGCTTCTACAGATCATGGCTAGAACAAAATAAACTTGACATTTACAAGAAACCAACCACTTAAATGCTTACAGTAGCGGGTTCTAACGAGCAGCCTGTGACGTTGAATAGATCTCTGCACAAGGGAACAAAAATAAACTTTATCAAAATATTGAACGTAGTTTGAGAACTCTGAGCTGATATTTTGAGAAGACTCCATCAAAGAGAGATTAATAGAACAAGAGAATGGAAAGGTAGATAAGAAAATCATAATAATAAAGTTAGCGATTCATGACAAGTCAAAAAGAAAAATGACTAACCCGATTAACCATGTCGTCAAGAAAAAGGTAGAAAGGCCCTCTGTGGATTTGTTTTTGAAGTTTGTGATAATTTGCGGAATCTCAGCCACAATCCAAGTAACGACACTGATCATACCTAAGGTGAAGGAAGTTGTCTCCTTCACACTGAAAAGATTCTTTGTAGCCCATTGCGAGCAGTTCTGGTCGCCAGAACACGACGGCATGAAACTCCCAAAGACTTCCATTGCATCAAAGTATCTACGCGATTCCAAAAATGCAGAAAATCAATGAGAGAGTCCCTCCTCAAGAAGACACAACATAGTGATCTGACTTCGTTATAAGAAGCCAAAGATGACTATAAAATAGTACAGTATATCCCTTTGGAAAGTTTCACGAATAATATACTAAAGTAATAATAACACAGGGCCCCCTTTTATAAAGTAAATATATTTTTCATTTTAATGATTGCATGACTTCGATGTTCATTATAATAAACCAAGAAAAAGAGAGAAAGCACCCTTTGGTCCTAAAGGTGAACGGCTGGAACAACCAGAAAGCAGAACAAGGAAATTAGTAAACCATAAAAAACAGAAGCCATAATGCAACAAATATATGGGTAGACAGAAAGGTACGAACCCAGAACCAGAAAGGGAGCAAGCAGAATATTCACGATTATTGTCAAAGGACGAAAACACGACCGGACGCACCGAATTAAATCATTGTGAATAAAATATTGTTTCAAGCAATTATTAATGTTTGCCAGAATCTCACTTCGGTGGAAAACAGGAGACAACAGGTCACTGGACGACAAAACTAACACGTGAAACGCAGAAAAACATCACATGCACACCTAAAGATGAATACTCACAAAAATGAAAGGAACCAGGTTTCAACTACGCTGATCGGAAAAGCTGCTGCTTATTGACTATTGTGCTTGCATTGGAGGTTGACGAATTCGAGAAGGGCTTTGGATTTCCGGAGAGGGAAAAAAGATGGCGTTCTTGGCGGCTTTAATCAGCTGCGGGCGGCGGCGGCGGCTAACTCTGGTCACGTGAAACCAGAGCCCTCCTTGGGCCTTCCTTACGCCTGTGCGTGTAAGACTCGCCCACGCCACACCGATGAAACTTGAAAAAATTTTGATGATCTAAATTGGAGAAGCGAGGACCAAGTAACGAAATAACGAAAATGATTTGGCATCCCGGTCCTTGTATGTTGTAGCCAACCGAAAACTTGATTGGGGGACGAAGATCTCGTTGTACTTTTTATTGTTTTAAATTTTCATTTAATAAATAATTTTTTGGCATTAAATTAAAGAAGAATGACATAAAATAAAACAAAAAAAAACTTTAAAATTCAAAATCTCCATGAGTACTTCCCATTTTATGTCATGGATTGAGTTGTTTATCAAGCCTTATTATTACTTTATTAAATTTTGACAACAAACTAAACTGAGATTTTTTTAAAAAAATTTTCTATCATTATTAAAAAAAACCTTCAAAATATAAAAATCCAACTCAATTTTGTTTGTTACAATCATTGTTGTTAAACTCATAGATTAACTCTCTAAGTTTACTGTTTTTATAATTCTACTCTACAAAATCGAGTCAGGTTGTAGATAAACTTGTGGTAATTGTAAACTCAATCAAACTTGTGAATTTATATACCAAATTTACTGTTTTTATGTTTCTAACTTATAAAAGCGTGTTAACTTGTTCTTAAACTCGTGTTAATATTTTTTATTTGATAATGCTCAGTAACTTTATATATAAATTTTATAAAAACTTCTTTCTTAAGTATGGTATATTATGAATGTTGATGTATTTAATTTTAATTATTTGGTTTTAAAATATATTTTAAATCAATTTTTTCATTTTTTATATTTTTATTATTTAATTATACACTATTAATATACATTTAATGATAAAAGTAAACTCTTACGAGTTTATGATTCAAAATTAAGATATGATTTTACATTACTGCCACGAGTTTGTTTAAATTCGCGAATTTAACAACCATCATAACAATAGTTTAAGTATTAATTACACTTAATTAGAAATTCACAACTTATTTTAGTAGGGAATCTTTGATTTGGGATTCAAGTCTCCATTAATTGCTTGCTATTTTATTCAACTAATTTTAATTTTATGAGGAAAAAATTTAAATTTCATGTTATATATGTATTGAAGAAGATACATATGTAACAGAAAAATAAAACTCTTTAATATGAATATACGTACTACATAATTTCATGAGTAATGGGCATATGGGATTTACGTATAGCTATATTGAATTAAACTATTTGGAGTTATTTAATATCTATTAAGATATTTAATAAAGACATTTACGTATAGCTATATTTACGTACTACATAATTTCATGAGTAATTGGAATCTGGGATTGACGTGTAGCTATATTTAATTAAACTATCTGGAGTTATTTAATATCTATTAAGATATTTAATAAAGACATTTATCCATTACAATTATGATTTATTTATCTATTTATTTTTAATATATGCAATAACTTAATAAAATAGGATATCATCTATTCTATAATTACCTTCATTATTTTGATGGGTTTTTAGACGCCTGTGACTAGTGATGGAAGTTCCTCCGTCTGGCCTAGTTCCTCCAGGGTGGTAACATCAGCAGAGGAAGACGACGACGACGGTGAGGTTGTCGGTGCAAGGTGGGATTGATGTTGTCATCGTTGTTGTTGAGCAACTCCATGTAAGCGGCTTTGACAGTTTGGATATCGCCTCTCTGGGTTTTGAAACGTATTGAGGGGGAAAGTATCCTATTGATTTGGCAAGCATTTAATACAGTTTAACGATAGGTTTTAAGGGTGGGGGCAACTTTAGGCAAGTGTAGGTAAGATCCGGGCAAGCCTTGTGCAAGATCAGGACATGCAAGCTTGGGCAAGTATTTTTGGAAACTTTTACTAAAATACTTTTCACAAGCCTTGCTTGAACCTTGCATAAGGCTTGCTTGGATCAAGAGCTATACCGATTACATATATACATGCATACATATATAGAGCGACACAAACATATGAGATGTTGGCAGAGATACTCGATTACGTGAAAAAATTATAGAAATTAATTAGACTGAGGTTTCATTGAAGAATTCTAACTTGAAAAAAAAAAGACACCAAATGCATAAATAACTCTAAAGTATTCTGAGCTTTAATTGTAATTTTGTGGAACCTGTGTATAATTTTTTTCAAAATATTACTAATCTATAAATATTTTATCAAAGAAAAGTTGAGGTGTTCCTTTGAACCCAATCAAGTAACATAAATGTTGACCTCAATTAAGTGATAAGAATAGGTATATTTGAATCTTGCAAGCTAAAAGTTCCTTATTATATTTTTGTGGGATGCTATTACCAAGTACCTCAATGCATTTATTGGTGATATTACATTAACTAAATAGCATGAGTATATAATAAAAACACAACGTAGGTACATCAATTTCTTTGTGCACTTTTATCTTGGGTCAAGCCTCAGGGTAGCCAGCTTTCGGCCTACTACTGATATCAGAGTTAGGAATCGTCGATGTGCCGATAAAGAGTTCTCAAATTAATGGGCCGTCGACGTGCCAATGAAGAGTTCTCAAATTAATGGGGTCAAGAGTATCATTATTGTTTCTATTCTTACTCAGCAGTTTCTTTTAGTTGTCCCTAGACTTGGGATATAAAAGGGTAAGGGCTACGTGGTGTTACATTATATTTTCCAGTCTTTCGCTCTAGAAGTGATAAATGAGTGGCCAAACTGGATCTGTTTGTCGCTCTCTCATTCGAGGAAGGGAGAAATAGGAAGAAAGGGGTGGTTTAAAGGTCTCCAGCTAATACGAGAAAGGGATTTTACAACTGGTATTAGAATAAGATATTATTACTATTATGTGCCAACAAAGAGTTCTCAAATTAATGGGGTCATCAATGGGCCAATGAGGATTTCTCAAATTAATAGGGCCAAGAGCATCATTCTTGTTTCTATTCTTGCCAACAAAAACAACATTCTAAATTTTGAATAATATGTAAATAAATCCTATCATGTTTTTATAAGTGGAATAGTATATGTACACAAATTAAGAATAATATGCGTGGGTATTAGTTACTCCATAATTATGATAAAGAACTGGAGTTTTTATGTACCCATGTTGATCAAAATTCTTATGGACTCATCAACACAATATATATGAGTTATAAGTCGATAATATCTCATGTCCTAAATATAATATATAATTGATTTTTTTGTAAAGATTAAGAAAGTTAAATAAATTTTTTTAAAGTATTCATATTTATCATTTTTTCTTCAAACTAATTTATGTAACTTATAAACTAACACATAATCTAATGATACACAACTTATATTATGATTAAATTATTTATTTAATTTTATTAATTTTTTAAAAAATTAAATACATTTTATATCAAGAATAGGAGTAATACAAAAGAATCTTAGCCTTGACTCTATTCTTGTCACCATCATAAACCATGGGAAAGGATAGAATCACTCATCTACCAGGTCGAAAAATGCAATTTCATTATTCTGCCGGGTTCTTGGAAGTTGGTGCTGACGGAAGCTCCTCCATCTCGCCTAGTTCCTCTAGATTGGGAACATAAGTAAGAAATTTTGTACTTGGTAAAAAAAAAAAATTGTACCATAAAGATACAGGGAATTTGGAATAAGTAGTTGATTTATATTGCCTGAACTTACTCTACAATTTGAATAGATCACATTTGATATCCCTCTCGTTTCATAAGTTATACTTTATATTAATTATTAAATAATAGCGGACATGCATTAAGCTCCAAATCGAGATTATTTTGTTTTAAACAAATTTGTTTTTTTAAAAAAATTGGATCAGAAGACAATTCAAGTAAAGCTTTTGAAATAAGAGGGCTTTAGAGTTCAAGTAGTCCAAAATTGTCCCTATTATACGCGGCCTTAATTTGATTACTTATGAGGAAATGTATCTACAAGTGGTAGCAACATAGCAAGCAAGCCTCCAAGGGGATAAATTCGGTCTCACTTGGGAAGAATATCGACCTCGTTTATTTGAGTCTTCATACGTACTTGTTAATTGTTATACAAGAAAAAAAGAGTAAAAATTTGTGCAAAGCCTAAGAAAAATTCATGGTGCACACAATCAGCCGAAATAAAAAGCAGTGCTCATAAACAGCTCGATTCTATTTAAGTTTTACATTTTACATTGGAATTGATACCATTTTGTAACAAATAGGTTTTCTTATTGTTTCAAACAATCAGCTCGTTTGTTTGTTTGGGGGTTGGGTTCTCAATACCCTCAAAACAAATAGTGGTCAACATCTCTATATACTTTCCGAATAATCATGAAATGTCACCTTTGGTATTTAGAAATTATGTACATGACAACAGACTTTCTTCTTCGTATCATCTCATCGTCTCTCGCCTTTCGCTTTCTGAATTGTCTCCATGGCTTCTTCAAATGATTTCTGAATTCAAAATATAATCACAATTAGAGGCGAACCATTTAGTAAAGTTGCAACAGACGAAAGGTACCGCAGGTTGCCAGGAAAAAAAATAACAGACAGCTCAGAATTGCTCATTAAAGACCTGCTTTATAATATTAAGAAGAAATTTCAACTTGAAAAGCACAATTTTGCAGCAAAATGTCCAAATGCAAAGATATGTGTAAATATTGTTTGACTTTTCTCTGGCATTATATTTTAAACTAATCTTGTAACCACAAATATAAGCCCACGAATGGAAAATCACTGGTCAGGGATATTTGGAATAGTAATTGGAACCTCCAAAAGTACTTTTCAATCGTGATTTACGGTGTACGAGATAACTTTTACGGTTTACGATGTAAATATGTAGAGGAATTTTGTCTCGATTTACATGAATCGGGCTTATACATAAGTATAAGCTAAACCAAACATCCTCCAACTGTGTACTTAAGCAAATGGATAAAGTAAAAGTGGAAAATTAGAGAATGACAATATCGATAGTTTACCCCTGAATTTTGCATCTTCCATATGGCTTCTCTGCTTGAATCAATAATGACAATCCCTCCTAAGAAGGCTCTGCATCAACATCTCATATCAGGATATCACATCGTAAAACTAAAAGCAGCCCACATTTTGATAGCATATTCCTAATAGTAGACTTGAGGATACCA
The DNA here is from genome assembly GCA_037074505.1 of Albizia julibrissin. Classification (NCBI taxonomy): domain Eukaryota; kingdom Viridiplantae; phylum Streptophyta; class Magnoliopsida; order Fabales; family Fabaceae; genus Albizia; species Albizia julibrissin. The sequence continues at coordinate 48,478,208 of CM073479.1, read as the reverse complement.
AACGAGCGAAAATCAAGTTCTAGTTAGTGCTCATTTGGATATACACACATGGTAGGCAACAAGAAACCAAAGTAACAAATCCTCAGTGCCTAAAATTTGCGGACATTGCTTTCTGTTTATTTCTTATTTGAGAAAAGTTTGATTATTAGAATATAATGTAGTCCAGAACACAGTGGGCAAGACATGTCTTAAAGCATTTCACATCCTGTTTATTAAGATATATTTATAAATGCATCTGCAGGGGATCAATATTGATATCAAATTTGAAGGATACCCAGCTTAATACAACGTCCCCATCTTGAACAACCAGCAAACCAAGTAGAAGTCTGAAAGTGAAATACATTGGACAGACGACACACATTTCAAACTAAACATAATGAGCAACAGATGAACAGGGTGAGAGTGGACTTAGTTTCAGTACTCAAATTTTCCTATCCTTGCTTAGCATTATACAGCAATTGGAAAGCAAGATATGAAGTTCGACTGCCTGTAAATTGTACACTTAGCGGGAACCTTGGGTGACACTGTTGAAATTATTGTATTTAATTCATAACCAAAATTTTGAGTCTTAGGAGCGTTAGCACTTAGTTTTGATGATGGAAGATGCAAACGGAAGTATATTCGATTAACGTGCAAGGACATGAAACTACAAAAGGATTGTTACATTCTCTCTTTTGTTAGATCTTAGAATAGTAGGAAACCGATTCTATGATACAGATGAGACAATTAAACACGTCAGTCTACAATGTAGGTATCACCAAAACAAAACCGAAGAGAACGCACAGGCAAAAGGGAATGTCTTACCCAGCAAAGCCAAGATTGAGGAGAAAAGCTCGCGTAGTCAGAAACCGAAGAGCAGACTCAAACTTGGACGCCATGCCGTCAACACTAAAGCCAGACCCAGATTTATATCTAGGATTGTAATTGTAAGTGCTCCCTTTCCCACCGTAGTTATAACTATAGTAGTAATAATAGTTGTGACCGCTGCTCCCACCGGCAGAGAAACCACTTCTTCCGGCGCCAGCCCGCGATCGTATATTGTAGTCCGCACGCTTCCGATCATCCATGAGGACCTCATAAGCCTCGGAGACTTGCTTGAATTTGAGAGTGGCATTGTCCCTAAAAGCCTTGGGCGACTGCGAATGCTTGTCTGGGTGGAACTGGAAGGCCAATTTCTTGAACGCCGCTTTGATTTCTTCTTTGGTAGCGTTCCTTTGCAAACCTAGAACATTGTAATGATCCATGATGCTCAATCAAACTCAGTATTGATGAAATTCGCTATTTATCTTGAACTTTCCCACCGGAAAACAGCAGGTGGACGAGTCGGTGAAGGAGGAATAGACCGAAGATCACATGCTTTCAGCTTCGGCAACTCGCATGAAGGAGTTTGGTTCATGGCACTAGACTGGGGCGCGCGGCAATCCAAGTCGTGGCAGAGCCGTGGCCGTTCGCTCCATGGGTTGGGCTTGGGCCAATCAAGCGTCTGGAGCCCATGTCTAATGGTCCGGCCACTTCAAAAGTTGAAATTCAATCATGCCCTCTTGCTGTGGACTATACCAATTCACTTTAAAAGGAATTTGTTTGAATTTTTCTCTTTTTGGAAAAAATAATGAAGAGTGAAGACTTTAAAATGTTTGTTTAGAATAATGATTGGAGCATTTAAAATTATTTTTTTAATCATGATTTATAGTATACGAGATAAGTATGTGAGGGAAGTTTTATCTTAATTTACGTGAAAAGCACTTATAAGCTAATCCAAACATGCTTAACAAAGAATAAATTATAGGGTAAAGGAGCATCTAGCACTCTGATCTATTTTTGAAGGTGCAATCAGCACCCTAAAATATTGATTGCACCCTAAACTATTTTTAGAGGTGCAATCGATACCCTAATGTATTAAAAATGGAGTAATTACACCCCTTCACTAACAGATTACTAACTCTGTTTACTGAAACAATCTTTCCTTTCCTCTTTCATCGATCTTAAACCCTAAACCTTGAGTTAATATTCTGTTAGTGAAAGAATACCATTGCTTTATTTTTAATACATTATGGGCAAAATTGCACCTTTAAATACTAAAAGAAGGGATGAACATGTTAAAGATCGATGAAAAAGGAAGGATAAAAATGTGTCAGTAAATGGAGTTAGTATTCTGTTAATAAAAGGGTGTAATTGCTCCATATTTAATACATTATGATGCTGATTGCACCTCCAAAAATATTTTATAATACTAAATATACCTTCAAAAATAGATTAGGACCCAATACACCTTTACTCTAAATTATATTCGAAGCCACCAACGACCCATTGAAATGGTGTATGCTTTTATAAGCTAAATTACATATGATATGACACCTATTTCAAACGGTTTTACATTTAATAACATAATTTGTCAGGCGATCACTTCTCAAGCTATATATATGTGTGTGTGTATATGTGTGTGTATATGTATATGTATATATGGGTTTGTTTGGGTTGACGGTCCAACAACCCAAACGTGTGGCCACAGAAAAAAAAAAAGCACAGTAGAGGGTGAGGGGAATGTTTGGATTTGCGTTATATTTTACTGCGTTTTTATTGTGAAAGTTGCTTCTAATAGAACCCCTTGTCCTTGCTTTTTTTCACTGCACGGTGCGGCTAGAGAAAAGAAAACCGTAAATTATGGGATATTCTTCTTCTCTTCCCCATTTGTGGGCCTACCTTGTATACATGTGGCCACGTGTTTGGCCTTCTTTCATCCTCTTCTCTTATTTTTTTTTTATATGACTTCCTCATTTATTATGCAAAGATAACCCTTTCTTTAATTTTTTTTTATGAATTTTACAGAAGGTAATGGATAGGAAATAATTTTTTCTTCATCAAATAAAAAAAATTGGAACTAAATTTTTTAAATTTTCTAACTTAATTTTTTCATTTAACTACATTTTTATACTTCAATTATCACAAATATGTATATGTGTGTGTGTATAATATTCAATAAGATTTATGTCATTTTCAGTCATTTTTCATCTAAACGGACTTTTCAAACGTTAATCCAAACAGATTCAAAGTTAGAAAAAAGCCACTTCTACCACCGTTAATCCAAACACAAATTACATTTACAATCTGACTTTTACAAAAGTCAGATTGAAAAAAAAAATCTACTTCTCCACCGCTAATCCAAACAGGCACTATATTGATAAGTTACTCCTTCATTCATATACATTAGAGCCTTTTTTTTAATAGGCTTGTCCTTTAATATAAAATTATTTTAAAATTTTTCTGAATAATAAATGCACTTTTTCTTATTTTAATCTTAATTAATTATTATACTACATACATTTACTTTAATTATTTTCTTATTATTACTCAATCTCTCACCCATTCATAAATAGGAGCATTTTTTGAAAAAAAATTAAATTTACTACATAATTATTACATTTATCTACTTTTAACTGCATTTATCTACTTTTAACTGTTTTTTAAGAATTTTGCAATTCAGTTGAAAAACCCTTATATACAAAGCCGGAGGGAGTTTTTTTTTTTTTAATGAAACTTGTTATACAATTGTATGATTAAATTTAAATAAAAACAAGAAGGAGGGTATATTATATGTAAACATATCAAAAACAAAAACAGATGCTCAAAAGCTGGAGAATGCATCCCAGACTCCTAAATTTAATAATCTGCTCTGGTGAGGTTATATGAATGCCACAGCATGAAATTTTTTTGATACTAATTTGTCCTATAATCTCGCTTTGCTATTTGTTTATTCTCTTTGTTATTAAGAAACGTATAACATTTATCATCAATTTGATTTGATGATGAAAACGAGATGCACGAGAAGGAGATGGTAAGAAGGAAGAGAGCTGCAAGGTGAGTTAACGCCGTTAGTAATTAGGATGATGATGTGCCAAAAAGATACACGTCCTTAATTGACCGGAGAACCGGACAAGTATATCACAAACCTTGCATAAGATTTGTCATGGGAAGAGATGTCAATTACAATTTACAACAAACAAGCTACTGCTTTTGCTTCTTGTTTGCTGACCTGGAACTTGTCCCTCCCTGCAACAGCCATTCATTAATTGGTCATAAGCCATGCATAAAATACAATAATAAACATCTGTCTAGCAAGCAGTCAAAAAACATTATCCAACCTTCATCAAAGTTCCATTAAACATCAGCATTATCAATATAACATGAACATAGACTAGTTTATACTCCTACCAATATAACTTGGAGACCTAAATTGGTTTATGCTCCCTATTACGTTATACAAAAAATAGAGTTCTTCACATTCTGGATTTTCCAGAAAGCAGTTATTAGTTACCCCCCATAACTTGTACTATCCATCCATTGCTTCAGATAGCACAACATCAATCACTACTCATGAACTAAAAAAAAAAAAAAAAAAATTCAAATAGTTCATTGGATACTGCCAAGCATATAGACGGTATTAGAATTACTCGGTTCTCTTGTAATATTAATTTCTTCCCAGCAAATCCAACATCTAATGAGCTCAACTGCTCTTCCTTTTTGTTAACAATCCGAACCAAAGTTAGACATTATTTTAGCCTCCTGACAGAAGACTGACTAAAAGACGATGCCTCATGTTACCTTTTGATGCATTCCTAAACATAAGGATTACTTATCCAATTCATTATCATAATCATGATAAAAAATAGTTCTTACCACACTTGATAGTTGTTCACTGATGTAGGTCAAGGATCTCAACATAGCTTCAAGTGTATCCCTTGAAAGCTTAAACTTCACCTCAGTCTCACCAAATGGAGACTTGCTATGATCATGCAGCTAAGAGTAAATTAAGAATTGTAATCACTATCCATAATATTGATCAACATTACAGAGTAATAACAGAATGTCAATAACGAATAATTATTTCAACACTGCTGAACAAAGTAGTCACAAGTAAAACAAATTTTAATTAAACTGCTTCTAAAGGAAGCTTTTTTGACACGTTATTACCAAACACAGTTATCTAGAAGCTTATCCAACAAGGCAATCTCACCAAGGTTTCCAAAAGAGAATCAACAGCGCAAAACAGCATCATTCTAAAAGCAACTAATAAAAAACCTTCAGATTTGACCAAAAAAAAAAAATCAAACCCACAATTGAAGGCTGAACAGAATTTGATGACTACAACTTTCTTTTATACAAGGCAAGAACTCATCTGTCTTTATCAAAAAGTGATCATAGATAGAAGTAATCTGCCCATCATAAATGCCTTTAGCTTATAGGTACTAAAGATCAAAGAATTACTTAACTCTTCATTACCTTAAGGCTTATGATCGCCACTTTATCTCCTGGGGATGTGCCATGATTCTCCATGGTCCAGGTCATTGACTTAAGGCGGGGAAGGTTTTCCTGCATTTTTGTTGGAAGATTAAAAAGTATACATGCCAATAAAAAATATATCATCTCAAGTAAGCCATTGCTAATGAACACATTACAACTCTATAAAATAATGATCGGCAAATTTTATCAGATACAATACAACTAGGCATCAAATTCAGCAACCCAACTCCATCAACAACCGAAGTTCATGTAGAAATCAGAAGAGAAATCCGCCAGCAGCAATCAATTACCAAGTTGTCGGAAGAAGCAATATCAGGTTGGAAGAATGCATTCAGCCCTGATCCACTGATCTCAGCTACAAGGGGCATTGGAATTCCAAAGTCATTGTGATTCAATCGGGCAAGAGGATCGTCTTGACGTGGCCACTGAAATGTTGGCATCTCTGAAGATGGAAAAGAAGTCAAAGATGGTGAAACATTTGTTCTGATCTGATAGGAGACACTTGTACTTGGCAATAAATGCTGAAAAGACAGCAAATGAAAGCGGTAATGAGACGAGAATGGGCATAAGAAGGACAAAATTGTCTAATCCTTATTGATAAGAGAAATATCTATAAGTGAAATATACAAGTCTTCTCCTAACTTGTTAACGTTAGCTATATGCTTGTCAAGGAAACATTAGGAATCCGAGATGAAGGATATTATATGTTGAATTTTGGGAGAAAAACTGTATTTTTCATGACTCTGAAGAGAATGTTACGTTCCAATATATATACGGTGGAAAAAATTAGAGAATAAAGGCTAATGAAAGCTAATAAGTTCTAATAAAGTTGTACAAATATTTGCAATAAAAGTAAGATATTCCCACAATATGCACTTGAAAAAAGGACCTCACAAATGGACTGTCAGGAGTTTTCTCCGACAAAATAGGATACAATAGGACCAAGGAGATTCAAATGTGATAGCGACTACAAAATTATTGGGAATTAATTTTGAAGCATTTGATACAATCATCAAGAAACTGAAACAGTACATTTGACTTTTAGTCAATAGTACAACAAAATCTAAGACTTTATATGCATTATAATGCAGACATATTTTGAATATCATTTCGCACATTCATGCATGAAATACTGCAAGAGCATTGCCAACTGAACAACGACTTGTAATTTTAATAGAACGCAGCGAGCATTGCGGATGTGAACCAGAGATAATTTATAAAGATGAGAACAAGCATGGGTGTGTTTCTGCTGCCAAGAGATGGGCAAGTTACAAGAGCATTTTAATAACGAGGAAAATCGATTCATGGATAGCTTGTCTCAACAAGGTTGAATGGGGTTACCTGTTCGCTAGACATATACTCCTTCCACTCATGTTTATTTTTCTGGAACGATAATACAAGAATGCTTTGCAGGTCAAGTGGCAGATCAGGGGGGAACAATTTCAGAAGGTCATCAGCGGTGAAGTTTTGATATGCACATTTTCTGATGAGTGAGCGAAGACATGCCAAGACCTATTTTGACTGTAATATTATTATACATAAATTCTCCCATACATGTTACTACAATTCATCAAAAAAAAAGAAAATAAATGAAGTAAATAATAAATGTATTAGATGTAAAAGAACGATCAAAACAAATCAGTATTGTGTGCCTTTCAAAAACAAAAAAAACAAAAACAAAACAAAACAAAGATTCGCAACTTTATATTATGGATTTGATTTCTTCCATTTGAGAAAAAAGGGAGGCGCTGGGAGGCAAGAATTGAAAAGTGCTGACTTAAAGCATCCCAGCCTGCACAAGTTGATAAGTAAATGCAAATCACTATGCTCAGCGAGAACCCAACACGCTAGCCTTCTCAACTTCCATAGCAGAGAAAAGCAAACAGGAGTATTTCCTGTATTGCCGGTAGAGCAGTTGAATTTGAGAGAAAAAACGTGCTCAAACCATACTACTGGGGGAAAAAATATAAGTGTTACTTAAGGCATAGTATTAGTCTGAGCATTGGTATTAGCATTATTGATACTTAATAAGAGGAAGAAATTTCAATAACAATCGCATAAAAGTTTTACAGAAGAAGAAAAGAGCTTCGTCTTCACAGATTTACAATTTAACGGGGTTCCCGCCAAGAAAAGAAACCCCAAAAGCAGGGGTCAAAACGTTGCGACGGATATGGATGGAAGTATCCTAAAATGAACAGAAAAATACAATCGATGATTTCAAAAGAGAATTCAAGCAAAAAAAAACAATTCGGAAAAGGAGCTAGATATGCAATTACGGGATCGAGTTGGGATAGAGAAGGGAGGTTGAGGAGGGACTGAAAATGAGATTTCTCCGAAGAGGAAAGACCGGTTTTTCTCGTCTTCCATAGGGTGGCAAGTATGTGGTCAATTGCTTCCTCTGATTTGATGGGCGAGAGTTTGTGCAGATGCAGGTATAGAGTGCCCTCCACCATTTTTCTCGGCTCTTGGAGCGTGGCGGCAGTAGCTGCTTTGGACGGTGTTTTCATCTCCTTAGTAGTGCTGTTTTGGTGGAAATGTGGTTTTTTTAATGTGTATTTTTAGAAGTTAAATGGAAAAAAAGTTATATGGTTAATGTGATTTGTGTTTGGATTGATAGTAGGAGAAGTGGTTTTTTTTTCTAAATCCAGTGAAAAAAAAGCCAGTAGTTACTTCAATGAGCTTCTAAAAATAATAATTTTTTTTCTGAAAGCGTTAATATGTTCACAAACGTGTCTACATATATCAAATGGGCTTTTGCTCTCCAAATCAACTGTTTTTCCTTTCTAATGAGATTCCAAACAAGCCATTAACTGTGAATTATAGGGGAGGACATTTTTTTTAAAGCTTTTTTAGGGGAAAATAAGCTATTTTTAGTGCATGTTGGGCGGTTTCATATGCTTTTTAACTTTTAAATGTTAATGTTACTTATTTTATAAATTATAAAAAATATTTTTTAAAACCCTATATGATTATCAATATAAGTTGATGGGCTAATAAACACGTGACATTGACATTTAAAAGTTAAATAAAATTAATTTGATTATCATTATAAAAAATATCAGAAATTGTATTTGGAAATGAAGGGAAAAACATTTACACTAGCGCATAATTGTTTTTATAGCCTCCAAATATTTATTAGGTGATTATGATTTATGATTCACTATTTGATTTTTATTTTTAAATTCAATCAAATTGAATTCATGATTTAATGTATATTGTCAAATTTAATTTACTTTATTACTTTATGTTCAAACCATAATAACAAAATCTAGGAATTAAATGGAAATAATATCCTAATAAATTTAAATAATTTAGAAACATAATACATAATTTTAGTTCACAATTATTATTGAAGAAGTCAAACTTTATTAGATTTGGGAATCAAGGCCGACCATTGATAGGTCAGGGCCTAAAAATGCCAACTCTTTTAGGTTTGAGTTAAAAAAAATTATTGTTTTTTAAGGCCCGGCCCGCAGGGTCGGAAGCCATTTTCACAATATTTAACTGCACGCCTCATGTAATAAAACAAATACAGTTACTAATTCATAATTAAAGGTAAAAAATAGTGTCCACAAATAACTCACAATCTCATACAAAACATAAGAAAGCAAGAAGCTAAACACTTTAAGTAATATGAGTATGACGACTATCATTTTCATCTTCTTCACCACTATAATCAATTTCAAGAAAATTTAATTATGCTTCACTTTGAGTAATAAGCTATGCTAGAGGGATTTTATTCAACAACAGATGAGCTTCGAGCTTTCACCTTTGACTTCGACATAGTGTGAGACGGACAGGGAGGAACAGTCGAACAGAGCTGGCACTGTCGCGCCGAGTTGCCGCTTGCCACCGACTGCTAAGTTTGTGAGATTGAGTATGTGAAAGTGTGAAACCAATTGAATCTAATTGAGTCTAAGAGGGAGGGATTGAGAGTGAAATGAAGTGAGAAATTTGGCAATTTTAGGGTTATGTCTTAGGGTGGAGGGGTACGAGCAGGGGAATTACAAAAAGAAAATTAATAGGCCTATAGGGCCGGCCCTTTTAAGCCCTCGGTCTTATAGGACTAGCCCTTTTAGGCCCGACTTCCTTTAAAGGCTCCAATTTTTAAGCCCGACATTTGACTTAAAATGACTTAAATGGGCTGGCCTGACAAGTTTAGCTCAATTTCTCGACTCTAAACTTTATGGAGGTAAAGGAAAATTGTCTATAATAGAAAATAATTTGATATGATTTTTTCAAAAAAATGAATTATTTTAACGAGTATTAATGTAAGTACGCATAGATTAATTTAATTATGTAATTACTCGATCTGTTTATTTTAAACAGGTATTACACGATTTCATATATAAAGTCAGTTGATTGATTAATTTATGACATCAAGGTCTAAACTAAGAAAAATAATATTTATAACATCATATAATTATAGTTATTTGTAAGTCATAATCTTTGTTGAACTTTTAGTGATGTTAAATAAGCATGTTCTATATTCTTCGTTGGATGCTCATGCTAATTTTTAGGACATGCAACTTTAGGAAAACTAGACAAGTGCGACATATCCGGCTAATATTTTTCTCTTTCCTTTTGACAAAATTCCGAAATCCGAATTAACCTTTAATTAGGAATTTAACATTTTTTAACTAAATAAATTAAAGGAAAATTATATTTAAGTCCCGAATAAGAGAAAATATGATAAAATAGTTTCTTAAAATCTCAAAATTACATTAAAATCCCGTGAGACTTTTTTGTAATAAATTTCAATTGTTAAATGCCCATGGACTTGTCAGTGTAAACGTTCATGGACTTGTCAGTGGATGCCTATAGACTTGTAAGTGAAATTGAAGTTTATTGTAAAAAAATTTCACATGACTTAAATGCAATTTTGAAATTTCAAAAAATCATTTTGTAGTATTTTCTCTTATTCGGAACTTAAATGTAATTTTTCTGAAATTAAATTTGTTCAGTGTATTTAATTTAATATAATGAAAATTAGATGGATTTTGGCGTTTTGAGGAGCAAGGCCTCGCTTCACGCTGAAGGAGCAAGTTGCTCATGTGCTCACCAAGCCCTCAAGCAAAACATTCAGCATGTTTGGATAAGCTTATTTTTTGTTTATAAGTGTTTATGCATATAAGTCGAGACAATACTTCTCTCACATACTTACTTTGTATATCGTAAATCACGATTGAAAAACTGTTTTTGAAGACTCCAATCATTGTTTCAAACAATCGAATTATTCATTTCAAAGATAGACTTGTGTAGCCTCTCGTGATTCACTTGGTTCTGTTGATGTAGCTCTTGTTCCTAGTAGTATAAGTGCCTGTTTGAATTAGCGGTGGAAAAGTAGCTCTTTTTCCAATATGACTTTTGCAAAAGTCAGATTGTAAATGTGATTTGTGTTTGGATTAACGATGGGAGAAGTGACCTTTTTTTAATCTTGAACATGTTTGGATTAACATTTAAAAAGCCTGTTTAGATGAAAAATGACTGAAAATGACATGAATATTATTGCATATTATATATATATATATATATTGCTATAATTGATGTGAAAATATGTAAATACAATTTTTTTTAAATAAAAAATTTCAATAATTATTGAAAAAGAAGGAAAATACACTAAAGTACTTAGTTAAAAAAGGATAAATATATATTTAAATCAGAATGACATACATGGAGTGGATCATAATTGGATCATCAACAATAATTTCTAAGACCACACAATCTAAATATATAATTCTAAACTAACAGAATCACATGAAAACTCTCATGTATAGTCTATTGAACTCAACTCAAGCGCAACTCTCCATCACCAAGCAACAGTAAAATTAGCCATACATAGCTTCAAATCTAAATTGAACTAACTCTACAAACCAACCAGCCATCGCATCTGTTGAGAAGAGTGGAAATTGCGAATAGGTCTATAGTATTTGGCAAGGAAAGAGAAGTGGAAGAAGAACGTTGGTGGTGAGGCACTGAGGTCCGACGGTGATTTTCGGCGACGGTGAAGATGAAGGTATATGGTGGTGAATGGTGGTCAAGATGGTGGTGTTTTCAGTTTGAATCACGCCTCCAAGCTCCCCCCCACTGTTTCAGCCTCCCAGCTCTAGCTACCGACGGTGATAATAATGGAGTGCATCTCGATTGGTTGTTCAGTGGAAGTAGTGGTGTTCGATAGTGATAATGATGGAGTGCATCTCGATGGTGGTTGTAGCTTCTTCCTACTTCGATCGCCTTTCCTTCCTAGTCCTCTGGTTCTTTTTTTTCGATAGTGAAGACGGAGTTTCTGTCGGCTGTGCTTGTTAATGAATGGAGCAATGAAGACGAAGCTCGCTGGCAGCCTTGGTGATGAATGACACCACCGATAAGAAAGAAGAAGACGCAAGTGTGGAAGTGTGGAGATAACCACATATCACAGAGGAAGTTGGGTTCTGTCGAGAGGAAGAAGAGAAATAATTTATGCCCCAACGGTCTTCTGATTGCGCAATGAATGAAGGGTCTGCGGTGGCTTTAAGTCAGAAGCTCAAAATGTTGGCTTCTTCCAAACGCGACGTTGATGCAAGAAGTGCAGTGATCTTCAACGCATTCCCAAACACGACCGCGTTACAGCACCGTGGCTTTTAGGGGTTGAACGCACGGTAGCCTTCCCTGCAACGCATTCACAAACAGACCCTAAGAAATACTCCCACCGTCCCTACACATAAGCCTCTTTCAATTGAATAGTTAGATTTTAAGAAATAATTAAAATTAGTTAAAAATAATAAATATAAAAAAAAATATAAGTTGTTTCCAAAAAATGCCACTATTTATGAATGAGTAAGAGAGAGTAATAATGAAAAAAAGATGAAAGAGGATGTATATGAAATAAATGATGAGAGAGTAATTGAAGGGCAAAATATATAAAAATGTATTTATTATTAAACTAAACTCAGAAAGAGTCATATAAAAATAGACAAACTCATTTAAAAAATAGGAGGGAGTATGTCCCTTCGAGGACATCTGATAAAATTGGAACGATATAAAAAAGATTAGCATATCCCCTTTGCAAGAATGACACGCAAAGATCTAGAAAGGGAGTAAGGGATCGAGGGAGTATTAGAGTAGTGAATATTGTTATACTCTCCCCGGTTCAAAGTATAAGACAATGTTAACCTTTTTAAAAAGAATAAGAAAGCTAATTAAATTATTTTAAAGTATTTATATTTGTCATTTTTTCTCTAAACTATTTTACCTAACTTATAAACTGATATATAATCTAAAAATACACAACATCTTATATGATTAAGTAACTTATTTAGCTTTCTTAATCTCCAAACAAAAATCAACTATGTTTTATATTTAGGATCGGAGGTAGTATTTATTATGGTTAATGTACATGTGTCAGTTTCTCTAGTGTACTTTCTCCTATCGAGTCTAGCTGTCAAACTTAGCTATAAATTTGACTCTGCTCTTTGGTATTCTTAATTTACTATTAGCTACATGATCACAGCATGACTCCAACAGGTGAAAATGAGGTGACGTTTAAGTTTTCAAGGGATACACTTGATGCCATATTGAGATCCTTGTACATTGCAAGATCACAATGAGACCCGAAGCTCTAACATCTATAGAATCCCATAATGATAGGTGAATTTTCACATTGTGCATGCATCTTTTATCGTCATGTTTTCAACTATCATTTTATAATTTTTAATACATCATTTTGCATGTTCTTCAAAGTAAAAAATTTCCAACTACCAGATTAAATTCTTGCATCAATTGAACATCAGAGTCTACAACCATAAACACTCAAGTATAGCCATTAAAACACAAATTTGAAAGTAATATGCATACAACAGGTGACAAAGGAGAGATTGATGAAGGAGATATGTATAATAGGGGCATCCTTGCAAGCCTGCGAGAAGAGAGAAAGCAAAAACTACAGATAAGCCATGATTGATCAGTACAAGATTATAATTTGTATATCATATACAAAAATAACTAATATAAAAATATTTTTGGCTTTCTTTCAATGACTTACAAGTTCCTTATTCCTTTTGTATGAGTTTTGCCACCATATGTTTCCATTTCCATTGATAGTCCTATCACCTTCAATTGATAGACTCTGGATACTATTAAACTCAAGTTGGTGCCCATGATTAAGGTTGTAGTTTGGCACTTCAAGCACTCCAGAAATCTGATGAAACAAATCCATCACTTGTTGCATTTAATTATATATATAACTTTTAACTCACTGATGATATGTATGTGTTGTACATGACTAACATGCACTATAATATGTCAAGATTTGTGTGGCCCTGAGAATCTTATAGGCCTGAGAAGATAATTTTGCCGAGGCGCTATAAGAGAAATTGCTTCCCCGGAAGAAGTGTGTGCAACTTTCCAGGCCTTCATTAATTAACCCACTTCACAACAAGATAAAAGGCCAACTTTTATTGGAAAATGATAATTAAAAACAAAGGTGGATATACCCATATGTCGTCATTAATACTTTTAACCTGCATTTATGAGAAACAAATGGTATCAGATGTTATATAGCATGGTGAAGCCGATGTCATGTGATGTTACAAATGGTATCAAATGTTTATAGATGGTATCAAGTATGATATTAAATGTTTATAGATAGTATAAGGTATCAAATACTAGTATTATTTATGGCATTAGATGTTTATAGATGGTAAGCCACACAACTTAGTCTTTGCCTAGTATATTAGAGAGTCAGAAAAGGAGATATCATATTAATTACTGTGATAGTCAACAATTTATTTATTGTGTAACATATATAAAAAATGGTGGGTTATGTTTCTATTTTTTTTTTCTACTTTTCTCATGCTAGACGCAAGTTGCTTTATTTATTCGCATCTATACTCTGTGTAGACACATCAATTATACGAGTTATTCCTTGTAGACATGTGAAAAAAGATTGTGTTTGGAGAAAAATTATAAAGTTGGGTAGATAAGCTGACATGATTTGCAAAACTATTGAACAAAGTGCTTGTTGCTATTATTGATAGGCTGGCTTTGATATCAATATGATAAACATCCAACTAGTTCTAATAACAATATAATATCAATTGTAATATCCAACAACTCACTCTATGATTTTAAAATGTTTGAGCTTGGTTTTGCTATCAAATGTAAAATCCAACATATCTTTGATATCAATTTGATACCAATTGTAAAACCTCTGATCCTGACTTTGATACCAATCTGATAAAAATTGTAACATTTGATTCTGATATTATATGTCTAGTTCACCATCATAAAGGCCGTAATACCGAAGATGAGGATAGAATCACCTATCTACCAAGTTGAAAAACAAAATTTCATTATTTCAGTTCGGTTCTTATAAGCCCCTATCCAATGATGGAGCTCCACCAACTGGCCTAGTTCCTCCAAGGTGGGAATATCAATGCAAGAAGATGATGAAGATGAGGTTGTGGGTGTGGCGTGGGATAGATGTTGTTGAAGGTGTTGTTGTTGAGTATCTCCATGTAAGTAGTTTTTTGCGGTGGTGACTTGGAGGCCAGCCGGTGAGCTCAAGGTAGTTAAAGATGACAAAGGTGCCTCTAATGCTGAGGGTGGTGATGTCATGGGCACAAGCTGCCATCTCGGCAATAGCAAAAGTGTCGAGGCAGTTTCAATTTTTCTTCTCAAGTTTGTGGATTTCGAACACTCATGTGCCCCATTTCATTTGGACCCCTATGTAAACAAGGTGCTTATTGTTATATTATCGACCTGAAACTTTAGTCTTTGATACCAATCATAACATCTGGCTTTGATACCAATCTGATGCCTGTCATAACATCTTGCTTAAATATCAATATGATACCAATTGTATCTAGCAAAGCTTGGCTTTGGTTGATACCAAGCATGCACCCTGTAACATCTAGGGCACTATATCAATTGTAACATCCAGCAAGCCGAGACTAGCTCTAATGCCAATAAGAGACCAATACCAAAGGTAACATCTAGCATGCCAAGCCTGGCTCTAATACCAGCGCTTGATATGTCGTGACTATATACAATTGATTATTATTTTAATTATTTATATTTAATATTTTATAAAAGTGATATAATTATATATATAAATTTAAATTATCAATCATGACATTTTTTGTTCAAAATTTTATAATTAGAACAAAAAAAATTAAAAAATAATTAGGTCAAGTTCTTTATATCCATTTTGTCAAGTTTTATAATCACATGTGTCCCATGTTTGAATTATCATCATCTAAAAATAAACACATGAAAAAAAAAGACACATGATAATGTATGATTGGAGAATTTGATATAATGGATATAAGAAACTTGATGTAAGTATGATCCAAAAATATTTTATAACAATTTTAATAATATTCTTCAATTTAATGCATATAAATTGTTATGATTTGAAGTTGTTTACGTAGGTAAGATTATAATATTAAATTAATTTAAATTCGTTAAGATTTTTATATGAGATGAAGGAAAGAACTTAAAGAAGAGAATTGATGCATATTTTTTAAAAAAAAATAGGTGAGTAGACGGATTTGTTTAATATGTTCGTTTTATTTTAGTAATATTTATATTTATAACATCATATAATCATAATTTTATTTCAATTATAGTCACAGCCTTTGTTAAACTTAAATTTAAATGATGTTAAATAAGCATGTTTTATATTCTCCATTTGATGCTGATGCTGATGCTGATGCTGATGCTGATGCTGATTTTTAGGACATGCAACTTTTGGAAAACTACACAAACGCGACATATCCGGCTAATATTTTTCTTTTTTACTTTTCTTTTCCTTTTTAACAAAATTCCGAAATCCGAATTAACCTTTAATTAGGAATTTATCATTTTCTTAAATAATTTAATTTAATTAATTCAATTAATTGAATATAATAAAAATTTAGATAGATTTTGGCGTTCCGGTGGCGCAAGGCAGAGTTTCCCGCCGAAGAGGTCAGGGCTGGCTTGGCGGGGTTTGTGACACGGGAAATCAACCATTCTGACTTGCCAAGCACGAAACGATCACCTTCATCTTTGGCGCGTTTCGTCATCCACAGAAACTCATTGCTTATGTGCGCCATTTGCTTTTCATATTGTTACGGTCCTGGTAAGAATCATATATGTTGATGATTCGCATTTTTATTTCCAATTTCTTTATTATTCCCGACATTATCGATTGAGAACTGAAGAAGCGATTTTCATTTGGTCTTTGAGGTCTTCATTTGTTATTACTTTTGTCAGTGCTTCATCTTTTGTTCGATTTGGTATAGCGGTTGCCTCCCCATATTGAAGTGTTGCTCAATCGCTTGATACGTTATGTTGTACAATCTGACGCCCCTTTATCTGGTAGTTGCAAAAAAATTTTGTTCGATAATTATCGACAATTGAAGAGATTAAAAAATGGTTATTGCGTGGATTAATGTAAAAAAGAGGCCACCGGCTAGATTATTCCACGTATAAAAATTGACGTCGATATTCATGTTGCGGATTTTTAAAAATGACTTGTTTTGATATCCAGGATATTGGCGTAAACGCCTGAATGGCAACAAAAGCATTGAGAAGAAGACTCCATCATGGAGACATTGACGGCAAAGTGCAAGAGCATCTGAACGCTTCAGAGAACTTAGATGCTTCAAGTGAGCCCTTGTTGGACAATTCAAAAGTGAAAGTAAGAGTTTTGCATTTCAAAAGATTAAAGAATCCAATTCTCAATTTTTCTTTTGCAAGTTAGGTTATGTTTTTAAACTCATTTTCTACATTCAGGTATCCACGCTTGAAGATCTATGGAATGATGAAAGGAAAAAGGAACAACTACATTGGACCTTCTTATATTCACAATTGATTACACAATGGGCGCAAACTCTAGGTATATGTGCATATATGATTTTCCGGGGTTTTTTCTTAGTACATTTATCCAGACAAATGAGTATTGCATCAGTTTTTAATTAATAAGCCTTGATCACTTGCCCCACATGCATAGTTGCTTTATTGACTAATGAGAGGAATGCAGCTCAACGTAACATCAACCCATACGTGCTTCAATTTCACTCGCAAAACTTGACCACACACAGTACATTAACTATTGAGTTAATCACATTTTTCAAATATGCATCAATAACCAGATGTATTTGATACTATTGAGTGCCCACATATGTTCATGCATGTTTAAGGGAGCAAGACGTATCCAGGAAATGTAGCGCTGAAATATGTTAAGGTGTGTTGATGCATGGTCAAATTCAAAGCATGTGAAGGAAATACCAACACGTGAAGTATTGAATTTTTTTTCCCTTTATTTGATATGTGACACAATAAGACTTTTATTTTCTTTGTTTCAAATGTGACACAGGAAGGTGGACTAGTGTACGGGTGTCATCAGGTCCTCTCTCAAAGTGTCAGTCTTCATTGCTTTATACTTCAAAATCTTTGCAACTATAATATTCGTATGGTTGTGTTTTTTCACATCAAAAATATTACTGAGAGAAAATAACATGCAATCACGGGGAGGATAATATATCCTCCTAAACAGAAAACAAAAAGAAAATAGAGGTCCAGAGAGGCTAAAAATGCAGCATAGACATCCTTTGTGTTTATCGGAAAGTATTTGAATAGTGAACCAGACAAAGGGCACAAATGCAATCCTTTTCCATATCATATAGTTGTATCATAACCATCCATATTTTGACTTGTGCTGGAAATATTATACTTTTCGTATAGGAAGCTGTTGTTGTTTCTGAAACAGTCCCTTTTTTGTCTGGAGAAGAAAAGGAGTCACTTTCTATTCAAAAGTTGGACCCAATGTTAATGAGCCAAAGAGAGGGAGTGTTAATGAGAGGAGAAAGATAGTCAGAGAGTGGGAAATACGAAAATGAACTTGATTTCTGGTCAAAATGGAGAGTATCCCTTTAGCTTATTTACCACATGGTGCCTCTGGGGGAGTGGGGATGTGAGAAGGAGGGCTGTGGGGGGTGTTACAATAAGTGTGGGTTCAGTGCAGGAAGGGTAAGGAAGAAGAAAAGTGTTGTGGGTATGCTTGTTGAAGACGTTGGCTCTTTTGTGTTGGTGCTAACATGCTATGATAGAGTCTCCCATCGGTTAGCCTCAAGTGATTTTTGTGATATTTATGTACTATGGTTCTTCTCCCTTACAAGTTGGTCTTTAAGAGTGAACTCCCCATGCTTGATTGGGTCTCCATCAATTGGTATCCGAGATTGCTAGAGTGAGTGCCACAAAGTGCAGCCATTGAAGACATTGGCTCTTCAAGGCAGTGCTATGATGGAATTCCACAGTGATGCAAGTAATTGCTGTGATTCTTAAATAGTATGGTTTTTCCCATTACAAGCTTATGTTTTAGGCTGGATTTCCCGACCTTATTTAAGTTTCGATCAAAAGAAAATTCTGAGAGGTTGGCCGGTTATGCTGCTTATGTACGGCTGCAATGATGGTTTCAAACATCTGTTCATATCTGAATCTTGATGCTGGCACTAGACAGTACTTTGTATTATTTGTTTAATAAGAGCCACATTTGTGGTGATTGGGAATTGGAATAAAGAAATATTGGAGCTATCATATAAAATTAGTAAGCATGGGGGTGTTATGCATGTTAATTTGCTGTAGCCAAAAGATTTTTCATCTTTTTCCCATCCTTGACAGAAGTATAGATAATATCACTTTGGTTTTCCCACACGGTATAGGTAATCCATTCTGCTAATTATTTCTTTTTGTCTCTACAGCAAATGGTCCAGTTGGATCTAGATCATTAATTTCTCGCCTTCTGTCTCACTCTCCAAATGCTCCAAATAGACAAATCAATAGGATGCTCCCTCGTCCTCTCAGTCCTTTGCAGGTATATTCTATTGATATCATATGCTCACTTCTCACCATGGTTATTTTTCACATCCCATAGGAGAACTCTTCTAAATTTCTAGTAAGTAGTATCCTTTATGTTTATTGGATGAAGTGACTGATAGAAGTAAACTTAGTGTGTTCTAGAGGTAGCACATGAACCATGATAAAATATCAAGGCACTAATCGACAAAATAGGGCTCTGGTTTCAGAAAAATTAGGCACTAGCAATTTTTGGTTGTTGAAAATGGCACTTCGTAATTTTTAGCATTTTTTTTAAAACCCGATTGAATAAGGTAACTCGACTGGTTTAGCTATAAAGCAGACCATGGTCTGGTTAACCTATGTGTAAATTATGCTGTTCTTTGGTGTGTGAATGCATTCCATTTCAAGAGTTTATATGGCCTTGTTGAGTTCATGGGACCAGGTTTTTTATGGTCTCTCCTTGCTGCAAATGTGATGCACCTTGTTTCTATTAAACGAGGGTCCTTGCCTTCTATGCAGAGAGATTGGATAGCTTTATTGTGTTTTGAGCCACATAGAATCTCTTCTTTTACTTCAAATAATCTATGTTAGTCCTGATTGTAACACATGCTGTCCTTTCTTAGGAAGAGAGACTCAGACATGTACAGGAACGGCTTCAAGTTTCCTTTGATGATTCTAGAAGGGAGCACCGAGTATGTGACTTACCCCATTTATTATTTCCAAATAATTTTTTCTTACACTTATCACTAACCTGGCATTTTGTTTAGCTATACTTAATTACTTATTGATTCTACCCTTTAAGGATATTATTAAGTGAGCATGTTACTTTGCACTTTATTTTGTGGATGTTCTATTTTGTTTGTTATCCATGGATGCTAGACAGGCAATTTTTAACTTTTTTTTTTCCTCATCTAGATTGTGGCATGGTTGACTGCTTCACTTGCAATTGCATGATTTTTGAGTTTAATAACTTCAAATTCTGTTCCCCCACATGGATTAACTGAAAAAATGGCAAAAGACTGATTTTATGCTTCCTTTGTTGCTTGCCTATCTATAAAGCAGTATGAATAGGAAAACATATAATGGTCAAAGGTTACTTTGTTATACGTATTAAAAATAATTCGAATTTTTTGTTTTGCAGGATGCACTGAAACAATTGTGGAAATTGGCTTTTCCTGACAGGAGCCTTCCTGCTCTTAAATCAGAGCTTTGGAAGGAAATGGGATGGCAAGGTGAGGACCCTTCAACAGATTTTAGGTATGGAATCAAACTAAAATATTGTACTCTGAAGGAATAAAATGTGGGAAGATAGAGTTAGTTTAATGGAGCAACTGGTGGTGAAATTAAAGCATTGATTATGTAGGGTAAACAATGGGAGTTTAGTTAAGTCATTAAGAAAAGTTATATAAGCATTTGTTGATCTCTTCATATGGATGTGAAACTTAGCTGTGATCATTGTGGCAATAAATTTTGTGGGGGAGAGGAGAGTGAGACTAAAAAAGCGTGCTGCAAATTCAATCATGTCTATATTCTTCAAATCAGGAAACTTTTTCTATAATTATGTGCTTGTAACGACCTTACATTTGGACTTATTGGCTGCCTAACATTACAAATACACTTTTACCATCTTTGTGATCAAGATTCATTCAAGAAAATAATTACATCGGTAGCTAGACTTGCTAACATAGAAAAGAAATCAAGGACTTCTAAATCAAGGATTTCTTTCATCAATTGACAGTATTATTCGTATACTTTCTCTGTTTCTCTCAATCTTTTCTATCCCTCTTCCCTCTTTCTTTTCTTATCTTCTTCTCAATACTCTATCAAGTGGTATCAGAGCTAGGTTCCTTAGCCCTACCAACTACCTTTCTCTCAACTCTTGTGGTTCTTACCCGTTCCCACAACAGCAAAAATATGGAAGGGCGCTTACAATCAATTGAAGAGCAATTGGCCACTGTTGTCGACCTACCAAAAACTGTCGCCACCCTTCAGGATAGAGTAGATGTTATTGCGAGTCAATTCCAGGCGATGGTGAATACTATGGAAGAGATTCAGCTGGCTGTTACAAACCCAGTTCGTAATCAAGAAGTCCTCAGAGTTGATCCACGCAACAACCATGTGCGAAACAACAACCCATATTGACAGACTAATGAATATTTAATGGAATGGAATTCTTCTCTTCCTCTCTCTTGAATCTCTTCTCTGTCTCTCTCTCTTTTCCCCTTTCTCTCTCATTCTTGGTTCCAATATCATAACAGAAACTTACAGTTCTTCCCTTGCTAATAGAAATTCCCTAGTTGCTTCTGTCTAACGTTTATCTCCATAGTCATGGACCAACAGTGTCCTTCTCATTAAGGCTTAGTCCTGGATGTCTTGATAGCTTGATTTTGGAAAGCAAACATAATCTCAAAACAAATAGGTTCAATACTTAAAGTTAAGAGCAACCTTTATCCAGTTAGCAGTACCTATTTTGAGATTTATATTATGAATGTGTTGATATGAATTCTTATGCATTATCTGCAGAGGTGGAGGATATATATCATTAGAGAATCTTATCTATTTTGCCCAGAAGTTTCCTGTAAGTTAATTTTCTTGCTTATGCATTTCTGCATGTGTTTTTTGACCTATTAGTTTTCTTCATCCTGCTTCATTAAACACGAGTCTTAGCCTATTGAAGTAAAATGACTGGTCACTTTTCTTGCTGTGTTTTTGTCAGATCGGTGCCAAACTTTGATTCCTAACCTGCTATTAGACAGTCTTTTATGTTTTTTTTTTGTTATGCGTGTCTTGTTATTTGTATTTGCACATTTCTTTGTATGAACATAGCAAATCCTTGTGGTGAGTCATATTCCACCAGATAATGTCCTGTTGGTTGTGGTGAAACACATATTTATGTGGCTCTGACAGGACTCATTCCAGCGATTATTGCATAAAAAAGATGGTGTCAGAGCGGACTGGGAATATCCATTCGCTGTAGCTGGAATCAATGTATCTTTCATGTTGGTACAGATGTTGGATCTTAATGCAGGTATCACATAAATTTATTAAATGAAGAAATTCAGTGGAGTAGGAGTGGTGGTCTGTTTCCAGAAAGTCAAATTTTATGATAGCACTAACTCCACATATTCAGAATAAAGATAAGTTACAGGAGCGCGCTGATAATATATTGTTGACAATGAAGCACAAATAATTTCTTTTTGTTTGTAACTGGTGTTAAGTAATCCAACCTAATGAAATGTTATTTTTATCACGCGACCTTCTCAGATAATATATATATATATATATATATATATATATATATATATATATATTTTGGTAAAGACAGATAAAATAGTATTTTATTATCCTTGCAGGGATTCCATCTTCTTCGCCAGGAATCCGTTTTCTAGAGATGCTTGAAGAGGATGAAATGACATTTGATAACCTTTATTGTATTGCCTTTCAAATGATGGATGCTCAGTGGCTGGCCAAGCATGCTTCCTACATGGATTTTAATGTAAATATTTCATTGTATTCTGTCTATTTTTAATTTCTTTTACCCATTTAGGGTACCATTCATTTTATTGATTTATTTATTTATTAGGATGTTCTGAAGTCCACAAGAACGCAGCTAGAGCGTGAGCTTGCTCTTGAAGATATAACTAGTGTGAAAGATATGCCAGCTTACAACATGTTGAGATAATTGTATGTAAATGTAGTTATCAAATGCATATGCAATTTTTTGTAATTTATGATGAAAATCGATTTGAAGAGGATCTGAAATGTCCGATTACATCTTCTGGAAATAAACTGCATCAAAGCATATGCTCAACACTAAGGAACTTGTTCAGAAAATGTCTGGACCCAACAAATTCAGGTTGGTTTTGACCCTCCAAAGTTGACTTGCCCCATTGTATCTGGTAGGAACAGTTGGCATATTTTCTGTTTGCTATCGAGTAAACATAATGTGACTGATAATTGTTGCAGGGTTAACTAACCGAAGTTTCTTAGTATTTAGCTGTACTTTTTAGCATTTTGAGCCATGTTAGCTCATGATATTTTCTGGTTAGAACTATAATTTTGTTAAGTTTGTTTTGGGTGTACGTAAAACCTTTTGATTGTATGAGGTTGTTTGGATTAGCTTATGAAAATTCTATAAGTGTTTATGAATTGTGATTCACGGAATACGAACTAACTTTTATGGTCTACGAGGTGCTTTTACAGTCTACGAGATAAATATGTGGAGGAGATTTATCTCGATTTATGTGAATCGGGCTTATTATATAAGCCCGATCAAAAAAAACTTTACCAAACAGCCCCTATATATGAATGATCATTTTTTTTTTCTCCTTCTCCTCTTATAACCAAGCAAACATGAAAACCTATATATTTTCACGTCACATGACAACATGTTCATTTCACTTAAAAAAGGAGCTGTCCAATGTACAAGACTTTCACCATGTAAGGGTCGCATGATAACAATTTTTCCACTGTGTCAAAGTTTACTCAGATGAAGACAAATTTTCTATACGTGATAAAAGCTAGCTTGCTTTTGTTGGGTTGTTCTAATACCAAAATGCAAACCATCACATCCTATTGTAAGTAAGAGAACTAACATCGCTTCATATCAAAGAGATATATTATGAGGAAATTACTAGAATTATAATCTTAATCAAAATAGCAGAAGTTTGACACTTAAGCAACAGAGAGACCGCCTCCAATCTCCAACTAAACTTACCTCATAGCATTCAATTTGAAGTTAGGATAATTTTTTTTAATGATTTTAGAGCATCAAATATGCATTAAAACCTATTCACAGGTCCTTGCATATACTTTTAAAGCTAGATATTCGATCTGTCGTCTGATTCTTCTATCTCCATTACAGCCCACTTGTTAACCCGATTCTGAGCTATCACCACCTGCAAACATTAACATATAACTCTTGCATTAGGCTGCTTCTTCTTCACCTAAAGTTTTTTTCCAAAAAAAGATTAAAAAAAAAACAGTAAAAAATACAAATATTGGGGTCAATTACCTGATTGTCCCAATCAGTTTTAAGTGTGATAATAGCAAGAACAATAGTTTGGACGAAAGTCCCAAATAACATTCCTATCCATATACCCTGCAAAAAGCAATATATAATTACTGGCATAGTTTTTTCTTTTTTACTCTCTCAAGAAATTTGTATCATTACATTAGAGAGAACGAGAGGGTAGATGACATAATATGTATATACCTTTACTTGCAATTTTAAAAGATGACCGAGCACAATTCCAACGGGAATACCGATTAGATAATAGCAGCCTATGTTTACGTATGCCACAATGCTTTGCCAGCCTGCTCCAACGGAAACTCCTGTTCACATTTAAATATAATCAATCCCACTGACTTCAAATTAATGTATTTTACCTCCTAACAATATATTATTGATAGTTTAAAAAAAAAAACAGAGACGTGGGATTTACTTTTGCTTTATGAATCTCACGTCTCACTTTCTCTCTATTTTAGTCTCTAAATTTGAGATAAAGTTACTTAAAAAATATATTATTTTGCAGTGACTCATCACATGCAGATTTAAAACACGCCAGCATATTTCAGGTTCAAGACATTAACGTTAAATTGTTAACGAAGGACAAAAATTTTAAGTATATGTCTCTGTCATTGCTAACATACTAACTCTCACTTAATATAAGAGCTAATTGACTGTTTTAGGGAGATTAAGAAAGTTAATTGAATTACCATAAAGTATTTATATCCATCATTTTTCTCTAGAATAATTTGCCTCTAATGATTTTTTATAACTCTTTGGGCACCAGTGACTAATCTAGATCAAGGCTTTGTGAGCAGGATGCCTTTTCCTAAGGGTTTTTTTTGAAGAAGGTGGGATTCAAATTCAGTTTCCCATTTTATACTCTAACTGATCCACCATTAGACCAAGCACCCTTAGGTATTTGCCTCTAATGATAAACCTAAGTATGTCAATAGATCATATAACATATGCTATAATTAAATTCTTTTTTTAATCTTTCAAAATTAGTTAATTGATTTTATATTAAGTACCCAGGGCAGTAATAGATTATTTTTTGGTCTCTAGAATCGTAGAGGAAAGAAATTGGAAGAGCTAATAAAAAGTTACCAGAGAGGACAGGTTGAACACTGTTCAACAAAATGGAGACTGATAACAAAGGTGATAAATGGCCAACAGCCTCAGCCACTTCTGGATTTGGAATGAATACGTAAGCAATATTTTCCCTCAAGAATAAGAACAATAAAAACAGCATGAATCCAATGGCCAATGATGTCAGAACTGTGACCACAATGGAGAATTTTGCAGTTTTTGAACTCCCTCTTCCTAGCTCATTTGCCACCCGCACACTGCAAATCAATCAGTTCATATTATATGTATCATCATTCATCAAACCTATGACTTGATATTATTTTTGTTAAGAAAATATCTTAAGGAAAACTATTATCATGACATTGAGTACCTAGCTGCAGCACAGAATCCAAGGGCTATCATCATTTCCCACCCATTGATGTTCAGGCTGCAAGAGAATGATTATATTTTGAGCAATTAATCAAAAGGTTTTTATATATATAAAGAAGGTGGATTATGGAGGTTAATATGAAGTTCTGAAGCTACATTAAAAGTAAAAATAAGGTGGCATTACCATATGGATAAAGCATCAATGGAAACCTGGGCATTCTTCATGTTCCCTGTTAGAAGAATCAAAACTGTGTTGTACCAGATCTCCAGACTGTAAATAAAGATGAGCAAATCAATAGCTTTGAGTTGATAGAACAAAAATATAATAAAGCTAGCTCCATCGAAATTTGAGTCCTGGATGAAGCAAAACTGATTGTTTCTTTATTCTTGATGACTATAACTTCAGAACTTGATTATTTTTCTCTAGTTCCTTACCACAACATAACTCCAGAAGACAGGGAGAGCTTGATGACAGGCCAGAGATCCTTGAAAGCCAAAAATGAGAAACCTTTCCAAGTTTCTGGGCATTTATGTGTAATAAACAGAAGCTGACCCACATTAGGAATCCAGTATGCCAAAGCTGTTGATGTCATTGCTCCATTAAGACCAAACTTGAACTTAACAGTCAAAAGCCATGACAGAAAAAGGTGAATGGAAATCGAAAATGCAGCAAGGTAGGCAATGATCATGTTCTTGCTCTGTGCTTGTAGGAACATTTGGCATGTGAATGAAACTACAAAAGCAAGAATCACAGCTATTGACCAAAGAGAAATGCTTCCTGCTACTTCTGCAATACTCTCTTCTTGACCTAACACCTTCAAAATTGGGGTTGTGAAGATGAAAACAGGAAGAAGAAAGATTGAGGTCAAGAACAACACAATCCAAGACCTCTGAAGATATAATCCAAGCATCTCATACTTTTTTGCTCCATAAGCTTGCCCACACAGAGTTTCCAACGCACTTGCCATTCCTAGCTGCAAAATTTTTTGCCATTCACGCTCACTTCACAAGGTGTTTGATAAAAAACAAAGCTGAGAATAACAAGCTAATAGAGGAAGACACTCACCAAAACGCCATTAGCGAACCTGATTAGAACTGTCATGACTAGAGCATAAGCAGCAAGTTCAGTGGAGCCTATGTGGCCAATGAAGGCTTGGGTAATTACAGTTATACCAAACGTCGAAAACCTTGTGAAGATGGCTGGACCAGCGACCACCCACATCTTCTTGCTCTCTTTCCATACTCTTTTCTTCAGTGACGACGTCGTCTCTTCCTCTTCTTCATCAATGAGTTCCTCTGGATTGGTTTGCTTCTCAAAAAGCTTCTCCTTTAGCTCCTCTCTCATTTTCTCCGATAGGGATTAATGGACTGCTTGGACTGTAACTTGCGATGATAAATTATATGCAGGGCAATATCTCTCACGAGGAGACAAGGGAGATCAATACGTGTTAAGAGATTCCTGAGAAAACGATGGCCTATGTTATGGCTCCACGCAACCTTTTTAGGGCCATTTACTATTGCCTTTTTTTTGTTTTTTTTCTTATATGGAAGGAAGTTTGTGGTTTTCCTTCTAATTATAAGTATCTTTTTTTAATATTCAAACTTAAGATCTAAAATGTAGTGGGGCCTTATCTTATTAAACCAATTCTATATTTGTGTCATTTAGTATTACGGTGACGGTAGAGATGATAAAATACAATTATGGTAAATATTTTTCTTTGGCCAACTATTATAGTAAATATTTGAATATAGCATAATTAGCATTTATTAGATATTATTAGTATTTATTTTATGTTTCTCCCTTGCGTGTACAAATAGGGATGTATTATTTTATGTTTCTACCTTGCGCATACAAATAGGGATATATTAGAAGTGTCTCCCCTAGTTTTTTTTTAATCTTCCTTTCTATCTAATGTCTTAATCATTGGATCGTATTTTAATGGATGTAATTTAATGTTATGTAAAAAACATGATAGCTATATTATATATAATAAAAATTTACAATTAAAGCCCTATATTATATATAATAAAAATTTACAATTAAAGCCCGCCTATTAAAATATATGTAAAAAAGCATTATAGTTATATTACGTACAATACAAATCTATAATTAAATTATATCTATTAAAATATGATCTATGATTATAACATTAAGTGGACAAGAAGTGAAAAAAAAAAAGTTGAAGGCACCTCTTATTCGGATCAATGAAATGAAATATAGAGTCTTTACTCTAAAGTTTAACAACGTCCATATGGATACATTTCCATCGGGAGATGACTTGAATACCCGTTATAAATTCTGCATGCTGACACGTTCTCTTATTTTCTGTACTCGTTTGTACTAGAAGCGCTTTTTTTTTTAATTTTCTTAAAAAAATGATTTTGTAATATCCAGATCATTTTACGCTGGCTGGGTTGGATATTAAGGGAAAGGAAAATAATATGAGTGATTATTATTTAGGTAAGCGGGGAGTATAAAAATAGGAAATTATGTGAGCTAGTGTCCTCCTCTCAAGTAATCTTCCCAAGTTCAATTTTTCAAAAGAAAAAATTCCTTCCTCCAAATGTAACATATACAAATATCCTCCAAATGAAAAATTCCTCGAAGATTATTGGAAATAAGACCGTACGATTGTTGTTTAGTAAGTAATAGGATAATTATTGAAAATTATTGGTAACAAACAAACTTGAATGGCAAATATTCTCGAGGTGGGCCAGGAAGACATGGACAAATATTATGATGGAGGATTTAAGAATAAACCAGAGTGAACATTTTTTGCAATTGGACAATTAAGCATCTTATGTCTCAAGTACGTATTGTATTTTTGTGAAGCAAATCGATCAGAAGTATTTACATTTTTGCCAAGTCGAGTCCTGTACAAAAGTATTAAATTCGTTGGAGTTGACCCTTCGTATAATCCAATAATTGTTGTATTTTTCTGAAGGGCCATAATGTTACACCAACCGTATGTGCAGTCTGCATTGAGATCTTAATGATAAGATCGAGCATAAAACACAAAAAGGATAAGGAATGCCGCTTAAGATTGGTTTGATGAGGATAAGAACATCATCCGTCTAATCAACACACATTCGGGAGGAGCTTCACCCCCATTCTCTTCTTCTTCATTATCCTCTTTATTATTGTTGGATTAAAATCTAAAGATCTATATTTTATATTTTATAAAAAATGTTATTATAATTTTATATAAAAAAAATATCTAAATAAATTCAAATCATTTAAATTTGATAGGTACACTCTTTCTTACAAACAATAATTATCCAATATAATTATATAAAATCAGTGATACTTTTTTTTCCAATACATATCAAAGTTCAATTCAATACACATCAGAGTTCATGACACAGACTCTCTCAAAACATATTGGAGTTTAGGGCACAAACTTGCCCACAAACTCACTACAGAGAAGTTTATTATTCTGATATCACATCACATTTAACCCACAAGTCTTAAAATTTCACACAATTTCCAATACAACTGTGGTTGTGGGTCTATCAAAATATCATAGTATGTAACATAAGGCCTCAAGCCTAACAAGAGTTAAATATTTATCCCAGCACAGTTACTCAACAGTAAAAACAATGTAGCATTCTAGAAACACAAGGGCCCTATAATGACAATATAGAAATTAACACAACATCAATACCAAAAGAGATTTACAAGATTATCGACGTCTATGCCTCTGGTTGCTTTCCTTGGCCTCTAGCTAGATTAGAGGTCTTACCTGAAAAATTATTTATAACGACGGGGTGAGATGAGACATAAAGTCTCAATAACCAAAATCAATTTACAAAATATACAGGGAATGATTGTAAGTCAGAGAAACAGGTTTAACTGACATAATAATAATAATATTATTATTATTTTCATAATTCAAAACTTAACATAATATAATCAATGAATTAAATCATCCCCACTCATCCATCATGCTCCTCCTTATCTTCTCTGAACTGATACAACCTATCAGTGCTAGTATACCCGACTAAAGGTTAGCTAGTTGTGACATTCTTTAAAAAAAATTGTAATTAATAAAATAATAATATATTAAAATAATAATATTATATAATAATAATATATATATAATATATATATATATATATTAAACGTGTGGTAGGCGCATTTCGGCGCCTACCACAAACAAAGGGGGCTTGTCCCCTTTGTTTAATAAAAAAAAATGAATGATGATGTTTGATGAAGGCAGGAGGTGAGGGGGTATTATAAATACCCCCTCTCATAAACACTTCACGTAAGTGAAGTGTTTTGTGGAGAGAGAAGAGAGTGAGGTTCTGATTGGGGTATTTTCGGTTCTTTGGAGATTAATAAGGTATACAAACTCTCTTCTAATCATAAAGCTTCTTTTATAAAATATGTTCTAAATAATTTTCTCTTTCATATGATAGTAATTTTATGCTAGTTAGAGAATATTTTGGGGATATGATTTTAGGCAAGTTTTGAGTTTTATCAATATAAGACTGTAGAAATGTAGAGAATAATTAATAGTTTATTTTAATCGGTTTAGATTTATTATTTAGTGGTCATGTGATTTTATAATTAATTTCTTTTATAAATAGGGTTTAAATTAATCCCTATAGGGTGTTTTTACCGATAAAAATTAGTTTAAATATTTTATTTGGATTATTGGAGGTATTATTGAGGTTTTAATCGGTTTATTTTTGTTAGATATGAGTTATGTGAAAAATATAAATTAGGACTTAATATTTGAATTATAATTTGATATGATTTTAATTATGTGGGTATTTGAGGAATTGTTTAATAATTATATTATATCCTAATAAATTATGAGAAAGAGATTTAATTATTTAGAAAGTTGATATTGGAGATTTTGTAATTATAGGTATATTAAAGGTTATTTAAGGATTTTTTAAAGGAAATTAGAATAAATGAGGATAATAGTTGTAGAGAAAATTGGGTTGTATGAATTAAATTATGTAAATTAATTATTTTATTGTTATTTTTGGTTAATTGGTATCTACATTAATAATGTAGATTTTTCTTGTGATCGGTGATTGCACGAGTTTTACTATTCAAATTAAGATTAAGCTTGGAATCGAGGTAACTGGGGTTAATTTATTTTATATGCTTGTTTTGGACTGTAAGGTATTTTATAAACCTTACTTTTATCTATATTACTTGTATGTGCTTTGCAAGATTATATTTATGTTTGAATATGAATTTATTTCAGTGAAGCAGTGTATTTTCTAATTTACATATATAAGTGGAAATTATTATTAAATTGTTACTATTATGGTGGATATGTTGTTTGAGATGGAATGTTGTATAAGAATTTAGAATTCTCGTAATTGTTTTCGAAAGCTGTATTAATTTATTATTTTTATATTACGGGATATGTTGGGTTGTGCGGAAGAGATATGGTGAATTGTGTGCCCATCGGCTCTCTCAATCCTGGCCCGGATTTTGGAGCTGAGTGTTTGGGCGGACACCTCCCTGTTACGGTATATCGGTGGTGGCATGGGAGGGGGCAGTATTCTTGATGTGACTAGCTAACCTTTGGCCAGGTATACTAGCACTGATAGGCTGTACCAGTCCAGAGAAGATAAGGAGGAGCAGGATGGATGAGTGGGGATGATTTTATTTATTGATTATATCATGTTAAATGTTAAATTATGAGAATATTATTATATTATTATTATGTCAGTTAAATATGCTTCTCTGACTTACAATCTTTTCCTGCATATTTTGTAAATTGATTTTGGTTACTGAGACTTTATGTCTCACCCCGTCATTATAAATAATTTTTCAGGCAATACCTCTAATCTGGATAGAGGCCAAGGGAAGCAACCAGAGGCATAGACGTTGAGAATCTTGTAGGCCTCTTTTGGTATCGGTGTTGTATAAATTTCTATATTGCCATTATAGGACCCACATGTTTTTAAAATGCCACATTTACTATTTGGATAATTGTGTTGGAAATCTTTTTGTGACCCATGGGTTAATTGTGATGTGATATCAGAATAATAAATTTATCTGCAGTGAGCTTGTGGGCGAGTTTGTGCCCTAAACTCCGATATGTTGTGGAAGAGTTTGTGTACTAAACTCTGATATGTATTGGATTGAACTTTGATATGTAAAAAAAAAAATTTATCACTGATTTTGTATAAATGTGGATAATTGTTGTTTGTGAGAAAGGGTCGTTACACTAGTCACATCAAAAATACTACCCCTCCCATGCTACCACTAGTATACCGTAACAGGGAGGTGTCCGCTCAAAACATTCAACTCCAAATTCGGACCAGGATTGAGAGAGCCGATTAGCACACAATTCATCATATCTCTTCCACACAACTAACATATCACGTAATATAAAAATAATAAATTAATACAGCTTTCGAAAACAATTACAAGAATTCTAAATCTTTATACAACATTACATCTCAAAAAACATAACCATCATAACAATAACAATTTAATAATAATTTTCACTTATATATGTAAATTGGAAAATACACTGCTTCACTGAAATAAATTCATATTCAGACATAAATATAATCTTGTAAAACACATACAAGTAATATAGATAAAAATAAGGTTTATAAAACACCTTACAGTCCAAAGCAAGCATACAAAATAAATTAATCGTAGTTACCTCGATTTCAAGCTTAATCTTAATTTGGATAGTAAAACCCGTCAATCACCGATCACAAGAAAACTCTACATTATTAATGTAGATACCAATTAACCACAAATAAAAATAAAATAATTAATTTACATAATTTAACTCATACAACCCAATTTTCTCTACAACTATTATCCTCAATTATTCCAATTTCCTTAAAAATCTTTAATCATAGATCATTCCTCATAAACCCAAAGAACTCATTAAAATCTTTAAATAACATTTAACATACCTATAATTACAAAATCCTCAATATCAAATTTTTAAATAATTATATTAAATCTTTTTTTCATAATTTATATGGGTATAATCCAATTATTAAACAACTCATCAAATCTCTACATAATTAAAATCATATGAAATTCAAATTTAAATATTAAATCATAACTCATATTTTCCACAGAGCTTAGATCTAAGAAAAATAAACCGATTAAAACCTCAATAATACCTCCAATAATCTAAATAAATTATTTAAAAAAATTTTGATCGGTAAAAATGCCCTATGGAAATTAAGTTATAACCTATTTATAAAAGAAATTGATTATAAAATCACATAACAACCAAATAATAAATTTAAACCGGTTAAAATTAACTATTAATTGTTCTCTACATTTCTACAGTCTTATATTGACAAAACTCAAAATTTACCTAAAATTATATCCCCAAAATATTCTTTAACTAGCATAAAATCACTATCATGGGAAAGAGAAAATTATTTATAACATTTTTCATAAAAGAAACTTTGTGATTATAAGAGAGTTTGAGTACCTTAATAATCTCCA
Source organism: Albizia julibrissin (assembly GCA_037074505.1). NCBI lineage: Eukaryota > Viridiplantae > Streptophyta > Magnoliopsida > Fabales > Fabaceae > Albizia > Albizia julibrissin. The sequence continues at coordinate 48,445,167 of CM073479.1, read as the reverse complement.
AAAAACTAAAAATATTCCTATCAGAACCTGACTCTCCACCTTTCTTCACGAAACACTTCACGGCTGAAGTGTTTAAGGGAGGGGGTATTTATAATACTCATCCCCTGCTCTTTATTATGCTTTAGTGCCTAATGGTGCCAAAGCATAATAATTTTTTTTATACAAAGATAAGGGGCCACCTCCTTATCTTTATGTTGGTAGCGGCGCCTACCAACTTTAATAATTTTTTAAAAATATATTATAATATTTATTTTATATTATTATATTATTATTATTTTAATAAGGATGTCACAGTTCACAACTATAGATTATTACTATAATAGATTTTTTTTCATTTTTTTTGCCTTCAATCCCATTTTTTAGGAAAAATTCTAAATAAATACCTTTTAAATTTAAAAAACCTTAAAAAATATGTTAACATATAGAAATGATAAATAAGTATCTAGGGACTATTTTAAAATTTTGAAATATTATGTTTTTACTAAAAAGCCTCTCAATTTTTTTTTCAAAAAAAGAAAGAACCCTCGCCAACGTCAGAGCTCCAGCGGCAGACATCATCCCGGCAGCGGGACTCCGGTGCGAGCGGCCGGAGCTTCGATAACAAGTTGAGTAATGATATTGGCTACTTGAGCTCTATAAATCCTATTCCACGTCATTAATAAGTTGAATAAATGCAATGACAACTTGAGTATAGTGATTGACAAATTGTGCTCTCGAAGTTATTAACGATTACATTAAATTTATCATTGCTAGTACTAAAGTTGTCATTGCATTTATTAAATTTGTTAATGATGCTTGATAAAGCTTAAGGAGCTCGAGTAGTTAATCTCATTATTCAACTTATCACCATAGCTCCGACCGCCGGTGTCAGAGCTCCGATGTTTAGCCGTTGGAGTCCCCTCCCCTCGGCAGGGTGGTGCCCACCACTAAAGCTCTGGCGGCCAAGGTTCTTTCTTTTTAAAAAAGAAACTTGATGGGCATTTTGGTAAAAGCGCAACATTTCAAAATCTCAGATTAGTTCCTTGAGACATATTTATCATTTCCATATGTTAACAGAGTTTTTGGAGTTTTCGAAGTTCAAATAGTATTTATTTAGAATTTTCTTTTTTTTCCCTATACCTATGAACTTAAACCAAATTCTAAGCGTTTAGATTTATTTATGTATTTTTTACCAAAAAAAATATAATAATTGTTATAAAATATTAGATCTGGATCATTGGATTTTGATCCAGTGATGATGAATGGTGCGTGGTGCAGTACTATAGGCCCTGTTTGGTATGAAGCATTGGAGGGTAGGGACTGAGATTGGATTAGAGATTGCACCATAATAGTTTGGTGTGAGGGACAATAGATAATCAGGTATTGGGAGTATCACGAAAGTGAGATTGCTGCAAAGCCACCTCTCCCTAATATTGTGTTTTCAATCCTAGGAATGCAAAATTGTAGAGACAAAAATATCCTTGATTTTAAAATATTTTTTAGACAAAAATAACTCTTTGATTTTAACTTAGAATCCATCCGTCTCACATAATCACTCTCTTTTTTTCTCTCGCCAACACATACCTTCTTCTCTGCTTGCTAATGGCACATGTTAAGTGTTTGAGAGTATTTCTATGAGTAATTGCAAAATGGTTAATGCTTTATGCTACAATTTTGTATGATACATGGATCCGTCAAAGATGGAAGTGCTTCAAATTATGATGAAATTTTGATTTAGGAACTAATGTAGACCTGTTTTACAGTCCCCCTCTCATTGAAAACTAAATTGACTATATTTTATCAAAGAAGAATGGCGACTTTTGATTGGTGTATCCAATTTAATTGTCAAGTGTTCATATCATAATTTGCAAAACGGTTCTTAGGTATTTGGTTTGAGTATTATGCACAGCTTATTGTGTTCTAATTTTTCTATAAAGATCTTACGGACGAACATCTATTTCATTATTGCTATTTGAGTTGTTAAAGCTTCCTTGTGCATAGAAATGGCTGACTTGAAGAGATGAAGGCGGAGTTTGCATCTAAGCTGTAGATTAAGTTTGGGATTTAGGCATGAGTATTTGGGTCTTTTCATAATTAGTGGCTATTTATTAAATAGAATTAATGAAATTATTCCCTCCAAATATTACTTCATATCAAACATATTTTTAAAGCATCAATCCCGATCTTAGTCCTAGTCTCAATTCCATTTTAAATCACAATCTATCAAAATTCAATGTCATATAACAAACATGGCCATAGGGTACTCTCCCCAAACTTCACCATTTATAATTTCCCAAAATCTTGGGAGGTTTCTTGTCAAGGCCCAGATTATTGGGTATTTATAGCACAGCCCAATAATATTTTAACAAAATTCTTGTGGGCCTAAGCAAAGCAAGAAATTTTTTTTAAACAAAATTCTGGTGGGCGTCAACAAAGGAAAGTGTTAAAAAAAAAAAAAGAAAAAAAGGAAGAAGAAGTAGATGCAGAAAGAAACTTCTCATAAGCCTTGGATACCCAACAACATGTCTCATTATGTAGGGGATAAAGTCTCACACCATCATGGCCCCTAGTAATAGGACACGTGGCCTCCTTCAAAATTTGACCGTTATCCATATACGTAACCCCATGCATACTCCAGAGTTTAATCCAGGTCAACTGGGGTCAACTTGTATTTGTATTTTTTTTTTTAGGCTTAGGCCATGTTTGAATTCCTCTCATAATTAATTATAAACCTAAAATCAAACACTTCTTCTAGTTCGTGCGAAGATGAACATGAAAATGAGACTAAAAGCCCAAAAGCTTCCTTACATGAAAAGGCCAACAAGGATTAAATTATAAACAGGGGATCAGGGGGTCAGTGAGGAACATGCATGTGCAGTGAAATTAAAAGCTTGGATCTGATAATTTAAAATAAACGAGCATGGGAGTTGTTTGAGGAAGGTGAAATGGTAGATAGGGGATGGAGGGAATTCAAATAAAATAATCTTGCTATCACCTGAAAATTTTATAAACTGGTGCTATAAAAAACGAAATCATATATTTTTTTTATAAAAAAATTATGAGCCACATGTAATAGTCTCAGTCTCAGATCCTGACTAACATCCATCCAAGAGAGAGTGTAACTTTCAATTGGAAAAAAAAAAAAAAAAAGTAACTTTCAAATTTAAAAGGAGGGCGACAAACAGCGAATGGGAAAGAAAGAACTGGTCGGCCGACACAAAACCAATCAAACTCCAACTAGAACCCACTTGTGATTTGTGATTACGACAACCTCCTTTCAGCTTAAATTAAAAAGCCTCACGGAGACCAAATTTAAATTAAACTGTAATTAAAGAACTCAGGACTTGTCTTTAAATCATACTATAAATTTAATATAACTAGAAAATAGTAAATATATAGAATGCGCCATTTTCCAAATGAATGTTAGAAGATCTATACTGTACATAGTCCAGTATATTACTACCGGTTATATTTATAAGTAATTTTTTTTATTATGTAAAATAAATTAATAATTAAAAATAATAAGTGTATTAAAAATATCATTTTTTTTCTTCATGCCCCTATTTATGAAATTAGAGAGAGAGGAAATTAGAGAGAGAATGTATAAAATATATGAGAAATAGTAAAATATATTTTTCTAATATTTTATTGACTTTATTCATTTAATGAGTTATCTTTCTCTCTCCTAAATATAACTCTTGATATGTGTGATAATTAATTATAAATAATATTATTTAATAAAGATAAAATAAAAAAAAATAAATTTATATTTTCAAACACAAAATAAAAATTATTTATAAAAAAATCAGTTTCATAAAAAAAATATATTTATAAATAGAATAAATAGTATTAATAATAATAATTGATGCTTCCATCGAGATTCCAGGACACTAATTGGGCATGGTAGTATTAAATTTTTAGAGCGAGTTGGATTATCTCGGAAACGGACAAAACTAAAGCGTAAAGCGAAAAAGATAAAAAGAAAATAAACGTTGGCATCTGCTCTTCCCGGAGTCTCCCCACTTCAAAAAAATTCACGCTATCCTCTGTCTCTGAGTTGGATCATTACATGATTAATGCGCGAAATAATAAAGCAGCCAAGAGGGATTTTTTTTTTTTTCGTGCGCGTCGATTAAATATAACCACTAAATAAACGAACTTCCATTTTCCTTCTCGGCCAACAAAGACGTTGTTTCGTTTTTCAGGGTCTTCTGATCTTCTTCCTCGTTGTTGATTCTAAACTCCTAAAACCCAAGATCCGTCACTGCTACGGTGCAATTTTCAGTGCTTGTTTTCCCTGCTCCTCGGCTGAATTTGCATTTCGGGGCGACCCTGTGATTTTGATCGCAGTTTTAGGGTTTTTACTTCCTGATTACTCCGTCCGTCTCTTCGATAAATGGCGAGCAGAAAGGAAGAAGAAAGAAACGAGAAGATTATTAGAGGACTTATGAAGCTTCCGCCTAACCGAAGATGTATCAACTGCAATAGTCTGGTATTCCCTGTTTCCCCTCCGAATTTCTCTTTCCCTCTTTCATTTCTTGGCTTGATTTCTTCGTCCGGCTTACGCATGTATGCTGTGGTTCCGACGCATTTCACCTTTTTTAAGTATATCTATTCTGTAGTTCTTTTAAAGCTAAACCCTCCAGCCGTTGAGTGGTTTAGTTGCTGAGAATCTTGATGGCTTGTAAGTGTTGCAGGTTGTGGGCCTTGATAGTTTTATTTCAAGGTACCGCTTTCCCCGTTGCGGTACCCAAATCGTAATGCCTTAGCTGAATTTTTCGCATTGATATGAGTAATTATCAAAGATGGGGTGCAAACAAGATTTTTAGGGTAGCTCGAAACATTTATTTTTTCTTTGCGAATTGATCCTGTAATAATCCTCATCTTAGTTCTCAATACAGGGCGGTATAATCTTACGGATTTAAGTTCTATGAATCCTGCATTATCTTTGGCCGGAAACACTTGAACTTCCTGTTTTGAAAGTTTATCTGTTATCAGACGATTCACAGTTAATCACTTGATTTACATCTTTTTTTTGTTTTGCAGGGCCCGCAATATGTCTGTACTACTTTTTGGACCTTCGTTTGCATGACATGCAGTGGGATACAGTGAGTTTTTTTTTTTGGTTGTATTCTGAATATTGAAATGTACCTTGGATTTCAATATAGACAGAAGACTTCATGTATAATATTTTTACTATATATCATAAACAATTGATTTGAGAATTTGGTGCATAACATGCTTGCAGTTTATTTCAGAAAATCTGTTAATTCTTGTGTTTATAACTGTAGTCAAGGAAATGACCATTTTAAGCCATTAAATGTAGTGCTTGGGCGACATTTGATGATCCTATGGCCGTAAATCTTCATGGCTGGGCTGTCTGCATATTATTGTGGGCGGTTTCTAGAACCTGAAATTTAGTTCAAAAACCTGAAATTCTATATGAAATATTGCCACACTATTGTTTTGGTTTCGTTTTGCAATTTTTTGGTATGTGATGACAAACATGGAAAAGAGGGACAACTAATGCAAAAATTAATGCTTTATCATGGAGTATTTGGCCCCCAAATGTGTCTTTCTTTAGACACAAACATGGGATATTATCCAAATTAACTATTTTTTAGGCATATGTTCCATCTATATGGTTCGCTAGACCTTTTCTCATAGTTTAATTAGGACATGTTATCCTTTGAAGAACTAGTATTTATTGCTGATGTTCAGTAGTGAATTGGAGCTTCATTAGTGTATATAAATGATATATAGTTTATGGTTCTTAAAATTTCCTTTCTAATTTAATGTCATGCAGTCGTGAGTTTACTCATCGAGTTAAGTCTGTATCTATGGCAAAATTCACTTCTCAGGAGGTAGAAGCTCTTCAAAATGGTGGCAACCAGGTAAAGGGTGAATTTTCTTTGGGCTGATATTTGGAGCTGCCCTTAGTTACATCCTGAAATGAGTTTATCTATATTTAATTTGATCCAGCGTGCAAGGGACATATATTTGAAAGATTGGGATTTCCAAAGGCAGCGGATGCCTGATAGCAGGTGCAATCATTGTTAAGAGCAGAAAAAGTATCATGATAATTGGCAGTATATTTGTGTATGCGTAGATTTGATCTCTTAAAATAATCATGCTTTACTTTTGCAGCAATGCTGACAAAATAAGGGAGTTTATAAGGAGTGTGTACATTGACAGAAGATATGCTGGAGCAAGGTCCTCTGACAAACCTCCAAGAGATACACAGGCAATATATTTCTAAATATTGATATGTTGCTGTGATACAGTACTTTTTCCGAAGCTAATATTGTACTTGACTTGTATTTTTTTCTTCTTGTGCGGAGTTTCTGATGACATTTGGTAGTTGGTAGTGTGGATTGTAGGATATGAATCGATGAAGTTGATTCCATTGTGCTAAAATATAAGTATGGAATCAATACAAATCAAAACATTATACTGGTTAATGGATATATAATTGGAGTGACCTGACTGATCTTTTTTTTCCTTTGTTATGCACACTTCATGTAAATGTTCAAATGAAGCTTCAGTTTTTGGCTTTAGTGACGTTGAGTGAGTCTTCCTTAGTACTGATAAATGAAATCAATAAGACAATGATCCTATATACCGGAGTTAATTATCGCCCTTTGGTTCAATACTTATGTGTTTGTTTGGCAATTGACTGTAGAGCCCTAGAATCCTTGGAGATGACACAAGGCGAGCTAGCTCTTATCATTCATATTCTCAAAGTCCTCCATATGATTACCAATATGAAGATCGACGGTATGGAAGACAAGCAGCTGCATTGACCAGGAAGCCTGGTTCAGATAAAGGTCGCTATGAAGGGAAGATGTCTAGTATTATGTATAGCCCTGGGCGTTTCAGTGACCATGCATCTGAGGATGGCTTTGCTAATGAGGGATCCGGTCCAAGAATTTCAGACTATTCTGTGTCTAGTGCTGGTGAACAATTCAAATCTGCTGTGCATTCTCCCAAGTTTTTTAGGGACATGCGAAGCAGTCCATTCCATCAGTGTTCTAGTGCTGGTTCAAGTGAAGATTTATTTTCTCCATCACGGTTTACATCTCTGGAAACAATTGTCAAGGGTGATTCAGATGGATATCATCCACAGGCAAGTTCTCTTTTTGTTATTGTATCTATGGTAAAAAAATCACATGTGCTTGCTGATGATCTGTGAAATTGATAATTTTTTTACCCAAATAAACTTAACTGTATGGGAGTGTTTTGATGGTGATTTATTTTCCTTTTCCTTTTTCTTGCTCCTTTCTGGTAGTTTGAACCAAATGAGATGCTATTTAAAAACACATTCCTTTCACACGGACCATTTTCCATTAAAGTTGCTTTTCCTATGTGATTCAATTGACTGGATAAAAGCTTTAGTTTCTTATCTCTGTAGTTGGAGCCTGTACATTTGGAATTAAATGATGAAAGGAATTTATTCAGCCTTTGATTGCAAAATATTTTGTTGTTTGCTTCTCTCCTGTACCAGCAAAAGAATAAAAAACGGCCCTTCCCTGATAAAAACGTGTTTATGAAGCATCCAGCCTAGCAAGTGTGCGTGTGCAAGAACAAAAAGGCTAAGAACAACACCAATACAATAGTGATTCGTAAATTAGTTATTTGCAGGCTGTTTATAAACTCTCGATTGTGCTGAAATTATAATGCTTCTGTCAATTTAGTTGTTCAATATCAGTGTGCAAAGACCAATCTTTATGTAATTTCCTTTTTAAATTGGCAAGGAATTAGCTGCATTTTATGAAGTTTTTACTTTCTTTTGTATGGACGTTCTTGGTGACTGGTGATTTTGCAGACATGTTTGATTCTGTATTTGTTAATTTCCAAGTGCTTGTGATCTTATGTCTGTATGTAACATGTTGATTATGCCCTTCTCTGTTACTTGACATGATATTAACTGGTGTTTTTTTCTAGAGAACCACGCCACAGGGATCAACTGCTTGCAATCCATCGCCCCATAGATCTTACAGTTCTGGTGGTCTAGATTTATTTTCAGAGCCTGTCCAAGCTTCTGGATCCAATCAAGATAAGGTGTCTGCCGTACCAGTATCACAACAAACACGTCCAGCAAGATCAGTTAGTTTGGATCTTTCAAAGGCAGCAGTGACATCCGAGCCGCTGCCCTCCTTAATGCCGCCTATTGATCTTTTTGAGTTTCCAGCATTGTCTCAGGCTCCACCACTGGATTTGTTTCAACCATCTATATTGTCTTCAGCTCCTTCTTCAAATGAAAATCAACCTTCACAAACATCCCAGCCCTCATCTATCGACTTCTTTGCAGATGTTTCTAAGCAGAAGCCTGCTGCTCCTTCAGATGAGAAGTCACCAGAGTTCTTTGTCCCTAAAAATGAAGGATGGGCAACATTTGATATCCCTCAGCAATCGGCATCTCCTGCACGAGTTGAAATTCCAGCAGGAGTTCCTTCAACTGACAAGTCTTTGCTGGAATTATTTGATCCATTTTCAACGGCAAATGCCAGCCAGCAGTGGCCATCTTTTGACACTTCTGGTGCTCATGAACCTTCAATCACTTCTAATGCATGGCATGGTGGTGTCCAGAATGGAGAACAAGCTTCCGTTGCTGCAGAAAATGCTCAAGTAAGCTATCTCAGAAGTTGGATTTGATAATTCTTCTTTTAAACTCCGTGAGAAATTTATGATGCTATATATTTTCTTCTCTCTGCCCCATCATGTATTAGACCATAGAATAAATTGAAAATTAAATCAAGTTTTGTATGCTGATCCTGAACAGCCATGGAATGCATTTGAAAATTCTGGTTCCCACCTTCCTGTAGATGCTGTCAATCGAGAGTTGCAGTTGCATAATCCTCCATCAAGTGATGATCAATTTTTAAGCTCAAAAGTTTCTGAGGTTGGTGCATGTATGCTGTAATATGATGATAATTGCCAAGGTTTTCAGGGAAAAGAAATTCTAAAACATTTGCTTTTATCAGGGTTCCAAAGGTGGGGTGCAAGACTTTGTCCCTATTGGTGCATTCAATGATAATATTCAATCAGATGTTAGTGGTTTACCATTTCCTCCACCTGTGCTTCCTTTGATGGTTCGTGCTCTTTAGGTTGCTTGAGCCTTTTTTTCTATTTCAATTGGTGTTTTGGTTTTTGTTTTTGTGTTTTCTGATTGTAATTGCGTCTCCTTCCAGGAAGAGACTCAACGCAGTGCAACCAACCAGAAATCAACTAATCCATTTGATCTTCCCTATGAATCTGATGTAGAGCACAATAATATGGTACGTGATTGATTGTTGGTAGATATATATGTTACTCAGGATGTGATTTTTTATGTTCCTGACTTGATACTTTCTGTTCAAGATGGTAGTAAAACAGTTCTTGAGGGGTGGTCCAAAGAAGAAAACTCTTGAGGCTTTTCCTATCAACTTTAAGCTTTTCGAATGAAATGGTTCTTGAATCTTGACATTGTGTCAGAGCTATATGGGTTGGGAGTTCTATCCTTTTTGCCCCCATTTTGAGTAATTCAAACTCTATGCTTCTCCAGGAACTCGAAAGTATTGGATTTTGGTTCTGAATTATGTGTAACTTGAGTTTGGAAGGACTGAGAAATTACACTTAATGGAATTGTCTTTCATGATATCCTTTTATTGTTAATAACCTTGACTGTATCATAATGTTGAACCTAAATATAATTTATGCCTTGCCTTAGAACTGAATTCATTTGCATGGTGGTTACAAGAGATAGGCTTCATCTGCATTTATTTAACGTGTTTTCTCTTATCAACTGCAGTTTCTTGATCTGAGCTCATTGCAAGCTGCTCTGCCAGATTCCCAGTTGGCTTCTCCATACCATGGTGGTAATGGTATAGCTGAACCATGGCTCCCGCAAAGTGTGACCCCCTATATTTCTTCTGCAGGACAAGGTAGTCTTCCAAGATTTCTACTAGAAGTTCAAACGTCACCAAAGTACTTTTCATGCTACTATCATTACCAGACTTCTTGCTCCCTTACAGTTTGAATTATCTTGTACAAGTAAATGCAATTATTCAAATGAATGCAGTGGCAGGATTTTCTTATTGTCCTTCATATTCTGGTTTTGTTCCATTATGTAGGCGGTCTAACGTTCATGGCTGCGCAGCCACCAAGCTCTCAAATACCGTAAGTTGCATCATGTCCTTGCATTTTCTTTAATAATCGAAATAATGGTAGTTGTGTTTATTACTGCTTTTGTCTGTCCTAGGGGGCTATTTGGTATGAGGGATTTGGAGGGGAGGGAAAATTTTCTTGACTTAAATTTAAAAAAATTGAAGAAGTGGGGTTATAAGTTTTTAGTTAATTTTTCTTACTCTTTTATTTTACATTTTATCTTTATTAAAATTTTATAACCCCACTTTTCCAATTTTTCAGAATCTAACTCAAAAAATTTCCCTCCCCTACCTTCCCCTCCATTTCCCTCCTGTTTGACCCTAGAAGTTTGTCCTCATTCATTCTAATAAATAACATTTTAAGGTAGTCATGGACGGAAGTGTTGAAGTTATTTGTTTGAGCATTTTTCGTCGGACCATGACTTCTCCATGCAATTGACTAGCTGAGTTGCTCATTTACAGGAATATCCAGACGCAAGGACCAGTTGCATCTTTTGGGGGCAATCCTTTTGCATAGGATTCGGTTGTATAGTGGCGTTCTTTTCGCTTAAAAATTTTCGCTTAAAAATTTACTCATAGGAGTGATTAGTGTGATGGACTCTTAGTCACACTGTTTTCAATTACTTCTGCAGCGAGGCCTTGTATTTCATAATTCCTGCGGCATACTGGCCATGATTATTAAATTACGCTGTTCTTAGAAATTAGAATTATGAATCAGCAGTTAGTGTTCTGGCTGGTATTGTAATTTAACGTAGACAAATTGGAATCTAGGATGAGATTTTTTACGCAATGATATATATTGTAATTGTAATTTTCCTCCCTTTAGATTCTGTATACGAAATAAGATTTTGATTAAATCTTTGTGCAATAGAGAATCAAAGATTATGAAAAATGAAAAGACAATGGATTTGGTGGTAGCTGTATTGAAACCCCTTGATCGGCTTGTATGCTCGGTAAATGAAAATTAGAAACTTTAAAACCCGTTGGCCAAAAAAAAATGAACTTTGAAATTCTTATTAACAAGTATAATGGTACATACAGACTAGAACAAATAATACCTTTTCAGGAGCCAGTAGCCACCACGGTTGTCAATTTAAAGAGTAATGTACTGTTATAAAGTTGAATTTTTATTTGCATCGAGTTCAACTTTTTGAAAGGTTCTCCTGATTTGGTTATTGTTTCAATGTTAGTGTGGTCGTCTCAACTTGTGAAGCGTATCCTATAAATCAACACATAAAAACGTAAAATTGATGTTCGAAAAAATCGACCTCTCTGTGAGGTAAAGAGGCATAAAGAAAAGTGTCGTCTGCCTCCGTTTGTGCATGGAATATGCTGAAAATAAGAGTGAAGGCAAGGCAAGAACTTCTTCACAAGAAAGTGGATTTTGAAACCTCTCTTATCATTTTAGCACTACGATAAAAATATCTCTCCAAGGGATGTAAAAGTAGTATGTAGTAGTAGGAGTTCCTTCTCTATGTTTAAGGATGAAACTGAATTGACAAGTGACAACCAATGTCCATTATTCACCTGCCTTCTGTATTATCTAAATTTACCAAAGCCAGCAACCTCTGACTTGAATAAATAAATACTTTGCCAAAAATCTCCAACCTTACTCATCTCTCTCCCTCTCTCTCTGCTGTGCAGGTTTCATTTATTATAGCATTTTCCCTAAATTTTAGCCGTACCCCACATTCAATATGCTCTTTATAGGGAAAACAACAAACCCCCACCAAAATAAAATTTAAAAATGATGTCAATCTGCGTAATGAGTTTTGATTGCTTAGAGTTGAGTTCCTCTCAGTGATCTCAATCACTACTGATAAATCTCAAAAAGTAAACCAAGGGGTTGCTCAAATGTCAAGGATCCCACGCATACACTTTGATCTCATAAATGAGAATAATGTGCAGATTTAGACGGATAATCAAATATAATCTCAGAGTGACATGATTAGAGAAAAATAAAGTTATGGGGCAAAATGAAATTTCCCATCTTTGCTGACTCTCCTTGCCGCCACGTGACTCAGAAAAAGGAAAAAGAAAAGGGAGAAATTAATAAAATGCTGAAACTGCTCTCGCTGACTTTGGTTTCTGTATTGACTACGTAATAAAGTTAAAGGTTGGAGGCAATAAAAGGGTCAGGTAGATGAGTGAGTGTAAAAATAAAGTGGTGTGTTCCTCTACTTTCTAGTCATGGAGTATATATAAGCAAGCAACACTCACATGTAGCGCTATCATGTGAAAGCTCTATATTGTAAGTCTGTCTGGCCTGAAAACAAAAGTTGTGAGACAGTAGTGGAGATTATTGAAGCCATGGGAAGACCTCCTTGCTGTGACAAAGTTGGGATCAAGAAGGGACCATGGACTCCTGAGGAGGATATCATCCTTGTTTCTTACATCCAAGAGCATGGCCCTGGAAATTGGAGATCAGTTCCTACTAATACTGGTAATTATTTCTTCAGTCACTTAATTTTCAGATCCAAACTCTTTCTGTATTTCAATCTCTGATTAAACTGATGATGGCTTGTTCTTGATCTATATATCATAGATTTCTCAATAAACTGATATAGATGAAAATCTTGTTGTGTGATTAAATAGGGTTGTCAAGGTGCAGCAAAAGTTGCAGGCTGAGATGGACTAACTACCTCAGGCCAGGAATCAAGAGAGGGAACTTCACACCTCATGAGGAAGGAATGATAATTCATTTGCAGGCTCTTCTGGGAAACAAGTAATCTCCACAAACCTCTTCCTTCTCTTTTTTCTTTGTTTTAATTTAAACAAAACTTAAAGAAAGAAGGAAAGAAAATTCAGCCACATACACAGAGCTTCACCAGTCACCTCATGTCTTTTTCAATTTAAATTGAAATAAATTTTTATATATTTTTAAATGATATCTGTCTGAAGAAGTGAAGTTATATTGATGGTTGAGCAGATGGGCAGCCATAGCTTCGTACCTACCACAAAGAACAGATAATGATATAAAGAATTATTGGAACACACATCTAAAGAAGAAGCTGAAGAAATTTCAAGCAGGCTTGGACCCCCACCTTGTGTCACCAGACTCAACCACCTCTGCTCAGCTTGTATCTAAGAGCTTTCATGACAGAACAAATTTAGATATGAGTAACAACAACACTTCATCTCTTAGGCTTAGTCAGTCCCAGTCCCAGTCTCAATCTCAGTCTCAGTCCTCATCCTCCACCACCTACGCCTCAAGCACTGAGAACATCTCACGCCTCTTACAAGGTTGGATGAGATCATCCCCAAAGCCAGACAACAACAACAACAACAGTAATCTTCTCCAAGTAACCAAAGACAAGGAGCTTCATCAAAACAACAACAACAACGTTAACAGCTTTGAAAACAGTAATAAGCCAATGATGGTGAAGTCTGCATCAGTACCTGCTGCTTTAAATTTTGTGTCCTTTCATCATCATCAAGCAAAAGATGAGCAAGAGGGTGGTGGAGATATGGTGTCCCATAATGAAGAGTTTGATTCTATTCTGTCGTTTGAGAACCTAAACAATGCTTCTGCTTGGGACAAGTCAACTTGTGATTCTGTTCTTGACAAGAGGTCTGATGAAGCTGCCGCAGCTGAGAAGGTTCATGATAATAATAAGCAGAATAGTGCTCCTCCTTTGTCGTTTCTTGAGAAGTGGCTGTTTGAGGAAAATGTAGGCCATGAGGAGATGATGGAACTATCCCCTATGTTCTAACATAGAAGCAAACGTATAAGATCAATCCCTGATAATTATTGTTCTGGAGTATTATGACAATTAACATACATGACAAGTCAGAGAAAAATTAAGGACGCAAGGGGAGAAAAAACAAAATGAAAGAAAAAGTAAGAATTTTCATCCTATATATGATGAGGGTCTTGTAGTTAGGATCTCTGATCTCTTTCAACATGTAACTTGAAGTTTATGAGTGATTTATCACAAGCAAGCTCTTAGTGAATCAGTTAACCCCAGCTCACTGCCTTGCAAAAACTGCAAATGTTTATTCCTTAGCTTGAGCAAGAGCCCCAATAATAAGTAATTTTCTGATATTCCCTTGGTGCACTTATGAAATTTTTAGCATTTGGTGTATATATTCTTCTCCTTCTTTTCTATTTCTTTTTTTTACTGTTACATGTAGTATCTATACCAAAAAAAAAAAAAGGCGAAAAACACACAATGACACAAATATATATGCAATTGGACCATAAGTGATTAATTAGAGTGGAACCTATGACGTGACCATTGTTTCCAAAGTGTAGAGGCTTATATGTGCTCACTTAAAATCATTGATATCATGGCCAGTAAACTTTAATTAATAGCTTAGATCGAGATGGCCCATTATTAGGCTAAATCATCAATGTAATTACTATTGATGATTACGAGTAGTCTATATGAAAACCTACCAAGCCTATTGGTCGTAAATGATCATTAATATTAATTGATGCTAGCTAGCTACTAAACATTTCAGAGAAATTAATAAAAGGGCATTTCAAAAGATAGGGAAAAATACCCAAAACAGAAACACATATATTGGCAAGGCAGTGGCCGTTGGACTTAGGGCTCAAGCTATATATATATATATATAGTATTATAGAATCAATATAAATGAACCTCTACAAGGAGATGAGTGAACTTTTATTATACTGGGACTAAAAAGGGCTATACGAAAGAAGGAAAAATAGCCAGATAAGAGTGAAACAGGATGGGTGTCACGAAAGTCTTGCAACCAAATAAGGCAAAATAATGAATGGGTTGCCTCATCAAAGTCTTTTTCCTTTAAGAAAAAAAAAATGTAATTTTTTGTATGGGAAACCTGTGATCTTCTTCATCTTTCGGTGTGGCATATGGCCACAGATCATGCAGCCACCTATATATGTTCGTCTATCACAAGATATCTAACAAAATGGGTTTCAATCTTCTGCTGCTGCATCAGCTTTCACCGCAGAAGCTCCAAACCAATCATAACTCGCCATGTGTCGTCATCACGCCCTCACCTTTCAGGTCTCGTATAAAGTAGTAGTGGTAGTATAGTATAATAATGCTGACAAATATTAATTATGAGTAGCAATAAAAACAAATATATTAATAAACCAAAACTATTTGGTGATGTTGAACACCAGTTAATGCAGCATGTTGTGATTGGCAGTGTGACAACTAGAGATGAGGTGCGTCATTTAATAGCCTAAAAACTATTCTTAAAATTTAATAATCCCACAAAATTATTAAGTACTGCTATATATAGATACATGGAATAAATAATGAACATGAAACTAAGTTTCCGTAGAAATAATGTCATTCAATTTTATACTTATCCTTTATATTCAACTTAAATTTTCATTTCCCAATAGATATACAAATATTCCCAACCCATCATATGTACTACAGTTCAATATATTTACACGACATGTTTTATTTATTCTACTAGCTAGGGTTTTTCTTCTGCTTCTGTATTCTTCCCCATGTACTGTAAATCTAAATATATAATCACTGCTTGTTTCAGCAAGAGAAACTCACAGTAGTGTGTGAAACTGATACTCTGAAGGACAGAGAAGGAAAGTGGAAACCCTAGAAGCTGGAAATTAAATGAAGGAAGAAGATGATGAGATATAAATGCGAAAGGTGTCAGTGTTGGGATCATTTAATTTATTTGTGAATTTTATGCGTGCCATACCTCTTTTTTTTTTTTTTTTTTCCTCCTCCCCTTTTGCCTCCTTTCTGGGTAATGGAATAATGTGGGGTTCCCCCAATATGGGAACCCTAGCTAGCTACGTTTGTTATTTTGGTTTCTTTTTTGTTTTTTAATACTATCGTTCTTCCTGATCCATATGCATGGTTCTCTTTTTATTCATTATACTTTTCTGACTCATTTAATATTCCACTGTAACTCCATGCTGGTGACAGCCCACACATTCATTGTTATTCTTTATTATTTAGCTTTTCTAATTTTACTGTCATATTTATGTTCTTGTTGTTACCCATATATGTATATCAGTGTATCTATCTCGAAAACCAGCAGGGGTCGGTTTCTCTGTTTCTGTCTTCTAAAAACATAAGACTGAAACCGTACGAGGGTTTTGCATGTAGTTATGCAGACCTGCGTCCAATATAGTGCCGAATATTTGACAAATAAAACTGAAGCAATGAGTCTCTCTCTCTCTGTTTTTTTTTTTTTTTTACTTTTTTAACTAATTTAACTCATTTAGTCCAATGGCACGACAAGCCTGCCTACTTACTGTACGTAGCTGGAATTTAATTAACATGTACAACTGCGCTTATTAAAGACAAGGGAGTTAAAATGACAAAAAAAAAAAAAAAGAGCACATATATATTAAGAGTTTAACAAACAACATTAAAATTATTTATTAAGTCTTGAATTATAATAAAATATATCTATAAGTGCAATAAATATTCAACAGAGCTTGCTATATTAAGTTTGGAAATTTGATATTACATCTCTAATCCTGAATCTAAGTACTTAACTAATTTAGATAAATTAGTTTGAAAGGTGAAGGGATTGTGGCAGACTCTCCTTTCAAAGCTGAGAGCTCTCTGGATTAAAATGGTGGATTTGAATATTTGCAGGTTGAGTCTGACTGTCTTTTACTAGTTCAAGCGGTAAAAAATGAGATGAGATGCCCAGAGTGGGATTGCTTGAGTATGGTAGAAGAGATCTCTAATCTTGGTAAAGCCTTAAGCTTCTCTTTAGGTGGATCCGAAGACGATGTAACCAGGCTGCTAACTGGTGTGCCCGGAGAAGAGCTCGAAAGACTGGGCTGCTCAGCCCCCTTCTCCTAGCTGAGGACTGCTTAAGAGCTAGGAAAGGTAGTGGGTAGTTGTTTTTGTTTTGACTTGTAGATTGCTCTACTCTGATCTATTAATCGTTTGGTACTTTCTATTTCTGTTTCTGTTTTCTGTCGATGGTTCAGGTTTGGATGTAGTTTCATCGCTTTTGCTTATGGAATGATAAATTAATAATAAGGTTAGATGAAGGAAATTAGTTAATATGATATGTATTTTTTAAAACACCCTAGTCATTTTTCTTGATTCTTTCATTTTCTCTCATCTTTGATTATTTTTAAAGGAGCATTAATAAGGATAAATTAAAAAAAGATTATTAAATATAAGAAATATGTCTTATATTTAGAACTAAGATCAACTCTCTAAATTTATCCTATATTAAAGACCAGCGGGAATAATTCTGACAAATGCAATATGAACTCGGATCCCAAAAATATTTTTGTGTAATATTAAATTATATATCTATCTACAAGAGTTAAGTAAATTGTTTGGAAAAAAAATGATAAATATGAGAGATATAATAAACTAAGGTCTTACATGACCGCCCTAAAATATTTTTTAGGACAAAAGATATGATATATCATCTTATTAGTAAAAGAGATAATAACTGAAATACTCTTTTTTATCCCTAATATAAGACATATTTTACTAATTTAATTAAATTAAGAAAGTTAGTTAATATAACATGTATTTTCTAAAATATCATAATCATCTTTCTTAATTCCCTTATTCTTTATCTTCTTTAATTATTGTTAAGAGAGTATAAATAGGAGGTAAATTAAAAAAAAAGATTGATCGATATGAAAAATATATCTTATATTTAGGATAAGATTAACTTTCTAAATATATCTTATATTAAACGCGGGAGTAAGTAGGTTAGATTATCTCATGGAAGACTTCTCTCAGCATCCAAGATTGACGAATAAATCCTGTTTAATATAGAATAAAAATCAGAAGTTATATATTGAATTATGACTTAAGTACTTGAGAGATATATATAAACAGAGTTAGATTTGAAAAGGCTAAAGAGATTAATTGAAAGTTGAAGATAAGTGAGATAGAAGAGGCCCATATAACATCAGATTGTCACACTTGTACCTACCATTGCATGGCTGTCATGTGAGAGATAAGAGAGACTGTATATATAAATATGAAGCTCATGAGCAAGATGCTTCTCTTTTGCACAAATCCAACCAGCTTTGGGACCACCCCCAAATGAAGCGTCCAATGCAATTTCAACAAAGAACATGGAACTAATTTCTATTAAGGAATTTTATAACACTCACTGACCCCATTGGCACTGTTTCGTCTTTAATATCCCAATTTTAATTAATTACGGAGTGATCCCACTGCCTCGAAGGCAAATTAAAGTAGTGTCCAATCACATCCTCAAAATAAAACGTTTGGCTCTCTCTCCTCTCTGAATCAACGTCTGAGCTATAATAATGTCTGAAAATGAAAGTGAGGTGAGAGTTTGCTTGCTGTCTGAACCATACCATTTCCTCCTCTAATCTAATCTATTAAAATGTAAGAGCCAGATACCTACTTTATATTTATCAACAAGTTAGTTAAAAGTAATTAAAAACACTAAATATAGTAAATATATAAGATACCTACTTTCTTTTTTTAATATACCCTTATTTATTAAGAGATATCACAAATGGAAAAATAGAAGAAAGAGAATGTAGGGGAGAAAAATGATGAGAAAGGACGTGGCAGATTTGACAAAAAATAAATAAATGCAGAGACAAAAACAAAGTGGGTCTTATAAAAAAATCACACCCCTCACAAATTTGACTCTTATATTTTGAATCAAAGGAATATTAATTGGCCTTCAAAATCAGGCTCGCCACTCCCACCACTAATCCCAGAAAGAGAGTCAGGCAAGGAAAAAAAAAATCCCAGAAAGAGAGTTCTCAATTACTCTAAACCATCAGATATTCATCATGCATCATAAATTTCACCGCATTAGAGACAAATAGAGAGAGACAACAAAACTACAATATTTTTTTTTTATGTCTGCTGCCGTCCTTTTTCCCTTTCTATTAAATCAAAATCTAATAGTTCACATCTAATATTTTATGAAAATATTATTATAATGGAGAGAAGGATGAAAAGAAAATATTAAATGTAGACTATTAGATTTTGATCCAATAATTATAAATGGAGAAAAGGCCGGCAGTGGACAAAAAAAACAAGGAGAGAAGCTATATCCTTATAACATGTTAGTGCAACTTTCTTCTTGATTAGTGTCCAGTGATCACATAAATTCAAATCTCTTTTTGCATCATGTTGCCAGACTAATTAATCCTGTCAGGAACTCGTCATTTTCTGCAATTACAAAGGTTCTATTAATCTCACCTTGTACTCAGACGTCACAAAGAGAGAGATTATCTTATATATGACCATGACTATTATCCTAGAGGTTTATCTAGCGGGAAGATTTAATATTTTTCTTTCAAATTAAAGGGTAAGGCACCAACGAATTAGGGTTACAAGCAAATCAAACCCGCGACCCCCTTTCAAGACTTTCAATAAAGGTTTAACATTTATTTGTTTTTAATTCATAGGCGCTTTCATTTCACTATTTTCCCTCAACATATTCTAAATTATCTTAATTCAAGAAAGCAAAGTTTTACGAATTTCATATTGAACTAAGATTTGAAGAAAAAGGGGTACAATAATTTATTTATAATTGAATCCAATTTTTTTAAAATATGATTTTTGTAATCAAATAATTAAATTAATATATATTATAAAATAATACTTCATAATTGATAGTGACCTGATGTGACCAACCAACGGGTCAAACCGATATCCATATTCTTCACCTAACCCACAACCTTCGGGTTAGATGATCTTTTCTCAAGAAAATGAACTAATGAAAGGTGACAATTAGTTATACCACCTTATTCGGAACTGATTTCGCGAGAATCCTCGTACCTCGCATTACGTATCACTGTCTATCTGAAACTAAAGATCACATAACGAGGCAAATCCTAGAATAGCGTTTCTTATAATAAGCATGTTGACAAGTGGGTTTGAATGATGCAATTTGAAAAACAAGTCTGTGTCTCCCCCGTGAGCTTAAGCTTTTGGGCACTTGGAATCATATTACGTCCTAATCCAAAGGCTTCCCACCAAAAATTCTCAATAAAATGTATGTTATATACTGATCCATCAGCTTACATGTCAACGTATTATACATTGTGTGGTCAACAAGCAAAACAAAAAAAAACAAAAATTGAATCTTGCAACAGTTGAACATTGTTCATGTATGATTTGGCAAGGGAGGTGGTAAGTCGAAAAATGAATAGAATGACAGACCATGGGAAAGGTCATAGAGGACATATTGTAAATCAGCTCAGTCCTCTTTGCATCCTGTTTCAGTTGAGCTCCAAGCACTCTGAGATGCACAAATTTTGGGTTTAAGAGGATAGAAAAAGATGGTTGTTAGCGAAAATACTGATTGTTGATATGATCGTACCTATACAGAGCATAAGGCAGCTTCTCTAATGAGACTATGAGATGAGCTCATCAAATCTCCATAAAGTATTTGTCAATGACATAAACAGCCAGGATATAGCTCATCATTGTCACATTCTCTGAACTTCTTCATAGATTGAATTGAAGAGAGCAGAGGATATGTATCTCTCACCAAAACTTGGGAATATAACCTTCATACATGCAATGATTAGAAAGGTTAGAATGTAGTTTTTTTTTTTTTTCCGTGAGAATAATACACTGTAAAGGCGTCAATCAAAAGCATAGTTTGGGTGAGATGGTGTAGAGAGCAAAATAAACTAATACTATAAATTTAACATTCTGAAATTCATGCTGAAAGCCTTCTGACCAACCCAGCCACCTAAATGTACAGGGAGACAAACTTTTGAGGACTGCATGGACTAGTTGTGGTCTGAAAACAGCACGCACTCACCCCACAAAACCCCTTCCACACCAGGCACACGCATACACACATTCTTGTTAGGGTATTTCTAGTACTAGTAGCATCTAAGAAAGCTAAACTGTTTAAAAAGATATGGACTTACTACAATGAGCTTTCCAACATTCTCAGGCCGTCTTGCTACACTTATGGCAGCAGCTGCAGCAGCTCCTGAAGAAATCCCAACCTAACCAAAGTTTGGATCAATTATAATATAATACATATACATATCCTGAAAAATACAAGCTACTTCTCACATCACAGAAATATTGCGATATCAAGAAGCATATTAACAGGATTCTGAAACTAGAACAAAAACACAACCATTGTAAAGCTATATGCAGACGCCTACTTCTGTTTACAAACAAACCAAAAAATAATAATGAAATTAAAAACATATAAAACAGAATAGATGATCATATATATCAAGAAGTTTGAATTTTCAGCCTACCAGTAAACCTTCTTCCAAAGCTAATCTCTTTGCCATTTCAATAGCTTCAACGTTGGTAACCTGTGCTCTCAATGGGTCAACTTTTAATTTAAGATAATCTGTGTAAGACAACTATTAATATAAAGTGCTTCAAAATGGTAAATAGAATAACATCAAAGCAGAACTCAAAAGCATCTTGTAAGCTTTGTATGAAGCTTCAAGTATAGCAATTAAACCCTGCTGATGACTCCAACAATTGAACTCTCTCACCCAGAATTCAGCCACCCTCTAATTCTCCAAAAAACTGATTTCAAATCAAAAGCAGTTACAGCTTCCTCCTATAATCCACCTCTCCATTTTATTTCTGGTCATTTGCATCTTACTCAAATTTATCCAATGTCAAGGCATGTTAATTGAAAATCTGAAAGGTTCAACTTTTCATATTTTTATACATGCATAAAGCTTCACTAAAGGGTAAGGAAATCCCAAAGTCAAGATAGGTTATCATGACAGGCAATGTGAGAAATCAAAGTGGATAACCAAGGGTGACCCAGTGCACAAAGCTCCCCCTAGGTGGGGTCTAGGGAGGGATCAAAGCAGATAATCAAGGAGGAAGATTATTTTTTCTATTACCTTGATAACCTCATCAAGCAATTTGACATCCAAAATGCTTGGCAGATAACCTAAAACAAAATCTCTAATATTGTCAAAAGATTATAATCAAATTTTTCTTGAATAAAATTTTGATCAAAACAAGCCATACGATAAGACAAAAGAAGTTAAAAACCTTTACATTAAAAAGTTTGGAAGAAGATTCTGACCTGGATTGTCCCCTGAGATTACACTTCTCTCCGCAGGTTCCACACCAACAACCTAAGTAAACAAAATTATGGTTAAGAAGAAGAAAAAAGCTACACTCATGCATTCTCCAATTTCATTTTCTTTATTCTCTGCCAGAGGGAAAAAAGCACACACCTTTATTTTTTTGTTCACAAGTTTGAGATATTTCCCAGCTCCTGTAATAGTGCCACCAGTTCCAATCCCAGCAACCAGTACATCAACATTACCCATGGTATCCTCCCATATCTCTGGCCCTGTAGTTTCGAAGTGGATCTGTAATTGGTGCATATAAAACTCAATAACATGTACCTTATTTTAATTCCTGTTACAATATAGTTGTGATGCATGCCCTTGTTTTCACTCATGCAAACCCAATGTAACATAAAAGCATTTAATGAGATACGATGAGATGGATTAGAATTAACCTTCACATTAGTCGTGTTATCAAATTGCCGAAACATGTAAGCATTGGGTGTTCTAAGAACGATTTCTTCAGCTTTGTCAACAGCCCCCTTCAGACCCTTCTCGTGATCTGTCAAAACAATCTCTGCTCCAAATGCACGTAAAAGGATTCTTCTTTCAATATTTATAGAAGCAGGCATGGTGACTATAAGTTTGTATCCCTTCGTAGCTGCAATGAAAGCAATACCCAGTCCTGTATTTCCAGTTGTTGGTTCTACTAAAATAGTCTGCACAAATGCAAAATCAGCAATATAAAGAAAGTCAGAGCAGTGAAACTCACGCTGATCTAGAAACCATTAAATATTCAAAGCTTACCTTGCCAGGAGAAATGGCTCCGATTTCTTCAGCATCGGTCAACATGCTATAGCCAATTCTGACAAGTTTAACAACAAAATCAGTTAATTCATGATTTGCTCCAGTCTAAGATTCATAGGGCATATTGCAATGGAAATCATGAAATAGAAAGATCAAAATAGTAGCCTAATAAAAGTCTCAATGTCAAACAGATGTAGTGCCCTCACAAAAAATATCCAATCTACATCACAAATGAAATAAAGGGCGAAGATATAACTGAATATGAAATTTTGACATTGTAAGGAATGCAGAATCATACAATTTCATGACATAAAGTAGTACCTGTCCTTGACGCTTCGGCAAGGTTCCATAGACTCAAGTTTTGCAGCAACATTTCCCACACAGCCTTCTGTCACCTTATTGAGGTACACCATCGGTGTATTTCCGATCAACTACATCAATTTGCAAAAATAGTCAAAAGGATACAGAAATCAAATTGTGAAACGAAAATGGTACAGGATAAGTCATCATTATACTCCAATGAAGATAAACAGGATGCATATATGCTCATGTCCGAATAAACAGTATGGCTAGTTATAATTCATCAAATAGGTTTTTTTATAATACTTCAAGAAGGGTCGTGGAAGAAACGTATCAAAAGAAAATAAAAGTGGAAAATTTTTGGGAATAGAGGAATTCACTGCAAGCATCAAATAGGAAGGCATGGCCAAAATGCTTCAGTAGGGGTCACAGAATGGAAAACCTGTGTGACGTCTTCAGCAATGTTGACAGAATCAAGCTCTTGTCTAATGGAGTAGACCACCGGCGAAGCTTTGGCGGAGATGACGGAGGGAAGGCTACGGGAACAAACACCGCCATTTACAGGTAAGAGAAAGGTGCGGGCTTTAAGCGGAAATAAACGGTGGGGTTTGGTTGGAATAGCGAAAGGATGAGAAAGAGGGAGTGAAGATGATAGTGCCATCAAGGACAGGAGAGAGATTTCGAGGAGACACAGAAGGGGTTTAAGGTGGGTTTTCGCTTTTTCCTCTATTGCTGTCGTCGACCGAATCATAGGCCGTTGCGGCAGGGGCAGGCCTTGGGCCGCAGGTTAGTTAGAACTTGGGTTCAATTCGAGTCTCTTCCACTTATCTCCAAACTAGAAAATGAATTCGATCCAATTTCGACTCAATTGTATCAAAAAAAAAAAAAAAATTCGACTCAATTAATAATTCCACCAAAATACACACACACATATTTCAGAAATAAAAAAAATTGTTAATCTATCTAATTACTAAATACGGGCAAAAAAAAATCTAATTACTAAAGTAATGGTTTTTTATTTAAAAAATAGATGTAATTAATTTAATTGGTAGAAAATGTTAGTTCTAATTAATTAATTAGTTCAATTGATAGGATCCTGGAAAAACATTTTGAACTTTCACTACTTAAATAAAGGTGTTTGAACTTGATAGAGTGAAGTTTGTTTGTATGAACATGATAGAATACTGGTAATGGTGTTTACTTTGACAGAACTAGGGAAAATGTTTTTGAACTTCGAAGGCAGGACAACTCCGGGGGAAAGCGCAATCTATATAGGAGCTTCATTTGGTTGTTGATAATGGGAATCTCATAAATTATTCGCGTGGTTGAAAATGAATGAGAAAAGAGAAGAAACCCCCTGCCACCCCGGTTGGGGGGGGGGGGGGTTGGTTCTGAAGAAGAAGAAGACAAATGTAAGTGTGTGAGTGTATCTATAGACTATAAGTAGGGTAGGTACGTACAAATCCCCTGTGAGCTTAGTTGCTTTGTTAGATCTCATCAATGTGAAATGCTTGACTTGTCCATTACATCATATATTCATAGACTAAATTAGAAATCAAATGTTTCAGAGCTGACCCATCTTCTCTGACTGGCGTAATGGGGTGTTTGAGCATTTATTGCATAAACCCAAAAAAATAGAAAATATTGCAACTGATTGCCTAAATCCTCTTTTATATCCTAACTATTCTTTATAATAGCATTACACAATGTGATTATCAGAATCAAAATTAAGGGGGAAAATGTTCTAACAATATAACCTACTGCTCAATTTCTCACCAAAAATTTCTTGGTGCAGGCATTGATTTTAAGCCAGTATCTGTACTAGGAGGAGATCTATCAAAACGCTTAGACCAGTGTAACTTGAGCTTCAGAGCAGGGACCTTACGTGCAACAGCCTGCCATATCATCTGGACAGCATCACCTTCCCTTGATGGGAACTGATACTCAAAGAAATGTTCGACCTCTTTCAACTTGTTCCACATTTGGGTCCATTCTTGTTTCCCAATACTCCTAATGAAGTTGATCAGAAAATTCTCTCTGAGAGCATCCCTTGTGGGAACAAATATGCAGAACTCAGAGTAGTCAAGCACATCTTCATATGGGAGCTCAATTTCGTCACTGATTATGACAGGAACACAATGAGTAGCAATGGCATCAAATAATCGGTTCGACGAGGGGGTGTCACCAGCAATGTTGAGGCAGAATTTGGACGAACGCATTCCTTCTGTAGCTTTCTGGATCCCACCCCTCTGAATACTCCCAAAAGAAAAATGCACATCCTTTTCATCTTTCAGAAGATAAAATAACTCTTGCCGAGCTAAACCTCCCTGAGCATTACCAGAAAGGCAGAAACTTCAACCAAGTACAAATTTTGACAAAGAAAAAGGCAGGCATGACTGGGAATCAAAAGCATAGGTGTACAAGATATTACTACTATAGGGATTAACTACCATATTTTATAATTTCACCAATTAAATCAGAATTCTGTATTCCTTCCCCATAACCAAATTATAATGTCTTGTCTCTTGTGGCTGCATATATATACGGCCCCCTCCTCCTAATTACGGGACTGTAAGCAATTTATTAATCCGCTTGCATATTCTCTCTGTCTCAGTGAAAACTAGAAGAAACAACAGAACCAAAGATATTAATCCACTAGGAGGGAAACTCACATCTTTTCTATATATTGCTCCTTGGAAGTAAAGCAGTGTTGGGCGGCTATCAAATGCTGAGGAGTCATCAACATAGGATGCCACTAAGTGTTTGTAAGGTGCAATCACATCTTTCTGAACATTAGCAATGGTTGGAGGATATCTCCCAAAGTCTGCAAGTATGAACGTGGCAGGCCACAATTGCTTTCTTGCCTCCAACATGCTATTTGGATGGTGTGCCAAAATCAAGTGGTCCCTTCCTCCAGATCTCTTCCACTCCTTTTGAGCTGTCAGATACTCCACTAACTTGTCTTGTAGTACATCGTTCATGTTTTTCTCTTTGGTGGGTATCTTAGCTTTAGCGAATCGGTTGTAGCTCAGAGAAGAAAAGAACGGCACAAATATAATGTCCGCTTCGCTAGAGTTATGAACTCTGATTGCAGAACCACCATGGGAGGGTTTAGGTAGTTCTGAAGCCAGCAGATCCAATGTGAGCCAATATTCTATGCTGTGTTGCAAATTCAAACCTCCAGGATATTCTGGTATTTGACTTGTTATATCAGGCCAAACGCTATTTCCTTTGGGTTTCCAATCCAAGAGACGAAAATGAAATTGCGGGGGTAAATCATACATGAAAACCTTCAAAACAGATTTATTATCAGTTGTGGTGCATGATTGGCTTCCGAATGAAGTTCCTGAATGTTGGATCTGCACGAGAGAGTCTGAATCATCGGCAGTGGAAAAAAGCTTTGGAGTGGGAAATCCCGCGAACTGAGCGCGCCCCGTGCTACGCAGAACAAAGAACCAAGAAAGAGCGAAGAGGATTGAGATCATCATAAAGAAACAATACAATGAACTCCGAGACATAACCTTGATAGAAGACGCATGCCTATCCGCCATTGTAGAATATAAAGAATCGAATGCATAGAATCAGGCGGCACGAGATAGAATACCCGAACGTAAATCCCAGATTTGAAGGCCAAGAACAGAGCATAAAGCCGAAGCAGAAGAATTCACCGGCAAAACTCGTGTGAACCCATTATTGAAATTGCCAATGCAAGAAATGAAGAAAAGAATGGACCATCAACAAAATAAACTCGACAGACCCAAAAGAAGACAAATCCGATTTGTTCCTAAAAAAACACGGAGCAATCAGAATGCAAAGGAGAAAGAAGAATGAGAAAAATGGAAGCAAAAGAGTAGGAAAGAAACGAGTGAGTGAGAGAGGAGAGTGGCGATCGAAAAATGAGAAGAAGCATGTGCAGGTTCTTGGGAGGCAGGGAGGAAGGGAGGAAATGAAAGGAAGAAGCGAGGGAAAGGGGAGGCTGTAACTGACTCTCGAAGCGGACTCCCCCAGGCAATGACTTTACCTCCACATTTTTTTGGTACATTTTATCAAATGATATTCTATTATCCGTATTGCAAAATATATGTGTGTGTGTGTATTAAAAGCACAAACCAAAAAGGCAGTATTATATTCTGTTTTCTGTAATCAACTTCAGCTAATGGCATCAAATTCAACTGCCCTCCAGCATTAGTTTAGTTGGCTCCCGTTTTGGGAAGGGTGAGAGAATTTTTTTTTTTTAAAAAAAGGTTAGTGGAAATTATATATTATTAAATTAAAAATGAGTGTTGTAATATCTATATCTTAAAATATTAGGGTTGAGCTATTTCATAGACATAAATCTATGACTGCGTATATGTATCTCTGGATAAATATGCATGAATGAATATACTTATAACATGTACAAATAAATTGATAAAATATAAATATTTTAAAATACATGTAATAGTTACATACTCTACAAATCTATGAAATAAGTTAAACAAAATCGTTCTACATTGTAAATGATCATTTTGATCTATAGCTTATTGCCAAAAACACAAATAGGTCAATTATCAACAGGTTTTTTTTTAAACAGAGTCCATTGATAAGACCAATTTTTTTGATAGAATACATCAGAAGATAAACTGATGAAAACTTTGGGCGATTTATCAATTTCTCAATCCAATTGTTCGGCCTAGCTAATTATTTTAAATAGAGGCGTGGATGATAATTTATTTATTTATTTTTAATCGGTGAGCCCCGGCGAGTTTGGAAAGGGCTCCCCGATCTCCCTGTGGCCCTGATTGAGATCACTGTCCTTATATTTTAGATCAGGAAACTGAGGTACCGATCGGAAATTGGAATTGCTCAGTTATTGTGTAACACAATCCTCAGCTAAATGAATGGATTCCAAAAACCAAGAATAAGAGTTGCTTGGGGATTGTCTTTTATTCATGCAGATGCTTTTTTTATTCAGTGGGCCAAAAAGCTTCTTTTTTTTTTTGGGGTTTCCTTGTTGATTCATTGGAACCTGGGATCTCCCGCCTCTCTAAAATCTTGCAAATTGAATCTCATCAACGTTGCAACCAATATTCAAATATTGCATTTCCCTACCATACAGTCAAATTCAATGTCTCAAATTAAACCTCATGGAATAATCAATTACTTCCATTCTAATTCTAGCTCTCTCAGAGCCAGTCCCATGCTCCGCAAATTCAAAACGCAGGAAGAAAATATGGTGAATGTTTTCCATCATCCCTGGCCATTCATGGAATGTTAAAAGAAAAAGAAAATCAGAACTGGAACTGCATATCAGGGTCATATCCAAGGGCATCAAGGTGAGCAGCCATAGCCTTGTTCATGGGCGGTGGGCCACACCTCAGTATCTGCAAATTTCACAAACAATCCTCTTAATCAATAACCATCCTTTTATGATAACACGAAGAAGCTATCTAAAGAGATTAGCTTAGAGGATTATTGCCTACCCTAATATCATGTGCAGGAGGAGGACAGTGCGTTTGAATCATCTCCTTTGATACAAATCCAACATCACCATTCCATCCTTCTGGAGGCTGCACAGACCATATCATTTCATCATTCAAGTTAGACTATCCTGATTCAATCAAGGATGAAAACTTCAGTTCTCTTTGAAACAATATGGAGAGTTAGAAACTAACCTGATTCAGGACATAGTACACTTTGAAACGACCGGGATAATTAGCAGCAAGACAGTCCAGTTCTTCCTGCATATATATATAAATATGAAGATTACTATTTATGACAAGCGTCAAGATTTAGTCATTGGCTGAAAAAAAAAAAGAGGAATGCTTGTTACCTTCAAAAGAATGTCTTCATATGTGACATTGGCATAGATAAGATGCACCTTGGTGTTGTCTGTTGGGTTTTCTAAGATGGCCCTAGCAACCTTGAGCAGCCAAGAGACAAAGAATATATTAATACATATAATCCTCTGAAAGATATGACCTCTCAATGATGAGTAACCAACATTGTGTGCCTTAAACAAAGAAATACTTGGAACATTGGAGTGATTCCAGACCCTCCAGCAAGCATCCCAAACGCTCTAACTTCACCAGGTTGATACCTAAAACGTCCCTGGTAGCAGCGTTATGCCTTAGAACCAAATATCCATTTTAAGAAAGCCTTTGTTTTTGCATTATGAAGTTCAGTTTGTGCTATTAACATATATACCTTAGGCCCTTTGACAGAAAGATAATCACCAACACGCATCTCACGGAAATGGTGAGACATCCTTCCTTGTGGGTACATCTAATCAGAAGATGGACGACCAAATGTTTAGGGGCGAAATAAGAATAATAAAAAGATCAGCTCACTCAATTTAAGTCATTACAGACAGGTTCTAGATAAGCATACCTTTATAACTAGTTCAAAATATCCAACATCGGAATCCAAAGTAGTAGGTGTATATGCTTTGATCACCTCTTCACCTTGGCTATCCTTACCCCTGTTTGAAAAGTTGCTTCGTTATGTTTAAGGTTGAAAAACTGATAAAGATACAAAATGGAACTTTCCTTGGTTTCTCCTTTGGTATTTTCATATTTATCAGACACATATCTAATACGTTATCTGTCAGCATCAGTGTGCAGCAAATAACTCTAGAACAAACACAAATTGAACTGGTTTGAACCATAAGGACGAGGCGCAAGGCCCAATTAGATTGAGAAACAGAACCTGCAACTTATGTGCTGCCCAATTGGAAGGCCCAACACTGAAGTAGGCGTTGGTAGTGCAAACGTGAACTTTGCCACATTATGGCTCAGCTGTAATCGCTTAACAAGTTTGAACTCCTTGAACTTCTCTGGGTCCAGGCATCCTATAACCGCGTGGATGACAAAATGTGCGTAAAACAAGTTACTTATATACCATTACAAGAAAGATTGTATTAAGAAACTCAGTCAGGCACAGGACTTAGTTCTTCTTCGTTTCAGCCTATTAGAAGTGAAACAAAATATCATGTAAATAGTAAATCATTCTCTCTAGAGAGAAAAGTGAAAGCAACAGCTTTGCTTTCGGTACTTCCATTGTCAACTCCAGAACAACAGGATAGCTCATTTACAATTGTCCAGACCGATAAACAGGAAATAAATGAAATAAACGAAACTAGCCGGAGAAAAGTTCTCCTCTAACAAACAATAGTTCAGCATCTCAGGATTACCAATACGAAATACCAATACTGATAATAATCTGAAATGGTTTGAAGGACTAGCTAAAACAAGTAGATCAGGTTTCAAGGAACAGAATCTAAAATCCAGATTTGAGCGTCCAGGCGTCATTGAGATTAACATTCCTCATGACGATGGAAGCAAAGAAATTAAACAGACCAAAACACGAAGTGCAAGAGTCAAACCTCTGTTCTTCCTGGAAGAATAGAGATAGAACGCGGCGACCCCAATGGCTACGACAGAGAGGGCCACACCCACAAGCAATTGATTCTCCTGTGTCTGTAAGAACTCCATGCTCCGGTTCTTCGAGTGCTAGATTCGGATTCTGCGGAGTCAAATTTCTGAAGGAGGAAAATGGGATGGTTGGGCCTACGCTGAAGAGCCGAAGTTAAACATGCACAGAGTTGGAAACTACGGAGAGAAGAGCAGAGTGTGAAATTTAAAAAAGAGTAAAATAACGAGAGAAAATGAGGAATGGCAGAAGCAGAGGGGTGGTAGGTGCGAAGAGAGAGAGAGAGAGGACGATATTGGACTTGGAAGCAGACGTTAAGTAACGCAGGAGGGTCTGGTGCAACTACCAACCCAGCAACCCCCTTGCCATTTACCTTTGGAAAAAAAAAATAAAACCAGAAATTAATGCGTTCAATGGATCACCATCATCAACCATTTTTTGGGGTAATAATTTGTATTTTTGATCACCATCATCAACCATTTTTTGGGTAATAAATTGTATTTTTTTATCAAAAATAATAAATTGTATTAATGAGTTGCATTAGTTGTTGGCGAAAAAATGTCTATATAGTTGCCCTATTATTGTATCATAACTCATATCGTATATAAAAAAAAAAAACCATAAACACGCAGTCTAAATGCCTTTTCGTTTTAGTTGTTGAGGAGTGTGTTAACCAATATTATTAAGTATGTTTGGAATAGCTTATGGAACCTCCATAAATGTTTATAAATCGTGATTTATATAAATCGGGCTTATGCAATCGCATAAGCTCAGGCAAACACACAATTAAGTTTGGACCAGCCGATTCAAGCAAAAAACTGATAAATTGGTCACATAATCGATCCGGTTTGGCTAAATAACTGGTTTAACCGATTTAATTTTTTTATTTAAAAAATAATTTAATTCATTTTTAAATTTTTTTTTTCAGAATTTCATATTAATAATATTGGAATATTCACTTTCTCACTAGTTTGCCCTGAGTTAGTGACATTTTAATTCTAATCTAACTTACTAACCCTTAATCAAATACGCTAACCGGTTCAATATTCGATTCGTATTTAATAACCTTAGTTTTAACGACATTCAAGATAAGAATATGAAATGAGTTTTGTTTAGAAAATCATTTTTTCATGCTTCCTAAACAAGCACTAATTTCTTTTAATAAATTGAAAAGGATTTTTATTCTTAAATTCCATTTGAATGTTTGGCATCATGTTGTAGGGGAATTATATTCAAGTTTCAAACAATATCAACTGACACAACAAGGTCTCATAGGATTATCAAATTATTATGAAGTATCATATAACCTTTGAGATTTTTTTGAATCGAGAGAAGATAAGTTTACTTTAACTTATCATTAGTGATACAAACACAAATTAAAATGCTTCAATTGAAAATTGGTTGTGCCACTAATGATAATACATATTAAATTTATCAGTTTCAATAAATTGACTACAAGTCCCTTAGGAGGTCATAATAATTTGATAATTTTATAAAATCTGATCTCAATATAATTTTTCTTTTATATTAGAGAAAATTATCTATAAATACTTTATTGAAAACTTATTTATCAAATAGGATCTTTAGGTGCAAACAATCTTCCTCATATGCAAAAGATTTTCCTTTATGTTTAAATAAATTTTTCCTATTTTCAATATATCTTATTTATGTGATATTCATTTTTGTTTGAATAATCTTCTCTTATATATAAAAAATACTTTTTCAAATATCATTTTATCAAATAAATTTTTAATAAAATATTAATTGACAATTCTCCGTTTATATTATTATATCACATCAACGTGGAACGCGCCCTGGCTTGGCACCTGGTTTCAAAATCCTTGTTTCTGACCAATTCGCACGGCGCACATGGTTTCCTCTCCTCTTTCTCTATTGTTGGCGTTCGTCGATGTATCCTACTTTCCTTACTGGTGGGAGACTTAATTTTAATTTTCAAGTTAACTCAATTATTCAATTTCCAAATAAGCAAAGAAATATAAAATAAGATAAAGGGTTAAGGAACAAAAATACCAATAATTTTTTATTCATAATGCATCCAACACCATATATATTTTAGAGGTATAAAAATACACATAAATATTTAAAATGAGAGTAAAAATGATAGCACCATTAAATTTAATATAACATCGTTAGATATGTATGTTCAAAAAAAGTATGGATCCTACAACAAAAAGTAACGATTTTATGTCAAATTTAATAGCGTTGGTATTTTTGCTCTCATTTTAAATAGTCATGGGTATTTTTGCACCTATATACATTTCAGAGGTGTAAAAATACACATAAACATTTAAAATTAGAGTAAGAATGACAGCACCATTAAATTTGATAAAACATCGTTAGGTATACATGTGCAAAAAAAGTGCGAATATCACTACAAAAAATAACAATGTTAAATCAAATTTAATAATATTGATATTTTTACTATTATTTTAAATATTTATAAATATTTTTATACCTCTAAAATATATATAATACTATATATACTATTAATAAAAGTTGATAGTATATTCACACTTTTAGCTTAAAATAAATTTTAAAAGTTAAACACCCACGTCCTTTAGCAGAACTTTTAAGTGTCCCAATCAAAAGGACCCCTTGATGAAGGGGGTAAGCACAGTACGAGACCACTGACAGCAAAATATGTAGTCTATTATTAGTAATTCTAAGATAATTCCTAGCAACAAAACCGGCAATCACACAATTTGATCAAGAAAAAAAAAAAATTCTAAGGTTTTTGCTCCTCAGTTAATTCCTCTTTCTTTTAGGGTCTGTTTAATAAGAGGAAAATGGAAGAAAAGGGAGAAGAGGAAAAAATTGTATGAGTTATATTTTAAAAAATTAGAAAAATGGGGTTATAAAATTTTAATAAATATAAGATGTAAAATAAAAGAGTAATAAAAATTAATTAAAAACTTACAACCCCACTTCTTCAATTTTTTTAAATTTAAGTTATAAAAATTTTATCTCTCATATGTCCTCCATTTCTCTCTAAATCCCTCATACCAAACAACTCCTTAAAGGAAGTGACTCATTATTTGAAGGAGCATAAGAATCTATATAGTTACCAAATTTACTTTTCCTCAGTTTCGAATGACAGCAAAAATGCAAATAGTTATAATAGGTGAAATGTTGTGGTTGATTTTTAACTTGAACTTATTGCAACTAGCAGAGACCAATTGCCATACAGAAAAGGAAGCTGGTGTAAGGAAGGAAAATAATTAAATGGAGAATTATATTTGCCATATCCTCCAGGTTAATTATGCCACATTTCTTCGTAAGCCATCTCATTTTGCTGGGGATATGGATTTGCCTCAAGCTAATTAGGTTAATTACATAATGTTCATATGCTAAGTAAATGAATTTGAAGAAAAATGATAAATATAAAAGATAAAATGAGTTTTAATAACTATAATATGCTTGTTTTTACCAACATGTATATTAATACATTATTACAACTTTAAATATTTATCAATTTGATAATTTCCATTTTATTTGTAAATGATAAATATAATTAATAATAAAAAAATTATGTAAGTATTAAGTAACTAAGTCTTGTCCTGAGAAATAAAAAAGAAAAGACGGGAGAAAAGGCAAACATGGAACAGTGCTTCTTCCACATCTTCTCCTGCCTTCACTCCTCCTTCCTCATCAACTTCTTTTCACACTAACTAACACTTAAAAACGTACATATGCATTCCCAGTGGCCACCCTATATTGGCTATTTATGGATTGAATCTTGTCTTGTAGTATTGGATCAAAATATCAAGAAATCACGGCGTAGTGAAGAAAATCAAGATATCGTTTTAAGGTTTTTAATGCTGATAAATGAGTTTCTGAAAAGCAGAGCACATAGCATAATGCTCGATAGGATGGTATAGCTTGGTCCCAACAACCTTTACGTTACGTTTGGTATATTAGAATTGAAGATAGAGAACTGAAAATAAGATGAAATTCTAAAAATAGGATGTTTGGTACACTAGAATCCACATCCTCCAAGAATTTACTTTTATAAAAAAATGATGAACCCACATGAAGAATTGAGTTCCACTCCCATAAAGCTAGGATCATATCTATTTTATCCCTTTCCATTGCAGCCCAACTCTCGTCCTCCCTCCCTCCATAGTATTCTATCGAAAATGACGGTGATGATCCTCCACAGCGACGACGGCAATTGTCCTTAGCCTTCGACAGAGACGACAACCCTTCTCCACTAGCGACGGAGGCAAACGCATTTTCGTCCTCCAGCAGCAAATGCAACTTCATCCTCCTCTCCTTCAGCGAATGTGATCCATCACCTCAATCTGTCGTCGCATCAAAGATTCAAAATTCTGGAAAAAGGAAAAAGAAAGTCGCATCAAAGATTTAAAATTCAAAGCCTTTGTCTTCTTCTCCATCACCTCGATCCGCTGTCGCTGATGCACACGCCCAAGATTTAGGTCGCTGGTATGGATTTTATAATTGTTGTAATATTCTTCTTCCCCCTCTGCTTGGAACGACTTTGTCTTATGTATGGTGGGTTTTAACTTTTAATGTTTGATTGATTCAGATCTGCCTCCCCAGTTTGAACCTTACCAGCCTCTGCTTGCAAGATTCAGATTTGCCTCCCCTGCTTCTTCCTTCCCATTCAATGTTTGACTAATTATTGATGAATATTTGATTGATTGTTTGTTTGATTCCTCTCAACCGTCTTAGATCTACCCCATTTGATTTATGATTGATCACAAATTTGCCAATGATAATGCACAACGGGGTTTTTTTTTTTGTGAAGAGCAATTTTTATATTTTTAAATTATAGATACATTTTTAAATTATAAATTATGTCTCATTTTTATCATTATACCAAATATGTTTTAAAATTCACTCCCACAGTAATTTTTAACTCCACTCTTATTTCTATTTCCATTTTCAATTCTAACCAAAACCCTTCCATTATATCAAACGAATCATTAATAATTAAAAAAAAAGGAATAAAATAGTTGAACCAGAAGACTTTAAATTCTCAAAATTCAAAACTTTGAATACTATAAATGTAAACTCATCAACCCAGCCTCCACTGTATACTATCAAGCTCACATGACCTCCGATATTCTTCTAACAATGGCCTTGGTGTCAGCGATTCTCTCTCCTTCACTAGTATTTGCACAGTCTCTCTCTTCTGCAACTTTATTCCAGCATACCCCATAACCTTCTCCTCTTAGTTCTTACTTCACGTCCCTGCTTCCTCCCAAAACGCCACCGTGCACTCTTCGCTTCTCTCTCCTCCTCCGTCGACCAACTTCTCCAAAGGCCTCTTCGTTGTCTGCCGTAGCCGTCGCTGACCTTGAAGATTGCGAGCTGCTTGCCGACTTCAACATAGATTTTCTCTCAAGTTCCTTATAAATGATGGCTTCATTTCTATTGAATATCAAAATTGTAAGTGTTCAAACTCTGATCAGTATTGTTTTTTTAATATTTATCCGGCGCTTTTTCTAACTCTCAGCTTCTTTGAGTATAAGTCACCCAGCAACCGACTAATCTTGACGGGAGTCGCTCAGGCCCACTTTGTAAGGTATCCCTCCCAGAAGAAACCTTCTCCACTCTAACCCGGACCGAACCTAAGAGCAGATGGGTAGGACACAGAGCTAGAGTCGGGAAAACGGGCCAAGTCCATCGGGCCGGCCCGTTTAGGCCCTGAATTTATAAGGGCCGGGCTTGAGAATTTTGCTTAAAAAGTGAACGCGGGCCTAAAAGGGCGAGCCCTGTAGGGCCACGAGCCGGCCCTTTAGGCCCTGATATATTTTTTATTTTTAAAAATTATTTATATGATAATAATATTATTGATCTTTTATATTTTGTTAATGATGTTGAAAATATTTAGTTGTTATTATCTTTTTTAAAATTAAGTTTCATAAGAATATTTTATATTAAGAATCATAAAAATAAAAAATTTATAAAAGATATTTCTTATGTTATAAGAAAAATACGTTAGATATTTCTTATTTACTCTAAAGTTTCACTTATGATGGTAATTTACTAATTTATTTGTATTTTATGTTTTTTATAGAGTTATTTATCATTTTAGATTATTCTTTGTTGTAAATAAAGATTATGAATATATTCATGATTTGGGAGAAGAAATTCTTGATATTTTTACCCTCAAGTAGAGCCTACTACTCAAACTGAAGCACAATCAAATTTTCTTGAAATTGATGATAGTGGTGAAGAAGATGAAAATGATAGTCATTATACTCATGTTGCTTAGAGTATTTAACTTCTTGCCTTCTTATACTTTTGTGCGGATTGTGAATTATTTGTGGATACTATTTTTTACCTTTGAATATAAATTAGTAACAGTATTTGTTTTATTGCATGAGGCGTGTAGACGTGTAGTTAAATCTTATGTAAATAGCTTCAGGCCTTGTGGGCCGGCCCTGACACTCATGCTCTCGGGCCGGACTTTGAAAAACGGTAATTTTTCTTACCTCGGACCCTGTAAGATCGGCCCTTTTAGGCCCTGACCCGTCAAGGACCAACCCTGTAAAGTCGGGCCGACCCTAATTCCTAGCTCTAGAGCCCTTTCCATCAGTACCAGCTTTCGTTGGTTGCTTAGTATTGTTTTAACCAACCATGAACCCTGCTTTGGATGGTCTTCCAGATATTACTGCTTCTCATCCAAGACTCAAAAGGGGGATGTCGTTAGCACTGAGCACGTTTTGATGGTAAGAAGCTTCATGAGTCTCTTTGCCCCTTTTCATGAAGGGTAATTCGGTCCACGTAGGCGAGTAAACAGAAGCCAGTATCATCGTCGTGGTCTTCGAAACGGTAATTTGATTCTAGCGATCGATATCGAACAGAATATGTGAGATCTTTGAGCTTCAATCCAAGTTAGGTCAAGCTTATCCTGCAATTTCACCACAATAGCGTTACAATCGGCATCGATGCCATTCAGAGTATGAAGAATCAAATCTTCAGTATCCACCGGAGCACCAGCAAGAGCAAGTTGATCCGCAATGTTATTCATTTTAGTCAGATACTCCTACATCTTCAAATTGTTTTTGTGGGTGCTGTGAAGCTCCGTCTTGTACATTATCACACGAGCTTTATTAGAAGCACAAGTCAAATTTCTAGCTCCGATCCACAAATCTTCAGCTCTTTGACAGTGAAGAAGTTGAACACTCACTTCAGTGGTCATGGTAGTGTTGCGCAACCGACCCATAAGTATGTGATCGACAGCGTACCAGGACTCATATTCTGGATTTGATTTGGTCTTCCCTGCATCATCAGGGATGAGTCGAACAGGAATAGTAGTCGTGCCATTAATATGAGATTCCAGTTGATTTCCTTCAATCAAAGGCAAAACGATGGATTCCCATATAAGATAGTTACTCCGGTCCAACTTGACCGTAGTGGTTTGGGCAGAAGAATTAAAGAGAGAATAGCCTTTAGCAGCAGACGATTCAGAGGCAGAAGCCATTGCCTCTGATGCGAAGATAAAATTAGGGTAAAAGGAATGAGACAAGAAAGACAAAAATCAATAAAATGAATACTGCTAAGTCACAACCAATGAATAGTGCTCAGCCTTCCTCCTCATTTATAATAATGATTGCAAAGAATACAAATAGTGAGAACCAATGGTAATACAACGTGTACACAAGTATGAGCTATATACAGTTGTACAAATATTAGCTACACTAATTTGGATTATGACTTAGCAGGTTGTCAATTTATTTTAGAGAAAAAACCTCCGCTCAGCTGAGTCATATCAATACGTGTGTCATAACAGAGTAAATATGCAAATGAGACGATGCATCCGAGCTCTGAGTCTGATGATATGTCCACATTAAAAAGGATACCATGACTCCAATCAAAACTTGTTTGATCAATTATAAACAAACCAAAAGATGTTTAATGCAATATATATACTACATTATACAAGTATAAAAATGAACCAATAAATTTTTAACGTACTATAATACTATATGTAGGACCCGTTTTTCAAAAAGATGAGTAGGGAAAGTTACACAGATTTGGATCGTTCAGATTTGATCTGGACGGTCCAGATTTAAATTTTAAATCACATATCTTTATTTTAGATTTTCTACCCATTAAAATAATTTTTTTAAAAAAAATAAAAAATAAAAAAAAATTAAATCTAAACCATCTAAATCAGATCTAAACGGTCGAGATATATGTAGATCTTTCTGCTCATCATTTTGATGAGCATCCTATATGTATGAGCCAGGAGTGCTGAAAGGAGGGAAAAGGTCGTTATTATTGTCACGTGTGGGGTGTACTTAGATTAATGACGGGGGAGAACAGTAAACCAAGTTTGGAAAGAAGCGAGAAGAAGAATGGCAAATGATGAGCATCCTATATGTACGAGCCAGGAGTGCTGAAAGGAGGGAAAAGGTCGTTATTATTGTCACGTGTGGGGTGTACTTAGATTAATGACGGGGGAAAACAGTAAACCAAGTTTGGAAAGAAGCGAGAAGAAGAATGGCAGAAGCAGCGATGAAGGCAATGAAGGACCAAGGGTTGCGGAAATGGGCATTAATAGCTTCAGCCAACCAAGTCTTGTGCTTCTGCTGGTAACGCTTTTCGATTTCACCTCTTAGATACCCATATATTGCTGCGTTAGGCACCACGTCAGTGCTTATGTCGTTAAACAGTTTGGCCACCTTCTCGTCACTGCCAAGCGAGTTGCGCAGAACCTGGGCCCTCCTCAGCTCCTTCACATCATCCGCGTGGTCGATCAGCGAGTCCAGAAATTCCACGTACGAGCTTATCTCGTACTCGTTCTCAAAATCTGGACACGTCTCGTACGCCATCAGGTTCAGGTATGTCGGAGCAGTTGTGTCGTCCACTATTATGTCTGGAAGTCTCAATACTGTACCGAACCACCTAGAGGAGAAAGTGATATGGATGGGGCACTCTGACTCTCTTCTTTTTACCTCAATCCCAGCTGCCTTCAGCTCCTTCAAATTCCTGTGTGTTATCAGCTGCCTCTTTTCATTCGGTTTCTGTTCACCGCCGGGACGGAATTCACGCAACACTTTCTTCCGCAGTTCATCAAGAAGATGAGCTGGATTGAGAGGAGAACAGGGATCCACATCAATTTTCGAATCGCCTTGTTCGGCTCCGTTATTTTGGGGCTTTTTGTCCTGGTGAAAAATGAGTACAAAGAAGGAATTCATGCATGTGGTTGATGAGCTGCTTGTCAGGGAGGTCACTCAAGAGCTGGAGGAGTTGGAAGGGAAGTTGGTTCTCCAGCAAGAGGGCGTCTTGGCGAACAAGAGCCATCTGGTCAACCTTGGCTTTCAGTGGTTGTGGGTTCAGTATGTTTGGATGCTTTAGCATCTGAAGTACAGAGCATCCGTCCATAAACAACATTCGTGCCAGTTGTTGGTCATTAAACTTATCACCGATCGCCTCTTCACTGTATAGATTCTTCAGTTCGCCGATGTTTCTTTCAACCTTCGATGCAGATATCGGGCCCTTTCTCGATCTCTTTGGACGTACATGGATGCCCACAGAAGCTTGTACTGCTCTCCTAACTTGAGATGGGGTTCGCCGTGGTGAATGGGACCCAGTGACACCATCCTAGGAGAGTAGTACTTTGCAAAAGCCTTTCGACTTCTCAGATGATGTGCCACCCTTTGTATCTTGGGCCGTGCGCTTCTTTGTATTTCACATGGGTGTTCTAGCTGCGCAAACAGGTCTTCATCGTTCATGGTACTGAGATTTGAGAATGTGGGTGTCTCAGCTCTCAAGTCTACCGAGACAAGCTCATTCATTTTTTATTTTTGGTGTGAGATATGAACACTACATGGGCATGTCAAGTCTCAGAATTAACCAGTTTATGGCGGAAACAAACTGTTTACGCTTACATGAAAATAGTTCATCTGGATAAAAAGGAGCATGTATATAGCTTTGCAGATATTTCAAGTTAGGCACATAATTCCCGATCTATTGAGTGTTGAGTCAGGCATTAGCGAATTCGCCGTCACCTTTTGTGTTAGTGGACCCATGTAATGCTGAAAAGCCAGCATCTGCACTGATTTACAGATCAGCTGGCACAAATATATATATATTTAACGAGAGAATCCCATGGTTGGATGTGAATGAAATTAACTAGTATATACACTTCGGCATATATAAATGCTTCATTCCTTTCCCTGCTAACTAAGATAAGTAAAGTAAAGAGGAATAATGAGACCTAGGGACAACATTTTAGGCGAGTAGAGAGATTTTGAAAACCCACCCTTCGTATCTTGGGGCGTGCTACTCGTGATATTTGCCTTAGCAAAGGCACTTGTAGGAGATGTGAACATTAAGTTCACCCCAGGTCTCTGAATTTGCAGTGGGAAGAGATCTCTTTATTACGCTTATATTCAAATAATATATATAGGAAGAATTGGCTAGCTTTGAGAATTATTCAAGTTTGGCATATGGCAGTAATCTACTGTGATGGATCCGTGCAAAATATTATCATTCATTTGATGTTGAAGCTGGCTAGCTAGTGTCTGCTCCAAAGTCCGAATTATAGAGCTTGGGTAAAATATACATATATGATGCAAACGAAGGAACAACTCATGATTATTGAACCTAAATAAATGGGATGCTGGGCTTTCCTGAGTTTTCATCACCTTACGTGCTTATCAAGATAAGTAGAGCATATGATGCAAAGAACAGATGAAGATGCATCACTTTTACTTGAGCCGTACCACCCTATGCTATAAAATGCATGCAAATGCAAAACCAAGGCCAATAATTCTTGCTTGATTTGTACGAAAGGATTTGATTCATTATTTCAGTAGTATCTGTCTTTATATATTCATTAACGTACGATATGGGATTATTAGGGTTTAATTAAGATATTTAGGGTTACCCATTAAGACATAAAATAAGAATATTTCATTAGAACTAAGATTTTATTTATCTTTTAATTTTTGCAGTATCTCTAGTTAAAATAGGACTTGTAGCCTATCCTATAATTATTTTGTTATCTTAGTATTATATATAATTTGATTTAATTAGGATTTATATTTGAATTTAAAATATCTTAGTATATTGTTTTATCCTCCATAGTAAAGAAGCTCACTCTAGGTGTATATCTATCTTAATAAAGTGTCCAAGTTGTTTAGTAATTGCTAACCCTGCCGGTAAATGAAGTCTGCGCGAATTAAAATAATACAAAGTAAGTTGCATGGAATAAAGTTGACATAAAGAACACAGGATCTTCCAAATTTCTGATTTCAAGTTTGGAATTGAAACGAGCGCGCGCGCGCGCGCGCGAGGCATTATTTCTAGCCACCACGATGCATCAAGTACAGTGACTTATAAAAATAAAAAATAAATATTATATTATAAAGACGTCATTCAATACAATTTACAAATTATCTTCCATTTTTTATAATAATCCAAAATTTTAATTATTTTAATCCTTTTTAAAAGAGCTCAAATAAAATTATTTCAACATTTAATGATTTTTTTTTCATTTTAATCACCTCCTTAAACCGTGTATGTAATTCATTTATTGTGGCTTTTATAAATAAAACCAGAGGGAGTATCATATAAAGATGCATAGGGAAAAAACATACTCCCTTTAGTTCTTAATATAAGGAATATTTAGAAAGTTGATTTTGATTTTAAATTTAAAATATAATTTTCTTATTTGCTAATATTTTCCTAATTCACCTCTATTAATACTCCATTAATAATAATGAATGAGGAGAGAGAAAGAGAGAATTAAAAAAGATGACTAGAGTGTTTTAAGATATACATGTTATAATAATCAACTCAACTAATTTCTTTAATTTAATTAAATTAAATAAATATATCTTATATTAATAATAAGAGGAAGTAATATTTACTGTCTCCTTTTTTTTTGTTCAAATATGCCTGTATTTTTTTCCATGA
Source organism: Albizia julibrissin (assembly GCA_037074505.1). Classification (NCBI taxonomy): domain Eukaryota; kingdom Viridiplantae; phylum Streptophyta; class Magnoliopsida; order Fabales; family Fabaceae; genus Albizia; species Albizia julibrissin. The sequence goes on along the minus strand of CM073479.1, from coordinate 48,402,630 downwards.
TTATTGAAAATTGGGGATTGGCGATTGCATTTAATTCAACTACAGAATTCTTGGCTTTATAAATTCTATTTGTACTTTGTATAAAACCCCAAGAGAATGAGTTGGCAGATTACATATAAAAATGCGGGCACACGCCAAAACTTTAAACCATAAAAGCAAGCAATTCAGTGGCACTTCAATTTGTGTGGTCTATTTAGAGGAACGAATGGTAAACCAGGTTTGGAGAAAAGTGAGAAGAAGAATCAAAGAAGCAGCGATGAAGGCAATGATGGACCATGGGTTGCTGAAATAGGTAGTCTTAGCTAGCTTGTACCAGGTCTTGTACTTATTCTGGTAATGCCTTTCTATGTCATCTCTTAGAGACGCATATATGGCGTCGTTAGGCACCACGTCAGTGCCTATGATGTTAAACAACTTGGCCACTTTCTTGTCACTGCCGAGCCTGTTGTACAGAACCTCGGCCTTCCTCAGCTCCTTCACATCGTCCGGGTGGTCGATCAGTGAATCCAGGAATTCCACGTATGAGCTTATCTCGTACTTGTTCTCGAAATCTGGGCACGCCTCGTACGCCATCAAGTTCAGGTATGTTGAAGCACTTGTGTCGTCCACCACTAGCTTTGGAAGTTTCAGTTCTCCGCTTAAACGGCAGGAGGAGAAAGTGATATCGACGGGGCTCTTTGATTCGCTTCTTTTCACCTGAATCCCTGCTGCTTTCAGCTCTTTCAAATTCCTGTGTGTTATCGTGCCACTAGTTTGCATGGTCGGTTTATCTTCAGGAGGATGAAATTCAGCCAACACTTCCCTCCTCAGTTCATCAAGAAGATGAGCTGGAGGAGATTTAGGGACGACGTCAATTGACTGTTGTTGATGAGAATCACCCTTTTGGGCTACATTCTGAGGAGGTGCTTCTGTTGAAAGATGATGACAATGAAGGAACTTGTCCATGCCATCGAGTAGCACAGTGTCAGGGTCATCGCTCAAAAGTTGAAGCACGCCGAAGGGAAGTTGATTCTCTAACAACAGAGCGTCTTGGTGAACAAGAGCAAGCTGGTCAACCTTGGCATTGAGTGGCGCCGGGTCCAGTATGTTTGGATTCTTTAGGATCTGAAGCAGAGCGCAACCATCTAAAAACAACATCTGCGCCAGTTGTTGGTCGTTAAACTGACCGATTGCATCTTCATCGTACAGATTCTTCAGGTACCCGATGTTGTCTGCAATCTTTCGATGGAGACGACCGGCCCTGCTTTCTTGATCTCTTCCGATATACATGGATGCCCACATAATCTTGTACTTCTCTCCTAGCTTCAGATGGGATTCACCGTGGTGAATGGGACCCAGTGACAGCATCCTAGGAGAGTAGTACTCGGCAAAAGCTTCTCGATTCCTCAGATGATGTGCCACCCTTTGTATCTTGGGGCATTCACTACGCGATATTTGGCATGTGCTCTGTAGCTGCGCTAGCAGATCTTGATCCATGGTATATACACAGCGATTTGAGAATGTGGATGCCTCAAGCGATCGTCTTCTTTGTATGGCATATATGAACACTTCGTGGGCATCGAGTCTCGGAATTTAATCAGTTTTTATAGTGGAAACTACTGTTCACAGTCACATTAAAATAATCCATCTAAATAAAAAGGATGTAGCACCTGAGCTAGCTTTGCAGATATTTCAAGTTTGGCATATTCATATATATAGTTCCCGATTGAGTGCTGAAGGAACGTATCTAACTAATAGTATGAATCAGACAGTAGCTAACCCGCTGTCATCTTTTGTGTTAATGGACCCTGCAGGTTAAATGTTCTTCTATTTTTTCATGTAATTGTTTGAAAGTTGGAAATGTTGGCCATGGATTCTATCCTCGTCATGAAGTGGCTTTGCGGGTATTTCAAGTTTGGCATGTGTATATAGTTGCTATATGTATTGTACTAATGGACCCGTGTCAAACATTTTTTTTAATGTTTGTTTAGAAACTGTAATGATGAAGCTAGAATATGCTCTGATTTAATTTACTAATCAGCTTGCACAAAATATGGACGCAACTAACGAACCCCGAAGATTGGATGCGATTGAAATTAACTATATCACGGCATCTATATATGCTTAATTCCTTTGCCTACTAACTAAGATAAGTATAAAGTAAACGAAAGGAGGAAGGAAACTTCCGCGGTATTTATATTACTGCAACTGTCAGCTTATAAGGGAGAGTTAAGCAGGGTTAAATCCTCATCTGATCCGAAAAATCCAAATATAAGTTTTCAAAAAGCCTATATTCTTTTAAGAACAATTATTTTAATGGGTATAGAAAATATGAAATAAAGATAATCTTTTTATTATTATTTTTTTTAAAAAATGATTTCTGTTTAAAAATCATTATTTTTAAAAGAACTTAAATCTAAATCTTCCAAAATCATATCTGATGAACAGCATAGATATGCTTAACTCTCCCCACCATTGTTATCAGAATCAGATCAGACTAGCTCATTTTGGTTTTGGTTGAAAACCGGCCAACCTACGGTCCAACTGGTACGGTCTGGTAGGCATTAGACCAGTTTGACTGGTTTAACCTTTTTAAAATTAAAAAATAAATTATTTTTTTAATTTAATTTAGAATTTTATTTAAATAATTCTGAAATTTTCACATTCTCACCGGTCTAGTTTTGAATCAACTTTGATTTAATTCTAATCTGACCTACTATCCCTTGACCCAGTATCTAGACCGATTCAATGCACCAATCCGGATTTAATAATCTTACTCTCCATAAAACTTGCTGCATGCTTGTCAAAGTGATGAACACAAAATTTGCTCCCAAAAACAAGATACCCCCCTAATTTTAAGAAAAATTAGTATTGATCATTTCTCAAGCTAATAGATTTTTTTCTTATATTATTGAAAATTAAGTTATATATTTTATTTGTATGCTTCTGATCATATTTTTAATTATAATAAGTTATATAGTTTTTCAAACTACCCTCACTTAGCTGGCAATTCTCGAATCTGTCTCGATAAAAAATCTTTCATTAAAATCTTCCATGCCTATTCAACAACAACAAGCTGGAATTAATTTAAAAGATTTTCAATCAAATTTAAGCAAATAAAACAAAATTTCATCATGTTATTATATTGATCGAGATAAAATAGAAAAAGTATATTTACATAAAAGACTGTATCAACCTATTCAATATAATTTTTCTAAAACAAAAAATTTACTCGTTATACTTGTTATTATCTTTTAAAGTTTAGTGCAATTATTAATTTTTAAATTAAATTATTTTACACCCTCGACTCTGCAGCCCGTGGCCCAGGGTATATAATAACACATTGCAGGCATCAGATTTCATGCAATGAGTTTATACCTCAGTTCCATGCATCTCTTTTCTTGATTGATCAACACTAACACTATTGAGAAGATCAAAATCAACATTTGTCATGAATAAGGATACAACCACTCAGACGTGCCCATGAAAAAGGATACAATTACTCAAATCAAAAGCTGTGTTTAATGGATCAATTATAACCACTCACCAATGAAATTTTCACGTACTATATACTAGAAGTGCAAACTTCAAAAAGATGGAGTATACACTATACATCCTTATAATTGCCATGTGAGGGGTGTAAGAATTAATGAGAGGGAAAAGCGGCAAACCAAGTTTGGATAAAAGTGAGAAGAATTGCTACAGAAGCAGCAGTAAAGGCAATAATGGACCAGGGGTTACTAAAGTAGGTATTATAAGCTAAAGCGAACCACGTCTTGTATTCCTTCTGGTAATGCCTTTCTATGTCATCTCTCAGTGGCGCATATATGGCGGCGTTAGGCACCAAATCGGTGCTTATGACATTAAACAGTTTGGCCACTTCCTCGTCACTGCCTAGCCCATTGTACAAAACGCGAGCCTTCCTCAGTAGCTTCACATCGTCCGGGTGATCGATCAGCGAGTCCAGGAATTCTACGTAAGAGCTTATCTCGTACTTGTTGTCGAAATCTGGGCACACCTCATACGCCATCAGGTTCAGGTATGTTGGAGCGATGGTTTCGTCCACTATTATGTCTGGAAGGTTTAGTTCTCCGCCGAAGCAGTAAGAAGAGAAAGTGATGTCAATGGGGCTCTTTGATTTGCTTCTTTTCACCTGAATCCCTGCTTCTTTCAGCTCTTTCAAATTCCTGTATGTTATCTGGCCGCTTTCCATCGGTTTCTGATCATGCCGGGGACGAAAATCACGCAGCACTTTCTTCCGCAGTTCATCCAGAAGATGAACTGGATAAGGCCAATCAAGATCGACATCAATTTCACTCTGAGGATGATCACCTGTTGAATTTTGAAGGACTACATAGATGCGGAGAGAAAATAAAAACATCTGAAATATTATTGATTAATTGATTAATTTTTGAATAATAGACAAACATAAACCTAACCTACAATCTAATTTAATCTAATAAAATCAAATCAAAACTATCCGTATCTAATAATCCTGAGATATAATAAAATGATAATTGACTAAATAATCTGAAATATCTTGAAGCATTACTCAACCTCACCTTCTTTGGCTCCATTCTTTTGTTGGGGCTTTTCATCTGGTGAAAAATGATGACAAAGAAGGAAGGTGTCCATGTCTTTGATCAGCTTGTGGTCAGGTAGATCACTCAAGAGCTGAAGAACTCGGAAGGGAAGTTGATTCTCGAGCAAGAGAGCATCTTGGCGAACAAGAGCCATCTGGTCAACCTTGGCTTTCAGTGGTTCTGGTTTTAATATGTCCGGATGCTTTAGGATCTGAAGCACAGCACATCCGTCCACGAACAACATCCACGCCAGTTCATCGTCGTTGAAGTGTCGAAGGGCATCGAGAGTGTATAGATCCTTGAGATCCTTAAGACTTACGATAATCTCTCGATGTAGACGTTGGGCTTTGTTTCGGTCACCTTGGACATACATGGATGCCCACATGAGTTTGTACTGCTCTCCTAACTCAAGATGGCGTTCACCGTAGTGAATGGGACCCAGCGACACCATCTTAGGAGAGTAGTACTTTGCAAAAGCTTTTCGAATTCTCAGATGATGAGCCACCCTTTGTATCTTGGGCCATGCGCTTCGTGATATTTGGCTTGGGCGTTCAAGTAGGGCATACCGATCTTGTGCCATGCTGGAAGACATTGAGACTTGAGATATTTAATTGGCTGTCTCTGTCTCTCACTGTATCTAGCGCGAATGCACTTGTACTAAGATGTGAACACTGAGTCCCTTAGGTCTCTGAATTTATAGTGGAAATGTCACCTTACGCTTGTATTAAAATACTATTATATTGGATGAAGTGGCTGACTTGGTTTGCAAATTATTCAAGTTTGGCATATAGCCCATAATAGAGGGTTGAATCAGCCATGATATACGCAGCAATCTATAGTGATGGACCCATGAAAAATATTCTTTAATTTAATGTTGAAGCTGGCTAGCTGGCTGGCTAGTGTCGGCTCCGAATCATAGAGCTTTGGGTAAATTACAGAATAAAACGAAGGAAGCACTGATTGTTTGGATCTAAATAAAGGGGATGCTTGACTTCCTGAGTTTTCATTCCCTTATTACCTGCTAATCAAGATAAGTAAAGTATATGATGCAAAGAACAAAGATGCATCTTTTTCAATTATTTGAGCCGTACACCCGCATGAATCTAAATGCAAGACCAAGGGCAATGTTTGCTTGATTTGTACGAAACGATTTGATTCATTATTGTAGGACTATCCATGTCTTTATATGTTCATTAATAACGTACATATTGTTTTATCCTCCATAGTAATTTAGTAATTGTGTAAGTTGTAGAAGCTGATATTCCAAAGTTGTTTAATAATAGTTACCGGTAAATGAAGTCTACATGGAATAAAATTAAAGTTTTCTAAAAAAATGTTTTATTAAAGGTTGTCCATACCAATGGTCTTTTAGCTTAATGTTATAAATATGAAAGCTCATCTATAAAAGAGATAATGCATGGTCGATCTTACTTATAATCTCAAGTTGTTAATGTCTACCCTTATATTTTTTTTTAAAAAAAAAATTGGTCATCATGGATAACTTCTAGCAGCTCTAAGCCTTAAAACTTTTGAAGGTTCGTGAATTGTGCCATGAACTTGTGCTTGTTTATTGATGAAATCATGCACTACTATGATTCTTAATGTAAAATCTAATCGATAAGTTGATATTGATAATAATTATAATACCTATTTTATATATTTATCAATTTTATTTTCTCAAATTTTATAATATTCCTTCAACAATAATTAGGTGGGGGAAAGGAATTGAGGAAGATAATTAAGATGTTTTAGAAAAAAATATGTAATTAATATTAATTAATTACATTAAATTTTTTAATCTAATTAAATTAATTAATTAGATCATATATTAAAAATTAAAGGAGTATCTTGATCTTTATTGCTGTTGCACTTACTGATTGCATCAAGTTTTGACATGAAAAGCTACTTATGAAAAACCGATAGTGGTTAGCATTTAATGCACGTAACAATCGATTCAAAAACGATGATGATTATTATATCAACAACAATAACAATAACAATAAGGATAAGGATAAAATGCTCTAACTTTTCTTCAATTTTAAAAATATATATTTAAATTTAAACTATTAATTATTTTAATGATTTTTTAAATTAAAATTTATATTAAAATAAATTTTATTTACTAATTTACCCTTTATTATTATTAATTTCTTAATTTTGGCTAAAACTGTTTAAATAATTTGAGAGTTTTTTATTTTTTTCTTAATTTATTTCATACTTTTGCAAATAGTTATCTATTAAATTTTTTATCATATCGCAATAAAAAAGGTTAATTAATTTAATTAATGTAGACATTGAAAACTTAATTAAGAATAGGATGAATTCTTTTAATAGATGTATACTTAAATAAACGTACTTATAAATGTTTATGCAAAAAATGTATTTAAAAAATAAAATTTAAAACTAATATAAGTTAAATGATATCTCAAATTTATATTATTAATAACATATAATAAATAAAAATATTCTTTTTAAATATATTTTCAATTGTAGTCTTGTGGCAAAAAGAAGAAGAAGAAAGAAATATGTTTTTAGTCGTTTAAAAGAAAATTAAATAAATAATTTTCAATAAATATAATTAAAAAATAAAAAAATACTATAATATATTGAAAATTTTAAAGATATATGTATTAGAATTAGTTTTTGGTTGTATAAAAATTTTTTTTTGGTAAATAAAAGTGTTTATTCATTTGTCAAAAGAGGGGCGTATTAGTCAAAATAAATATTTGATAGTGAAACTTAATAGTCAACTAACAATTAGGTTAATAGAAATGGAATCTTAAATATATAAGAAATGTTTCAGCATTTTAATTTTAAAAAAGGTCTATATATCATTTTAAAATGAATGAAAAGTTTTTGTAATTTAAGTAGAAGAAAGGAATAGTTAATGGGCATGTTTGTTTGGGCGTTTTAGCCCATTTAAGCTCAATTGGATAGTATTTAAGCCCGATTGGAACTGTACAAAATTTTTGTCTTATTTGGTTGGACGTTTGACCCATTGAGATTATAAGTTCTAAAGTGGCTTATGATAAAAGCTATCTCCAGCGGCTTTTCCCCCAGCTTAACGTGGCTTAAGTTTGAAAAGAGAAGGTAATATTGTTATTTTCCATTAAATGCGTCTGACCTACCTATTTTTTCATTTCTCTCTCTTCTCTTATCTTCTTCTTCATCGGGTCTGGGTTTGGTTTTGATCGATGCTTCAAGTGTGATTCCAAGATCCCAGGAACATCAAGGTTCTAATCAGGTCGTCTATCTGTGCACGGTGGTTCCATCCCCATCTCTTAGTTTAATTACGCATAACAAGCCTTGGCTGCTTCAGAGAATCGTCAGAGACGGCCACTATGGCGGCTTGGTAGATTCGTCGGAGCTTGTCGCCAATAGATTTGGTGGATTCGTTGGAACGAGAAGCTTCGCCGGAGACAGAATGAGGCTTCATCCTAGCCGTCGAAAGGGGTTGCGATTATGAGTCCAGGGTATTAGAAATGAAGAGGGTAGCCAAGAGGGTCTATATATAATGAAATATCATGAGATATTAAGATGCCGATAAGGTTACAATGGACAACTTCTCTATGCTTAGTGGGTGGGGACATATTCCTTTTGTATTTGAATTATAGATCATCTTCACTTTTGGTATCATTATGGGCGACTTATGTTGCCTTTTTTAAAATAAAATAATTCTGGATTTAAACATTTCTCTATTTGACACCAATGAACGGGTTTATATGACTTTATCCACAATACACACTCCCTCAGATCTACAATACAACATAAATGTTTATAATTCAATTACATAAGGTATGTTTTCGTATACTTCAATTACACGTCTTTATTTCACTTTTAAAATAATCTGACGTTTGGAGTGTGGAAAAATAGGTTCCAAATCTTACAAAACATGCGCAAGTACAGCTTCGACATCTAAGTCTGCATTGTCTGTGCAACAATGACTGTACATAATTTTATTAGAAGAAATTCTCAAACTGATGTGGACTTTAAAGATGTAGAAAATGAGAATACAGTTAATATAGATAATAGTCAAGATCAAGAGTCATCGTCAACAAATGATCCTCGGACATCTTCAACCCAAATAAATCATATTCGTGACACCATCAGGGACCTAATTGTACGAGACATTTGATCTGATTAGTTCTGTTATATTTGACTGTATTAAAAACTTTAACTTTGTATCATTTCTAATTTATTTTCATTTTCATTGCAAATTAATTATCTATTTTACCATTATCAAATATGATTAAATATTTTTTTTTTTCACTTTTTATATATTTTACAATTTTTTATTTTAAATATCACAAAAGTCACTTATACAAAAATCAAACCAAACACATTCACTTTTATAAAAGCACTTATCCAATCACCAATCCAAACATAAATAACTTACACAATTTAACTTTTACCTAATATGACTTATCCATAGATTAGATTGTAAATAAGTCATTTTTCCACCACTCATCCAAACACGCCAAAAGTATTTTACACAGCAAGGACACGATAGTAACATACAACACCGGTCTCGTGCAAGTTCATAGAATATAATTCAAAGGCCGCTTATTGGTGCAGCTCTAACAACAGGCCTCCCTGACAACATTTGACCGCTTCCTGTTGGGAGGACGTCACAAGTCATCAAATCCTTAACATTATCGAAATATATATACACACATATATGGATATGGGAGATTATCTCAAAATGTGGGCACATTGGAAAACCTTGTCACCATAAAAGCAAGCAACTCAGCGGTACTTTAATTTGTGTGGTCTATTCAGAGGGATAAATGGTAAACCAGGTTTGGAGAAAAGTGAGAATAAGTGCGAGAGAGGCAGCAAGGAAGGCAATGAAGGAACCTGAGTTGCTGAAATAGGCATGATAAGCCTGAACAAGCCATCTCCTATTTTAACAATTAATGGCCAAGACCCAAGATATAATATTGAATCAAGGGATGAGATTCTATTTAATCAAAATGGTACCGTTTTATTGCAGTGGAGACAACTCTCAATGGAGAGGTTTTTTCTGAAGTTGCAGAAACTCACTCTAGGTATATCTTAATAAAGTGTCCAAAGTTGTCTCATAAGAGTTAAAGCTGCCAGCAAATGAAGTCTGTGTATGAAATTATAATAATATAAAGTTGCATGGTACAAAGTTGAAGTGTTATAAAGGTCATATGTTTTGTAAAAACTGTTATATTTGTCATTTAATACATGACAGTTAATAATTAGTTAATTACAACTATTTTTTTTCTTTTTCTTTTTTTTTGAATTCTACCTCTCAAAATATAACGGTACATATAATATTTTTAACAGTTAAATATTAATATTGTATGTGTATTCTTACGCGAACTCTCCCTCAATATATGTATATATAATGCCTATTCATTTTAATAGTTAATTATTAATCATTATATTTTGTAGTAGTGATTATCTAATAGAGCGTGTCTTATAAATAAAAAGACCAAAATCTCCCCAAAAAAAAATTTCATACAAAATGTTGGTCTTGAACAATTTCTAGCAGCTTTGAGAGTTAAAAGTTCCACAGGTTGGTCCCTATCACGAATTCTGCGCAATGAACTATTGCTTTGCTTATACATGAAGTTTTGACGTTAGACGGAACTTATGAAAATGGGAAATTATTTGCATTTAATGAACATAGTCGCTGCAACTAAAAAAAAAAGCTAATAATTATAGCGGTCTCTTTGTTGCAAACGAATAAATACATAGGAGATTGTCTCGAAATGTGGACACAGGTCAAAACATTAAAACCGTTCTTAATAAAACCAAGAAGAATTAATCTTTATTATAACAAATGGATGTTTTACAAAATATAAAACCCAATTAGGTTTAACTATTTTGGCCAAAAAAAAATTAAGTTTAACTATGATCATCTCTCACTTGAATATGATTAACTACTAATCCTAATTCTAAGAATTTAAGAAGAATTTTTCTCGATCTCTAAAAAAAAACTTATAATAATCTCTCTTTTAATATGGTGTGCATCTCACTATCTTACACAAAATGATCCAGATCATTAGACCTTTATTTATAAAGTTTTATAAAGTCTTCCAATAATTAACTACCTGGTTAAAATCCTAACTAACTAATGATTTTATTATATCTCCAACAACCATAAAAGCAAGCAATTCAGTGGTAGTGTAATTTGAGTGGACTATTTAAAGGAAGAAATGGTAAACCAGGCGGCAAGGAAGGCAATGAAGGAGCCAGAGTTACTGAAATAGGCATGATACGCTTGAGCAAGCCAGGCCATGTCCTGTATCTTGTTCTGTAATACCTTTTGATTTTAATTAGCTCTAACAGAGGCATATGCTGACACGTTTGGCACCAAGGCAGAGGCTATGGTATTAAAGAAGACGGCTATGTCCTCATCGCCGCCAAAGTCGTTTCTGATACATCCACATGATCTCAATTCCTTAACATCATCTGGGTAAATAATCAAGGATGCCAGGAATTCCACGTACGAGCCTATCTCGTACTTGTTATCGAAATCTGGGCACGCCTCGTACGCCATCAGTTCTCCTGTTAACCAACCTGAGGAGAAAGCGATATCGACGGGGCTCTTTGATTCGCTTCTTTTCACCTGAATCCCTGCTGCTTTCAGCTCTTTCAAATTCCTGTGTGTTATCATGCTACTTGGCATGATCGTTTTATCTTGAGGAGGAAGAAATCCTGCCAACACTTCGATTCGCAGTTCATCAAGAATATGAGCTGGAGGAGATGTCAATTACATGTTGACCAGGTATTTCTGTTGAAAGATGATGACAACAAAGGAAGATGTCCATGTCATGGAGGAGCAATACAGTGTCGGGGTCATCACTCAAAGCCTGGAGCAGTCGGAAGGGAAGTTGATTCCCCAACAGAAGCACATGTTGGCGAACAAGATCAAGCTGGTCAACCTTGGCATTGAGTGGTGCTGGGTCCAATATGTTTGGATTCTTTAAGATTTGAAGCAGAGCGCAACCATCCACAAACAACATTCGCGCCAGTTGTTGGTCGTTAAACTTGTCACCCATCGCCTCTTCACTGAATAGAACTATAGATTCTTCAATTCCTCCAGGTTTCTCACAATCCTTCGATGGAGACGTTGGGCCCTTTCTCGATCTCCTCGGACATACATGGACGCCCACATAAGCTTGTGCTGCTCTCCTAACTGCAGATGGGGTTCACCGTGGCGGATGGGACCCAGAGACACTATTTTAGGAGAGTAGTGCCTGGCAAAACCCGGTCGATTTCTCAAATAATGTGCCACCCTTTGTATCTTGGGCCTTGCACTTCTCCACACTCCCCATGGGCGTTCAAGCTGTGAAAACAGATCGTCATCGTTCATGGTACTCAGATTTGAGAATGTGGGTGAGGGTCTCAACTCTCCTACTCTCCCAAAGCCTATACAAGGTCTTTAATTTGCATGAGATATGATCCAACACTGCATGGGCATCAAGTCTCAGAATTTAATCTCTTTTTGGTGCAAACTACTGTTTACACTTACATTAAATTAAACTCTGCGTAAAAAGGATCAAGTAGCTTTGCGTATATTTCAAGTTTGGCGCGGCTATTATATTAATAGACCCGTGATGATCATTCTTTAATTTTTTTTTTTAAAGAAGTGAGCGCTGTAATGTTGTTTAGTAGCTAGCATCTTGTCACGGGGTCATTACTCGCTCCTCAAAAGATATGTATGTTGGGGTGTGTAGCACCCTTACTTATATAGCTCAAACCACACCCAGGTCCTTCCGATGTGGGACTTCACCCACCTTGATTCCATCCACTAAGGCGTGACAGCTCCCCCGGCCAATCCGCGACACCCCCGTCGCGGAGCGGCCCACCGGAGGGCCCACCGACTGGGCAAACCCGGATCCGGCTCTGATACCACTTGTCACGGGGTCTTTACTCTCTCCCCAAAAGACATGTCTGTTGGGGTGTGCAACTCCCTTGCTTATATAGCCCAAACCACACCCAGGTCCTTCCAATATGGGACTTCACCCACCTTGATTCCATCCACCAAGGCATAACAATATACTCTGATCTACAGATCAGCTTGCACACAATATAGACTTAACGAATGAACCCGAGTAGACGTGAGTGAAATTTAACTTAATTGAAAGGGGGAATGATGCAACTGTTTCTGCGGTACATTGCTAAAGCAAAACGAGGTTTTTTTGTTGCTTTGATTATAATTGTTGTTGTTAAGAATTTTTTATAAAATAGGTCTACGTTCAGGAACATATGAATGATTCTACTATTTATACATACATCTAGAACAGATTATCTGAGTTCCCCCCCCCCCCAAAAAAAAAAGATGGTCTGAGTAAGCATGGATAAAATAAAATCTGAGACGCCCTCATTCTCCTGTCCTTAATATTAAAGAAATAGTCATTATAAGCTTATTTGCCAAGTTAGGTAAAAAATAATCAGACAAATGGTAAAAGCTGACTCTCCTAATAAGGCCACGACGGGTAAAAGTTCACTGCAAGGATCAAATATGAAAATAGAAAAACAGGATCGTCTAACTTCATTTCATGTTATGGAACTAATAAGCATACTTACCCATAAAGCATTTCAGCCCATGGACGGATAAAAATTATTTAAATTATGAAAGAAGAAGAAAGAAAAATGAAGAAACAGATGATAGACAATGCTAATAATGCAACAAACTACATATAGTTTTCCCCTTCCCCTGTCTAAAGACCCGAACCAAAGGGCAAACGATGAGTTTGTTGGTTAGCCGCCACTTTATTTAATTATTGACCCATACCAAATTATTTGAAAAGGATAAAATCTTTAAATGTGTCTCGGACAAGAAAATATTCATTTTGCGGCCACCCAACTTCCTCTCCATCTTTCAAAAGACATTAATAAAGCAAGGAAATATCCTGTTCATGATATGATACCAATTAATCCCTTTCTTCTTTTCCATGAGTTTACTGCTTAAACACACCTCCGATAGAGAGAGCCTTAGAATTAGAGAACGGGGCTTACCATGACTTCACCAAATGCCTAGAGGACAACGTATGTTTGTGGAGATTTATGTCAGGTCCACGCTGCAAAAGCGCTCACTTCTTTGAACCCTGAAGAAGCAACTCTCCTGTCATGACATGTATAGCAAACTAACAAAGTTCTTACACTTAACAGTATAATATTTTGAACAGTAATCTATTCAACCATCTTTTATCCCTTTAATGGCAATCACTGTCAAACAAAATTTGCCAGCAAAATAAAATTTATTGAGACATCCGCAAGAATAATGGTTACAGTTTTGCACTAGCTGCCTTCGTTTTCTTTTTTAATTGGATCTGAACTCACAATTGGAAGATTTTTTCTGTACTGCTGAGACGTCAATCTCCTTTCCAATGGTGTTTTCCTCTTGCTCACAACAAATCTGTTCACCCCTTTGCGCATAGGCATTATCGAAGGGAAGTCTTCGTCTGGAATCTGACTTAGCTCAGATATATCCTTTATCTGTGCAACCCGACGGAACCACCGCTCTGCCTTTGCCTCCTCTGACATGTCCAGAGGATCTGGTTCCTTTACTGCTGACCCTTCCAAACTTTTTCCTGTCCATTGAGCTCTAATATCTTGGTTCTCAGACGTGGGAGATGAACTCCCACTAAAATTTGGCATATCATTTTTATTCTCGTCCCTGGAATACTTATCCCCAGAATCCTTATCATTGTTACTTGAGCCCTGTCCTGAAGGCTTTGGACCCCAGTTCTTCATGCCTAAATCTTCACTTCCACCGACTAAGGCATAATCTCTTCTCTGCAACCCAGAGCCAGCTGAAGATGCTCCATCATTGGTCATACCTTTGACATAGTCTCCACCTGCAATCCCATGTCCAGCATCACCAGACATTTCCGGAAGCTTCTCTACCACCTCTGATGTTGATGATTCAGTGTTGGGTTTATCAGTTAAGCTTGTTCCATCTGACTTCCGTTTGTCTTTTTTGGCAAAGTAGTCAGGCGGGAAAGGGACAAACGGGACATAGTTGGTATTACTAGCTTGCTCCATTGCTAGTTGTCTCTTGTATGCTGGGGAAGTCAAAGAGCGATCTTTTTTCTTGCTAACAACAAATCTGTTTTCTCCTTTCCGCGTTGGCATTATCTCTAGAAAATCCTCATCAGATATTGCACTTGTCAAATCTGAAACATTATGCAGCTCAGAAACCTTTCTAAACCACCTCTCAGATTTTTCAGCTTGCTCTTTATCTTTGTTCTCTCTATCAATTTGGTTTGAAGAACTAGAAATCTCTAAACTCTCCGCCAAGTTACCAGATCCAGTATTGGTAACTGGAACCACTTTTTTGCTTTCTTCTGTCTTTAAGTCCTCCGACTTGTGAGCAAACGTATCTGCAGGCAATGGAACAAATGGAACGTGGCTGCTTTTCAAATTTCTGTTTTGAGGAGAACTAGAAATTGAAGGTGGGCTGCCAGTATTAGTATTATGTGCAGAAGCAAAGCTCATATTGTCAGATTGAGAAAGGCCAGTTGGACGACCAAGAATCTCATCTAGCCTCTGATTAACAGATGTGTCAGATGACTTGGTTGCTTTACCAGCTTGAAAATCATCAGCCTCACGAGTGCCATCATTACCCAAGTTTCTATTATATCGCGTATTATCCAACCTCCCCTCCAAAGGTGTTTTCCTTGTGCTCACAACAAATCTATTTACTCCTTTCCTTAATGGCATTATTTCAGGAAAATCTTCATCTGACACCATACTGTTAATATCAGCAGTACTGTCCAGTTGAGAAACCTTACTAAACCAGCGCTGAGCCTTCTCTTCATTAGCAGCTAACCTAGTATCAATATCCGAAGTGTTATTCCTACTCTCATTTCCATACCCCACTCCTGATGAGGTATTGATCGCACCTAACTGTATTTGTCTGGGCCGTTTACAATCACACCTCATGCAAGTCATATTCCTCCCATAATTATAGAAATCACACCTTCAAGACAGAATAAACCATTAGTAGGCATACAGAGTGATGATATATAACCATGGGATAAGAGAAACATTTCAACAGTAAATTACTCACTGAGGGCACTCCCACTCTCCTCCAGTTAGTTGTCTCTTTGGCCTTGCCTCCTCACACTCAAGACATTTAATATTTCTTGCAAAATTCATGAAATTACACCTGCAACATATTAGAGAAAGAGTCTGCTAACATCAGTATGTTAATATTTCATAATACTTGCTGAAACCAAGATGTCAGGCTAATCTTGTATGGCACAAAGTCAATGAAAAAAACATGGTCGATTGGGAATCAAAAAATAAAAAAGTTTACCTTGGGCAAATCCAATCACCCCTTTTCATTTCAATCTTTTTTGCAGGAGCCATTGTTTGTCCAGATCTGACAGGCATTTGATTTTGCATTGCACTGTATGAGTTTGATCCAGGTACATTACAAATCAGCTTGAAAAGCTCAGCAAAAAGATTTCGGACTGATGATTCAACAATATCTCTATTACGGAGATTGTTCCTTTCTGAAGATACCAAAGGGTTACTTGCATAACTCAGCATAAATTTCATCAAATCAACCATATGAGCTTGATCAGAATCCAGGACCTATGAAAACATCTCAAGAAAAATTAGGTTAACAGCTTCAACAAATTTGTCATTATCCTAACTGAAGCCATAAGAGAATATATGCACCATACTCATCAAAATACATTCTTGCATACTGGTAAACCTTTCATCTTTCCACTGAAAAGAGAATTTTCAGACATAGGGTTTTCACAAGGTATTTCTTATCCAAACACATTTGTGATGATTTGAGGAAACAAATCTTGCTTTCAAGTGGCAGGTCTGCTTCCACATTTATGGTTAAATCAATATTTACTAAAGGCTTACCATGTTTATGTCCTGTAAAAACAATACTTCTTTCAGTACTTAACATAAGATCCAGAAGAACTCTTTTGAAAACATTAAGGAAGTTAAATAAATTACTTAATTATAACACATATTATGTATAATTAGATTATATAACAATTTTGAAGTCATACAAATTAGTTCGGGATAATCTCTCCAAAAAAGTCAACCGAGTCTTTAATATAAAAGACTGAATGAGTATTATTTATTAGGGCATTATGGAATCACATAGACAGGAGAAAAAGAGAAGATTTGGCAAAGCACGGCACAGGGTAGAATGAAATGGAGCCTGAGTAATATATATGAGTTCGTATAGTATAAAATCAAGAGCTACATGAATAAGTATTTCGTCACTGGTTGACCTTAGGACTCAGAAAAGTATGACAAGAACTTCCTATATCACATATCAGGGCTACAAGAAGAGGGGACTCGGCACTTACACTGATTGTACTATTGGATGTAAAAGATCTCATCTTTCTCACTGAATCCTCAGCGTCTTGGAACAGAAATGGCGTGCCGTGTTCAATGACCACCTCCATGTCTCTCCTCGAAAGCAGCCTATAACGATTATACACATGGACAAAAAGGTCAAGAGAAGAGACTGCTCAGCAATTCAATATTACACAGGAAAAATATTGGGGCAATGCTTAATTCTCGTGAAACTTCAGTTAGCACAATAGGGGCAATGGATTGAAAAGAAACCAACCGCAAAATGCTCTGTCGATCCCGAGCAAAGGCCAAGCAAGCACTGGCTTCACGCAGAAAGGAGGGATTCAAATCCCCTGCCGCAACAAATTCATCCTCACACGACCGACTATCGAGATATCCAGAAGAACAGATGTGGTCAGTAAATTTGGACCACTCGGGCCAGGGGTGGGAATAGTGGGGACCTAAAGAAAAGTCATCGAAGTTGCCATTGCGGACAGAGGAGGCGGCCTGATTGTGAAGCTGGTGAGAAGCTTGTAGGGGAGAAGAGGGAAGAGGCGGAGTGAGGGAATGAGAGCAAGTAAGGGGATGGAAAGAGGGGAGGAGGAACTTGCGGTGGCGAGAGAGGCGGAGGAGGGAAGAGCTGCGGCGGTGGAGGAGGGGGAAGGGAGTGGTGAGGAGCAATAGGAACCTCGAGGCACCGCCCATTTCTCAGCTTCTCAGGATGCGCATCGCATACGAAAGAAAACCCCCCAGCTGTGAAATGAAACCAACAAGTGATAAAACTTGAACCCTCTAACCTGATATACAAAACTACCCGTGGAGGAAAAAAAAAAGTTTCTCTCTCTCTCTCTCTCTTTTTCCGCCAAACAAGCTTGAATATTATAAAATATAAAAAATATCAAATATTAGCAAAGACCGGTAAGATCTTCCCTCAACAAGGGAATACATCCCACATGAAAAACTAGTAATACTACCACATTCTGAACTATGTGTTAAGCTTCTCTTACCAAATAATCGGCGCACTGGATTGCATCTCGTGGTGTGTAGTGAAGTTCAAAGTCCCATTCAGAATAGATTAAATCCCTGACTTCATTAATCTCTGATTGAAATAGATGGTTAACTCCTCCATCCTGCATAACCAAATGATATGCCTCTAGTGAATCTGTATTCGCAATAACTCTGGAAAAACCATATTGCTTGCACATCTGAAGACCCATTAACAAGTAAAGAAGTTCCGCGGTAATAGGTGGAACAAAACCCAATTGCCTCTGAAATCCTAGGAGCCAATTCCCTCTACCATCTCGAATCAATCCTCCATATGCTATAGCACACTGTTGATTGACCGATGCATCCGTGTCTAGTCGAACAAACCTTTCCGGCGGCAGACTCCATTTGAGATCTTCTTCTTTACTACAACAAAAAATTTGATGTTTAAACTTATCCGAAAGAGTGGTCTCCATTAGATGATACAAGCCACCATGGATAACCTCTTTTTCCTAAGCTCGAACGCCTTTCATCACTCCCTTGCATCAATTCTTCCATAATAGCCAACAAATGATGCTAAAGAGTTAGGTCCACGTCCACCGTTTGAAATAACTCTTTCCGAACTGAAGAGTCATATTCTCCTTAAGCCATACCTGTAAATTAGAACAAAAGAATCTAATATGAGAGTTAAAAGATACAAAATGTAACCACACCTCTCTCGCTATCTCAGTCACGAAGAATATGTAATATTGTTTCTTCTCTCTGGCATTCAAAAGGGCACCCCTCACTAGTCGGTAGACCTCTTATAGCTCTGAGTGAGTTAGTAGGTAATCTCTCGTGAATAACCTGCCATAGAAACATATTTACTTTCTCCGACACAGGTAATTTCTACACCTTCTTCCATAGGGATGGCTCATTCCTTTCCTACTGGGCAGAGATGAATTTATAAGTAGTGTGAACACTGAATTTGCCATCCGAAGCATTTCTCCAACAAAAGAAGTCGTCTCCATTTTCACATGGTGGCATTCCTCTTGTTATAATCTTTTCCACCCATTCTAGTAAAAACTCACTCAATTTTGCTATGTTCTACTCTCTATTTGGTAAGACAAACTCCTTAACCTTAGCACATGAATATAGATTATGGAAATTATGATCCATAAAATGAATAAAAGGCTCTCCCAACGGAGACCATAATTCCCACCAAGCATGTGATATGGTATCACTTTTCAAAGTTCTACCTACCCCCGACTAAAACTTCTCCCAAATAGTGGTGATGCTTCGCCAAACACAGGAGGAGTTTTGCTTCTTACACACAGCTGGATAGTCATTATCTCTACAACCATATTTTCCTTTTAAACATCGAACCCAAAGCTCATTTGGTTTAGTAAGAAGACCCCAACAAAGCTGCATGATAAAAGCAATATTTTGCCTTTACATATCCTTAATACCCAAGCCCCTAACTTCTTCCTTTTTTTTACTTGTTCCCAATATATGAGGTGCATCTTTTTACCTTATTGCCCTTGATTCCAAAGAAAGTTACGACTCACTTTTTCCAACTCCTTCAGAATGCTTTTAGGCATTAATGTTGTCCGTATGTAATAATTGGGCGAAGCTGAAAGAACAAACTTAATCAACACCATTCTACCTACCATAATAAGGAATTTACCTTTCCAGTTAGTTAACCGAGTCTTGGCCCTCTGAATGATCGGAAGGTAGACAGCCTTGGTAGCTTTATGATGTAGTAGTGGAACACCAAGATACTTACCAAGATCACTTGTGATCCCAATACTTCCTTTGACTTAACTCAAGGGCTCGATTAAAATGAACATTCTTAAAGAAGAATGCTTTAGACTTGGTCAAACTAATTCGATGCCCTAAGACTTCACAAAAGGACTTCATAATATCTCTCACGACATCAATCTGATCCGTTGTATCTTCCCCAAACAGCAGAAGATCATCAGCAAAGAAAAGATGTTATATGGGTAGGGTTTGCCGGTTAAAGCGAAGTCCCTTCCAATAACATTCACTAACTTCCTTATTAATCAATTGACTTAGACGTTCTATGCAAAGCACAAACAAATAGGGACTAAGCGGATCCCCTTGATGTACAAGTCATGATGAGATTGACCGTAGCCTCCTTAATCCCAACACAAACCAGAGTAGACCTCAAAAACTTCTAATTAAGTCGATCATAAGCCTTCTCCATGTCAACCTTAATCGTCATTATACCTTTCTTCCATCTCCTACTCCTCATAGTATGCATAGCTTCTTGTGTAATGATAATATTGTCAGTACGCTGCCTTCTTGCAATAAACCCACATTGCTGAGGCTGTACCAAATATTGTATTGCCTGCTTCATCCGTTCCACAATAACTTTAGTGATGATCTTGAAAATAACATTATAAAGCGAAATTGGAAGAAAATCTCTTAAAGTTAAAGGATTCTCAATCTTTGAAATAAGTACAACATGAGTGTAATTGATGTCTCCGATCTTCTCTGGGTTATGCCAAATCTCACGAATGAGGTCACATACCTTACCCCCAATATAATTCCATTGAGAGTGAAAGAAATGGGCTTGAAGTCCATCCGAACCTCGGGCTTTAAAAGCACTCATCATATAAGCAGCATTTTTAATTTATATATCATCAATCTCTTTATGTATTAACCTATTAGGAGAAAAAAATATTAAAAGAAGCGAAAATTAGCTTAGATGTTAAACTTGCGTTTTTTGTTTCTTTTTATTGTCCGAATTAAACTTGCATATTTTATAACTTAAATTTAGTAATTTCTGAATGCTTGAAACATTCGCGTATTTTTTTATTTGTGATTTATGAGAAATTTTTTGAAAAAAAAATTTAAAATTTCTAAAAAAATCTTTAGAGAAAGGAAATAATGAAAGGACCAATATGTTCCAAATGTAAAGGTGGAAGATGTAGATAAGACATTTTTTTGGGATGCATAATTTTTTTTAATACATAGGCCAAGAAAACTTGGAGAAATACCTATCCTTGATAACTAAATATCTCAAACACATAGTAGATCCTCTAACATGAGTGGTCTACAGCCTAGAGGTATGATTGGCAACACCAGAAACCCTCCTTGAAGTTGTTGTGCATCTCTGGCTAGATAATCTATGCATCGATGGCCTCCCTAGATATATAGTGGAGCTCAATATCCCAGTCTAAGAAGAGTAATTCCCAAATCTCGTCAATTACCACAACTAAAGGATGATGATGTACGCCTTCCCGCATAACCAAGCTGTAAGCCTCCAATGAATCCTTGTAAGCCTACACCTTCAAAAACTGAAATTGCTTACACAATTGTAGTCTAGTCAAGATACCCATAAGCTCTGCTCCTATTGACGAGGTGATATCCAGCTTACGCTGAAAGCCAACTACCCAGTTACCTACAGCATCACACACCAGTCCACCACATGCAGCTAGCCCATTTGCTGAGATAGACCCATCCGTGTCTAAGCGCACATATCCTGCTAGCGGCAGTTTCCACTTAGTACCCCTATCCCCCTCAAGATGAAATAGCTGATTCTTGAGCCCGCTAAATGCACCAGTATCCATAAGTGGAACAAGCCTTGTTGGATAACATCTTTAGCTTAAAAGCGAGCTCCATCCATGACTCCCTCATACCTATTATTCCATAGCAACTAGTAAATCAAGCTAAAAGTTTTTTACCAAGGTGTACGCCAAAAATCGGGAAAAGCCCATATTCCGAGATATATTCGCCTTAAGCTAACCCTGCAAATCAAACTAGAAAAAACTGTAACGCGAATTAGGATGAACAAAATAAAGTCACACCTCTCTCGCTAACTCACAGTCACGAAGAGTATGTATTATAGTCTCAGCACTTTGGTACTAAAAAGGACAATCTTCACATTGTGTTAACCCTCTCTAAGCTCTGAGGTAGTTAGTAGGAAGTCGCTCATGAAATGCTTTCCATATGAAAAATTTCACTTTTTTTGGCACCTGGAGCTTCCACACCTTATTCCACTAAATGTCCAGCTTCCCATCTCTCTGCGAGAAAATTAGGTTGTAAGCAGCCCTAACACTAAAATTGTTGTCTGAAGAATTTCTCCAGCAGAACATATCAGCTTCAGTCCTACACGAGGGCTAACTTGAGAAATAATATTAATCACCCATTGGGGTAGGAACATCCTTTATTTTGGCAAATCTCATTTACCATCAGCTGACACAAAATCCCTCACTTTGGCACCTGGATTTAAAATATGCAGATTTCGGTCAACAAGATGAATAAGAGGCATATCAATAGATAACCATAAATCCTACCAAACATTAGTGGAGCTCCTATTATTTAGCTTCTTCCTACTCCGCTATAAAACCTCCCCCAAACCTTGGTAATACTTCGCCATACTTAGGAGGAGTTGTACTTACGATACACTATAGGGCATGAGTCAGTGCCACTTCCATACTTCCCTTTAAGGCATTTTGCCCACAAAGCATCAGGACTTGTTAATAATCCCCAATAGAGTTTCATAATGAAAGCCACATTTTATTTGTAAATATCCTTAATTCCAAGACCCCCATGCTCTTTCCCTTGTTTGATCAAATCCCATGCAATTAGGTGCATCTTCCTACCATCTGATTCTTATTCTAAAGGAACGATCTGCTTATCTTCTCAAGTTCTTGTAATATCCCTTTGGGAAGCAGGGTGGTTTATATTTAGTAGGAATGCAAAGTAGATAAGACTGCTTTAATGAGAACTATACGCCCATCCAGTGTAAGGAACATACCCTTCTAACCAACTAACCTTTTATGAACCTTATGGATGATAGGAAAGTAGGTAAGTTTTGTGACTCGGCTATGAATAAGAGGCACCCTAACATATTTTCCTAAATCCCCTGTAATGCTTATCCCCATTTCATTACTCAGCTCTAACACCATATTGAAATTGACATTTTGAGGGAAGAACACTTTAGATTTTACCAAGTTAACACGATGCCTTGAAACCCCACAAAAATATACCATAATGTCCTTCATTACTTTCATTTGATCAGAAGATGCTTCTCCAAATAATAATAGATCATTCACAAAAAAGAGGTGAGAGATGGAAGGGGAATTCCTACTAAACTTCAAACCGGTCCACAATCCATCCTATAAGGCTTTAGCAATCCTATGTCCTAACATTTCCATGCACAAAATAAATAAATGTGGGCTTAAAGGATCACCTTTCCAAAGACCCCAGGTAGGTGCAAAAGAAGATGATGGAGCCTTGTTCCAGAGAGCCCTCATTGAGAAAGATGAAGTCCATGCCATAATAATGTTCAAAATCCTATCATATATTCCTAAACAAACAAGAGTAGTTTTCAAAAATCCCTAATCCAGGCGGTCATAGGCTTTCTCCATATCAACCTTCATTATCACATACCCTTTACTTCTTTCTCTCCATCCCATTATGTGAATAGCTTCTTGAGCCATAATGATATTATCGCTACTTTGTCGTCCCTCAATGAAGCTGCACTGATAGGGTCCTACCATGGAAGATAAAGCTCTCTTCAGTCTGAAGGCTATGATCTTAGTAATGATCTTGAAGATAACATTACAAAGGGAGATAGGACAAAAGTCTCTCACTGTCTGGGGATTATCAATTTTAGGAATAAGCACGATATTTGTGTGGTTAATTTGCTTAACCTTTTCCGGGTGAAGCCAAATATCCTGAATACACTCACAAACCTTGGTACCCACACAATCCCATTGAGTCTGAAAAAGTGATCATAAAGACCATTAGAACCAAGAGCTTTAAATGCCCCTATTTGAAAAGTAGCATTCTTAACCTCAGTATCATCCACCATTTTGTGAATAAGAATATCATCCTATGTGGTCAATGATGGAAAGTCCGCAATCCACCCTGAAAAATCAAGAACTTGGTGTTCTTTAGTATAAAAATCCTGAAAGAAAGCTCCCACCATGCATCTTAACTCAGTCTGATCAGTAATCCAAGTCCCAGTCTCATCCTGGAGGGCTTAAATCTATTGCTTCCTCCTTTTGACCACGGTGGATGCATGGAAGAAACGGGTATTCTTATCTCCCCAAGTAATCCATTTACATCGAGAATTTTGGAACCATAATAACTCTTCCTATCCGTATAACTTACTATATTCTTGCCAAAGCTTTTTCTCCAATTTAAATAGACCATTAGAAATGCTATTCATGCGGGCTCTATCAATCCCCTCCAATCTATGAATGATATGTTGTTTCCTTCTAGAAATACCGCCAATAACCTCAAAATTCCAAGCCATAACTTCTCTCTCAAATTTAGCCACTCCCTCATACCAATCCACATTCTCCCATTACTTATTAACTATATTAGCAAAACTATCCTCCAGGGCCTACGCAGCTTGGTATTTAAACGGCCTGTCCACCCGTCTATTTTCCATATGAATTCCCTTTTAAAGCACTAAAATTCTATGATCTGATTTAAAGCGGAGAGAGTGAAAGATTTTACTAGTGGGATGTTTCAAAATCCATACGAAATTCCCAAAAGCCAAGTCAAGCCTCTCTTTCACCCCTTGCTTTTCCTGAGTAAATATTTCCCCAACAAACAGAATTTCGAGTAATTGGGTATTCTTAATACATTCTAAGAATTGCATCATAACTCTCACAGAAGGGACCGAACCCTCTAACTTATCATTTTGATCTAAGAAGGAATTAAAATCCCCTATGACCAACCAAGATTCAAAATTACCTAAAGCAAGACCCTCAAGTGATTACCACAAAACCTCCCTTCTGGTGGCGATAGTTTCCCCATAGATAAAATAGGCAATAAAATAATCATTATTCTTCTTATCAAGCACCTTACAATGAATAAGTTGAGTAGTAGAAGCAAGATAGTCCACCTGAGTGTTAATCTCATCCCACATAATCTAAATACCTTAGCAAACCCATACGCTTCCAATCTAATCCAATTGCTAAAGCCCAGTTTACGCATAACAACATCCGCCCTAGGCCTACTAATCCTAGTTTCAATTAAACACAAAATATTCACCCTATATTTACTACACACATGCTTCACAATGCTGGGAAAAGACCTAGTCCCAATATCCCTACAATTCCATTAGGCAATTATCATAATAAAATAAAACCAAAGTAACACTTACTGATTAGACGGGCTAACCTGAACCCATGCCCCTTGTCCCTTCCCCTCCTATGGTTCTTAAACCTACATCTCTATATTATTAAAATCATCCCTAATATCGTCATCCAAAATAGTAGTTATGGGGTAATAATTGGAGCTTTCTATTTGATAGCCTATACTTTGCTCAAATTTTTCCTTGACAAAAGCATCAGATTCTATAAATGACTCCCTTCTAGGCCTTTCTAAAAGAAAAGCCCCATTAATTTTCAAGCCCTCATCCTCCTTTGGTTGCAACATAGGACTTGCACCCACTTGGCTAATACATCCACCCACCACAACATGTTCCCTTTGGCCCAGAGCATTAGATTTAAGCCCATCTAATTTTGCCACCACTTTTTTATTCCCATCAATAACCACCCTCTTCTTCTTCCTATTATCCACAAGATTCACTCCTCTCAGCCCATTAGGAACTTGGCCTACCTGGTCAAGCTGGTCCACCTCAGCCAAGTTAGGCAACACAAGACCTCTAAACTGGTCTGCCTCCAATTGGTTCGCCTCAACCAAATCAGAACCTCCATTCATCTCCCTCGCCCATCATTCCTGAGACCCCTTCTGAGTCTTTCCTTTATCGTGAAAAGAGATAGATTGAACTTCTTCAGTCCTCGAGTCGGCAGGGATCCAACTCCTCCATCGCCGATCATTAGTTACCAGGCCTGCCTCCTTGTCTAGCTTAGCAAGAGCATTGAATCTTGATATCGTACCAATCACCATCGCTGGTCTATCCTGTTTGGCCGTTGCACGTTGCTCCCCAAATGCCACCATTGGCGAAGTTATCCTCTACAAGCGAGACCTGTTCGTCTTTCCAACAAGCATCCATGGCCCAAAAGCCTCCTCGGTTGTAACCTGTTGTTTCACCGGATTCTGAATCTAAGAACTTTGCAATGTTGTAGTTGATTTACCTTTCTTGGCATATGACCACTGACACTGTTCCTTTCTATGCCCATAACGTCCACATTTAAAACATATAAGATTTAATCCCTCATATTCCACCAAGTACGCCATATTTAAGGCAATTACTCTTGAAACCAGTTTTTTCCTTATATCAAGTTCCACGCAAATAAATGTGTATTTCCCCCTTTCAACTCTTTCAAAGGTAGATGAAGACTCTGATGGGGTAAGTAAATCTACTTTCATAGTCTTCCCAATCTTATTGCCTAACAGTGTAATAAAATTCTTATTATAAAATTGCATTGGGATTTGGGACTTCAAACCCGAGTTACAATTCTGCCTAATGGATTATTAAAGGGGTCAAAATGGGGAGACCAACGTTGAACCAAGACTGCGTGCTATTAAACCATCCATGGGCCCTCATAAAGAACCTTCTGGTACACATGTGCCCAACCACTCTTCTGAAGAAATCGAACAATCAAATAGTTATTGGACAAATCAATTAGATCAGACTCTGATGTATGCCAGATGCGGCTAAGGTGAGTTTTCAAGGTATAAACATTATATCTTTTGCCCAACACAGTAAGAATTAGTGCATCATTCCAGGGTTTGTACCATTCACTATACTCCTATGCAGAAACTGGAACCACTGGATTGTTTTTCATAAGCCTCTGGATCTCCTCTGTTAATGCAGGCATTTCCCATTTCTTATTTAGAATGTCTGACAATAGTTCCTCATCTTCCATGCTTCCTCCATTATTGTCTATCATGTTAAACCCCATGAGAGAAGCTTTATATGATATTTACATTGGCTCTATTTGTTCTTTACTGCCCACAATGTGATTATCATGGTCCAAATAAGAGTCCTCAGCTGACTCATATTCTGGATATGCTTTCCCAGGCAATTGTGTGTCCATGTCTGCTTGTGAAGAGGAATCATTCCTCTTTTTTTTATTGCTTCCACAGGCAAAGAGATTAGAGGGCCGGTCTGGCAGAAGTTTTCGGTGTGAAGGGTCCCCCATTACGAGAGTGATGAGTCAACACGCTTTCCAAGAGAGAAAAATACAACTACCTTAGAGCTTCACAAAACTACTTTTTGGGACACATAATGCTTATGAAAATTATGTTTCCGCCATATAGCCTAATAATTTTTTAATACTGACTGGATCAGTATATCACTCGGGAATCAAGACAATTAAAAAGTGAAATAAATACAAAATAAGCAATGAAAATAAAAATAGGTTGCCCAGCATCATATAAAAAAAATGAAATTTGCCCGATTTTTACAGGACTTTTTTACAATTAACCTATAAATAGTAAAAAAAATTACTCAAATGCTAAATGTTGAAAATTTGAACGATATAGGTTAACAGTAAATAAGCCTTTTTACAGCTTTCATCAAATCATAACCAACATTTCAAATCAACTTTAAGCATGATAAGAAGAGAACTAGCTTCATTTTTCTGCTGTCTCAAATATGATAATTAAGGTTCTCTGAATACTAAAAACTCCTTAAAAATAATACTTCTACCACTACTTTCAGAACACTTAATCGCTTGGAACATACACATTTTTTAATAAAAAAAGAGAACAGACACTCGCAAGTAACAATGTAACCTGAAGGAAAAATATTAGAGATTTTTTGCTTATCTTGTTGCCTGTTTGAAGCTAAAATATACGAGGCAATAGCTTCAATATTTCCAGTTCACAACCACGTTGGGCCATATAGTCACTTTGATTCAACAAGAACTGTGATGTGCCCAAATTCCAAAAAGGGCTTGATAAGAGGCGACCCGTTTTACTCTTATAGATTGGGCCCATTTATAACCATATATTGGACTGGGCCCATTGTCAGGTTTTCCTCTCATAGGCCCATTTAATCATCCTTTTCTGACTTCCTTATTCCATATGAACTTCCACTCTCTACAGCCACGTCTTTTCATTTTTTTTTTTTTTTGTAGTAGTTTTACTTTATAGAACTGAATTTTGTTAGGCCTCGCTGCACTGAAAGCCATCAACATCGTGTTAAGAATCATTAATAAAAAATATGAAAAGACTAATCGCCCTGAGCATATAATCCTTCTTGTTATCATGATTCTAAATTACATGTAATTAGGCATGAGTCTGGAATCTGGATACCTATATATAAATCAGATAACAAACACTAGCCGTTTGTTGTTACAACGGTTTGAAATGGCAGAAGTGGGGCATATATAAGAGGCATGATTTTGTCTTCTTTCGATGTTTCACGCAGAAATTGATCGAACCAAGGCACGATGCGAACCCAACTAATGCAATCCGAAAGATGTTTATAGATATGAGGAAAATACTAGTTTAAACGTTTCATCAAACTTGAATTTTTTTTTTTTGATAAGATCATCAAACTTGAATTCCATGTCCCATATATATAACTATTGCTTTTCCATTTTAGCATACGCTAAAAGAACAGTCAATGACATGAGTCCTTGAGAGTTACATTTGTTTTGGATTCATCGATCTAGACAAAAACGACAAGCCGAGCTAATTGCTGAGATTACGCTAACTAATCATCATTAACGTTATTTAAAAAAGAAGAAAGGAAAAATACCAAGACTCGTCACCATTTTCCTGATATATAGATTAGGGTTTATGTGGATCCATCATGACATCTTTTGGCAGAATGTGATCTCTCTGTGGTAGTAGCAATCATGAATCTTGGATCATTCACCGGAAGAGTCAAATTAATTCACCGGATATATGACAAGTCTAATCTCTGCATGCAAAAAGATGGGCAGTATGAAAAAAGTTGAGTGATTACCTGAAGGAAAAAGCGACCATATTGTTAACCATGTCAGCCCTTTTAAGCGCCAACATTATATGGTACTGAGAACTTCTTCGTCGTAGTTTTGCTTGCAGATCAAGAGTTGAGAAACCCAGTAGATCTTGTTCCCATCTAGTAAAGCAATATGATGAAAGTTCCGAAATTTACCCCATTATTGATGACTTGAGACTTCTCATTCACCTTCCTCTTTTGTTTTGTTGCGTTCTTTTTCAGTCCTCGTGGGAGATAAAGTTAGCGTTAAAACGGGAAAGGACTATGATTGAAACTAGGATAATTTACTCCGAAAACCACGAGGTCCAAATGCAAAGTTAAGGAGACTCTTCATTCTAGTCTTGGATATTTTCATTTCGGTTTTTGTCTGTTGTGCTGGGTTCAGCCTCTTAATTATGGTGGAATAATTAATGGTAAAACCTAAAGTCAATAATGACAGCGGGTGATCATGCACGAGTTAAGAAAAAGCAAAGGACAGTGAAAGTGAAAGCCACAC
This sequence comes from Albizia julibrissin, assembly GCA_037074505.1. Taxonomy (NCBI): domain Eukaryota; kingdom Viridiplantae; phylum Streptophyta; class Magnoliopsida; order Fabales; family Fabaceae; genus Albizia; species Albizia julibrissin. Next base: position 48,373,406 of record CM073479.1, on the reverse strand, counting down.
CTACACACATATATATACAGTGAAAAGGTACAAACAGCAAACAAACAAACAAAAGCCAAATTAATGCCTGAGGACCAAACTTAGAATTTTATACAAAAACACAAACTCGCACGACCTTGAAACATGATATGCCTTTTCTTTGTCGAGTGCAGTAACAATTAATTATTGGTATGTACACAGAGATAATCGAAAGTTACGTTTCGATCAGCAATGACATGTTTCATCGATCTGAAAAGGAACTCACAAGGATATGAAAGAGGGAGAGGGAGAGGAAAACAACGAAGCAAGAATAGTCAATAAAACTTGAATTCATTTGCAGTAGTGTTAATGGGAGGAGGGAGACAGGTTTGGTGAGACCAAATTGATGTTGTCCCAGCAGAGACATTCAGAATTTGATGCGACTTCCTATATATATGCGAGATTCATGAATGAAGTTTTTCTTGTCCTGCTCCTAGGATAAGAGATACGTTCTGTATTTGACATTTACTTAAATATATACGCCATGGATATAATTTCCACCGTTTCTGTGATGGTGGTGGTGGTGGTGGTTGTTGCCTCCGCCAAAAAGAAGAGGCGAAAAGAGAGTAATAGATTGTCGTTTTGAGAGAGGCCTCGAGGTCAAATTGAAGCACTAAAGTAGGAGCAGATTAATGATTGTGACATATGTGTAATAATAATTCACGTGCAGGATAGGGAATGGGTCCCAAACGCATAACCCATATGTGTATACACACACACAAAGGTATCATTGGTAAGAATATAAATATACTCCATATAGAGAGAGAGAGAGAGATATTCAACAAAATATATAAATACAGGCAGTTACGCATTTATTTCTGTTTGAACTTTGAAGGGAAATTAAAGTGAGGGTCAAAAAAAGTCGAAAGGCGGTGGCAGCGGAGTAAAGCATGTAAAAATGTCAAGAAAGGCAGCTCTTCATGTGTTGCTTTTTGTAACTAGAGAATGACAAATTTCAAGTGAGTTCAAAAAAGTGTCGCTCAAACTCACAAAATAAAAAGTTCTGCGTCCAGGGAGGTAGTGCTTGTGACCCTATAAAAGATCAATATCAAGGTTTGAAGTCTGAATAATTATTCAACCGGTTGAGTTATTGGGTTAAAGGTTATATCAGAGTTAAATTAGAGTTAAATTGATAAAAAATTAAATATTTTAGATTTATTAATATAAAATTTTTAAAAAAATTATCGATCCAATTTACCAACTGATTAGCCGGACCACCATGTTCAGAATCTGAACCAATACTATGTTTCTCTAGCTCTGGAGTGGGTGGGCCTTGTGCGTACGTTTTGATCATCCTTAAATGAATGGGTTAGTTAATTTGTCAAAACGACAACCTAGGTCAATATACTATGCCCATTTATTAACAATGTCTCCGGATTGATTAATGTACTTTTTTGCCCCAAAGATTAATTAGTGTACTAAAAATAAATAATAATGAAACTAAAATTAGAATACAAATTAGACTAGCTTTCATTTGGTATCACTTTTAAAATCATGATTTTAAAAGTGAAGTAGCCAAACACCTATTCAAAATTTAAAATAGCTTTTAACTATCAAAATCATGACTTAGATTATGATACTCAAACACTGTCATTATATTTTAAAAGTTGGACCGGATGTTAAGCCAAAAAGGTAAGCGGGTCATGGTTCAACCGGTTGAAACGGTCGAACCGTTCAGTCAGACCGGTAATGTAATAATTAAATTTAAAAATTACACACACATATGTATATATATATATGTAAAACGGAAAGCAGGTCACAAGGAAGGAAGGGTCATAGCCGTACGTGTGGGTGGCAATGATGTAAGCGCACGTGTAACTGTTGCTGACGTCAGACACTCCGGAAGCAAAGAATGGGGAGGGCGTGATGAAGGGTGGGGGATGAAATTTTTGTTTTGGAGAATCACACCAAAAGGTCTGCCGCCTCTAAAAGAGAATTTCTTATAACTGATCTCTTTCATTTTGAACAAAGCATAATTTTGTTTTTTTGGATCCGTTAAGAAGGGGGGGGGGAGTATGGAGGCAGAGAGAGGCCCAGTTTTGGAGCATTGCTTCTGTCTGAACTCTGAAGCGATCTCCGTGGGCATTGTGTGTGTGTGTGTGGGGTGATGTGAGAGAGATTGAGGCTAATGAAGAGGCAGATGTTGAGTACTGTCTCATGACGATGCAGCTCAATTAATTAAGGACTATAATGACCTGCCAGCCTCACGTGCTGCTTCACCCAACAGAGGACAAGCTCAACAACTCAACTCTATCCACGTTATCAGTGGTGCCGTACGTACATACATGCGTCCCAACTAATTGAGGGATCACGTGTGGCCGGCATTGGGCCTTCCCACAACATTATGCGTCGTCATAGCAGCAGCCTCCCACGGGGAACGCGTGTGCCTCCCCCTCAGCAACCTCCCTCCCTCCCCGTTTTATGTCTCCCCACCCGCTCGTTTGGAATGATCACCTCGTCACCATTCATATCTACGTTTACATAATTTAGAACAAATTTTTTCTTGCACATTTATACATATATTATTATTGAGGGAGTATTAATATAGATACATTAAAATAACATTGACAAATATAAAAAGATGAATGTGCAATTCTACTTATAAATATTTCTCTTCCAAAGAGTTACCAATATAGTAAACATTTTTTGGGTGAAAAAATACTCATAAACATTAAAAATAGTAAACCGATAATACAAAATTCTGTTAACTTTACTTAACTACGTTTCTTTTTATTTAAAAATATGTGGGGCCCACATGAAAAAATAACGTCATTAGCATCAATTAACAGAATTGACATTATCGGTCTATTTTTTAATAAATGTTTATGGGCAGAATTACACATTCGCCCAATATAAAAATTATGTCTCATATTTAAAATCAATATCAACTTCCAAATTACAGTGATAGGTTTTAATCTTACCCTTGTTAATTGTAACATGTTTCTAGTGTATTTTTAATTCATAGACACTATTTTATCTGTTAATTAATTTTAATAAAAAATAAACTTAAAAAATTCACACCTTGCTTACAAAAATTTTAAATATCATCTATCATTCATTTCTTAAAAATCACGAAATTAATTATCTTTCATCTATAGGCTCAAATGGAACTTTGCCTCGAAGTTGTCACTTATTAGATGCAATTTTATCATGTTTTTGGAAGAAGAAGAAAAGCAATTTTATTTTGAAAGTGTAACAAATGGAGTAATTTTATCTTAATTGTTTTCCTAGTTAATTTTGATCATTATTCAATCAAATATGTTAAGCTGACAGTCCAAATGTCATTCACATCATTTTTTTAATGTATAAATTTGTCCTAAAAATCTATTTGTTATTTATTTCATTTTTTAAAGTTAGATCTAAAATTTTGATGGGAAAATTTCATATAAAGTTGCTTGAAATAGATAAATTCTAAATCATAGTTGTTAAACTCAATAAATCCTTAATTAAGTTAGTGACCCAATTTAGAATTTTAAAATATGAATAAAATAACTTTATTACATCCTTCTCTCCTCTATCATTTTGTTCTCTTAAAAGAGTTTTGTCATTTTACAAGACTGAAGCTTAGTTTTTAAATAAGAAGGAAAAAAAACCTTAGTTTTTAAAAAATGTGTGTGTATTAACATTAATACATAGTAAAATAAAATATGATTTGTGTAAATCAAATAAATTTTCTGAAAGAATTATCACGAATAATTCAAATAAAAGAATAAAATAAAAAACATAACCCCCAATATCAATTAAATGATTTTTATTTAAATATTGTCAATAAAAAATTTATTTTTGGTAGAACTACGCTTAAATTTATTTTTTTTAATAAAAATAAAGCCAAATTTCATTAATCACACAATTCTCACGTGTCACATGTGTGATATTTAATTTGGTTTTTTACGTTAATGAAATTTTGTTAAAAATTCAATTAATGAAAATATTTGATATATAATATCACATAAGTAATATTTTTTTATTAATATAATTTAATTTTCTTCTCATTCAAAAAAATTCAAGTCAAAAATAAAATTTTCTATTGTCAATATTCAACTAAAAATCATTTAATTGTTTTTGGGTCATGCTTACCTTTCTTTTGGCTTGAATTATTCTTGATGATTTTTCCAAACTACAAAAAAAATTCTTTGATTTATAAGATTTTTGTTTCGATTTGTGGAAAAATGTTTCTGAAACCGCAGTTTAGGTGTTTCCTAAACACTCACTTAAACGAATCATATTTTGTTTTAGTATATATTAATGTTGTTATATATATACACTTATTGAAAAAAAATAAGTTAGAAAGCACTAAAACCCTTTTAAGATGAGAGATGAGACAATGAGAAGGTAATAAAGTTATTTAACTCATATTTTGAAATCCTAAATTGGGTCGACAACTTAATCAGGGATACGTTGAATTTTATCAACATGTTTTAGAATTTATCTATTTCAAGTAGCTTTATATGGGATTTTCCCAATTTTAAAGGTAAATTTACATCTTAATAAAAATTATATAGATAACACATAGACTATTAGTTTAATATATTTAATTAATTAATGATAAAAATTAATTTAAATAATTACCAGAACAAAATTACTATCTTTTCTACACTTTCAGGACAAATTCCAAAAACTTTCTTCTATAATTAAATCAAATGAGGAACTATGCTTTAAATTTATGCGTATATCATGGAAGTCATGAGTGCTCTTGCAACTGAATCACTGGTTGATCTCAAAAAACGAGAATGCATAATTGGACGGGGAATATTAAATGTACTTCTTTTTACTTTTGAGTTTCTACTCTCTTTTTTTATCATCATTTATGATATACGAGGTAAATATGTGGGAAAATTTTTATTTTTATTTTCATACTTATAGAATATTACTTGTTTGCAATGACGATTGGAATTTTCAAAAACAGTTTTTTAATCATGATTTAAGGTATACAAGGTAAATATGTGAGAGGAATATTATATCGACTTACGTACATAAACAATTTTAAAATCCTCAATCATGATCCCAAAAATATTTATAAGCTAATCCAAACATACTATCATTTAAAGTTATGCGCGAAATCAATTACCTGATTTATTTAGAGCTTGTTTGACGTTAACTGTAACAACATTCAAAAAAAAAATTCAATTTTGATTTACCACACACAACGTAAGTAATGGATATCTGAGAGTCTTATTTCAATTTGCAGAAACTTGTTTATGATAAAATGATAAATAACTCCAAATAAACGATTGATATGCCCAAACTTTCAATATTCAGCTTGAGTAGTGCAACATGTAGGCTGGATTGATTAGGTTGTATGTGTTTTTATATATATTTTTTAAATCTAAAACCATGTTATTTTATATTTTTAAAAATAATAATTTACCTATTAACATTGGTTCTACTGATATGAGCTTTAAATTGTTAAAGTATTTGAGATAGTATGAGTATTAAAAATGCTTTTGAGAAGGTTACCCACAATTTGTTATCAGTTTGATTATATGTGTCTTAGTAACTAGTATGTTCTACTCATTTGAGTATTAATACTTTTTTATCTAATTATTTCCTTTTCATGGTCATATATGAATATTTTTATATGATATAAAAATTATATTACTTTAATCATGGCCTATTTCACCCAAGGTTTAACCCAATCGGACTACTAATTCCATATTAATTTCTCAACAGGTTTAATAACTATTCTGAATATTAGCACTTGATTTGAAACTTAAGCTTGGTAGCTTAAAAGTACCTTGTGTTTGGAGTTTTTCTTTCTCCTCCTAGAGCCCTTTTGAATAGAAGAAAATCAGGAGCAGGAAAGGAAATTTTGAATTTTCCTTCTGACGGCGGCAGTTTGGACTGTATTTTTCCTTGGAAAATTTTTTATCGTTGGCACCTATTTCCCCTCTAAAAATGGGTGAAAGACTCATATGCCCCTGATGTGATGGCGACATGATATAAAAAGGCAAATGATTAGATCCCAATTCACATTGTTAGAGTTAAAAAAACAAAGGGCGTTGAAGAACAGAGAGGGCAAGTAGCATTTTTCTAGCAACAACACTGCATCTAAAAGAACAGGTGGGTTGCTTCTTCTCTATCTTTTAGGGTGTTGTGTTCTTATTTGCGTTGAATCTGATGCACCCACCATCCCTGGTTCTTTGTTTTGAATTAAGCAAAGAGGCCATTGCCCACCAGAATTGGTTCAGAGCATCTAGAGGTGGTTAGAATTCCATGGTTATGACAAAATCTGGTCAATTGTAGACTGATCATTAAGTATTCACATTGTGAGCGTGGTTAAATCTGTGATATTCCACATAAAGAAAATGATGTTGATCAGATGTGGATGATGTGTGCGCAACGGTTGAGAGTAAAGTTAAATAACTATAATGTAAACATGACATGCCCATAAGTAAAATTGTTCCACATAAAGTGGCTGTGACCATATGTAGGTGATAAGTAAGCAGTAGTTAGAGTAAAATTTTCTTAGTCTTGAGTAATCATGAGCCACTCATCATATGTATGTGGTTAAAACTGTTTTCATTTATTCATTCATGTATTACCACAAGTGACTTGTTGGTATCTTATAATTATTGCTCTGTCACATTATGATAAAATAAAGGAAAACAGAGTTATTTCTTCCACATTTTTACTAAATGATTCATGACCATGAGTTATCTATAAAGTTCATATAGTTAGAGGGGCTAGAGAGAAAACATGGGCTTTGAATAATATTTTTAAAACAATGACTCTTAAATAATATTTTTTAAATAGGGGCAAATATATTTTTTAGCTCATTTTCTTTTAACCAAACAAAAAAATTTCTATTAATCAATTTTTCCCCCAATGCCAACCAAATATATTTGTGATAAAATATTTTCCCTTTCTTTCTATTTTTTTTCCTTTCCAACTTTTTTTTTAATCCAAATGGGCTCCTAATATTCATTTCTTCCATTTTTTTTTCCCGCATTCAACCCTAGGGTCCAGAAAAAAACAGTCCTCCTTTTATGGGTCACACCCCGGCGCAGACGACTTTAAAACAGGGTTCAAAATCCTGCTTCCCATTGTCTGTTGCTCTGTGCTTTCCCCGTTTAAAGACGTTCAAATATATAACTATGATAGGTTAAAATACTGATTGAAATCTTTAAAAATAAATTTTTAATAATAATTTCTGATATATAAAATAAATATGTGAGATGAATGTTGTTTTGATTTATATGTATTAATATTTATAAACCTTTTAAAAGCTCGTCCAAACAAATTTATATGGTGTTAACTCCCATTATTATTAAATGTGCGAAGTCACTGCAAGCTGGAAATTAAATGAATTGAGCAGATCGAAATTGTAAGAGCACTTTCCTCACGGATGCTTTTATTTTAAACAAAAGATGGTGCTGACAAGGCAGGATCAAGAGAATGGTAACAGGGTAGTGTGGAGTATGATGCTTGTGTAAGTAAGCCAAATAAGTTTTATTAGTATGTTTAAATAGTCTTTATAAGTGTTTTTCAATCGTGATTTATAAAATATGAGGTAATTTTTATGGTCTATAAAATAAATATGGGAAGAATGTTTATCTCAATTTACATAAATCAGACTTATATATAAATCCAATTCAAACCAATAAGCCTACGTTTCGTTTTGTTTTTTATTTGCGAAAAAAAGGGATCACAGGCAGACAACATAGGTGCTGTAGTAGAAAGGGCAGAATTGCACACAGAAATAAAAACCAAATTAAGAATTGTTTGGCATCAGACCAACCCACCCACACGAGCGCCTCTCCACTTTTGCATGTAATCCACATACCACAGACTCTGCTGCGTCTGCTCCACTTTTATTTACTTTTTTTTTAATTATTATTATTATATTTTTCTCACGGCCAGATTGAGAACAGAGTGAACACTGAACAGAATCGTGTGTGGGCCCCCCTTCTTCCTTTTTGTTATTGCCTTCCCCTTTCTCTCTCTCTCTCTCTCTCTAGTTCTAACAGCGATATCTCCATTTGCTATTCCATTCCTCACATTTGAGACGCTCTTCTTCCTTCTCATTCTCATAACCCCCCCCCCCTCCAGTCTTCTGCGGTACTCATCCCCCGCCTATGGCTAAAGGAGAGAGAGAATATGCGAGGTGATTGTATCCTGTACCCTTTTGATTCTCGCATCCTGCTTTCATCTGACTAAAGATCACATCAATTTCTGTTTTTCCCCCTCTCCCATCAGAAAGGACCCATTTGGGGTTGTCAAGTTCAGACCTTTCGGTTTCCTAACGTTTTCATCTCTCTTGTTCTGTGTTCCTTGGTTTTCTGTTTCCATGAGTATTTCACAAAACTTCGCCAATGGGGGTGGTGGTTTCAGTGGGGACGTCAATCTTTTACCCCCAGTTCCTTCTTATGTCTCCCCTCTTCTGGTTCGAACTCCTCCACTTTCACTGTCAAACTCTTTTGGTCAGACTGGTGGCGAGATTGGTTTTCAGATTCTGAGCCCTTCCTTTCCGTACCAGGAGAGCAGGGGAACAATGAGAGGCCACGGTGGAGCTGATGGACTTTCAGGTGTTCAGAACAAGAGCTTGCCTTTCAAACTTGGCGAGGAGGACATTGAAGCTAAGAGACCTTCTAGCGCGAGAAATGGACACACAAAGTTCTGTTCTCGAGGCCATTGGAGGCCAGCTGAAGATGCCAGACTCAGAGAGCTTGTAGCTCAGTACGGTCCTCAAAATTGGAACTTGATCGCCGACCATCTCCAAGGGAGATCAGGTAATCCACAATCCTGTTCTAAAGATCAAGTCACTTTACTGATTTTCGAATTGTCATTTTTGAAGGAACTGAACCGGTGAAGTCATTTGTTTTTGGTTTATCTTGATGTATTGTGGTTGCAGGGAAAAGTTGCAGACTGAGGTGGTTCAATCAGCTGGATCCCAGAATTAACAGGAGGGCGTTCTCCGAGGAAGAAGAGGGGAGATTGTTGTCTGCTCACAGAATGTACGGGAACAAATGGGCTATGATCGCCAAACTGTTTCCTGGGAGGACAGATAATGCAGTGAAGAACCACTGGCACGTGGTAATGGCCAGGAAGCACAGAGAGCTATCAAGTGGTTGTAGGAGGAGGAGGTCTTCTTCTGAAATCTTCCGTCCAAAGGCTTTAAATTTGACACTCTCGAGTAATGCAGTGAGCGAATCCACCAACGCCAGCAACCTCATGGACGAATCTGCCTCATCCTCCACCGATCTCTCCCTCAGCCCCACATTTTTCCCAAGCTCGAGTCCTGGATCGCTGATGGGTACGCTTTTTGATCCGTCTGTAGTTTTACATTAAGAATCTTATCGTCGTTTATATTGTTTAAGCCGGGGGATTTTTGCAGGTCTTTCCTATTCCCATGAGATGAAGTTGATGGGTGGAGTGGAGCAATCAAATTCAGACTCAAACTCAGAGATATCAGTATCTGAGTCAGTGACCACAAACAGGACGAACATCTCAATTTATGGGGAAAGTGAGAACGTGGGTGATAACATTAACAAGCCATTCATTGATTTCCTTGGAGTAGGTGCTATGTGATGGAAGAAAGAAATGGCTGAAGGGGGTGTTTTGTGTGGGTGGGTGGGTGTTCAGTAATACAGTAGCAGAAGTAGGCACTCCATTTTGTACAGTTAGTTTCACAGAAAGGCAAAGCAGCACCTAAAAGTAAAAGGTGAAGTCATTGGAGGGAAGGGGAAAAGAAAAGGTAAAAAGGATGTAGAAGAGAGAGAGGGTAGATTCAAGAGTTATGAGTATGAGAAATATAGTAATAATAAGAAGCAGCAGCAGCCATGGATTGGATTTGGAGGGAGGAAGAAGGAATGATGGTGGGTTTGTTATTGTGTGATGTTGTGGACTTGAGGTAAAGCCAGGGTTGAATTGGATTGAAGGGGTGTGTGGAATGAGTCAAAGCGGTGGACTCATTGTAATTTATATTTGATTGTTTACTTGGAACCTTGTGTCATTGATTTTGGATGTTTGACCGTCTTCTTCTCTAGATGTACTGCCCGTGACAATTAAATACTATTAACTCCAGCTCTTTGGTTTACATGCTTGACTGATCGGATCGTTTCATTGCAACTGTTATGTTATTACACATCTACTCAGACGAAACCAACGGGGATTGAGTTTCGTATGCACATACTTGAGTAGGGTTTAATTTAAATTTTTTTGATTTTTTTTATAAGAATTCGATAAGATTTATTTAAATATTTAAAAAAAAATTATTTTTTATTTTTGTCACTCACTGATTATATATATTATATTAATTAAAAGGTTATTGATACCTATATCCACTCTATTTCTCTCTCTCACTTACACTTATTTAGGAAAAGAAGATTTATTTTAGACACACTTATTATTTTTAACTAATTCCAATTATTTTTTTAAATCGTGTAATTTGGTTATCAAACTCTTATAAATAGGAGTAGAGGGAGTATGGTCATGAGCGTTAAATTTTAATTATTTTTTTGTATTTTTTATATTAGAAGATGTGCAATTTGAAATTAAATTATAATATATGTCTAATTATCACATTGGAGAAAAATTGTTCATCATTTAAAAATTATAAATTAAAAACTTTAGATTCAAATCAGATTAAATTTGAACTATGTAAAATATAATGAAACATATTATTGTGATGAGCATTGTAACTAGTATGACACAATCTTCACTCACAGTAAGAGATAAACCCGGGAATTCGAATTTATTACCACCCCATACGTGGGTTTGAGAGCACTTAATAAAATAAGTATCTTACTTAATATGGAACAATACTCATTAACATATTTACTTGGTATGGTCCTTAAAAGTAAGTTAGTCCAAACAAACATATAGTGTCTATTCTTCAACAGAACAAACTTTGTGTAGAGATGTTTCCCAAACGGAATGAAGTGTCTTTGTTTTGGGCTCACACAGATTTTCCGTACTATTGGGCTTCCATTTCTTATCTTCTCCATCATTCCGCAACCCATTCTTCCCCGGCCCCACTGTTATCATGAACTAGATATAATATCGATTTATCTTTTGAGAATTGACTTTGTGTATAATAATGATGCATGATTTAGATAATGTGATAGTATTATGATTGGTTTTCAAACATAAGAATGACAGGAGGATGGGTGAGGGATGAATAATCCATCGAATACTTTCATTGGGTCCGAGATTCCATATATTGGAATTCATTCACAGTTCACGCATAGCCATGATAGTTCCAGCTGGGGAGCGTGGAACTCCGAAAAATACGTGTCATTCTTTTTTTCTTTCTACTACCAAAAAAAAATAAAATTTGTGGGATTCTAAACGTGGAAGTAAGAGATTAATCATAAGCTTAAAAAAAGAACGAGAATGGAGGAAGGATGGATCATGGGGATATGGCACGAGATTTTTTTTTTTTTGAAAAAAAGGAGATGGTAACAAATAAAAGCTCAACGCAAATCCATCTCACGTGCGCCTTCTAAGTAAGCGTGCCCCTTCCTAAATAACCACTACTAATCTAATGTGGTAAGTTGTGACCATATTATTATGATTAGTTTATTGCTAATATACTGTTGAACTCCAACAAGAAGAATCTTATATATAAGAGTGTTACAAACATCCGTCTTATGTACATTGGTTATAGCTGTCGGTGAGGGGGACCAACCTATAGCTATCAGAGTATATATCCTCTATTAGATTAGATCTCTTAACTTTTACTGTACTCTCACACTCTCTCAGGAACTATTGGATATTTACATTGTTAATTAATGAAACTTGTAGTATTATAGTAGTAGTACAATGCATGCAGGTCCCTCACATGCGTTTTCCTGGATTGTTCATATATAGTAACCTGTCATCCCAACAGCTTTATTACTAAAGCCCCTTCTTGCAAGTATTTCTAATTTTCGTTTTGTTTAAAGCCACATGACATTATTAAGTCGGCTTCACCCGCGTTCGCGAGGGAATTGAACTGAATTGTTCTCTTTCCGACCTCAAACATCAAAATCTCATTAACACGAGAGACTACAAACAAAATATAGACAACAACTAATGCACTTTGCTCGCATTATATATAATCTTCAAGTTATCAGGAAAAGAGGAGAAGATTGCCCGCATATTTTTTCACCGCACACATGAACCCCTTAAAAACAAAAGCAATACATGGGCCCTAATTAGTCAGTTGTTTTGAGGGGGGCTATATTGACAACATTAAAATATTATTGTGAACACACTTTTTAAAAATGTTATATTAGATAGATTTAAAGGTTTATACAAAAGTTTATATGAAGAGAAAACTATCAATCTTGAATATTAAAAGTTTAAATGGCTTAATTAATTAGTCTGCAAAACAAGCACTAAATAATATTTATATTTAAATTGAACTTGCCCGCTCTACTGTTTCGGATAAATAATTATCCAACCGTTTTTCAAGTTCTATGTGCTACGGATAAATATCTATCAAACATAACTGTTTGTTGGATGGGCTTGATCAAGAGAACAAGAAGAAGTGATGAAGAAGAAAATAGTATATAATATTTTTAAGGCGTGAATAATACTTTCTTTTAAGTTTAATTTATCTCCACTTATATTTATTTTATAGGGTATAAGTTGAATTGACAAGCGATTTTTTGTAAAATATAACCAAGATTCTTGAATATGGAATATACTTCCAATACTCAAGTAAGTCAACAATGACTTTTGAAAAATGTTAATTTGATTTTATCTTTGTGTGTATTCAAAGTCAAATGCAATGAATTTGATCTCTTGTTGTGTGACTTATGATGCTTAGTGTTATATTGTATGTCACAAATAAAGTGAGGTGTATGTAGGGTATTTATAAACCATGAAGTAATGTTTTGAAGTGTGTCTCTCAAAACAATATCTCTTCAATTAAAAGTCATCATCATATGTTAGATTTATAAACCCTTATGTACCAACATAACTTCAATAACCAATGATTATTTAAAATAACTCTTGCATGAAATGTTATACTTTTATATCATGCAGATTTTCTTAAAAACCAACAAAACATTCTACCAAGTAGTAGTTATCACACTTTTTCACAAGTGTCTTTACAAACTAAAGGAACATTACTTTAGTGACTTTTAGTATTATAATTCTTTACACAACCCTTTACATAAATTCCTTAATTTATAAGGACATGACTTTCCAACAAACACATCCCTTCATTTTAAAATATTTCAACAATTCCCTACCATTTTAAAATGATCACAAACTCGTATCACTTCAAAAATCTCATGTTGTCAGTTAAGGTATCTTGAGGATTTGAACCTTTACTTGAGTAAGACATAGTATCACCCATCCGAAAAAATACGATAGACTAAGTTTTAAACCAATTATCCTATATGAACAGGTGTGCATGAATTACACATGGGATCTTAGGTCATTGTATGCCACTTTAAATGACAGGTTTATTTGTGACATTGTGTCCATCTCCTTTTCATAAGATCTTTTTAGAGTCAAGCCCTTGGACTCTTAAAGGTGGCCTCACCTCACTCTCATGTTAGTAAACTTTATCAAGAACATCACCATGATAAATGCTCCAGAAAATATATGATTATAGGTCTATTAAGAGCCAAATTAGGCTCAACCTACCTCGTTTTAGTCACATGGCTACCAATTATTTTTCTAATCTTGGATGTATTCAAAAGTCAACTACTTGCAATCACTCTAATAATATACTTTCATTATTAAACTCAAGATTTGATATGATAGTCAGTATAAGTTAGGTTTCTACTATTGGTGATCAAAGTTTATAGGGCTTCAATCTCATCGATTTTGATGTTTTTAACACCAAATCCTTTGTCAGATCTTTCGTCAAAGGATATGCAAGATTCAATTTAAATCTTATATATTTAATGAAAATTACTTCATTCAAAATCAAATCTTTTACATAGTTATACTTTAGATTAATATTTTGCGACTTTCTATTATAAACTTGATTATAAGTCCTTATAAGAGTAGATTGACTATCAATAGATAGATATTAGTGCCAACTTCATATTAGAGTTAGACAATGAAGAACCATAAATCAAAATTATAAGCATGCCAACAATAACTTATAACTTATGACTTATTTTCTATTATTAAAATTACTATAGCTAAACATATAAATATAATTTATAATTCTATCATTCCCTCTTTTCTCTGATGTCTTATGAGAATATTCTTCCTCCATTATATGTAGCTTCTCATGATACTTTTTCATGAGCATTGGTGCATTTTATATCATGGACCTTCTGCTATACGCCTTTTAAAAGATAAGATAATGCCCCTAATTGTTCAAGAAATATTTACTTTTTATGTTTAATTAAGACTCTTTTATAAGAAATTTTATTTATAATTGATGAGACAATAATAAATCCATCCTAATACATGTCATTTATTTAAAATTATTCAAACCATGTTCAATTCATGCATTTATTCCATAGTAAATTTTCATCAATCATTCTAATTAAAATTAGAACACAACATGATAATTATCAAATCATCTAATTTACCATATAATTTCTCATGATAATTGTCAATTTTGTAAATTCAAAATAAATCATACTTCTTATCACTTTCTAATCATGATTAAAAATATCTCATTATTCCACAAGCAAATAAACCACGTAATTTAAAGCAAAATAATTGCATCATACCATATCATGAATAATCCTTATGAATCTCTATAATCCATATTCAATAGAGAGACAAATAAATACTTATCTCCCTCTTTTGATATTAACTAGGTGAATTCAATGTGGAATTGGCTATAGTCCTCTTTTCTTACTATTCTCTTCCCCTCCTATTCCTTTCCACTACTCATCTTAACATTTAGATTGAAATTTGAACGGTTTTAATTTAATGTTTTATAAAAATATTATTTTTAAATATTTTTATTACAGTTTTAAATCATCATAACTAAAATTTAGTAGCTTTTAAATTTATTTATTTTTTAATAATTTGATCTTTTATTAATATTTTTATAATACATTAAATCTGAACCACTCAAATTTCAATCTAAAGGCTAAGATGAGTAATGAAAGGGAAGAGGATGGAAAGAAAAAAGGTAAGAATAGAAGACGGTAGCCAAACCCATTCAATATGACCCCTTTGCGAAGTTCTCGGATCAAATTATCCATTTCTTCTAGCAAGAAAAACTGGCATTGTCTCATAAAGTTGCCGCCATCAAATCTTACTAACTTAACAAATTTGTAGTCAACTCTCTCAAAGATGCCATTTGGATTCTCGAAATTAAGCCTAAAGATTGTTGGATGGGCTAGATCTTTGAGGAGTACAAGAACAAGAGATGAAGAAAAAAGTAACTTACAATGTCTTTAAAGCGTGAACAACACTTTTCTTTAGGTTTAATTCGTCCATACTTATTAGATGAAAGCAGGATTGACGAGCAAATTGCATGCAACATCTCTTGAAGTGATGTCTCTTCAACTATGAAGTGATGTCTTGAAGTGATGACTCTTAAAGCAACACCTCTTCAATTAAAAATTATAATCATATGTTAGATTCATGAACTCTCAAGAACCAACATAACTTTAATAACCAATGATTATTTAAAATAACTCTTCAATGAAGGGTTACACTTTTATAATATGCAGGCTTTTCTTAAAAACCAACACAACTTTCAAATAATAATTACCACACCTTTTCATGTGTCTTTAGAAACTAAAATGACATGATCTTGGTGGCCTTTAGTGTTATAACTCTTTACACAATCCTTCACAAATTCCTCAATTTATAAGAATATGACTTTCCAACAAACACATATCTTCATTTTAAAATAGTCCAACACTTGTGACATGTTGAAATAAACATAGGTAATTGACATTATGCGATGTGCGTATGAAAAAAGTATGTGATGTATTCTCAAATGGTAGGGGTAATACTATTGGACATATCTATATCACCTTAAAGAGAATGTGAATTGCACATCAAGTGCAAGCATGGAATCTAATTTTTCGAATATTCTTATCCAATAATATATAAACGTTAGATTCAGAGTGTGTGGCATGAGTAATTAATTACACAAGGATTCCGGGCCCTCCAAACAAAAAATCCTTATTCGTTTGTAATTTTTTCTTTGATAGTTATCTAGAGTTTCTTTTGGCAAATAATTTTTTTTTTGCCAAGGCAAATAAATCTTTTTGATTGATACAAGCAGTGTAAATAATATAATTAATTGGCCGGAATAAGCTAATCATTAAGGTTAATCATCACAATCAAATGGTAATGGGAATAAAAATGCGGAGGACACAGGGGATTCAGTGAACGTGGGCATGCTAAAAGAGAGGCAAGTAGCCGCATGCTAGTTCAAAAATGTCAGCCTTCCTTACTTTACTTTCACAAATACAATTTATATGACAAAAAGATAGACAACACGAGTCAAGCAGAGTTAGATATGTTTCCATCCAAATGTACTTACTTCTATATTAATAATCAACATTTTTTAAAGTTAATTCTCACTCCCACGCCTCTTTTCTTGTCCTTCTTTTTATTATCACCAAGGTCACTCTTTTTTTTTTTTAATAAGTTGAGCTTGTCTGTATATTATTTAAAATGGATTCTGAATTGAGTTGCTCCTTTATCTTTTTTATAAATGTCCAAAATTTAAACTGTCTTAATATTTTTTTATAAGAATCCGATAAAAATTGTCTCAATATTTAATGACTTTTTTTATTTATGCCCCTCATTAATTATATATAATGCATTAGTTAAAAAATTGGCAAGACTTATATTTACTCTATTTCTCTCTTTTACTTGGCCCCTTATAAATAAGGACATATTTTAAAAAAAAATTTCTTTAAAAGAGATGTTTATTTTGTAATTGATTTTAACTGATTTCTTAAATTATATAATTTAGTTCGAGTTTTTATAAATAGAACCGGCATGCCAGTAGCAGAAAGTTTTGTTCCTGTAAACTTTAGAAGTATAGCAATGAAAATTCATGAATCACATTCATAGTGCATACAATCTATAATAAGAACATAAAATAGATAAACATCATTAACAGGTTAATTAAGAAACATACAACATATAGATGATTGCTGGTGGGAGTACAGAGATAGATGCATAAGGAGTTCCATGGAGTATAAATACAATATGAGGGTTGTATTATATTTAAGTCACACGCGTAATAGAATTACCAAGAAGATCAAGATATATAATTTAGGATATATTAAGAAGAAAATTGAAGGAGACAGAAAATCATGTATTGTGAGGCGATGACCCTCCTGTTGGCGGTTGCTTCGGTTCACTTTCCTTCTTATGCTCCCTTTGAAACCTGAAACCCCAATTCAACACACACCAATCAAGGAATGAAAACTCTGCATTGTATTTTCCAACCTATTTGGAAAATAGTTTGATAAAGTTGATTATATCAATTATGTCAACTTCTCTAATCACTCGTGGTCATATATCTTATTTTTTAAAATATTATCATTTAATTATAAAATAATATGAAAAATATGACATAGGGTCATGTGTGATAAGAAAACTTGACATAATAGATATAAAGAACTTGATGTAAGTATGATAATATTCATCAAAGATTTTCTATCTTCTTATTATGGACATATAATTTTAAAATATTTAAAATGTTTATTTGGTTTCATAATTAAAAAAAATATCTATTTTTAATATTTCACAATTTTTTTTATATGAAACTCATCATTCTATATGTATGATTGAAATTGATTAGCTTAGTGTTTGGTATAAGGGATTTGGAGGGGAAAGAAGGGGGAAAAATTTTTAAGTTGGATTTAAGAAAATTGAAGAAATGCGGTTATAAGATTTTAATAAAAAGACTATGTAAGATAAATAAGTAAAAAAAATTAATTAAAAATTTTAATAGACCCATTTCTCTCATTTTTTAAATCCAACTCATGAAAAATTTCTCCCCAATTCTATCCAAATTCCTCATACCATATAGCCCTCAAGTCCGATGACATTGAATTGGGATTAATTAATTTATTTGTTGGGCCAGGATTAATTACATATTTTGTGAAAATGAATAAACTTAATTAAGGAGGGAATAAGAGGGGCAAATTAATTACCAGGAAGTAGCTTTCACCGTGCTGCAAATCCTGCATTAAGAAGCCAAACTCATTGGTAGGAAGTGGAACTCCCGAAGAATGAACTAACGTCACGTCTTCCCCAAACATAGTCTTCATGTCAATAGGTCCTCCCCTCTGAACCTCTGTCGCAACCCCATTGATAAACACCGTCATGCTCCCTGAAATATATCAATTTCTTATTACTATATATATATATATATAACAAATAAATCAAACAACATATATAAAGCTGATCTGAGTTGTGTCCTGCCAAAATGCTTCACTACAAAAAGTAATCGAGGAAACTTTTCTTGAATTCCTTTGGTCAACTTGCATATATGACTGGCTATGTATGACAAAAAAGAAAACATGTACATGTGAGCATGAAGCAGCTGTGGCATGAGATTTTGGAAAAAAGGGGGATTGGGGACAGCCTAACTAAAGACGAGAAA
Organism: Albizia julibrissin; assembly: GCA_037074505.1. Classification (NCBI taxonomy): domain Eukaryota; kingdom Viridiplantae; phylum Streptophyta; class Magnoliopsida; order Fabales; family Fabaceae; genus Albizia; species Albizia julibrissin. Next base: position 48,354,895 of record CM073479.1, on the reverse strand, counting down.
TATGAGGAACTAATTTCTATGAGATGGGCTGGCAAAGTACAGCTGAGCTTTTCATTCGATTCAGGCACTGTCAAATCATCAAAAGTCCCCACTTCGTTCTCCTGCATCCTTAAACCTAATCAATCACGTACTCATCCATCAACTAACACAGAACAGCTTGTGCATATTCAATTAAACTACCCGCCACACCCACTTGGATATTTTACCGGCCAATTACAACGATGGACTTGTAAGTTGTAAGAGTTGAAGAGTGAAAATTAGTTACCAGATAGGCAGCTCAAATCTGAAGCATGATCAATTTCGGGGAAACCCATGTGATCACCAGTGAAAAAGAAGGCATGTTGATCCGTTGGTTCCTGGTAAGCGATATAAGACGAGGAGCATCCACCATTATAAGCCGCCAAAGTTGCAGAAGAATCAGAGGCAGGGTTAGTCTGATGATATGGAGACGGACTTGCACTTGCACCGCCGTCAAGCTGGAGATGATCATTCGGCTGGTGATGATGGAGGGCTTCTGCGGCGAGCTGCTGCAGCTGGCGCTGGCGGCGGCGGGATCTGGAGCGGCGGTTCTGGAACCAGTAGAAGACGTTGGCGTCGGCGACGGTGCCGAATTTCTCGAGAAGCTTTCTGATTCTGACGGTCTCGTCCTTGGAGGGATTGACGGTGCCGCTGTTGAAGATGGACTCCAGAATTAGGATTTGCTCCGGCTTCGGAGTCCATCTTGATCTTACTGCCATTCTCTCACTTCTCTCACAACCCTTATCCTCCATTCCAATATTGTTGTCCAACTCTGTACTCCTCAAGTTCTATGTATGTGTTGTTCACCTGAAACCTAGGCACAATATACATATATATAATAAAATGTATGTGTGCTGTTCATTGAACACAGTAACCTGCTAGCTTTCCCGAAGAGGTGAATGTCGAGCAATTTAATTACATAAATGCCATCTATGCCCTCTTTCCTCTGCCTTTCAGCCACTTCAATATAACTTAATCCACATTCCAGATTTTCTAAAATGAATATGTAAAGTACATTTAGAAAAATAAATAAATAAATCAAATGTAGGGCTCACCAAGTGTCAGATTGTTCTTTAATTTGTTTGGATCTCTCAAGCAAATATGATAATCCAATTTCTTATCATTCAATAAATACTCCTATATTTTTTAGAGAAAAAAAATACTCCTTTATACACTGACACGTGGATATAAAATCAAATCTGAAAATATGCACAGTTATATACACATACTAGATATAGTTGGACATGTGACCATATAAAATATAAGAATAAGTGATACATTTATTACTTGTTGTGGATTTAATTATATATTATATTGATGATATATTAGTACTAGCTAGTGTGTGCATATACAGATGAGAAATTAACAGGGATAAAATAATTCAGGTCTTTTTCTTCAAAAGTATATGATTACTTTGTATGCTGATCTTCATGTCATCTCAAACTAAATGAATTTCTGACCAAAATTTCATTTGAATTATTAAATATTGAAAACGAACTAATTGTTAAAGACTCAAGTTTTGGCCTATTTATTACAACCTTTAAAATCTAATCGTACTTTTCTTATCAATTTGACAATAAAATTCAAATAATCAATACCTAAAAGCATTATTATCAAATTTGCAAGTTGACTCTTTAAGTTTACCCTTTTTACATTTTTATCTTATATAATCTAGTGGAATCATTAATAAAATTCGTAACCGTAGTAAACCCAGTTAAACTCATGAGTTTACATACTAAGTTTACCATTTTTATATTTCTAATTTATAAAACCGTATTAACTTTTTCGATTTGATTATACCCAGTGGCTTTATATATGAATTTCATAAAAATTTATTTGTTAAATATGATAATTATGAATGTTGATAGATTTAATTTCAATTATCTGGATTTAAAATATATTTAAATCAAATTTTTATCATTGTTTTATATTTTAATTATTTAATTATATAATATTAATACATATTTAATGATAAAAATAAACTCTTACAAATTTACGATTCAAGTTTATGTCACTGTCATCACGAGTTTATTTAAACTTGCTAGTTTTACAACCTTTACTAAATGTAAATGTATATAAGAACATATGTGTCTGATCTACACACAGACACACATACAGTGACATCGGATATATATCAAGCAAGATCAGCTCGCAATCACGAGGCAGCAAGTCCTTGCCACTTTGATATAAGATGGAATTTATAAGTGAGTGTTTTTAATTTATATGTATTATGTGTGTGGGTGTGGGTAAGGCAGACGGATAGAGAGATGGTTGCGATTTCCCGTTTAAATTATTTAAATTAATGTTTTTTCCTGGTGTGAGATAGGAGTATATTGATATTTAAATGGTAACGTAGAAAAAATCCATAAAACCCGTATTCAAAGCGAGATTCATGACTTCACAAAGACATTCTTGAGGTCATAGGTTCGTTGCTTTAATTGGATAATGTTCCTTCCTTCCTTCCTTCTTTTTATCCTTTTAAATTAAAATAAATTAAGTCATTATATATGATTAAAATAATGCAAGGACTTGAATTTTTCCCAATTTAGGCATTTAGCAGATCAGGCTTATACCTATGGTCACTGACAACTATGCTATGGAATTCTATAAATATTTTGTATTATTGTACGTATGCCATGAATATTTCTTATTGGGGGACAACATTATATTGCTTATCATAGACATATGTATGACTTTGAAATTTATAATTTGCCCAGCCAATTATTTAAGTCCACTTCATTGAAAACCATTGAATGAAATCTTACACACACACACACAAACTGATAATAATGAATAATATAACACACACAGTATAAACTGATAATAATGAATAATATAAAATATTATCCTTTAATCAAACACACTAAGGAGTAAAAGCAGTCTGAATTTTCTGTTAAAATTCAGATAAAATAAAAAAAACACAAATTAATGACTAAAAATAATCTCGTATATGCACTTAAACTTATTTACCTATCATTCATTTCGTGCTATTTCTTTAAAAAAGTACAAGAATTTGATAATAACAAATGTTTAATTTCCCATAAACTTTACTCCATTCCATTGTTTTTAAATTCATTCATTAATGAATAATATAAAAGCTTTGAGGTTTACCTTGACTTTACTAATTAAACCCTTGCAACTCACCTAAACGTGGGAGAGGCGGTGCCACTTTCTCATCAAATTGTGTTTTTCTTTCTGGTGCTTGAATAAAAGTGGTGTTTGATTGAAAATGTAAGGTAGAAGGAGGAACGTGAGGTATCTATTTTGGGTCATGTACTCTACGCGTCCTACTGGATTGTCCGGAAATCTGAAGTCTGAGAACTTGGGGTTCACATGATTTAATTATGAGCCTACTTTAAGTGGCTACCTGAACGTTTCAAAAGCGCTAGCTAGCTGCTTTATTAATGGTGACTGGCCATATAATGACCGAGGAAAAGGCAGCATTGTTGGAAAGAAGCTCAAATTGGGGAAAAGGCAGCAATATTATATATGAACGACCTTGTAACTTTATTAACTACATATAAAATGACCGAGCAAAACTTACAACATGTAATGTGTGAATCATATTTAAGAAAGTAGGAAGTAAAAAGTAGAGGTTCAGAAATGGCAAGCCTCCCTGTTTCTTAATTACTGGGGAAATGAAAGGATAATTAGGGTTTTGAGGGGAAGCAAGTGCATGTGATCGAATCCCCCACCCCCCCCAAAAAAAAAAAAAAAAGAAAGAAAGAAAGAAACCAGGAACATGACATGGAATATATTCTTGTTCCTTGTTCATTCAGTCAAAGTGGGTCTCTTTTGGTGGGAAGTCTGTCTTAAAAGGGGTACTCAGAATTTGAAGTTAATTAAAACGCCGTTAGGAATACATGTTGGAGGCTTTTAGCAGTGCGTGCATGGTATTATGCCATGCATTTATATATGCAAACATGGTTAAGGTGTATAAATGAAATAATAACTAGGGTTTTAATAAATAAAGAAGGTTTATTATTATAGATGAGATGGGGATTGGAGGGGGGGGGGTTTCAAAAGCTGGGAATATTGCCGAATACATGTGCCCCAAAAGAATAACACACATGTTAGATGGTGTCTCCCTGTTGGATATATTCATCTTGTGTTTGGGGTTTAATAATGGCGTTTATGATCCAGTGTGGTGAGGGTGTTGTGGTGAGACACTTGTATGTACGACGACGTGATTCATCTTTCTTTGGATTTGCGTCTTCATCATCATCATATATACTCGAATCCAATCCCCCCCTTTCGTGCTTCTGATCCACTGCTTCCTCTTTCCCCACTCACTTGGCCGTTTTTTTTAATACTATTGAAAACTTTATCAGGCACCAATTAATGTATATGTGCTGCTACTGCTTAATATACAATTCATCATTCATAAAAGACTGGTGATTAATAAAGTATGGTAGCTCCAACGCCTCAGTTAGGAGGGCTTTACGCGTCTTCCTTGGATTGGAGCAGGAAACATGCATGTTGGTCATCATTGTGATCACCAATATTATTCACAAGTTATTCTTTCCCTTTCATTCCTAGGAAACACACATGCTATACGAAATCAGTTTCAGTGGTCATTGAAATGATAAGTACCAATAACTATTTATAATGGTGAGATCTGCATCATTCAAGTAAAAATTCAACGATATAGATTTAATTTTCAACTAATAATTTTTAAATAAAAAAATCATTTTTTTGACAAAATGACGGTTAAAATATTATTTTTATTTTATATTATTTATAAATTTATATTCCATCACTTTCATAGCATATGCACGGATTTATAGTAATGCCTAGGACGTCAAGAATGTCACATTCGCTTCCTCTTCTGCTTTCACTTTAATCCGTCATTTCAACGGAAAACACTAGTACTATACTAACAATAATTTCTTAATTTTAACCTATCTACTAAGATAATGCTTGATTTATTACTTGTTTAATTTCTTTCTAAAAATAACACCTTGTGAGATCCATCATCCATGAATCATTTTCTAAACAGCTTATTAGCTGTCAGATATTTGGACGCAGGGAGTGCCTCAAGTCTAGCGATGAACACTTTCTCACATTTACAGTATTAGTTAAACTCATGAAAACGTACAGTGGGAAGTGGGAACGTCATTTACTAATTTCGTGGATTAATTGAAAACCCTGCAATCCTTTCGAACTTGTCCATCTTTATCATCGCATCCGCGGAGCTCTTGTGGAACATGCATGTAACCATTGAGTGCAAAATCAAAGACGAATCCCCTCGTAGAATTGTGCAGTGCAATTCGCTGGTCAAGCCGATCGAAGAATGGCTCTTTTGAGAAGCATCTGTTGGCAGAACAAGTTATCAAACAGGAATCTGTGTTCCTTGGTCCAAGGATGCAAACGTCTTATGGGAATAAATTAGTTGATAATTATTATTATTTGTTGTAAATAGTTAGGACAGGACTTGTTGGTAATTTCCTATTGTTGGTGTGTCCCAGCTTGGGACCTAATGTCTATATTGTAAACTTTTTGTTGTTAATCAATAATATGTTTAATTCCTGTTATCTTTGGGCCTGTAAGTTTCTTCACGTCTCTTCCTTGCCCATTGTTGTATGTTCAAACTTGTTGACCAGCTCTACCTACAAGGTTGGGTCCACTGTCGGACCCGGAGGATTTACAAGTCTCTCTCTGAACACATCACAGTTGGCTACTCCAACTATGGGTGCACCCAAAAGGGTCACCATTTATTGATTTGTGAATCCCTTTGCTGCGAACATTTGTGAACGTGGATGAGATCTTCATCTCGGAGTTCTAGTACCTACGCAAAGAGACATGCAATAGAGGGAAATCCCCAGCTGTGTGAATGAAGGGATCTTCAAAATATGAAGAGCTGGCTTTAATTTGCCTTAAGTATATATGTATGCCTCGCCCACAGCTTGTTATATATGTGTAACACTTCATATTTATAAATTTGCAATATAAGGAGAAGCATGATATGAGTTATTTAATTATTTGTCCAAAAAAAAAAGTTATGTTAATTACGCGTAAGCAATTAATAAATTTGCAGAATTATAGTTAGTAGGTTCAATAGTCAAGAAGGAAAAACGGGACGGAATGAAGCAAGGCAAACAAATCAAGGCTGGGAATTATAAGTGCATGTCCAGTGGAGCCCATTGTTGGAAAACTTGAAATCAATCAGGTCACAGTTTCATCTTGATCTTGTATATATAATTTGTTCTTGCAAGAAACACTTGGTCTCGTAACTCCAAAAATAATACAGTGTCTCTGGCAGCTTCGAAAATTATTCCCTTTTTTCCCTTAATCCTAGGATCCTTCCTATGAAGGATCAATATTAGTATTGTAAATCCTCCTTGATTTGATGCTCCATTTTCATATACGGTGAGTAACACTTTCATTATTACAATTTAATTACAGGTGAACACTGTAACAAGCTAGCTTTCCCAAGAGAAGAATGTCTAGCAATTTAATTACATAAATTCCCTCCATGCCTTCTTTCCTTGAATTTTCCCTTGAGCGTCTTCAATTAATTTCATCGACATTCCAGATTTTCTAAAATGAATATGTGAAGTACATTTAGGAAAAAAAGAAGAAGAAAAACATAAGACTATGAAAATCAAATGTAATTAAGCCTCACTAAGTGTCACAGTATTCTTTTGTTGGGATCTCTCCAATTTTCATAATCTTTCAATAAATAGTACTCCAACAGACACGTGAATATATAATCAAATCTGAAACTTAGCAGTTACATGCACAAACAGATAGTCGGATATATGTTTGTATAAAATTTAAATAATAAGTCATACATTTGCAATTTGTTGTAGACTTCATTATTTATTTAGAAAGGATAAAATATATATGCCTAGTCTTTTTTTGGAAGTATATGATCGATTACAAGACCATAGACATCTAATTTGTATGCCAATCTTCATATCATCTTAAACTAAACGAATTTTAGACCAAAATTTGAATTATTAAATATTAAAACGGACTAACTGTTAACAACTTAAGGTTTGACCCATCTACAACCTTTAAAATCTAATCGTAATTTCCTTATCAAATCAAATTCAAACAATTAAATGTCTAACGAATATGTGCGTCTGATTTATATGAAATGGAATTTATAAAAGAGAGATCAGAGATAGCTGCGATTTCCCGTTAGAAGGAAATTAGAGACAAAAATGATATTATAATGAATATCGAGGATACCTAAATGAGTGTATCCTTACTATATTTATATCAGGGAGGTGCAACGTGCACCATACACACACGTATAGGATGAGATTACATTGTATAGCAGTAAAACAATATACAACAAACAAGAAAACACAAAAATCATTTTTCCTTAACATCCCTCCTCAAACGAGAATGTGTTATTGACAGACCGAGTTTGTTTATGTGACGAATAAAAGTAAGTTAAAGCTTTTGTCAAACAATCTGCAACCTGATGTGTAGAAGGGATGTAATGAACATCTATGAGATCGAAGGATATCAATTCTCTAATGAAATGAATATCTATTTCAATGTGTTTACTTCGAGCATGATGAACAGGATTTGTGGCAAGTGCTCGAGCACTCAAATTATCACACCAGATCATTGATGGTTTCCTGACAAATAAACCAAGCTCAAAGAGTAGTGATGATATCCATTTGATTTTTGCCCCACCATCTGCAAGTGACCGATATTCATATTTGGTACTAGAACGAGAGACTACTTTTTGCTTTCTGGAAGACCATGAAACCAACGTTCTACCAAGATAAACACATAATCCAGCTGTTGATCTTCGATCATCAACATCAGTGGCCCAGTCAACATCAGTGAACATAGTGAGTTGAAGCGAATTGACATGTTTAAGATGAAGCCCATAATGGTAGGTACCTTTAAGATATCATAAAATTCGCTTGACTCCTTGGAAGTGGGCATCAACTAGATTTAATAGAAAGTGACTGAGTTTATTTACTGAGAAGGCTATATCTGGTCTTGTGGTGGTGAGATATTGCAAAGAATCAATAGCTTGTCGATAAAGGGACGGATCCAACATAGGCTTCCCATCACAGGAAGAAAATTATCTTCCAGTCACCATAGGGGTTGGAACCGTTACACAATTAAGCATGTTGAATCTCTTCAGGATATCCAAAGTGTATTTAGCTTGATTTAGAAACAAGCCAGAGCTGTCTCTGAAAATTTCAATTCCTAGAAAGAAGTATATTGGGCCCAAATCCTTAAGGGAAAAAAAGTGTTCAATTATTGAACAAAAATTTTTAGGAAAGAAGAGTTGTTACCAGTGATCAGTATGTCATTGACATAAATCACTATAAATATGGTAAGGTTTTTCCCTCGTAAGAAAAACAAGGGTGTATTGCTTCTGGCATTTCTGAAACCATTTTGCAGCAGCATGAGTCTTAGCCGATCAAAACAGGCACACGGTGCTTGCTTGAAACCGTAAATCGCCTTAACCAATTTTCAAACATGATTAGGTCTTGAGGCATCTCAAAATCCCTTTGGTTTCTGCATATATACCTCTTGGAGATAGTCTATAGAAAAGTGTTATTCACATCAAGTTGTTGAATTTCCCAGTTGAAGGTAACAATTAGAGTGAGAACAACTTGAATTGTAGTGGGTTTGATAACTGGATTGAATGTTTCACCATAATTAATACCCGGGCTTACTAAAAACCTTTAGTAACAAGTCTTGCTTTAGGTTTGAGTATTGATCTGCTAGCTTTGAATTTGGTCTTGAAAACTTATTTGCAGTCAATCAGCTTTTGCGTTCCTGTGTAGGGAACCAATGCCCAGGTTCAATTTCGTTGAAGAGCAGGGAATTCATAGAGCATTGCTTGTTTATAGTAGGAGGAGGCTAGTGCTTCAAGGACTTATCGTGGTTCTTCATTATGCAACAATTCGACGAAAGGGTGCTTCAGTTTGGATATCCCATCTTTTGCTCTTGTGACCTTCAAATGTGTATTCTTTGGTCTTGGTGAAGTCGGGTTTTTAGAGCTTAAAGAAGAGGAAGTCTGTGATGTATGGGCTAGAGGATCTGAGTCAGGAAATAAGAGGGGCTCAGACCCAATTATGGATTGTCTTGAGTGAGTAGCAAATGGGCTTGCAGTGTTATTAGCTCCACTCGAAATTGGGCTTGTTCTATTCTCCTGGGCTAAGGTCTCGTCTCTTATAGATGGAGAAACTGGAGAATGAGAAAACGTATGGGAGGTTGCTCGAGCATGAGAAGTCTCCTGGGTAGGTGTTATCACAAGAGGAATTATACACTCATTCTCGATTGAAGTAACCCGTTGATTCAAAAACCCAGATGTACAGGGAAATAATTGAGAGTCAAAAACTACATGTCTTGAAATGTAAACTCGGCCTGTTGCACTAAGGCATTTATATCCCTTTTGTCGTAAAGCTAGGCCCAAGTACACACATTTTTTGCTATGATACTGAAATTTATGCTTATTATAGGGCTTTAAACATGGGTAACAAGCATAACCAAAAGGTTGTAAAATTTTATAGTTCAGAATAGTCCCAAATAATTTATAGAATGGTGTTGCTCCCTCCAATATTGGAATGAGTAACTGATTAATTAGATAAATTTCGATCTGGAAAGCATCTTCCAGTATTGGAGTGGCAAATGTGCTTAAGCTAAAGGAGTAAGACCCATTTCAATTATGTGTCTATGTTTTTGTTCTGCTCTGCCATTCTGGGGTGAAGTGTATGGACAGATGAACCTCATGTCTATTCCTAGGTATGTGCTATAGGAATAATAGGCTTGAATTCAATGTTATTATCACATTGAATAGCCTTAATTTTGGTATTAAACTTATTCTCAACTCTAGCTTTGAACAAATTAAAAGCTTAAATGACTTCTCCTTTGTGTTTTAAAGGATAAAACCAAGTGTATATGCTAAAATCATCAAGAAAATGTATGTAATATCAGTAACCATTCACAGATTGCATAGGTGAAGGTTCCCAAACATCTATATGAATTAATGACAGAGGAGAGGAGGCATGAGAAATAGATTGAGGAAATGGCAACAATTTTGATTTACCATACTGACTTGCTTCACAAACAAAATCAACATTATCATGCAAAACAATATTACAACTATTTAAAATCTGCTTTAGAACTCTAAGATTAGGATGTCCTAACCTTCGGTGCCAAGTGACAAAATTATTGAAAGCTGAAGAAGTAGTAGCCATATGAACTTGCGCCTAAGTATAACTAGAATAAGTTATTGGATACATTCCCTTGTTTGCCTTCCTTTGTGCTAGTGATCTTCTTATCTTCTTGTCCTTCACAATACAAGTTGTATTAGTAAAATGCACATCTACAGAGTTATCTCTAGTAAGCCTGTGAATACTCATCAGATTCTTGGTAGCTGTGGGTACATATAAAACATATTTGAGATGCAATTTATGATTATCAACAATTAGTGAAGCAGAGCCAATACTAGCTATAAGAGTCTTTTCTTCGATACAAGTATAAATGTGAGTCTTACCTATAGGAGTGTAAGTGTCACGCTAATCTGGATTTGGTATGACATGGTAATTTACTCCACTGTCCATATACCAAGAGGGATCTGCAACCATTTATGGACTAGCATAATGTGGATGTAGAGAGAGAATTCCCCCAGATGTGCGGCTTGACTCAGATGGAGGGCGAAAATTATTGTCATATCGATGAAAGCAATCATCAACAACATGGACAAATCTCTCGCACAAGGAACAATAGGGACGAGTTTCAGAAGCACCGTTGAATGATCCATTGTGTCCAAAATTGTAGCCTCCTCACCGTCCTCTATTCCGATGACCGCATGAACCGCCATAGTTCCCACGCCGAGAATAACCATGTCCAGAAGCAGAAAAGCTTTGATCGGTAAATTAAGAGTTGACATTCTCTTGTTATGCAATGTTAGCAGAAGGTTGCAATGACAGAGTAGAGAGCTGATTTAGCTGTTCTAAACGGTTTTCGAAGGTGAGAAGAGTCGATTGTGCTGAGACCTAGGTGAGATTTGGTTGATCGATGAGTTTCACAACAATGGCATTGTATTCAGCATCTAACCCATTCAAAGTTTGAAGTATGAGATATTCGCTTGAAATAGGAGCGCCGACAAGAGCTAGTTGATCTGAGATGGTTTTCATCTTGGATAAAATTCCTTTATCTTGAGCCTGTTTTTCTGAGTATTTTAGAGTTTCGACTTAAACTCCAGAATCTGAGACCGTAATGAAGCAAAGGTTAAATCACGAGCTCCAGCCCATAGATCGAAGGTTGTCTTATAGTGAAGAAGTTGATCCCCAATCTCCTGAGTCATCATGTTTCTGAGCCAACCTGCCAAAAGACGATCCATAGAGAACCATTCGGCAAAGGAAAGATTCGGAACCTTCTCTGCACCTTCAGAGATAAATAGTAACGGAGTGGTCTCTGTTCTAAAAATATGAGAATCAAGATTGTTTCCTTCTATCAAAGGAAGAACCACCAACTCCTAGATGAGGTAATTTCCTCTATCCATCTTGACAGAGGTTGTTTGACTCGATGAGCTAAATAGAGAGTAGGTTTTAGGAGGCGCCGAAGAGGAAGAGGAACCTCCAGTGGTTAATGATGAGGCAGATGAGGATTCATGATTGGCTGATTGAGTTGACATGACGACTAGGGTTAATTTCTTGGCTCTGATACGAAGAAGGAAATCTGAGACAAAAATGATATTATAATGAATATCTATGATACCTAAATGATTGTATCCTTACTGTATTTATATTAGGGAGGTGCAATGTGCACTATACACATGTAGGATGAGATTATATTATATAGCTGTACAACAATATACAATAAACAAGAAAACACAAAAATCATTTTTCCTTAACACCGTTTAAATTATTTTAATTCATGTTTTTTTTCTGGTATGGGATATTGATATTTAAATGGTAACACATAAAAAAATCCATAAAACCCGTATTCAAAAAACGAGATGCATGACTAGTACTTCATAAAGATATTCTTGAAGTCATCAGCTAGTTGCTTTAATGTCTAAACTTTCCTTCCTTCCTTCCTTTTTCCCTTTAAATTAAAAATAGTTAATAAGTTAGTTATGATTAAAATAATGCAATGACTTGAAATTTATTTCTTCTCAATTTAGCAAATCATGTTACATATTAAGGTCACTAGCAACGGCATGCATATGGAATTATATAAATTAAAACACCGTTTTATTGCCATATATCTCAATTGAGTCACAGACCAAAAACAATTTGGTATTATTGTATGCCATGCCCATGAATACTACTTGGAGAATATTATTACTTCGTATATATATGACTTCGTGTTAAAAAAATAAAAGAGAGATGAGAATCTAGAGAGAAGAAGAGGGAACAATATTTTTCACTATTTAGATATGTGTACCATATATAACATATGCCTCCTATTTATAAGCATTAAACACAACTCTATAATTTACAATAAATGTGATTTCCATAATTATAAAAAATAATGGGAAGAAATAATAAAAAGATGGATATTCATATTAATATATTATTTATAACACTCCTCCTTGGATATTCATGATTAAAAATGTGCCTCATTAAAAAATTTCAAATAAGAAAAACCCCAATGGGGCGAAAACTTAGTAGAAGAAAAAGAGTACACTTAATAGTGTTGCCTCATTAAAAACCTTGTTGGGAAAACCTAGTGGGATAAATCATAGACAAGGGAAAACGAGTACATTGTGTATCAACTCCCATTCTTGACGATATCAGTTGATATCTCTAAGTTCGTGAAGTTCGATGCTATAAACGAGCTTTTCAAAGATTATCTTAGGAAGTGACTTGGTGAAAAAATCTGTTAGATTTCATTGGAAAGGATTTTCCAAATGCTAATTTCACTCTCTTCTATTGATGCAATCCCCTACAATGTCTTTGTGTTGGTAAATAATTATATCATGCTAATAAGCAAAAGATATATCAAGTTATATATGGTGAACTAGATACACATAAATGATTTAATTACACTAAGATATGATACTTCTGGATTAAGTATTTCTTCATCACTTTATCACGCGAGGTTTAAGGACATACTACTTCTAAGCCAAGATTTCTCAATAGAAAAACACTTTAATTTATTATTCTCAAATACTGCCTTTAAGTAATTCTTAACTCTAGCAAGCTCGATCTTTAGAAATTTAAGCAATTTACACCTTTTGCAAGCACTTTAGGAGGTCAAGTAATTCATAGTTTTTGCAAACTTTTTAAGAGTTCCAAAGATATTTAAACTATTCAACATAAACTGTAATTATAGTCAATTCACTTTCAGATCTTTTTGTAAAAATAAATAGGTAGAATAGATATTTTATATTCTTCCTTCAACAAACAATTATCGAGTCAGTAATATCACATATACATTGGTTGCTTCAAACCATATAAAGATCTCGATTAAACTATTTGCTTTTAGCAACTTAAATCCTTCAAGGAGTTTCATCGATCATGTGCTTCTAGCAACTTCAATCTTTCAAGGACTTTCATATGTTTATTTCTAAATTCATATATGTATTTGATCCTTTAGAGATTTTGTAAGTATAACAATGCTCTAGATATATACTACTCCTAGCATTTTAAATCCTTCTTGGATTCATATATAATTCACAATATAGTAAGTCACATGTTATAATCATGTTCTCAAGGCATATATCAAAGTTTCATTTCCTGTTAGACTTCCAAATTAACAAGACAACTGAAAATTTAATACACTACAAGATATATAATATCAACATTGAACTTTTGCTAAAATGCTTGTTTATGTGAAACTAACATTGCACTTCGGGTGCTCGGGCTATGAATACACAAATTCATGTTGTATATTGCGCCTTTTCCTTTCTATTGGCCAACTATCTTTATGATGTATCTCATGACATATTTGTATACAAGATCATCATTTAATCACATGATTTTTCATCAAAACTGTTGTCGACAACTTCATCTTTTCAGTTCCTTTTTCTTTTATGACATAATAAATGTGGGAGAAGGTAAGAACAGAAAGATGAAGTGTAAGCTCAAGGAGGATTTCTCTCTCTCTATTTTTTTGGCCTAAGCTTAAGGAGGATTATCATGCAACTACGGAAGAACATTTTCTATCCCTCAATCTTTGCAACAACACCAACATATCAATTATCTAGTAAAGAATGCTCTCAATATTGTGTACGGGTCCCTCCTCTCCTGCACTTCACCCATCAAATGAGCTTAAAGCTTTTATTTGATAGGATTTTTCTGCTTCAACCCATTGTTAAATCAAAACCCTATTTTTTTATTCCTTTTGCCTTTACTCTATTGTAGAAACTATGTAGTCACTATATAACTCAAATCCTGATGTGTTTTGATACTTAAGTGCTCGTTTAGAATAGCAATTGGAGTCTTCAAATGCAGCTTTTCAATCTTGATTTACGGTATACGAGATAAATATGTGAGAGGAGTGTTGTCTCGACTTACGTACATAAACACTTATAAGCTTTCAAAAAAGTAATCCAAACATGCTACTTTAGTTATATGAATTGTTATTTACCTTTAAATTGCTAATATTTATGAACTTTTAATGTTTTCTTATGTAAAAATTATATTTACATCATCCTTAATAATTGATTATGAATCTTACATTCACGGTACATTTCAATCCACCATTTAAAAAATAGATTTTCTAATTCACAATTTATACCCTGATTAGATAAAACCTTGCAACTCCTTTGAACTTCTCTAGCACTTCTGACTAGAACTTGAACACTGCCCATCTTTATTATAGCATCTGCGAACCTCTTGGAACATATATCATCACTATTGAATGCAAAATCAGAGACTAAAACCCTCGTACTATTGTCCGGTGCAATTCCCTGGTCACGCCACAGACTGGTTTTTTCGAGGAGTATCTATTCATAAAAATGTAGAAAACTGGTTAATAAAGTTGCCAAACAAGATATTACCCCAAAAAGAACCCTTATCAAACACAAACGATGTTTCTTTGTCCAAGGATACAAATGGCTCTTCTTTGTCGATTGTAGGTTTACACTTGATGTTGACCAGCTCTATGCCCATGGTATCCAGAGGGTTTGAAATTCTATCTTTGAACACATCATAGTGAGCAACCCCAAATGTGTGTGAACCCAAAAGAGTCTATTAGTATGGATACATCACAACCTTTTATATACGAATAAACAAACAAACAAACAAACAAGGATGATACCATCATGTGAGGAAATAATGCTCATTGCTTTTCTGTTGAAGAGAGGCTTAAAGATATGGATGATTAATTAACATCTTACTCTAACAAAACAATCATGAAAGTGCATGCAAAGCAAAGCTACGATTGTGGAATTATTGCTGTTGAATCGCTTCTACACCACTTGTTGTACAATATAATGGACTTTGCTTGTGGGCAAGTTGAGCTATATAACCCAACTTGAAGCTCACCAAATGCAAAAGGAACACGTAGAATGAAGTAGATTAAGATGGATGGGATCTTTATTTCAGAGTGAACTCGTGCTTTACTTGTGTAAGAAAATTTGAGCGTACCTAGAGTGCGACCATTAAACTTAGATGCCCACGCTTAATTGAATCACAATGACAGAAGCGATTATGACGCACAACAAATACACCACATGACAAAAAAAAGAGAGCAATATAGTAGGAGGATTAGGGAATAAATATATTAGAATTCATGAGTTCCAGAGTCATCATCATTCAACTAAACCCTTTTCGCCTATTTATAGCGTTCTTTGTACCTCTTCCTCTCTACCGACGTGTCATTTCTTCAAAGAAACAATATATCCTTTCGATAGAGAGATATAAATCTTGGCGAAATAGTATCCTCTAAAGAGTCATAATCTATCGGTTAAAATATGACTCATAGTAATTAGGAAATATCACATATATCCACCCAAAATTTTTTATTATTTATATTATTGCCCCAACACCTTGGGCTTGCGCCTAATCCATCAAGGGTGGATCAGGCTATTTTCCAACATCTCCCACTCATACTTGATGGATTAGTTATGTCTCTTTTTCTTCCTTTTTTCATACTCAATGCTTTGCCGTGACTGCGTAGGCATGACATCTACATATAGGTATATGTACTAGAAATCTCTTATACAGAGACTAGCATAAGACAACCTTTTTCATGTAGCTTGATTTTAAAATTGCGCCTCAGATATCCTAGATTTACTTATATACACTTTCATATGGGTAATCTAATCCCTTTTGAGTTAGCATAAAACTCAGATTGCCTTTCTCGTATGCTTAGTATCCACACTTATGAAATTATTAACAATAATATCATAAAGGATATGTCTCAAACACTAATATAATTTATGTATATTCCAAGTAATCTTTCTTTTGTCCAGGTAACACTCCAATATATATCAACTGCTTTTCTAACATAATACCATAGATTGCATCTATCATGATTATAGGACATATGCTAAAGTAGCAGTCGCTGAAACATACCTTTATGATACTGTCAAAGTCAAAGGATATCATGGAAGGATTATAAACTTCCTGGGACTCACACAACAATTAAGCTAGGATCTCCTTAATTGCTTCCCATTTACAGTTCTCCAGCACATGTGGTATGAATTCCATGCTACAGTGTTACTCTTACATCATAAGAGCGTACGCCGTTTTACATTCTGTTATTAATTCTATGCAGACTTAAGTCTAGACACTCCCAGTATCTAAACCCAAATTCTTCCACCCTAATTAGATGTCAATGTTGAAGAATTTAATGTCTGGCTACAAGTATCATAGAAGTGGATGTCCAAGATTCAATCCATACTTATATTATCTTTTATGGATCTTATCTCAACATGCTACATTATTGTCGAGGCAACACAGTTTATGTTTCTTATATACCATATCAACGCATTCTAGCGCTTTAATGATGAACACAATTGTCTCATCTTTGTATACTCTTCATAAGTGTCAAAGACGATTGCTCGTGTGAGAGAGCCAACCTCATAAGCCTGTACAATGCACTATACATTGTATATAGACATAAAAATCAATAATGATAATTAAATACTTCAATTAATCACAAATCTATTACATGAAGTCTACAATTTTACATTTTGCTTACACTAAGTGTCTTTACATGTTTTTCAAATGTCTCCTTGAAAATTGGTTTGGTTAGGGGATTAGCGACCATACTTTTGGTTGAAATATATTGTACAGTAACAATTTTTTGTGCTATATAATCTCTTACAAAATTGTACTTAATATCTATATGCTTTATTTTACTATAATACTTGGGATATTTAGTATAGGCTATGGTTGCGGTATTATCACAGTGCACTAATACTGGATTAGTACTCTCATTGCTAAAACCAAGGTGGTCAATAAACCTTTTTAACCATAAAGCCTCTTGTACTGATGTGGTGCATGTTACGAACTCATCTTCCATAGAATGTAAAACAATGCATGTATGCTTCTTACTGCTCTAACATATGGTGCAATTGTTTAGCAAGAAAACATAACCTGAAGTCAATCTTTGCTCTTCATTGTTCCATCTTTGTTTTCACCTATGAAGTCGTATCCTTTGGATTGTTCAAAGTACCTTATAAAGATACACTTCTTTCCTCCAGGACCTAACTTCCCATATTTATGAGAATCATTATGGATGTATGCAGTTGATCCCTAGAGTCTAAGGATACTTAAATCTGGCTTGCGTTCTATCCATAACTCATAAGGTATTGAAGTGACTGATTTTAAAGGCACATAGTTAAGTATGAAGGTAGTTGTCATTAGAGCATCACCCCAATATGAAATTGGTAGGTTTGTTTGTGCCATCATTGACCTAACCATGTCTAGAAGTATTCTATTCCTTCTTTCAGCAACTCCATTCTGTTGTGCAGTTCCACGGATAGTTAGCTGCCTAATTATCCTTTTTTCTTCACATAGCTCTTTAAATTGATCAGAAAAATTCACGACCTCGATCAGTACGTAATACTTTAATTTTATTGTCCATTTGGTTTTCTACTTCATTTATGTATCGTCTAAAACACTCAAGATCCTTAGACTTGTGTGAGATCAAATAGACATAACTATATCATGAATAGTCATCAATAAAATTAATAAAATACCAAGCTCCGTGCCTTGCCCTCATACTCATAGGACCGCATATGTCAGAATGAATTAATTGCAATGGTTGTTCTAATCTTGTTCCCTTACCGAAAGGTTTTATAGTTGTCTTGCCTGCTAGACAATTTTCATATAAAGACATTTCCATATTGGATATGAAACCTAACAAACCTTCTTTTGTTTGTTTAATCATTCTATTTTGATTAATATGTCCTAATCTAACATGACAAACAGTCATGTCAACAGTTGTATCAAAAGAAGTAGTAAGACAATCATGTATATTATAATCATTAAGTATATCTATTACAAAGAACTTTTTTGTAAGGAAGGCTAAGCCATAAAATACAGAATTATGAAATATGGTTACCGCTTTATCATGAAAGTTTACATCAAACCTATAATTTACAAGACATTTAACATAAACTAAATTTTGTTGAATTTTAGGAGCATGAAACGCTTCATGAAGGAATAATGCTTTTCCATTTCGCAAAGTTAATTTGTAGGTTTCGATTCCTTTTACTTCAATCTTAGCATTATTACCTACATAAAGCCACTTACATCTATCCGGCAACCGACGGTATTCTACATAGAATCCCCGATCCCTGGTTACGTGGTTTGTTGAACCTGAGTCCAAAATCCAAGAAGAACATTGTCTGTTAGAAAAACAATACTTGAAACATAAGAAACATGTGAATTCACATAATTCACTGGTACCTTCCCATCCTCATTTCGCTCAATGGAATCCCATGCAAAATGACCCATCTTTTGGCAGGCAAAACATTTAACTTTCCTCAAGTAATTTTTCTTCTTCTTCCCGCCCTTTTTTCCTTTCTTCTTGAATTCCTTTTTTCCTTTTATAAATTTAATCCTTTCTTTCTTTCCATTCTTTTGGGATTTCTTTCCCTTCTTAAAATTGGATTTTGTATTAGAAGGACCTACACCCTCAGTGTAATAGGCATGGCCAGAGGATTTATATGCCTCCAAGCGTTTATCCTCAAGTTCCAGGTGTTTGGCCACATCATTGAAATTCTTGATATTTTCATTATGAGTTAGATTGACCTTTATGTGCTCCCAATTGGATGACAATGATCTTATCATTGCCTGAACTTGTTGTTCATCAGACAAGGTATGCCCAGCTTCCTTTAATTCTTTAATCATATTTATCTTCTCTCTTAGATGTTATTTCATAGAAGTGTTTGGCCTAAGCTTATACATGTCAAACTTAATAGTTAACCGTCTAAGCTTAATGGTGGACGTGCCACCACACTTGTCTTTTAGTGCTGCCCATATGGCTTGCGCTGTGTTATTTTTCTCATATTCGCACATGAGGTCATCGTCCATTGTGCTTAGCAACGTAATTCTTACAATACTATTCTTCTTTTTCCAAGCCTCATAAACCTCTTGATCTCTCATGTGTTGGGCCGTATTCCCAGCAGCATGTTGCATTTCAACCGTTATCAGAGGCTCAATTGTCTCTTATTCTTCCAAAATATATTGCACTTTTCGATGCCAGATATCACAATTATCACCATTTAATTTATCCCCTTTATTTAACTCATCAATGATATTCTTAGTTGCCATATTTGATTTTGTGACAAATCCATTTCACATTTATCACGTCTCTCCAAAAAAATCGAACTATAGGAAATTTCATATATATCACAACATAGTATACAATGTCTTTTAATTATATTATTCTCAACTAGGAAAAAATAATACTGTTAAATTCATGATCAGGAGTATACGTTTGTATCTTCCATCACACAAATATTAATAACATTACTAAACTCTGTCAAGAATTATATAAATACTTTTACAATTCTAATTTTCTTAAAAGTATCATTTTCTAAAAGACTCCTACTTTATAAAAAAAATATAATTATTGAATAATCAACAAAAAATATTAACTAAAACATGCTTTATCTTAATATCAATATAAGATAAAATAACCATCTACGAGAAAAATATGTTTAACACATTCAAACATGAAAAGAATCAATTTAGAACTAATAAATAAATTTTAGAAGTTGCAAAATGGTTTAAAAAATTAATAAACATATTTTAAATGTCATAAATATATATCAATTGATGTCTAAAATACTAATATAGTATATCATATTAAAGATCATGAATTTAGGGATTTTTAGGAACAAACGACATCTCATTTGGACCTTAAACGTGCCCCCACACGCCAAAACAAGATAGAAAATTGAAAATAAAAAAAATCTCACTCTCACGGGTGGCGCGTCATCCACGCATTGCCATCCAGCGGCATTCCGGCAACACACGCTGGTCCTTTAGCTTCCACATGACGCGTTCTGTCGGATAGTGGTCGCCACATGTCAAATAGAGATGTCATGTGGCCTCACGCGCCATGTGGCTTTTTGCCAGTTTTTTTTAAAATGAAACCTCCCTTTTTAAAAAAATTTATCGGCCCTAACTATTAGGCCAGACACTAAAGAACTATTTTTTTTTCTACTGATGATTTCAAACACAGTTTTTTTTGTTTAAACTAAATAAAACGATGTCATTTTGGGAGCGGGAGGTCATCTTCAACCTCTCATCGGGTCAAACCCGACTTGTACAGAGGGAAGGGTTGGGTCCGTCGGACCCGAAACTTCTCTCCTCCATATCTCCTTCTTTTGTCGTCCATTTTGACATTTTTGGTGTCTTTTTCTTCCTTTTTTTGAGATCTACACAATGAGATTAATTTTAAAGCCTAAATCTACTTTAAAATGACCCAGTTTTCAAAATAACAAAGATTATGAGTTTTTCTCTCTCCATAATATATTTTCTTTCTATGTTTTTTATTGTAAGGCTCTAACATACTCTTTCTATATCTAGAAAACATATTCTAATGATTATAAGACTCAGAAAACAAGGATAGAATGTAAACATGCTTAATATACATATATGCAAAATATTGGAATAGCATGATAGATGTAGGCATACAAGAACATTAGACGCATGGTTGAGATATACACACGCATACATATGTGCAGTTTCAAAATGGCCTTTATTCATGGACACACTTTCAAACTCAAGAGTAAACACAGCGAAAGCATTAGATATAGATATTATCATGTTAATCTCTCAAGAACAAATAACAATAAGTCCCCCCCCACACATGTATATATATGTTATCACAAATAATATCATATAAAATCTGGCTCTGATACCATGTAAGAAAATTCGGGCGTACCTGAAGTACGACCGTTAAACTTAGATGCCCACGCTTAATCGAATCACAATGACGGAAGCGATTATGACACACAACAAACATACCACACGACAAGAAGAAGAGAGAAATAAAGTAAGAGGATTAGGGAATATATATTAGAATTCCTGGATTCCAGAGTCATCATCATTCAACTGAACCTTTTACGCCTATTTATAGCGTTCTTTGTACCCATTCCTCTCTACCGACGTATCCTTTTTTCACAGAAATAACATATCCTTTCGATGGAAAGACATAACATATCGGCGAAACAGTATCTCCCGAAGAGTCATAATCTATCGGTTAAAATATGACTCATAATAATTGGGGAATATCACATATATCTACCCAAATTTTTTTATTATTTATATTATTACCCCAATACCTTGAGCTTGGGCTTAATCCATCAATGGTGTATCAAGCTATTTTCCAACAACTTGTTCACTTTGTGAATGTGTTTTTGCGTGATTCATAGGGAAGGGATTTAGATGCGTATATATGGTGGGAAATTTAAAAGAGAAGTAGCCGATGCAATCAAAAAACGGATATGAATTCAAGGAGATGATGTTAGGACCACTTTTGGAAACTTAGGAAATTTTAAAATACAAATACGTTAAGGGAAATGCACTTTAACAATTATCAAAAAACAAAATTTAAAGAAATGGCTAAATGCACTTTAACTTTGACTTACTAAGGGTCTATTTGGAATCCCATTTGAATTCAAAAAAAGTTTATTTGGGATCTATAAACTCATTTGGGTTAAAGTTCAATATTTGGAAACTCATTAAATATTAATGGGCTTTAGTTTAAAAAGTAGTTTTTTTTTTCAAAAGCTACCACATATAGCTTTTGGTCCCAACTTCTCATCACTTTTTATAATTTGCATCACTTTTTATTTTAGGAAAAATGATATTAAAAAGATAAGTATTAAGTATGAAATTTTTTTGGTTAAAAATGAGTTACAAATATGAGAGATTTAGTTGTAATAAAGACTCATATTTGTAACTTATGATCTGGCAAAATTTTTTAGAATGTAACTGTAGTTAAATTTAACTTTTAGGAATTAAATGTAATTTTTTTCTTCTGTTGTTTTTTTAAGAAAAAAATCATCCTTATCTTCATTACACATGAATCATGTTCGTGACATGATTAGAGAAGAACTTGTTAGGGGTAGACAAACCAATTATGATTCACTTCATGTATAAGATTCTGATTGAAATATATATTTATCCTTTTTAAATTAAGTGCTTTAGTGTATTTTTTTTTCAATAATTATTTAAATTTTTTATTTTAAAAAATTTTATTTATATTTTTAACATCAATTATAATAATATATATACAAACAATATATACGTAGTATTAAATAAGGTTCATGCCATTTTCAGTCATTTCTTATCCAAACGGGCTTTTCAAACGTTAATCCAAACAGGTTCCTTAAAAAAACAACTTCTCCCACCGTCAATCCAAATACAAATCACATTTACAACCTAACTTTTTTTCAAATAGGCTTTTATAAAAGCTCCATTGAAAAAAAAAAGACACTTCTCCACCCAGTTCCCAAACATACACTAATTTAAAAAAAGAAATAGATAAGTAAGGTGGTTGTAGGGCTGCTATAGTCAAAGACTCAAAGCCTTAGCTTTGAGAAGGGTGCCTTGTGCACTTTTTGAGGTCTTTAAATCCCCATGCTGGTCCAGAGAAGAGAGGTGTGGAGAATTTTAAAAGTGTGGCTTAGGCTTTTGGAGTAGAGAGAGCCAATCCTCCTGAACAATCTGTAAACCTATTGTATCTGAGTTCTATTGTTCTCGTCCAGTTGCAATAGTTGTGTCTGTGAGGGTGATTTGTATTTTTTATTCATTGTCATCTGTTTTGTTGCAATATGAAGTTGTAACTCCTATATCAGTTCCATTTGTGTGTCTATTTGTGTTAACGAGTAGTGTTTTGTCTCTGAATGTAATGAATTTTAGCTCTTAATTTTACTTTTTTGTTGTAAATCCGTCTTAATTCATCAAGGGTCATGACAGATAACAACTAAGATAACTCAATTTGCATGATTCTATTTTTTTTTTTTTTTTGGTTTAAAACAGGATGACTCTTTAAAAATTTTCCACAACAAGAACAGAACTAGTAAACAGTTTCTTATAATGATATGCTGTGACAGTAGGTATGTTGAAACTTCTGTGACGCATCCTCCGAAGAATTAATCAGCTAGTATGCATAGAGTCATTAGAGGGAAAGCCACAGCTTTCATATTTGCTGTGTCAGAAACATTCATATTAAATTTGCTATACAAGGAGAAGCATAGTTATGTTTAGAATAGTGATTACAATTTTTAATCATATTTTTTAATTGTGATTTATAGTATACGAGGTAACTTTAATGATTGTAATATTTAAAAGAATTTTATCTTAATTTACGTAAAACAAGCTTAACAAGCTTATACATGAATACAAACTAAAACAAACACGCTAGTTAATTGCACGTAAGCAATAAATGCTGCATAATTGTAATGGGTCCAATATTCAAGAATACCATTACCCTTTTCTAGAAAAAAAAATTCCCAGGATCCAAGGATGAAAAACGACACCAAATCAGGCAAGTCAAACAAATCATGGCAGGGAATTGCAAGTGGATATGGAGCCAATTAGCTTGAAAACTTGAAATTAATCAGGTCAAAGTAATACACTCTGTTTCGGCAGCTTCGAAAATTATGCCCTGTTTTCCCTTAATCCATTTTCATATACGGAGACACGAACATTTCAGGGCTGCTATGAGAAAATAATTCTGCATCACTGCACCTTTTTTTCCATTCTGTAAAAGTGTCTTTTTTTTTCAAAGCTATTGTTTGGAGGATGAGGACCTCGCTTTTTCCAGTTAACGAGGGAAAAGAAAAGAGTGGCTTTTATTAAAGGGGCTCTTTTGAATTAATCTTTTGACATGAGTTGAGTCATAAAGGGATATATTCCTGCGGTAAATCTCTGTTTCTTGCTGTTGTAAAGGCATTCTTTTTCCCTGTAAAAAGCAGAGTCTCAAATCAAGGCTTTAAACCCTTTATGATAGGCACAAGTGCTAAAAGCGACTCTGCATTGTATAAAAGATGGGTCAGCCCTGCTCCTGAGTCCTGAGAACCGCACTTCAAAGCACTCCCAGTAATAATGACATCCTTACCCAACTACTAAAAGATAAAGCTAAGAATTGCCCCCAAAAGAAAATATATATAAAAAAGACACTCTTAAAAGGATAATGAATTGATTCTTCACCACTGTAAAGATACTTTTTTTAGTTTAAAATGACCGGCATCACAGCATTACATATACCAGACAATGTCCTTAGAGAAAAACATGTTCAACCTTTTCTATAGTTAGTCAAACTAATCAAAAAACTTATTTAGATTCACGGTGGAAAAGTGCAAGTTGAGATAAAACTCCTCACATAAATTTATCTTGTATATCATAAATCATGTTAGAAAAACAGCTTTTTTGAAGACAAATATACTTTCTTAAAATCTTTTTTAGTTGATAGGAAATAATGGAATGTATTATTGGATGGTTAGGAGATCCCAATAGATGATGATCTTTGCTAATTATTGTGGTAATGCCAAGAACCATCATATTATGATAAGCTTGATATCAAAATCTGTGTAAGTAAAAATATTAAAAATTACAATGGATTAGACATAGTTGTGATGCATTTCACAACAAATTTTCTGCATGAAAACCAAAAGCCAGCAATATATGCACAAGATATTGAAATTTTGAAGCTGGAAAACTCATTGTATGCCCTCCTGAAATGCATGCGCCCTGGAAATAGCAGCTGGGTTAGCTTCTAAAATTTGAGAAACACCCAACACACGGTCTTTTCCATCTCCTTCAGCTTCCAATCTCTTTGATTCAGACTCCGTCTTGTCAGGCTTTATACCTAATGTAGCCCATATAGGACTTTTTGGAGCTTCATTTGGATCATCAATCCTGAGAGTCTTGGGAACCAGAACACACTTCTCTGACTTCTCTTCATCTGCCAAGACTGTATCTCTAGAATGTTTTCCCAAAGTTGGAGAGCCATTTCCTGAGCAGCAACTATTACTTGTGGACGATGATGGCGAAAGGCAACCATTAGATCCTATTGAGACTGTCCCGGTGCCGGCAGACCAATATGGTGGTGGTGCATATTGTAAAGGAATGCCAGGTGGGCACATGCCGGGAACTGTCACCAACGGTGTAGGATACCACTGAATTGGCGGCGAAGATTGATGAATTGCAGCCATAGAAACAGCATTGTTCCAATCTGGATTCCAGGGAAACAACAGTGGAGGAACAGGGTAACATTGCATTTGATTTGATGTGCCAAGCTGACTAGAAACACACTGCTCCTTTTGCATGACAAGTTCTGTACCACTACTATTTGCTACTGAAGATCCAGATAAAGATTGTTCTTTCCCATTTTCTGCATCAACTTTCCTTTTCTGGTCTCCAATATTAAGCATTGTCTCCATGGATTCACAGAGAGGAGGGGCATCTGGACCAAATTTCAGTACAATACCATTATTATCCATTGCCATTGACGACCTGAAAGCAGTTGAAGATTCAGGAGATGAGATAAGTTGGTGACTAGATGAGTCTGTGGTTTCCAACCTAGAGGTTGAAATTCCATCAGAGGACACTATGATGTGGCGAAACTGAGAGGCTAGGTGCTTGTTCTTTCGTCTCCCAGCGCCCACCGGAACATTCCTCATTGTTCCACCAGCAGTCCAATACCTTTGGCAGTTCTTGCAGAAATGTCGAGGTTGATTGACATTGTAGTTATTGAAATAACAAAACTTTGTGTCCAAACTGTTGCATCGTGGACACTGAAGAATCTTGTCTGGTTTCTTAAATGATTTATCTTGATCTGTGCTGCTAGTTTCCACTCTATCTTCCATAGTCTTGGGATTGGCTTTGGGCTCATTTTCTAGCTGATTGTTTTGGGACCCTTCTTTACTTGCCGCTGACTCAGAGGCACTCTCTTGTTGCTCTGAGTTTTCTGCACGAACTCTTTCCACTTCTGTTTTCTTCGAGCTACTGCAAGCATCCTACAATTTTAAAACCAAAAATCAGTGGCAATTTAACTAGAATAAAGATTGGCTTCACAACATGTAATAAAATCTTGATATCTCAACTTCTGCAAATATTTGAATCAATAATTGCCTCAATTGCCAGATTCCTGACCTTAACTATTGAGAAGACTATTTCTAGATCTTAGTATTACCTCAGTCGACAGGTGACTCATTGTACACACGAGCCTAAGTTCAGAAAAAAAATGCTGAAAGAAAGAATTCTCGAACTTTCCTATCTGACAGACATGATTATTTAGTGAACTTCTGATGATACCATGAAAGAGAACCAATCCCTTAAAAGTTAGAACACAGTAAGGCAAGATTTAGAGGAGGGATTAGAAGAACTATATGCAGAAGTGACTACTAGACCAGATATAAACAGTTTTGGAAACAGAAAAAAATATTCCATTTGTCTTCCTCAGAAAGCCCACATAGAAGATGCCTTGTTCTTAATTTAGAGGAAGAAACATGAGAAACAGCGATTAATAGTCTAGTCACTCCAGTGCATGTTTCTTAAAAGAAAAAGAAGAAGAACAATTCCCTGTTCTTCATGCAGCCACGACAAGAATGAATATAAAAGATGAGTCAGATACAGTGTTACTTTCCTTGTCTATGTACACGTTAACTACATTCGACGTAGTTCAAAGCTAAAAATACGTTGTTGTAACCAACAAGAACATAATAAAAGGCAAGATTAACCGAACACGCCACGCCTGAGAAACTATTTTTTCCTTCCGAAACTATATGTATGTAAATAGTCCTATATCAACAAAAGCCAGAATTCACGTTGCTTCGAGAACAATCCTTTTGGGATTAACGATAAGACCATTTCACTGAAAATCCAAGAAAATATCAAGTGAAAATGAAAAGCAAAAGCAGGAAGCAGACATGGTTGGTGTGGATGTGTGTGTGTGCATTCATGTACCATGGTTCTGGAGTTGGCCGGAATCTGAGGAGCCATTGGAGAGGTCACCGGAATCTGACATTCCGGTAAGGGAATCTTCCTGCCAAATAGCTTGATTACCAGATCCTTATGAGACATTTCTCCAAGACCGCTCATTTATTTAAGAGATTCCAAGTTTGTTGATGCAAACTCAGGAGCTCAAGACCCATAGAAATAGAGAATCAGGCACAAGCAGAAAAGGAGGAAGCTTTTCTTTTATCTCCACACAGCTGCATGTCCAAAGAGGGAAGAAAACTTCTCGAGAGAGACTTCCAATAAAAAGTAGCTAAAGAAAGAAAGTAGAAAGAAAAAAAACCCACAAAACCCCTGTCAAGAAAAAGGCGCCCGCAAAAAGCATAAAGAACATGATGCATCAGAACCGAGAACAGAGTACCATCTTTGTTAAGCTTTATTGGCTGTTTTTATATCTATTATTTATCTCACTCCTCCTCCTCCTCAGCAGCAGAAAAAAGGCCCTTTATTTAAGGTAAAGTGAATTCCTTTTTGTGATAATAAAATTAGAGAAGATATTGAAGCATAGGGCCGTACGCATTAAATAGAGATCCCTCTCCCTTATCACTTTTTTCCATATTTAAATAATAAACTCGTCTCGACCTTTATTCAGTACCAAAGCGAAGCCATCGACATCCCCACCAACTGCAGGATGGGAAATCCGTTTTCACTTACTCCCACCGTTCATGCATATATATATATATATAATGGAGAGTGAGTATTTGATGATAAATTGGCGGATCAAAAAAGGGAAAAGGAAGAGAGGAAGGAGATATGAAGAAATGGCGGGGAGGTGACAGATGGCAGCCAAGTCAGCAGGTGACGTGAGAGAGAGAAAGTGAGAGGCCGAATGGGAGCTCGCTTTTGACGCCGCCTTCAACGAGTTTGAGAGATGGATGGGCCCGCAACCCGGTGCCTATCCGTCATTCCTTTTTACTCTCGTTTCTGAATTTTTTATATTAGTTATTTTAAATAAAAAAACATTAATTAATATATTATCTTTATTTTAAATTATGTACTCATTAAAATAATTTTTTAAAAAAAATCAAATATAAATCATTCATATCTATTTAAACCATTAAGATGAAATGAACTATCCCTATAAAAAAAAAAAAAAACAGGGAAGCTCGTTTCTCAAGTGAAGAGGTTAGGTGGGGCCCACCCCATCACCGGAATAAAAAGACGCTCCTGTAGCCGTGTGGCGTATTTCATTACTCTTGTGTGGCGGTCATCGTTCTCAACTCTCCATAACACCAGTTTCCACTTCACTTTATAATTTGCCTCGTTCCTTCCTTCTCACCCACCATATGCCTGTTGCTATATATATATATATATACACACACTCACTACATTATACATGCCTCCCCATTTTCGTCTTGCAACTTGCATTTTATGCTTCTCTCTCTAATTTTTTCATTATTCCGATACACAACAATTTAAGCAAGTTAGGTTATGAGTTTACTAGATCAGGGCTTATCCCTAACCTCAAATACCACCACTTACATAAAAATGTAAACTAAAGTCATTGCATTTCGACAAAACACCCACATGTACATTCAAGTTTCATAACTTTAGGTCTTGTATCCTGATTATGGTTTTCTCACCTTGGAAAAGTCCTCCCCTTTTTGGCTGATTTGTGGGCGAGGAGGGATTCGAATCCCAGAGACACTGTAGTTCGTGACCATGACAAGATTGACCTTGTGGCTTGTGGGTGTGGGTTATGGGATAACTCCTTGTCAATTGAATCAACTGAAAGATTATGATTTTTTATTTAAACTTTATCAACTTTCAATTATTGCAATTGCCGCCATCTTTGTCCAATGAGTCCCATGTTACCACATTTTACGAGTTTAGTAATTGGTCAATCGATGTATGTATGCAAGTAATAAAAATAAAATGAGGACAAAAATAAAAAATAATGCAGTTTTTAATATCACTCTTCCCTTTCATTTCCGTCATATTCATTTGTATTGTACTATTGTTACATATCATCTAAATTTCGTTAAATATTTTGAAACAACTATTGTTTACTCATCCACACGAGTATGATCATGTATATTATACTATTTAATGTGTGTGTGTTCGTATACGTACTAAGTTAAGGGCAGTTCATGAACATGAGAAAACTGAGACATGAGAAGAACATAAACTAAACATAATCATGCATCAAACTACATTTTAGGGCTGAAGAAAGTAACAATATTATTTCATATTTTGTGAATGAAATACCCGCCTATATAGTAGATTCCGAGTTGATCCTACTTCTTCCTAGTAACTTATAAGATTGAGCGCCTGTTTGGAATCTTATTGGAGAGGGAAAAAAGCTTATTTTGAGAGTAAAAACTTATTTGACATATGCGAACACGTTTGTGAACACATTAGCTTTTACTGGGCTTTTAGAAAAAAAACTATTTTTTTAGAAGCTCATTGAAATAGTTTCTGGCTTTTTTTTACTGGGTTTAGAAAAAAAAGTCACTTCTCCCACTGCCAATCCAAACACATTAACAATATGAATTTTTTTCTATTTAGCTTTTACAAAAGTCACATTAAAAAAAAGCCAATTTTCCACTGTATTCCCAAACAGGCACTGAGTATCAAAAAATAAATGAAACTTATACTTGGATGGAGAGAAAATTATGGAGAAAATAATATTAGGGGAGAGAAAACTTTCAAAAATAATAAATTTTTTCATTATTTAAAAAAAAATTCTTCTTAATATTCTCTCCCTATTTTTTTTTCCTTTCACCTTTTTCTCCGTACAAACGGGAAGTAAGGAAAAGGGTAGTGAGAGGTGGATAGATAATGGATTAGGGGTAGGTTTAAGAGGATGAGAAGAGTGACATGCATGCATGCAAGCGCTTTGAAGCCTAATAATCACTGCTTTTGCTGCCTTTTTTTAAATTCAATTTGTTCGCCGTCACCAACACTTCCAGTTTTTACTTTTTAATATCTCATCCCTTCCACACGTTTTGTTTTTTTGTAAATTAACATTTTTTTAATTATTCTTTATGCTGTGATTCCCCTTTCATTTAAAGTTTTAGTGGATAATTTAGACAGAGACTCGTCTTATCTTATCCCTTTCCTTCAAAAGCCAAAGCCATCCATGCTTATCTTCACATTATTCATTATTGTCTCTCCCATTTCTTCACCAATCCCATCCAATGGTTGCACTCTAGGGCAACATTATTCGTTCCAGTACAGTTCTTCTGATTCGTTTTTTTTTTAAATATTTATTTAAGGGAGCACTGGGAATCTGGACGGTGGGAATCTGACGTTAAAATAGTATTATTTCTCTTGCATGCTATTGCACCACCCCGTTCATCTCATGTTTCCAACAATAATATTCTTGATTAACAGATTTATTGTTTTCTTGCCGTATCTTCTCCTTTTGCATAGCAAGATTATCTGCTATATACTACTTCCAATCTTAAATATAAGACCTAGTTTACTTTTTTTTAGAAAGATTATGGAAGTTAAATAAGTTATGTAATCATATCAAATATTGTATTTGATTAAATTATGTATTAGTTTATAAGTTAAACAGCTTAGTTTAAAGAAAAAAAGATAAATATAAATACTTTAAAGTAATTTAATTAGCTTCCTTAATATTCTCAAAAAAATTAACTGGGTCTAAAAGTAATATCTTTTTAATAGAATCAGACAAACAGGTTGAGCCTATAGATACCTTCCACTTAAGCTCAAGAATTGTTAAGATCAGGCTTTATTAGGGGCCAGCAGCCTAATGGATTGAGAGCCTAATCGTGTTAGCCGTTTAAGTCCTTTTACTTATTGTTTTACACAATGGTTTCGTTTGTTTGGTTTTGGACGGTAAATTTATTTAGTTGAGCATTTAAATAACGAGTTGATCTTGATTTGAAATAATGATTTGATGTATGTTGTTTATGTTAATGTTTTTGAAACTATATATTTCATTTATATGATGGCATTTTTATACTTACATAGCTTGTTATTTTAATAATTTGATCTGGGAATTTGTGAGTTTTAATGTTTTACTATGTTAAGCTTAATCCTTTTAATTTCAAGTCCGTGAAAGATTGTACTTCTACGGTTCGACCTCCTAAGTACCGTTAGCTATCACGCTTATTCTCCTTCGCCAAATATTCAACCTGACTTTAATGAAATGAAAACCTCAATATTAAATTTAATTTGTTAGTGTTCGATCTCACTTGAAAATTCTCAAGCCCGGACAAACCGATATGTATATATTTAATTATGTGACTAGAAGGAGGAGCAAGGTCATATAATTTTAAAGAAAAAAACAAGGAGTAGAAAATCAAATTGCATAGCATCTTTGACTAGCTAGAAAAGTGTCAACTGCCAACTGCTCTAATATCTTTCTTTTTTTCACAATATTTCGTGCCTTTGTCGTTGGAAAAGATAATATCAGACTCAGGTACGATTTTAGGAAACTTTATTACAATCCTTCTCAATAAAATGATAATATGGAATGCATAAATATTTAAAAATAAAATCTAACAAGCTAACCGTGACAATATAATATATACAGCTGACATCCCATAAACCATGCATATGCAACTAGTGTGCAAGAGATTCACAACTAGTTTAATTAAAAATCAATTAGCAAATAGCAAAATAACATATTCAATTAAAGCTGGTCTAACTGTGCGTGTCCCAGAATCATACGAGGCTGATTAATGAACCCGTGTGGATGGAATTTCTAGAAGGATCAAACTTAAAGGTATATTTCAGGCTAGAAGGGGGGGGGGAGAATAAAAAACCAAGAGGATATCTATTCAATGATGGTCCAACCTTCCAATTCATATCCCATCGTTTTCTGTTTTGCTTCATTTATCTGTTTCACTCAGATATGTTATATTGGTGCGCGTCACACACACACACACTGTCGGTTTTTCACATGAATTTTATTGCTTTAGATATTCTGCCGAGTTCGAGTTTTTTTTTCCTCGGGGGAAAAAATATGATCATATTATTTGTGAGGCATAAATATGCTGCTTATTAATATTATACATAAACAAGGATTATACGAGTATTATATATATTTGATAGAGCGACAAAGCTTTCCATTGACAAATAGCGAGGCGAATTCTGTTTAGAACTACCAAAGCTTGTTTGTGTATATCTTCAAAGACATAATCATATATATATAGTAGTAACTCTCATGTAGTCCTATTGCGTGAAACTTACATGACCATATATATTACAGCTGATACAGATATGTTAATTATACGGAAAAGGCGGACAAATTAATTTTAATGGAAAAAGATCAAACACAGTGAACTCACACAAATCGATGGATGACAAATGTCTTGGTGTTCCATGTCAGATCAATTTGAGGAATAATGAGAGGTGGAAGTGGGACAAATAATAGAGGTTAAGGCTGTCATCCCCAACAACCTTTATTGGGAGTCTTATCATCTGGGTCTGGCAACTCCTACACCCTATGTTTTTTTTTTTTTTTCTGGCTAAGGAAACAGTAATTAATCCTTTTACACGGTATGTTTCCTGAAAAGGCTTTAGTACTAGCTATTAGACCCTCTCTCATGTGGATGTTTTTGTGGCTATAATGTGTGATGATCGTTCGAGTCCAGTTAGGGCCCTCGATCGCCCCCATGGAAATAGAATCTCATGGGTCATTGTACTCCAAAAATAAAAAAAGAATCTCATGGGTCAGAATACAGCCCATGAAATACGGGCTTTTCAACGGCCCAATTACTATTTTTGTTGCCACAGGGAGGAGCCCAATCATAGGATGCATACATGGGTCCGCCGAAGTCGTACGTGACGTTGTCTTGCTTTTTCCTGCAGGTTTCTGTGGAATCTAATTGTAAATTTCCTAGAGGGTCACGGTATAATATAATAAAACTTAAAAGACCAAGAATGATGCCTTTCCTAGAGGTGTCGATGGACATGGATATGAGCAGAGATCGAAGCCGACGTATGCTTTAAGCATTACTACTTGTGAGCCCATAGGATTTCAGTCCTATATAACGAATAATTATAATGAACAACAAGATGACGTTTGTTGCAGACTAGTGTATGTTGAGAGTGATTCCGGTGAGTTGATGTTGAGTGTATGTTGAGATTCGACGCACCCATATGTTGAAGCTAGCTATAGGATATGTGGTTGTGACCTAACTTACTCAAACTTGTCATCACGAATATTTTAATGGGCGGGAATGTATTAAAGGGGAACAAATATCTTAGGGGGGAGATGGTGGTGGATGGAGTTATATATATAGGGTTATTTAAATAATGAAAGAGTGAAAGGGTGGTGGGGGATGACGAGGATATGCTTCATAAAGTCCTCAACTCTCAAACTCTTTTCCTTATTCTTCCCAACACACACACTTTACATACTCTGTAAAAGTGTCATTTATGTATATATATATATATATATGCTTCTCCACAATTAGCTAGGTGCCAACTCCTTTCTTTCGTTATTACTCTCCCCCCCAATTACTTCTATACAATTGCACAATTCCTTGCATTGAGCCACCTAAGTGAACTTGAGTTGACGTACGTGGACTTAGCTAGTATATAACATATACGTGTTAAATGATTCATGCACTCGAGTTTTAAGTTACACTACTCCTTATATTATTGCATATTTAATTTGTTACGTTCTTTCTCCTCTTTGTGGGGTTCTATACTCATTTCTAACGCTGCGAAACAATCATTAATTACTATGTCAGTGACTATGATATCATAGTATACCTATTAAATAAACTTAAGTTTGTGTTGAAAAATCATTTGGGAGTATATACACAGAGCCCAATCACGGCCCGTAAAAGCATATTATTAAAATAACTTTGCTTCCTACGGGTGGGGGTTAATTAAACGGCATGACCTGTTCTTTTCATTCAATTATGTAAAAAATACATAATCAAGCCTCTTCTGTCGCACAGCTTTCTATTGCATGTTTCTTGTTCCCCAGACATTATATATCATCTTATGCTAGCTAACCCCTACTCTGCCCCTCATATAATTATAATTAACCCACAAAAATATATAATTAATCTCTGGCTTCTTGCACTTCATCATCACCGTCCCTTCCAAATCAAGATTATATATTAATATTTCTCATCAAAATCCGCACTTATGATCCCACTTTATTTGGCTTTAATCTCATGAGATCCTACTTCTTTATTCTTTCTTAAAATTTATATTAATCCCAGGTCGCAGGCATCAAGCTAGAATTTAGTTGGCCACGTTTTAATATGGGGAGTGGAGGCGCAAAAATACAAAGTACGCATAATAATTAGTCATTGATTTGTATATAAAATGTAAACAATGTTTCAACTTAATTAGTTATTGGTTAACTTATTCGAAAATTTGAAATAATTATTTATGCACGTAACATTAGTCTGCACACATACCTAGTGGTGTGTGTGGGCGGGCAAAATATTAAATTTTGAAGTGTGTGTACATATTATATATGCTGTATACGTGTGGTACCTAATATTGTAATTAATTGGGAGAGGCTTTCTAGTGAGTGAATGATAAGAGGTCATGTGCTCAAAGTCAAATTGCGTTTGATATTTTGTAATACCACCCCCATTTTTGTCTTTAACGACGACCACCCTAGCCCCAAATATATAAGTGACCATTCTTTTTAATTACATATGAAACAATTATACATCAAACTCATCAATTGAGTTAAACTATTTCTAGCCCTTTTATTTAAAATCTGTTTGAGTTAATGTTTGAAAAATATATTCATGTAAGTCGAAATAAAATTTTTCTAATATATTTATTTTGTATACTGTAAATCACGTTGTAAAAATAACTTTTACTATTAATCCAAACAGACACTTAATTAACAGAATGAATTGTGTTCATTTAGAGCAAAGCAACACAAGCATTACTGTTTAATCTAACCACACAGTCTCACGCATAAAGGTTCAGCACATGTATATTAAAGCGCCTTTTTACATGCAAATCAAAATTATGATTAAATATGAAAATTAATCTTTCCTTGCACAAAAATACAAATAATTGAAAGGTCAAAAAAAAAGTGAACGGCACACACCACAGGCACTTGGGTGAGGCTGTTTGGGACGGTGTTTTTATTGGGTTTATTATATAAGACTGATTTATGTAAATTGAGATAAATCTCTTTCACATATTTATCTCGTAGACCGTAAAAGTACCTCATAGATCGTAAAAATTACCTCATAGACCGTAAAAAATTATTTCATATTCCATAAATCATAATTCATAAATACTTATGGAGCTTCTATAAATTAATCCAAACTGGCTAATATTTACTATTTAGTACAATTAGGTGGATACGTGAGTGGTGGGCATTGTAATTGTTCACGTGATCGGGTGGTAAAGCGAAAGCCCTCCCTTTTACTTATTAGTTAATATATTTATGAGTCATGTTGCGCTAACCAACAAGCCTTTCTGGGTCCCCTTCGCACCCCGTTTCTGTTCACACTTGACACGCACCCTCCTTAAAAAAACAAAAACATTTCTTTCATTTTCTATTATTTTCATATGATATTAAGCCAAACGGGATCATTGTTTGTTTCCTCTCCCTTTCATTCATGTTTATCTCCCCATTATAATTATTATTTCTCCTTTTTTTTCTATTATCTTCACACGTTATTATCATGTCGTTTTGCCGTGTGAATTAGTCTCTTTTCAGATCGCATACTAACAACAATCCAATAGGTAGAGATGATTCTAGTAATTTTCTGTCTCTCATATTATTATTGAATCAGAGTATTAGACTCACAATAATACTTCAACATCCAATGTAAGTATTTTCCTATAAATATTTGTCAATTGAATATATAGTATTCTGAGCATGATTCTCTTCCATGCCAGAACTCTAGCCAACCACACATAAAAAGAATATCATATTTTCAATAATGTAATTTTCACTGGCTCTTTTGAAATATATCTTGAAGTCATCAACACATGCATGTTAAAAAAAAATAAAAACAGGAGAAATATTAATTAAGAGGAGGTCTTGAAAAGAATCTTTTAAAGTCAATAAAATATGGAAGGTAAAAGAACACAGCAAGAGGTGAATGTGAGAGACGAAAAAAAAGTTAGGTGCGGAGGCAAAAAGAAAAGCAAGAATAAATAAAAGAAGTTGACTTTTTAGCATTTCATCTTGTGAATTCAAGTCCGTTACTACTAGTATATATAATTGCAAGTACTACTTGGAAATGCCGCCTATTTAAGCACCTCGCTTCCTCTCTCTCTCTCTCTCTCTCTCTCTCTCTCTCATCACCGATCCCTCTCTTCTTCTGAATCATCTCGAGGTCAGGCGCTCTTTTTCCAGATGAAGATCAGCTTCCTCACTCTTCTCCTTCTTCTTCTTCTGGCTCTCTCTGCCTCTGCTGTTCCTGCAACCAGTAAGCTTCTTCCTTATTCATCTTTAATTTCTCGCTTTCTTCTTTTTTCGATCTCTTTCATTCTTCAATTTGCTTGCCTCCTCATAGGATCCCAGCATCTGAATCCCCAAGATGCGTTGCCTCTCTCTTCTTTACCTCAGGTCACTTCTCTCTCTCTCTCTCTCTCTCTCTCTGAGAGCTATGGAATAGTTTCTTTCGGTTTGGGCTTTAGCGATTGAAATTGTTGATGATCTGAGTTGCAGGTGAGTGACGCAGTGGAATTGGGAAATGGTGCGGAGGTTGAGGGAGAAGCAGGATTGATAGAGAGAAGGATGGATTTGGAAACTACTCAGGACTATGGAGGTACAGGAGCAAATAAAGATCATGATCCTAAATCCCCTGGAAGAGCTTAGCTCATAAACCTAAATAAAAAATGTAAAGGACGGGATGTAATATACATATGTATGCATTATTATATCTTGATATGTCTAATTAGTCTTCTCTTATAATCAATACAAGCTTGTCTTAGCTAGCTAGTGTGCTCTGTCTGGTGTTACTAATTCACATGTGAGCTCACTGCTAATCGGATAATTAAACCACGCTCATCTCTTTTTCCAGGCAAATCAGATAGTGAGTTCATCCTGAATATATTTTGTTTTTGTATCAGTGATAGGTTTATTCAATATATAGCTATGAATAAAAGTATATCAAATTCAACCACCCTGTTTATTAATAGCAGAATATGTAGTTTTGGTGCTTCGTGACTGGATTTGATAGCCTGGATATTTGGCTTCGTTTCATTACAAATAATATAGCTCACGCACTATCGTAAATTTTTATTAATTATTATTTTAACACTTGGGATTAATGATGATGATGATGATATGAAGCTTCTCGTAACAACGAAGGGTCGCATGATATCACTGAAAATGAAAACGGAGGAAATCTATGGGACACAGTTCCACAGAGTACTCAAAAACCCAGGTGCCACCGAGGGAGAAATTCATTATTTATAGGTCACTTTATTTCACACTATATCAAATTAGTACTCACACAAGGCAGAGTTAAAAGAGGTCCACTTCCCATTGAACCGTGCATTTTGCCATTTTCTTATGCCACAAGTTGAGGACATTTATATTGTAATTAAGGAGCTTGAGATTTGGCTTTCTTACCACCTATAAGAAACAGTGCTGCCTAGGTACTGCTCAGGACAAAGTATATAAGAAACTCTCTCATCCGCCCATTATGTGAATTTGAAGAAAATTGAGGCCATGTTTAGTATGCAGAGAAGTATTTTCTATTTTCTTTTTAGAAAACACTTTTCTATGTATCAAATATTGCACAAGTAATTTGAGACGTTTAGTCTCATGTTGAAGAATAATACAGGATGTTCATTAATCATTGAGATGAAAGAAATAACTCACTAAGAAATAATTAGAGTTATGACTCTGTTAAATAATATATACTATTCTAGTCTTAATCAGAATAACCTACGTAAATTTCATAACTTTTATACTTTATACCTAATCATCCAAACACACTGTCTATAACCTATATTCAAGTCTAAGATGTTTTGGAATAATCAGTGTCACTATCCAACGACTAATTCATTCTCCTTAAACCATCTCTGTTTTTTACAGAGAAAAAGTAAAAGTATGCCATAGAATCGTGGGATTAGTCGTCCTCTCTCATAATTATAAACACACATGCATTAAGCAGCTTTCCAATCTTGCGTTCACATTTTGCAATTACGTAACAGCCCATGGAATGTGCAAAAGCAAATGTGGCTTATTCTTCATGATCAGCAGAAAATTAGACCAACACGATTCTGCGAAGTGGCGATAGTGAAAAACAAAACGAAGACTAAATATAATCAAGCGCTAACTCTTGCCCACTTTGAATAATCAAGAACAAGAACAAAGATATTAAGAGACTAATATATACATGTGTGTGTGTGCGTGTATTACTAAAAGTATAACATGCCCTCATCAAAGTAGTACAAAAGAGAGACTCTGCTAGTACAGGGTGGGTTGTTTGAGCTGTCCACTTATGAAATGTTTGAGCTAGTGGCAACGCATGCGAATATCACAAGGATCAGATTTGACAATATCTCAATTTCAAAATGAAACATCATTAGTTCCACAATTGACTCAGCTTTGGCCCCAGTGGCCACAGACGTGTTGCTTTCACATAATAATAATAATAGTTATCAGTTTCACTCTCTCATCTCGTGAACTAGTTGTTCTCAACTTCATTCATGATGGGATCCACACTTATCACTTATACTACTTTATAGGGCCTAATAAGTGGCTGTTTCTCTTTTGGTGAGAGGTTGAAACCTTCTTGTGGCATCTATTGTCTCTTTATTTGCGTGTCCCAGAGGCAATTACTAGTTTCTTGTGGTAACCGTTGACATTTGGGATTACACAAGTTAAGGAAAATGCATTTCTGTGTTATCTGCTTCTGCTCACAAGTCACAAGATTAACTGCAGTACAGGGATTTAGTTATACTTGGAAGATGATACTTGTGATATAATATGCTTAAAAGTGAAAATAGCATGTGACTTAAGTCATCCCTGATATCATCAGAGCATTTAAAGCTTACAAACTTTTATGCATTGACTAAATCTTCCTACCAAGTCATCTCTAATATCCCTATCCCCATAGGCCCCTTCGGATCAATGCAAATGGGGAGCAGGAGGCGGCAGCTGTTTGTTGAGCATATCAAAGAGTAAATCTCTGGCTATATACTTTTTTGTTGATAATATAGTCGCCCGAATCTAAAGAGAAAATTAATTATAAACTTGAGATATGGAGAATGACTAGAGTTGAAAGACTTTTGTCTAAGTTAGAGTAAAATTGAATATATGCATTACAATTTTAATAAGAAAAAAGTTAGAAATGAAGTGAAAGTTAAATTGTAGGGTAAGTCATTTTGTAAGTGACAAAGTTTAGATATTTTGGATCAATTATACAACAACATAGTGAAATTGATGGGGATGATAATCATAAAATTTAAGCTACATGGTATAAATAAAGAAAAGTTATTGGAGTTATTTGTGATTAGAAAGTATCTAATAGGGTAAAAGGGAAGTTTTATCTCGTTGCTATAAGACCAACAATACTATATGGTAGTAAATATTACGCTTTAAAGGAATAATGTGAAAATAAATGGGGATAGCCGAGATGAAAATGTTGAGATGGATTTATGATCAAACAAGAAAAAATAAGATCCGTAATGATCACATACGAAAACAAGTTGAAGTGGCATATATTGAAGAGAAAATGGTAGAAAATCATTTGAGATAGTTGGACATGCTCAAAGAATGTCCATTGAGTACGCCGGTAATAAGGGTTAATCAAGTAGTATAAAGTCCTCTAAAAAGAGGTCTAGGAAGACCGAAATGAACAATCAATAAGATTATAGAGCGGGACCATTTGATTAATAACCTATATAAAGATTTAATTTTTGACGGAACATAATGGCGTCGTAAGATTCATATAACCGACCCTAACTAATCCTATATAATAGGATAAGACATCACTGTTGATGTTTGTTGTCAGTCCTATAAAATTCATTTACTTCAGAGTTCAGAGCATGAGAAAAATATATGCTTTTTGACTTGTAAACGCCGGGTGTATTATGTTACATGGTGGACGTGGTTGAGAAGAACGTCACTAATTTCATTCCCACTTTGGTTTTTTGTGGGATTGTACCGACCCCTCACTATATGAAGTACCATCAAGTTTCATAATGATTCATGAGCTGATTCAATTCACACTGCATTTATGGGAAGGCGTGGCCCAAGATACGTGTTTGGTTTGATAAGACCATCTCTGGCTTATCTTTTTTTTTTTTTTTTGTCAGCTCTCTGGCTTATCACTTGCATTGTTTAACTAAGTGAAATGTGACAATATGGAGGGTCGCCTGGTTTGGGCCAAGGAGAGAGCGTGATGATACAGTGCCGTATCCGTTGTGTCTACCGACAGTGTGAAG
Source organism: Albizia julibrissin (assembly GCA_037074505.1). NCBI lineage: Eukaryota > Viridiplantae > Streptophyta > Magnoliopsida > Fabales > Fabaceae > Albizia > Albizia julibrissin. Next base: position 48,314,177 of record CM073479.1, on the reverse strand, counting down.
TGCTAGTATGTATACGGAAAAAAGTACAAATACTTATGTCACAGAAATTGAAACTTGCCTAAATTCGCAACCCGAAAATGTGCAATTCTTAGATCGCAGGTAAAAACGTCAAGAAAGGATCTTTAAGAAGTGACTGAAATCGGCATGAGTTGTTTGGGAGCCATCCACCTAAAGATGCAGTATGTTAGCACTTAAAACAACCACCACGGGATAATTCCCAAATGTCAACGGAATTTGTTCATCTCGAGGTATCCACCAGAGTTGGCAAGTATCCAAGAATAAAAGGAGAAAATCTCCCTTAAAACCTAACCTTTGTTTAGGCTCTTGTGCCCTCCAAAATATTAAGACAGTCCAAAATTTTCGTTCCTGTTAAAGCACAAGACCATAAAGAGGAATATTCGCCTCCGGATAAGCAATCTATTGGGCACCGTCTCCAACTTCTGCTTTTCCACTATTTTTTTTATACAAGGTCAAAATGCTATATATAAAATAAAAAGATCAGTACAGAATCCATATACTACATGCTAAAATAAAAAGACGGACATGTTTTTCCACTACTTGCTGCTACATTAAGAAAAAGCGTCCCAAACCTCAAGGTATACCATTTTTGTCACGCTACCAAATGGGAGTGGCTGATCCACTAGGCTTCACAACGTCATCATACCAATGCCAAAGAAATATGATTTGTTCAATATCTAATTTATTTGTACCATTCCGGGCTCAATCACACAAATAACACACCAAAATTGAAACGGGCTCATAAGCTTTATTCAAAATTCTGGTAAAAATCAAAACAAATGCGGAGAGAAGTGGAATCCACAGCTGTACGAGGAAGGAGATAGCACAAGATAGATACACATTCCTCATCGAGCATCGCCGATGATTTTTTATAATCTTAGGTTCACCCTGTGCCAGTCATGTCAAATCGGGATCCAAGAAGCCCACAGATAATTCAAGCAGAAATAGGATTCAAGCAGCTCTCAAGTAAACATAATTCATTCAAAGTTATAATCATCATCCTCGTAGTTATATCCTTCGTCCACATTATTATCATAACAAGTATTTTCATATAACCTGCCCATCTCATCTGTCTCCTCCTCAAACTCACCTATTGATTCTGGCTCATCATCACCCCTGTTTTTGCATGGCTCAAATCGTGCTTTCTTGGGGTTCTCTAGCGCCTCCAGCGGATCCTAACATTGAAAAATATGTTAATAAAGAAAAGCATATTCCTAACTTTTCGTTCTTAGAAGAAGATGGAGATAAGCAGGTAGTTTCAGCTAAAAAAAAAAAATGAAGTGTTATTGTCGTGGAACAGAACAAAAGGAAAACAGTTGAAAGAAAGACTTACAGATTCACCAAATAATTTATCCACCATTTCAAAATTGACTTTGGAGCTGAGCCTCTGCAAATGATCCCCGCAAACAAATGTCATTTGTAATAGGTGAACATTTTCCAAATAACCAGAAAAATTAGCATCAATCAATATGACTGATGCAAATGGATATTCAGGATAAAATACAAAAGATAAAGACGACACATGGATGCGTATCCCATTCTTAACAAGTAAGACGGAGAAATCAAGCCGTAAACTCAAATGCCAAAGGAGCACAAGAATTCAAAGTCAAGACTAATACAGAACTTATATTCTCTCTATTACTATTCAACATTTGGCAAGAATTCGCTTTTTCACAATCTTCTGCAAGAATTTGTTTCCTTATTACATCTAAACGGAGTATTATAGTACACATAAGTTTTCATTAGAATACAAAAGAGAAGGGTTTTTAGATTACAAGCTAGCAATATCTTGTACCCTGAAACCTCAGCCCCCAGAATTTTTTGTTATAAAAAAGAAAAAACAGCAACTACAGAAAGTAGTTCATGGATTGGAAGTTATTGTACTTGATGACAGATTAACCATTCAGTGCCAAAATCAAAAGTAGATTAATGCTCAAATTTACTCTTCAATTATAAAAAGTCTGCAACAGTTCATTAACTTCCCTCTGTATCTATCAATCCTAAAAAAAAAAGAGTTTCATTTGTGCTGTGTGCATGAAGATTTTGGCCTTTTTCTTCCTTACCAGAACCAGCACAAAGAATGCAAAACCACTTATGAATCGCTTTCCTTACAAGTAGTAAAACTAAGAAAAGGTTGGCATACTTATTAAGTAGAAGAAATGTAACATGAACAAAATATGAGGCTCCTTTTATTTTTCCCTTTTTCAAGCTCGCTCGAGACATGAATATGTTGAATCTAAGACAAGAAAGAATTAATAATGACAGAAAAACGAAAAAGATGGCTTATTTTGTCACAAAAAAAGGGATGACTTCCGTTATATATAATATATCCGATGAAAAGAAATGGCATCATAATAAATTCAATAAATAAAACATCTTTAAAAGTTGAAGAGCATTATTCAATAAATGACCTTTTTCCTCGACGCTTGAGTGGCCTTTGGATCAAGTTGGACAGAACCTGAACCCTTTGCCACTTGAGTTTGTCTCTTTTTCTTTCCCTACAAATGTGTATTTTAAACAAAATCAGCAGATCATAGCTTTGATAATCTTGTCGCAAAAAATGCAGATCAACTGATACTGCTAAGGTAAAATTATGAGGGCATATATAAAAACTGCACCCACTTGAACAATACACGCAGGAATTTATACAATTTTGAATAAGAAACAAAACAAAAGTGTCTACGATCAGAATAGTTAAATTGTACTTGCAGAGAGAGAGAGAGAAGGAATTTATTGATTGACTTCATTTGCCAGACAACAATGATATTATCTTGAAACACACTGGCTGAGTTCTACAGACACAGATTAATAATTCAACAAGCAGTTTGCATATATTTTGCTTGCTCTTTCTTAACCCATTAGTCAGTGCAAAAGCAAGAACATGCAAGATATTCTGCTTCTGCCATTCCATCCTCATCAACTTGTACTCCTAGAATCACATTTCAAAGCAATATTTTTCCATCCCAAGCTTCATTTCCATTAACCGATAAGTCTACCTTCTAATACCATAAAAACCAAACCTATGCTTTCTTCTAGATTCAAATGTTTGATAAATTCAATAATAATGTATAATCAATATGATTTTCAACTCAGAAAGTGCATTGCAAAACTGGTATAGCTGAAAGAACTAAACACTTAAATTACTGAGTTACGATGGTCAAGAGCAAATTTTTAAAAATTATGCGCCGTCCTTTTAAAGTTATTGCTGCAGCTGCAATTTACTCTTGCATTAATGTGAACTCATGGACACATGCACCAATGGATCTTACAATAAAACTTTAGAAGTCACCTTTTGTGATTTTGCCACTGATGCAGAAGCATCAAAACCCTTTTGTGCAGCTTCTTTCCTGGCTGCCTGATCCTATAAAAAGAGTTTTACATAGAGTAAAATAAAGTAGATTAATCTCTGACTAAACCAAATTAGAATGACATCAAGGCCAAGCATACTACAATGAAAGTAACAACTTCCAGTATTTAAGTTTAAAGAACGACCAAGAGTGAGTATCAACCATAGAACATTGTCTGGCAATATTAAGAAAGGAAAAATTTGTGATCAAATCATATTACCTTGAGATAGTCCCAGTTTAGTTTTTCCCATATGATCTTCTTGTACCGTCTCTCCTCCTCATTGTGAAGGTAGCGATCAATCTAAGGAGCAATCAAATATTTTAGCAGGGAAAAAAATCAGGGCGTTAAACAAATCAATGGCCTGATAAAGACATTAGAGAACATAAAAATAATATTTATATGGGACAATTATAATCAGAAAAATAAATGCGGCCAAGGTAAGCATCAAGATAAAGACTAAGAACTTAAAAGGCTTGAATCAAAAGATAAATAATTTATATGACGCAGGTTCCATTTGAGTTTGAGATTTAAATTGCTCACCCTTCACAAATTAGTTCATATCACTGAAGCAGTATAGTTTACAGGTTCTTAGAAGCTCATTGTTGGCAGGTTTTGAGCCATGGATGCTTCAACAAAGGTCCCGTCACTCAGGGTTTATTAGGGTTTTTCATTGTTCATTGGTGCGACCCCTTTGAGATAATGGCCCATAAGAGACCAATTAGACTTATGTCTTAGGAAGCATATATCTTCAATATTTTCTATTTATCCAGTTCTTGTCAGGAATAAATTCGAGTTTTGAATATCAAACTCACGAAAGTGTGATGCGTTTTCTTTTACATAACATGATAAGCATTGCCTTAGAAATATGACACTTCAAATAGTTGCCACCTGATTTATGAAAGAAACCAAAATGGTCCAACAACCAGTCAAACGAATTATTGCAAAAATAGTTTTGCCAAACTAAATGAAAATTGGAACTCTAATAGAACCAGAAAAGTATGTCAATTTAAATTGCACAAGACCACCACTGCAGACAGATAAAGAATGGAACTTGTTAAGCACCTCCAGATCATCAATTTGAGAGAGACATTCTGATTCATCATGTTTTCTCATGCTCGTCTCATTTTCTATTTGATTCACCATCTTTAGCGGCTGCATGCTCAACATCAACTCCTGAAAGCACTTGAGGAAAATTAAAAATGAATATTTGCAGGCAGAAAGCAGAATACTTCTAGTAGTGCACAGAAGGAAAGAAGCACTAAATAATGCTTTGCGGTTCATGATGATTTGGCCAACCAACCAACCAAAAGAAAAGGGCCAAAGTACATAGTATTTGGAGGTTTAATTAGCAGATGCCCCTACCAATTTGTGAGAAAGGAAAAGAGACATTCAGCTGGGATCGATGTTAGATGCCAATATATTGCTTAAGCAAGGAAGATATCTTTTAAGGACTATGTCAAAAACAAAAGCTTCTCAGGGGTACTGATGCATCAGACAAGTAGCTAAGTAGATAAAGTGTTGCAAGCTATTGACAAGTCTGCAATAATTTGTGAGATAGATAATTTCTTATTGCCTCAGATGACACCATATCTTTTGAAAGCATGTTTTACCTGGAGTTTGTAGACAGGCGCATTTGTCTTCTCCAAGATAAAACTAATGTTTGGTAAAAATAAACATGTATTTATCAAAGTTTCTTGACATGGACATTTATTGCTTAGCTTGAGTTCTCTATTTTGTTTCTAACACTTCTCAAATTATATGATCTCCAGGTAGCAGTATTACTACAATGTTAATGCAAATGATTCAAAAAAAAATTTTATCACCAAAGAAGAATCCATAACCCCAAAGAATTAGTCATTATGCATTTACATCACTTGATTCATTGACACACGCCTGAGAAAGTGATCTTGTCATTCTCTCCCTCCGAGCACGCTGAAACTAAGGAGGATCAACCAGAGGGTCTTGTGAACTATACAAAACAATGAAAAAGACAGCATGAGTTTAGACAGAACAACACCATGTTAAATTCGACAGCTCGCAGAGCATGCCACTTTAACATGCCACCAGATAGCGAACAGCGAATTAAAAAACTAACCAAGCATTCCAAGTGACACCGTAAACACAAAAGTACAATAGTATTAATTTCGTATATTATATTTCGTTACCAATAAATTCCCAATGAGACTGCAAACTATCCACCAACAATGCAGCCCCTAGATTTAAATATGCAGCATCCCTACAGAACAGACAATAATATGAATAAAACATGAATTGGCACCAGCAGAACAGACGCAAATATTTAAAGCGTGTGGATTGTGGCATCAGAACGCCGTCATCTACGCCACAAATCGTAAGCTAAGAAGCATGCGCATGCGTGTAGGAAACGCCAACGGAAAAATGACGAGACAACACACCAAAGAAAAAGTTCTGAAGATAATCTAATCATGGTATCGTGTCAAACAGAGCATGCTTCATAGATTCAAAGCACATTACTTGAGACTTTGTACTGAGATTCTTATCGGAAGGATTCTCCACGAAACGGAGACGAATATGTTTATCGAGGTTAAAAATTGAGTCTTCGGAAGGAAGAGACGGTGTCGGGATCATAAGTTACGTTTCTGATCGTTAGGGCAACAATGGCTGGTGATATTCCAAAAGGCCATCCGTGAGAGAGCCATTTTTATTTCCCGGGAATAATAGGGCGCCGACCTATGTGGGGAAAATAAAAAAAGGACCCATTAAATTACTATATATATATATATATTAATGGAGAAGAGTAAGAGATTGATGAAGAATGATTTTTCTAATGGCAAAGGATTAAAAATACTCATAATCTTTTTTAAGAAGAGCTGTCGGTACCATCAAATTTTGAGTGTAAAAATACCCACAGTAATTCAAAAATAGTGTTAAAATGTTACCACCATTAATTTAAGATAAATTGACTGTGAGTTAGAAAATAGTGTTAAAATGTTACCACCATTAATTTAAGATAAATTGACTGTGAGTTAGAAAATTTTCACCAAATATGGTGACATGGACACTAAGTTGGTGAAATTCATATCTTCAGTGAATTTGGCTTGGGTCGCTGCATTGCAGACCACTACAAATCTTTTTTCTTAAAACTATACTATTTTGGTATAATTTTAAAAGAATGAGGGCTGATTTTTTTTAAGCGGTATCTAGTATTTTTAAATATTTTTTTAGACTTATCAATATCTTAAAAAAAATTAAGTAGCATGCAGTATCCTAAAATAATTTTTAGTATTTTAAAATATTTTTTCAGTTGTACCCGGTGTCTTAAGAGACTGACTATAATTTTACCCTTAATGTATTTTTTCAACTCAAAAAATTACTTTAAAATATTTTGTACTACTAGAAAATTTTTTAAAGTTGATGGAAATCAATAAACAAATATCCTAAGTTTTGGGTGTTTATTACTACTAATAAAAATACATTAACGGTAAAATTGTAGTTAGTATCCTAAGACACTAGGTACAATTGAAAAAATATTTTAAAGGGTTAAAAGTACTAAAAATTATTTTAGGATACTATATACTAATTAAAAAATATTTTAAGATATTGATAAATCTAAAAAAATATCTAAAAATACTTGATACCATTTTTTTAAAAAAAATCAACCTTTCTTTTTTTAAAACTACAACGTAGTTTTAAAAAAAAAGATCCGTCTTCAGTGGCAGTGAGGTGTGAACACGTGGTCTCTCTCAGCTTCACAAGAAGAAACTCCTCTCTCTCACCAGCTATCATCGCTCTTTCTTTTGTATCCTCAGCTTCTGCTGCTTCTTCTCCAACCAAACCCACTAACTTCATCGAGCTCTCCATGGCAGCATCAACTAAAGCACTCCCGAAATTGGGAATGCGACGATAAATGGGTCTCGGGTTTAGAGCAAAATTCTGAGCTTCGGCATCAAGACAGAACCTTTGGCCCTAAAGAACCGCAATCGCAACCTTTCAGCATCCGACACCCTTTGTTGCTCCAGACACTACCGTCATCGCTGATTATTTCAAGCGTCGCCTCACCACTGAAGGTAGATTTGCTGAAGCCCCGCCTACCATCCTCCCTATTCCTCATCCTCCTCTTAGCCACCGCCACTTTCTTCATTTACCCGTCGGATCCAGATATTCGAATTGCCCGAAACCATCTCAACCATATTGAGATCAAGGGATCCCCAAAATCATCCCCAACCACGCTTTATTTTCATGGATTTCAGGTCATCCATTATGTCTTTTATTTGGTTGAAGATTTGGCTAAGGGAGTCATCCCTTTAGATGCTGAAACGCAAGTCAAAGGAATTTGGGGTTGCTCTTCCTCAACTTTTCGTTGAACTTACTCTTCAAAAAATTATCCATCATTGATTTGTTACTCATTCTTTTCCCAATTTTGTTTTTAGCTTTGGCATTGACTTGATTGGTCACTTCTTTTTGGGTATGAAAATTTTGATTGTTAGCTTATTCATTCACGTCTTTATAATTGTACCAGGAACAGAGCTTTCTTGTTTGAAGGCATTGCATTTTAGTTTAGTCTTGTTCCTTACACATCACCGTACTACCTCATTTGATGATTTTTTTTGGGGGGGGGGGTTTTGTCTCTACAATTCGATTTTATTCTTTACAATATAGAGGAAGTTGAGCATAATTGATGGCAAAGGTAATATAAGCATGGTAGGGTAATGGAGAAATGGCTGAAGAAGAGCAATGGTTGAAGTATGAAATGGAGAGAGATTTATGGAACCAGTTTCCTGCCGATCCTTTAGATGAGCAGGGAATCTTGATCGTCCAGATTTAAAAAATTTTATTTTTTTAAAAAAATATTTTAATAAATACATAATTTAAAATAAAAATAGTCTCTTAACTAATATTTTTAAAAAAAATTATTTAAAAATCACATATTTTTAAAAAATATAATCTGGACCATTCAGATCCAGATTTGGACGTCCAGATCCGGATAGGCACTTTAGATAGACACCGAAACGGCTTCCAAAGATTTATAGCCTATGCTCTTGCCACGTTGGACTCAAAGTGACGAATATTTTCTCAATGTTAGGACCCTCTTAGAATAATTATAGTTATTTTTGCTCTCAAAATTTGTTTATGGTGTTAGAAACTTTTTTTTTGAGAAAGATTATGGGTATTTTTGCTCATCCCCTTTTTCTAAATACCACAGATATATAAATTTTTGAAGTAAAGTTTATAAAGTACGTTTTGTGGGGGGGGGGGAATTTTAGAAAAATAAAGTCAAAATTAACAAATGACAAAAAGGTGTGGTAAATTTGTGAAATCCCAGATCAAAGAAACTATAGTAATCTGGGATTTGAAATTTTGACAAAAAGACGATAATGCCCTCGTTAAGTTTAAAAAACAAAAGGACAAAATCGTGGTTCTAAAGGGTTAGCCACCACTCAGTCTCTCCGTTAAGCTTCGCTCAGCCATCTCCCGTTGTCTCTATTTCCAGTTGCTTATACCTACAAAAGAAGCCTAGCTCTCGTTCTCTGTCTCTTACCAAACTTATTTCACTCGTTTCGACGTTTATTCTAATTTTCTAAAGGATTGGTTAACTGAGACACATACTACAAACTTAGGAGGGGAGGGGGCGAAAGGGTGGTCGGTGCGGCGAGATTGGAAGGGAAGGACGGTATGGGCGAGGGAAGAAGAGGAAGGGAAATGCGGGTCACTGAAAAGGGAACGCAGGATTGGAAGGGAAGGGTGGCTTGGTCGGCGGTATTTCGATTTGGAAGGTGGGTAGTTGTAGCTAAGCGAAGAAGAGGAAGGGAACTTCATATGGGAACGTTCCAAATAACCAAGTCGGAGAGGCCAATAACAGCACCTCTCTCTTATTTAACAACACACTCTTCTAAAAATAACGACTTAACTTCCTTCTTTAACAACTTCATATGGAAGGGTGCCCAATAAACAAATCGAGGAGGCTAATAACAACATGTCCCTCATTGTTAACAACACGAGCTTCTATAATAACAACTTAACTTTTTTGTTTAACAACTTCGTATAGGAATGTGCCAAATGAACAAGTCGAGGAGGCCAATAACAACAACTCTCTTATTAACAACATCATCTTCTACAATAATGACTTAACTTCATTGTTTAACAACTTCGTATAGGAATGTTCCAAATGAACAAGTCGAGGAGGCCAATAACAACACATTTCTCTCATTTAATAACACTACCTTCTTCAATAAGGACTTCACTTTCTTGTTTAACAACTTCATAGGCATAGGTATGAAAGCAACAAGTTCAAGACCCAATAATAACACTTGTCTTTAATTTAACAACACGAAATTCAACATTAATGACATATATTTCTGCTTTCACAACTTCCTATCAGACAATCCAAAACATGCCCAACGAAGAGTGTGAAATTAACAAGTTGCAGGGCTAATAACAACACTTCTCTTTATATTAACAACACATTATTCAATATTTACGACATGATTTTCTACTTTCAAAACTTCCTATCAGACAATCCAAGACATGCCCAGCAAAAAGTGTCAAAAGTACAAGTTGTAAGGCCAATAACAACACCTATATAATAGCAACACATAGTTCAACATTAAAGACATGCTATATTTATCATATGCTGTGTAATGACAGCCTACATAATTACATTCACAACTTGCTATATTTATCAGATGATGTCTAATGACAATCTATATATTACATTCACCCATAACTTGAAACCAAAAAATGTGTGACCGTCACTCTTTGACATATTCACATATTTAATGACAAGGGAACATTAACACTATAGTAGCACATAATGTTTCCTTGTCACTAACATTGCACTACATAAGATGTTGTGAATACATTAATTATAAAATGAATTAGGCATATGACAACAACCTGTAAGATCCTCTCCTTAATTCCATAATATTAAATATTATCACTCAAAGACTAATCATAATAGAGATAAAATCTCAAAAACTATTAAATATTATAATATTCAATCCATGATACGATAATACAAAGTATGTAGTCAAAGCAAAGTTTATAGGATGAAGGCCCTATAAGTGGCAATATACATCAATTCAACACATAATAAACAACAAGAGGCCATAGAGATATATCTATGCCTCAGGAGCTCCTCCCGACATTCCAGCCCGGAAACTATTACCTGAAAAATGTTAAATCGACGGGGTAAGACAAAAGCCTCAGTAACCAGCTTTCCAACTATTACACATGCTGACATGTATTCATGAGGTGCCAAGTGGAACAGTTTATATAATAAAATATTAAAAATCTAATATCATTGTTTTGTACACAAATCTCTTATCAGCAATGATAATATTATATCTCAAATCTCATATCACAATTCCCAAGTGCCTCCGATCAATCCAACCGAACCGCCTTATTTCCGCCGACTAGACCCATGGGCTAAGTTAATATCCATGTTACTGGCCACTCAAAGAGCTCTCCGGTCACATGATGAGGATTGGCCAAAATCCACATAGCATGTTTCCAGACCATGGGTCTTTCCCCTCATTGAACTAGTGGGGTGTCGTAGTCCCTCATTGAACTAGTGGGACAGTCCCTCATTGAACTGGTGGGACAATATAAAGCCAACCATCGTGCACCAATGGAGGCTATACCACGTGGTAAAAATAATTTTCTCCATCTCAACCCAAACCAAACAACCCAATATGTATAAATAAATAGCTCAATAGGAATTTTCTCAAGATTTCCATACACATATGATGATATTCAAAATATACAAATACATCTTATAATTTAAATCACATGGTTCCACAAAGCAAGTGTATAACAAAATACTCCTCAATATTACTCATTGAAATAATCTATAATATCCATATATGATTTTCAATCTCATAATCATTTTACAAAAATACTCACAAACACACACCAACACACATAATAAGTGGAAAGTGGTTACCTCTCGCCAAAGCTAATTATTATCACACTGTTCCAAATCCAAGAGCTCAAACACACGCCAAAATCAATCTATCACAATCAATTTACTACCCGTTAATAATTTTCTAAAAAGTCAAAATTATAATTTATTTACAAATTCTAATAATAATATCCTATAAAAACTGAAAATAATAATTTAGGGTTTAAATTATAAAATGACAGTTTAGTCCTTCGAATTTCATAATTGACAGTTTAGTCCTCCAAATTTCATAAATGACAATTTAGTCCTCCGAATTTCCTAAATGACAGTTTAGTCCTCTGAATTTCATAAATGACAGTTTAATCCTTCAGATTTTAAACTATACCAACTAAAATCTCAATAATATCTCCATTAACTCAAATAAATTATTTAATCTAAATTTAATCGGTTTAAAAGTCCAAAATAACATTATTTATAAGTTGATTATATAGAAAATTCATTATAAAATCTTATATCAACTAAATAACAAAAATAAACCGATTAAAATTAACTATTAGTTATCAACTATATTCTTATAGTCATATACTGACAAAACTCAAACTTGCCCAAAATTCTAATCCTAAAATATTCTCTAATCAGTATAAAATTAATATCATAAGAAAGAGAAAATTATTTAGAAAATATTTCATAAAAGAAGTTTTATAATTAGAAGATATTTTGAGTACTTTATTGATCCCCGAAGAAATGAAAATACTCCTATCAGAGCCTTGTCCGTCACCCTATTACACAACACTTCACGCAGAAATTACGTGAAGTGTGTGTGAGGAGGGGAGGTATTTATATACCTCCTCCTGCCCCACTTATTATTTTTTTTAAAACGTGTGGCACCGTAAGGTGCCACACCTTGTTTTCAAATGTGGGGGCGCCGCCCCCCACGTTTTTATTATATATATATATTTTAATAATATAATAATATTATATTATATAATAATATTATATTAAAACATATTTTATTAATTATTTATTTATTTTTTATTTATTTATTTTTTTTGTACTAAAAATGATACTTTTCTTTAAATTATAATTATATCCTAAAATAGAAATGAGAATGTTACACAACCCATCTCCCAAAAAATTATGAGTGGGTTGACAATAACTTTATAACAACATGAACATTACTTTTAAAAGTGTAACTTCAAAATATTGCAAGTCCTTGTATTTGCAAAAGTGTTAGCCTCCAAAGACAACATAAAATCTTACATTTAACTGAAATGTTATGCTTGCTGTTTTTCACATATTCGAACTTAAACTCATGTGTTGTGCTATTCTTGTATAGTGCCCTCTTAAAAAGCATCCGCATGTGAAAAAGTCTGCACCACTCTTGAAAATAATCCCCTTAATTTCATACATTTCAACTCCAGCATTGGTGTATGTGCACTCTCTACTCCACATAGTAGCCTATTACATCCTCCACCAATGTCAGCCATCACACAAGCAGCAACACTTTCATAACAGATCGATTCATAATCATTTTCCACAATGCTTGGACATGGAATAGATCTTTGTTGTGAGAGTCCCAACAAATTTTCAACCCTGCAGTGAATTACAACTTTTGTTCCTTAATAATCAACAACACTTTAACATTATAGTATACATTATCATTCCCTTCTAGCGCTATATACACGTGCCCATTCATATCATTATAGTAAAAAAATGTTTTTAACTTCATCATTCCTATTGATTTTTGTGTTTGGAAACCTTCCAAACCATGGTTTCCGCAAATCGAGATAAAACTCATCTCACATACTTACCTTGTAAATCGTAAAAGCTATTCATCAAAAGCTAATCAAAACACACTAAATTATATTTTATCAAAACTTACTGTATATTTCATCTCACATATGTTACAATCAATATCAAGTCATAATGATATCATCAACCTCAAATAAGCCAGTGTTATCATCTGTTTTATCCACTTCGCTTTCATAGAACCACCATTATATTGAATCTTACCTTTATCATTTCACACAAATTTCCCTCCAACATAGAAATAACAAAATAGTTCCTTCAAAGATGATGATGATCTTCCATTACATGTCATTTTGCATGCTTACCTGAAAAAAAAGGAAAAATTACAATCAGGTCCCAGGCAAGAGGCAAAATGAAAAAATGGTCCATTGAAATCTCAAAATGAAAAAATTGTCTTATTGACAACTCTAGAAACGGGTCATTGATAAGTCCAGGGGTTCTATTGACAAGTTATTGGAATCATCATTTTGCCTCTTGCTTGGGACTTAATTGTAATTTTCCCAAAAAACAATTTACACCGCTCTTTATAATGTCAGTTCAGTAAGCTTGTGACACAATGTTTATTAAACCAAGTAACTTCCCGTATTATCACCCACCACCAAATATTAACAACAAAGTTATATGTTTTAACATCTCCATATTCACTATTAACAACACCCCCATATCATCACCATGCATATGCTATTAACAACAACACAATTTATTTTAACATCTCCATCTCCACTAATAACAACACTCCCTCCATATTATCACCCTGTGTCTACTATTAACACCAAGACAATAGTTTTTCACATCCCCATATTAACTAATAACAACACACTCCCCCAACCTTACTATCGACGACTAGCGGAACTTTATACTGACGTAACACACATCATCGTTCATCCTGTAATCAGTCGAGAACAACAAGAAATGCACAATCTTCAAAAATAATGTAACAAAACACAATGAAATCGATCACACAACCATCAATATGGTCCCATTACCTTAAAGTCACTGCCTTTTCTTCATCTTCACCTAAGAGCCCCCTAACCCATAAAACAAAACATTCAATATGATAAACCCCAATCACAAACTACAACCAATTTTCCATAAACATTGAAGAATCACAACACAAAAGTAATTTATGTCCCAAATTTACTTACCCGTGGCTTAACTCTCCTTTCCGTCACTTTCCTCTTTCGGTATCGTCGCTTTTTCACACCAGCTTCACTCTGTTTACTCCCACTCATGCACCCTCTTTATTTCTTTTGTCTGTCACTAAACTAAGGGCATTTGTGTCTTTGCCTCAAGATTTCAAATCTCAGATTCCTAGAATTGCTTTGATTTGGGATTTCTGGAATTGATCACACCATTTTATCCTTTTCTAATTTTGCCTTTATTTTTTCCAAAATCTAAAGTAGATGAGGCTGTAACTAAGTGATTATTGCAATAAAAAAAATTTCACTAACCAATGGGGTTAAAAATTCCCCCCCCCCTTTTCACGGGGTTAAATACGATAAAGGGGTTCTCACATATCTAATAGGAAGATATTTGTATTTATAAAAAATATATTTTGCTAAAGAATTATATATTTTTTATTTTTTATGATTGTGATCAAACTTCATGAATAATTTCATAAGTTTATATATGGGAGACAGCTTTAGAAAAATTTTAATTAAATCCGATTGAAATACCAAATCCAAATTTAGGCCTATATCTTTAATAAATTCTTAAGCAAGCCATGAGGCCTGATCAAGATATTGTAAATTTTGTGATTTTACCTATGTGCCCGTTTCTTCTTCACTCTGGTTGTGCCTTGCCATCTCATTCTCCTTCATTTGTCTCCTGTCATATCCTTCAAGTATCATCATTTATATCTCTTAATGTCTTAGTTTCATCTCTGAGTCTCTTTCCATAAAAACTAATTGTGCGATCTCCTCCCCACCTCCTTGGAACAACGAAGTAGACGGGGGGATAGAGAAATCAAAAGGAAAGCTAATATAAGAAACAGATATTAGAAATAATGATAAATTCATCATTGGAAATATGATCAACTTTGTAACTAATCACAGACCAGAGAGGCCAGACTAAACTTCCTTCCTTTCTCTCATTCTTTCTACATTATTGCACTCTCTTTTCTCTTGATGGACATAATCACAAGTGTTTATTAGCTGTCCATGTTCCATTGCCACGCCTTTTGTGCTTCTAAATTGCACATGGTGAGAGGGGCACATTGAACAAGGAAATAAGCGTTTCAATGCATTTGTTTCCATTGAAGTTGTACAACTGAAATCCTGAGTAAGACACTCTCTGCATTATGAGATTCAAAGGCAAGTTAGAAAACACACTGATTGTGACTTCATCCTTACACATGTTCATCCTTCTGCACATTCTCAAAAATAAGTGAATTCAGATATTGGAACTCAATTTTTATTTTTAACTATGTATGAGTATAATGGTCCTTTAACAACATTAAAAACTTCTTAATGAGGCTATTAGAGATTTGTTAAAAGTGTAGGCATAAATTTAGATTTAGGCATTTTAACTGAATTTAATCAAAATTTTCCTAGCTGTTTTTTTTTATTTTTTTTCTAGGAGGGAAGAGAATTTTTTTTTAAAAAAATGACCAGGTAAGCCAATAATATTAAAATTGAAAATACTTAAATTTAAAATCATTTGAAAAACCAGAATTTTTCATAATTAAAACTGAAAACAATCCAGCAGGATTAAACTATTTTGTTGTCTTTTCAACTATAAAGTTATCCAAAGATTTTGAACTTCAGTTTTTTGATTATAATTCTATACGTTGCATTTATAAAATTAAATGTGTATTGGCACTGCTCTTATTATTTTTTTTTTGTCCAATTTAAATGCAAACATAAATATGAGCATGTCAACGTGAGTCTTGAACCTAAACGTTATCCAAGAATGGCGCTATGAGGCAACTTGACATGGACATCTAAAAATTAGAGGATATCGTTGGCAAAAAAATTAAAATAAAATAGAGGATATCTCCTTAATTTTATTTCAATATGATTGAATTAACGGTGGTAAGGGTGGATTTTTTTTAATATGATTTTTATAAACTTAAAATAAGATAAAAATTAGATTATAAATGTAATTTATATTTAGATTGATAGTAATAGAAGTGTCTTTTTTTTAAATTAAAATTTACTTACATGATTATTTTAAAAATCACTTTAAATAAAAAATGATTGGAAAGGACATAAATCCTATTAAACAATAGCCACATCTTCTAGTTAATGTCATATGTGTTTTCCCCATTATTTCACCCACAAATCCTCAAATATGAATTTTGTTAAGAATTTGATATTGCAAATACCATTTTTTTTTCATATTTTCCCTATCATTTCTCAAACAAATTTGCTAAATTTGAATTTAAATTTTGTTTTCTATCCATAAAATTATAACATGGTTTAATCAGCGAGCCAATTTTTGTTTTCCCTATTATTTCTAAAACAGATTTTGCTAACAATTTAATTATGTCAAGTGGATTTTTTTTTTCCCAGCTTTTCCTTATTATTTATGAGACAAATAGCCGAATCTGAAATTTTCTTCTTTTTAGGGTAACAAAGAGCCATTATCATTTATGCATCCTTATTTGGAATAACGATTAGAGTCTTTAAAATCAGCTTTTCAATCGTGATTTACGGTATACGAGGTAAATATGTGATATGAATATTGTCTCAACCTATATACATAATCACTTTTGGGAGTTTTAAAAGCTATCTCAAACACACAAGGGCCAAATTTCAGCTTATGAGGAGTGACTTTTGCAATAAAAGCTCAGTAGTGGCATGGGGAATCCAAACACCAATATAAGCCTTAGGGTGTGTTTAGTTTGAGGGGAGAACGGGTATGTTATTTTGTTTGGTTGGGGAAGAAAGAAGATCCTTAATACAAAATAAAAGGAAAAGGAAATCTAACTCAAAATTTCCTCTCCCCTCCAATCAAACACACCCTTAATGTTCTTTTCCCCCCTCTAATTGTATGTTGGAGCTCTCCCAATACTTTGTCAAACAAACCTTTTATAAGTTACTTTATATCTCACACAACCAAGAAAAATCATAAAGTTCTTCAAATTTGTTTTAAAATTTATCAAATTTTTAATTTTATCTTTATTTAATATATATTATATTCCATACAAATAAAATTAAACACAAAAATAAAATGATCTATCATAGATTTTTGTTCCAAATATTTAATTTTGGCCTACATAAAATGTTCGAAAAGTCTTATGGCCCAACTGATATATACTATGTTGGCAAAAAAAAAAAAAAACTGATATATACTACTACAGTATATTTTTTGTTTTCGGCCTAACTGACATAAAATTATTTAAAAACAACTAGAGCAACATAAAAACCCTAGCTCGTTGTATCCGCTTCGCGCCCGGAATATTGTTTGCGGCGGTGAGTGTCGTAGATTCCTCTTATCAATATCAACAATGGCTGAACGTGGCGGCGGAGATCGTGGCGGCTTTGGCCGTGGCTTTGGTGGTCGTGGGGGACGTGGTGACCGTGGTCGTGGAGGCCGCCGCAGGGGAGCGCGTCGGGAAGAGGAGGAAAAATGGGTTCCCGTGACCAAGCTTGGTCGTCTCGTCAAAGAGGGAAAGATTCGTAGCCTTGAGCAGATCTACCTCCACTCTCTTCCGATCAAGGAGCACCAGATCATCGATACCTTGGTTGGTCCCAGCCTGAAGGACGAGGTCATGAAGATAATGCCGGTCCAGAAGCAGACGCGAGCCGGTCAGAGGACCCGGTTTAAGGCCTTCGTTGTTGTAGGTGACGGCAATGGACACGTGGGACTTGGCGTGAAGTGCAGCAAGGAGGTCGCTACGGCCATTCGCGGTGCAATTATTTTGGCCAAGCTTTCGGTTATTCCGGTGAGAAGAGGCTACTGGGGTAACAAAATCGGGAAGCCCCATACAGTTCCGTGCAAGGTTACTGGAAAGTGTGGTTCAGTTACGGTGCGGATGGTTCCGGCCCCTCGGGGTGCTGGAATCGTTGCTGCTAGGGTGCCAAAGAAGGTATTGCAGTTTGCAGGAATCGAAGATGTCTTTACTTCTTCACGAGGGTCGACCAAGACACTTGGGAATTTTGTCAAGGTTTGATTTCTGATTCACTTTTAATCTATTCAATATATTGAATTTAAATCCAATTCTTGATAAGACGTTGCTTCACACAAATTCACGTGCATTCTAGTCTATCCGGTAATGAAGTCAGGGAAAAGGTGTAGCCTCTGCATAAGACTATGTAGAAATTAACTGTTGAACATTCATGATAGACGAATGAGTCAAATTTTGTGATCAGGAATTTTTCTGAATCAGCATTGATGTTTTAAGACCTGAGAGTTGTTTTGCTTGAAATGCCTTCTCATCTATAATTAAAATTATGTCGGTTTATACTGCAGCTTAGACTTGTACAGATGGAAGTATAAGCTTTTATTCATGCCTAACCTATGTTTGGGGATTTTTTCCCCCTACGAGGACTTGGCAGTAGGGGCAATCGTGTATTGTAAAAAACTAAAAATTTCCTCTAATATGATGGATATGCCGACCAGATTTAGTATTGCTAGTCTTTGCAGATTTTTAACTTTCTGGGCTTGGTAGTTTAAAACTTTAAATGACATCTCGGAAGTGTCTCCAGGGTAACAAATCTTTGTAAGATGTCATAAGTGAAAATAAATCTATAGTAGTAGTAGTTATCACCATATCATGTATCAGGTCACAACTTGCATCACATGTAATTTGTCACAGATTAATTCATGCCATTAATGCTTTATCTTCCTGCAGGCTACTTTTGATTGTTTGCTGAAAACCTATGGATTCTTAACACCTGAATTCTGGAGGGAGACCCGCTTCACCAAATCTCCATTCCAAGAGTACACAGATCTATTGGAAAAACCAACTGGAAAGGCTCTAATCCTAGAGGATAATCAAGTGGACGCTTGAGCTGGCACCTTGTAGTGGATCTTAGGAAATGTTTGGATAGGAACTGATAATTATGTTATTCGCTGCTCATGTGGTTTTCCCTCTTTGATCTTTTTCGAGGGACCTTTTTTCATGCATTTGCTTGTTTTGAAGTTTCAATTCAAGGGATATTCACTGTGTTTAAAGTACAAGATTATTCTTCCTGAATTTTGAGAATAATTATTATGCTCAAATATCTGTCTCTGTTGGCAAATTGTGTTTCCAATCTAACGTAGTTCAGTAGTTCACCTTATTCCTATGAAACAACCATTCCAACCATATTAACTTTAATAAAAAATTATGAAAGAACGAAATTTCAAATATATATATATATATATATATATATATATATATATATATATATATATATATTACAACAATGGATCGCCATTCACCTGCATTGCTGTCTGTGAAAGGTCTTATTGGAGACACTTTTAGTTAGCAACTTCGTTAACCTCCTGGAGGCCAGGCTAGGGCTAAGTACCCCAAAATTCTCAGTTCTGAGAGCAGAACATGATGTGTTCTTTCCACCCTGGGAACACCAACCCCCAAAAGAAAATTGACCACGGTGCCTCTTGAGAAGCTCTCTATCAATTTTATCTAGCACAGGATCGTTCTTCTTGAATTTTCTGGCAAATGGGCGGTTGCTCTGTACCATTTTCCGGTAATCTCTGAGTCCAAGAGATCTTGGGTGTTGTTTTGGAGGGTTGTCCCAGGTAATGTAGTGAAGGTCATTGTTAACAACGGTGTTTTTGTAGTCTTTAGAGTTGCATATTACTGTCTGGAAATACCCTTCTGGGGATGATACAAAGTTAGTGTAGTAAAGGAGGAGGGTCCTTGGCAAATTTTCCCACCCCAAAATGCAATAGTCTGCAAAAGATCTTGATAGCATTGTCCACGCAGAACCTGTATTTTGGAAATTTATTATAACGCACTTAAGGAAAATAATAACCAAATCAGACTGAATATAGAAACTCAGCCCAACCAAGCCAATCATTCGGGAGGCCTAATTTTCGTTGCCTTTTTCTCAACTATGTTCATGTATTTTCCGAAGTAAAATATCCGTCAATTGAAATAAACTACAAATTCAACTCTGAAATAACTACTAGGTTTTTATACATGTCGCGAGTCCTGTTTGAAAAAGACTACGTGAAATTTTGGTTTGGTTCCATTTTTTTAGGTCGTGTACCCTCAAACGTCAAAACCAATTAAACTAAAGGGACTGAAATACTCTTCACTTTTTGGTATAAAACATTAATCTAATTTGATTAGATTAAGGGAGTCAATTAATTTAGTTAATATGTTATATATTTTCAAAAATATTCTAGTCACCTTCCGTAATTTCCTCATTTCTTTTTTTATTTGATTATGATCGAAAGAATATGAATAAAAATAAATTAAAAAAATATTAACAAATATAAAAATTTTATGTTACTCTGTTTAGTATCAAGTTGGGGTCCCCAAAAGCTCAGTCAAAGCGAGCAGTGAAGGTGTTGGAGACAAACCTCCTTTTTTTAGGAAAAAAAAAACTCCTTCCATCAGAAGCTAAAAATTCCAGTTTCTCCTAAACGTTGGCCGAGCGTTGCTGTGTTTCTCTCTCTTCTGGTTTATCCATTAAATATATTTAATTAAGGACTTAAGTGTTTTTAAATTTTTTAATAAT
This sequence comes from Albizia julibrissin, assembly GCA_037074505.1. Classification (NCBI taxonomy): domain Eukaryota; kingdom Viridiplantae; phylum Streptophyta; class Magnoliopsida; order Fabales; family Fabaceae; genus Albizia; species Albizia julibrissin. Next base: position 48,293,486 of record CM073479.1, on the reverse strand, counting down.
AATTTATAATTTGACTTTTATAATTACATTTACAATATGACTTTTATCCTATATTAAATCTATTTTTAATTAAGTACTTGTATTTTTCTTTTTTCTTTTCCAATAATAATTGAATTATTTTTATTTTATCAAATTTTATTTATATTTTTTTACTTCAATTATCACAATATATATATATATATATATATATATATTCAATAAGATTAATGTCTTTTTAAGTCTTTTTCGAGCTTTTCAAACACTAATCCAAACAGGTTTAATGTTAGAAAAAGAGCAACTTCTGCTACCTCCAATTCAAACACAAATCACATTTACAATCTGACTTTTATCTTATTTTATCTGACTTTTTTAAAAGTCAAATTAAAAAAAAAGGTCATTTTTTCACTGCTAATCCGACGTTTATATTTAAAGGTAAGATCAACTTCTTAAATATATTTTATATTAATCATACCGAACTGAAAAATCAAAAGGACCGGATCTAGTTCAGTTCCATCCAGTTTTGGGTTTCAGTTGTTTGGTTTCGCACAGCCTAAATCTGTTATGGTAATGGAAAGTTGGAAACAAGTACGTCAAAAAACATGGTTCGTGTTCATGTGATGGAGAGGTGGTGGGGTTTTACTGGGCCGACATATTTTTGGTAAAGTTATGGAAGCACATTATGGCTATGAGAGGCCAGCTAGCAGAACCATGTATAAATCATTTCCATTTAATGGTCTTCCATGAATAATGGTCCCTGCCCTTCGTCATCACATCACAGCAAGTGAAAGGGACATTTCTACCAGCCAGCTCCATTGACGATCAACCCCTCAATTATAAAATTCTGTCCTCTCCATATGACTTTGGATTGATTCTGTGTCATGATGGTTTGTGTTCTATTATCTGAGATGACTACTTCTACATTAGGCAAATATTTTTCTTGGTATTTCAATCCTAAATGGCTTTTTGAATGTTAATAGCCTAGATCACGAACAACATGATAAGAAGAAAAATCCAAAATTTGCTCTTCCTCATATTTGATTGTTAATCACCATCAACAAGGAAAAGTGAAAACAGTATAAAGTAAAACTGAGATGAGAAGGGAAGAAATGGAAAAAAAACAATATTCAACCAACCATAATAGATTGTGTTAGAAGACAAGTCTAATTACTTCCAGATTTTAGAGCGAGTGGATGGTTCTTCTGATGGGGCAATCGGCAATTGAAGGCTTTGTGAAGAAAGAAATACATACAATTACACAATGTAATGCACCAAGTGAAGGGAAAGAATGGATTGAGGAGAAAAACCTGTATATAGTTTAAAAGCTGTTGGTAGACTCCTCTGCTTGGATACCCACCAAATTTCTGATTTCTTGAGGCTATAAAACCCTGGGTCTATAATCATTGGCTTCCCCCACTTATTACTGAAACAGATATATCACAAAATTCAGAACTTTTGGCTACACAAAATAAGGCATTAAACACAAACAGAGCTACTTACAATTTCCAACCCAAGTGACTGCTATGATGTATGAAATTGATATCTCTTGGCAGCCCAGAAAAGGCTTTGATCAGATCTGAACAGAGAAGTGATTCACCCCAACTTGAGTGCATAACAAGATTCACGCAATGACACAAATGCTTTCTTAAATCCAATACTCATAAGAATTTAAGGCCACTCACCATACCATCTTGTGTAACTAAGGGGTAATCAGAGGCACTGAGATTAATAAACCAGTCCCACTGGCAGGTTCTCAGAAGTATTGCCATGGCGTGAAGTGTGTTAGAAAGCATCGTTGGTCCTCTATAAGTCACCAAATTACGCTTCCCCACAACCCAAACATTACCCACTGCCCCAAAAACAGGATCTTTCGCTACAAACTCAATCACATCCCTGTACTCTGCTTTAGGAGCCCCATAATCCATGTGAATCAGATAGTAATTTCCAGGATGGTACAGTGCTCTCAGCAACCTCTTGAGCTTGCTGGAATCTCCTTTTGACGCAGAGATCAAGTAGGCGAACGTGACTGGGTATGATGATGCTTTGCTGGTTCTTGATGAGATATTGAAGGAGCTCTTAATCACAGGCATGGAGGTGGATGTGGAAATGGTTAATCTGGTGGGAATATAAAGAAACATGAATAACAGTGATAATAGAATGAAGCAAACCATGAAAACTTTTACACCCATTTGAGAGAAAATCAAAATTGCTGAGAAAGAGAGAGAGAATGACGACAAGAAAGAGGTGGTGGTTAAATGGTTAATAGTAAAAGGAGTTTATAAAATGGGTGTGTGATGAGTAAGGTTTACATTTCTGAATTGGATTCGTTCCTTCAAACATAAGGAGGCAATTAGTTAGTTGGAGGGGAAGAGAGGGATACAGATTCCAGTGAGAGAGCATTATAATGGGTCTGCTTTATCAAACAGGTAGAGACTCTTATTCTGATAGGAGCCTGAAGCTGTGGAGGAAATATTCCAGAAGAAGAAGCACTTTTGATCTTGCAATTATGGCCTTTGATCTTCATCTTTCAGTGCATGTGACTTGTGATAAGCCTGAATCGTCAAAAATGGAAGATTACTAGTTAGGTTATATGTATTTATGTCTCACCAACTTTGCTCTACACAAGTCCCGGTCGGTAAGTTAAAGGTATGTGAGAACTGCTAGCAACCTTTTCTATATAGAAATTATGGCCCCAAATCATTATCACCCATGATATTAATTTTCTCGAAAAAATATTATGGAAACATTTATAGTGTTGATTATAGTTTACAATAAATAAATAATAAATAGTTCCAACAGAAGATTCCTTCCTATTTTAATTCATGTGAATAATACATGGTGACAGCATTTTTCTTTTCTTTTGTTTTGTTTTTCTTAAGACATCTAAATAATTTCAATTTGATGTTTTCATTTGGAGGTGAAAGGTGAGTTAGAAGATAGTTGTCTTCGTGGTATGGAAAAATAAGTTAATTCTTGGAATGCACTAACATGTAATTTTCAAAAATTTAATCCATATATATGTACACCTCCACCATAAGATAGTTCTTAGTCACCAGTTTAGATTCTACGTCCAATCTGATTATACCATGGAAGGAGTATTATATTTTAAGACGGTGGTGAACAGTTTTTAGGACATCGATTTATCCAGTTTTCATCATTTAATTTGTAAATATTTATCTAAGAATTAATTACTGCAATATGTATATTATGTGTTAATGCAGTTCAGGAGTTCTTTTTTTTTTCCTTGAAAAAAAATGAAGGGTGCAGGTGTGGGCCGGGGCTGGCCTTCCCAACATGGCCTAATAAGTAGGCTGGGCCTATTTTGTAATGGGTAAACAAAACCTCGACACGTGTGAAATAAAGAAGCAAAAATGGATTCCACTATTAAAAGGTTTGAATCCCAACGTTAAATTTATCATTCGACAATGCCTTAAATATAATTTTCTCTAATACTTAGTTAAAAAAAAAATGCATACTAACTCATATATATGAAAAAAGCTTTGTTAGAAGAGATAAAACCCAGTTCATTACGCCTTGGGAGGATAATAAATACCATCCTAAATTCTTTTAAAAAAAAAAAAAAGCATACTAGCCCATACCAGACCGTTGGTCCATCCGGAGACTATAATTTTGATGGGGTCATTGAATACTTTTTTTTTTTTTGGAGTAGTTAGCAGTCTATTTTTTCTTGCCACGTGTAGTTACTTTAGTTTGATTATCTTCAATAGAAAGCAAAACAAGCATATGCCAGTCAGGGTCTTTTTCTTTTGTTTTTCTGAAAGAACTTAACTTTGGAATTCTCCCCCAAACATACAAAAAAAAAAAAAAAAACAACCAATTTAACATGTACTCAAATTTAATGAAAAAGCTATATACATGCATGTATAGGATACCTATGTGTACATTATTAATATTCTTGTTCAATGTCTGCACTTCTTGTAGATATTCTTTTTTAACGTGTTTAAACTCTTTTTTTCGGTGTACAAATTCTTGCCACTTTCAAACAGACTCCCGAATTAATTATCAGTTCAGGGGGCAAAAAAAATGTTTATATTGTGGCCTTTCTAAATATCTGTGATGGCCGTTATATTTCATACTTTGCATCATCTGAAGTCTTCGGCTTGACAAGTTATTAGTATTATCCATATCAAACGTCGTAGTTAGCTCCAAGGTGTATACTTGCAGATCAATATTGCAGACCAATGTGAGGTAAGGATTAAGGAATTTTCCTTTTTAAATACGTTATGATGCTTTTGAAGAAGAAAACATAATAGATGGACCACCTTGAGGAAGAAGGCAAATGACTTTTAGTTGTATAAGACGAAACTAAACATAAGTGCAAACAGACAGCATGTCATTGCTTAAACAATCTTTGCGGTATTTTAAATTGGCCAAAATTCATTTTTTATTACTATTATCTTTTGATGCTGATCCGCCTCGGAATTATAGTTTATTGATTGTATTAAAATTGAGGATGGTCTATTTGTTGATTAATTAGAGAATACAAGATGCTTATACGCGACCATTCAACGTGTTGCCTATGCATAGACTGTAAATTAAGTTGTCAGAAGCAAAAGATTTCATAAGATTTTCAAGCAGCCTTATAATTATTTGAATTGAGTAAACCCAAACCCAAACTTTCATGGCGATAGCAAATTAGTAACTGATAATAGTCAAGCTAGCCTCCAAACTTTTTCAAAATAATTAACCCACGTACATAGTCAAGTGAAGGTGTTACTTGAAGAGTCATATATATTGTCCATTTTTTCTTTAATTTCTGAATCTTTTTCAACCCTGCAATTAATTCTCTTTTTCTGCCATATCATTTGCAGTAGTACAAAAATAAATTAGCAGCCAAAGTGATCAAACACGCAGCCTCTTTAAATTTGCTTCTTTTTCTTTTTTTCCCTTTGAAAAAGCCGTATATCAATAATTCAATATATAAACAAAAAGGAAAAACAATGTTCTTTCTTTATTCTACTTTTTTTGCTTCGTATTTAAAGCCGTAACGTTTTTCCCGGGAAATATATAACGGTATCACGTGACAACAACCACTTTAAGGGGGAATGTTCAACGGGGGGAGAAGGCAGGGACCCTCTAGGGCACGTCACGAAGACCGATCCCCCCCCCCTTCACGTCAGCACACAATGGAAACAAACACTCCCAACCGACCAACCTCCCCGCTGGATATTGATTTGTGTAGCGTACACCGATAAAAAAAATCAAGAAATAAACATATTTCAAAGAACCGGGAAGAACATAGACCTAGTCAGTTTCTTCTGGTTTTCTTTAATCTGTTATATAAAACCAGAAGGCACCGGGAAACTTGTAAGCGCCTCATTGATTCGTACACCCCAAGAAAGTGAAAGAAAACCTCTTATATAAAAGTCTGAATCCAATACTGTGTAGATTAACATAGGCACAGCATGAGCATTTTAAGCCACCTCAATGACACTAGAGATACACAGAGCATTCACGTTCAAGTTCGAGAAGACAGGCTTCAACACACAAACCCCATCCAGGTTCTCTCTCTCTCTCCCTCTCCCTGTATCTTTCTTCTCCGTCAAGCTTCTTTTTCTTTGTAACTAAACTATCTCCCTTTCCGTTCATTTCTTTCTTTGTTTTTTTTTGGCTCTGCTTCCTTCAAAGCAAGCTTCTCTGCTTCCGAGGCATCCATTTCTTATATCACTCTCTTCTCTATCTGGGTAAAATTAATAAGATCAGAGATAGCTTCTGCTTTTGTTACCTATCCATTAGTTTAATGAAGATTTTCTCCTGCCAACCTGATCTTTTGACGGTGCAGGGTCAAGATTCTGGCTTTCCAAACAGAACAGTGGCGAGGCAGCTCTCAAGGAGGGTCTTCAAAATTTTATTCTACTCACACTTATTGTTGATCGCAGTCTTGACTCTTTTCTTGACTATCTATGGCCTAATCGTTGCCTCTCGCAACCACCAATTCCACCCCTTAAAGTGGTACCCTCCACTTCTGTCTTCAACAGTGAGTGCTGGAATGATTGCATTTACATGTCAATGGATCACAGCTCGCAGGCCCTCAAAGGCCATCAGGGCAGCATTTTGGCTGAGTCCTCTCCTTACACTTGCAATGGGTGCTATGTTCGTGTACATTGAATCTGCAGTCAGTATGGTAGCTGGTGTGGTTGCTTTGGTTTCTGCATTAATACAGTCTCTTTATGGCTGTTGGGTCAGTCCCAGATTTGAATATGCCACCAAAATCTTATCAATCTCCATAACTTTTCCTCCTGCTAGAATTATGGGGTTAGTTTTCTCATGGATCCTTACTGGTATTCTTTATTGCTGTTTCCTGGTTGCTGGGATAGGAGGAGCTAAAGCCATTGAAAGCAAAACCAAATTGGCCGCATTGTTCATCTTGGCAATCCTGCTTAGCCTGGGATGGACTGTGCAGTTTCTTAAGAATGTGCTTCAAGTATCTGTCTCGAGGATCATGTACATGAATTTTGCTTCTGGAGTACACATTGACACAAGAGTGGCATTCCATGACACAATCAAGTACTTAACTGGTACTGTTTCCATTGGCTCCATCCTTGTGCCTCTAATTGGACTCTTTCGAGGTTTTGCAAGATCCATGAGTCTTGTTGGGGGGGACACAGATGAGTTCATGTTCTCCTGTGTTGGTTGCTACGTGGGGATTGCTTCTTCTCTTGTTAGGCACGGAAATCGATGGGGTTTTGTGTACGTAGGAGTCTATGATAAGGGATTTGTGCAGTCGTCCTATGATACGTGGGAGATGTTCAGTAGGGTTGGTCTGGAGCAACTGATAGATTCGGATCTCACAGGATCGTTCTGTTTCTTTTGTGGGGTGATAGGGGGTGCCATCAGTAGCCTATTGAGTGGAATATGGACCATTTTAATTCACAAGAACTATGCTGCAGAATCATCCATTTATGCCTTCTTGATTGGTTACTTCATGGTGAGTCTTTCTATGCACATACGTATTTCATTGTTTCTTTAGCATCACTTATCTGTGTCTGTCTGCTTGATAATACTTATCTTGATGCCAATGTCATTTGCAGTGTCGGTTGGCTATGGCATGGCCACAAGCATGCGTTTCTGCTTACTATGTAGCTTATGCGGAGAACCCAAATCCACAGAACAATCGATTTGACTCGACAATCCCAGTACGGTTGCAGCAGCTTCAAAGAGCTCGAGCATAGCAAACATTATTGTGTCCTGCATAGTTTGATTCTAGTCTCACTAATGTAGGTTCCTATCTTAGTCTCATGAAATTGTTGTAGGGTATAGTGTAACTAGCAAAGACTAGAATGAATTTGTATATAAGGTGAAATATACATGGCTCATTCAACACAATTCAGGCTAGAACAGCCTGAAATCACATGTTTTTTCCTCTGGTTCTTCTATTTCTTCTTCCAGAAGGAAATTTGACAAGAATGCCTTAGGTTGATCAAATCTATTCACCTTCGAATTGAAGCAAGAACAAACTACAATTTTTCACTTTGATAAAGTAGATACTGACTTTTACAAACAAAAGCACGTTACTTCGCTAAGGGGAAAAATTACTTATACCATCGCTAATCAGGTATAACTTTCATGCGAACTTATCAGAGATCAAAGTACCATGTAGCCTTATAATATTTGAATCTTGTGAAAATGAAGAATCAAAAGGACAGGCATCAGGGCTTCCTTCTGATAGGTGGACCTCGCTAGAGATTCTAGAGGTTCAAATCAAACTAGTACTTCCCTATTTGGGCACTGGTTACAAAAGTAGAAAGGAGTTTACTTCTCGTCGTCTCTGTTTATTTGATTATTTATCATTACTGGTTAATTAGCACTGAACATTTCCAAGATAAGGTGGTTTAAATAGGAAATATCATGGTATCTACTACCTAGGCAGTCAACTTCAAAACTTCAACAATAATGCCCGGGCTTTCCAATTTGGTGTCACCGGTACTGGCCAAGCGCCTGCACAAGCTGTGCCAAGGAATAGCAACTTTCCCTTGTCATTGGCAATCACTGCAACAGGGAATGTTTTAATAATTGGCTTTCTCAGCAGAAGATATAGGCTTCTCATTTTTTTTTTCCTCTGTTTTTTTTTGTTCTTATAAGTTGTTTGACTATCTTCGTATGACATTCTCCACGGGGGTCAGCTTTCCAGGGACAAATTAGACAGGCCACACCCGAATGAGCTTTTGTATTTCTTTTCCCTCTCTCCAAATTCTCGACCGCAGTTATTCTATTCAGACTAGGCGGAAACTTTGGCAAGACGTCAGAAAATTTGGCACTAAAGTAGTTTGCCCTCAGCCAATAATAATGAAGTCTAATACATCTAATAGCATCTAAAACTGCTAATTCATCACAAAACACAATCATTTATAATAAAAGAAAAGGGGGAAATGATAACTAACCCGGAGAGGAGGGTTACGGCTTTCATCTTTTTCTTTTCCGTTCTTTTTTCAATTTGACTATTTTTAATGATTGACATTTAATATATTATAAAAATATTATTATTATATTTTTATATTAAAAAAAATTAAATCATTAAAATATTAATTCAACGATATAAATTAAAAAAATGACTAAAAAGAACAAAAAATGGAGGCCGAGTCCGAGAGAAGGGCGGGCTGTAGATGCTGATCCTTCTTCTTTTGAAACGAAGCCCCAAATTCAAAGTCATTTATAGGGACCAGAAATTGGCGAAGCAGTCGACCGACGAATCAACGTTAACAACGCCATTTGCACTTTTCAAAGCTGCTAGTAATATAGTTAGTGGCCAATTTACTTACAGAGCCTGCAGGGATTAAAATGCCATAATCTTCTTCGAGCAAGCCACTTCTTTCCTTCCTGTGGCAGCATTGGACGAATCGATCGTTAGAATCTGAGCATCTCGGTCGCCAACTTCTCATTTTTGACGCATTATGGCCGATATATGGAACGCATCGCTGATGTGACCTCCCAGGTTTTGGCGGGAGAATAAAAATGGCATAGACATATACAATATATACATATATATTGGTGCTCAATTAAAAACTAAAATAGGATGGGGATTTTGGTAGAAAAATAATACTACTACTTTGAGATGCGGAAAAGAAATAATTTGATAAGATCTAAAAGAACCCTTAGGGTTTATTAGTTCGTTTGGATTAGCTTATAGAAGTTTCATAAGTGTTTATAAATAGTGATTTACGGAATGCGAAGTAACTTTTACGGTTTACGAGGTAAATATATAGAAGAGATTTATCTCGATTGATATAAATTGGGGTTATAAAATAAATCAAACCCAGACAAAGATGCTATATCTAACTAGAATCTTGAGATCCTGCAACTTTACCCTCCTCCCTCCAAAAAAAAAAAAGAGGGTTAGTCAACTCTTCTGGATAAAGGGGTAAAAACTATCCATTTTTTTCGCTGTAACATCAATGGGAACAGGAAGACTGTGCATAAAAGTAATACAAGACCTGAGCACTGACAAGGCATTCCATTTGTTTTGTCTCCTTCAGTTTCATATTATTCACCAAGCTCATGCTCTTTCGGTTCATATTAATGAGATAGACCAAGGCATGGCGGGTATTTTTTTCGATTGGACAAGAACTAGTATTGAGAACTTTAAATTTTATGAGATCCACGTGGTATTATAAAAACAAACATAAATTAGCGAAGACTTTATCTAATTAGTTACTTTTAAGGGTTTCTTCCTTTTTCAGGTCTTTGAGGGAGGGGTGAGTACTCCATAAATCTAAAATTTATCCTTCAAGCATACTTTAATAAAATAGTAGTATTCTCTGGCATACTTTACAAAGTCCCATGGTGATATGCTATACCAGCAGAGGAGCATCTGAAAATGATGGGGATCATTTATATTACACGTTATTAAAATAGTTGTATTCAATATTGTCATTGAACATGAAGTGATGAATTTAATAATTGTTTATTAGTATTCTATCTGGCACCAGTTTATTATACAAATGAATTTGGGATCTCATCCTTCATCCCCTGTTCACGAAGCAGATCAATAAACGTGTCTTAAACTCGACGCTTGGTCATTACACAGTGGTTCCATGAACGAAGAGAAATATATTACCTTTTATTTATAATTTCAGATACACGAACTTCCCTTTACTAGACGTCATTTAATTTCTTAATAATTGAAGGCTAGGAAATAACGTTGACAAGGTTGAATAAAGAGACAACAGAGCAGCAAATGATGAGTACACACACACACTGTTTGGCTCTGCGTAACAATTGGTGAACAGGTGTGCATATGGTATCAATTACGTATCTCCCTCACCGTCACTCGTTTAAATGATCCTTAAAAATATCCAACATGATCATAACACGGATGTTGAAGATTTCACTTCGTAGTATTTTGATAGGAACCAGAACAGAACTCTAGTAATTGAATAATAATAATGGATTGATTACTAATAACAATTCTTCCAATTGAGTGGGAGAAGGAAGTTACAACTCGACGATACCACACCTGACACAACCTTGACCTAGTAATTCGAGAGCCTAGCACCCTCCTCTTCAACAACTCTCCTCATGCCCCCCTCCCTTCGCTACTCACTGTCATATAACAGGATACGTAGGAGACAAAAATGGTCAACGGAGGAGTTAAGGCAATCTACCACAAAATATAAATCTATTGTAACAAAAGTAAGCTAGGTCTGCTAGTAACACTAAAATAATAATACGTTAAAAGTCAATTTTCTGGTACTCATAAAACATCTTATTTGGAGTATGTGTCTGTCTAAACCTCCTCCTGTAGCAATGTTTAAATAGGTTGGCCCCATCATATTTTTTTGGCAGTTATTTGACAGAACTAGAATGTTGGGTCACAAGCAAGTGATTGTGACTGGATAACCATTCCCACTAAACTCCAGCAAACGAGTGATTACGTTTCGACTTGTTCCGGAATACCAAAAGCATGATCAAAATAAGAGCCACTAAGGTCGCCAACCTATCAGCTTATTGTACCAGGTCATCGAAAATGGAATGTAATAAGAAATATATTAATAAACGACGTTCACAAAAGACGAAGCTGCTTTTTGCAATCGGCAGCAACGTCAGCCAAACCTGATGTGAAAAGCAATGCCACCTCAATTTCTGAGGATCTACGCTCAAAATTTCGTGATGCTCACTAGTGCACGTCCTTTTCTCCCTCGACCTTTACTCGTAATAGCTCAACACTGTGATGGCGATTCTTCTCCTACCGCCGCGTGTGTATTCCGTTTTCGTCGAAGCGTCATGATTCATCCGCGTAGTGTTACTGCTCAGTGGACAAGTTTAGTGCGAGTGGCTCCTTGTCTTCTTCCTCTACATTTTGGTTGATTCCTCCGTTGCTCGATATTGTACGTACGAAACCCTCCTTCTGCTACTCTGCAACTCACAGGCCAATCAGGTGCGCCATCTTTTCCAATCAGATAGGTATAAAAAGCATCGATCTGCGGGTTACGTGTTCTATTCTTAATTTCTGAGATGGCTGGATCTCGTTTCCATGATTCAAGGGATTTTGACCCTCTTGCTCCATCATGCTTGTTTCTTTGATTACTCTTCATTTTCCTCTGCACACGTGTTTTATTATTTATCTCCCATGGATACCGTAGTTCCTGTGTCTAATCGCGCGGGTTATGTTTTGTTCTTGAACGTGTCGTTCGTCTTACTGGCTTGTGTGTTTGGGATTATCAATTTGCACGCCACAGAAGTTGTTGTTCTTAGCCACCGTGGTGGGAAACAGCAGGATTGCCACGACTTTGTGAAACTGGAAGATTATAAAGCCAAATGTCTACACCTTCAATCCAATAATCCATGCGTCTCGCAGGGCTATGTTGACTATCTTTACCTTTTCTATTGCAAATTTGAGCGATTTCCGTTGTTGGGCTATGTTCTTCTGTTCCTCTGGCTTCTTGTTCTGTTTTATCTGCTGGCTGATACGGCTTCTGAATACTTCTGTCCTTCACTTGAAAACCTATCGAAGTCACTGAAGCTATCCCCTACGATTGCCGGCGTCACGCTTCTTTCTCTCGGCAATGGAGCCACCGACGTTTTTGCCAGCCTCGTCTCCTTCAAGAGCAGCGATACAAGCGACCTTGGCTTCAACACTGTGCTTGGGAGTGCTTCGTTTGTGTCCTGTGTCGTGGTAGGAGTAGTAAGCATTTCTTTACGGCACAGGAGAATTCGAGTTAACAAGTCTGCCTTTATTAGAGATGCTTGTTTTCTTCTCTTGGTCCTGCTATGCCTGTTTACCATTTTTATCAGCGGTGAGATCAACGTTCTAGGTGCAATATGTCTGTGTTCCATGTATATAGTTTATGCAGTTTTTGTTTATATCTCATCTACACGCTGGAAAGGTGTTTGTGGAGATATTGAAAGGGAAAGTGATTTAAGTTATAACAGTGACTTGAGTGTGCCCATTCTCAGTGGTACAGAAAAAGGAATATCTGAAAGTGCAGAGGATGGTTCTCGAGAAGATTGCCAGGAAACTAAGAAAAATTGCTGCTGCATGAGATCTCCAATATGTTTAGTGTTACTTTCTATCCTGAAGATGCCACTTTACTTGCCCAGGAGATTGACAATTCCTGTTGTTTGTGAAGAGAGATGGTCTAAGCCATTTGCTATTTCTTCAGCTGTACTAGCACCTCTTCTGTTATCTGCCTTGTGGATCTTTTGTGAGGGAGGTACTACAACCAACACAAGCCTAGCAGTTTATGGAATTGGATTATTGATTGGGCTCATACTTGGGATCACTGTGCTTTTCGCAACAGAGAAGTCAAGTCCCCCAAAGAAATATCTGTTTCTATGGCTTGCAGGAGGATTTGTGATGAGTGTGACCTGGAGCTATATTTCAGCTCAGGAGTTGGTGGCACTGTTGGTTTCACTTGGCTATATATGTGGAATAAGTCCATCAATGCTGGGGCTAACAGTTCTTGCATGGGGAAATTCAATTAGTGATTTGATGACAAATTTAACTGTGGCATTATATGGGGGATCTGAAGGTGCTCAGATAGCAATATCTGGTTGCTATGCAGGCCCCATTTTTAATACTCTCATAGGCCTGGGCTTGTCTCTGGTAAGCTCAACTTGGTCAGAATACCCATCTTTTGTTGTGATTCCTAGAGATCCATATCTGCTAGAGACTCTGGCATTTCTGGTGGGTGGATTGGCTTGGGCTCTTGTGGTATTGACAACCAGAGATATGAGGCTTGATGGAGCGTTAGGTGGAGGACTTTTGGTTATTTACTTCATTTCCGTGTTTCTGAGGCTGATTCAGACACTTGGGCCTCTCCAACTCCCAAATACGTGAGTCCTCCTCTATAGAAGATTATTTGAATTTCTTTAACCAAGCAACTGACATATTTTCTGTATAGTCCTTCTGGAATGTGATGATAGGTAGCACCAAATTTGTTCGCTGTGTAACTGCCACAGCTTTTTGGTTGGATAGTGGCTGTAATATACCTTAAAAATCACTGTTTTACTACAGATGACATATTCGCTTGGTTTTAGCTGGAAAAATATGCTGCATCCACGAACTGCATGACCTGTTTATACTACAGTGCTTATTTAGTATTATTGAAACCCTTCATTTGATTGCATTTAGAATACTATCATTAGTTAGCAGTCACTTTGCCCCTACCCCGCATATTGAATGGTTAATGAGCTAAAGGGATTTTAGAGATAATTTTACCAAATCAATGTTACTGCAGCTTGAGGTTAATATTGAAAGGATGTCTTGACTTGTAGTAGGTTGTAGCTTTGAAGGATATGTAGCCATAGGGATCTTAAATCATGTTAATTAAGAAAATCCATAAAATGGTCTGGGTTGTGACAAATTAATTAAATATTGTATGGGACTATAATATGCTTATAAACATTACTCATTTTTCTGATGCTCCATCCAATTAGTATATTCATTACTGAATGATAAATAATACAAAAAGAATTCACACCTGATTAAAATTCTAAAAAAGCACGCAACCGCAAATATAGTTGGCCTTGTTTCATTAAGCGATGGCATGCAGTGAATGGGAGAAAACTCTTACTTAAAAAGCACGAAAACTAATATTTTAAGACGGGGAGAGTATTATTATACTATAATATCAAAGCCGAAAGTTACAGTATTATATGTTGAGTGGAGGAAGGTTGGCATGCTCACAACTTTTTTCTTGGGAAGACCATAGAATATCCCGTAGATACTGATTATCTGGATAGCATGCGAGTGCTGAGTTTATTTGAAATAGTAATTGGAATTTTAAAAGTAGTTTTTTAATCATAACTTACGGTATACAAAGTAAGTATATAAGAGGAATTTTATTTTGACTTACATAAATACACACTTTTAGGAATCTCAAAAGTAATCTAAAACAAACACTATCATAAGATGGACCGGGGAAAAAAATAACAACAAAATAACGTAAAAAAACAAATCTCTGTCATGTTGTGGTAATGACGCTAGCTTAAGATTCTGATTGGAGGTTGGATCTAACCCAAATTCCAAAACGACACTCGTTGTTTGTTTATGATGCATATTGCAACATGTTCATTGCGTGCAGCGTCTGCGTATTGATTGAATGAACCAAGGTATGGTCACTTTCATAGTTTCATATGGCCCCTGCGTCCTTGGTTAATTATTAATTGTAGTACAATTATGGCACCTCGTGGCCCTGCCTCGGGTCTTGCCCTCTTCTTTGTCTCTCCCTTAACCACATGCGTCTTCATCAATGTCTTCCCAATCACCTTTTCACTCTCCATCAATGTCTTCAGCTCCACTCATTTTTTACCTATTAAGCTAGTTGGATAAGATTTCCCTTCTCAATATTATTGAAATTAACTTAGAGTTTGTTTGGAATAGCGGTTGAAAATTTTATAAATGCTTGTGAATTGTAATTCACGGAATACAAAGTAACTTTTACGTTCTACGAGGTAACTTTTACGGTCTACGAGGTGTTTTTACGGTCTATGAGGTGCTTTCACGGTCTACGAGATAAATATGTGAAGGAGATTTGTCTCGATTTACATGAATCGAGCTTATATAATAAACCCGATTGGTAAAAGTGATAACAAACAATCACTTAGAAACAGGAGCATTATCCATATGGGAAACTAAAATAAGTGTTCTTTTATGGTTCCTGAATTTATATCCTCTAATACAAATCAAATTGAATCTCATGCTAGTTGCGGTATTTACTGGTTTTTATTTTGGTAGTGAGATGTCTTTACTCTTTAGTGCTCTTGTCATTTTAGTCGGCCCCTTCATATCCTTAAATATCAATTTATTATATGTATCCACTTCACTGTATCAGTGTCATTATCAATAATATCCGTCAATTATGCAGATTATATAAGATTATTGATAGAAACTCGCATTATTCGTGGTGGGTTGTTAATAATATATAGGGACATTAATATATGACTGGTCATCTGAAGATCTATAAAATGAACCGTACAAAAAGTAACATCTAGCTTCAACTATATGATTTAGATTTAGTGAGAGCTGAGAGGAAGTTATTTTTCTTACCGTGCACTCCTTCCTTAATTAAAGAACAGATGTTTCAATTCGCTAGGCTTCAGGAGACATTGCCTCCTCCTCTCTCTCATTTCACTATGAATAAGATGAGTATTTGATTTAAGAAATAAATATTATGATTTTTAACATATTTTCATGCTAGCATTTTTTTTATGTATATATGTATAATAAAATTAATATCACAACATAACAATTAATTTAAAAGACTAAAATCTCAAAAGCTCCAATAAATTTTGAATTAGTTGTATATGACCTCCTTAATATTTTGAAAGTTAAATTTATTATCTTTAACATTTTAACTTTTGCATTAAGCACCCCACCATTAGTTCTGTCCTTAAGTTACTGATGAAAAATGTTACATTAGATTAATAAGGATGATAAAGTATCCTATATAACATCCTATGTGGCACATGTGTAAGTTAAGAATTTTACGGTGATAGTATATTTTTTAACATAAGGGTTAGAATTATCTTCATTCTCTCCGCCATGGAGTGGTAGAAAAGGCCACCTCCACATGGTCTTCCACTCCTTGTGTACTGTGAAAAGAGAGAGAGCATATAAAGTGCGTATATGAATAGAAATAGCGGCATGTATGCCTCGCCAAGACGGTTCGTCGCTTCTATAACCTGTTACAATGCGGCAGCATCAAAATTCCCATCATCCTTATTTGACGTGACATTTTTCATCTGTTACTTAACGGCAAAATTAATGATAGGGTGTCTGATGTCAAAAATTAAAATATAAAAAAAAAGTTAAATTTAAACTTTAAAAATTAAGGGTGTTATTTTCAACTGACTTAAAACTTTAGTAGAGCTTTCTAGATTTTAGCCAACTTAGAATTAAAACACAGTTATCAATCAATAATGTGCCAAGGGTGCTGATGACTCACATATAGATCTCTGTAAACAGAAAGAAAAACAAAATAAGATAAAGCTCATTATTCACAATTTGAAATTGACGTGGGAGAATTGCGCTAGTTATGTGTAATAGTATGTTGAATTTGCATTTGACAAAAAGCAGCAAAAGGAAGGTGGGGTAAATTAAATGGTCCAGGGTCACCATAATTTATAAGACACGGCGATGGAGTGATCCAAAACAACATGTCTGGTTCTTCCACTGGCCCCATCATCATCTTCATCAACCGACTTACATTTCTCTCCAATGACCAGGAGAGACCTTGTGTGAGTCATGGTTAGTGGTAAAAATTACTCATAGCTACCAGGAAAAAAATTTAAAATTAAATATATAGAGAAGTCTCAAATAATTCCTTTTTTTTTAGTTATAAATCACAAGCTAAGCTTGATACATCAAAACCAGTATAGTTGATCAGCAGTTTATTATAACACTAACTCGATCAGCCATAAATCTCTCCTTACAAAAGGGACTAACCTCCCTAAGGAGAACCACCTAATGATTACCCACATGAGCATTCCTTACTAGCAAATCAGCACAGCCCAGGACTTCCCTACTTATATGAAAAACCTCCACACTCCAATCATCATACATAAGGTGTGTGGTATAATCGATCAATTGCCATTGAATAATGTGATTAACATAGAATTAAAACCCTCATCTTTCTCAAATGAAGATTTTGACAGACTTTGAATCTGACCTTGATTGCGGTGATTTCGGTCCAAAATAATCGAGCCTACCTCCAGTGATTTTTGGAAACCCAAGTCATAACCCATTGGCCTCTATCATCTCTAATTACTCCTCTGTATGCTTCCTACTCGCGATCTCTAACCGACGTATCGACATCCAATCTGAATTCACCCTTTAGTGGTGGTCTCCAAATTCTATCCTCTGTATCACGCCCTCCAAGCATGAACTGTTTGAACTTAGCCGCCTTCGATTCTTGGGCAATATAAAACATACATTGATGGTAAACATTCTATTGCTTCCAATTGTCCCACGTACTTTTTTTGGGGGGGGGGGGGTGGTTTCTGCCTTGGCCAGAAACGTTGTCCTACTTGTTTTTGTCTAGTTCCCATCAACGCTTGCGTATTAGTCTTGTATTCATGAGGTGTTATTGTCTCGTTAGGAACTGATCGATGATAGCAATAATTAATAATACCTACTCATTAGCTCTGTGCCAAACGAGGTACAATAATGAAGAGCCTTAGGCTTTGTTTGGTCGGAGGTTTTGTCAGGGGAGATTAAAAATTTTGTCTTCTTTTACTCCCCTCCCCTCCCTTCAAAATTGGAGGTTTTTTGAGGGGAGAGAAAAATTTGTCTCACTTTAACCAAAATACCCATACTTATTTTTTAATATTTCAAGTTTACCCCTCTTGTTTAAAATTAATGAGATAATATGTAAAAATCAATAAAATATCCCTTAAAGTGTATACAATTTTTTTTTATCATATATACTTGAGGTAATAGGTTTTTTAAGATTTACAAATTAAAAAATAAAAGAAGAAGAAAATTATATAAATAAAGAAAAAAGGGTATATTTGTCAATTTATAATTAACTCACTTCACCTACCATTCTGAACTAAACAAGAAATCAAACCTCCCCCCCTCCCCTCCCCCCTTCTTGAACCAAACAAAACTTATAATCTCCTCTAACCTAACTTAAATTAACCCCACCTAATCTAACCTTCATTGAACCAAACACAACCTTACTTTGCTTAATAATACAGACAGTAAACCTTGGAACCTTCAAGATTGTCACTTAGGTAAAGCTTTGATTAGCAATTTCATCACCACACTAATAAGGAGAGATTCTCTGACACAGACAAAGACCACTAAAAACATATTGTAGTGATCATCTTATAACCACGATGAAATTTACAAGATTGATGCATTTTGAGTAAAGTAGCACAGTATGGAGAAGTACATACAAAACAACCATTTTAAGGCTAGTGCTATAATTTAACAACAACAATGGCCGCGGCTATCCTGATAAAGAGAAAGCAGAGGTATATGGCCAAAAGTCCAGTTCCCAAAACCTTATCCAATTTCATGTTCCTGTTGGGCAAAATCACAAGTGCCCATAGTAGCCCAGCCGTCAAGAACAGAAGAGTCTCGTACAGAGAATGGTCCTTAGGGATCTCATAAGATAATGGATACACAGACCATGCTGATAGAACCAGCGGCAGCCCTAAACCCATCAATGTATTGAACATAGGACCTGCATAGCAACCTGACATGGCTATTTGGACCCCATCTTCACCACCATTTAGAGCCATTGCACCATTAGCTATCAAATCCCCTATCGAGTTACCCCAAGCTAGGACAGTTAACCCTAGAATACTAGGGCTTACCCCTATTATGTGCCCAAGTGAGTACAAGAGGGACACCAATTCATCTGCAATAATGTAAGTCCATAACACACTCATTGCAAATCCCCCTGCTAGCCAAGCAAACAAAAACTTCTTTGGTGGACTTGAACTCTTGGTCTTCACACATGTAATACACCCCAAAACAAAACCAGCTATAGCAGCAGGCAAGTACTCGATCAAGTTGCTGGTTTTACTCAGATTTTCCGATTGGGTGTTACAAACAGCTGCAAATACAACTGGGGCTAATGTGACAGATATCACCGCATATGGCTTGGACCACTTTTCCTCATTCACATTGGGTATTGTTAGTCTTCTTGGCAGTGAAAGGGGTAGTTCTAGAGCATTCAAAAACTTCCTTAGGGATGTACAATTGAGTGAAACTTTGTCAAAACTTACAGGATCTTCCATTTTATCTTCAGCAACACCTGCTTGTTCGTCTACTTTTGTTTCCCCTTTCTCACTATCTACAAAGCCCAACAATGGTATGGAAGAATCTGCTAGTGCCAAGTCGTTTGATAATACTGCAAATTCTACAATCTTTTCCCTTTGGTTCATGAAATGAGGAACTGAGACGGCACAAACATAAATGAAGTAGATAGAAATATAGCATATTGAACCCCACAAGTTGATTTTACCGATGTAAATGATCACCGTTATGCTGAACAGAGCAAATAGGAGGAAACCAACATCTCTAAGGAAACTAACCTTATCAACTGTAATCTTCTTTGGGCTGACCAGAATACTTATAATCCCCAAAACGGTGCTAGAAACAAAAAGAGCACCTCCTAGGATGCTATTGAGGCCAACGGCGCCGCCGCCGGATCTGCTGAAAGAAGCAACACTCGAAAAAAAATCAGGCGCACCATTTCCCAGAGAAAGCAATGTTACTCCGGCTATGGTCGGAGATAGCCTCAAGAGACTGGACAAACCTTCCAAGGAATGACAGAAGTAGTTTGAAGCTGTGTCACCCAAGAGATAGAACAATACCAAGAGCCATAAAGCAAGCAGAGCATAACCCAAAACTGGAAATTGCCCAAGATTACAGTAAAAGATCTGAAGATAGTTTATGCACCCTCTGGAATTACAGTTGAGATTGGTCTTGACGTACGAACACTTTGAACTGAGGTCTGAGTGCTCATGGAGATCGGAACATTCATTAGTTTGTAGGTGAGGCAGAGTCCGAGGGCGTTTAAAGATGGTTGCAGAGGAGCCATGGAAATACTGGTTGAGAGAATGATCGGAATTGGAGGGAGAGAGATAGGCTTTGAGGAAGAGAAAGATGAGGAAGATGAAGGAGATGTTGAAGAAAATGGCGGCAAGTTTTCTGGGCTGAGGTTTAGAGGTGGGGAAGAAGAAAGTTGCCATTAATTAGAAGAGGAGGTGGGTTGAAGGAATAAAAATGGCGGAATAATATATGTGGATGATATCTGGTGGGGTCATACTGCGGTCTGTTGGGTGAGCTATGTGGGGACATGGGCCAACCCGAAAGATGCGAAATTTTATGATTAACTAGACAGGAATGGAAGATTCAACCCTCTAAAGTTATTATAACTTTTTTTAATCTAAGCTGATTCCAAAAGATCAGACCTGAGAGGATCCGGATTGAAGCGTGATGCCATGTGCGTGATTTGTAAAAGAAACGTAATTAAGGTATTTGTTAAAAGTGGGGATTGATTCTCCCATTGTTTTCTTTCCATCCTCTTCCTTTAACAGCAGAGGACGTTGGCCAATAAATTTAGAGAGCTCTTAAACCAGACACTTAATTTGGTGGTTGGTAAAACAGAATAACACCTTTTGATATAGTCGATCATATAAATTTAGTTATTGATAGAACAAAATAATACAGTTTCATGTAGTCAATCCTATAAAGTTTGTTGTTAATGTCGTTGAAATTAGCACTTTGATTCGGTTGAAAATACAGGAAGAAAAGAAAGGAACCTGGCATTGTGATCGTAGCGTTTCCGACCGTGTTCGCTGTATCTAGGCCGGGTTACACTTTTAACTGTCCCCAGCCGGATGCAGTTAATCAAACGCTTCATGTAATTTTCTCAACGGATGCTAGAATAATTTAACGCATTACATCTCAATATTTTTTTTTCCTACTATCATCGTAAAAATGAGTGTTGGGAAAAAGTTTAAATCAAGGTAAAGGTTTTAAAAGTGTTTTTTTTAAATTGAAATAAAATTATTCTTACATACTTATCTCATAAATTATAAAAATTATTTAAAAAAAACTAACTCAAACATCACGATATGATGACACCAAATTCTGTAGATTTTCATATCAATAAATATCAAAACACCGGATAAAATTTATAAAACTTTATTTATATGTCACAAACAATATACATAATTCACATCAAATCTCGTCTAATTTATATGATTAAGATCAATTGTCTAGTCGCATAAAAATATGTTTTTTTTTGCTAAACTACAAAAATATGTTTTCAAAACCATTATATTACTTAACTTTGCTGAATATTAATGTATAACTAGCTAGAGGTCTCGTATATTTTACAAAAGTGAAAACGGTATCCCCTGGGGTGATATGCACACTCTTTCCCAAGTGTGAATGCAGGACACAATAAACGAAAAAACATAAAAGAGAATAATGATAAGGAAGGAATCAATCGCACACAAAATCCAAATCCACCATAGTTTATAAAAAATGGAGATGGGTCAGTGGGACTTGATTTGATTTGACAGCGTGGCCGTGAGGAACCCCAAGAAGCTCACGCAAACAAATTATTAGAGAATATATATATGTGTGTGTGTGATTATTTGATTGGATGCATGACAAGAAAATGACGTAAAACGTAAACGTAACCATTAACGGGAATTCAACTTGGTGTCGGCTGTGCCTAATGCCCTCACCCCGTTCGGGCTTCAGATTTTCAAGAAGAGCATCATCACGTGGATATATGTTGTCAGACTAGACCGATATTTCTCCACGTAATTGGGTTGTTTGGTCACCAGTACTATTTATATAAATTGAGATAAAATTTTTTTATATATTTATTTTATAAATAGTAAAAATTACCTTATAAACCGTAAATACTATATCTTATTTTATAAATTATGATTGAAAAATATTTATGGAGACTATCCAAATATATATGACGGAACTCCCGATTGAAAATTAGTGTTTATTTAGAATAGAGATTGGAATTTTTAAAGACAATTTTTCAATTATGCTTTATGATATAAGAGGTATATAGGGATGCATGAACAGTATTAGTGACCCTGAGGTTTAATTTAATGATATAAAAACTCTCTTTAAAGGCCACAGAGACTGATCCAGTTGGCAAGGAATTGAGTCATGATTCCTCAAGTCTGAGTTCAAATCCCATCGCTCTGAGTTTGGAGACATATCTTTAAAATGTGATTTATCTTTTAAACTCTTATGTTAAGAAAGTCAATTTTTAATGAATTTTGAAAGAAAAACTCATTTATCAATTACTGCTACTA
The DNA here is from genome assembly GCA_037074505.1 of Albizia julibrissin. NCBI lineage: Eukaryota > Viridiplantae > Streptophyta > Magnoliopsida > Fabales > Fabaceae > Albizia > Albizia julibrissin. The sequence goes on along the minus strand of CM073479.1, from coordinate 48,271,241 downwards.
AAAGTGTTTCCCCCTAATTTCTTTACAAGCACAAGGTATTATTTTAAACAAGTTTAAAGGGTTATATATAATTTTTAAAAGTATATACTTTAAAATATATTTAAAGGCTGATATTTTAAGTTGACTTTTATAAGAGGCTTCAGGCCATGCCATTATTTTCGAAGCCTTATATGTGAAGTTGAAAAAAAAAAACATATGTACATACTCAAGCTTAGGCTTCTCACCTATATTTCAAATTTAGGCCTATTTAATTAAAGTTAGCTTAATCTTTCCTATTTCCATCCCTTGGAGGATGCTTTTCACACAAGCAAAATCTGAATTTCAAAGTTAGAACAATTTGATTATATACTTTTAATTAAGTTAGTTTATATGTATTAAGATAAATTCTCTAAATAAGTCATGTATTAAGAAGCAGATGTGCAACTTAAAGGACAATGAAGAGACTGCTTAATCTATATCATGTCTGTTATATTATTGCAACTATTTTTTTATACACATTATTACAACTATTTAATTATAATGATTTTCAATTCATAATTTTTTTTAAAATTTTGTATGTCGAAAGGATGGGTACATAACCTAGATCTGGAAAAATTCCTCATTTTTACAAGTAGATAGTTATAGTTTTCGGACGTTTCCCGGACTTTTTATTTTTATTTTTTGCTTTTGCAGATATCATATTACCTAGGGCTCTGTGATCCTTTGGGCTTCAGTCCATTTAGTACAGATGGGCCTAGACCCATTTTGTGCTTCGTACTGGTCACTGCAGTGTCCGAGAAGCCCATTATTTCCCGCCGCAAAAACTAAAAAAGAACAAGTAGAAAAGAAAATCGCGCCTCAACGGAACAATTGGATAATGGCTGTTCCAACTCTGCTGTTGCCCACGCCCGCCAGTCACCAGCAAAACACCAGTCAGTGACTGAAGTGGTGAATTCGAAGAGGACGCCAAAAGCTAGAAACAACCATGAAAATGTTAGCATGTCCCAGCATCCACCATGGCAGTCTATACCCTTCACGACCCTCTCAGTTCTTCCCCTCCAAGCCCTGCAACCGATTTCTCTTCCCTAGTAGCTCCTGTCACTTCACATCCAGAAAGTGCAAGTTCAGTCCTTTATCCTTTTTATTTCCTGTAAAAAACCGTCATCGATTCAGTATCAGAGCTTCGGTGGAGCCCGAAGTTTCAGATTCCTCCTCCGTTAGTGATATCCCACAGTATGCATCACAACCGTTTTCTGTGAAGATTCCCGTTGGTGATAGACATGTACGTTGCTGACATTTTTTTGGGAAGAAACACTGAAATTTTTGGTCGTGCTATTCCGAACTTGTAACTGAATTGTGGCATTTTATTTCTTATTTGTCTACAATCGTTTAGTGTGTGTGTTGTTTTTTGTTCTTGGGCAAGAAGGATAGTTTTTGAACGTTGCTAGTTTTGTAAACTTCGACGGCGGGGAAGACTTCCTATCCATTGGCTGGTCTTTACTATAAAATTTGGGGCAGCGGTATGGCTTTCAAATTGGTTTCTCTGCAGGCTTACATATTTTGTTTTCAGTCTTCATGGCCCCATTTCCCGGGGATATGGGACGTTTTGGCTTGTGTAATCTTGGGTCGAAGAATAACAATGGGCGTGATGGACTTAAAACAATCGTTTGTTTGCGTGATTGCAAAGTCTATCTCTTTCCAATGTGCTTTTCCCTAATTTATTTACAGATTCTCGATAACAAGTGCTTGGGAAGGCTTTCCTATATCTGGCTCTTCATTTTGTATCTCTGTATCGCGTAAAAGAAATGCATCTGGGATTCTTTGATTTATCCATTGTTGGGATATTTGTAGATTTTGGTTGAGACTGGTCATATAGGAAGGCAGGCAAGTGGTTCTGTTACAGTTACAGATGGAGAGACCGTAAGTTCCCATCTTTCTTCTATTAATTAATTCATCAATTTTTTTTGAACAATGCTATATGGATCAAAATTGTGCATGTAAGAAAAAGCTTTGATACTGTCCATGATTCATATAGTTCAGGAGAGTGTATACTCCGCTAAAATAGATTCATTCTTGCTAGCTTAGGTTAGGTGACCGGTTGATTAACGATTTTGAGAGATAGAATACTAGCATGTTAGCGTATGGCCATGATTGATTGTTGAGTGGATTACTAATCTTTTTCTTCATTATGAAATGGGGATTGGATGATGCTGTTGTTACACATCTCAAAATTAAACATTAATTTGTGATGTGTCTTAAGTGCACTTCATGCTTTTTTTATGTCTATCAGTGATACCTAATTATTTGAGGAAAACGGTATATTTTTCATGATAAACTCAAAGCTTGTTCGTTTGAAAAATTCATGCCATTGCCTTTCTTATTGCAGGTAGTTTATACATCTGTTTGTGTTGATGATGTTCCTAGTGAGCCATCCGATTTTTTCCCTCTTTCTGTAAATTATCAAGAGCGTTTTTCAGCAGCTGGTCGGACAAGGTATTCTTTCCCTAAGTTTTAATTTTTTTAAATGTCTTTTGTTCCATTTTACTGTTGGATATGGAATGAAGTAATTGCTTTTTGGTCTTTGTTTGGCATTTTTTCAGTGGAGGGTTTTTCAAACGGGAAGGGAAGACAAAAGATCATGAGGTACTAGTTATCAACTTTGGCATTCAGGAGACGATTTTGTGTTAACAGATATTCTTGAGTATAAATATCCATCAAATTACTTATTGATAATTTGTTGCCCCCTTTTGAGATTTACTCTTGCTTATGTTAAAGTCTATGCTAGTTTTTCCTCACATCACTGGAGCCATTTTACAATTTCAGATATCTTTGATGTCATGGTGTAATATATCAAAATATTTAAGTTCTCATGTTTGGTAGGGCGGCTGAAAGTTATTAAAGAAATGATGCAAAAGACATTTTAAGGAACTTGACAGAGCTAGACCTTTAGGGTTGTGGGATACTTATGTTTTGTTTGGCGTAGAAAGTGATGCCCAGCACAATGGAGGTTTCCTATTGGTTACTGGTGTATCAAATGCAATCATTCTGGATGCATGCATAAAGAATACTGGATAGCTGCTTATTGTACTGATAATCTTCTTTGTCCTTGTTCTGGTTTTGCTGTTCCTTCTCTGTTCCAAAGGATATCCTGTCCTCTTCTTTATACACATTTATTTCCTTGGCCTCATTAAGACTATTGTCCAACGCTGTCACAAAATAAAACAGAAAAGGAAAGACATCCATATTATAGATTGTATTTCTATGTGATGGAGTCCTTTTGGGCATTACCAACACCTGGCTGGAGATTCTCATTCCTTTGTTTGTGAGGAACCAATTACATTAAAAGTCCATCGATGCTGCTTGCAGGTTCTTATTTGTAGATTGATTGATAGGCCTCTGCGTCCAACTATGCTAAAAGGCTTCTACTATGAAACACAGATATTGTCTTGGGTATGGTCCTTGTAAATTTTCCCCTTAAATTTCATTGTTTATGTGTCTACTTCTCCTATTTTTTTCCTCATAGGCAATTTTGTTTGCTAAACTCTGCTTTACCTCACTTGTTTGTAGAGGGATCATAAGTTATGATTTGCTATATTGCATTTCAGTCTGATTGTGTGTACAATCAGTTTTGGTTGGATTAGTAACGAATTATCCTTCAGCCATAAAAATTTGTCTTTCATCTTTGTTTAAATCATCAGATATAAATGTGATCAAAATAGAAAAAGAAAAGGATTAAGACAGGTTGTTTAAGAAAACCCCTGGGGCTTGTTAGTATGCAAGACAACTCATATTCTCTTTTGGGGTCTTTACTTTTCTTCATAGCAGTTACTTTCCCCTAGGTAGGGCATTTCAAATTAGAATTGCATGTTCTACATACCCTTCTCAAACAATTGAAGCAGCCCGCTGATTCTGGTCCTTCTGAAATAAAAGGTGAAAAGAACTACAAGAGCAGACTTAATGACTTTGCCACTGCTAAGGATTCTTTTTTTTGTTTTTGTTTTTGTTTTTTGCATTTTTTCTTTCTAACATGAATTGTGAATTTATGGTTTTAGGTTTTAAGCTATGATGGATTGCATTCGCCTGATTCTCTGGCTGTCACTGCAGCTGGTATAGCAGTGTAAGTTGGCCATTTTTACATTTTCTGCAAACCCTGGGGGTGTTCCAGCTAGCCAGCAAGGACTAGGGATACATCAAATAAAAATGGGAATGGAAAATTTTTTGCCTATCAGCCCCCATCAGTCAGATCTTTTCTAACAAAGAGAGTTGGCTAAAGGAGAGTAAAATCCTACTAAGCTTATGAGAACTTGTTGAATACAATCATAACCCCCCCGGGGGCGGGGCGCTTCATTTGTTTCTCCTTTATCTTCCCTCCGGGGGGCTCTCTCTGTGTTATTTACCTGTCTTGATGTAGGTTCTTTTCATATATATTTTTTTAAACTTTTTAGCCTCATGCAACTAATTATCTCTCTTCTATTGAAATGCTATCTGTGAAACGACCCTTTCTCACAAACAGCAATTATCCAATATAATTATACAAAATCAGTGATAATTTTTTTTTCGCAATACATATCAGAGTTCATGACACAAACTCGCCCACAAACTCTCTCAAAACATATAAGAGTTTAGGGCACAAACTCGCCCACAAACTCACTACAGAGAAATTTATTATTTTGATCTCACATTACAATTAACCCACAAGTCTTAAAATTTCACACAAAACAATTTCCAATACAACTGTGGTTCTGGGTCCATCAAAATATCATAGTAGGCAACATAAGGCCTTAGGCCTAACAAGAGTTAAATATTTATCCCAACACAGTTACTCGACAGTAAAAACAATGTAGCATTCCATAAACATGAGGGCCCTATAATGGCAATATAGAAATTAACACAACACTAATACCAAAAGAGGCCTACAATATTCTCAACGTCTATGCCTCTGGTTGCTTCCCTTAGCCTCTAGCCAGATTAGAGGTCTCGCTTGAAAAATTATTTATAATGACGGGGTGAGACATAAAGTTTTAGTAACCAAAATCAATTTATAAAATCTGTAGGGAAGGATTGTAAGTCAGAGAAGCAGGTTTAACTGACATAATAATAATAATAATAATAATAATAATAATAATAATAATATTCTTATAATTCAAAACTTAACATAATATAATCAATGAATAAAACCATCCCCACTCATCCATCCTGCTCCTCCTTATCTCTTCTGGACTGGTACAGCCTATCAGTGCTAGTATACCTGGCCAAAGGTTAGCTATTCATATCAAGAATACTATCCCCTCCCATGCCACACCAATATACCGTAACAGGGAGGTGCCCGCCCAAAACACTCAACTCCAAATCCGGGCTAGGATTGAGAGAGCTGATGGGCAGACAATTCACCATATCTCTTCAACACAACCCAACATATCCCATAACATAAAAATAATACATTGATATAATTCTTTAAAAACATCAACATGATCATCATTTATTATACAACATATTCATCCCAAACACATATTCATCACAACAGTAATAATTAATAATAATTTCAGCTTATATATATAAATTGGAAAAAAAATACACTGCTTCACTGAAATAAATTCATATTCAAAGATAACATAATTCTTCAAAGCATATGCAAGTAATATAGATGAAAGTAAGATTTATAAAACACCTTACAGTCCAAAACAAGCATATAAAATAAATTAACGCCGGTTACCTCGATTTCAAGCTTAATCTTAATTTGGATAGTAAAATCCGTGCAATCACCGATCACAAGAAAACTCTACATTATTAATGTAGATACCAATTAACCACAAATAACAATAAAATAATTAATTTACATAATTTAGCTCCTACAACCCAATTTTCTCTACAACTATTATCCTCAATAATTTCCAATTTCCTTAAAAATCCTTAATCATAGATCATTCCTCATAAACCCAAAGCACTCATTAAAATCCTTAAATAATCTTTAACATACCTATAATTACAAAATCCTCAATATCAACTTTTTAAATAATTAAATCTCTTTTTCATAATTTATATGGGTATAATCCAATTATTAAACAACTCCTCAAATCTCTACATAATTAAAATCATATAAAATTCTAATTTAAATATTAAATCCTAACTCATTTTTCATAGAGCTGAGATCTAACAAAATAAACCGATTAAAACCTCAATAATACCTCCAATAATCCAAATAAATTATTTAAACAAATTTTGATCGGTAAAAATGTCCTATGGAGATTAATTTATATCCTATTTATAAAATAAATTAATTATAAAATCACATAACAACCAAATAATAAATCTAAACCGGTTAAAATTAACTATTAATTTTTCTCTACATTTCTACAGTCTTATATTGACAAAACTCAAAACTTGCCTAAAATCATATCCTCAAAATATTGTCTAACTAGCATAAAATCATTATTATAGGAAAGAGAAAATTATTTAGAATATATTTCATAAAAGAAGCTTTATGATTAGAAGAGAGTTTGAGTACCTTATTGATCCTCAAAAGACCGAAAATACTCCTATCAACATCTCACTTTCCTTCACTCTTCACAAACACTTCACCTGCGTGAAGTATTTCAGAGGAGGGGGTATTTATATAATACCCCTCTCCTTCCTCTTCATGCTTTGGCGCCACCAAAGCAAATAAAAAAAATATTTTTTTATTTTATTTGACAAAAGGGGTCACCCCCCCTTTTGTCTTGGTAATCGGCGCCTACCATATATATATATATATAATATTATATTATATTTTATAATATAATATTATTTTATTAATTAAATTTTTATTTCTATTTTTTTTTTCAAAAAAAACTTTCTATTAAATTTATACTTATCTCCAAAGTATAATTATATCCTAAAATAAAAATAAGGATGTTACAATCTGCCCAATATTTTTCTATATTTCAGTTTATATTTAATTAATGGGGTTAAGGGGCAATTTTGCCTTGGCTGTTATTCCAATTAATTTTGATCATTAGTTGACTAAATATGCTAAGCTGATAGTCTACATGTCATTTACGTCAATTGCTAATGCGCAAATTTGCCCCGAAAGTCTATATGTTATCTACTTAATTTTTTTTAAAAGTTAGATTTAAAACTTTCGGGGCAAATTTGCATCTTAACAAAAATGATATAGATGATATGTGGACTGCCAGCTTAGCATATTTGGTCAACTAACGGTTAAAATTAATTGACATAACGACCAACTCTGAAAACTTTCCGAGGCAAAATTGCCCCTCAATGACAACTTACGGGGCAAAATTGCCCCTTAATCCTAATTAATGTATGCCTTTGATATTAGTTTGTAATTAATAACTCTACAATGGTTGAATAGAATATAACTAGGTTTGAATCTCAACATATTTTTTTTTTCAGTTGGGCCAACAACTGTCTTTGACAATAATGCTAAACCTTTTGAATTATTGTTGAATAAAACAATTTTTGCTATCTATTCTTTTCACACACACATTTTCAAATGTTATTGAGTTATTTGTGAAATTATTATGACAATATTGTTCATATATTCTCGTTATGTATTTAATAAGCACAAAAATACACAAATATCTCTTCCTGTGTTGATAGAAAAATGATTGACTTTATTATGAGTACTTTTTGGCACATCACATATCAAATTCTTATTCATTTCTGAATTGATGAAAAATATAGGATATTATTAGTGAATTAATCTAATGTAATTATGAAAGATTAAAATATTTTATTTAAATAATATACTTTTAAATGTTTATACTTTTTGGCACTCAGCCAGATGTTCATATGTCACTTTTATTTGCTGCCACCTTTGAGGCATTTGCCATTTAGTCCCCATATGTGATGCTATCCACATCTAGCATGCGCATGAACATTTTCTCTCTGCAATTGATTCTAGTCATTTATTTATTACAGTGCAGTTTCAGAACTGCCAATATCAAAAGCAGTTGCTGGAGTTCGAATTGGTCTTGTTGGTGATAAGTATATAGTAAACCCTACAACCGAGGAGATGGAGAACTCTGAGTTGGACTTGTTACTTGCTGGCACAGATAGTGCAATACTGATGATAGAGGTAAGCTATTATCCTATTTGTTTTTGTAGGCGATAGCTTGTCATGATTTTGGAATATGCCATTATAACATAAGCTGGCTTACACAAATCATTTACAACTTAGCTCCTTCCTCTTCAAGAGAACATCATGAGTGACTGTCCTATTTTGTGGGTAATAGAAGCTCGAACAAGATTGCTGGGAAGCAAATTTTTTGAAGATGGAGAAGTTAATGCATATTGACATTATCTTGATATACCATTTTCCATTTGCTGTAGCCTTTTTTCCCCCTTTTATAGCCTTAAGGATTAACTTCAGAGTCACTGATGAATAGTGGCAGAGAGAGAGGAAAGAAGGGAGGGGAGAGAGGGAAAGAGAAAGAGAGAGTGATGATACAGATAGACTGAATAGTTCACTGAGATTACTCAGAAAAGCATAAAATCTGATTTGCAATTAATCCCCTTTATTAGGTGCTAACTCCCTTCAACCTATAATGGCTAGATTCCCTTAACAACTTAAAATACCTAGAACTAGTTAACTACCCATAACTACCCTGTATTATTTACAACTTAAACATCAGTCACTGCGATGTCAAAGGAGAAGTGAAGAAGAAGCCAGAACGACTTTTTTGATATAAAAAAGGATTTATTGAAGAGAAGAGATAGGCAATGAAAAAAATAAGGACAAAAGTCCTCCTAAAACCGGAAAAACTAGGGACTGTAAATTGTCCGTGCTACCCCCAAGTAGTTTGCCATTTTGTGATCGAATATTAATTCAGAAGTTGCTTGGATGCAAATTGAGAGTTTTAACTTGTGAAAGATTGAAGAATTTTCTTGACAGAAAAGGTGTTATCATCAATGAGGACCAAACGATTACCCAACGTTGGTCAGCTTTCCTGGAAGGGCAGCTGCTCAACCATGTGGAACTTTGTTAATTAAAGGTCGCTATCTTGGTAGCAACTAGCAAGTGAAATGAGGAAAGAAGATCTAATAGATGAGTGCCTTGGAGCTGCTGAAAAGCCAAAAAGTCCCTGGCCTTTTCTTTTTAAATATTAATAAGAGAGATATTCAATAGGAATATGATCTCAATTTGAAGCAAGGCCATTCTTGCAGGGTTATAGTGGTCTAAATACTCTATATTTGTACTTTCTTACTAGCTTGATTGCCATAATTCTTTATTGCAGGGCTATAGCAATTTTCTTCCAGAAGAGAAGTTACTCAAAGCTGTTGAAGTTGGTCAGGTTGTTACCTTATCTGAGTATGTAGAAAAGCTTGCAATCATTAATATATTTGATGACTTTTCTTTTCATTCCTTACCCAAAAGATGGAGCCTTTAAAATAATTTTGGTTCTGCTTCACGGAAGATGCATGTATGCATGGATGTTTGGGGGATTTTCTAATATCTATAGACATTGATAGGGCAGATAACTAAAAGAGGAATAGCTTCCTGGCTGATTAAAAGCGATGACTTGGTGGCTATACTCTCTGTCATTTCACTCTCTTACAAATATTTCAGATGAGTTTGTATCCTTCACAAGATACACAAAAAGCAGACATTTATCTGGCCTTGAAGAGGATCTATTAATATTGTTGTTGTTCCTGTTCTTGTTGTTATTCTTTTGGTAAAAATAGTTTTTGGTTTGGAAAGTGAAAGAGCAACCAGGAGAAAGACATGATATTCTCTTTAACAGAAGGAAAAATGCAAGTCCTTAAGGCCTAAAACTAGGGCAATATCATCCCTTTTTTGGAAATAATTGAGATTCTGTTATGATTGCCACAAGGTTGAGCATGGCACCAAAGGGAATCCATAAACACAATTGGATCTCATGGCATTTTTAAGGACAAAACAAACACCTTGATGACACGTGCATTCAGCTTCAAATAAAAATGTGATCAGCAAAAATAATGCAGTGCTAAATTTTTTCTTTTGTATCCTTGTTTCCAAAACCTTTGGACTGTGGAAAATCCTTCTTTTGAATTAATGTTTCTGTCATTACTTTTATATCTTGAGTTCTTGACTGTTGCTGCCTTGTACTTTTCCCTGTTACATATTGCAATGTCAGCTGATAGGGATTGTACACAAGATACTGTCTCATCTGAATATGTTGTGTATCAAAATGTCTGCAAACTAATTAAAGCCTTTTGAAACATTAATTACTCTACCGTGAATATTGTATGCAATTGTGTCTTTGAGGCTAATTCCTCTCTACAGTTGAGATAACCTTATACCTAATTACTGAAACACAATCACTTGCCTATTGTCTAAAAGCAGGATGCTGTACGGGCAATCTGTAATGAGGTAGAAGCTTTGGTCAAGAAGTGTGGGAAACCAAAAATGTTTGATGCCATCAAATTACCTCCTCCTGAGCTCTATAAACATGTTGAAGTATGCTCTTTGCCTTCTTACCTTTTTTTGGCTCTGTAAAAAATATGAAATCATTTCTCAATTATCTCTATTGATGGAGTTTACTTGTTAGATTGTGCAGTTATTGATATGGCACACATCCATATATGTGGAAATAACATGTGGATAGTTAAAAATTAAAAAAAAAAAAAGGCAAAGGAAAATGAAGTTTCAAAACCTGCTCATCTTTGACAGCTCTAAATTGTTTACTCTTGTCTCACTTGGAATCCTCAATGTAAACCCCTAATTGCTGTTTCTGTAGTGTTACATCATTCAGCTGTATTTCATCCTCTTTCTGGGTTTATGATTTAGTTTGGATAGCTTCCTCTTGTTCCTCTTTTGTGGTGCCGGAATCTGAATTTTTGGTGATGAGATCATGGGCTTTTGTGGATTTTGGTGAATTAAAAATCCATGTGAATTCCGTTTATATGATTTAGATATATACAAAGGGGATTAACGTAGATACACTAGTAAACAGAGAGAAATCATAGAGAAACAATAACCTATAATGCTACCCGCTATCCTATCTCTATGAATCTGAAATGTTTACATCAAATAATGACAAATAACTGTAATATAAATGCCCGGTCAACCCACAGCTTCAACCGCGGTTGCCATCAGTACTAACCACCAGCACTTCCTCCTTGCATCTGCTTGTAACCTTCAGCCCCAAGGTGCATCTTGCTCTCCAGGACTTTGAAAGGGTACTTTTGGAACACCAAAAGGCATTAAAATTTTCTCCCTATCTTCTCCACAAAGGATCAAAGTCATAACCATGTTTTCCAATACTGCCAACATTTTTCTTCACATTTCCTCCTTCTAAAGTATGGGTGATTGGGTGGCAGTGTATCATATTGTCCGGTATCAATTGATTTAGAGAGGGATACTTAAATAATTGAGCTTTATGGATTTTCTCCTCTGCAGAAAAGTGATTCTAGATTTTGCTTTATTTATTTATTTGGTTAAATATGATGATCAGAAGAGAAATGAGTGTTAATGTGCAGGAAATTGCTGGTGCTGAGTTGGTAAAAGCTCTCCAAATCAAAAATAAAATTCCAAGAAGGAAAGCCCTTTCATCTTTGGAAGAGAAAGTTTTGAATATACTTACAGAGAAAGGGATTGTCACTAAGGATACATTACCAAAGAGTAATACTGAAACTGTTGCAGACATTCTTGAGGACGAGGATGAGGATGAAGAAGTAATAGTTGATGGTGAAGTAGATGAAGGTGATGTTCATATAAAGCCAACTCCACGCAAACCACATCCGTTGGTAAGTCCTATTCTGTGCTGTGCTTTTGGATGATTATGTGATGTAATAGATGTATGTTTGGATGATAATGAGGCAAAAGTTGTGGGCTAATGATGTTTTTGTTCTTTTTTGGTATATTTATTGGGATGTACACAAATTTAATGGTGTTTTGCTGCCTTTTCATCTCATGTGGGGCAGTTTTTGTTTTTTGACTCCCCTGCTTGGTTCTTCATGGCCTCTTCAAGGAAAGCCTATTAGGATATTCAGAGGGCGGGCAGCTTTATTAGAATTTTCTGTTTGAGTGCTTTCTACATCTATGGCTCTGGGCTTTCTTGCATTTCTTATTTTTCTCGTTGTTCTCTATTTTTTATCCTTTACTTTAGGTCAGCTAAAATTGATTGTATTTCTGTTTTTATTTGTTTTGGATTGATAACATATTATGGGATAGACTAATCAGTTTAGGATATTCCTATTTTGTACTCCTCTTTTTTATGTTAATAAGGAGAGAGCAGAAAGTCAGTCAGATTAACTCTGATCGTTCTTCCTACCATCCATCTACAGAGCCTAATTTTAATATTCCATAGAATTTGAATGGTGTGGGAAGAGTAAGGAGGTCTAGTTATACTAAATTTGTTATTGTTATGATCTCATTGTAATTGACTTAGGGATAGGAAAAATTACATTCAAGTCTCGGACAAAAAAAAAAAAAGAAAAAATGGTTCCTTAAAATTTCAATTACAAAAAAGTCCCATGGGACTTTTTTGCAATAGATTTCAATTATGGACTTATCAATGGACAGTCATAGACTTATCAATGGATGCCCCTGAACTTATCAATAGACGCCCCTAGACTTGTCAATGACGCCCCTCTGGACTTGTCAACGGAATTGGAATTTATTACAAAAAGGTCTCACGGGACTTTTTGGCAATTTTGAGATTTCAAAGGACCATTTTTTTTCTTGTTCGGGACCTGAATGTAATTTTTCCTAAATTTATTAAGTTCAGGGTAAGTGCCAACAACACTAGAATTATAGCTGCTGGATGTTTGACTTATTGTCTAAGTTTTATTATGCCTATGTGAAACAATATAGCCTTTTTGCTCAATTATAACGTCATTGCAATCAACATCACAATGTTGTCATTGTTTTTTAATATGGCCAAAACTGTCTTCCTTCAGTTTGCGGAGGTTGATGTGAAGCTGGTATTTAAAGAAGTTACATCCAAGTTTCTACGCAGACGTATTGTGGAGGTATGAGTACCTGTAATACAATAAATAAGAGCTCTATGCAAACATCATTGTCCAAGTTAGTTTTCTCACCTGTCTGACTGGGACTTCTGTTCCATAAAATTATTTAAGAAGAAACTTGTGATTGAAAGTATTGAATTATGCTTCCATCAAATACACTGCAGTCCATCAAATGGAGCACAATATCAAAGCACCTTCTTATCCTTCTTAAACTTAAGTCTGTATAAATGAGAGTTAAGATTTTCAGATCAGGACATATCCATTGATCTCTAAAGTCCAAACAACTAGCTCCAAAGTTGTCAAGCTGACTTACAATGCAAAAAATATACTGTGGTTTGTTTAAGAGTTTTTTGAACACATGATACAAATATCAGGAAAGAGAGTGTTGTGTGGCCTGTGCAACTGAATCACTTGTTTCTATATTTTTCAATAACAGTGTGTTTCAAGGAATCAGTTCATTGGGGCAAACATGACTTAGAGTTAGCTCTTCACACAATGGCTTCAAGTAGTTTTTGCTTAATTTGTGCTTGAAAGTTTGGGAACATTGGCTATGGTTATGCGTACTGCCACACTACTTGATAGCTTATCTATTTTGTGAGTTATTCAAGTAGAATGTGTTCATATTTATTAAATTCTTATCCATGCATGTGATAGGGGGGTAAAAGGAGCGATGGGCGAGCACCAAATGAAATACGGCCTGTGAACTCAAGATGTGGCTTACTTCCTAGAGCACATGGAAGTGCTCTTTTTACAAGAGGAGAAACTCAGGTTTGAATCAGCTACTCTTGGCAACCCAAAAGAGCTCTAAATTCACTTGGCATGTTCATCAAAGAGACCCCCCTAAAGGAACCATGAGTTGACCATTACAGGAAGGCCTGTAAAACTATCCTTTTCCATATCACTTCTTTGGACTCTGATTCCATCAGTGGAAAAACTGAAAGAATCTGCATACAATATAGAGAGAAATGCTATTGTTATCTTGTCAAAGTCTTAATTTCACCCTTGGAGATCCTCTTATTCTCTCCAATAAAACAATCCACCTTAAGCTACTTGGACATAATCCATAAACCCACCAAGATCTTCAACATTATATTGCATTAGGATATGACAAATGTTAGGATCAAATCCTTTTCCTGCCACCTGAGAATGTCATAGTATATTGTGTGTTAACTTTGCTACATTTTTGCATAAAGCACCTGCTGATTCAATAATACAATAAATCTGTCTTTGTTAAACTACTGTTCGAAATTTCTGTTTCCTCAAAAGTAGCCAGTTCAGAGGAGCTTTGCTTCTCCAAAATGCTCTGTAAAAGACTGGTCACTTTGTCCCTACGCAGTTATTGTTAGAGGCTTCTACTTGAAATGGGTGAATTGTTGCCCATATTTCTGGCTACATTCTTTGACTTGTTCCATTTTCTGTTTGGTAGTCACTTGCAGTGGTTACACTTGGAGATAAGCAAATGGCACAAAGAGTAGACAATCTCATAGATGTTGATGAATTCAAGAGGTTCTATCTTCAGGTCTCTTTGGAACTTGACTACTTTCATATTTTGTTCAATTTGGAGTAATCTAATCCACAGACCAGATATTGTTGTTAACAGCCAAAAAGAAATGAAAAATTTAAATTTAAAATGATTGTTGTGAAAGCTTTGGTTTTCCAATGATTTTATATGTTTTCTCATTTGTAGGCTGCTCAAACTTCAGTCATATAAAAGTTATGTTCATTTTATCTTAGTTCATGAAATTCACAGATACATATTAAGTCGTAATTGAATGATTATGTCTGGAAATAGAATCCCCTTTGGTTATGATAACACTAGTATATGGCTAATGGTTATCAAAAAGGAATAGCATCACACAACATATTGTGGCATTTACCTTATCTGTCTAATGCCAACCCATTGATACGTTGTTTAGAGTTTTACAGTTTAATATGCAAGAGGGATTGAACTTTTTATCTAAAGAAAAGAAGAGAGGAGAGTGATTGGACCAATATATTAATTTTTTGCTTTAAGGCTCTCTATTTTCTTTAATTTTCTCTTTAGGTGGGTATTTTCTCCTATTTATAATGTGAAAGGAACTTCCTTGGTTTGACATGCAAGTTCTTATTTGTTTCTCAAAAATATTCAGCATCCTTGGGTCTCACTAGCTATAATTTGCAGTATTCATTTCCTCCTTCATGTGTTGGAGAGGTTGGCCGGATTGGTGCACCAAGTAGAAGAGAAATTGGTCACGGGATGCTGGCAGAGAGAGCTCTAGAACCAATTTTGCCTCCTGAAGCTGACTTTCCTTACACTATACGTGTTGAGAGTACTATCACTGAAAGCAACGGCTCTTCAAGGTATAATTTTTAAGTCTCAGGTTCAGTCAAAAGTTACTTATGTTTTTCAATCATATGATATCGATTTTCTTCTGATGAAAACTTGAAATGTCAAAGGAGCTTAAATCATCTTTTCACTTTATTCTTTTCTAACCTAAATAATTTCAGCATTATGATGGGTACTTGCTAACTGACCCCATCTAGTGGGATAAGGTTTTATTGTTGTTGATGATGTTGTTGTTGTTTCCGTTTAGCAGCTTTCTCTCCTAAGAAATATCTGAGCTTATATACGTGTGATATAATGTCACCCACATGTATATTGAGAATAGTTCTATATACAATCATGCGGATAAATACATTGAGTGTTCTTTATTTTGGCACGTGATGCTTCTGCTGTTCTCTTTTCCTCAGAAGACTCTGCTTTCAGACATGATTTATTATATACAGTTACTGAAGTTTCCCACTATAAGCGCCAAATTTCTATCTTAATGCAGCATGGCATCTGTTTGTGGAGGCTGCTTAGCATTGCAAGATGCTGGGGTTCCAATTAAGGGCTCTATTGCTGGTATTGCCATGGGTATGGTACTGGACACCAAGGAATTTGGAGGGGATGGAACCCCACTTATTCTCTCTGACATTACTGGATCTGAAGATGCATCTGGAGATATGGATTTTAAGGTTTCATATTCTGGAATTAGAATCACAATACCTATTATCTCTCGTGCAGCAAGACTATGTTATGATGATGCTAGAGATAATTTTTGACCAAGTTTGTAATGCAGGTGGCTGGAAATGAAGATGGCATAACTGCATTTCAGATGGACATTAAGGTAGGTCAACCTTTCAATACTAATTTCTTTATAATCTCATTTACGTTTTTGCTGTTTATTTTGGTTCCTAGTACACGCCTTTTCCTCACCCATGAGGATAATATTTCTTTACTTCCAGTTGTAATCACTTTCCCTTTCCAAATGTATAAAAAATAATAGTTGCGTTTGGCTTTTATGAGGTTTTTTATATGGAATACCATTAACTGATAATTGACAACTTATAGGTAGGAGGAATTACTTTGCCCATCATGAAAGAAGCACTCCTGCAAGCCAGAGATGGCCGAAAGCATATTCTTGGTAAAGTTTGATTGGATGTGTCCAAAGGGCTCAAAATGTTTTTCCCTTTTCCAGTTTGTACATTGTCAAAATTCTTGGTCGAATAGCACTAGAGCGTTTTGGGTAATACACAATGTATCATGACCTCTTTAACTTACAAATGCTTTTACTACTTTTCTTATTCAGAAGCTCAGACAAGATGTGAAAATAAATAAAATAAAGAGCTCAAAAGTCAAGTAGACTTGAAGAGAAAAAGATAGGATGATCAATAATGACTTCAGTAAAATAAAATATTTATTTAGCAAATGTGGAAGAGGATTCTGATTGAACTAAATGCACGAGTATTCAGCTTTGAACACAACTGATTTATAAGCCAAGAATTCATTTCCGTGTCATCTTTTTCCTTTTTCCTGTTTGCTAATCCAGGAGAAATGATGAAATGCTCACCTCCTCCTGCAAAATGTCTTTCAAAGTATGCACCTCTCATTCATATTATGAAGGTCTGTTCTCTCTCCCCAATCCCCCCCCCCTCAATTCCCTTTTTAATTTCTATACTGTGCGTTTGTCACTTATTGTCTATTTTATGATCTGATCCAAAAATTATGACACGCAGCATTTTACTTTTCTCACATTCATATATTTCATAGGTCAAACCTGAGAAGATAAATCTTATAATTGGTACTGGTGGGAAAAAGGTGAAGAGCATCATAGAAGAATCTGGAATAGAGGCTATTGATACAGAAGATGATGGCACTGTAAGGAGACAATCAGCTTATACTCATGCTTCCACATAATTGATAGTTTTAATCCTATTGCAATGAGTACCTCATTTGGCTTTGGCAGGTCAAAATTACTGCAAAAGATTTGTCAAGTTTGGAGAGGTCTAAGTCTATTATTAGTAATTTGACAATGGTTCCTACTGTTGGTGATATATATAGGTAGTACTTCGTTTTTCTTTTTATTTCTGTCTGTTTCTTACTTGGACTAAATGAAGATTTACGAAGCTAAACTAAAGCAACTTTCTTTGATATATGTAACTAAATTTCTGAAGAGAAAGACTTGCTTAAAATAGTCAGAAATCCTTAAAGTTCAGCATCTGCAAGGTATCTATGGGGCTTAGTTGCTGTATTTTCCTTATTCAAGGTTGCTACCATTAGAGCATTTGTGGGCTGTACATGCTTCACTATTTTCCCTTTCGTGTTTGTTCGTTTTTGGTTTCCTTTTCCTCTCAATAGAAGATGATGCTTTGGGGTCCTGACTTTCTGTGTTTTGGTTATAATTATTAGCAGTATAATGTTCCCTGTGAATAAAATAAAGTTTTTGAGGGCTTTGATGCATCAATTGCTGTCTTATGGTTTTTTCTTCAAATTTTGTTTATGAAGATTTATTTTCCTTTTCCTTGTTCTATTATCTTTCTTTATAATAAAGTCTTATTCTTTTCATGCAAGTAGGCTTTGGATAAGGATTGTGATACTTTTTATATTTCAGGAACTGCGAAATCAAGTCTATAACTCCATATGGAGTTTTTGTAGAGATAGCACCTGGTCGTGAGGTACTTGTTTCAACCAAGTTTCCAAAACCAGCATTATAATAGAACAGGGAGCTGACAACTGATACAATAGCATTTTCTTAGAAAACATGGGTTTCTTTCTGAAATTGCATCTTGAATTTTGTTCATATTTGGGAGGTCGTACTTGCTATTTTCAATGTTGTTAGTGGAATAAACAGTTCGTTTGAAATATGAGGATATTGAATGTCTGTAATTTTTGTGTTGTTTTACTTTGCTTCAGAAATTTTTAAAAAATTGAAATCAACTGATAGTCCTTCCATATAAAATGCTAGAAACTCTAACTTCATACTCCCTTGTTTTACTCTGCTTCGGAAGTTTTTAAAAAATTGAAATCAACTTATAGTCCTTCCATATAAAATGCTAGAAACTCCAACTTCATACCCCCTCCGGTCCTAAATATAAGGTCTATTTTAAGGTTTTGGTTTGGTCCTACATATAAGGTCTCATTCCCTCTTGTCTCCATTATTAACTTTTTCTTTCCCATAATGCCCCTATTTATTAGGGTACCTTTATCTCTTTGTGCATTGAATTTTGACCATTAAATGGTAAGGGTATTTTTGAAAAAGGTTCATAAATTCTTACATATTAATAACAAATCTTTTTTTTATTCGATGAATTAGCAAGAGAACTGACATTCATGACCGGTGGGAGTAATTAATATTTGAATATTTTGCTTTGCCCTTTATGTAGGGATTATGCCATATCAGTGAACTGAGTTCAGGCTGGTTAGCCAAAGCAGAAGATGTAAGTTCTTCCAACCCCCCCCCCCCCCAAAAAAAAAAATTTCTAGTTTTTCCTAGTAAAGAAATTTAGTAACTCTACGCAACAAATGGTGACAAAATACTTGAATTTATTCCTCTAGGCTTTTAAAGTGGGAGATCATCTCGATGTCAAGCTTATAGAGGTATATCAACTTACAGTTTCGACTTTTTGAATCCTGTAGTAGTAGCCCTGACATTTCTTCCCCTGAACATTGATGGTGATTTGGTGTTGGTGCACATGCTGGACTAGCACTCACATGCGATGTTTAGTCCCTGTGCTGGGTTTTTTAATGTAATATGAACGATAATTTTTATTTAAGTTACTATTGAAAGTTATTATGACTAAGCGCTAAATTCTCATGTATTATTTGTGATGCCATGTTTCACTGTTTTTCTTTTCCGTTCTTATCTTCTGACGTGAGGATCAAACTGCATGAAGCAGTTGGAGTTTCAGTCATTCTTTGACTTAATCATAAGTTAGTTCTTTCATTTTGTACGCATCAGATCATGAATGAGTAATAGCATCCAAGCTCCAAAAATATTCCCATTATTTCTAATTTTTGGTTCCCAAGGAATGATATTTTTAGTAGAATGCCCATGAATAAAACCATACATAATGACATAGTATTTGAATGAAAAAGAGATATATTGACATTTCTTTTTCAACCGATTCTTTTTCCCATAGTTGAGTTTTAATTTTCTCTTTTTCTTTCCTATTATCTGAAGTGTTGGTTGAAATTGGATTTAGTTCCTGCCTTGGTCAGTTACATCTTGAGATTCTGTTTCCTATTTTTGTGAACTATATATAATTTTATCATCTTGGGGATATGATACTGTTCCTTGCTTTCATGAGATTTGGTTTTACTGTACTGCCTGATAGATTTTCTCTTACGCTGGTGGGCATGCACTGCAGAAAAATGATAAGGGACAGTTGCGCCTTAGCCACCGAGCACTGCTTCCTGATTCAGGTCCTGATAATCAAAACGTGAAGCAGGATGCTGGAGAATCTGCTGAACATAGTACTGAACAGCCTAATGACAAAACTTCCACTCCCAAAGTTACAGCTTCACGTAAAAGGAGTTCAGAGGATGTCTCCCTACTTCCATCTAAAAAGTTTGTAAGAAAGTTGGTTAACCCTTCCCAGGATAAGCCTTCAGCTAACAAAGACAAGACAAAGAAGAATAGCAAGAAAGAAGTTGGTAGTGTCTCTAGCAAAGATGAAAGTAGCTTGGTTGGGGAGGCATAAAATAGGCAGCCTATATATTTTCAAGGTGAACAAAAGACGGGAGCTTATGAGAATGACTCGTTGACAGGCAGGATGAAGTTGAGAGTGCTTGCATACTGACCGATTATAAGGTATGAGTAAACCTATGTCGACCTGTGTCTGGCTATCTGCTAAGTTGTATTTTATAAAAATCTGCAGATAATCAATATAAATTTTGATGGAACAACTCATTATAAACTGGGAAAAAGCAACAAAATGGCAGAGCTGCTCTATCCCTGTTGAATGACTTGCAATTTAGCATCCCTAGAAATGAGACTATTAAGAATCATAATTTCTTTACCTGGTTGGCAGTTGAATAAAACTAGTTGAACTTGCGATTTAGCAGTCCCATAAATGAGATTGTTTAGAATCACAATTCCTTTATCCGATTCCCAGTTGAATGAAACTTACATTCTAGCTCTCCTTACTTTTTCCTGCCATAACAGAAAACAGTTCCCCAAGTAGTAGCTGTCGTGGGAAGCTCCTGACTATGACCATCCTTTGTGACTCCTAAATTGATTCAGTTGTTTGTTCCATTGTTTTAAAGCTGTATATTTTCCTTCAGTATAGGATTTGGCTGCCAAGAAAAACATTTTGAGATACCTTTTGGGGAAACCTTGTGTTTAAGCAGACATTGCATTACCGATTTATTCTTTTTATGGTGAGACAACAATGATAAAAATGATGACTAACTGTTTTCTGTAGTTTCTTCTGGTATTTGTGGAGTACGTTTATTATTTTGTAAAGGCCTTTCGTTACTCCAGTCTTTACTCCTGTTGCTGGTTTACTTTTAGTTAGCCTTCCTGATGAACAATTTTTGTTTTCTTTATTCATGATTCACTCTTGGTTGGCTTGTTTTCCAGTATGAAAATGTCTTCTTGCTTGCTGATGGAGCAAAATCAACAGGTCTCTCGGGAGAGTTTTCATTGACGCACCGTTGTCACCTGAATCACGAAAGCTTAGTTCCTATGAGATGGCTATCCGTGGGACTTGGCAGATCAAGCTGTGTAAGCAGGAGAAACGAAGCACTGATCTCCGAAGCTACTTTTGTGTACATTAAAACAATGAATATCACTAATCTATGAGTGTGTGTGATTTATGTATACGAGGAGTGAGAATTTTGTCCGTTTAATCGCACTTATGATATTTTTATTTCTTCAGTTTGTTTATATTTTAATTTAACCACTCGTTATTGTCTTGCATAACACTTGGTCTTCTGTAATTGCTTCTATTATCAAATGTTACAGCGCAAGGCCTTGGTTGTTCGGTTACATCGCATTATATTCGGTCTTCTTTAGATCAATTTAATTCAGCTCGTTATGCCCTGTTATCTTATTTGTTCAGGCTAATCCACATTATGTTGAATTGTGGCATAAACGGTTATAAACCTGTTGGCAACTTTATGCAGTGGTTTACTAATGATCTTGTGTAGTGTAGTGGTATGAATGTTCCCTTCTAAATAAGAAGTTGCAGGTTTAATCTCATTTCTAACCCTCATGTTATTAGTGTTTACCTCTTTTATTCTAAAAAAGAACCCAAAAAAAAAAAAAAAACTTCATGCAACCCGATTTATACGCTTGTTTGGATTGGCTTTAAATCTCAGCTTTTATCTAATATATAAATAGGTACAATTAATTAGTAGTTACTTTTTTCTTTAAAAATAAAAGTTGCTCTAGAGTCAATGAGTCATAGAATCTCCAAAATTTAAAGTATTTTCACTAACTGAAAAGGTTGTATAATTTTTTAGCTAACAAAATTAAAGTCAGTATTAATAAAGTTAATAAAATATCAATAATATGGCGTATTTCTTAAATTCTATAAAACGATGAGAATTTGCATTAATTGACTAGTGGTCTCTTGTATTAAAAAAAAATAGCACTTTAGAATTTTTGTAATTTTTTAAAATATTTATTACTTAAACTATCACTGAAACATTTTTTTTTGTTTCAATTCATTAATCTGAGTAAATATTTGAGTTAATGGAATTTGAATAAAATATTGTTATCCTTTACTATAATTCAAATTATTTAACAGCAATATTTTTCTGTTGAAGAAATTTCAAAGCCATTCTTTTTATTCCGCTGATTTATTCAATTAATTATTAATTAAATTTATTTTTTTAAAAAAAAACCTAAAATATAAAGACCCGTCCAAGAAGCGCCAGCTTTGTTTCCCGCCACTCTGCCCTCCTTACAGACTCCCAAGGAGCTTCTCTCGCTCGTCAGTTTCTGTCCGAGCGAAGGTAGAGAAAAAGATCAAGATCATGTTGTGGGTAGACAAGTATCGCCCTAAAACCCTCGACCAAATTACTGTCCACGAAGAAGTCGCCCAAAATCTTAAGAAACTGGTTATCTACATTCTACTCTCTCCCTATGACACAATTTAAGCTTCTTCAGTACAATTTGTATGGTTAATTTCTTAGGGTTTTTTGTGTGACCTTCCTAGTTCTTGATATAGGTGACGGAGCAGGATTGCCCGCATTTGCTATTCTATGGCCCGCCTGGTTCCGGCAAAAAAACCCTAATCATGGCTCTTCTCCGACAAATGTTTGGGAACGGTGCCGAGAAGGTCGAATTTTTCATAAAATTATCATTTTACGGGTTCTTATTCGTTTTCACTATGAGATAATTGAAGAGAGTAAATGAAGCGCAGTTATAGTTTGAGTGGGTTTCTTCGGGTTTGGGGGAGGTGAAATGAAGAAATCTGCGCCTTGCTTTTGGTCTAGTATGTTTGTTCATTAGAAATAGTTTTGATCATTACAAGTTATAACGCTCCCAACTCCTGACATGTCCTGAACCTACGGTTTTATTGCTTTCTGATTTTGTTTTATTCATATTGCAGGTGAAGGTGGAAAATAGGACATGGAAAGTGGATGTAAGATTTTTCTCTCTCTTACTGACGTGAGCATTATTTATTTTGTGATTTAAGCTGCTAAAATTTCGAAAGAAACTACCAAATATGTTTTCACCACGTGGCTGATTGTGATGAAAGGAATGGTTGAGATGTAAAGCAGCATTGCTCTGCTCTCTTTGGAGGAGCTGGTGATCCTGATTTGTGAAATATATTGTCTTCAATTAACCAAACACAAACAAACAAGCACACACCCCTCCCCAACTAGATACATATCGGTGCCTCTTCGGTATGCAAAAATGTGTATTCCATAGTCCAATCTTCAACCTTCGGTGTTGAGTTGGTGCCATACGGGAGTAGGAGGGTATGGATAAGCAACCTAAACTTTTTTCACAGTTGGTTTTAGGTCACAGGGGTCTGGTAGAGTCTTTTATACAGGCTTGGTGAGAGGTTTGGATTCTTTCTTGGGTTTGACCATAGCTAGGTGAGAAAACAGGGAATATCTTGAAGAAAATGTGCTCATGATTCATTGCCTCTACATATTGTTTCAGACTATCTTTGGTGTCTTTGATTGTCTGCTTCTCAAATAAAACAACCCAACAATATTATTCTTAAGATTTTTTTCGGTATTTTAATTTTTATTTGTAGAATCAGTATGCAATTTTTTTCAACATCATTGTAATTATTATGTTTTGTTTGAATAAAATATTGCATTTCTATGTGTTTTATCACACACATTTTGCTGTATACTATACCCATACCAGTGAAACAGAGAGTGTGTATGAGATTATATTGCTTTTAATCTCAATATCATGTATTCTCTATAAAGGATCACTTGTGCAACTTTAATCCTTGTGTCTGCTAAGGAATAAATTATAATAATATATGGATTGATTCATTATTGTGAACTGAACTATTGCCATTTATTTTTAATTTTTGTAAATATTTGAGAATTGGTTTCAGGCTGGAAGCAGATCTATTGATATAGAGCTGACAACATTAGCAAGTGCCAATCACATAGAAATGAGTCCCAGTGATGCAGGCTTTCAGGACAGATATGTTGTTCAAGAAATAATTAAAGAAATGGCTAAAAATAGACCAATTGATATCAAGGGGAAGAAAGGCTTCAAAGGTAACTAGTGGTTCTTGTATTACCTGACCATCAGTTAGTTAATAGATGCTAGTGGTGCCTTGTACTGTTATCAAATAATTTCGAGTTTAATCGCATCTGTGTCAGTGTCAGTGCTTTTATCTTGTAGTGATTAATTCATTTATAGGTTAGGCATCCTCTGTCAGTGCTTTTACCTTTCTGCTTGTCTTCTTGCTGTCTGTTTACTAACAATATGTGATTTTGTGCCATATCAGTACTACTGCTCAATGAGGTTGACAAACTCTCTAGAGAAGCCCAGCATTCTCTGCGCAGAACAATGGAAAAATACAGTGCTTATTGCAGGTTGATTCTATGTTGCAATAGTTCTTCAAGAGTTACAGAAGCTATTCGCTCTCGCTGTCTAAATGTGCGAATAAATGCACCAAGTGAAGAACAGGTCAGTATTTTTGTAACCTGTACTACAATGGATCATGTTACAATATGGAAAGTTGTCCTGACTGTGGCGGAAGTGTCATTGTGCCTCTTATAATAATCTGTGCAAGATCTATATGCCAGATAGTTAGAGCATTGGAGTTCATTGGTAAGAAAGAAGATCTGCAACTTCCTTCTGGGTTTGGTGCTCGCATAGCAGAGAAATCAAATCGGAACCTAAGGCGGGCTATATTGTCTCTTGAAACTTGCGGTGTCCAACAGTAAGCTCCATATTAAGCCTCCCTTTTTATTAATGAATGCACTGCCATGAATCTAAATCGAGGTCTGCTTTTTGATGTACTACTTTAAACAGCTTTCTCTTTTACTTACTGGTATATGATTTTTAGGTATCCTTTCAGTAGCAAGCAAACAATACCACCAATGGATTGGGAGGAATATATTTATGAAATTGCGTCTGACATAATGAAGGAACAAAGCCCAAAAAGGTTTATTTTGACATGGTTCACTGCTGTTCATATCTTTCGGAGAAATAAGTTGTTTCTGTTGACAGCTTCCTTGGCTTATGTTTCAGGTTGTTTCAAGTTCGAGGGAAGTTGTATGAGCTCTTAATCAACTGTATCCCTCCCGAGATCATCTTGAAGGTTAATGAAATCTTCAGAAACGTTTCCAATTCCAAACTATCTTCATACCATGACTTGACTTAATTTTATATTTTGTGGCTCAGAGGCTTCTTTACGAACTGCTGAAGAAACTGGATGCAGAATTAAAGCTTGAGGTCTGCCATTGGGCGGCATATTATGTGAGTTTATTATAATTATTTAATTAATATCGGCTTCTGAATTTCATTTGCTTATGTCTGTTGTCTGAGTTCGTCATACTTCATTTGTCTTCTGCTTGTTTAATTCAATTTTGTGAGATTCTTATGTCGTACCTTTGGTTGGATCAGGAACATAGAATGCGTCTTGGACAGAAGGCCATCTTCCACCTGGAAGGTAATGACCTGAATATGCACTTGGTTATTGATGGGACATATAGAGATTTGAAGTTGCTGACCCATTCTGTGTTTTGTATGTTCAAATTTGCAGCGTTTGTGGCTAAATTCATGAGCGTTTATAAAGCCTTCCTAATTGCTACATTCGGCTGAATGTCAGTATGGTTTTCTGTCATTTCAACGTGCTTAATGGAGCGGATGTAAGTTTTGTACCTAGAATTATCTGTAGGATTTTTGTCACTATTTTCGTAAGGTGTTGTGCAAGATGGAATATGAAAACTTACATTTACCCTTTTCTTGATGATTGATACCCTCTGCCCATTTTTCCATGTGGTTTATAGTAAATTGGTAACATCATTTTTTTAAAAAAAAAGTTTGATATTATAAACTATGATTTTTTAACAGTTAACTAAAGTTAAAAGTTAAGGTGTAATTTTACTCCCTAGTAGCGTCTAACATAAATAAACTGAAACACCTATTTTCTTTTACTTGAAATTAGCTAGGTGGCAAATTATCCTTCAATTTCGTCTTCCTCGCCCCCAAATCATACCCTTCATTCATCAAGTTCAATTCACCCGTCATCCCCTTAATAAGACGAATCCACCTCTCCACTCTGTTCACATCGACATGCCCAATCATGTAACGGCGAAGAGATTCCCTCGACGAAGTCGCCACCTTCGACGCAAAACGATTAGGCACCAGCAACAGCCACAACTACTTGTTTGGCAGGCGGAGAAGACCACATTCGTCTAATGATTGTATGAATCATTAGACGACTCTGATATTTGATGAAAAGAGAATTTAATCCTTAAATTAGAACTTATCAGCATGGCGTTTCCTCCAAAGTCGCATGTTCCGCCATCTCTCGTGCTTCAATCCTTGAGGATTGATCTTCTCATAATCAACACCACCAGCCCCACAATCATAGTCCATAACCTCTTGCAATGTTTCTGCCGGAATACTATGCTTTATATCTGGTTTAGGCGAGCCATTGTCGATTGAGTTACAGGGAGGTAGATTGAAACCCTAAGAACTAGCTGGAATAGTGAACAGTGGTAGTTTTGGGGGCAAAAGAAGGCATCGGAGGAGTTGTTTGAGTTAGGGGAGGCGTAGGCTTTGTGGCTGCATGGGAAGGAGCAAGTTGACCAAAAGCAGAATGTAACGGTGGTTATGCAAGGTAGCAAGATTAGTGAATTTACATTATTTTAAATTATTTATTGATATTTTTGTTCATTTCAAAATTTATTAGTACTAAACGCTCATAAAAAAAAATTTATTAGCAAAATTATACCCAATCCTTACCAGCATTTATTTGAACTTGGTATTCTGTTTACATAATATGCGGTCACAACTAAATAAATATCCATATTAAAAGTGCAGTTTATCTTTGTTTTACACTTTCTATTCCTATTCGTTTTACTTTAATCTTTTGTTTTTTAACCAAATTCCTTCTACTCGAATTCACCGTTATGAAAATTAAACAGTGTATTGGTGAAAGCATTAGTTTAAAGTTTAACTATCGCTCAAATCGTGATCGAATCTGTTGTAATTATCATACCTTTTTTTTTTTTTAACTTGTATACATTATTATTGATCTTTATAAAAGATCAAGAACAAAATAAAAAAATGTTTAACAATAATTTTTTGTTTTAGATGAAAGCCTTGAAATGATAAAATATTTATAAACTATGCTTCATCTGGTCTTTAATACAAGACATCACCTAATTTAATTAGATTAAGGAAATTAATTAAATTAGTTAATATAATATATATTTTCTAAAATATCCTAATTATCTTTTTTAATTTTTTTATTCTCTTTTTTTTTTATTATTAAACATAAATAAATTAAGAAAAGATTGAGAAATATAAAAATATCTTATATTTAGAATAAGGATTAATTTTTATCATCTGAAAAAGTTTGTAGGACCGAAGCAGCCAGCTCAACTGACCAAACTCCATGGCTGCAACCTCGTCTTTCTTCCCGAGATCCCCACATTTAATTTTTGGAAGTGAATCATTCAAGACTCACATCACATCACAACTCGCGGAAGGAAGATGATGATGCTGTTGGTAGAACATCAGGATCTCAACACAACCCTAGGAAGATTAACCAAACATGCTACCCTCCACTTCTTATCTGATCCCTTAAACCCCGCTGCAACTCTCACTTTGAAACATCCACCATATTAATATTATATTGTTCTCATTGCTCCAAGCAGGGTTGAGAAACACGTTCCGATGTAGAATAAATGAAATAACCAATTTAACATTACCTAATATGCACACATACATCGTTCCAAGTAGAACTCGCCCCACATCCCCACTCCCATCACATAAAAGATGGCACCTAATGTCATCAACATACAATAGTAATAGTAATTGGGAAGAAATTTGAAGCATACAACTACATGCTTCTCTAGAACTGGACAGACCTATAGTCCTAAGGTGTGTTTTCTTTTTTTCCTGTACAGGGGTCGCATATACAACTTGTGAAGCGGCTATAATTCTTCATCCTCAGCAGCAAACACGCTCCACTTATTGGGGTTTGAGATTAAGCCACATAGCTTTCGCTGGTTCCATGGATATTATCCGCAGGAGTTGCCGCCACATAGACTGCATCATGTAGGGAGCTGTGGGATCGGCCATAAATCACATACACAACGGCTCCTATTGCCAGCCAGACGGAAACACGAGCCCACGTTGCCCCTCTGTGAGAAAGACACACAATAATTAGTCATATAATTCAACTTCCCCTTCAAGGAACTATACTGAATGGATCACTAATTAAGTTCACCAAATAAAATAGACGTGTGCTTCCTCCCCCTTCTCTCTCTCTCTCTTATATTCAAGTCGGGGATTTTATATTCGGACATGGATTTTTGTTCTAAGATAAATATATCAGATCATGAAAACTACCATGCAAAGCCATGAAACAAACAGAACGGTAGTAATTCCATCTATGTTCCTAGTTAACCCAAACAAAACCTCGTCCTTTTGGTTCCTCGAAGTAATTCCATGTACAGTTAGCGCCAATAAAATTTGATTTTTCTATTATAAAAACGGGACATTCTTTTGGAACTAGATTAAGTATTATCACTTACCCAAGACTAATAAGCAAGTAACAATTGATGAGAATGCAAAGTATAGGCAGCAGCGGCACAAATGGGCAAACAAAACCTGCAAAGATATCAACAAAACAGTTATTATCGTACACTTGGTGCTGAAAAAAACTAAAACAAATTCAGAATGATTGAAGAGATTTAATCAGATTAAGTCTGGTTCATAATAAATGCAGATTTCATTTTAGCCAGTACACAGGATCTGCAACCAAGATGTTGGCTGTCTAGACCTTCCCCCCCCCCCTTTCTCTTTTTTTTAACAGTGGATAATACATTTCTCTGCATAGATGTCTAGAGTAGTTGCACAGCTGTCAGACACCAACTCACAGTCCACTTAAATTTATCCAAGATGTAAGTAAGCCAAACCTCCAGAGTGCCCAAAGTTGTGTCTTGCATCATCTTGGTTTATACAGGTTAGGAATGCCAGACCAGACAGAACAAGGATACCCCCAATTCCACACAATGTGTAACGAGCATAGCTGTAAATAGCAAACGCACAACGCTGTAAACAACTAAAGAGTAAAAACACCAGAGCATGCAAAATGACAGGACAAATGTACGTGAGGACAAGCACCCCTAAGAATCAAATGACAATCTCCATATAAACCCACCTGAAAAGACTCATTTCTGAAGCTGCCAATGTGAGGACAAACACCCCTAAGCAAGT
This sequence comes from Albizia julibrissin, assembly GCA_037074505.1. Lineage (NCBI taxonomy): Eukaryota > Viridiplantae > Streptophyta > Magnoliopsida > Fabales > Fabaceae > Albizia > Albizia julibrissin. The sequence goes on along the minus strand of CM073479.1, from coordinate 48,242,121 downwards.
GGATGCTATAATCCACCCAACAACTTTTCGCCTATTACTTTCATTTACATCTGCATCCATCAACAAATAGCGGTAAAAAGAATAACAAGAGGTAACAAATGAAATCTGAAATTATAATAACTAGTGACAAGTTTTGCAGAGTATTCTGGTGTTAGAACCAAAGCAACAAGTCTTATAGACCCTGGCAAATTAATTAACATTTTACCCTGATTTTTCTGGCAATACTGCCCGAGAAATTTCCCCCTCTTCATCATGCATAACCAACTCTTTTATTACTTTATAACATGGAGATTGGTAAAAGAGAAGGAAAGGCATAACTCACAGTTTCCTATGGCAAACTGTTTAGGAATAAGAGGATACTCAATTGATGCATCCTCTTTGACAACCGAAGGTTTGGTGTTATCAGAAGTACCAATATTTGCCTCTGCATCCCTTTCGTTTGTCTCATCACTCCAATTATACCCCAAATGCACATAATCAACCGGATCCTGGAGAGAGGGTGGCAGTGGGATTTCATTTGGAGGGATATATCTTAGAACTAATATAGATATTGCTACCACAGTGAATGCAAGAAGCGTACCCACACTAACCTGCAGGCGAGAAGTCAAATACATGTTAGTATATACATTCAAGATAGTAACAATATCCTATAATATATATAAAAGATTGTGATTATGAGAATGACTTGTTGACAGGCAGGATGAGGTTGAGAGTGCTTGCATACTGACCGACTAACGGTATGAGTAAACCTATGTTGACCTGTGTCTGGCTATCTGCTAAGTCGTATTTTATAAAAATCAGCAGATAATCAATGTAAGTTTTGATAGAACAACTCATTGTAAACTGGGAAAAAGCAACAAAATGGCAGAGCTGCTCTATCCCTGTTGAATGACTTGCAATTTAGCATCCCTAGAAATGAGATTATTAAGAATCATAATTTCTTTACCTGGTTGGCAGTTGAATAAAACTCATTGAACTTGCTATTTAGCAGCCCCATAAATCAATAGAAAAGTCGATGGCTATTCTAGTTGTTTTTTAAATCAAATAAGATTGTGATTGTGTGGACTGGACTCAGCACCATTATGGCCAATAATGTCTAATTTAAAGACACGTGCCGTATACTTGTAATCAAAGAATTATGTCTCCTTGATCATGACATGATCAGCATATTACCTAACCCTACTATTTAGTCTTACAGGCGCTGGCATAAGTCATTTCAAACTGAAATTTAATCCAATAGATATAAGATCATGGATCCAGGCTGTCGATGAAGTAGACTTACCATCCCTGCCAGCTGAGAGACATCCATGAAAAATGCTAAGACTGCAGCAAAAAGGCCAGTAGCTAATGTGCTCTTAACAGGAACAAGGCTGTGCTTATTTACATCTGAAAAAAATGATGGCAGAAGGCCATCCCTTGCCATAGCCATTAAGATTCGTGGCTGAAAATAACAAAAAACGATAATTGTTAGATTTTCATCATAGGAAAATTTAAGCACAAGGTGAATAGAAATATTCAAGTTTCATAATATCCTTGCACCAGCTGCAGCTCGTTTGGGTCAAGTCTCATTTTATCCTTTCATCTAAAATTCATTTCAAGTCAACCAATACAGGGCTCAATAAACAGAAAATATATATAACTTGCACTTAATTAGACATCATTCTTGGCGTTTGGAATTTGTTTAACACAAATTCTACACTCTAGCCTAAATTCGAAAAGATTTATATACCTCATAAGTTCGATGAATAAATAAGTGCTTCTTCAATATGTACTACTTTTTCAATTGGGAATATAGGTGAAAAATCCTTACCCACGTGTATGTTGGCAACTTTTTAAGTCCAGTGACTCTTTGATTATATATGTGTGTGTGTGGGGTTACCTTATTTGCTTAAAATTTGATATTCAAGAATAGCTTCTAAAATTCAGAACTCAACGCACAGAAAGAGCATAAAAAAGTTCCCATTTACTTACCTGGGGAAGTAGTCCACCCATCAACGATGCGCAGAGAGCTGTAAAAGCTCCAGCATTTATTATGTAACTGTAATCACAATCAGGAGATGTGACTTTGGCAACTATAATATCTATTCTGTGGACCAAAATTTATGCAGATCAAGAACACCACAAAGTTGCTAAATAATACACTTACGCTGCCCATTGCATCCCATGGCTAGCAAATGCAGAAGATATGGGGGTGTCAGGATCGATAGCATAATAAGGTACTAAACCGAGGATGACAATGGAGGTCATCATATACAATGCACAACAAATAAACAATGAAGCCCCAATACCAAGTGGCAAATCTCGTTGAGGATTTTTTACCTGTTGAAAAGTAATACGTTATTCAGACTGTCAAAGTTATTGAAATACTATAACCTATAGGATAATTAATGAGATATACAATCCAGACAAAAAAACGGATAATATGAATCATCAGTTATACCTCTTCAGCTGTACTGGCAACGGCATCAAAACCAATATATGCAAAGAAGACAGTTGCAGAACCGGAAAGCATTCCATCTACGCCATAGGGAAAATACCTATCAAAGCACAGAGACAAGTATTCTGTGATTAATGAAAGACCAAACATACATGGGGACATGAATGACAAACTTGGAAGTACCCTGTAGGAAGTTCGTATCCAACCCATCCAGACTTGAATCCCAGGTAACCACCAGCTACTATGACAAAAACCAAAGCACATACGTTCACTGATGTGATTATGCCTTGTATCAAGGTACTCTGCAAATGTTAAGTGTTAAAATATTTCCTCAAAAAATAAGTCTAGCCACTTTCGCTTGAAGGGTTAGCAATGAGAGTTTTGCACATATTCTTACTGCCAAATATTTATGACTTAATTAATCTCAAGAAGAAAATAAAACAAAGGACAGAATAATAATCCGCAGATTAGGTGAAGGGATCACAGCACACCAGTCCAAGTTTTAAACCTCTTTTTACATATACTATTTTATTAAAAAATATGCTTACATGATTTATGACTTTCTATTAAATCATTAGTTTGAAAGTAGGTATGGCGAGAAGTGTGAAAGAAAATGGTGTAAAAATACTGAAGTGTTAGAGAAATTAATAATAGATGAAACGAAAGATTATAATATCAAACATACCTCCTTAATCCCAAGGCACAAAAGACCAGTAATAATTAACACTAAAATGGCAGCACATGGATCTACAACAATATCAACCCCAGGAATATGCTGACGGTCTAAAAAGATGGGCAAACTGTCCGGACCTCCAAAAAGAGCAGCCTAATAAAATAAAAATTGTTGGAGGAAAACAATTAGATTGAGAAATCAGACTAGCTAATTGAACAAATGAGTCTGATAATAAAATTACATAGATCATCCATATATGATGCCCCATAGAAGTCCAACATCAAAGAAGAAAAGTGAACACAGTTAACAGTATTTCCTACACTCAGGGAGCGTTTCACTCAATTCTGATAATACAATAATTTCACGCGTTTAAATGGCATGAAGCAACAAGGACATCTAAACAGTCATTTTCTAATTCAAGAAAAAATTAATTTCATAACACAATTTATTAACTTTAGTAATGAGAACCTTAAACATAGCATTTCCATTTGGCTTACTGAATCAAAGATATTCGTTATCCAACTCATACTCCCCAGTCCCCAGATTGTGAGGGGGAAAAGGCAAGCCATTCTACCAACTTGTTAAATAAGTTTATCTGACCCATCTATCGGCCAAGGGAGCAAAGCGGTCTATTTGACCCATCTCCTTAAGATCATATATGGACAAACAACTAATTCACTGGAAGAGTTAAAGAGAAAAGCAAACCATATTGGGGGATATGCCCCGAGCAACAGCAGATCCACTAATTGTGTACTCCAGTATCAAGGCCCATCCAATTAGCCAAGCAACACTGCGAATAAAGCAATCATTTAGATAGGAAAAAACGAACTAAAGGATGAAAATTGTCAATTAAATAACAAGAGAATCCTCTGTTTAAAGATACAGGAGAGTACCCTTCCCCAACACATATGTACGAGTAGTGATAGGCACTCCCGGCAGAAGGGCAACGACTAGCCAGCTCTGCATAGCAAAAAGCAGAAAGAGCAGCAGCTATTCCAGCAATTAGAAAAGAAAACGCCAAGGCTGGTCCAGTTTGCTCTCGAGCAACAGTACCAACTAGAACATAGACGCCAGCACCAATTGTAGAACCAACACCTAATCAAATGAACAATAAGTCAATCCGCAATTAGATGAAGAATTTAGACTTCCTTTGAGATAGGGAGATCAAAGCTCAAGGCGCAACCATGAAACAGCGAAGACGAACGAAAATCAGTACAGAAGCTTGCTAATTTCTCTCGAATGGAGCTACTATCGGTCTCATAGAGAGGACGGAATGTGTAGAGGAAAGAAATAGGATCAAGTACGAAAGGAACCATAAGCTGACTACTAAGATCAAAAGAAAAAGGGTATCTCCGGGCCGTAAGGCTGCTATATTTTCAGCAGTAGCAAAGAGTAGGAGCAATATCCATAACCGGAATTAGGAATTAAAACAATCAACGAGAGAAAGAGGGGAGAAGATTGAAGTCCCACAACGTCGACTAGTCAAACACAATAAACATGATTCGCATATTAAATCGAATTGTTGATCAGGAACAGATCCGAACGTATTCGCCATAGAAGCAGACCAAAATTGCCGGTGAATTGAAAACAGAAACCGGCCGAGATAAAAAGATTATTCAAAACAGAAACATGTTTAAGAGACCAATTACCTATGGCAGTCAGGTGGGGAACAGACAATTCCTTGGCCAGCTGACCGTCGGACTTCTTATCAGAATCCACCCTTTTCCTCCTAGTCAAGAAATTCAATGAACTCCATGGACCCTTTCCGCCGCTTTTACCACACTCTTGCGGATCTATCGAAACACCCATGAAAAAACCTGGCAAAGCTTCACCCAACTACGAATTCTCCGAAAATCTGCCCGCGCCCCCAGCGAAATCCGCTGGTGCGCTTTACAGTATCGGTATGAAAGGGAGTGAGCGGGCAGAATACTCAGGGAACAAATAATTCTTCCGGCTCCTGAAGGAAAAAGAAACAATAATTCCGTTGGCCGGACAATGTCCAAGTCGTTATCTTTCTCTAATCATCTTCACGAACGCCTTATCCCAAATAATCATGGCAACCCGGGAAGGGGCTGGAGGGAAAAAGGCGCGTGCAGCGTTAGATGATTGGGGTGGGGTGAGCTGCCCGGGGTGCCCGTGGGCAGAAATTGTTCTCTGCCCAGTACAAAGCTCGATTCTTGCCTTGCCTACTGTGCGTAGTCGCAGTCAGAGATACATGACGATAGCACTGCAATTAGGGAATCTATGAATTGCGTATCTCAGGGTAATTATTAAAAAAGTGATGCAAATGGAGGGGGCCGAATTTTCAAACCGGGGAGGTGAAGATTGATGAAGGAAGGAAGCCGATGCTTGTTTGTTTTCTCTATAAAAGAATCCGGGAAAAGGTGGACTAGATTCTGATGGGCCCACGTGCATATACACGTCTGATATCTATTCATTATTGTTTTTATTTTTGAATCGGAAAGAAAATGAAATGTGAAACTGCTGACAGATTATAGACTATAGTTTGGATGACAGTGGGGCGTGGTCGCCCATGTGATTAATTGCACATATTTTAAGAATATCATGAGATAACTTTATTTAATAAAAATATAATAATTTAGATTATTTTAATTCTATTTGTTTAATACCTCATTTAAAAAATTTTAAATTTTATCTTGTTTTAAAAAAATTTTAGTTGATCATTTTATTTTATTTTTAAAAAAATATATATATTTTTCTTAAAAACAAGATAAAATTTAATTTTTTTTGAATGAATCATCAATCAAATCAAATAAAAATGATTTGAGTTATTATATTTTTATTGAATAGAATTCAGATAATGTGGTATTCCTAAAATACATAAGTATTTATTATTAATTGATTATGACTTTTAGTTGCAGCGTGGTCGCGTGGGTGAAATTTGATGGGTCATGTTTTTGCGGTGATAAGATTTTAATAAAAGATTAAGATGTAAAAATATACATTATTTTTTTAAAAGTGTGCCGGACATTAAATATTTTTCTGATAGATAAAAGTGATTATGAACTTTTAAAATTAGTAAAAAAAATACACATTAACAGTTAATTTGACTTTTTTTTTAATTAAAAGTGATGACGCAATGTTGGAGGGACAACTTAAATTAATAAGTTGCTGATTGGGTTAGGAATCAAAGTTGAATAAGAAAATTGTCTGAAAAATTAGATCATATTTAAAAATTAGTGATATAATATATATTATAATGATTTTAGGTTATTATAATTTGGGAATTGGGGATTAAATGAAAAACAAGCTAGGATTAATAAAAACCACCAATTCCCTTGATTTCTATTTTTTTTCAACCCTATCTTGTATTTCATTTAATCCCCAATTATAATAACCTAAAATCATTATAATATATATATATATATATATATATATATATATATATATTACTAATTTTTTATTATGATATAATTTTCCAGACAACTTTCTTATTCAACTTTAATTCCTTGCTCAGGGAACAATTTATTATTCCAAGTTATCTTTCCAACATCCATGTCATCCTTATGCCATCATTTTTAATAATAAAAAGGTAAATTAATGGTTAATGCGCATTTTTACGCTTATTTTAAAAATTTATAGTTACATTTATCCCTAAAAAAATATCTAGTGTTTGATACACTTTTAAAAATATATATATATATTTTTATACCTCAACCTTTTAATAAATATACGCCTTTTTGTGGTGTCATCTTACTAGCTCGCTTAAAAATATTTAGAAAATGAATCTGAATCCATTTAATATGTTTTTTTAACTTGATTAAGGGAGACGCAGCTTAAGATGCAAATGATTTTTGGTTCTCCCAATAAAAGCAACAATTCGAATGGCACGAGCAAAGCGAGAGGGTACGGTCCTCTCTAGGTACGTACAATGTCCGAATGAAGAATAGCATATCAGTGAAGTTGGCGCTTTAAGGGAGGTAAGGTCGTTTACCATGCAAGGTTTATTTTAGTTCTCAATGCAAAATCTCGGTTCATTTTTTCTTTCAAATTTTCATCTTATGAACTAAATTATTCCTATTAACTTCAACTATTAGGGGTTTCTGTTGGAAGTTGCTTTCAATGTATATAATTAAAAAAGTATTATAGATAACCAACACACATTTTTTTTATATATATATTATCATCATTACCTATCTAGACCTAAAATATTTAGAAAGGCTTTACATCACTAAATCAACTCCGTGTTGATAAAAAACACATATTTCTTATAAATAACTTACTATCTTCAATTCTAAATATAAGACCTAATTGATTTTTTTTTGGAAAGATTAAATAAGCTAAAATAATTACTTAATCATATCATATGTTGTATATGATTAAATTATATATTAGTTTATAAGTCAGATAAATTATTTTGTAAAAAAATTGATGAATATAAGCACTTTAAAGTAATTTAATTAACGTCATTAATCTATAAAAAAATCAATTAGGTCTTATATTTATGATCGAAAGTAGTATTTAACTAATTTAATATTTTTTTATAAATTACATATTATAATGACATCCTACGGTACCACATGAAATGTATGTTTTGGGTGACGGTAATGGAATTTTTTATGGGAACAAATATTCTATATGCACCCGCATAGAGCAAACAACGACGAGGAGTGGTTAGGCTCAAATAGTTAAAGAGATTTCTCTTTTGGAGCATTACAATTTAGTATTAAAATTAGCTTTTAGAAGTATTTTCCATACTAGTGATGATGAGTTATTAAAATAGATTAATTAAACATTGTGCTAATTAACAAAGAGATTCATCTTTATAAGTATTATCTAATTTAGAGGCATAGCTTTAATAATAATCAACAGGGCGACATAATTTAAAATTATATTGCAAAACTCTCATTGGATGACGATGAGAAACAACCAAAATCACATTTGCAGCGCAAAACTCTTATAATTATCCATCACATCTTTAACTTCCTTGGTCCATACATTAATTGTATCCTCATTGTATTAAAAAAAAGTAATATAATAATTTACTTGCGTATAGATGAAGCACGGGACTCTAAAATGAAGGGAATTCAAATGCCTCCAGATCCCAATTATTTATATTTAGGGGAAGCATAGACTAAAAATACTTCACGGAAATAAAAGTGCAAGTAGCTAATTTAAATACAGGTAAAATAAAAAGGCTAATTTAAATACATACAACTTGCAAGTAATCAAAGATTAAAAATGTGAGAGCTTACTTGCACCATACACTTGCTCAAGCTGCATGATTGGTATGGAAGGCGTCTTAGTCACGTGTGTTGTAAGAAGAGGAACGCAAATGAACCGATCATTGAATTTGTCTTCACCCCAATAAATTCGTTCCTTGCGGTCCACGCATTAAAAAGATTATCTTAAAAAAAATAATTGAGAGCATTTTCATTCAACGTGGCAAACTCTCTGCCCGCCTAAAAGGTCAATATTGACAATTTAGGCCCCTAATTATTAAAATGTCATTAAAATTAAATTACAAAATGTAATTACCATCTCACCCAAATGAGAGCAGAATTGCAGCTAAAATAACATTCCAACAATTTGACTCCGCTTAAAGACCTAAGCAACAAAATAACAACTAAGCAATCTAGGGGAGTATAATGTCCACATTAGTCTGCCCGGGGTAGCAAAATATCATTCTCACTTTTTTATAAATTATTTTAATAATTTTTTTCTTTTTTAAAATGCTTATCGATTCATCTCCTCACCCTTTTTCTTCCCCATCTTCTGCTAGGCAGTATTGTCCTATAAGGTTCATCACCCACAGCATATTCCAATGTGCAAATCCAATTTTTATTGTTGAGATAATCCCAACAGAGATAATTTAGAAAAAAAAATAGATTAAAATGTAACATACATCTTACATTTATAACCAACACCAACTCCTTAATTACGTCCTACAGAGGGAGTTGTCGTCTTTCCCTGAACTACAACAATCCATCAGTACATTGTGATGATGTTCAATCATCAGTCACCCATACAATATATCATCAGTAATTGCCGCCACTCTATCCTCGTCCGATCATATTATTAGCCGAAGAGCATTTAAAACAAGCATTAACAAGGCATGTAACACGACCATGGCTTCTTTTACGCGGTCCTGCATTCCTGCTTACCTTCCCCTCGCCCCCACCGTCAAGTCTCTGTTGGGCTTGCTTTACTGTGTAATTATCAATTGTATCTGTCAAACAAATAATGGTGTAATTTGCCTCATCAAGCTTCTTGCCCTGGACTCCTACCATTATTGTTAACACCATCAGAAAGCTGAACCCATAGACCTTGATTTCTTTCAACACCATTTTCCCAGGTTTGTTGTCTCACACTTTTATCATTTGTGTCAGCGCCATCCGAAAATTGGGCCCACACACTTCGGCATTTTCCTTCTCCGCTAAATTCTTCCTCGCACCCTGCTACTGTCTTTAGCAGTTCTGATTGTAGCAATGGACAGTTCTCCTTAAGGTACTCGAAACCATCAGATTGCATCACAGCTGCAACAGACAACAAAAATAAAGAAGTGGAATAAGAAATAAATGCTAAGAAATCTGAGGGGCAACACTGGTTTGTTCCTAGATTTCCAAGTTTCTAATAAAAAAGCAAAGTCTCCAAGATGACAAAAGCTACATTCCAGTGGAACATGGGATGCCCAAATTGATGTGTATGCAAAGTCTAGTGATAGTTTGACTGTGAAAGGGGCAGTGAAATGCCAGCCTAAGTGGCGTTAGTGTGCCTAATGCTCTCTGCTATGTAAGTTGCTTCAAATAACTACTTTTGTCTTGCACCAACTTCATTCGCCACTTCCCCTGACCTTAGCTTTCTTAGCACGCCTATTGTATGAGCATAGGACTCGGGTGACGTGGGTTTCTATCACACTGCAGTGCAAGATCAACAATAGAGTTGCCAGTTTTAAAAAATATCACAATAATGCAAACACAGTGCCACTACCTGGGAATACAGAATATGACCACACATTATCCCACAAAAGGAAAGAAAAACAGACAGTCAATTCAATTGCAACACATTGCTTCAAATTTATTTGTACCAATTAATTTTTTTTTTAAAAAAAAAAACTTGTAAAAGCCCCATAATATCAATGCTCCATAACAAGGAAAAGGGGGATACCCCCAACCCCCTCCGGAACACCCCCACCCAAAGAAATTATATTTTTTTTTTAAAAATAAAAAATATCGGGGTGCAGGTTTTTCTTTGATCTATGAACATGACAGACAGGAGATAACACAAGAAATTGAGTTTCTGGTTCCTTAAGTGGCATAGTTGACATGAAAACTTGTTCTCTGAGAACTATGAAGCCTTCTGAGAGGGAAAACTCAGTTTACAGATATATACTGATTAAAGATTGCCACCTCAGCAGCCTTCAAAGACATAATCCAGAAGGAACAAACATCCCAGAATTGAAATGGCCAAGAGAGTTACTGACTAACCGGTTGATCTATTTGCATGATATGCTCCATGTCTTAGTGGGCGTTTCATGTTTTGGTATGACGCTGCTGTTGTGTCATGTTAAGATCCAACAGTCCAATTCATTCAGGTTTGTTAAACTTTAGAAGTCCACCTTGTGCATAACTATGGTACTAGGAAGTTACTAGCCATTAGGAGTCTCTACATGGTCATTAATTAAGTTATAAGAATGAAAATCAGGAGGGGGTGTTACCAAGAATAAAGAAATAAATATGATAGCCTGCTTTTTCACATAAACCTTGACTGGTGGTTATAATGGATTACAGAAGTGAGTTAAGGTAAACATTGGAAGGGGGAAGGGAAATGAAAGCAGTTGAAAGTAGAAACAGGATAATTGGTGCCTCTGCAGTCTTTCTCATCATCTAACACAATTGTTAATTCTTTTTTTTTAATTTTCAGTAACCTACAAATGTAAATTCTGGAATACTAAAGAAATGTAATGAAGTGAAATCATTTAATCATCTACACATATCACCTGTCTTATTATCAGTGAAGTCTTTCTAAACATGCTTAATAGATCTTGATTAGGTGCTCATGAAACAAAAGTATGCTACTAAATTTGGTCGGAAAATCTGGTGATGGTGCTTGGAATTCAAAGGTTAACAATTTCTGTAATCATTGCCCATTAAATTACTGCCACAATGTCACATACCAGCATTATCTACTGGTCAATCAGCTAGAAACACATCATATGCAAACTATCAATACATCTTACACTGCTGAAGAACACAACATAGCCAAAAGGATGCCAAATCTTACATGTTAAGAAATAGTTGAACTTCAAATCTGAAGTTCTACTGCTGGAAAATGAAGCAGGAAAACTTACCAACAAGGTTTTCAGCAGAAAATTTTAGACAAATGGACTTCAGCTCTGTCGCATGATAATGATCAGCAAGGGCCAGTATATAAGAAACAGAATCTACAGACATGTCTTTGCAAAGTACAGACTCGCACATTAGTTTGAGTCTTGGCAAATCATACTTTTCTGCAGCAGCTAACAATTTTGCGGCAAATGAATCAGACACTGATGGCAAGACTGATGATTGTGATATGAAGAGCTCTTCATCGTCTATAAGTGTGTCTTTATAAATAAAGTGAAGCAATGCCTGCCCAACAAAAGAGATCAGGTGGTGTGTGTTTGGATTAGCTTTTGGAGAACATCTTTTATAATTTACAAGGTAAGTATGTGAGAAAAATTTTGTCTCGACTTGCGGAAAAGAGCTTCTGAAACCACGGTTTCAATGTTTGGCAAACACTCGCAAGAAACATCAGATACCGCGCAAATGAAGCTAGGAAAAGATTAAATGAAATGAGAAAGGAAAAGAGGAAATATATTTTTTCTTCAGGTAAGTATTACCTTGAAAACCTTTGGTTCCATGTCAGTAACAACTATCTCTTTACTATCTTCCTCCATCCCGTTGAAAAGTTCACTCTCAAATACAGCAGACCGAGCAGCCAATATAAGCTTATGTGCATGAAACTTTTCCCCAGAAACAGAGAAAATGACATCTGCTTCTTCCTCATTCTCTAATAGCGTGCCAAGATGTGCTCCAATATCAGATTCAGGAACTTGTATGCTGTTTAATTTTGAACAATCTATAGACGAGACTACAACACCAACAGTGCAATTTATCTTCAAGCAGTCATCTTTAAGGAAGGTAGATGCCTCAAGCTGAGCTCGTTTGAAAAACCGTTTATAGCCCCTAATAGAAATGAGAAGTATATCAGGAAAAATTATATTAGCATGAAACGGAACATAACAATGAAACATTGACACGTCAACCTAGCATATGACACGAGGAATTTGATACTGATATACAAAGGAATGATAACGTCAAATGAACAGGTTAATTTAAAAATCTGCCATGAAATCTAAAACTTCATTTTTACCATTGAAATAACTGAACAAGGAGACTCACTCCATATCCCTCGCCCTCAGTGCTTAGAAACATCATTCATTGGTGGTGGCAATACAAATGCATAAGTAAAACATTGAAGAACTCATACATACTTCACACAACTGTATTAAGAGAAAGACAAGGTGCCATTCGTAGAAAACAAACGGCATCATGCCCAAGGAAAACAATAGTTTGAATGAACAAAAAACCCTTAATACAATGAAAGAATCAATACTCAGATAAATTAAAGCTCACCACATGCTGCCTCTGTACTTCAGCGTATAGGGCCCGCTCTCAAGCGAGCGATCGAAGTGGCTATGAACTTTGTGCTTCCCATTTCCGCTTTGGTCCACCAAAGTCAGCTCGAACAATGCTCGTACATCAGTACCCTCGCTCGCAAGCGCAATAAAGACCGAAACATAAGCAGAATTGTCTTCGGGATTCTTGCCATCGGGATAGAAATATATAGCCCACTGGAACCCACCGACCGTGAAATTCTCGCTGGCTAAGTGCTTGCCGACGCCGATCCCTTTGGCAAGAGAGTAGCCTCTGATTACGAAGTTGTGAGAACCATTCACGGTCTCCGTCACCGACCGAGAGCTAGAGGGAGAGACCAAAATGCTCCGGTTCGGCGGGGGCATCACGTTCTTCCTGAATACGGAAAGAAAATCGTGAAAATGAGAACGAGAATGATATTTGATGGATCCCCTACTAGCAAGTTTCCTTTCGTGGATTTTCAGGAAAAGTGAAGGGAAATAAATGCTGCAAATGATGTTGACTAAGTCGAATATATTTTCTTGTGTCTTTCTTTATATTGAATAGCTGTAAAAATTGCAAATGAAGCCAAGATTTTTTACCCGGAGATTGTCGGTGTTTGAAGTTTCACCACAATAGAGAGAATAGACGACCTTGCTTGAACAGGCTCTATGGAATTAATGGAGATGGCGGTTTTCTTGTCCGAAAAACCTTATCCGACTGACGTGCCTTCCATTTAAAAGGCGTCTCTCTCTTTTTTTTCCGCTATATCTTTTTTCTCTCAATTTCTCGGGACAGCCCAGCGAAGTTGCAGCTAATCGCACCCTTAGATCTTCATAGTCAAAAGTCAAAACTGGGATTTTTTTGGTCGGAGTCAAAACTGGAATTGGCGCTTGCACTTTCCGTCGTAATGTATAAGCTAGATAAGAAATGACGGCAATGCATCAACTCTGATACTGTTATTCCGTTAAAAGTAAATTAATGTTTTTTGTTTTTTATTCTTCAAAAATTTAGAATTCTGAAAAAACAAAATCAAAGATCACAAATTAAAAAAGATACAATTGAAGTTCTTAATAAAAAAATTATCAAATAATAATTGAATCAAAATGATTTATTATTATTATTATTATTTTTTGAGTACCATCAAAGGATGCGGATCGGATTGAACCCAGAAGGAAGCACTAAAACCTTATATTTACCACTGCGCTATGAGGCGCTAGGCAAAAAAATTTAATTTAACATAATCAAGAATTCGAACTTTAAGAATAAAAAATATTTCTCATAGGCTTTGTTTGGTTGAGGGTTTTTGGAGGGGAAGTTAGGTGAGGGGAGGGGAGGATTTTTGTCTTTTAGTGGCCACCTCCCCTCCCTCTCAAAACCTTCAAATTTGGGGTTTTTTCTAGGGGAGAGAATATTTATTTCCAACTTTGACTAATTTGCCCATGGCAATTTTTCAAAATTCCGAAACTGCCCTTACTAGTTAAAACCCTTTTTCCCTTTTGCCCATGGGAAAAAAATGTTTTTTTCCCACTTTGTACATGTGAAAACATTAGGAAAGAGATTATATGTTTGTGAAACAAGTGTATATAATTGTTAGAATAATAATTTTATAAATAATAATTATTAATAAATACATTGTAAAAGAATAAGATAAATGTGCAGAAGGGTATTTTTGTCCACATATAATTAACTCCCCTCACCTCCCCTTCTAAACCAAACAAGAAACCTCATCTCCCCTCCCCTCCCCTCCCCTCTTCTTGAACCAAACAAAATTATAACCTCCCCTAACCTAACTTAAATAAACCTCCCCTCCCCTCCCCTCTTCTTGAACCAAACACAGCCATAAGGTCCAACAGAACATAACTGTTAGTTGTACTTGTAGAAATGGCTCGAATTTGGTTTTCTTCAAATTAGTGGCCTCGTGCTTGGCTTGTAATTTTCCTTTATTACCATGAAAACAAAAAACTGACTTGAATTTGGTATGCCATTTCGGCTGGATATGGAGAGGGTCCATTTCCAATGTTCTCAAGAGATATTTCTAAGAAAATTTAGCTAAATTAAATCTGAAAATTGCTAAAATTAAGACAAACTTTAAAATTCAAAATTAAAACAATATAATATTTAATATTTAATACATTAATATATACTAAATCATTGAGAGACATACAAAGGAACTCAGCCAGTTTCATTCGATTTAAACTAAAATTATCCGTTCATAATTAACAGTCTAACTTTTGAGATCTCCCAAGAAAATATATTATGTAGATAATTCAGGCAAAACTGCAGCATTTATCTAATCTACATGTTACTTATAAAATCAATTCTGACTTCCTATCACACAATCACTCGATCTTGTCAGTGTTTCAGCCTAATTCTGAAAAACAAAAAAATGCGTACCAATTAGTAGAACCTTCAACCATAGTCACTACCAACTAAAAACTCGATATCCATTTTCATTTCGTATGTCAGAGGAATCCGATTCACTTTCCTCTGCTCCATCTGAACCTTCGCTTGGAAGGAGCTGTATCCGGTCTGCATGCTCCACAATCCACTTAGTAAATTCTGGAGATGATGCCCATTCTGATAGGGCTTGTCTAGTGGATTCCAGTGTGAAATCATCCCACTCTTTCTTTGTGAACTTCTTTCTGTTGCCTGTCTTGTGGAAAGTTGAATAATAATCCTCTCCTACTCGCGCTCCTGAAGATGGGGGTGACGACATCCCATTCCTATAAGATGGTGATACTATTCCTGAAACAGACAAAAGAATTGTACCACATAATCACCGCAAAGTCGTTTGAAACTCTAAACAAAGAAACATGCTAGACGAGTTCACAAAACCTATTGACTAGATTATAGAATATTAAAGAAACAATTGCATATATTTGGACTTGTAGAAATTCAAGGCAGTTTCATAAAGCAGAGTCACAAAAGATTGAACAGATAAAGCATGGTCCCAGGGATCCGAGAATGCTACACTCAGATGGACCAGAAATGCATGTATATAATTGCAAATTATTACAGTAAAGTAGGGTAATCTCAAGCAGCAACCTCGGCTCAGAGTCAAAACAAACGTCACATTGTTGCTTGAGTTGAGTTGCCTTTATTGTTGCAGGCAATAGTCTTCTTGAGAAGTAAGATCATGCCCTAGCAACCATATTATTTTAAGCAGGTATAAATGGGGGAAAACCAAGAAACAGGTCTCAATTCTAAAAGCAATTTTATTCTGAATTCCATATGCAAAACCAGGCCAAAAACCAAAAAAAGACTAGGGTGCTCGGAGTTCAAGCGGGGACCAGAAATTAGATATCGCTTAATGAGAGAATTTTTCCAGCATGGTAAAGCTTTAGCAAGTTAGAATTAACTTCATGCTTCAGAGCATATATCAAAAAGGTAAATTAGATACTACTTTGGAGTATGGACTGCAGTAATTATATATCAAAAAGGTAAAAACAACAGAACGATACCTTTTACAGGAGAATTCGACCATGCAGACTGAATTTTAGGGCTATTCCACAATTTTTCGTTCGGGGTTGTCTTGCTTAAGAATTCAGCACGACCACGCCCTCTGATCACCTTCCCAGCTTGCCATGATGTATAATTATCCTTCCCTGAAGCTTCATACCTACAAGAAATCATAATGCAAATGTCATATTTTCATGAGGAAAGCGCAAGAAGATTTAACACTGATAGTCAAATACAATGAAAAACAAAGCTTGTCTTACCATCCAAAAAGATGCCTTATAGAAGATATAAGTTTGCAGAAAGCTCCACAAAAAACCAACGCAACAATTGCCAGAGGAGGATCAAGAGTGCTCTGTCAAAGATCACAAAACCAGAATGATTAAGAACAAGCAAATAGCTCAAAGAATAGTGTTCAACAAACCAAAACAACAAGCATGTTGTCTTTGTAAGCAAGAAATTCAGCATCAGCCAAAAACTTAATATATCTACAGACATTGTCCATCAAATAAATGAAGAAAATAAATAAAACAGCTATCAGAGTCTACATCACATAAGAACCAAATTAGAAAAATGTAGGGGCCTTTGATATGTTCTAAATCATGTCATCAAATGAGATTAAAAGCTCTTCAGAGTCAGTATTTTATTTTACAGAAAGAACCCAGTATGATATATAGAAATTTAAATTATATAATAAGCTGATAGCAATGTCTTTATTTGATCATTTATATTTTATACCATACAATTTATATAGAATTCGAAGTCCAACTAGCATAGGAAAGTTTAATTGTAACTTGCACCCACCAACAAAAATATATTCACCTTAAAAAGGTATGCAACAAAAATAAGTCACTCAAAACAATCCAAAATGACAGTGAAATTATCAGATATATGACACGGTGGCACTAAATGTCAATGACAATCATATAGTATATACAAAGAGAATGAATAAAAAGGCAAACCTGCAAAATAAATGTGGCACCGAGGATGCGCATTGCCCATTTCACAAATTGCGCAATGCTAGAGTCCACGCCGCCATCTTTTGAGATAACAAATCTCCTAACAATCCAATAGCCTAATGCAGCTCCAGCCAGGATGATCCCCACTATTACAAAAACTGCAACCTATGAACCAACAAGGGGAGAAAAAAGAGGATCTAAGTAATGATGTGTGTTTCCAGCCCAATAAAAGTTGCCAGCAATTCTAAAAAGATATTTCCCCTAAAACAGAGCCATGGGTCCAAAAGCTACCTCATGGAATTTATGAATAACAATTGCAATGAAAGGGAAATATTACTAATCTAACAGACTGCTACAAAAACACAGCAGATCGAAGATGGAGTTAAATGAACATATACAAATTTCTGATTGCATGGTTTTTAGGGTAAGCCGCAGTGTGTATTTTATTCTATATCTTGATATACACACAGAATACAATTCACAGTGACCTCCTTTAGGCAAGCCATGTGTAGCCCAACACAGAGAATATTCTACACACTGAGTATCTGTACACAAATGATAAAGAACAAACAGACTTGAGAAGTACTAAATGCTAATTCATCCTAAATCAGAAAGAATAAATGTGTCAAATTCCAAATACTGTCATCACTTTAGCAAAGAATTGCACACAAGTTCATCTGGGTCTTGGAAAAAAACAAAAGGAAAAAAGGTTTCAGGTTCTGAAAATGCATATAGAACTCAATCCAGTTGCTTTAATGCAGAACGAAAGATCTTAAACCAAAAAAAAAAAAAAAATCCACAACATTATCCAAGAATCTTACTGGATTATGCATCTCTTCACTCAAACCAAAACTCTGAAGAATTGAGTTAATGAAGACAGAGAAGTGGTGCACAAGGAAGGACCCGGCTCCAAGCTGAAACAACACATAGAAATAACATCAGCACCTTTTTTAAATAATAAGAAATAACATCAATTGTTAATTTTTTTTATTAAACATGAAAACCTGATGGTAATCAGCAAAGGCCAGGAATAAGGTAAACTCACCACTGATCCAGATATGGCAAGGTAAAAGATATTTTTTCTTCCAGCTGGCAACAATTTCATGCCCTGCATTCATGATAAGAACAAGTTAGTAAGCAGATAAATAAAAGAGCGATGTAAACCTAACTGAATGCGACACAACATTAAAGTAGATACCTGAAAAAGAAGGATTATAATAACAAGAAAGACTCCTATAGCCATTGAACTGCTGTAATAAAATGGAACCCAACTGCTAATAATGGGAGCCAACAACAATAGTATGAATCCCACTGCAAGACACACAAGTCGCCATTGGTGAAAATCTGCAGAAAAATACAATGGCATGAGAGCATAGATGGTAAAGAAACTTTATTTTTTTAAAATAAAACAACAACAGCAGATAGGAATATAATAAATAGAGCGCAAAATGTCGAGATAAAGAAACAAACCTTCTTCAAGAGCGGCTACAACAGAACCTGGTATTTCATCAGTGAATCTCACATCAATATATCTTTTTTCATATGGAGACATAACAGCACTCCAGATCCCCTTCTGGACACTTCTAAATTCGGCCTTTTCGCATTGGCACCATCCTAGTGAATTATTCCTGCATGTGATCCGCAAGTGAGAAATGACAATCTTCACAAACTTTGTAATTTGAATTGAGTAGAAGTTAAAAAAAGATTGACTGTGCAAAGAAGACTTGAGAACTGAGAGAGGGGTGGAGAAACAGTGAGTATATAGAGAATAATGCATACAGCATACGCTCTGCACCTACCTGTGGAAACAAACGTGGATCTTGTTATGGAACTTTTCAGGAATTTCAGCTGAGGGAGCCAAAGTAATGCGGAATGAACTCGCATAACTCCAGAGTTTCAATCTTGAGAGTCCATATACATGAACACGTTCACATCTGAATATGTCCTTAGCACCATGAGTATATGTTTTTCCAGAAAGTGGCAATGCGTGGATATTCAAAACTGGACTTTCCAGATCAATTCCTGCAATTGTACCATGCAGAGATTCTTTCACAAAACAATGAGGTGGAAAGGGATATATGACAACAAATTCCTTAATATAGAGAACACACATTGAACAGATTATGTGAATATTTTGGTTTGACTTACAGCTTAGCAAGATATAAAGAATGATGATTCCTATTATTCCCTAAGGAAAAAAAAGGAAGCATGTAGCTCACTAAGTTACAGCATAAAGTCTCTCACAATTAGTATTATGTTAAGACAGCAGATTTTATCTCTTTTGATGATATTACTACTGCCTTTTAAATGATTTGGTTAAAATATGATTTACTATAAGAGAAAACTTATACGTTGTAAAACAAAAAATTCCGGTAGTTCTTGGGTTCAATAAACCCTAAAAACATTGACGAAGCGTGCCAAAAATATGAAATTGAAATGAGGAGAAAGGAGAAACAACGCATATTATCCAACTTTGATGCACTGCTCATTCAAAACAGAAGAAGTCCACACCCCTCATTCCCTCATCCACACCCAAGTCCAAGATAAAGTACTAAATCGAGCGATGTAGCTTGCAGCTCCATTGCTACGATTAACAATATGTTTGATTAAATAATCAGGTAAGCATTTTACTAGCGCATAACCATAACACAGTCCCCAGATATATTTATTTACCTCAAACAACTGGAACTGATATTGGAACATCGAAAGAAGAGTCCAGTGAGATCAATCATACTGAAGAACGGGAGCTCGGCCACGATACAGTCAATCTTTTACTAGACTTATCGATCAATTATTGCATAAAGTTTTGGTTGATTAAAATTAAGGACCCTATACTTAGGAAATAGCTCAGACGTCACTCTGCTTACAAATTACACAAGCATTAAAAATAAAAAATAAATAAAAGACAAAACAACAAAGAAATTTTGCTGAAATCCCCGACCATCCGACAAGGTTGAGACTTCTATCGAGTACAATGTGAAGATAAAGAAACCCTAAGAATCATTTAAAGACCCCATTGTTTCAATTGCCACTCAGCAATCTAACATGCAGCACAGGACATCAAAAACCAAAAAACTTTCATTAAGAAAAACAAGAAGAAAAGCAGGAAACTCACCTCTGACCGCGGTCTCGTCATTGCCAGCTGAAAATGCCGACAAATTGATAAAGACGAAGAACGGAAGAAGAAATAGGCCCATGCCAATAGAGTTCTGCTTTCTTCTGTTCGGGAAGGGAGAGAGAATAAGAATAAGAAATGAACATTAAAATCCCGCGCTCGGTCGCTTCGATTTTCCTTTTAATCGCTTTCGCTGGTTATTAGTTATTTGTGGATCAACATATTTATACACTTTTTTTTATTTTGTCTGAAAGCTTGTAGAGTACGCTAACGTTGCGTTACAAAAAGGCTACACTTCCCTAACGCGTTTGTGACACCCACCCATGAATTAAAAGCCCATTGGGCCGGTGAGAAAATACAGCAGTTCTCATAATCCACGTGCCTGACCCATCGCCAACAGCCCAGACGTCATTTTTATAATTTGTAATTATAATTATTTAAATGAATTGAATGCAAACAATAATATCCCATAATTTTCACCTGAATTATAGACCATAATTAAAAAATATATACATTTTATCGTGCATTTATTTGAGCAAAAAAATCATACATCATATTTAAAAAATGTAAATAACTTTATGGATGTGATTTGCTAATGAATATTTCAATATAAAAGGGTTAAATCGGTGTGGTAGTACGCTACCATCAAATATATAATTTAGTGAAAATTAATCTTTTATTTCTTCAATTTTTAACTCAAGCTATAATTTAGTTCATCAATTATAACTCAGTACCGATTCAATCTCTAATTTTTAACTCAATTAAAATTTAGTCTATTATTTTTTTTCTATTTAATAAACTAGTCCTAGATGGCAAAAGAGGTTGCTGACATAGACAAGAAAAGGTTGATATGGCTTCCAAATAAGTAGCGGGGATCCCAATCTCTTCAACTCGACGGGAGAAACTCCACCGGCAACAAACCAAAGAGAAGCGGTGTCACAAATAGCTTTCTTTGTCCCCCCCGGAGCTGGGACGGGAAAAAAGGCAATTTATTTAACAGAATGATAAAAGGATACATACATAACAAGGGTAACAGAAAAGACGCACGCTAACACAACACTTTGAAACATATAAAACGTGAGGCTGCAATCAAAAGACAGTAAGTTTTACAAAGACCAATCAAAGTTTGAGTCCCATCTCCAACCAATTACTACACTACCAAAGCAAACACGGTTTGAAATTCTAAAAAGGAGTAAATACTACTTGATAATATTGATAAAATAAATGATATAAGAGAATAGTACTACGAACCACTAATTCACATTAGGGATTCATGACGTCTACAGTTATTGAAAAGGGTCTCTAAATAACTATGTTGAGAAAAAGTGGCCCTATAAATTAAAGGTAGAGCATATTGAACACTTTGATGGAATAATGTTGGGAAGAAAAGTTGACTAGAGATAACAAACTTCCTGAGATAAAACAAAATATACACACAAAAACACAATAAACAAGCAAACAAACCTAAGAGATATAACACTAATGTAAGAAAAGAATATCAAAAAAAGAGCAATAGAGGATTTATTAGACTGGCCAAAAACCCAAACTTGACTTGGCTTCCTACTCCAAAGCCAAATCCAAAGCCCTAGCAGGACGTAGAAGACCAGACCAAATGTTTTTGACACAAGAAACCAGAGGAGCAACCCCAACAAAGCAACACATGGGACAAAAGCAAAGAGGCAACAGATGTTAAAGGGGAAATGGAATAATTCAATGGAGAAAAAGGAAAAAGAAAAGAGTTGGTGAAGAGGGCGTGAGGATTTAAGGCGGTGGGAAAATGAAATAGAAAAACAGGGGACGAGGCAAACGAAACGAAAGAAGAAAGTGATAGAGGCGAACAAGGTGGAGAAAGAAGGATGAAAAAACAGAACCCGAAGGAAGACACCAGAGCGGATAGGGATGACGGAGAAACAACCTCCAAGCGAAAAGGATGATTGGAGAGACAAGGATCCCAGACGGAAAGAGGAGGGATGCGAAAGCGTCACAAGGACGCCGGAAAGCGCTAACAAATCGCCGGAAAAGTGCCAAACAGGCACCGGGAAGCACCACACAGGCGCCGACTAGAGAACCTGAGAGAGAGGCACCGACTTTCTCCTACTTGATGGTAATTGGTCACAAATAGCTTTCAATATCAAACCACCAAGAGGCAAAGAGGTAACGTACTGCTATTCTAGACTAGATTATCCCGTTGAATGGGTTCAAAAGTTAACCGATACAAGAAAGGCCTTACAAATAAATGTATGGTCTGTATAGGTGTAAAACCTATAAATACCGATATGGGCAACTATAGAAATAACCTCACCGCCAAGATCCCTACGTTGAAACAACTCGGATTCCTTCCGTCATATAGTTCCAACATGTTCTATATTTTATTCATCCTATAACTCTGTTTTTTTTTTTTTGGTTAATACATCTTAAAGGGCACCACGTTGAATGAAAATTTATATGAAAAGGTTTTGAAGATTGAAAGTGGCAAGGCAAGAACGATGTCCCCGTGAAGGAATCAATTCATTTCAATCACCACTGTCTGTCCATTTGATCTCATGACTCAACAAAACACGACATTCAGATGCCAACATTTACCCAGTCAAATCCTTTCTTTAAAAGAGAATCTTTTTATTTGAGGAACTGTTTGAAATTTTTTCCAGAATTCCACAACCAATACTTGAATTCAGGTTGATCTGATGTTAAAATTGTTTGTGATGCCGATCTGCTTCTCGTCAATTTGTTGCCGGTGGAATTTTCTCCACGGAGCTGAAAAGAGTGAGATCCCAGCCGCGCTTGTTTGGAAGCCACATCAGCTGTTTTTTTGGGTGTCAGCAACTTCTTTTGCCATCGAGGACTAGTTTATTAAATAAATAAATAAATAAAAACATAAGGGGCTAAGTTTTAACTGAAATAAAAGTTCAAGAACTAGCTGAGCCAGGAATTAAGTCATAACTAAGTTAAAAATTAAAAGATCAAAAAATTAATTTTTCCTATAATTTAATGAAAAATTATTGTTGTTATTAATTATATATCTTTTTTTTTTTGCCAACAATTAATTACATATTCTTTGTATCTAATTATATGAAAATTCGATATTGTAAAATAATGTTTTCTCTCTGTTTTTTTTACAATATTTCTTGTAATGGGAAAATTGGAGGAAAAAAAGTGTCATGAGGGATGTATTATTAAAATAGATCAATGTACAAAAAACTCCGCCATTTACATTCGATTCAAACTAAAATTATCCTTTTATAATAAACATTGTGTTAACAAATTTGAGATCTCACAGGAGAAAATACAAAGTAGAAAATTTAAGCAAAACTGCACCATTTATCTAATCTACATGTTACTTACAAAATCAATTCTGACTTCCTATCACAGTAGTACTCGATCTTGTCACTACTTCCACCTAATCCTGAAAAATAAAAAATGCGGACCAATTCGTAGAACCTTCACCTACAACCATAGTCCCTACCAAGTACCAACTAAAAATTCGATATCCATTTTCACATCCTATTCACTTTCCACTGTTCCATCGGAATCCTCGCTTGGAAGGGCGTGAATCCGATCAGCAAGCTCAGTTATCCACTTAATAAATTCTGGAGATGATGCCCATTCTGATAGGGCTTGTCTAGTGGATTCCCGTGTGAACTTCTTTCTGTTGCCTGTCTTGTGGAAAGTTGAATAATAATCTCCTCCTCCTTGCGCTCCAGAAGATGGGGGTGACCACATCCCATTCCTATAAGATGGTGATACTACGCCTGAAACAGACAAAAGAATTGTACCACACATCACGGCAAAGTCGTTTGAAAATCTAAACAAAGAAACGTGCTAGACGAGTTCACAAAACCTATTGGCTACATTGTAGGATATAAAAGAAACAATTGCATAGGTTTGGACTAGGAGAAATTCAAGGCAGTCTCAGAAAGAAGAGTCACAAAAGATTGGACAGATAAAGCATTGTTCCAGGGATCACAAAATGCTACACTCAGACGGACCAGAAATGCATGTATATAATTGCAAACTATTACAGCAAAGTAGGTAATCTCAAGCAACAACCTCGGGTAAGAGTCAAAACAAACGCCAAATTGCTGCTTGAGTTCCCTCTATTGTTGTAGGCAATAGTCTTTTTGAGAAGTAAGAAGTAAGATCACGCCCTACTAACCATATTATTTTAAGCAGGCATATCAACAAAAAAGTCTTATTCCATTAGGTAAGGTCGGCTACATGGATTGCACGACGTCATTATACTCTATCGAAAATCAGATCTTTGGATATATTATTAACCAAAAGATCTCGCTCTATAACCTCATTGAGTGTTCGTTTTGATCTTCCTTAGCCTCTTTTTAGAGAATTCCATGCTGTTTGATTAACCATCTTCACTGACGCACTCAATGGTTTTTTTTTAATATGTCCAAATCACCTCAAACAATTTTCTCCCTAATAGGTGCCACTCTAACTCGTTCGCATATATCATTACGAATCTTATCTTTTCTTGTAAGACCACACATCTATCCTAACATCCCCATCTCAACTACCTCAACTTTATATTCATGTTGTCCCTTTAAAGCTCAATATTTATTATCATATAGTATTGCTGGTCTTAACAAAGCAGTGTCTAATTTACCTTTTGATATATGCTCTAAAGCATGAAGCTAATTCTAACTTGCTAAAGCCTTACCGTGGTGGAAAAGTTCCCCTATTAAGGATTATCTAATTTCTAGTCCATACTTGAGCTCGGAGCACCCTGCTGGTCTTTTTTTTCCCCCTTTTTTGGTTTTTGTCCTTTTATAGTCTTCCATATGGAATTCAGAATAAAATTGCTGTTAAAATTAATATTTGAGGAGAAGGACTCTAGAGTCAAAGAGTTTTCATCTGAGTAGGAGTAAAATTGAATATATGCATTATAATTTTGATAAGAGACAAGTTAGAAATAAAGTGGAAGTTAAATTAGGAGGGCAAGTCATTCCACAAGTGACAAGATTTAGATATTTGAAATTATTTATATAATATGATGTTGAAATTAAAGGAGATGCTAATCATAGAATTCAATATAAAAGGACAAAAACCCAGATATAAAGGCTAGCTGACGAAAGGAAACAACAGGTCTCAATTTTAACAGCAATTTTATTCTGAATTCCTTACGGAAAACTATAAAAGGACAAAAACCCAAAAAAAAAAACCGGTAGGGTGCTCCAAGTTCTCAAGTGAAGACCAGAAATTAGATATTGCTTAATGGGAGAACCTTTCCATCACGGTAAAGCTTTAGCAAGTTAGAATTAACTTCATGCTTTAGAGCATATATCAAAAGGTAAATTAGACACTGTTTTGGAGTATTGTTAGAACCTGACCCAGAAAATAACAGATAAAGAACTGAAGAAATAAAAATATATCAGAAGCTCTAGCAAGAATCTCACTATTCTTACTAATAGCCAAGGAGAATCTCCCAAAGTGTTTACTCTGTAATAATTTGACGATTTCATTGCTCAGGGCCAATGGCCTATTTATAGCAAAAATTACAGAGATATTTTAATAAAATAAATGCTGGAATGAAAATAATGGCCGAATATTCAAAAAAATAATAACAGGATAACAAAGAATGATGTTAGACTCCTATTTCCTCTCTAGCACGTTTACTTCTTGAACAGGTCAGCAGAGGACTGTTTGAGGCGTTATCAGATATGGACTGCAGTAATTACATATCAAAAAGGTAAAAACAACATAATACCTTTTACAGGAGAATTCGACCATGCGGACTGAATTTTAGGGCTATTCCACAATTTTCCGTTCGGTGCTGTCTTGCTCAAGAATTCAGCACTACCACGCTCTCCTCTCACCTTCCCAGCTTGCCATGATGTATAATTATCTTTCCCTGAAGTTTCATACCTACACGAAATCATAATGCCAAAATCATATTTTGATGAGGGAAGCGTAAGAAGGTTTAACACTGATAGTCAATTACAATGAAAAGCCAAAGCTTGTCAAGCCAGACAACCATACAGACTCTAGGTAAGTTTCCTTAAGATCTAAATAGAAAACTCACTCAAGTCCCTAAAATGGGATTTTGGCCTACAGAATCTATAGAGTCAGAAACAGATAAAAAGCATCAGAGAATTTTAGAAAACAGTTATCACAAGTCTTGATAACCACAACATATAATGTTTTGGAAGAATCCACCTCGTATTTTCAAAAGCAGAGGAATTTATGTGCTTGAAGAGCAGGATGAAAAACTCTCCAGGTGTGCAGGTTGAATTGATTTTTTTTCTTTTTCCTTTCTTTTTTTTTTTTTTTTGGTTGTGAAATGGTTGAATATAACTCATTGCAAACAAGATAACTATTACAGGTAAAATGATTTAACATAAACAAAAACAAGGCAGCGGAAATTACAAATATAGTTAAACTTGCCAGCCATAATGACGCCTTATAGAAGATATAAGTTTGCAAAAAGCTCCACTTAAACCCAACGCTCCAATTGCCAGAGGAGGATCAAGAGTGCTCTGTCAAAGAACGGAAAACCAGAATGACTAAGAACAAGTAAATAGCCCAAAGAACAGTGGTCAACAAACCAAAACAACAAACATGTTGAGTTTGTAAGCAAAAAAATCAGCACCAGCAAAAAATTCAATAGATCCTACAGACATTTTCCGTCATATAAATCAAGAAAATAAATAAAACGGATTTCAGAGCCTGCATCAGATAAAAACCAATTAGAAAACGTACGAGGCTTCGATATGATATAAATCATGGCATCAAATAAGATAAAAAGCTCTTCAGAGTCAGTGTTTTATTTTATAAAAAGAACCCAGTATCAGATATAGAAATTTAAATTATATAATAAGCTGGTAGCAGTGTCTTTATGATAGGAAACAGCGTCCTCTTTTGGTTTAATCTAGGAAGAAGCGCTGTATTCCTACATTGGGCAGTCAGATATTTTAATATTTATGTTTTAAGTTAATTGTGTGTCCTTGTGGTTGTTATTATGTCAGTTACTATATGTTTGAGACAGTTATATGTGTGTAGAACTGAGTGGTTATTTTCAGTTGTGTCTTAGACTATAAATACTAATTATGTATTGTGTCATTGGCATCAATGAAAGTATTATTCAGTAACTATCTCTCTCTCAATAGAGAATTGCAGATTCTGGTTCTAGATCTCTCTTCTTTTCCTCTTATATCTACTCTTCTTCCCTTATTTCTCTCATCCTCTTCATTGAATCTAACACTTTATTTGATCATTTATACCATACAATTTATGCAAGATTTGAACTCCAACTAGCATAGCAAGTTTCATTGTAACTTGTACCCCCCAACAAAAATATGTTCATCTTGAAAAGGTATGCAACAAAAATAAGTCACTCAAGGCAATCCAAAATGATAGTGAAATTATCAGATATGTGACTCGGTGGCACTAAATGTCAACGACAGTCAAAACTATATACCAAGAGAATGTATAAAAAGGCAAACCTGCAAAATAAATGTGGCACCGAGGATGCGCATTGCCCATTTCACAAATTGAGCAATGCTAGAGTCCACGCCGCCATCTTTTGAGATAACAAATCTCCTAACAATCCAATAGCCTAATGCAGCTCCAGCCAGGATGATCCCCACTATTACAAAAACTGCAACCTGTGAACCAACAAGGGGAGAAAAAGGAGGATGTAAATAATGTGTGTTTCCAGCCCAATAAAAGTTGCCAGCAATTCTAAAAAGATATTTCCCCTAAAACAGAGCCATGGGGTCCAAAAGCTACCTCATGGAATTTATGAATAACAATTGCAATGAAAGGGAGATATAACTAATTTAACTGACTGCTACAAAAACACAGCAGATCGAAAATGGAGTTAAACGAACATATACAAATTTCTGATTGCATGGTTTTTAGGGTAAGCCGCAGTGTGTATTTTATTCTATATCAAGATATACACACATAATACAATTCACAGTGACCTCCTTTAGGCAAGCCATGTGTAGCCCAACACAGAGAATATTCTACACACTGAGTATCTGTACACAAATGATAAAGAACAAACAGACTTGAGAAGTACTAAATGCTAATTCATCCTAAATCAGAAAGAATAAATGTGTCAAATTCCAAATACTGTCATCACTTCAGCAAAGAATTGCACACAAGTTCATCTGGGTCTTGGAAAAAAAACAAAAGGAAAAAAGGTTTCAGGTTCTGAAAATGCTTAGAGAACTCAATCCAGTTGCTTTAATGCAGAACGAAAGATCTTAAACCAACAAAAAAAAAATCCACAACATTATCCAAGAATCTTACTGGATTATGCATCTCTTCACTCAAACCAAAACTCTGAAGAATTGAATTAATGAAGACAGAGAAGTGGTGCACAAGGAAGGACCCGGCTCCAAGCTGAAACAACACATAGAAATAACATCAGCACCTTTTTTAAATAATAAGAAATGACATCAATTGTTAATTTTTTTTATTAAACATGAAAACCTGCTGGTAATCAGCAAAGGCCAGGAATAAGGTAAACTCACCACTGATCCAGATATGGCAAGGTAAAAGATATTTTTTCTTCCAGTTGGCAACAATTTCATGCCCTGCATTCATGATAAGAACAAGTTAGTAAGCAGATAAATAAAAGAGCGATGTAAACCTAACTGAATGCGACATAACATTAAAGTAGATACCTGAAAAAGAAGGATTATAATAACAAGAAAGACTCCTATAGCCATTGAACTGCTGTAATAAAATGGAACCCAACTGCTAATAATGGGAGCCAACAACAATAGTATGAATCCCACTGCAAGACACACAAGTCGCCATTGGTGAAAATCTGCAGAAAAATACAATGGCATGAGAGCATAGATGGTAAAGAAACTTTATTTTTTTAAAATAAAACAACAGCAGCAAATAGGAATATAATAAATAGAGCGCAAAATGTCGAGATAAAGAAACAAACCTTCTTCAAGAGCGGCTACAACAGAACCTGGTATTTCATCAGTGAATCTCACATCAATATATCTTTTCTCATATGGAGACATAACGGCACTCCAGATCCCCTTCTGGACACTTCTAAATTTGGCCTTTTCACATTGGCACCGTCCAAGTGAATTATTCCTGCATGTGATCCACAAGTGAGAAATGACAATCTTCACAAACTTTGTAATTTGAAGCCTTTTTTTTTTTTGGCCAAAAATTTGAGGCTAATTGAGTAGAAGTGAAAAAAGGCTGACTGCGCCAAACAGACTTGAGAACTGAGAGGGTGGAGAAACAGTGAGTATATTGAGAATAATGCGTGCAGCATGCACTGTGCAGCTACCTGTGGAAACAAACATGGATCTTGTTATGGAACTTTTCAGGAATTTCAGCTGAGAGAGCCAAAGCAATGCGGAATGAACTCGCATAACTCCTGAGTTTTAATCTTGAGAGTCCATATACATGAACACGTTCACATCTGAATATGTCCTTAGCACCACGAGTAAATGTTTTTCCAGCAAGTGGCAATGCGTGGATATTCAAAACTGGGCTTTCAAGATCAATTCCTGCAATTGTAACATACAAAGAGTCTTTAACAACACGATGAGGTGGAAAGGGATATATGACAACAAAATCCTTAATAAAGAGAACATACACTAAACAGATTATGTGAATATTTTGTTTGACTTGCAGCTTAGCCAGGTATAAAGATTGTTGATTTCTATTATTCCCTAAGGGAGAAAAAAGCACGTAGCTCACTCAGTTACAGCATAAAGTGTTGGATCTTCGTAATTTGGACTAGATAAATATAGAAAAGAAGAGAGAGTTAGAAAGAAGATGAGAGAAGTCAAAAACCAGAAAGAGCAATAAGAAGAATAGAGGGTTGAAGACAGGAGAGAGTAAGAGTCGAGAGAAGAGAGAAGAAGGAGAAATTCCCTGAATAGTGCACTGGAATCTTATTCAATCATAAATCTGTCTGATACAATACAATACAATAGAGCTCTCTATACAAGCAATTGAATGATAACTAACTAACGGCTATAATTCTAACACTACCACCTACTTCTAACGGCTACTTTAATAACTAACCTAACTAACTAACATTTATATTCAAATTACAATAACATAACAATACCCCTGTGAAGAGATCCTTGCCCTCAAGGATCTGGGATTACGAAGCCTGGAACTTTTTGCTGGAAGGTATAAAGCAGCATCCATGATTATTCTTCATCTGGGAGTCCCTTCCATTGCACCAGCACTTCAATAACCAATTTTCTTCTTCACCTGGTAGTTCTTCTGTTCAAAATTCTTTCAGGCTCAAATGTAGAAGGTAGTTCAGGAAAATGAGGGGGTGGATGGTGCTGGTGAACCTTAGGATCAGGGCATAGCTTCAAGAGAGAGACATGGAAAGTTGGGTGGATCCTTGAACCAGGAGGAAGCTCCACTCTGTAAGCAAGCAGGCCTATTTTTTCCAGGACTTTGTAGGGCCCAAAGTATCTTGGTGTGAGTTTCAGTAAGCCCCCAGAGGCTGCTGAAATCTGCCTGCAGGGTTGTAGTTTAAGAAAATACCCCTTGCCCCACAGCAAACTCCCTATCAGTCCTATGTAGGTTAGCCCTTTGCTTCATCATAGTTGCTGCCCGGTGGAGATGGTGCTTCAGTAACCCCATCATTTCTTTCCTTGCTGTAATTCAGACTAGATGAATATAGAAAAGAAGAGAGAGTTAGAAAGAAGATGAGAGAAGTAGAAAACCAGAAAGAGAGATGAGAAGAATAGAGGGTTGAAGACAAGAAGAGAGAGTAAGAGACGAGAGGAGAAGAGAGGAGGAGAAGGAGAAATTCCCTGAATAGTGCACTGGAATCTTATTTAATCATAAATTTGTTTGATACAATACAATAGAGCTCTATATACAAGCAATTGAATGATAACTAACTAATGGCTATAATTCTAACACTACCACCTACTCCTAACGGCTACTTTAATAACTAACCTAACTAACTAACATTTATATTAGAATTACAATAAAATAACATAAAGTCTTTCACAATTAGTATTATGTTAAGATAGCAGATTTTATCCCTCTTTGATAATATTACGGATAACTCTTAAATGATTTGGTTAAAATCTGATTTACAATAAGAGGAAATTTATACGTTGTAAAACAAATAAATTCAGGTAGTTCTTAGGTTCAATAAACCCTAAAAACATTGACGAAGCATGCTAAAAATATGAAATTGAAATGAGAAGAAACAACGCGTATTCTCCAACTTTGATGCACTGCTCATTCAAAATAGAATATGATGATTAACAAACACAACCCTCATTCCCTCATCCCCACCCAAGTCCGAGATAAAATACTAAATCGAGAGATGTAGCTTACAGCTCCATTGCTACCATTAACAATAGGTTTGATTATATAATCAGGTAACCAATTTACTAGCGCATTACGAGAACACGATCCCCAGATATATTTATTTACCTCAAACAACTAGAACGGATATTGGAGCATCGAAAGAAGAGTCCAGTGAGATCAATCATACTGAAAAACGGGAGCTCGACTACAATACCGTCAGTCTTCTACTAGACTTACCAATCAACTATTGCAAAGAATCTTGGTTGATTAAAATTAAAGAAAGGCCCTATACTTGGAAAATAGCTCACGCCCTCACTCTGCTTACAAAACACACAAGCATTAAAAATCAAAAATAAATAAAAGACATAACAAAACAAAAAATCATTCAAATCCCCAACCATCCGTCAAAGTTGAGACTTCTATCGAACGCAATGCGAAGATAAAGAAACCCTAAGAATCATTAAAAGACCCCATTGTGTCAATTGCCACTCAGCAGTCTAAAACGCAGCACATGACATCAAAACCACAAAAGAAAGGAAGGAAACTTACCTCTGAGCTCGGTCTCGCGACTGCCAGCTGAAAATGCCGACCATTTGATAAAGACAAAAAACAGAAGAAGCAATATCCCCATGCCTCTGAGTTAAGGGGGAAAAAAAGAAATGAATATTAAAATCCCGCGCTGTGACGTTTCGATTTTCGTTTTAATCGAGGTCGCTGGTTATTTGTGGAACGCCAAATTGATGTACTAGTGGTACTTTTTCTTTTTTTTTTTTGATATAGCTGGGCTTATTTTATAAGCCCGATTTACATAAATTAAAATAAAACTCCTCCATATATTTAATTCGTAAATTATAAAAGCTATTTCATATTCTGTAAATCATGATTTATAAGCACTTATAGAGCTTCCATAAGTTATTCCAAACATACAAATATCTAAAAGCTTGTAGAGTACGCTATTGTTAAACAAATAGGCTCTTTGATTCGATCACATTATATTCTTCAGTGTAATGTAATGCGATGTAATGGTAATGTAGTGTAATATTAATTATAGGGTTAGTGTTTGGTTTGATTTTTAAACAAAGTGTAATGAGTTATTATTTTAACAATTATTT
The DNA here is from genome assembly GCA_037074505.1 of Albizia julibrissin. NCBI lineage: Eukaryota > Viridiplantae > Streptophyta > Magnoliopsida > Fabales > Fabaceae > Albizia > Albizia julibrissin. Next base: position 48,209,445 of record CM073479.1, on the reverse strand, counting down.
AAAATTAATATATCACACAAAGTTTATTTTACCCTTACTATAATCTTTATAAAAAAAATTAGTTAAGAGTCATCGCGCTACCTCATCATAACTGTCACACTATCTCGCCAAGGATCGTCAAATGGCGATGGTTGTGGTAGTGGAAGATGGTAAAACAATGTTATGGCGACGGTAAAAGGTGGTGATAGCAACAACAGTAGAGGAGGAGGTAATGACGACAATAATAGGGGTGACTATGGTTGAGATGGAAAAGGAGGATGTAGTGACGGTGATGGTAGAGGAGGAGGTAGTGGTGGCTACAGCGACAACGGCAGTAGAGGAGGAGGTCATGATGGCGGGCAATGGTATTGATAAACATAGTGATGACAAGGTTTAGCCGAGGAGGTGGAGGTCATCGTGGCAATGACAACGGTAAATGTGGCGGTGAAGGAGGAGGTAGTATGGGCAACGGCGGGTGGCGACAGCGGTAGAGGAGGAGGAGGTGGCGGGGGGCGGCGGTGGTGGAGGCAATAGGTGGAGGTGACAACAGTGGAGGAGGAGGAGGCAGTGGTGTAATGTGGCTTACTAATTGAAACTAAAGAGTAAATTAAATTTTTTGAAATATGCAATGAGATGATAATGAGGATTCATAGGGGAGGAGATATGAATGAGGATTGCCAATTTTTTTGTAATCATAATTATCATGGGAAACTCTATTACAATCAGGGTTATCAGACCCGGACCGGGAACCGGTAAACCGGTTCGGGTCAATTTTTTTATTTAAAAATAATAATAAATTGTTTTAAAATTTTTTCTTTAGAATTTCATACTAATAAGCTTAACATTTTTAATTTTTCACCGGTTTGACCCATTGATCCTTGACCCAGTACTCCGACCGGTTCAGTGGCCAGTTTAGGTTTGATAACCTTGATTACAATGCTAAAGAGCAACTAAGCACTTTTCTCTTATTAATACAATCATAATTATCATTGCAGGCATACATTGAAATTGAATCAAACGGGCTGTATAGGCTATTCTTTAACGCATGAATTGTGATACCCACCACTCCAATGGAAAGCCCATTGGGCCCTCGAGAAAACCCAATAGTTCCCATAATCCACGTGGCCTGACACATCGCCAACAAACCACAAGATCATTTCTATTATTTAAATTTATAATTATAATTATTTAAATGAATTGAAAGACCAACAATAATATCCCATGATTTTTTTACCTGAATTATAGACCATAATTTAAATAATTTATAGACTTTATCATACATCATATTTAAAAAATTCAAATAACCTATTGATGTTATTTGCTAATAAATATGCCAACATAAGGGGTTAAAATTGGTTTGTTACGCCTACAATCAAATATATAATTTAATGAAAAAATATTATTATTAATTATATATATTTCGTATCTAAAAAATATAATTAATTATACGAAAATTCTATATTGTAAAAGAATGTTGTGCCTTCTCTTGATACAATATTTTTAGTCCCAGGATAAATTAGGGGAAAGTCCCACGTTTAAAAATCTTTTAGTACGACTATGAAGGACTTGAACTAGAGCATGTAAAATTTAGAGAGTGTTGGTATTATGTGTACATAAAAACTTATTAATTCCTTCTCACTGATAAATTTATTAAGAAGGGCCAATTTTTTCTTTTAAAAATATGGTTTTTTTTAAAACAAAACTTACATGCTTGATGGTAATACTAATATCTGAATCTAAAATGGAAAAAAAAAAAATTCTTAAAATTACGTTTTTTTAATTATAGAAAATGAAACAGAAAAAGAAAAGATATTTTAGTAGCCGAAGCCGGGAAAGAGGATATGCTGCGTTGCCCCATCCAAAGAAGCTCGCAGTTCCAACTGCTAGGCTCACTCTGGCTAACCCCTATTGAGCTTGAGTTCGTTGTTCATCTTTCCGTAACAGTTTAGAGTGCTGAATTTAATTTTGAGTTATTCTCCAAATGCTTAACTGAAACGAACGCTTTACTCCTCTCGAATATTTGTCATTCCTTTTGGTTTCTCATTCTATTATATGGGAACTCTCACAAGTTGTAGCTTTATACCTTTGAATTACAAATTCCGTTCCAACCCTGTTCGACGCGCTTTCAGGGAGGGAATTCAATACCATCAGCTGAGCAGATCGAGGGGTTCGTGTTATTTTTGCGGAGAAAGATCAAAATTTGGGAGTTATATTGATTTTAGTAGGTTTACGTGCTTTAGTAGTAATAACGACACTAATAATGAAGGGGAAAGCGGTAGTAATGCGACGAAGGATTCTAATTTGACGACCACACTGGCTGAAGGGGATGAGGAGAGAAATGATAATGGCTTCAATCCTGAGAAATCAAGGTCCCCACCGGCTTCCTCAAGGGTACTCAACTCTCTGTTTCTCTGTTTTCTGTTTTCTATTTTTTGGTCCTTCAACGTATTCTGACTGCTTCATGCTGCTGTAAACGGCATGAAATGCTTGCATCTTTCTCCAATTTAATGGGATGGACATATATTAAGAGGAAGTCGAGACAATACACATGTTATGTTAGAATACATGTAAAACCATTTTTATCTGCCGAGCGCAAAATGATGATGGGTGTCCAGGTGATAAATTTATGGGAAAATTTTGTAGTTACCTCTCCTCAATAATCTGGGCACCAATATTTTGTTCATCGTTAATAACGCTTGCCTAAGTTTTTTGTTTCATTTTACTACTTGATTTAAGTTGACTAATATGAATTCAAATAAAGGAAAGGTTCTTTAATGAAGGAACCTTGTGCTTCTCAATGCCTGCTCTACTTGTCTGCTATTGTTAGTTTGATTTTCTATCTCACGAGTTATCTGTTCTATGATGCACGTGCACAGAAAGCCCCTCTGATAAATATTTTCTGTGGAGGCATATTCTGTGCATGTGAATTGTCAGTTATCGTTCCTGATTCTTATGTTTCTTTATTTCGCTTCTTCAGTCATCCTTATCCTCAGTGGGACCAACATACAACAATTTTCAAGTTGATTCTTTCAAACTCATGGAACTCCTTGGACCTGAGAAGGTTGATCCTGCTGATGTAAAGCTGATTAAGGATAAGCTTTTTGGTTATACAACTTTTTGGTTGACCAAAGAGGAGCCTTTTGGTGACCTTGGAGAGGGTATTATTTTCCTTGGAAATTTAAGAGGAAAGAGAGAGGATGTATTTGCCAAGCTTCAAAGTCAGCTAGTTGAGGTCACAGGTGATAAGTACAACCTTTTTATGGTGGAAGAACCTGATTCAGACAGTCCCGATCCACGTGGTGGGCCACGTGTCAGCTTTGGTTTGCTGCGGAAGGAAGTTTCAGATCCAGGGCCAACAACACTTTGGCAATATGTGATTGCTTTGTTGTTGTTCCTTCTCACCATTGGTTCCTCAGTGGAGCTTGGAATTGCTTCTCAGGTAGGCTGGTTACTGGTTCTCTTTTAGCATCAGGTGTTGATCGGTAAATGTTGGTGAAAAAATCACTATGTCTCAAACGTTTCTAAATTTCGTTTGCCACATCAATATTGTCTACCCAACATCTTCTGTTATTTAAAACTGTTTTGTTGATTTTATGTTTTTTATTCATCAGATAAATAGACTGCCTCCAGAGGTTGTAAAATACTTCACAGATCCCAATGCTATTGAACCCCCTGATATGGAGCTACTATTCCCCTTTGTTGAGTCAGCTTTGCCTGTAGCATATGGTGTCTTGGGAGTTCTGCTTTTTCATGTAAGCATTAGCTCTCATCATTTGCTGGATTTTGGTTATATAATTGCATTTCACTGAAATATCTGTCAGCAATAACAGAACTTGGAGTTAGTTTCTATCAGACCGTTGTCTGATTTACCCTTACTTCATCATAGAAATATATAACTTGGCTGATGCAATTAACTTCGTCATAGAAATGGATAACTTGGCTGATGCGATTAACTTACTACTTATCACTGTCCACTTTGGCTAGTATACTTCATATGTTGTGCATATAAGTTGTTTGGTGGTTCTTTGATTAAGATGAGATCCAACCTGATTTGGAGCAAACAAATTACATTATGTTGTCTGTGCAGCTGTTGTTTGGGATTAGACAATAACTGACCAAAAGTACTCTGATCACTTGGCCTGATACTCTTCCTTACATGAATTTGATTAGGAAATCAAAATCTTTTCCCATAAATCTGCCTCTGATGTAATTATGAAACCAGCGTTCCTTTCACATTTGCTGACCAACTGATGAAAATTGTGTTAGTAATCAATAGTTTATTGAGTTAGTTTGTGGATTCCAAAGATCCATTTTCCCATTTTACCCGAGATACAAGCCCTTAGTCTCAGGCCAGCTACATCTTTAGTATTTTTAAATTTTCATGCCAAGCTTATTAATTCTATTTGAATTAATCTACTTTCTGTAAAATATCACTAAGTTTTTCAAGTTCCCAGTTATATTCCTGGATTCTTTGGATGTCTACCTAATTGATTTGGCTATATGCAGGAAGTTGGACACTTCCTGGCAGCTTTTCCAAAGAAAGTAAAACTAAGCATTCCTTACTTCATTCCAAACATCACTCTTGGCAGTTTTGGTGCAATTACCCAGGTGAGCTGATCTAGTTCTTCCTGCTTTTAAATTTAACTTGGAATGTGCAATTGATATTTAAACATTTCTGAGTTTAATTTAACTGGCAGAGTGAAACTTGTTAAGTTTTAGTTTGCATATTTAAATGATGATCCATAATTTTTTTCTTTTGCAGTTTAAATCCATTCTTCCTGACAGAAGCACAATGGTGGACATATCACTTGCAGGCCCATTTGCTGGTGCTGTACTATCTTTTTCAATGTTTACTGTTGGCCTGCTACTTTCATCAAATCCAGCTGCAACAGGAGATTTGGTGCAAGTCCCTAGCATGTTATTTCAAGGTTCTTTGTTTCTTGGACTCATCAGTAGAGCCACACTTGGTTATACGTAAGTTTCATTTGCTTTTGAGCTTTTAATGTCTTTAAAAAGTTGTTAGCTTTATGTTGAATTGGTTCTTGTGATATCTTCTCTTCAAAATTAATAAGTCGGCATCCATTAGTGGATTAGAGTGAAAATGCCAACAATCAAGGAAAGGCATTGGTTTTTACCTTGGTTGGCAGTGAAATTCCACTTGGTCTCTGCACACTAATAAAATAACTTTGTTAACAAATCCTAATTCCAATTGGTTTTTACCTTGGTTGGCAGTAAAAGATATTCTAGATTTCCTAATAAAATAACTTTATTGAAAAATCGTAATTATATTAAAATAAAGATATTTATCAATCCCATTTTGCATCAGGAGGTTGATTGTAGCCCATTGTGCACAATAATTAGATATGCTCCTTCCTTATGTGTACAATGATCCATTGCTATTCTCAATCTGCAGAGCAATGCATGCTGCAACTGTTTCAATTCATCCTCTTGTAATTGCTGGCTGGTAATGCAAATTTCCTGTCATAGTTGATCATTGACTTTAGTATTGTTTTGTAATTTGATCGCTATCACCTTTTTTATGAGCTCATAGGTGTGGCTTAACAATACAAGCTTTTAACATGCTTCCTGTGGGGTGCCTTGATGGTGGAAGAGCAGTGCAGGTGTGTTACTCCGCCTATTGAGCTTAAGGGAAGCAATTGGGTTTTTGCACTTGATTACTGATTATCCTGGCACTGAAAAGGCTTGCTGAACAATTTCATATTTTTGGAATTTGGTTGGTGATGATAGTAATGACGAGAGTCAAAATGGAAAAAAAGAACAGAAAATCACTGTTCTAAACTAAATTTATACCAAGCTGAATGCCTCCACTGGTTCATTAGATCTTTTAGTACTATGAATCGAGCATGCTAATTAATAATTATGTTGCATGATTTTGCAGGGTGCATTTGGAAAAAGTGCATTAATTGGCTTTGGCTTGACAACTTACACGTTGCTTGGATTAGGAGTGGTATGTCTACTCGGCTATGATATCATATTATGAAATCATGAACAAGTAATCATGTATAATTTTCCCGACACTGTTAGACTGTGTCGCCCTAATGTCCCATGCCAGCCATCCTTCTGTGTTTTTCTTTTTTACTTGATTCAGTATTGAAATTATTAGTGACAATATGATCATCCTTGCTCCTCCAGCTTGGTGGGCCTCTTTCACTTCCTTGGGGACTCTATGTTTTATTATGTCAGGTATTTAAACATCATCTTATGAGGAAATGACAAAATGAAGAAGGTATTATTGTTGTTGTTGTTATTATTTGGTGTGAACTTTCAGACTGAATTTATGCACTTTTTCAGAGGACACCTGAGAAACCATGCTTGAATGATGTGACGGAGGTTGGAACATGGAGACAGACACTAGTGGTGGTTGCTACTTTTCTTGTTGTCTTGACTTTGCTGCCAGTTTGGGATGAGCTTGCGGAGGAAGTGGGTATAGGACTTGTAACCGCATTTTGATCGGTGATGCGTTGAGGAAATCTCTTTTAAAATCAGTTTCTGTTTATTTTAGATAGGTAAATCCAATTGGGCCAAAAATGTAAAATAGTTCAATTTTATACAGATTCCTTAAAAATAGAAAAAGTGTATACTAGTAGTATTCTCAATCTTTGCCTTGAATTATTGAAGTAATTGAGGCTTAGAAATAGTTCAGTTTTCAATACGGTTGGTTCCTTGGGTGCGGACTGCGAATAAATAGTGAGTGTTTTGTTTGATACGTTGTCTGAGGCTTTTTGGTACGAAAACGAAAAGTATTTATACTTGTCCGAATGATATCAAATAATCAAGTATAATATTATATGAAAATAAATGAAAACTAAATCTGTTTTTTAATTGATGCGATATGTTAAATAGAATATTTTTTAGATGAAATATAACCGAAATATTGAATTAAATCGTAATATAATTGACTGTAGTTTTTTAATTGTTTTTCTAGTATCTAACTGCCAAACACAAACAAAAGACAATAATAATCCGTTATCCGTTCCAAAACGTCATAAATAAAAGTTGACTATAAGATGTTATAGGGATCATTGTCCCGAAAAAAAGAATGCTAAAGGTTCTTTCGTGCGCCGTAGGGTTTTGATGTTTGACATGGTGTAAGCGTAGGTGAATGGTCAAGCAGCAAACTTCGCCCTACAACTGATTCGTACCCATTATTAAATCGCCGGCCGTACATATGAATATTTGCTATTTCCGGTGAATGAGCTTCCTAGCTATTCCTATATGATGAGATTTGGACCGTGTAGATTTAATTTTTTTTAAAAAAATTATTTTAATATGTAAAGAATCTAAAATAAAGATAATCTCTTAACTGACATTTTTTTTAAAAATGATTTTTCATTTAAAAATCATCAATTAAAAAAAATTAAATTTAGACCATCCAGATCAGATCTGAACAGTTCAGATCATATTAGTTTTTCTTACTCATCAAAATGATGAGCAGGAACTGGTCCATTCTTTACTTGGGCTCTGCTCGTGATAAAGTACGGGAATCTACGTATTCATTCGCACATGTATCTTGCATGTTCCCCTGCAATATAATGGCCAACTTCACGCATGCATGCTCCGATTGAACCTTTGAAGTTCTTCGTACCCACTTATCTACAAAAGCTTTATAGATGAGTTACGTTGTTTATGGTCATTGAAACAGATCTTAATCTAGGATTCAGTTCTAAGACAATATTAACACGCCAAGCATGAAATTATCAGAAGTGTTAGAAGAAACCTTGTGTCCAATTTCCACAAAAACTTCCATGTCCCTTGTTGCAGTGTCGCCCTCCAAAAATTGCTCTATATATTGAAGACCATCCCTTTGACACACGAACTACATCATCATTCACAAAATATTATTGATGGACAAAGGATGCTTCCATTAATTGCTCTTGTATTACAGAAGGTATAACTAATTAATTACTATATATGCATAAATAATACATAAACAAAAATGGGTGCAAAGCGATCAAGGGTGAAGGATGTCATGGTTGAAAACATGGGGAATCCTGCTATCTTGTTCATCGTCTTCGTCGTCCTGGGACAAGCGAGAGAATTGAAGAGTAGGGTCCAAGTTGTGGGACGAAGGTGGTGCCTCCATTACTAGGTCAAAACCAGAAGGGCTGAAGCTGCTGCTCATGTTCATGAGATTGGTCGAAGCACATGAATTGTTGTTGTTGGAGTACGCTGATTGGAGTCCTATGTTCATGTTTGGCTGCTGCGAGCTCTGCACAGCACTTGCCAATGCATACCTACTGTTCATCAGCTGACTTTGAACCATCCCTAGCTCTGCTTGCAGAGATGCCACCTGATGATCGAATTCACCGATTAAATGAATTAGTTCTTTTGGTTTCCACCTGAATTCGCAGCTTAAATTAATTAAGTTCGTTAAAATTTTTCATTTTCTTGTTGCTCATCGATCTGTGTGAAGTACTAAGATTGTGGGTGATAACACGTGATCAGTTAAACATTTAATTTGCAAAATCTTGATATTTTGCCATAGAAATCAGGATGATTATGATCTCGATTCATGCAAAAGCTTGAACCGCGATCATCAACCAGGAAGTTGCATGCAGGCTTCTTTCTTTCTTTTTGTTAGTATTGTCCGGCATCCGGTTTATTCGTACTTGTTCCTCTTAACACAAGTGCCTTTTTAAAAACTCATTTTTAAAAACTCAAACTCGAGACGAGAAGAATTTCCAGGTCTTCCTTCTGGTAATCCCAACCAAGGGCACTGATAATACTTTCATATTGACTTGTTGAATTTAGAATCTTGCCTCTAAAATAATGTTAGCTCCAAAAATAATCAAATCTTAACTAAACGAACTGTTTTAATTTGGATCATAAAATAACGAGGACAGACGTGCATTTTTATTTTTTTTTGGAAATTAAGAACCTGTTGTTGCAAAGACATGATAGTGGCAACACAGCCATAAACAGGATCGGACAAGCGAGCTTGAGCCTCATAGGATATGGTAACCACGGCTTCGTGGCGGCGGTTGACGGGAATATGAAGCAAGAGCTTAGAGACATTGCTAGCGCCGAAGACCTTGTGGACGGCGGCGAAGCGGGCGGATCCCTGATCGGAGCTAAAGTGGGGAGCAAAGATGCAGCCAGCAATGCACTTCCTGCGGAGGAACTTGCAGGCGCCGCAGGGAGGGGTGGAAGAGGCGGCGGAAGAAGGATGACGCCGAGGGTCAGCCATGAGGAGAGAGAGAGAGAGAGAGAGAGAGAGGCGGTGTGGAAGGGGTGAAGGTTACGGGGAATAATATGCGGAGGAGTGCACGTTAGTCTCGTGAGGGGTTGGCGAATGGCGAAGTGATTGTGGTGAGCTTTCTGTTGACGCTATGGTTGGTGAGGGGCACGTGCCATGGCCGCCACGTGACCCATCCTACATTTTCTCTATCTTGCACTCTATGTAGTACATATTTACATTACAATCTAAAGAAATAAACTTCCTTTACTGTCTTTATTACTCTTTTTAAATAATTTGCCTTCTAAAGATGTTTTATTTTATAATTCATTTTGTGTCTAAAGAGTGATGAGAGTTATACGAGTTTGTATGAATATGGTGTACGAGATATGCTAGCTAGTTAAGTAACTTATTGGATTTTAATATGCCAGAAAATGTATTGCCGCATGTATGTGCATAGTATGTATATTAGGTGGTGTTTATTGGATTAAAACGACGAAGAAAATGGTAACATTTGGATGGGGATATAAAGTAAGAGGATAAAAAACTTGGGAGAGTTTTGGTTTTGTGGGTAAGCACAAGAACAGTGGCTCTTCGCGTGAGATGGTAAAATTAAACGTGCATGGATTTCATGGTGGGGCCCTCATTAAAGATTGTCCCTTTCAGTTTTCCTTTTAAAGCAAAACAGACCCCGAGCGTTAAAGTATAATGTGTATGTTTTATTTTATATATATATACACTTGTTTGGATCAGCCTTTATATGATTTATAAGTATTTATATGTATAAATTGAGATAATATTCTTCTTATATACTTATCTCATAAATCATAAATTACAATTAAAAATTTATTTTTAAAGACTTCAATCACTATTTCAAACGAGCACTCTATAAATACAACGAAACTTGTTTATATCCATTTCTATATATGTTAAGCTACAATTTTATTTTAAAAGTTTTCATCTAAACTGTGTATATATATGTATGTATCTGAAAGTTATTGTTAGATCAATAATGTTTTGAAAGTTTTAAGAAATAAACAATTTTACCTCTGACGTTAAAAATATTATATTGCTCCCTGCAGTCTAAATATAATACAAAATTAACTTTTTCTTAAAGAGATTAATGAAATTAAATAAATCTAATAATATTATATGTTATGTATCATTAGATTATACTCATATGGTTCTTAATATAAGATATATTTAGGAAATTGATCTTGGTCCTAAATATAGGACATAACTATCATATTTGTTAATCATTTCCTGATTTATTTCATTGATGCTCCCTCAACAATAATTAAGGAGAAAAATGAATGAGTAAATTAAGAGAGATGGGTACGGTGTTCTAGATAATAAATGTGATATAAAATAATTTAACTAACTTTATTAATATAATCAAATTAAGTAAATATGTCTTACATTAAGGAATGAAAGAATATATTAGTCTATAATTTAAACAAAATATTTTTTTTAAAAAATGATAAATTTAAATACTCTAAAATAATTTAAGTAGTTTTCTTAATTAATACCATAAAAAAAAGTCAAAGTCATATATTATATTTAGGATTGGAAGTGGTAACCTTCAACATTAGTTTTTTAACAATTAGAGTGATTTTGCTCATTTTTTAGCATTTTTGAGGCAATATCAATCTAACAAAAATTTCTGAATATCCGCCACTTCCACGTAAAAAAAAATTCTGAGCAAAATTGAATTTTAACCATTTCACGATTGACAGATAGGCTCTAAATAATTCAAAATTATTTTTTGATATGACTCCCACACCTGACATATTTATAGAGTAAACTCACTATCTTACAATTTAAAAGGTTTTAAAGAATGTGTTTAGTATCATTAATTAGGCTGCAATGACCCAACATTGTAAATGTTTAGACATATATACTTTAAAAGTTATACTCCCTCTTACCAACTCTGATTCTATTTATAAAGAATAATCATTAAAATCGTGTGGTTAAAAATATTAATTAAAAATAATAAATATGTAACTTATGCACCTTACTTTTTAATTATACTCTTTATTGAGAAATAATGTATATGAAAGATAATGAGTGAAAATTTATTATAAAGATAATAAACGACTTATACTTAATGAGAGTAAAAATACAAAGACCAATTTAAAATTTCAAATAGATATAATTTATTCTTTACATTAAGGACTACGCTCGTGAAAAATAATATTTCTTATAAAAATGACTATAAAAACAAGATGGGAAGACTTCAACCACGGAATTTAAACAAAACCAAAGTCAGTTTATTATTTAGTAACGCTTTAATATTTTTATTAAAAATGATTAAGGCTTTTTTTATATATTTTTGTGTATATAATTTCTTAAATTTTTATCACTTGACATTTTTTCCAAGAGTACAGTTTTTATTATGGTTGAAAAAGAAAATTAACCCGGAGGATTTTTGACCCACGCGAACTCGATCACCCCTGCAAATGCGAAGAGCCGTGGACGAAGAATTCGATTTATAAAAGAACACAGAAACTAAAATATAATTTTTTTTAAAATGAAATAAAACATATAAAAAACTGAGATAATGCAGTAAAAAATAATGCTTTATACAGTATTATTTATGAATTTTAAATTTTATACTACGAGCCTCCTCTTGCCATAATTATAAATTCTAGACATTGGCTCAATTTGGCACCTTAATGCACCTTACATCTCAAATTTATAATTTTTTTTTAGAGTATCTTAACTAATAATTGGTAGAAAGGGGTTTCTTATTTAGGGGTGATTACAATGCGATGAAATTAAAAATGGTATTTATAGGGAAGTCAACACACATTTATTATAAATAACTAAATAAATTAACTTTACTAACATCCTCAAATTAATTATTTATCTTTTTTCTTTTAAATGATCAAATCCATTAAATAAAAAGATTATACATCATCATTCTACAATCATTACAGGACATAATTGTAAAGAATTAAAGACATTAAGATGAATGTAATCTACTCTCGTAAAATGTTTGGAAGAAAAGGATTTTAAAATGAAACAAATGTCAGAGTATAAAATATTTGTTGAATAATTGCCTTGTGGGCATTCCTTGGCAGAATCTGCTTCTTAAGAGAAATTACTTGTAGGTCTATGACTGATGATTAAAAAAGGCTGAAGCTAATCATCCATTGAAGAGAGGATCTAAAACATTTCATTGCAAGAAATTTTTGGCCATATGATTTCTTCTATAAAATGGATTGTATATCCTCCCCTTGAAAACATATCCAAGATTGACACAATTTGGTGTTGCCGTAATTATATTTCTCCATAAAAATACACCACCCACTAGAATCAATCTTATCTAAAACATCAGTTTCTTCCATTAAACCTGAAGATGCAATATCATGAGAACATTCCGAAGAAAAGGCCAAGGAGCATAATGACGAGGCAGTTTCAATTTCTTCAATAACTGCAACAGGACTAATAACCTTTTGACTTTTGTGAATGATGAGATTCCTTTTCATCCATATAACAGAAAGAAGCTTAAAGACTATAATCAGTATTAGATCCTGGCTATCTTCAAATAATTTCATTAAAATTGTTTTCAGCCAAGTCTTGAAGTCTTCAAAATTATGTACCAGAAGAGAAATAGAGAGACTAACAAACCAAACAGCTTTCACAAATGGACAATTAACAAATAAATAATCCAATATTTCTTTAGATGAGCAGCCAAAAGGGCAACTACCATTAACATTAAGATGGTATTTGATCAAAGTTTCCACAACCGATAGAGCCTCATTGAGAATTTTTCACACAAGCAACAAATCTTTCATTAGCAAAGAAAGTGACAACATGAATTTCCAGAAAGCATCAATAACAACTAGAGAATTATGAGAAGCAATATAATTATATCCTTTGCTAACTGAATAATCACGCCAATTTATCTTGGATATTGGAAAAAAGGAAGCAGAGTCTGGAGGATGAGATTTGCAATACCCTATAAGATCAGACCAAAAGGATATTCTATCTAACTGGGCAGCTAGAAGGAAGATGTAATAATAGATCATTTACTGTATGAATAGAAACAACAACAATAGATCCGGATTGCATGAGCCACCACTTCAAGTGGTTTAAATTCATAGCAGAACTAGATCCAACTCTCCACTTCAGATGATTAGTAATTATGCTAGCACAATTATGAATTCCTTTCTGTATCTAGGAAGAATTGTAAGGTAGTTTAACCAAAGAAGCACTATTCAAGTCAATGTATTTGTATCCCAAAATCTCTGCAAGCAAAGTTCTAGGTGGAGAAGAAGAAATTCGCCAAACCTGTTTAGCTAAAGGGGCAATATTTACTTGGTTCATTGATCTCAAGCCCAATCCTCATTATGCAGTTGGATGAAAGAGGAAGTCCCTGCTCTTAAGATGAATTCGGTTCCAGTCTCCATTTGAGCCCCGAAAAAAATTAGCACATCTGGAATCAATTTGGTTGCATATATATATATAGGGAGCTTGATACATGATAAGACATGTATATTAACACCAGCAAGCACAGATCTAATCAATGCAAGTTAGGAAGCCTGTGAAAGCAACCTGCCTTTCGAAGCTGCTATTCGTTTTTCTATGGAATTAATTACCCTGCCATAAACTTGTGATCTGCTTCTACCTAGATCGATCCAAGTCCCTAGATATTTCCCCAAACGACTTGTGAATCCAACTCCAAGAAATTGAGTTTCTGCCCATGAGGGATATTAGAACTGAAGATGACCGAGGATTTTATATGGTTTATCTTCTGTCTTGACCAAAAACTGTACAGATCCAAAGAAGCTTTAATGGAATTAAAGCTAGTGTCATTTCCTTCAAAGAAGAAGACAGAGTCGTCTACATACAATAAGTGAGAGATCGGTTGTGAACTCTGACAGATTTTAATTCCTTAAATATGACCAGAATATTCAAATGCATTGAACAAGCATGATAAGACATTTGCAGATAAGATGTACATATAGAGTATGTTTGGATGCATTATTAAAAAAAAAATTTCTTAAATCATGATTTCGAAAAAAAAATTGTCAAACACTCCAAAAAAAAAGTCAAAAGTACTTTTTTGGCCAAAACCATAATTTTGAATTTTTTTTTTGCTTTTCAAGGTAGGTAGATCCCATCACCTCTCTCTTATTGGTCATTTTTCATGTAGGTATACCCTACGCCTTTCTCTCTCATTTGTCCCTTTTTTTTTTTAATTTCAAAATTTTTTCTCTCATCCATCCTTTTGTTTTTTCACAGAATTCTAAAATTTTAATGTTTCCTCCTATCCTTGATATAAGACTTATTTATCTAATTTGATTATATTAAAAAAATTAGTTAAGTTAATTAATATCACATACAGATAAATTTATTTCATTTTTTGTATTTATTATGAAACTTAATGTTAAATCATGGTTTTGACCTAACACATTAGAAGTTTTCTTCTATGATATTTATACCAGACATCCCTCAGAAAAAATTTGGTTGTTAAATTTTTATCTTAACTCTTAAATAATACATAAAATATAATCTTATAATTTGTATGTAATTATCATAAAAGCTCATGTCTTTTTAGTAATTTGACCACTAAAAAAAGTGATTCTCAACCAAATACCAAAATACTCTCATTTTATCAAAATCTTTTTTTTTCACTTTTTCTTCGGAACTATTTTAAAAAACTAAATATATACAAACTCTTTGTCTTACACCTCTTGAGGGAGAAATTGTACTTGTGATTTGACCATTAAGCACAACCTGATATTAAACAATGGTGATACATACATAATTAAAACAATCCATGTATCAAGAAAATTCATTGTGTTGATGGCTCCATGGATAAAGTTTCAAGAAAGAGTGTCCAAGGTTTTTATTATTTATATGAAATTAATTATTTATCTCTTTAAAGTTTAAATAATGACCGGATGGAGTGTAATATATAGATGGCATTGATATTTGATATATTGATTTTGAATGAACTTGTAAATTGACCAAGGAACCAAATACCAACCAATATTAATTCAGTTAATAAAGATTCTGCTCATAATTGTAACCAAACAAAAAAAAATTCTGCGCATAATCTATAAAATTATGACTTTTTCAACTCCTGTGGGGATCATAGCCAGTGAGTGTCAGAGATGGGGATGGGATAGCCTGAAAGATTGGGTCTGGTCTATGGAATAATACGAGGACAGTGCAATTATAAACATTGGATGAGTACAGTAAAGCAGAGCTGAGTACATTAAAATCCAATCCAATCCAATCCAAGGAGAGGTCAGTGTCAGTCCATTTTGGGCTTCAGATTGTTCTTCATAATTCTGTATCATCTCTTTCTTCCTCCGCTTCTGTCTGCAACAGTGCTGTCCCCTTGCAGTGACAAGGCCATTGATGAACTTGCTCAATTGTTTCCTTTTTACTATTTTAGCCTATGTATATACTATGCTTGTACGCCTGTCAATGACACACAACACACAATGCTATTTTTCTAACTAATAGTGATTGTGATTTTTAAAAGTAGTTTTTTAATCATAATTTATGATATACGTGATAAGTATATAAGATAAGTTTTGACTCGATTTACATAAAAAAAAAACCTTATAAACTCTTTTAAAATTTATCCAAACAAACTTAATGTGTCAACCTGAGTTTTCAATGAGTTTTTTTTTTTGGCCAAGAGATTTCAATTAGATGAATAATATAAATTTAATTTATTGATTTGAATCTTGTAAATGAAAAGATCATCTCTATGCTTATTTATACTGAATGTCGTGACAATTAATAAAGTTACATATAACAGCTACCTAATAAACTACAAGGTCTAATATATTAATTACTTAATATTACTTCTACCCAACAACCACTTCATTTAATCATATATCAGCTACCCAGGGAGGACCACGTACCCATCTTTTTTCCACATTCTCATTATTATGCTTCCAAATAATAAATTAAGAAAAGGTCGAAGCCAAAGATTGACAGACATATATTATGCTCTCTCAAGACTATTTATTTATTAATAACACATTTCACAATTTAATTATAAGACCTGCATGCTGCATCCAATATTTCATCTCTGAACTCATAGCCCCTTCACCTGCATCTTATATTCTTATGCTTCAACTGTAAAACTAGAATGCTTACATTCTATAAATTTGAACCACTTCAGGCTTTATAGTGAAATATACAAAAAAAAAAAAAAAAAAAAGTGACTCCATCTCTGTGTACTACTGCCACTAATGGAAGGCTATTCTTGCAGGGTCTGAGGGAGACCCAGGAGACCAATCACTACTACTTCGAGAATCCAATCGCCATGAATCTTGAACTTGAGCTGCAAATTGCAGATTCCACAACACATCCTCAATGGAAGGCCTTTCTTCTTCTTCCTTAGCCAAACACCTTACACAGACCTCCGTCATCGTCTTCAATGATTGGTCCAAGCTTGCCCTTCGAATCACAGGATCCACCACGCTTCTCCGTGCATCATCATCTGCTACTAAGCTTGCTTGCAACTGTCTCATTGATGAAGATGATCAAAAATGAGACTTGAAGTTGCTTATTATGTGTGTTTTGACTGTTTTCTAGTAACAAGAGCCTTAAAAGTGAAGAATGGTGAACAAAACAGAACAGACAATGTTACCAGTTTAGTTAAAGCGTCCACGTCATTCTTTGACTTCATTGTCCTTCCGAGGATGAGTTCCAATAGTATGACTCCCAAGTCGTATATATCAGACTTATCTTCAGGTTTATTACTGCAGAACAACATAGTTCGCTTAATGAACAGAGTACTACTGTGTGTATGATGAGTCTCCTTTTCATTAAAAACAAGTGGTTCGTGCATGTTCAGCAATTTTACTCAAAACCAGATTGAAGTTCTACCACAAACCTTCTGTTAACTTTTGGACTTTTGGATTTGCTGGAAGAATTTCCATGGCCAACCTACAAGTGAACTAAAAACGTGATTTCTTTTTTCCCATACAAACCGAAACCGTAATGAATCTAACTTATTTTTGTTGATACCTGTCCCAAGTTTGATAACAAAGGCAGGTTATAGCTGCAGATTTTTGCAACGAGGTTCTGGTCGAACAAAACATCTGTTATTCTGAGATTGTTTGAATACACACCAGGGAGAATCCCAGTATGCAGAAACTGGATTCCCTTTGCTACTCCAATTGCAGCTGCTATTCTTTGTGTCCAACCAAGTGATTTTGAAGAATTCTCATCTGTCAAATAGAATATACAAGAGTTCATGAGCGTGAATATTGAAAGAAGAGAAGATAAGATTTGCAGCTTGTGAAAAATTTATGTTTCTTTGAATTACCAGAGATCCAGCTCTTGAGCGTGCCATTTGGTACGTATTCAAAGACAAGAAATATTCTGCTGACACTTGAATCATCTAAATGACATTCAAAGCAGTGTCCAAGAGCACTGACTAAATGAAGATGCCTGAGTTTTGATACCAGCTCTATTTGCTGCACAAAGCTTTGTGTGCTATAACCTTTTCTCATTTTTACACATTTAATAGCCACAACTGAACCATTCTTCAACTGACCTCTATACATCTGACAAAGATAACAAACCAAAATAAATAAATAAATAAAAATCAAAACCTATACATATAGACATCACATACAAGTGCAGATATAACTTTGGTTTTCAATTTCCAGCAATACCTTCAGGGTTTATTAATGCACCCTTAGAACTTTAAAGCACATGAAAGAAGTATACCTGCCCATGAGAACTTCCACCCATCAAAGAGGCTGTGTTAAAGTAGTTTGTGGCAGTCTCAATCTCCTCCAGTGAGAAAGTTCGATAAGTTGGCAAACCAACTGCTCCCAACTTCATTGTTTGAGATATATACCCTTTAGATGAAGAGAAACACATGGCTATTGTCATCTATCTTTATAGTGGACAAACACAGAGTAATGTGTTAAGGAACTATATATAATTTTTCCATATCACCTACAAGCAGATTATAATCGATAAGCTGCAACCAAACATCTCTGGTTTCTCTTCTCAGATTCAAAATATTATTTTTAAGTCTTAACATCAGTCTATATACAGAGCTGCATAAGCTAAAACTTGTTTCCAGATATTTAACAATAGACCTGTAAAATTTGTATTGTGGGCAAGAGGAGTACTCTACACGTCGAGAAATGCATAAAATGAACAAGGTAACCAATCAAACTGACACAAAAATTTGTGTGTGCAAGAGAGAAAGATAAAGAAACTTACTTGCGCTAGAAAGCAACTTAGAGGTGTATCCAGAAGCAGCTTTTTCAGATATAAATCTCACAGGAGGATTCTTACTTTGGCTTTTGGCTTTTCCTCTTTTAACAAGAAACACAATAAGCCCAACAAGTAAAACAACTCCAACAGCTCCACCTGCTATTCCAATGGAAAGGACTAACTTAGACAATCCTTTGTGCTTCTTTCTCTCAGGTAATATCCCCACAGCCAAGGCCTCAGTGTGACAAAATGGTGATGGGTTTTGATTCTGATCTGCGCCATCAAGACAATTTCTAGCATACTTCACTGTTCCATCACTGGACTTTGACACTAAACATTTGGGTAATTTTCCAGTCAAAAGATTTGAGGACAAATCCACAACTTCAAGTTCTGAATTACATGACATATTCTCAAAAACCATCCCAGTTAATCTGTTCCCAGAAATGTTGAGATAAGTAATTGAAGGAAGAGACAACAAGGCTGGCTGAAATGGCCCCACAAATGTATTTAATGAGATATCCAATCTCTCAAGCTGGTAATAAGAGGTCACTTCTGAAGGAATACCAGACCTAAAGCTATTGTTCCTTAGTATCAAAGTAACCAACTTTGTACCAAGTTCAGGAAACTGAGGCCCAAGAGCATTACTATCCAAATCCAGAACTTCAAGATTTTTCAAACGGCTCAAATCAGGTACCATCCCATAAAAGTGATTATGAGAAAGTGAAAGAATCCTGAGATTTTCCAAGCTACCCAATGAATCAGGCAAAGATCCATTGAACTTATTGTTTTTCAAACTCAACACAGTTAAGTCTGGAAAGGAATCAATCCAATCAGGAAGCTGACCAGCCAACATGTTTTCATCAAGAATGAGAGTATGAAGATTGGAAAGTGAAGAAAGCTCTTGTGGGATGGCCCCATATAGGCAGTTAGAGCTCATGTTAAATATTTCAAGTGATGACAAGTGAGAAATTTTAGCAGGCAATGAACCCCACATACCAAGAGAAACCAAAGTGAGGACTTTCAAATTGGGAAGTCTTGCAAGTGTTTGGAAAAAGGAATCTATTGAGAAATTTCGAGGAAGAAGGGAAGTTCTTGCTTCACCTATTATATGAAGCTGGGTTATGGTGTCTTCATAGCACACAACAGTGGAAGAAGAATTTGAATCAGCGTTGCAGAATTCTGTGTTGTAATTCCAGGTGTTCAAAGCAGCAGGAAAGTTCAAATCTTTTTGGATTCTCAGGAGGGCATCAAGCTGGGAAGATTGAAGCTGCTCCGAATCATAGATAGAAAGTAAAGCTGTTATTAAAAGCAGAAGCAGAGAAGTGTGAAATTGTTTTGCCATTGAAAGAAAGTTTTTCTGTGCTCTTGAGATAAAAGCTTCGGTTTACAAGACCATGAACAGAAGCCCTGCAACAATTACCAAGCCATGTCAATTTAAAAGACACTCATCAAAATTGGCAAGAGTATATTGAATTCATTACGACGCTTTACAGTTCATAAATTTATAAATAGGAGCAAATCAACTCAAATGAAATTATATGATTCAAGGACAATCATGAAACATCACCAGTTGCTGTCAAAATCACCAGGAGCTCCCAGTAAGTCCTCCAAAAACTAGTCCAAGCCCAGATTGAATGAGGTAAAGAACTTTCATATCATCTCATTCTTGCGCCAAATTCAAAATTTGAAGAAGAGAGAGGGAATGTAAATGTTAATATGTCAGAACTTGTAGACCACTCAGACTCAACAGAAGCCAAACTCAGAATCAGAAAAGTGTCAAGAACAAGTATCCGAATCTTGCTGTGGCAGAGCAACCACTTTCACAGGAGCCAGATTGTTCCTGTCCACGCCAAGACAAGATGACACAGAACGAAAGAAAACGAAAGGAGGGCCAAAATTCACGAGCAGGACCATATCACAAACCGACATTACAACATATTTTCTATTTCACTGAAATTCAGATTCACCAAAATTTGCTCCATTTTCCCCCTAGGACATGGCTTTGCTTTTCCTTATTTCTATGGGAAGGGTTAAAGGGCAGAAGCCGTAGTAGAAGCAGCAGGAAAAGTAAAAGAAAGATTCTTTTTGTGTGTGTAGATGGGAAGAGACTTTATTCCTGTGTGATATGATATCATAATATGAGGATATCTTTTAACATGGGGCATGTGGAGTCCAGCAGATTTGGTTAAAGAAGATAATTTTTGTACTTGGGTCTCATAATTTTAGAGAGAAAATGGTAATGGTGGTGGCTAAAGGTGGCTTTGGCTCAGTGTCTGTGTCTGTTTCGCAGACTTTCGCTTTCTGGGACCGGTGAGCCTTTGCTCTCTCTCACTTCACTTTGTATGAGTGGCCCCTCCCCATTTATATCTGTAGGCTTTGGCGCCTTCCTTTATTTTCTCTTTAACTCACCAACTGTAAATTGATTTCCAATTTTCTCTCCTTCATTAATGCGTCGAATTTCAATGATAATAATGAATGATCCATTGAATTTGAAGCTATCTCTCACGTCCCATGAGGTGAGAAATTAATATCAGCCTATCAGAGTAGTTACAAACAAGCTCCAAGGAAGAAATTCTAACCTTAATAACAGTAAATTGTGCCCATTTAGATTTAGATTTAGATTAACAGTATAAACTATTTTTTAAATGTGATATATGTTATATTGAATAAATATATGATATGAGTTTTGTCTCATTTTGTCAGTGTTATATCATTGGGAGGGAACAAAAGACCCTTATAAGTTGATAGTGTAATCAAGTAGTTATAGATTAGTTTCAATTGAATGACTAATATGTAACTAATATCTGTTTCTATTTATTTAGTGTAACAGAATCATAACCAAGTCAGTGGACACGTGTTAATCTCCCTAGCTTGTATGTATTGTACAGTTATCTCATTGGAAATATCAATTACTCATTCCTCTCATATTCCATTCTTCCCTAATTCCTTTTTATAAGTATCTGGACACTTCCTCTTTTAACACGTTTTAAAACTACGAGGGTTATAAGAGCCTAAAACGGACAATATGGATAATAAATTGAAACACTAGGATGAGATGTTACAAGTAGTATATTAGGTACATATGTGAGGTGAGTTTATCTCATCTTATTTACAATTTACATATGTTTTTCTGATTCAAACAATATATAATTAACTCAGTCATGAGCTTTCTAATTATTGGAGCCTCCTTGAGAATTACCACCGGTAAGGAAAAATCATCAATATGGACGTATGGCCAACTTCGAGCATTTTAAAGTGAGATTTTTTTGTTTCATCAGGTTGATAGAACTAACTTATCTGAATAGAAACAAACTTTCAAGTGGGGAATATTGAAATTGAATGGTCTATACGGTTTTGTTTATAGTATGCAGTTACACACACGTGTCCAGCGGCATATCATATTGGTTTTTGGGATGTTGTGTTCCTGAACTTACTGACTTACAGTACCGATTTATCTCACATCTTGTGCACTGTCTGAAACGATTATTGGCTTCTTTACTACAAATAGTTGTTGTCCCTTAAACTGAAAATTTGTGTTGGACGATATTAATTAAGTGTTTGTTTGAATTAGTGATAAATAGAAGATATTTTTTTAATATTATTATTAAATATGTGAGAGAAATTTTATTTTCCTAAACTCATTTATTCTTTAAACACTAAGTCAAACATGCATAAAGAATGATTCACACATTTTTATTGCATTTGTCCTCGCTCGGCTTGATTAATTAATTTGATTCAACGGGATAGTCTGGTATTTTAATATATCAGGTTGTACTTAATGGTCCACGTCTTGACATTAACAAAGACGACCCCGCAATATCCAGCCAAACCAAACCCATGGTCATGGAGATGCAAGAATCTTAAGAAAAACAGAGATGCTTGCTCTTGCCAACTGCATTATTATATAATGGCTTAATATAATGATTAAATTAATTAGTACTATTTGTGACTACCGCAATTCCGTGCTTGCATGTGTGTTGTTTTTTTATTCGCCCAAATAGCACTCCTGTCTTTAAACAATAATTCTAGCTACGTTGTATAAATCCAAAACATTAATATTTGTCCGCTCATTTTATTTAGGGTAAATATAACTTTGAAAAATTACACTGTAGTCCCAGACAATAAAAGATATGAAGAATTAGTCATACGAAATAGTAAAATTACTCTCAAGTCCTAAGGGATTAATTTATAATAAATTATAATTATAAAATGACCTAAATAACCCTATAACATAAATAGAGAGAGGGATAAGCAAAATCTGGCGGAAGCAGAAGGGAACGCGCGGGTAATGGTTGGAAAAACTCAATGCAATGGTGCGATCATAAAGCAAGGTTGGAGAGTAAGGTGAGATCTTGATACAAACACATCTCTTATCTTCATTATTCTATTTGATTCATGTTTTCTGTTCAGGCATATACACAAATTTTGAGGTTTTCTTGATGAATGTTCGTTTGGGTCAGAAAAAAGGGAAAAAAGCTGTCATCTTTTGTGAGTATTAGCATCTATTATACTTGTAAACTATGAAGATCGACCTAGATAAATGCAGTGGACATGCTTTGGGTGTGGTTTCAATATGTTTGGATATGGTTTAATATGTTGTGTTTATGCTGTTAGTATACTCTATTTGTTGCGTTTATTGTGGTGCGTTTCTGGAAAAGAAGGGCTAAGGAATGAAGATGAGGGTGAAAGGTTTATGGTTATATAACATGATGTGCGAAATAAAAATATGTTGTTAATGGCTGCAGCGACAGTTATCAATACGGCTGCTGAAATTGTTAATAACAACTATAATTAATAATTAAATTTTTTATCTTCGTTTTGGTTGAAAAGAGAGAGAAAACTGTCATATTTTGTGGGTATTTTCTCTATTATACTAGTAAACTATGAAGGCAGACTTAGGCATATGCAATGGATATGGTTCAAGTGTGGTTTAGTATGTTCTATTTTCAATATGAGTATGCTCTGTTTTCACTGAGTATGCTCTGTTTTTGGGTTTATTGTGGTGTGTTTATGCAAAATAAGAGATAATTAATGAAGATGATGGTGTAAAGTTTGTGGTTATATAAGTTGGTGTGCGAAGGGAAACATGTATTGTTAATAGATGCATCAATAGTTGTCAATGTACATGCTGGACTTGTTAATGACAACTATAGGTAATATTTAAATGTTTAACTTGTGGTGTGATGATTTTTGGCAAGACTTTGAAAAGTTTGCTATATTTTTTGGTATTTTCAACTGTTTTAACTTATTAAAAGTTAGAGTTAATAAACATGGTGTAAAAGTTGTATGGGAGGAAATTCTCTGGTACTAAGTCAGAATGTGTTATTAATAGATACATCGATATTTGTTAATGCAGGTGGTAAACTTCTTAATGACAAATGTATTGTACATGTGGACAGCTGTGATGGTTATCACACATGGCAATGGTCTACTATGTTTTTTTCATATAGGAGGAAGGTTTATAGTTAGTGGAGATGATAATATAACATATGTTAGGGGAAGGGTCAGATTTAGAACCATTAAGGAAGGGATAAGTTATGAAGAGTTTAAAACATTGATATCCTCCATTTTAGAAAAATAGAATGGTGGACTTGTTATGAAGTTCACATTGACATTTGATAGAACAACATTTATGGACATACTAGATGATGAAGCAATTGAATATTTAATTAATTTTAATGGAGAAAGTGGCCATGTCTATGTAAATAAAGGACAAACTGAAAATGACAATACAATGACAATAAGAGATGATCCAAGGGATGACCAATATGTATAAGTTTTATTTCAATATGGAAATTAACCAATGAATGAGGTGATGTTAACTTCTTATTACTAACATGTTGTACTATCCAATTTGATCTAGGTTTGATAACTGCTCTAAAGGTTGGGATGGAGGATCAATTACTATGTGTATTGAAGATTCACCTTCATTGCCATGCGCTGTCCAAATGATGCTGACAGGAAGACCTAAAATGAACTCCACAAAGTGGAAGGATGTGATAATTGGGGAGGGACAAGTTTTTGGCAATCCAGACCACTTATTTTTTTGGGAAAGTATGTGAATTTATTGTTAGTACCTTGTACATGCATTTTCATATGTAAATGAAAGTTGGATATACTATAGTTTTGTGTCCTGCATTCATTTTCAGAAATTTATAATCTGATGTAAATTCAGTTGTCAATGTATGCACATGAAGTTGTCAGTGGATGCACCTTGACTTGTCAATGGATGCCCCTCCAGTTGTTAATATATATGCAGTTATGTTTACATTTTTGGATTCCACTTTCAGTTCTACAACTTTATAATTTGATGTAAATTCAATTGTCAAGGTATGCACATCAAGTTGTCAGTGGATGTACCTTGACTTGTCAATGGACGCCCCTTCAGTTGTTAATAGAGGCTTTAGGACTTGTCCATTGAGGCTTCATGAATTGTCAGTGGAGGCTCCATAAGTTGTTAGTAGAGGCTTCAAGATTTGTCAACTGAGGCTTCATGAGTTGTCCATAGAGGCTCAATGACTTGTCAATGCAGGCTCTGTGAGTTGTCAGTGGAGGTTCCATGACTTGTCAACAAAGGCTCTATGACTTATCAATTGAACCTTTAGAACTTGTCAATAGAGACTCTATGAGTTGTTAGTGAAGGCTCCACAAGTTTTTGCTTGAAAGGTTATCGATCAGAAGAAATCAAGTACACTTGAGTTTAAGATTTCACACTCGAGTTCTGGCATGATTTTGCACTTGAATTTCAAGAGTTATGCAATGAGAGTTTACACCCAAAGGTTTGGGTTGTTTTGAATGAATTTTACACTCGAGTTTGAATGAATGCACTCAGTCTATGTCTGGCCTTGCACTTGAGTCATGATAGTTCTCAGATGAGGGTTTATACCCGAGAGTCTTAAAGCTGAAAGCAAAAGGCATGCACTCAAGTTATCAACATCACACTCAAGTTCTCTAACACATGTGCACTCGAGTTATCAGAGTTCTAACTAGAGAGTTTGTACCCGAAAGATTGGTTTTGCGGAGAACAAGTATGCACTCGGGTTCATTGTCATGCACTCGGACTCTCTATGCTATTTGTCAATAGAGACTCCATGAGTTGTTAATGGAAGCTCAATGACTTGTTAATCAAGGATTATTGAGTTGTTAACGGAGGTCTATGTAGTTGTCAATGGAAGCCTAAAATAATGTGAAAGAAAGAGCATGATTTGTGCATTATATAACTTGGTCACTAATGTTAATAGATGGAAATGATTGTGTACTTCATAATTACAACAAACATTTGAAATACAAGAAATCTGAACTTCATCATAACCAAAAGAATCATTACCAAAATGTTCCCACAATTACAATGTGTGTACGTGAGGTTTACAATCCTATAATATGTTATCCATACAATGAATGTCAGCTACGTCAAAGTTAACTACTACTGGAATGTACAATCTAAATCAACATGCTTAGTGGGTTCTCTTCCTCTTATGCATATCTTGAACCAATGACAACACTTTTCCAACATGTTTGTTGTGAGGATGAGTAACAAGCTACCACAAGACCCCAACCTCTATTTTATGGAGTTCATCTATGGAATAGTAAGCCACGGTGTATTCGTCTTCACCTTGTACGGTTCCATCACATATCTGCAACCACGACAATACGTGTACACTACAAGAATCTCTGCACATATAAGTGTAAAATATGACAAATCAGATCAGGCATATGACAATGTAGTAAAACTAGCAGAATTACAAACCAACTCATGTGTCTGCTTGCACATGAAATCCCTGCACATATAAGTTGTCATTAACAAGTTCATCATGTACATTGACAACTATCATTGCATCTATTAACAACGACTGTTTCCTTTCGCACACCAACTTATATAACTACAAACATTTCACCATCATCTTCATTCTTTATCCTTTATTTTGCAGAAACACACCACAATAAACCCAAAAACAGAGCATACTCACACTGAAAATAGAGCATATTAAACCACACTCAAACACATTGAAACCATACCCAAACCATATCCATTGCATATGCCTAGGTCTGCCTTCATAGTTTACAAGTATAATAGAGAAATTACCCACAAAATATTACAGCTTTTTCCCTTTTTTCAACCAAAACGAAGATAAAACATTTAACTATTACTTATAGTTGTCATTAACAACTTCAATAGCCATATTGACAATTGTTGTTGCAGCCATTAACAACACATTTTCCCTTCGCACAACAGGTTATATAACAATAAATCTTTCACCCTCATCTTTATTCCTTAGCCCTTCTTTTGCAGAAACGTACCATAATAAACGCAAAAAACAAAGCATACTAACATTAAAAACACAACATACTAAATCATACCCAAACATATTGAAACCACACCCCAAAGCATATCTATTGCATTTATCTAGGTCAACCTTTATAGTTTACAAGTATAATAGAGGCTAATACTCACAAAAGATGACATTTTTTTCCCTTTTTTCCAACCAAAACGAACATTCATCAAGAAAACCTCAAAATCTATTTATATGCCTGAATAGAAAACATGAATCAAATAGAATAATGAAGATAAGATAGGTGTTGGTATCAATATCTTACCTTACTCTCCAACCTTACCTTATGATCACACCATTGCATTGAGTTTTTTCAACCATTACCCACGCGTTCCCTTATACTTCTGCTAGATTTTGCCCATTCTTCTCTCTATTTATGTTATAGGGTTATTTGAGTCATTTTACAATTACAATTTATTACAAATTAGTCTCTTGGGACTTGAGAGTAATTTTGCCATTTCGTGGGACTAATTCTTCGTATTTTTTGTTGCTTGTGACTACAGTGTAATTTTCCCTATAACTTCTGGTCTCTGAAAGTTGACCTGATTTTGGTTTTGGTTTCTCAAGTTTACTCCGTTTATTACCGTTAGTTCATCAAGTTTGAAAAGAACTGTCTTTGACGGCGTTAATTTGTTCGATGTGGCGTTAATGCCGTTAGAGTTAATACAACTTTTGGTTTCTAAAGTTTGACTCAATTTTTGTTTTGGTCTCTCAAGTTTGAAATCGGTGGTTTTGGTCCCTCATATTTACTTCGTTTATAATTGTTGGTCCTTCAAGCTTGAAAAGAACTTGGTGGTACCTTTGACGGCGTTAATTCATCCGATGTAGCGCTAACAACGTTAAAATAGCTTATGTGTCATGCTTTTTATGACAACTTATATGTCAAATATAATATAATATAATATATTGTACTAAAAAAAAGAAAGAAAAAAGGGCATCAAAACGAGACACACGAGTCATAAATAGCTTATGTGTCATACCTTTTAGGTTCAAGCGTTTCGTTTTAATGCCCTTTTTTGCTTTTTTTAGCACAATATAATATATTGTAGTATATTTGTCATATCAGCTATCATAAAAGGCATGACGCATAAGTTGTTTTAACGGTGTTAGCGCCACATTGAAAGAATTAATACCATCAAAGACGTCACCAAGCAAGGTAATTAAACCTAGACCGGTCACTGAACCGGCCAAAGTACTAGGTCAAGGGTCAGTGGGTCAGACCAGAGTTAAATTGTAATTAAACCAATGAAAAAGTGAAGATTTCAAGGTTATTAGTATGAAATTATAAAGAAAATAAAAAAATTGATTTTTTTATAAATAGAGTAATTAACTCGTTCAAATTTTAAAAAAAATTGATTTTTTTTAAAAAGCTGAACGAGTTAATTCCCTACCCGGACCGGTTTACCGACCAGTTCATCAGTTTTCAGGCCAATCCGACTAGTTCAATCTAGGTTTGATAACCTAGTCACCAAGTCCTTTTTAAACTTGAGAGACCAACAATTATAAATAGAGTAAACTTGAGAAACTAAAACCACCGATTTAAGAACTTGAAGGACCAAAACTGAAATCGAGTAACACTTCAGAGACCAAAAGTTATATTAATCCTAATGGCATTAATGTCACATTGAACAAATTAACGCAGTCGCCACCAAATTTTTTTCGAACTTGAGGGACTAATAGTGATATACAGAGTAAACTTAGGGAACCAAAATCATTGATTTAAAATTTAAAAAGCCAAAATTAAAATTAGGTCAAACTTTAAAGACCAAAAGTTATATTTTCCCTTTTATTTACAAAGCTACCTATAAATTAGTCTGAAAATCGATTTCTTCCATCACATCTCCATCTGTCGTACATTTTCACATTTCAAATTTTAAATTGTAACCGCTGCTTTTAATTTCTTTGTCGTGGAATTTGCGTTGGAATTTTGTCAGGGCAACAGCTAAGATCAATGTATATAAAACAAACATATACAATATAATTAACGAAAGACTTGCTCAAGTCCAATCATAAATAATTTTTCCACAATAATTCATGGAAGTCTTTCATTCTTTCTTTTATCAGGGGTGTCCAAGAGGTTGATAAGACTAATATTATTTTTAATAAAGAAATTAGTAAGGTGTTAATGGAAGAATAATGGACGTTGTCGGTGAGGAAAGGGAAAATGATAAAGTAAGGAAGGTGAGAGCAGCAAAAGTAGTTTAGGTGAGGCGTTGTAAAGTGTGGTTGCAAGGGTTTCCGTGGGGGGCCCACCAATTGAAGCGACAGAATCAAGCAACAAAGCAACCGGTTAATTTAATTAACCCACCCAACATCGAATTAAAGTTAACTACTTTACACACATTACATGCACGAATGAATGAATATGATTACGTCAAAGTTAAGCCCACTTGCTTCTACGTGTTTTCAACTTTCTTTTTTTATTTTTTCTTTTTCCTGCTTTCGCTTTCCGAAAGTGTATTTTTCTATTTGTCAATATATCACTTTCTTGAAGAAGAACAGGATCATCTTCCAAAAATTCGTGATGGCGAGACTGGTACTGTGTGTGATCATGAATGAATGGAAATTTTTTATGTGGATGTTTTTCAATGGGCACATCGAGTATTAATTAGTTTCAAGTGGGTCTTCCCTGACTAGATGAATCATGAAATATTTATTGACATTTATTAGGGAATTTAACAATAAATACTTCAATATGTTATTTGAGCCCATTTTTGTGTCTGGAGAGACCACATCCTAAGTTTGGGTTCATATGCTGTTTCTTTAGCTCGATGTGTTTTCGGCTAAAGTGATGGTATCCCATTACAAAGGTCCACAAATATATTAAGCTGAAAATTATGGGCCAGGCCCAATAATCTCGCCACTTCTTCCAGGCCCAGGATAATCTCTCATTTCACACCTTTGATTCTCTAACAAGTCATACCTATCAATAAGGGTTGAATATAGTGAAATGAGCTGATTTCTCACAATGTGGCGATCGATAGTTCGAATCCTCATTAGAAGAGGTGCCTATATTTAGTATTCAATAGTACCTCCAATAAGAGAATACTTTTGCTTAGTATAATGAAAAACAAGTCATATCTCACCAAGATAGAGACACTAGAAAACATTAGGGTGGATGAGATTTATTTTGATTATTTACATACCATAATGACTTCTTATTTTTAATATAAGATATATTTGGGAAGTTAATCTTAGTTCTACATATAAGATATAATTTCCATATTTGTTAATATTTTCTAATTTAATCATATTGATACCCTATCAACAATAATTAAAAAAGAGAAGGAACGTGGGAATTAAAAATAATGAGTATAATATATTAGAAAATACATGTCACAATAATTAAATTAATTAACTTCTTTAATCTAATCAAATTAGATAAACATATCTTATATTTAAAATAGAATGAATATCATTTATCTCACCGGCAAGCATTTTTCTTAGTCAAAGGAATTTCAATCACTTAAACACAAATTCTCAAATGAATGTAAAAAATGCCCCCTAACAAGACACCATCAATTAAGTATGTGAGAATAACTTTTCTTAACAATACTTGAATTTGACCAAAGTTAGGTTAGTCATATCAAACACATAAAAAAACCTCAATCTATTTTACTAATTATCTTAATATCTACCAATTAATTATTTAGCTTCTAAAAAGAGTATCTGTTAATTGCCGCTAGAAACCGAGCTTCACTAAGGGCCCGTTTGGTACACTGGAATTGGTTTTGATGGATATGGATATGGAAATGGAAATGGAAATGGATATGGATATGGAAATGGAAATGTGGTTTAAAAGTGTGTTTGGTATGTACATGGAATTCAAATATTATTTTTATTTAATATTTATATTTAAAATGTAAAACTACCAATATGCTAATCTAAGAAAGTGGAATGAGATAAAACCATTGTTACTAAACCCGGACCGGACAGATTTTTTTTAATAAAAAATTATTTTTATTTTTTTTAAAAAAAATTCATATTAATAAGACTAAAATATTCAATTTCTCACCGGTTTAACCCTGATTTAGCTCCAGTCTGACCCACTAACCTTTGACCTAGTACTTTGACTGCTCCAGTTAGGTTTTTTTTAATAAAAAATTATTTTTATTTTTTTAAAAAAAGAAATTTCATATTAATAAGCCTAAAATATTCAATTTTTCACCGGTTTGGCCCTGGTTTAGCTTCGGTTTAACTTCGATCTGACCCACTAACCCTTAACCCAGTACCCTGACCTAGATTTAGGTACATGGAATTGCAAATCTTTGCTTTTTAGGTGGAAGCCAATTTGATGGAATTGGAGAGATTTGGCTTCCACATGGAATTGCAAGAATTTCCAATTCCATCATACCAAACAAACTTAAGCATGGAATTGATTTCCAATTCCAATTCCATACCCCCCAATTCCATCATACCAAACATGCCCTAAAGGTTCTCTCAAGATTCTCATATATCACGTGTTTGGTAACCTTGAAACGCTTCATTTTTAAAATTTGAGACTCTGACATATTGGAGATAAAGAGATGCATGTATGTGATATTGGACCGTACAGGATAATTGCACTTTTCCGTAGAAGATTCTGGTGAAGCCTCACCAATTCATTGGAATTGGACGTTTCTGTGACGCCACTATCGCATCCCTGCCACCGCCACAGACGATTCTGGAACTATCCCCAACAATGGTACCTTCTTATCCATTCGAGTTTACAATTTTTGACTAAAAAGTTCACTGAACTTCATAAATTACTTATGAGGTGATAAATTATTACTTTTTATTTTAGGTGAAGGATTATTTTAATTTACGTGGCCGCCAATGCGTATTACTCTTTCCCCACTTCTCCCCCAAAATCAATTTGCTACATTATAAGGCCAACGCATAGTACAATGTAATGATGTCTACTTTCCATAAGCAAGAGGATTTGCATTTCACATATATTGTATGCCTCCTTAACTGATAACAAAATAAGCGGGGAAAATAAGTTAATTTTTTTTTAAAAAAACTTATCATCCTATATTCTTCATTAATTTATTTTCATAAAAATTCTATAGGGTTACATTCACTACCCTCCTCTTTTATTCGTGTTCAAAATTTACTCTAAATCTTTTATTCGTGTTCAAAATATGATCTTTGTAGTCAACTCCATATAATAGAATTAAAGCTAAATTGTTATTTTTTTTTTTCATTATTCGGTTCGGTATTCAGATCTACCTTCCTAATACATATATCTATTTTAAAACTTAAACTTGAAATCTAAAAAGTTCAAGTAAACTTTCTGTTGGCAAAACAGATTAATATTCTTGAGAGATTTCGAGAAAGCAAGTTTGCCCTTGCTCTTCCCTCGTATTATTCGTCAATGATGATTTTTCTGAAACCAGCCAAACCAAATCCGCCTAGTTTTCCTACTTGTTTGTCACTGTCAAAGGACCAGTTTCTCTACCCAAACTTAACCGAAACCATTGGCATCTTGGAAACCAGTGCTTGAGCTTTTCTCAAAAAAATCAGTCTCATGAAAGTTATACACCAAGTAGCTATAGAATGAACAAATTAGAGCTTTACATTCCACGGAGTACAAAAAACCAGATAATACAGATACTTGTAGATATTCTCGAACATGAACCTTAAAAGGCGTAGGGTTTGTGATGAGATCTCTATAAGGCCTTGTTGGTATTCAGTAAAGAAACAACTAACAAGTGTGGGTTTGTTTCAGAAAAGGTGTTGGAGAATTAAATTAAAGAACAGTGTCAATAACAGGAGGACCCCTATACTCAATGCCCTCTATTTGAGAGTTCTCTGGCATCTCAATTTCTTCCAACCATCCATACCCATCTTTTTCCTCTTCCCCAACTTCACCTTCTCCATCTGCAACATTAACACCACCAATTAAACACAAATCAAAACTGAAGAATGTACAAGACTTTCTCAGTGACTATCCATAACAAAAGTGACATGTACTTACTGGAAAAAGCAGTATATGAGTGATCCTTGTAGTAAGAGCAATCGCGGCCATCTTCTTGAGAATACGGAGGGCCAAGAACGTCAAGTACAACAGATGGAGTTATGGCTGTGAACTCATGAATGTTACCACCAGTTGTGGGATACAACACTGAAGTATCACATGGTGCAGTAAACACCCTATTGGCTTTTAGCTTTGCCAATCTCACTGCAAATCAAGAATGCCAAAATTCAGAAACCCCATTATATGGATATTCCAGCAAAGTTTCAATGGCAAAGATGTCTGCCACATACATATATATTGAGAGAAGAATTGATACCCACATTGAGATGGTTGTGACGAATTCTTGGAGGCATCAGGATCAGCCCAATCGTAAGACTTAATGTGCATTTTCCCCACCAGAAGCTTACTAAAAACAGTCATGCCCGGATGGTTGTGGAGGGGAATGACTCCTTTTGCAGGTAGAAAGAAGATGCAGAGCTGCATGAACAAGGAAAAGTTAACCCAAAATTAAGCTTTCGTTTTTAAAGTAGCATTTGTAAGCAAATATTGATTAGAATAGAACTTACCGAGAAATTCTTGCACTCGTAAATGGTTGTGCTGGTGACTCTTGCATTCTCAAAGGCCATATTTTCAGGCTTGAAGAACCGCAGATCCAAGCCAACATCTTCTGGCCGCATCTTATCTGGATGAGAACATCAATAACTTCAAATGAGACCACCAGCTGGAACAATGAATCCCCATACAACATGAAAATACATATCCAATCGACACTACATATGCTAGAACACATGTATACCGACAAGTACATGGAATCATTCGCCAAAGGGATTAACCTGGTTCTTCATCATCACCATCACCAATATATAATATGAAATCAATTCAAAAGGCACACTAATCCATAAAGATTGATAAATAATGTGGTTTACCGAACTCCATAAAATCCGATCCTATGACTTAGTTATCATTATTTTTGAAAATTTCCTCTTTTCCATCTTGTGTCTCCAAGGAAAATTCGATTGCGACTCATCCTAATTGCCCGGTCATATCATGATTTTGAACTATATCGCTATGAGATGGGAAAAGGGATAACTTGGCTTTTCTACAGGACTAAGGGACACTGAAATTTTATCAAGCCCTTCCATCTGATTCTTTATATATATATATATAAAAAAGCAAATAGACAAATACTAATTTTTTTATTAAAAAAGCAAACAATACGGGGCAGAGAAAATGAAAACAATGGGCGGTGAGCTTTCTGGAAATACTTTGGTGTAATGGGGGTAAGGACTAAGGAGGCCAAAAATGCACAATGCACTCTACAACCAGTTCTATGCCAACCAGACACCAAATTACAACTAATTTGATCCAAAACTTGACATCTAGCAATGAGAGATCAGATAAAAGTAAACATATACTCTTAACACAACACATCATCTCAAGCAAATATAGCAAGCTAGAGTTGAAAATCAGAAGAAAGTAGTACCAAGGATGTGGCATAATTTATGAACGTTTTCAGGTAAAGGAACTGTTCCTGGGCCTTTGAATGTTTCTCTGCAAGACACAAACAGTTCCTGGAGTGCCTTTGGAACCCTCGGAACTGCCTGCTTAATAATACCACGGCATGGCTTCCTTTTCTTGCTGATAATTTTTCTCACATGACCAACCTTCTTGACATGTCCAACTCTGTTCTGCCCCTGTCTCACCAAACTTGCCTCAGGTTCCACCGACACACCACTTATCTCTCCCTCCATGTTAATCAACTTGGAAACTCTCAAAGGCATTTGCACAAACACTTGGTCAACAAGATGCAACAGTCCTCCAGACCAACCGTCCCCCGATATCAAAATTTTCTTTCAACTTGATGAATGGGGGGGGGACAAGTTTAGGAAATAAAATTTCAAACTCAGATTCCAGAAGTGATCAAAATCGAAACTCTCAGAGGCTAATTATTGCTCCTTTCTTTCGCTGATAGAGATGGTGAGGCAAAGCAGGGCAGATTATGGAAAGTAACAAAATAATTGGTAGGTAGACAAAACAGAGCAAAAGTGCGAATTCAGAGAGGATGAGATTTCAGGGAATAACGAGGAAAGCAAGGAGATAGATAGAGTTGATATTTATAAATATATTCGAAGAAACTGAGACAGAGAGAGAAAATGGGGATAGAAAATTGAAAACCAGGGGCCGTTTGGATCAGGGATAGGAATGAGGCAGCGTTGTCGGAAGAAAACCAGATGGAAAATAAAAGTGAAAAGCAGTATTTTATTTAATTTTTATTTTTTGCGCATTTCCGCTTTCCCGCGCCCCATAGATTGTATGGAAACTGGCGGTTAAAGCGACCCCTGTTTTGTTGGGTAAGACGGTATCCCATAGTTGAAATTACCAAAATGCCACTCACGTGGGGGCTACCCCCCCATGATTTACTTCGCAAGGAAGAGTACGAAGACTCTTCACAAATCTAATGGGAAAAGGAGAAAACATGCATCAGCATTAAATATGGGACCAAGATTTCCATAGCCAGACTCATGTATAAATATCCAACTCCCGTCCTTATTATTATATGCTGATATTTTTTATAAGATATTTAATAGCTTTAAGGAGTAGTAAAAAAATTAGTGTAGTTAATAAGAGTAATATTAAAAATTATTTAAATTTTATAATAAATTTAATAAATTTAATTATTTTTTATCTTTATTTTTAATTGTTTTTATTGGTACATACATGTAAATTAGTTAT
The DNA here is from genome assembly GCA_037074505.1 of Albizia julibrissin. NCBI lineage: Eukaryota > Viridiplantae > Streptophyta > Magnoliopsida > Fabales > Fabaceae > Albizia > Albizia julibrissin. The sequence continues at coordinate 48,174,035 of CM073479.1, read as the reverse complement.
TTTATGATAAATTTAATGTTTTCAATTGTTTTTTTATCATAAATTAGTTAAAAATTACTTAGGTTTAGAACCAAAAGAACTACTACTTATGTTGAAGGTTTTCCTTACTTATAAAGTATCATATATAATCTAATTATATCCATAATTATCTCTTGGAGTCATATAACATATATTATAATTAAATAATTTATTTAATTTTTTAATCTCTATAAATTAGTTATCTAAATCATATATTAAGCACTAGAGGCAATGTAATATATTTGGGACCTGGCTTCTCTCCGCAGTCAGGTCCATTCGTTGCCCATCATTTTCTTAAAACTACACCATTTTAGTGTAGTTTTAAGAAAAGGATGGGGCTGAACTTTTTTTTAGCTAAAAAAATGGTATCTAGTATTTTAAAATATTTTTCTAGACGTATCTAGTATCTTAAAATATTTTTTAAGTAGCATGTAGTATTCTAAAATAATTTTTAGTGATTTTAACAGCTTAAAATATTTTTTTTTCAGTTGTACTCATTGTATTAGTAGACTGATTGCAATTTTACCCTTAATGTATTTTTTCCGTTACAAAAATTACTTTAAAATATTTTTGGTGCTTTTAACCTTTTAAAATATTTTTTCAGTTGTACCTAGTGTCTTATAAGACTAACTACAATTTTACCGTTAATGTATTTTTCTTAGTAGTAACGAGCACCCAAAACTTATGATACTGGTTTATTGATTTCCATCCACTCTAAAATATTTTTTCAAAAACACCTAATATTTTAAAGTAATTTTTAGAACTGAACAAATACATTAAGGGTAAAATTATAATTAGTCTGTTAACACAATGGGTACAACTGAAAAAATATTTTAAACGGTTAAAATTACTAAAAGTTACTAAAAATTATTTTAAAATACTGCATATTATTTAAAAAATATTTTAAAATATTAGATATCATTTTTTTAAAAAAATGTTCAAACCATCATTTTTTTTAAACTACATCAAAACGGTATAATTTAAAAAAAAAATGGACAGCGGATATATCTGACCGGGGAAAGAAGGCATGTCCATATATTTGTCGGAGTAATGTGATCCAACATATAAATAACCTTAGGTCATTAAATGTGAGCGTCAGTGCATTGAGTGAAAAAGGACTGTACTGTACTGATCAAATTTGTACAAAAAAAGGTTATAAAACACCCCCACGCGTCGGCATTGAGTGAGGAGGCCCCCGGCTTAAATGGTGTGGGAGACAAGATCACAAGAATACTAACAGAAGAAATGATATTTTGTGGAGATACATTTGATTCATGAAAATGTCTTGGCTTCTATGATCCCATAGCTGGAGTGCCAAAAAATAGTCTCCAATAGGTACCCTGTAACGTGAATGCTTGAGTGCTGGGTTGAAGAATTTTTTGCACTCGGGTACGAGGAACCACCTTTTCCCAGCAACTTTGCACAACAGGGCATGCCTTAGAAGGTGATTTAAGGTCTTCCAAATACATCGTACTTTCTCATGCGATTGGCAAAATAATGAGTAGTGGGTATGTTACAAATAATCCTATATTATTTGGAATTGTTGAAGATCAAGAGGAGTAGTGAACTCACATAATGACAATGACAGGTTACATGAAAATCCGATAATTTTTTTAATATGAGTTAAAAGTAGATTTAGTGTTTTTATAAGAAATATGTTAAAAAATTCAGCTTTATTTTTTAAATAAATGGCAAGCTGTAAAATATTTTTACTAATATATTTAATGAAATCTGCCCATTAAATACCTTACAAATTTCTAATTATTTTGATGTCATTTACTGATTGTGCTTTATGAGAAATATGGACGTTGCAGGCTTTGATTTTGAAAACCCATTCATTGATATTTTAACATTAAAGATTACTGGTTTTCAACGTGTGTTTAATCTATAAGGCATGGACCAAATTCCTTTAAAACTTTACTTCATATTCCAACATTCAGAAACATTTTTCAATGGATATTAAATAGCTTTATGAAGATTTAATGGGCGCTTACAAGTTTTATTCAGCTGGCTGTATAAGGAGATGTTAGTAAGAGGTCCATACACTTTTGCTCTTAAACTCTCGAGCACCTCTCTTCCTCCTTTGACATATTTTCATACCTTATGAGTTATATTATCTTCCGTAATTTTACTCACCTTTTTTTGTAGGAAGGGTTCGTTTAATCTTAAGGAGTACTGCTTCTGATCTACCGGTAGTTGCAAAATAGCTCTTAAAGACAGTATCATCAAGCACGACTCGAATCAATTCTATCATTTGCAGACGCTGCTACGTACTAACAGGATCTGCATAGCATTAGGAGGAGCTTGAGAATCCACTAAGTTACGTGACAATCTAGGAGCTATCGCCAACAATCTTAAGAGTTAATTCACAACTTTGGAGTTTCACATCACTGTAGCCAAAGCAAACTTAGTGAAAGCTAAGTCACACAACAAGATTAGGTATGACTCCAACATCATAATTAAAAAGATTAAAATTGAAAAATCTTGTTACAAGTCCAACGATACAAACCTCAAGAGGGAAAACGAAGATCCTCCTAGATTAAGGGTAAATTTGGTTAACGGAGATGATAGCAGTGATGATGAGATCATTGCAGCAATGGTTTCTCACGCCCTCCTTATCTCTGATGTGAAGAAATGGGTGGTAGACTTATAAGCTACCAGGCATATATGTACTAATAAAGAAATGTTTACCTCATTTGAAAAAGGGAAAGACACATTTATCCCGCTGACTCCCAGGCTACTAAGGTTTAGGGAAAAAGAAAAATGGTATTAAAACTCACATCTGGAAAGACCTTGGCACTGAACAATGTGATGTATGTGCCTGAAGTCAAAGCAAACTTAGTGTCTATAGCGCAACTTGTGGAAGCTGGGGTTAAAGTGTCATTTGGGTCCAACAAGATTGTCATAACAAAGAATAATATGACTATTAGAAAGGGACATTGTAACAAGGGATTGTTTATTTTGAGTGCTATTGAAATTATTGATAATGTATCTTCTTCTGTTTACTTAATTGACTCGCTTAATATGCGGCATGCTAGATTAAAACATATAAGTAAGTCTTATATAATTAAACTACAACACCTTGGGCTTATTTCCAAAATAAAAAATAATGATTTTAATAAATGTGAAATTTGTGCAGAAACTAAGTTGACTAAAAAGTCACATTTTTCTACTCAAAGAGAAACGGAGTTGTTGTCCTTAATTCATACTGATTTAGGTGATTTAAAACAAAAAGAGACTAGAGGAGGTAAAAGATATTATATCACTTTTATTGATGATTTTTTCAAGATGTACAAAAGTATATTTGTTGAGAAATAAAGATGAAGCTTTTGGAAAATTTATTTTATACAAGGCAGAAGTATAAAACCAACTGAACAAAAAGATTAAACGGGTTAGGTCCGATAGAGGAGGGAAATATTTATCTCTAAATGGTTTTTGTGAAAAAGAGGGAATAATTTATGAAGCAACTCTTCCATATTCACCTGACTCTAATGGTGTTGTAGAAAGGAAAAAATTGAACTTTAAAAGAAATGATGAATTCTTTGCTTATTAGTTCTTCTGCACCTGATAATTTATGAGGTGAAGCGTTGTTGACTACTGATTTTTTTTTACAAAACAGGATACCTCATAAGAAAACAAATAAAACACCTTATGAGTTGTATAAAGGATTTTTGCCTAACCTTTAATATTTGAAAGTGTGGGGTGTCTTGCAAAAGTTTTAGTACATGATCCTAAAAAAAATGGTCCTAAAACTTCTAATTATATGTTCATTGATTATGCCAAATAAAGTACTGCTTATCACTTTCTAGTTTGGAATAGTGATATTTTATATCATAACACAATTATTGAGACAAAAGATGCAGAGTTTTTTGAACATATTTTTCCTTTGAAAGTTGAGCATATTTCTAAAAGATCAGAGTTGAAAATTCTTCTTCTTCTTATGAACAATATTTAGAAGAAGTTTTAGTTAAAGATTTAAGGAGAAGCAAAAGACAAAAAATAAACATCTTTTGGAGATGATTTTTATACTTATTTGATACAAAATAAACCAAAAAAAAATTTGAAGCTATTTTTTTTCCAAATGCATCTTTTTGGAAAAAAGCAATAAATATTGAAATTGATTCTTTGAGTCAAAATAAAATATGGGTTTTAGTTGACTTGCATCCAGGAGCAAAATCTATTGGTTGCAAATGGGTTTTCAGAAAAAAAACATTTTCTTGATGAAACTATTGATAAATTCAATGTTAGATTAGTAGCCAAAGGATTTACTCAAAAAGAAAATGTTGATTATTTTGACACATTCTCTCTGTGACTAGGATCTCTTCAGTTAGAATCCTAATCGCCTTAGCTTCTATTCATAAACTTTTTATTCACTAAATGGATGTTAAAATAGCTTTCTTAAATGATGATTTAGAAAAAGAGATATATATGGTACAACCTTAGGGGTGTATTGTTCTTGGGCAAGAAAATAAAGTTTGTAAATTGGTCAAGTCTTTGCATGGTTTAAAACAAGCGCCTAATAGAATGAAAAATTGGATCAAGTTTTGTTAAATGGTGGTTTCTCTACTGTTGAAGTAGAAATGTGTGTTTATATAAAACTTGTGAATGATGAATGTGTGATTATTTTCTTGTAGGTGGATGACATGCTTATTTTTAGTACTAGCATGAGTGTTGTGCTTGAAACAAAACGCTTTCTTACTTCTAATTTTGATATGAAAGATTTGGGTGAAACAAAAGTGATTTTGCGTGTTAAAATCATAAGGAATGAAAATGACATCTTACTTTCTCAAAAACGTTATGTTGAGAAAATTCTGAGAAAGTTTGAACTGTGTGATGAATCTCCTTTGAGTACTCTTTATGATCTAAGTATACATTTTAAAAAAAAATGAAGGAGATCCAATTGCTCAATCTAAATATGCACATATTATTGGGAGTTTGTTGCATTTAATAAACTATACTAGACCTGGCATAGCATATGATGTGTGCAGATTGAGTAGATATACTCACTATTCGAGCAGTGAACATTTAGAAGCTTTGGTAAGGGTATTGAGATACCTGAGAGGTACCATGAATTATGGTATTTAGTACAGTGGATTTCTTTTCGTATTAGAAGGATATAGTGATGCTAACTAGATCTCAGATTTTAAGGAGACCAAATCCACTAGTAGTTATGTTTTCACTCTTGGTAGTGGTGTTATAACATGGAAGTCAGCCAAATAAACTTTTATAACTAGTTCCTCAAGGGATTCTGAATTTATTGCTATGGAATTGGATGATACTGAGGTTGAGTGGTTGCAAAACTTCTTAGCAAATATCCTACTAGGTGAAAAACTAACACCATCAGTGTCCTTACACTGTGATAACCAGTTTGCAATAGCTACGGCTAAGAATAAAATCTTTAATGGTAAAAGCAGCCATATTTGGTTGAGACATAATATTATAAGGCAGCTGGTAAAAGATGATGTAATCTTAATCGACTAAGGTGCGAAGTGAACCTAGCGAATCTGTTAACAAAACCCTTGGGGAAGAAAATAATTATTGAAACATGAAGAGGAATGAGACTAAAGTCAATTCAAAAATAAAGGCAATGGTCAACCAAACCTTTGAAATTGGTGATCCCATAAAGAATGAGACTAAAGCCAATTCGAAAATAAAGACGATGGTCAACCCAACCTTTGCAATTGGTGATCCCATAAAGAAGATTCATATGAGTAAAAACAAGTTGTTTGTTAATTCTACTAGCACTAAATAAATTGCCAGTCTCTTCCTATAGTAGAAGAAAGTGCTAAAATGCATTTTTTGTGAGGCTGAATAAAAGCTCTTAATGATTTCATAATTCTATAGGATGATGAGCTCATTGCAGGAAAATTTCATAAAATTACCTCTACGAATGTGACGAAATCTCTAGAGCATTCGTTATGCACCAGGCACGCACATGGCCATTTTAACACGCAAAACCTATGTTAATAGCTTAAATGTGGGGGTATAATCTGACTCTTGATACCTCTAGTACACACCTAAGATTTGTTGATTCATAGAAGCATGCTTCACTAACATTTATGTGTATGTTATCAATCTAGGTTTGGTTCATAGTTCAGAGGACCACAAGATACAATGATTATACTCACGTGTGTAACTCAGCTAAGATGTTCCTTCTGACACATGTGGGGGATTGTTGGAAATAATGAGTGGGTGTGTCACAAGGAACAAGTCCCACATTGTTTGGGATTGTTGAGGGCCAAGAAGAGGAGTGAACTCACACAATGACGGACCATATGGAAATCCGGTAATTTCCCCTACGTGTGAGTTAAAAGTAGATTGAGTGTTTTTATGAGAGACCTATTAAAAAAATCAGCTTTATCTTTTAAATAAATGGCAAGCTGTAAAATGTTTTTACTAATATAATTAGTGAAATATGCCCATTAAATACTTTACAAATTTTTAATTATTTTGATGCCATTTACTGATTGTGCTTTATGAGAAATATGGACGTTGCAGGCTTTATGAATTTGAAAACCCATTCATTGATATTTTATCATTAAAGGTTAATGGTTTTTAACGAGTGTTTATTCTACAAGGCATGGAGCAAATTCCTTTAAAACTCTACTTCATATTCCAACATTCAGAAACGTTTTTCAATGGCTATTAAATAGCTTTATGAAGATTTAACAGGCGCTTACAAGTTTTATTCAACTGCCTAACGTCTCTTATTTTTCCCTGTTGGTAAGAGGTCCATATACTTTTGCTCTTGAACTTTTGAGCACCTATCAGCATATTTTCATACCTTCTACATTCTATTATCTTTCATAATTCTGTTCATCGTGTTTTGTAGGAAGGGTTCGTTTAATCCTGAGGAGTGTCGTTTCTTATCTGTCGGTAGTTGGAATAGCTCTTAAGAACAGTGTCATCGGGCATGACTCGAATCAACTATGTCATTTGCAGGCGCGGCCGCTAACAAGATCCACATAGCACTAGGAGGAACTAGGGAATCCACTAAATTGCGTGACAATTTAGGAATTACCGCCAACATTAATGGAGTTTGTTTTGAATCAGCTTCATCCATCCATCCTTGGTGGAGTAATCATAGCAATCTACTTGATGTTGGTGTGTGAAGATTGTCCCCTATCATCAACAGTCTGCTCAAGGTTTGTTAAGAATATTTGCACATGCTAAATCGACTCGACGTATTTAAGGAGTTGATTTTTATTCTATATATAAGACATGATTTTTATATTTGTAAATGCTTTCTTAATTAATTACAAAATGAAGATTGCATGTAACAATAAGGCAGTCAAAATTACCTCATGATTCAACTGGATTAAGAAGATATTGGCCATACAAACTTCATTTCTTTTTATGTTTGGCACAGAAAAGCAACAGTCTTCCTATGGCTCTTGACGCAAATCATAGTAGTCAATGGCATCAAGAAAAAAAGATTATCATGAGTCCATTAGCCCTTTCAAGAATAATATCCAATGCTTCAAAAGGTTGTGGTACTTGAATGCAGAAACTATAGGCTTAAGGGGCATAAAGGCGTTGATTCATTTTAGAAACAATACTAATACAGTAAATCAAAGCTTAAAGACTGGTAGCAACAAGAATTATCAAGAAAGCAATCTCATTTATACATGATCAAATCATACCACACTGGTTCAGTCTTCTTTGCCTCCAAGACCAACTTCTATTTATAGAAATGTTAACCCATGAAAACGATTATTGGAAACATTTTAAGGAACAAACTACCACACAGGAGAAAAAGGAGACATATAATAAGTAGAAAGATAACGTGCAAGAAACATATATCAATGTCGAACAAGACATGAAAAGTCAGACAAAGGAGAAGATGATGTTCCCGAAAGGGGACCATGCCAATTGCCTTGAATTTCATAATCAGTTGCCACTAGTTCACTTTTCCCTCTTCGTAGACTCAAACCTCTCAATGCCAAGTAATACATTAACCCCTCCGAATACAAAAAGGCTGAAGCTCCGTGTAAAATTAAAAAAATACAGAAAAATCAATCATTTCACTTCACCTTTTTATCCCTTTATATGAAAACTTTTTATTATTTATTTAATTTATGTAAATTTGTGTTTTTTAGAAAATTGTGTAAGTGAATGAAATTTTAAATGAGTATTTGTTTACATAACATATTAAAAGATATAATTCCTTCTAGATAAGAAAACGATTTGAGAGAAATGACAGGTGGAGAGGCATAAGTTACATTAATTTGGTACATATAACAAGACTAGGATTTTCTCAAACATTTGAAAACATAAATACATTTGAAGACAACACCTTTGTCTGAGTAGGAGTAGTCAGTTCATCCTTAATTGCATAATAAACATCGTCATTCTTCATCCAAAAAGTTATAAGTAGTAAACTCTCAAGCTCATTTAAAAAAGAAAATCCATAATTTACCAGAGTGATAACATTTAAAAAAATTAAATTTTGATGACTTAAAAATAATTTAGAAATTAATTGTTTATAGTATTTACCATTTTATCAGTGGATATTTGGTTAAAATAAGTGAGATAATAAATTTTAAATAAAATTAATTTATAATTATCATTTTGAAAACAAATTTAGTTATATTTGATTTTTAAAATTGATTTGGAAGGTCGGTTTTAGGTCAATTATAAAGTCAAATATATAGATTTCTTAAAAAATTACTTAAAGACTACTTGTGCCTTTTTGGGAGGTAAATACGAAATTGATTATCTATCAAGTCTTTGTTTTTTAAGAAAATTGTATTTAGGTTCTGGATAAAAAAAATGATAAAATAATTCATTAAAATATTAAAATTATATTTAAGCTCCGTGGAATTTTTTTGTAATAAATTGTAATTGTTAAATACACATGGACTTATCAATGGACGCCTATAGACTTATCAATGCACGCGTATAAACTTGATAATGGACGCCTATAGACTTATCAATAAATGTGTATAAACTTGTTAATAGATGCATATAAACTTGTTAGTATAAACGCCTATAAACTTGTCAGTGGAATTTGAATTTATTGTAAAACAGTTTCATAAGACTTAAATACAATTTTAAAATTTCAATATATCATTTTATCGTATTTTCTCTTTCTTGGGACCTAAATGCATTTTCTCTTGTTTTTTCTCATCCAAATAATTGTATTTTTTTTTATTTGTAAAACACTTGTATTTTGATTGAATGCTTATTTGGATATGCTTATCATGGATACATTCAAGTAAATACCTGCCTCACATTATAAAGTTGTTTTTTAATCTTCCAATCACCATTTAAAAAATCATAAAGCAATTATGAAATCATCAGCCATATAACTTTGAATAAAATCAATTATGTGACAATCAAATCAGAAGAAGCATGGGCATGCTTTAGGTCAACGTTGGGTAAAGTAGAGTTTATAAAGTTGTTTTTAATGTTCCAATCACCATTTAAAAAACCATAAATCAATTATGAAATCATCAGCCAAATAGTTATATTTTGAATAAAATAAATTATGAGACAAACAAATCACGTTTTTCATAAGAAGCATGGGCTTTAGGTGAACGTCGGGTAAAGTAGAGCTTATAAATCAGGTGTTTGGATAATTTTATGAGAAAATATAATTAAAACGCAGGTAATAGTAGTTTATGATCCAACCACTTTTTTAATTAATAATTGATTTTGACATGTACAAGAATAATTGATAGTCTATGAAATAACTAGGATTGAAGTTATAATTGATTTAACATATAAAGGGTACCCTCATGTGCAAATTTTTTTGTATGTAAATTGAGTTTATAGTCAATTACACACTCATATATAATTATATATAAATCACTCAACCCTGATTTTGTTAAAAATTCCAACTCTTCTTAAAGCTAACATTGACTTTGTTAAAAATGACTCAAACATCCGCCATAACGCTACACTATAAGCTAGTTATAAGCTTATATAATTTTCAAGCTGAACCCTTTTTAGTTATAACTTATAAGCTACTAAACGAGCTTTTAACAACTAATTGTTATAAATTATTTTATAAGGTTAAAGTATAAAAATATCTGAGTTTTTACTAATAGTACGTCCAACATCGTATAAAAATCTCAGCACTATTAAACAATGGTGCTCACATTTTTAAATGCCGGAAAAGATGCCTAGTGCTGGACGCACTTTTAGTGAAAGTTCTAGAGTATTTCTACATCTTGCCCCTATTTTGTAATCATTACTTGAGAAAACTAATCTCGTAAATGAATTTTATCCAACATTTATTATCAGCACCTAAAACTACTAAATTAGCGGGGGATACGCCAAATAAAGAAAACATATCATTAACACAGATTTGATGACCCGCTTCGCACAAAGACGGGGTCAAATTCCATTTAAAAGATCATGAGAAAACAATGAAGAAATAGGAATCTAATTCCCACCTCATGTTGCTCAGATTGTACAAGGGACGGAGTTGAAGGGAACGGTCAGCTTCACCATTGATCTTGTAAACCAAGAAGCTGAATCCAAGTTCAATGTATTAGCGGAAAGTTGCGCTTCGATTCCCAGAAGCTGGAAATGCCTGACGTCTTCTAGCTGGAGGCAATTCTTTGGCCAAATCGCTAGTTTCTCCCCGTCCTACTGTGGAATTTTTCTTCTTGCCACCAGATTTTCCCTGCCGCCGATGCCTGAGACCACCATCTTCATCCTCCTCCTGCAAAGTTGCATCTTCTCCAAACCTAACTCGCTGCCTGGCAGCTTCGTAATCAAATGGCTTCACTTCCACTAACCTACTGGATTCCTCAGTTTTACTGGCTAATCTATTTCCATTTTTTTTAGTGTTCGCCTGAAAGCATTTTTGGAAGCTTGATGACAGTTCTGAGAGAGACATTGGCTCATCTTCATTCTCTTTTCCTGAAGTGGACACTACAGAGTTTTTCTCCATGTCATCCTTTGTGATTTCTGGATTCTTGTTCACAGTATCCTCTGGGTCCGTATCAGAATCAAGTAGAATAATCTCATCCGCAGTGGAGACAGAAACAGGATTGTCGGAAACTGGGTTTTGGACAGCTGAAGCTTCACTTTCAGAGGCTGCCACACTTGGATTTTCTTCAACTATTTTTGATTTCTCACTGCCGTCCAAAAACGAACGGAAAGGAAGACTGACTGAAGATCTAATCTGCTCCAGCTTGGCCTCTTCCTTGCCCTATAAAATAACAGAAGACTAAGTGAAAGAATCCCATAAAACAGGCTACTCAGGGTTACAATCTGTCGACACTGATGCTACCTAAAACCGGCTTCAGCAGTGTGTGCTTTATGTCTAGAAAGTCTGAAAATCCTAAACCTCTAGAAAATAAGTAGATACAAAGATAACAACATAAGAATACATACAATGTGACGTGCCTCAGCAAATTTATTACGTATCAGCTTATTACGTCTCGCCCAATTGTGAAATGCAAAGGATGGCCAGAAAGAATAAAAAAGCACTAAAAAGATTTACATTTCCTATAAGGATTGAATTACATCAGGAATCAGCTTTGAGTCCTTATTTATTCAATATATGATAGATGTGCTATTTGAATCTATAAAAGAGAAGATCCCTAAATACATGCTTTTTCCGGATGATATAGTTCTGTTAGCTGAATCCAGGGAAGAAATTAACTATAAACTTAAGATATGGAGACAGACTTTGGAATTGAGGGGCTTTCGTCTTAGTAGGAGCAAAACTGAATATATGTATTGTAAGTTTGATAAGAGACAAGGCCAAAGAGAAGAGGAAGTTAAATTGGGAGGGCAAGTCATCCCAGTAGTGACAAAATTTAGATATTTGGGATCAATTATACAATACGATGGTGAAATTGATGAAGATGTCAATCATAAAATTCAAACTGGATGGTATAAATGGAGAAAAACTACTAGAGTTATTTGTGATCGTAAAGTACATAATAAGATAAAAGGAAAGTCTTATCGCACTGTTATTAGACCAGCAATGTTATATGGTAGTGAATGTTGGACTTTAAAGGGACAACATTAACATAAAATGGGGGTAGCTAAGATGAGGATGTTGAGATTGATGTGTGACCATACAAGAAAAGACAAGATTCGTAATACTCATATACGCGAACGAGTTGGAGTGGCCCCTATTAAAGAAAAAATGGTAGAAAATCGTTTGAGGTGGTTTGAACATGTTACAGCCTTTTGGTTTGGACATGTTCAGCAAAGGCCATTAAGTGCTCCGGGTTGATCAAGCAGTATGGAGTCCTATTAGACGAGGTTGAGGAAAGACGAAACGAACGCTTAATAAAGTCATAGAGAGAGACCTTTTAATTAATAATATATCAAAATCTATGATTTTTGACAGAGCACAATGGCACTGTGATCCATGTAGCCAACCCCACCTAGTAGGATAAAAGCTTTGTTGTTGTTGTTGTTGTTGAAACTGAAACATATCCTTTGAATGAAAACTCTATCAAGGAAAGCTTACTTTATTGCTAGTATCAAGCTTCCGCTTTAAAGCTGAACTCCCAAGAAGTGCCCCAAAAGCACCAGCAGGCTTTTTCAGCACCTGAACAGTTGCTTTGTGACCCTGTCAACAATTGAACACCAATGAGACTGATGCCCTAACTCACAGGTCGAAACATCAAAATAAACAAGTCAATAATTTAACATTTTTAGAACCTTTTCAGTGGAAGAGGTACCAACAGCAGCATTCCTATCCTGCTCTAGAATAGTGAGACTAGCCCTGGGAAGCTCTGAAGTGAGATTATCAGATTTAATAGACACTTCTCCATTTTTAACTCGCTGCTGAGCAGTGTCCTGTTTAGGATGGACAGAAAAGGCTGATTTTTCCAACATGTTAGAACAGGTGCCACCTTCAACTCCATCATTTCCCTTTCTTGCATTTGCAACATTTAAGTTAGACATATCCTGTTGGCGAGCATCAGTTCCATCTCTAAAATGATCTGACCCCTGCAACAATTTTTTAAGGGGTTTAAAAATCATCTTATCATTAAATGGAGCCCCACAAAGAAAATTGTGATTAGAAAACCCTATTCTTGTTGGGCACTAAACAGTTGAGGAACAATCCCTGAACATTGGAAGCCAAGATCTTTAAAAGATTCTGAACTTTAAAAGATTCTGAACGTATTTAGTTAGACTTTCGGCCTCTGTACAAAAGCTTAATTACCAATTCCTATAAGCCTAAACTAGGTGTAGTTCTCAAGGTGCTTGGCATCAGGTTCTTCAATAAGCACATGACACCAAGAAAAAATTCCATGAATGGCCCAAGCATATAGTGTTGAGTTGTATCAAAATGTCTATTTTTATTGAGAAACCAAATAGCAAAAGAAGGGTTGAGGACACTTTCCAAATAGAAAGGGATATGTAATGTGGTTATCTATTCAAGGAAGAGAGAATAATTTACCCCAACAAAAGCTAAAAGAACTGAGCCTGCATTGATATGACCAGGCTTCAGAAGAAAATGCACATTAACAATAATGGTGAATATCCCCGTGATTTCTATTTTCTACCATTATATTACTAGTTGTAAAATAAGGGACTGGCACAAATAAAGGAATCACCTATCCTAACCACTCCATGTCTCCCTTTAAAATACAATACTTACAGTTGCAAGATGTCCCTCTTTCAACTGCTGAGCAGCAGCTTCAAAGGCAAAAGCATTTTGCATGGAATTCCTAACAATGTTGACTATAGTATCAAGATTGCGCTCAATATATGGGTTCTTTGATTTTAGCATTCGGCGAAGCTTGCTTGTAGTAACAGGCATCTGCTTAGCTTTGAAATAGGTAAAAACAAAGTAAGTACAAATGTCACATGTAATAGAACGGCTACCTTTAGAAGAAAAACAAGACGAAAGCTGGCACAAAGTTCATTTACCAATTTCAAGAAGTATTTTATTAGGCAAGATGTATCCAGTACTCTCATCCTCTGTACGGGCAACAACATCCCGCCATTCACAAAGCCCCTGCAAGCAACATACGGAGAATTTAAATTTAATAGCAGTGGACAGGGAAAATATCCAAAATGGAAGTAATAAATGCCAACATATTTTTTAAATTCTAGATGTTTTGTCATCCACTAATAATATAATCCTTGTAAAAGGATCTTCAATCTAAGCACACCGGATGCCACCTAGTATTCCAGGTTTTAAGAACACTAATACCACTACCACCAACTTAGATCTAATTGTATAATGGATAACTGTGCCTATAAGATCCACATAAGCTGTCACACTTTCTGCAAGTTATTTACTATAGAAACCTATATTCTTCAGCAAATAGAAGTTAAAAACAGCAGCATTAGAGGGTGCTGCCAAAGGATAACAATGACAGTAATAGAGGTGATGAAAATTGGCGGTAACAATGTAGAAATCAACAGGCAGTGGTAGACTTTTGATGTAGCACAGAAGCAAATCTGACATTTCATATGAAAGAAAGGCGAAAAGAGAGATTGATCTACAAGACCCTGAGTCATAGGGTGCAGTTCTACACATTTGTGTAAAATTGGCTCCTGAGAAAAACCTCGATTCTCAAAGTCTAATCTTTATTTTTTTAGACAAAGTTCCAGATTATGATAACATGAATAAAGAACACTTGACTTCAAAACTTATGAACCAAAGTCCATGTAAAAGAATGCTTTCTCAGAATTTTAAGACATTTCCCCACATTCACTTATTGGAAAGGGGGAAATAATTTAATTCCTATCATAGGGGATAGAAAAGGGGAACGCAAATAAATAAGAAATTGATGAGGAGCTTACTGAAACAATTGCAAGCTGCTGAGCATTAAAACCAGCGCCTTGCAACCTGCATCGAAAACAAAATTGATTTTAGATCCATATCTCTAGACTAGCATTGAGAAAATCATACAAAGCAGAAATTGGGAGAGAAAACCACCCAGAAGTGGCAGAAAAGTAACCATGGGATTTAAAATACAATGAAATTAAATGCTCAAATAAAAGATTTTCACTTGACAAAAGTACAAACCCATATATATAGAGGTAGGAGTTCCCAGTCAGAAGTTCTTTCTCATATAACTGCATACAGATATCACAACTGCGCTTGTAGACCTATTGGTAAAAGGAAACACCATTTAGAAAACAAAAATACTACACCAGCTGCTCAATTATTATTGCATGAGCTTAAAAGTTTAGAATTCAAAATTCAAAAATTGCCTTCACTGAAATAAAAAAGGAAAGGCCACTTCCTATGGATTAAAGAAAGGATTCGTGAATCACATGTTCATCTAACTGCTTAGATTCAGAGTTAGCAGCATACAAGCCCATGACGAATTGGAATCTACAACCCAAACTCAGCTAAAGAAATACCATAGCATGTGAACAGAAAACAGAAGCAAATCTAATAAACAAAATACTACAATCTGCTTAGCTATGCCAGTAACTTGGGAGACTCTTTAACAGCCAAATGTTATCATGACCAAGTCATACACAAAATATTTACCATAAAAACAAAAAACAGAGGTCCCAAACTACAAATAGATTCAATACCCACGCCTTTTTGTTCTGGTGCCTTTTGATATTTCAAATCTGCAATAGTAAATTTATAAAAGCATTCCTTTCATGGTTGTGTGTGTGTGTAAAAATAAAAATAAAAAGCAGCACTTCCAGAAAGAATCTGACCTAAGGAGAGGTTTTAAATGCTTCTGTAACCGCCAGATATATAAATTAAATGCAATCCTCAACTTCTCTTAAAATCTTATTATTAATATCATCGTTTCCAAGAAACATGATATTCATTCAAACATAAAACATCTGATTTTGCAATTCAGCAAACCTCAAATATTTAATACAACTGTTGTCATTCAAAATAATATTCAAGTACAAGGCAAACTTCTATCAAATTTTTAACAAGCAATTCTTGGAATCTTCTTCTGCAGTGCATTTTTTAACAGAACCTACATAACAATTGCTTTGTGAAAACTGAAACATTAACAAGTCCTTAATCTGGTCAAAATACAAATCCTGAACACTATGAGCATGCAAGAATGATACTTAACACAATTATGTAAGTATGATTAATCAATAGCATCCACAGGCAGGAAGATTTTGGAATTCTCAAAGAGTTACCTCTAGCAGAGGAGTATCAGAACTTTCAGCCTCCTTAGGCAATTCATATAACTTGATTTTCATTAAATCATAAATATATAGCAGATAATGAGTATCTTCTCTGGCATATCTGTCATCAGAATGATAATTCATTAGATCGCAGTGATAAAATCGCTGGGATGGCATGCTCTTCGTTGTCACACAGAAACCTTAAACTTATATTACTGCTATGATAACAATACAAATAATAATTATCCAGTACCAATACAAATAATACCTAGAACTCAGGTGTAAAAAAAAAGTAATAATCAACAGCAAACTAAGACAATTAACCACAATTGGATTTATTACTTACGACAATGATTGGGACAAGCTTATTTTTCTGAGCACCGACTGTTCAAATAGACGGAATCAAAGAGTCCATTACATGATGCCAAGCCATTTTCAAGCAGTTTAACAAATAAGCGTCTACATTAATTTTTACCAAGGTGAACACCATAAATCAAATCTCTAGTCAGGCGAGGGAAGCATAAACCTTAGTAACTAGAAAAATTAAAGGGCAAAACTTTTGAACATCCTCAGTGGGGGTCTACTGACTACAGAATAGAACCATGTAAAAAAGCTTACACCTATACATTGAAGAAGCAGGGCAGGTCCTGTTAAAAAAACCGTAGGTGTATGTACAGCAAAAGCAGCCATCAAATCTAAACTGGACAGACAAATTCTTAAAATTCTAATTTTTGATGTTATAGTCATAAGACCCCGGATTATTTACTAATGTTTGTTCACGGAGATCAAATGCCAGATTTAGATTTAAACGAAGAGGCAAGTAAAAGGGGGCAGAACGCAAGGAGAATCATGGATTAAGTGTGATAAGTTCAAAACACAACAGCACCTTAACATCTCATCAGGCAGAGGGCGTAGTCTCCAATCTGCATTCTGATATCTGCAAGGAATTTACTCATCAACTTTAAAAATGCAGGATGGAACAAAAAGAAATAGTCATGCTAGAGGAATTAGTATTGCACATCAGTGAATACAACATAGCGAAAGACTTGCTTAAAGAATAAAATGAATAAATAAACAGAAGAGGGGGGGGTGAGCATACTCTTTGTTCGCAGTAACCTCACAAAAGTAATGCAGAAGATATTCCAAACTATTTCTTTCCAATTTCAATACTCTCGAGGCCTGAGAAATGAAGTCAACATAGGTTAGTTCCTTTTCAAGAGAAATAGTGAAGGTCATAGTTGTATTAATATAGTAACCTAACGATCAAAGAACATGGTTGACAGAAAGGTGCGAGAAGAACCAAAGCTTTAAAAAAAAAAGCTTTGCATAACCATCTCATCATATTTTCAGATTGAAGAAAAAATCAATTAGTAATAATACAAGTAAAGGAAGTATAAGATATCCTCCAAAAAAAAAAAAAAGCACAAATACAAAAGCTTTAATCCATTGAAGATGTCTCGAATATTCATACAAACAAGATGACCAATATCAGTAGTTAAAAAATAATTAGGCCAGGGTTCTGAATATAAATTGGTTATGTTCAATTTCAAGCAAATTTTCTTCAAGACTGCAACAATAATATCATGTATTATCATTATTCTTATTGATGACCAAGAACTATAACTCATCCCTAAAAAACACTTGATTATTGCAGGCCTAATTTATCTGGTAGTGGTAAAAGAGAAATTAGTTCTTGTCCTCAACACCTTGTCATACCCTGTAAATGAGAGTCAGTATCAACTGATTGAATGAACTACTTTACACAGAAAAAATATAAAATTCGCCAAAAAAAAATTGTTCTCCTGGAAATTTCATAGGGAAGGAATCTCAATAGTGGACAATATAATAACTTCACAAACCTGGCCAGTGTCAAATAAATTACAAACATAAATGCCAAAATCCCGTTGAAGCCAAATGATATCTCGATCTGCTCCATGCATGACCTAATTAAGCATTTAAAAACAAAAAGTCAATAGAATGAGGTAAACCAGAACTGCGTGTCAGCACCAAGAAACTGTTCACGTGCAACAGACCTTCTTTTTGGAAGGATCCTTGAATACTTCTCTTAGATAGGGCCCAACATGAATCCTAACCTTCAAAGTGTCCACAACAAAATCTTCAGTCCTGGTCGAGATTTGCATCAAGCATGTTAAGCCTTGGAAGGACCGATATTGATTATGTTCCAAATCCACCTAGACATTTCAAGTCAAGAAAAGAATAGGAATTACCGTATTAATATGTTTTGTAGAATATTTCAGCACAAAACATAAGGATTCTAGAAAGACAAGTAATCCCTCCCTGAATCCCATTTTCCATATTCATTCTTTAGAGGCAAGTTTCTAGCAATAGAGAAAATTATTTAGAACATAATCATGTGTGTACCTCCGATACAGAAATCGGAAAATCCAATTTTAGGTTTGAGCAAAGTCTGAAAAGAAAAGGTTAAATTTCTTGGAATATTGAAGTTATAATGGAAGGTGTCTAAATTCATATAAACTAGCAAATAGCTCTGACAAATGCAAACTGGTTAAAAGTTGCTTTTCCTTACCCATTCCCACCTACCCAATGCAGCCTTAAGGTGATATGCAATTCCTATAGCGCTTTCAAAGGCCAATGTATATATACTCAACAAAACTATTGAAGCACCTTGTATCATTGCTGTCACACAAACTAAAAACAGTAGCATAAAGGGTCGTAACATGATCATGCTAAAATTAAGGGAAGCAAGCTCCCAAAAAAAACATAACAAGGATTTAGCGGTAAATGATTGATTATAAAAATGCACGAAAGTTTTCAGCAAAATATCATAAACAGCACTCATATTTTACCGCAAATTCATTAACAGCACGCAGTTTAGCAGCCAACTCCTTCAAACCTTTGACATCCTCCACAAGTTTGAAAGGGGTGCATTCTAGTGGGGGAGGCTTTCTAGGTTCGAAATCCCCAAGATCTTTGTCAACAAAATCCATTACAGAGAGTTTCTCCTGAAACGGTAAATTAATAATTAATTAACTTAAATAGACCATAGAATAAACCCAACATGATAAACACAAGAAAAGATAGATAAAATTATGAAAAGCTTTAGAAATGCCCCATTCAAATGCATCATTTTTCCTCAATTTGCGCGTGTCATCCTTGTGCAGTGGCAATATATGTTATCATGAAAAATCAGAAAACTAACCAGCGGATGAATAAACCTCTGGCCATCATCACTCCTCTGCAACCAAACATGCTCAAAAGGCTGGTTTGAATTATTAACTAGAATCTTATACTCATCCTGAGGCCTCCTGATTGATGGTATATGAAACGGAACCTTTGGCTTCGATCCAGTCGTTTTCTTGTCCTTTGCGGCCACTTTAACACCGGAGGCAGGACTTGAATCTGGCCCCTCTACTTTCCCAGATCCCGGATGATTATCCCCTTTCTTCTTCTTCCCATAAACCAACTGGAACCCGTCTTCCGAGGCCGGCAATGAACTCATTGGACGTCCTGTCTCCTCCTCTTCCTTCCTAATCTTAAGAAACTCATCAAAGGACACATCGAACAGCTCAAAAACCTCGTCATTCACATTAACCAACCAGTCATATGCATCATCGATATCCATGGGTAAATCAATCTCCTTGCCCCATAAATGCGCCGAGTTGCCTATGGCTTCCAGCATCGTCTGTGATTTTTTTGCGATTTCTCCAATTGGTTTCTTAAATTCGTCGAAGTTATAGTAAAAGTGAAAGTCTTTGTCCGAAGGCAAGCATCGGGAAGAACCTGAAAGCTTGGCGGCAGACGAAGACAGGGGACCGGTGGATAAATTGTGCAAAGTACGCGCCTTTGTGGTAGGCTGAGATTGATCAACGTCCATGGCGTCCTGACTCATCGCGATGGCCGAAATTGGTGAAGGGTTTAGAGCTAGGGTTTTAGTCTAAGCATCGCCATGGCTGGTGTGTGTCCCATCGGCCATCTGTGCACTCGCGGGAACGGCGGGCGGGTCTCAAATATGTGTTTATGCCACCTGTCGTTGCTGTGAGATTCCACGTGGCAATTAAATGGGAAGACTTCAGTTACGTGGCTTTTCTCTAAAAAGCTCTATGGTAGTTGTTTTAGGGAGTTTAGGTTGACATTTTAATAATTGGACTTTTTTTAAAAACAGTTTTTGAGAAAAAGTTTAAAAATTTGGCTTTTTCAAAAAATAATCACTTATATCATCGTCAATCTAAACATAAATTATATTTATAATATGAATTTTATCCTATCTGACTTTTGTAAAAGTCAAATTAAAAAAATTCACTTCTGTCACCGCTAACTCAAATAAACTCTTACTAATATAGTTTTGCATTTAAAATACTTTGTCCAGTCAATATAAAACATAGTTCACTTTTTAAAAAAATAAAAAACACTAAGGACCTATTTGGTTCAACCGCATTACATGCATACAATGGTAATTATGATTGCATTACTAAGATAAAAATGTTTGATTGCTCTTTAGCATGGTGATATGATTTACCATCGTAATGATGATTACCAAAAAAGTGGTAATCCTCATTTATATCTCTCATTCTTATAATACTCATTATCACTCCATTGCATCATTGAAAAAGTCCAATTTACCGTTTAATTTCATTTGTCTTTATTTCATTTGTTACGCCATGTCACAACTGCCGGCGCCACTACCTGCTCCTCCTCCACTGCAATCGCTGATACCCCTATGGCCACCTCCACCATCGTGGTCGCCTCTACTACCTCCTCCTACTCCTCTTTTGTTATCGTCGCCACCTCACGTCACCACTGCCATCCCACGCCACCGTCATTACCTCCACCGTTGTGGCCATTACCATTACCTCCTCTTCCTCCATCACCGTCGTTGCCACTCCTACCACCGTCACCTTCACCGTTGCCTCTATAACCACCTTCATTGTTGCCACTACTACCTTCTCCTCCGCCGCCGCCATCATCGCCACCTCCATTACCTCCTCTTCCACTGCCACCTCTATCATTGTCGCCGTCACCACCACCACCCCTTCTTCCATCGTCGTCATTGCCTCCACTACCTCCTCCTCCATTGTTGTTGTCACCCTTGCTACAACCACCTCCACCTCTATTGTTGCCTCCTCCGTCGCCACTAGAGCTGGAAATCAGGGCTGGCCCAGCCCTACAGGGCTCGAGGTAAAAAAAAAATTATTTTTCAAAGCCCGGCCCGATAACATGCAGGTCAGGGTCGGCCCGCAGGGCCGAAAGCCATTTTCACAAAATTTAACTAGATGTTTATACGCCTCATGCAATAAAACAAATACAGTTACTAATTCATAATCAAATGTAAAAAATAGTATTCACAAATAACTCAGAGTCTCACACAAAGCATAAGAAGGCAAGAAGCTAAACACTCGAAGCAACATGAATATGACAACTATCAATTTCTTCTTCGTCGTCACTATCATCAATTTTAAGAAATTTTGATTATGCTTTACTTTGAGTAGTATGATCTGCTTAAGGGGTAAAAAAATCAAGAATTTCTTCTCGTACATCATAAATACATCCATAATCTTTATATGCAACAAAAATAAACCAAAATAATAAATAACTCTATAACAAATATAAAATACAAATAAATTAGTAAATCACCATCATATGTGAAACTTTGGAGTAAATAATAAATATCTAACGTATTTTTCTTATAAAATAATAAATATATTTGGGGAAATGGCTCATAGGTCCCAAGGGACCAAATAATAGCAACAAAGTCCCAAAGGGAATTCTCATGTCAGAAAAGTCCCCAGGAACTTTTTTGTTATTAATTCTCTTTGCGAAAAGACTATCATGCCCCCAAAAAACAAAAGAAAGAAAAACCCTCAGAGAGTAATTCCACGTTTCGGTGATTAACAAGAAAGAGAAAATTTTCACGAGAAAAATTCCACAAGAAAGAGAAAGCACATAGGAACTCCAATTTGGTTCAGCAGTAAGGTTAAAGGGTTTAAGTTTAGTAATAACATCCTCCCAAAACGTTTGAGCTTTTGTTGTCGTTATGGACTGTTATAACGACTAAACAGTGAAATCATAAATTTTTGTTTTTCCGTTTTGTATTGTAGGTGTATTGAGATTGATGGTTGATCAAAGGCTAGAGCTTGGGGTCAATAGTGGACTATGTAGCAAGAGATAGATTAGTCATGCTAAAACTTTGCTGAAAATATAATCTTGATCATTGAAGTTAGGGTTTCAACAAGGTTGGGTTGTGAGAATGTTAATATGCTCTGTTTTGGGGTTGGTTACAGAGGGACTAAGCTATTTGTAGTGGAAATAGTTGAATGTGGTGGAGGTTGATTGATGAGAAAACTCTGAAATGATAATAAAATATTATTATTAATACGTGCAGTTGTAGTTGTAAATATAGCTGTTATAGTTGTTACTATAGAATATGCATTAGTTTCTGTCAAAATTGGCACCATGAGTTGTTCAAAAAGTAGGGAGAACAATGTGTTGAAATGCTTGTACGCTTTTGTGGTAGTTGGCATTTGTGAAAATTAAAATCCCTATCGAGACTGACACTTGATTATTAATGTGGCTGGAGAACTTGGCAAAATATGCACAATCTGTTGTAAAAAACCAAATGACATTTTTTTAGATGGTTTATGTCAGCCTATTCATTGGCTTAAGAAGATTGAACAAATTGTAAATATAGCTGACGTACTTGTTAAAACCTACTGGACAAGTTGTAAAAACCTAAATGACATTCTTTGAAATGGATCATATCAGCTTATTCATTGGCATAAGAAGACTGATCAGGTTGTAAATATGGCTGACGCAGTTGTTAAAATCTACTGAACAAGTTGTAAAAAACCAAATGACATTTTCTGAGATGGTTCATGTCAGCTTATTCATTGGCATAAGAAGACTGATCAAGTTATAAATATGGCTGATGCAGTTGTTAAAACCTACTGAACAAGTTGTAAAAAACCAAATGACATTCTCTGAGATGGTTCATGTCAGCTTATTCATTGGCGTAAAAAGACTGATCATGTTGTAAATATGGCTGACACAGTTGTTAAAACCTACTGAACAAGTTGTAAAAAACCAAATGACATTTTCTGATATGGTCCATGTCAGCTTATTCATTGACGTAAGAAGATTGATCAAGTTGTAAATATGACTGATGCAGTTGTTAAAACCTACTGAACAAGTTGTAAAAAACCAAATGACATTTTCTGACATGATTCATGTCAGCTTCTTCATTGGTGTAAGAATACTGATTAGGTTGTAAATATGGCTGACGAGATTGTTAAAACCTACTAAACAAGTTGTAACAAATTAAATGACATTTTCTAAGATGGTTAATGTCAGCTTATTCATTGGTGTAAGAAGACTGATCAGGTGGTAAATATGGCTGACGCGATTATTAACACCTACTGAACAAGTTGTAAGAACCCAAATGACATTTTCTGAGATGGTTCATGTCAGCTTATTCATTAGCGTAAGAAGACTGATCAGGTTGTAAATATGGCTGAAAAAATTGTTAACACCTACTAAAGAAGTTGTAAAAACCTAAATGACACTCTCTGAGATGGTTCATGTCATCTTATTCATTGGCGTAAAAGAATTGATCATGTTGTAAATATGGCTGACGCAGTTGTTAAAACCTACTGAACAAGTTGTAAAAAACCAAATGACATTTTTTGAGATAGTTCATGTCAGCTTATTCATTGACATAAAAATACTGATAAGGTTGTAAGTATAGTTGAAACATTTGTTTGACATCTATTGAACAGTTGTGAAGAACCAAGTGTCATTTTCTAAGATGGTTCATATCAGCTTATCTAGTGGCCTAAGAAGATTGATTAGATTGTAAATATGGCTAACACAGTTGTTAAAACCTAATGATCTAGTTGTAAAATCCAGCTTTTTGCATGAATATCCACTTGACAAAAAGACTGAAGAGGTTGTTAAAATGACTAGTGCATATGTTAAACATGTGGTAAGCAGTTGTGACCGTTAAGAATTAACAAAGTTCAGATGCCAAACAAAGTTGACAATATGTCTAACTCACTTGTCAAACTTGCTAGCATTTCATTCAAAATAATGTAGAGTTAACAAAATACATATTTCCTTAACAGGAAGGCTTTGGTACAAAATAACAGAACTCCTATGTCTTTTTCCTTCTCTTGCTTTGTTGGTTGCCAGCTACAATGGACAACACCTTCTGCGCATGTTTATTCCTCGTATGTGTCACAAACCACCATAAGCAATCTTCCTTCTTTTGCAACCTTTCACATGTCAGGTGGTCCACCAACGAGTCCAAGACATAGAAACACATTATATTCAGAAATTATACAAGTCCCTACTTTCACATCTGGTAATTATAATTTTAACATAGCAATTTATCTATTACATTTCCTTAAACAAGAGTACCGTACTAACAACTATAATAGCAATATTAGCAACTACAATTGCATGTATTAACAACAAATTTGTATTGTCATATCAGCATTGTCTTAGTAAATAAACCTCCATCATATTTAGATTATTTGTAGTTTTCAGGATTAGAAATAGCTTTAGAATAATCCATAAGCAAATTCTTCATACATTTTAACTACAAGGGGAGATTGCAGCAATATATCATAATACCCTTGACTCATCTCAAGTCTGATCTAAAAAATTGTAAAAAAAAAAAGAATTGCATTTCCCATTAATGTAATCAAAAGTGTTGTTTGCTTTGTTTTAATTAACATCAGTCACAACTTTCTGTTATGAACCAAGCTAGAAGACAACTTTGGATTATAATCCCTCTAATCCTGATCAATACCAAACAAAACATTAGTCCAATTGGTAGTCTATCTCACAAAGGATAAAGATAACAAGCATGCAGAAGTAGATACCCATTTTTATAGCAGTATGAACATAATATGTCTCCAAAAAAGAAAATGTACATAACACTAACCACTACAATAGTATATGGAACCAGAACTTAGAGCTGATATCCACAAAAAATTGCTTCCTCTCAAGAAAACATTGTATAAGCATAAGCACACCAGTTAACTATTGAAGAATAAGCTGCAATCTCAAGCCCAATGTGCACAAACCATGCATATACCTGTCAATAATTAATCAAAATGAAAATGACTAGGAAAACTAAAAGCTTACTCTGAGCCTCTAATTTGGCCTTCAGGTTAGGGAATGTTGCTTTTAAAAACAATATATGAGCCATCATTCACAACTTATCTAGCAACAAATTATACGAGTTACAAATTTCCAATGCATCTTTTCAATAACTGACGCCTGTTTTTACAATTCCTAATGCATCTTTTCACAATTACATGAGTTATGTTCACAAGTTGATTTATGTTCACAATTACATTTCCCAGAAACAGAGCATCGTACTAATAACAATTTTATATTATCATTTCATCTTTTTCTCACTGAACCAACCCCCATCACATTCAGATTATTTGTGGTTTTAGATTCAAAAATAGCTTTATGGCATGGATTTGGTCATTCTTGGATTGTATTGAACAAGATTCAGATTTTACAAGGATAGTACAAGCATGCAGAGAAGATAACAAGAACAATAAAATAAGCAGAAGGAACTTGCCTTGTGAAGAATACCCTATTGAAGAAGAAACTTTGAGAGTTATGTATCAGTGTGCAGCCATGAGTGAGGGGCGCGAATCGCTGATATATTTAGGGCAATCAAATGTTTTTCCTCCCCGAATCAAAATCAGATCAGTGACTTCCACTGTAACAAAATCAAACGATGTCCTAGTGAGAATTAAACCCTTCAATGTTATTGCAGCGACGTTCCTTCATATTCTCTTTCTTTGCATTTTCCTTCATTTTTCTTTTTGTGCGTTCCTTCCATTTCTCTTTTTGTGCATTTTCTCTTTCCTTTCCTTGGGGGCAATGTTGTCTTTTTTGCATTGGGAATTTATAACAGAAAAGTCCATAGGGACTTTTCTGATATAAGAATCTCCTTTGGGACTTTGTTGCCATTATTTGTATCATTTGGGACCTAGAAGCCATTTTCCTAATATATTTTATAGATTTTTAATTTTTAGGAATTTTAATACAAGATATTCTTATGAAACTTAATTCTAAAAAAGATAATAACAACTAAATATTCGCAATATCATTAACAAAATATAAAAAATCAATAATATTATTATAATATAAATAATTTTAAAAAATAAAAAATATATATACATGCCTAAAAGGGCTGGCCCTTTTAGGCCTGCTTTCACTTTTGAGGCAAAAGTATTAAGTTCAGCCCTTGTAAATTCAGGGCATAAAAGGGCCAGCTCGACGGGCTCGGCTCGTTTTCCTAGCTCTAGTCGCCACTACCTCCTTTTCTACGCCACCCCCTACCACTATGACCGCCACTATTGTCGTCATCACCACCACTACCTCCTCCTCCTCTATCATCGTCGTCGCCACCCCCGCTAACGCCACCTCTACCACTACCTCCTCCTCCACTATTGTAACTGTCAACACCTGTCACCACCATTGCCATATCACTGTTATTGTCGCCTTCACCACCATAACCATTGACATCAAACAATCATCGGTGAGATAGTGTGACGGTTATTATGAGGTAACGCAATGACCCTCAACTATTTTTTCTACAAAGATTATATTAAGGGTAAAATAGACTTTGTGTGATAATTAATTTTAAATAATTCTTAAAAAAATAAACTCATTGCACCTTAATTAAAAATCAAACCAAATACTAGCTTTGTAATTAATATTGCATTACTTTATCATTGCATCGCACTGCACTATAGGGTGTAATGAAATCGAATCAAACGAGCTCTAAATAATTTACTTTTTTTCCCCAATAGGTAGTAAATAATTTACTCATTTATTAGAATATTTATATTAATCATTTTTTTTAAATTTATTTGCATAACTTATAAACTGATATATAATATCATAATCTACAACATATTATATAATTAAATAATTTATTTATCTTTGTAATTTCTCTAAAAAAATAAACTAAGTCTTATATTTATATTTATTATTTATATTTATATTCAAACTAATTTATCTAAATTATACACTACTGAGTCTTATATTAAAATCATAAAAGTTTCATCTGTTACTCCTTGTACGTTTATCATAGGTTATTATGATATTAGAACTCAAATCGGACCCGTCAGGCCTGGTTGATAGGCTGACTCAGGGTGAACCCCATCCATAAAGATATACTATTATATAAAAATCAGAATCAACGATATAGTTTTAACTCCACTATGATTAAAGTAAAAAAAAAAAATTCCACTATGATTTAGTGATAATAAATTATTTTTTTAAAAAAATAGAATTGATTTCCATAATTACAATGGGCCCTAATATATTGTATGGAACTGAGGTTCCTTTTTTAAACCGGCATTATTAGAGTGAGTTTAACCATTGAATGTGAAGTTTTCAAATGTCAAATATTTTTTATACACAGTACTCGGATTCAAAATTCTGATTTGGTTCAATGGATGATGACAATGAACTTTGAAGATAAGAGATGTTAACAATTTTACACAGGATTTTAATAATGTTTTTTGTTAGGTTTAAAATGAGAGAATTAAAACAAAAAGAAATAACGCAACATACTCCTATCAAAATTTCTTCAAAAAAATAGTGGCATGGGAGAGAAAAACCATGCCCCATCCGCACACAATGGTTTTTTTATAAATATTTTATATCTATTTAGATTAGTAATAAAAGTTTTTATTCTAATATAATTTAGATATATAAAATAAATATATAAAAAATATTTTATCTTAACTAACATGAATGTATTTTTGCCATCCAATCCAAACATGCCATTCATTTGGGGTACAAATGGAGCGGTATCTTTCCTTTGTTAAATTGGATATAAGAGCATTAAAAATATTTTTTTTAAAAATCAATATACCGACAACGGGGATTATAGAAACAGGGGATGCAGCCCACAAACAAAAAAGGCAATCAGCGGCTGCGGAAGCCTGTTTTGGTGTCCCCTCCTTTTGAGTCCCTTACCCAAAAACTGTGAACTTTCTTCTTCCCTATAAAATTTCTGCAATCTCAATCTAACACCCGTCGTCTTCTCACATCCAAGCCAGTAAACCCAGTTCTTATTACAGAAACCAGTTGCTTGCTATTTGTGTTCTCATGGCTTCCCTGATTCTTCTCTTCTCTGAGATCGTTCGCAATCATGAGCTTGATGCTGCGTCTCTGTTAGCAGCATACCCTCCTCCTTCATCTTCTGCTTCTTCCTGTTCTGCTGCCGAGAAATCGTTGAGAAATCAGAACCAAGATCGCAAAAGCCACAGTTCTGGAGATGCCCTGAAGATGGAAAATCCATTGGAGTCAAGAATATGTGTTGATTTTGTATGGCCTTGATTTTTCAACGCTATATCTGATCTTTTAAGTTTTTTAATTGAAAACGAGATTTTGTAATGGGGCGTGTGTATATCGTTTGTCATCTCTATGTTATTTCTGCTATTTTTTTAATTTTAGATCATTACAGTGATGTTAAAGCGTTTCTCTCCCATTCTCATCTTCGTCTCATTGGGCAGAATAGCATTTTGGAGTTTTGGAGTTCATTTTTGCAAACCAAGATTGGAATATTACTCAAGAGATATGTAAACATTTAGCATCCGATCGTACCATAATATGATTGTCTTTCTTAGAAAGTATGTACTTATAAAAAAATTGGCTATAGCCCCACTGCAGTAAAAAAAAATAAGTATAAGAATATTATTTATTATTTATAAATTAAGAGATAAACAAAATAACTAGGGAAAGTTGCCAACTTTAGTTTATAAAAACCAATTGAAATAAAAGCTATTTTTACTAACATTAATCTAAACAAACTCTAAATAATTTTCCCTAATGCATAAATATCAGTTTTTCTAAAAAATAATTTAATTAAGATTCCACCTTTTTAACCTTTTCATTCTTTAATATGAATTATTAATACTAATTACTTGTTTCTTTAAAAAATGTGTGAAACTTTGATATACTTTTTAGATAAAAATATTAAATGCACTTAAAATTTCATAAAATGCTTATTAAAATATAAAAATTTCTTAGAAAAACTTCATATATGAAATAAATATAGTAAACTTTATAATTAATATATTTATTTAAAAAATACTTTTTATAGTGACATATATTATCATTTTTTTTGAAAAAAATTGTTAATGTTAATAAAATGAACTCCTTGCTTAAAAATATTGTAAGTTTTTGTTCTTACAATGATAATTAATATATTTAAATTATAGATGAATTATATTTTATTTTATTAAATATTAATCTTGATATATATGTTGAAAAATATAAGTTACAAAG
This sequence comes from Albizia julibrissin, assembly GCA_037074505.1. Classification (NCBI taxonomy): domain Eukaryota; kingdom Viridiplantae; phylum Streptophyta; class Magnoliopsida; order Fabales; family Fabaceae; genus Albizia; species Albizia julibrissin. The sequence continues at coordinate 48,144,662 of CM073479.1, read as the reverse complement.
TAATGAAACTCATTAAAAAGGAGAGAGAAGATGACATTAAAGTCATTTTACCTACATTTTGAAATTCTAAATTAGGTTGATAATTTATTTAAGGATTTATTGAATTTACCAACCTAATTCAAAATTATCCTATTTTAAATAGCTTTATATGAGATTTTCCCAAATAACTACTGTGGCCATATGGGGATTTAGTAATTTCCATTTCCGATACATAATGAAACGTGTGTATGAGAGAGTACATTGTTATAAATATTGATCCATCGAGGTGTTGTAATAGGAAGCTGTTCTTGATACAAAGAATGTAACGGCACGGCGTCTCCCGTCTCCCACTCGGGGTCCCTAGGGTCCCTAGCGGTGCCGGACTGGGGCTTCACCCCAGCCAGAGCTTCATCCTGCCCCCAGCAGGATTATCCCCCCCCATAAGGGGACCTCCCCAGGCCTCGAACGCTCAACCTGGGGGTAAGTAGAGCCTTAAGAGGAACCTGGTAACCACTTGCACCGCGGTGCAAGTGGCTACCAGGTTCCTCTTAAGGCTCTACTTACCCCCAGGTTGAGCGTTCGAGGCCTGGGGAGGTCCCCTTATGGGGGGGATAATCCTGCTGGGGGCAGGATGAAGCTCTGGCTGGGGTGAAGCCCCAGTCCGGCACCGCTAGGGACCCTAGGGACCCCGAGTGGGAGACGGGAGACGCCGTGCCGTTACAAAGAATATTAGGAAGCAGGTATAATTTATGATATTTACATATAAATATGTGTATTATTAATAGTAGTGGCCATCAAGTTAGCTGAGGTGATAAGGACATATATATATATATATATATATATATATATATATATATATATATAGCTCATTTAAAATAGTGATTATAGTATTTAAAATTAATTTTTTAATCATGATTTACGACATATGAGATAAATATGTTATATGAATATTATCTCGACTTACATACATAAATATTTATAAGCCTTTTGAACGCTCATCTAAATAAGCTAATATTTATTTATTTTAAATAGCAATTGAAGTCTTCAAAAATAGCTTTTCAATCATAATTTAAGATATACGAGGTAAACATGTAAAAAGAGTATTAGTTCGACTTATATGTATAAATATTTTTTAGATCTTTAATCATAATCCCAAACATACTTTATTGAATAAAGGTAGAAGTTAACTATTCAAATCCTCCCAGCATATGTCAATGTTTACGTGATCAAGTGGCATGAAAACATATTAATACTTTCCTGAAAATGAGGAGTGGCTGATTTGATCTCCTTGTAGCTTAGAATAGTTAGCATATGTTACTATAAGTAAAAAAATCCTCCCAATGTATTTAAAAGACAACATCTATCCATAATAATTCATCATTTCTCTTAACAACCCTTTCTGCTGGTGAAATTTTGATGGACGCATCCTCCCTGATGCCGACATCTAACTTGCATTTGAATAAGGTTAGTTAAGATATTTAGGGCTTATTTGATTGGAAGGGAGATGAAGGAACAAAATGATAGATGCATCCTTCCTTTTGTCTGGTTTAAAATTTTGAAAGGGAGAGAAGCTAAAATTTGACCATCTCTCCCCTTATCTGATTCTCTCTAAATTGTGGTTTTTTTGGAAAGGGGCAAAATATATTGACTAATTTGGCCATGATATTTTTCATATCCCACCAATCCCTATGCTCACAACTCTTGCCTCTTCCGTTGTCGCAACTCTAGCCCACAACTCTCTTTGCTTTTTACCATGAATGTTGTTGCAGCTTTCCAGAGGGATGAAGTCTTGCTCGAGAGAGCATAATTTTGTGCTAATTAGACAGGGAGAGAGCTAAGTCATCTTTGCTTTGAGGTTCTGTTGCAACTTGCCTGGAGAGATGAACTCACGCTTGAAGATACGTAGAGGATGAAGCTGATTGGATTTCAAATCTTTAACATACCTTGTTATTTGTTCGTTCTTTTCCTTTTTTGGCCATACGTTCCTCCTCTTCCTTTTTTCCCGATGAAGTTCTTCCTTTTCCCTATGATATCTACTGCCATATATTAGATCACTTTTGTATATTTTTTATCTTCAAAGCAAGATTGTTAGTTTAATTTTTAAAATATATTATTTTACTAATTAAAAATATCATTATATTAGCATTTTTATATCCCAAGTTAAAATAAAAATAAATATATTTTTACCAGCAATAAGTAAAAATACAAATATAAAATTAAGATGAAGGGGTGGGTAAAATAGTAAATTAATTAATATCACCCCTCCCCTCCCCTCTTAAACCAAATAAGGGCCTGTTTGGTATAGATAAGATTTGGGAAGGAAATGGAAGATGTCAAATCTTCCATGGCAAATGACTGTTTGGATGCATCATATTCCAGGAAGGCAAGTTCCGATGGCTAGAAATGTTCCTATTTTTAAGGGAACATGTAATCCCTCACATGTAGGTGGGATCCAATCTTCCTTCTTGCGAAATTCTTATGCTATCTCCAATCTTCTTCCCTCGTTATCACTCTCCACAGCAATGGGCTTTTGTGATTGTGCCGCTATTCATCGGCCCACCACTCCCCTCCTCCCTCGTTGCTCTCATCCTCCGTTCTCACCCTCGCATTGCCATGGGCTCTCTTTTGAATCTCAATCTCACCCCCTTTGTCATTTTCCTTCTCGTTCTCATCCCTTGAGTCACGTTTCTTTTAAGTTTTGATTTTAGTTTCTTTATTTTCAGTCAAATGTGCATCTAAATGCCTCTAATCTATGATCTATGGGAGTTGATGTTAATATGAATTTTGTTTATTCATTTGAGGTGGTTATCACTGGTGATAGTGAGGGATGAGATGGAGGGAGGAAGTTTTTTTTAGGTTAAGGGGTATTTTGGAGTTTTTATATTTTATATTTTAATTTTAATTTTTTAAAAATTATCATCTTTCCTTCCTTTTTCCATGTCTACCAAACACGACATCCCTTTAAGTTTTCTTCTAATTTTCTCTTCCTTTTCATTCATTTCCCTTTCTTACTTTTCCTTCTTCATCGAATCTGCGTACCGAACCGGCCCAAGGGATCATTAAGACTCCCTTTCATCCACTCCCTTCCAATTAAACTAAACAAGATAGCCATTTACCTTTCCATCCCCTCCCCTCCTCTCGATCCATTATCTTCAAACCAAACACACCATTCAAGAAAAATATTGTCCGCAATGGTAGGGAACAAAACATAATAGATTTGAGGGTGTTTGGAATAGCGATTGGAATCTCCAAAAATGTTTTTCAATCTTGATTTACAGTATACAAGGTAACTGTTACGATCTACGAGGTAGATTTTACTGTTTACGAGGTAAATATGTGGAAGAGTTTTACCTCAATTCATATAAATCGGACTTATACATAAATATAAGTTAAATCAAACATACTATAAGAAGTATTCTGACTTTAGCATCCGCATTAGCCAGCAAATCCTGTTGACCTAACTGTATCGGAGAACAGATCTGTCAAGGATCGTTAGATAGATCAGCGGTTATTGATGGTACATTGGTGATTTAAGACAGAAGTTTAAGAATCAGGGACAGAAGTTTAAGAATCAGGGTTAGGCGTTATTCCTGATCTTTTCCTCAAGCCAATCCAAAATTGCTGACCCCTCTGCATTATTGACCAGGTTGGTTGGTCAGTCTCTACATATGTATTAGACTTATTTGATTGACACCTGTTTTAGTGAAGATGCATATTATTTGGGCAAAAGAGGTAAAGCTGAAGATGGCTCTGGTTTGGTTTGGGCGCAGTAGTTAAAAAATGTAGCGATTAAAAGTTGGTACAAATAAACTCACTCATCCATCCATATTGTGGAGAGGGTCACCAAACCATTTATGTAGAAAGTTACGCTAAAACTATGAGCTTTTTGGTCAAGGGAAGCCACTAGTGTCTTTACACCTACTCCAGACTGATTAGTCGTAAACAACGAGATTCCCCACAACGAAATACGGCATCGCACTCTGTTTCACCACGGAACAACTTTATTTCTCATTCAAAATTTTGCCTTCATCAGCCATTTTTTTCCCGACCGTTTATCGACCATGTTAAACTAAAGGTGGTTTGTTTCCATTTGAGTTTTCGTAAATTGAATTGGAAAAAGGCTCAGATCATCTTTTAATAAGAAGGACCTAAGTTGTTAAAATCCAGACAAATGATAATTTTCTCTAACGGAATAAAATTGAAACAGTAGCCATTCCACGTCACCCCAGAAGCCGACAGAAAAAACAGAGGTCATGCTTATCTCTCTGTATCGTTCCAATTTTATCGGATGTCCCTGAAGGGACTCTTAATTCGGCTGCGGCGAGACTATAAACAACAACCCAGTGATAATCTTAAGCGATGTGGGACTTCTGAGGAGTGAGGACTCTTCTCGCTGAAGCGAGCTGCTCACGGCTCTGCAGATCCACCCTCGCCTACCGGAGCTGGAAGGAAAGCAATAAACACTCGGATGTGTTGGTTGCAACGAAGATGTAGTTAGTCGTGACTGAAGGAAATGGACGATGTACAGAAAAAAAGTTTTTGAAGCATAATTTTTTATTGATATTTTATGAATAGGAAATAGGAATATGAATACCTCTATTCGTAGGCATTAGGGGTTATCCATGTTCTGATTTGACGTTTCATTTATTGTACCCAACTCCCCATGTGTAACTGCCTTCAAGGCCTGTGTCAACTGTCAAGGGAGGATGAAGTACGCAACGGGTTCAACTTCAAATTATAATTATACACCCTTCGTATTCTGAAATCGATATTGTTTTATATATTATAAATTATGATTAAAAAATTATTTTTTGAAGCTATAAATTCTATTCTAAATAAACACTATATCATAACTAGATAGAACTCTCTTTTCTTACTGCATATTTGGATTAGTGATGGAGAAATAATTTTTTTTAATCTGACTTTTGTAAAAGCCATATTATAAATATAATTTATGTTTGGATTAACAGTGACAGAAGTGACTTTTTTTTCTAATTTTGAATATGTTTAGGCTAATGTTTGGAAAGCCCGTTTAAATAGAAAATGAAATTAACCTTATTAAATTATATATATATATATATATATATATATATATATATATATATATAGTTTGTATATATTGTGATAATTGAAGTAAAAAAAAATAAAAATAAAAATTGATAAAATACAAAAAGATCAATTATTATTAAAATTTGTTAATTATTTATATAAATAATCTTTTTAACTTTTAATGTTACATTGTGCTTAATCTTGCATTGTAGGTTCTTAATAAGAAATTTATGATTTTGGAAGATCATAATTAATATTTTGAGGATCGGAGAAAATTACAGAAAATGTCTCTAAAATTTATGAAAATTACAAGTGAATGGAGAAAATGGATGGGGAAATTATAGAAAAAATCCCATTTTTTTGAAAATTACAGTTCGACCCTAAAAAATTTCAAACATTTTCAATTTAATATCTCCTCGAAAACTTTTGAAGTTTGCAATTAAGTCCCTGGTCAAATCCTAATTTGACTAAAGCTTCTTCTCCTTTCTTGAAATAGAGACGTGAACCAGGCATGAAAACATAGCAGAGCTTCATTCCCTTCACTACTTAGGAGGGACGACACTCGAATAGCATTAAGGAAGTGACTGGAATGCTTGATGTAGCCAACATCCGCTTCACTGTGATGCCTTCACCGCTTCACCGACAAACCATCGCAACGCTTCTAACCAGTGACCAACCTACAGAAAGCCGTCATCACACCTACAGCCTATGAAGACCATCGGTAGCAAGAACACAGGAAAAAAGAGGTGGAGAAGGATTGCGTTGTAACGGTCATCTTTGACCATGAGAAGCTCACTATGCAGGGAAGAGAAAAGTAGCAAAAACGGGCTTCTATTATAAGCTACGATGAAGATAAAAGCCCCATGATTTTTACTGTGAACCCAAACACCCCCCACCGTGCTTCTTCTTCCTGGCTGCACGTTTGGCTGGTGCGTTGTGATTCCAAACAGGCTCTTAATGGGGTATTTGGGTTTACGTTTTGGCAATTAGACTTTTTTTCAAAAGCTAGAAGCTCAAAAGTCTAGGTTTTTCCAAAAAAAAAATCCACTTTTGTTACCGTCAATCGAAACACAAATCACATTTACAATCTGACTTTTATAAAAGTCAAATTAACAAAAAAAAGTAATTTTTACCACAGCTAACTGAGAGGGGCCCTTTTAATAAGAATTCATCACATAAATCATAAGGCTGGAGGTATAAATATGATTGTGGTCATGAGTGTAACCACCCTTTCTCACAAACAACAATTATCCACATTTATACAAAATTAGTGATAATTTTTTTTACATATCATAGTTCAATCCAATATATATCAGAGTTCAGGACACAAACTCGCCCACAAACTCTTCCACAACATATCGGAGTTTAGGGCACAAACTCGCCCACAAACTCACTGCAGATAAATTTATTATTTTGATATCACATCACAATTAACCCATGGGTCACAAAATGATTTCCAACATAGATATCCAAACAATAAATATGGCATTTTAAAAACATGTGGGCCCTATAATGGCAATATAGAATTTAATACAACACCAATACCAAAAGAGGCCTACAAGATTCTCAACGTCTATGCCTCTGGTTGCTTCCCTTGGCCTCTATCCAGATTAGAGGTATCACCTGAAAAATTATTTATAATGACGGGGTGAGACATAAAGTCTCAGTAACCAAAAATTAATTTACAAAATATGCAGGAAAAGATTGTAAGTCAGAGAAGCAGGTTTAACTGACATAATAATAATAATAATATTCTCATAATTTAACATTTAACATGAAATAAATAAAACCATCCCCACTCATCCATCCTGCTCCTCCTTATCTCCTCTGGACTGGTACAGCCTATCAGTGCTAGTATACCCGGCCAAAGGTTAGCTAGTCACATCAAGAATACTGCCCCCTCCCATGCCACCACCAATATACCGTAACAGGGAGGTGTCCGCCCAAACACTCAGCTCCAAAATCCGGGCTAGGATTGAGAGAGCCGATGGGCACACAATTCACCATATCTCTTCCACACAACCCAACATATCCCGTAATATAAAAATAATAAATTAATACAGCTTTCGAAAACAATTACATGAATTCTAAATTCTTATACAACATTCCATTTCAGACAACATATCCACCATAACAGTAACAATTTAATAATAATCTCCACTTATGTAAATTAGAAAATACACTGCTTCACTGAAATAAATTCATATTCAAACATAAATATAATCTTACAAAGCACATACAAGTAATATAGATAAAAGTAAGGTTTATAAAATACCTTACAGTCCAAAACAAGCATATAAAATAAATTAACCCCGGTTACCTCGATTCCAAGCTTAATCTTAATTTGGATAGTAAAACCCGTGCAATCACCGATCACAAGAAAAATCTACATTATTAATGTAGATACCAATTAACCAAAAATAACAATAAAATAATTAATTTACATAATTTAACTCCTACAACCCAATTTTCTCTACAACTATTATCCTCATTTATTCCAATTTCCTTAAAAAAAATCCTTAAATAACCTTTAACATACCTATAATTACAAAATCCTCAATATCAACTTTCTAAATAATTAAATCTCTTTTTCATAGTTTATATGGATATAATATAATTATTAAAAAATTCCTCAAATATCCACATAATTAAAATCATATCAAATTATAATTCAAATATTAAGTCCTAATTTATATTTTTCACATAACTCAGATCTAACAAAAATAAACCGATTAAAACCTCAATAATACCTCCAATAATCCAAATAAAATAATTTTTATCGGTAAAAACACCCTAGGATTAATTTATACCCTATTTATAAAGAAATTAATTATAATATCACATGACCACTAAATAATAAATCTAAACCGATTAAAATAAATTATTAATTATTCTCTACATTTCTACAGTCTTATATTGATAAAACTCAAAACTTGCCTAAAATCATATCCCCAAAATATTCTCTAACTAGCATAATATTACTATCATATGAAAGAAAAAATTATTTATAACATATTTTATAAAAGAAACTTTATGATTAGAAGAGAGTTTGTGTACCTTATTAATCTCCGAAGAACCGAAAATACACCAATCAGAATCTCACTCTCTTCTCTCTCCACAAAACACTTCACTTACGTGAAGTGTTTATGAGGGGTATTTATAATACCCCTCACCTCCTGTGCATCAATCATTCATCATCGTTCATTTCATTTTTTTCCCCTTTCTTTCTTCTTCTTTAAATGACAAAAGGGGTTTACCCCTTTTGTCTTTGGTGCCTACCACACTAAGATATATATATATATATATATATATATATATATATATATATATATATATATATTATAATATATTATTATTTTAATAAATTATTATTTACAATTTAATTTCTAATTTTTAAATTTTTTTTTAGAATGTCACAATGAGAACATTATCAACAGAGATAATCTATAAGGACTATTTGAATATGAAGATATGCCAGAGCTTAATGAGTCCTCCAAATCTAATTGAATAGTTCTTTTTAATATAAGACATGTTTAAATAATTGATATTAGTTATAAATATAAGATATAATTCTCATATTTATTAGTCTTGTTTTAATTTATCCTTATGGATGTTTATTCAATAATAATAAAAAAATAAAAAAATTAAGGAAGATAACTATAATATTTTAAAAAATATATATTATATCAACTAACTTAATTATTTTTTTAATTTAATCAAATTATATATTTATATATCTTATATTAAAGATTGGGAAAGTAAACAACATCATAAAACATCAATAAGAAACCATGGCCTAGACGCAAGGATCTGATCCAGTCGAATCCCGCGGCACCTTCTTCCAACTTGTCCTGAAATGGGCTTAAATTCTCCTCTCATTTTCTTTTGTTCGGCACAGGAACAGCAAAAATAAATAAATAAATAGTGCACATGGAGCACATTACAAATATATCAACATGAGCATAATAATTATTAATTTGTTTGGATTAGTTTATGAAAGTTCTATAAATGTTTATAAATTGTGATTTACGGAATACGAAGTAACTTTTACGATCTATGAGATAAATATGTGAATGAGATTTGTCTCGATTTATGTGAATCGGGTTTATATAATAAACCCGATTCATAAAAACAATGCCAAACAAACTCTATATAAACCCGATTCATAAAAACAATGCCAAACAAGCTCCATAAGTGCACGCCCCGATTTAATTGGGTGAGAGTAATATTATTCAATTCCACGGGACCATGTCTTTGATTTTTGATTAGTTTTTCATAATCCAAATGAATGTCTCGCATTTTTTAATTTAAAGTAGTACCTTTCTTAAAGTTTCCAAGAATATTTGTATATTTCACGAGAACATTTAACATTATATAGCATACCCTGTGCTCAACCCATTTCTCTAAAATCTCTCGATCCCACTGTATATATTCTGAAACCGATCAATTATCCTGATCATAACACCGAAACAATTTAAGGATTTACAGTTTAAGCTCATTAACTGTTCATTGTAGTTTTTTTTTGTTTTGGCTAACGGCCGGTAGGTTTATTCTAGTTAAAAAAAAAACACATCTTTCTCCCAATTTTCTTTGCCAATGGACATGTTCGTTTCATGTTATATTAGTTAGTTTAGTTTATATTTATATATAAACCTGATTCATGTAATTTGAGATAAAATTTTTCCACATATTTACTTCATAGATCGTAAAAGCTATCTTATATACCATAAATCTCGATTATAAAATATTTTTAAAAATTTCAATCGCTATTCTAAATATTATAATGAATTAAGCTTCTAAAACTGCGCCCAAAACCATTTTCCCCCTTAAAATTTCAAACGTGGCATAATTTTGTTGACCAGTAAATTGCCCGTAATTTTTTTGACAAGAAAATAATTAGATTTAATATAACGAAAAAAGCCTCCATGTCCCACCTTACCCCGGAACCAACCCCAACCGGTTGTCATTTTCCATTAAGCCCAGGGTAAATTGGGTATTCGATTGTGGTTTTATCGAGCCCCTATGCGTGTGTGTATATATGTATATTTTTTAGAACTAAGGATCAATATTTAGATACCAATCTTCATGATAAAAATTATCGTTTAGATTAATTTATAAAAATTTATAAATAATTATATATATAAATTGATATAACACTCATTTTCTATACTTATATTATATATTATAAATTATAATTAAAAAATTATTTTTAAAAATTTCAATAATTATTCTAACCAAATAAAAAATGAGTAAAAAGTTGGTATGTCATCCTTGCATATTCTTGTTTAGTCCTTTCCTACCAACTTCCACCACCAACCTCACGAGGGGCACTCGCATTCGGGTTCGGCTTCCATCCGCTGCTAATACCATCCGCTGACTATCCGCTGCTTTAAAACGGTTGTGTTTTAATCTGAACGAGTAGATGGGACGCAAGCCACGTAGCACAAGTGAAGGAAAAAAAGTAATGAAAGGAGCATTGATGAAGTCATATGCTTGGATAATTGGATTTATTGGCTTTGGATCATTTTTGACAGAAAAATATAAAATTGTATTTATGAGATAAATAATAAATAACTTCTATCTTTATATATATATATATATATATTAAATATATTTTTTTTTTCAATTTTATTCTTATGTTTTATATATATTAAAATTAAATATTTTTTTTTCAACTTTATTCTTATGTTTTAAGATGACTATTGAAAACTAATTAAATAACATTATTCAGAAGTCAGAACCCACCAACAAGAGATTACCCTAATTTTCAACATTTTCAATAGTCATCTTAGATAACTTTGCCGTAATCTTCTATGTTTTCATCTAATATTAAAAATGAATATTAAAAATATGAAAGAGGTAAAAATTAACCAAAAAATTACTTTAAGAGCAAAATTGGACTACACATTATTTTAAGGTGTTAAATGAAACTTAAAAGATACTTTGGTTAAGATGCAAGGTTAAAATTGCATTGTTTTTAAAATTAAGAGGGTAAAATTGCTTCTTAAAACATAAGAATAAAGTTGCAAAAGAAAATTAATTTTAATATATATATATATAAACTTTATAAAGGTAGAAGTTATTTATCATTTATCTCATAAATACAATTTTATATTTTTCTGTCAAAAATGATCTAAAGTCAATAAATCCAATTATCCAAGTATATAGCTTCATCAATACTCATTTCGGTACTTTTTCTCCTTCACTTGTGCTACGTGGCTTGCATCTCATATACCCGTTCAGATTAAAACACAGCCGTTTTAAAGCAGCAGACAAGCAGCGGATGGTATTAGCGAACAAGAGCCGAACCCATCATTCACCTCCCCAAGCACTCGCAGACATAACGTAATTTATTACTATTATTTCCCGAATAATAAATCTGGCGTTGATGGTCAAATTAAATACAAACTTTTTCTTTTTAATTCTCAAATGTCATGCCGTTAGTATGGGGAGAGCAGAATTGCTTTTTTTTTTTTTTTTCCAAGCGATAAACTCACATCCAAAGTATGACTGTGCAATTATGTTTTCGAGAATTCATTCAAATCAAACACGAAAATTATTTGAAATGTCATTCCTTCATATGAAGTCGAATATTTCACCGCACATTTTAAAAAATTGAGTGGTAGTACGCCAAATGAAGTTGAAAAATAAACTGGACTAATTATAAGAATAATTATACCTCTCATACTCCACGACAGCCTAATTATTACAATTTTTTTATTTTATATAACTAACTTATGTAGCATGTTAATTTATTTTTTTTATCAGAAGACTACAAAAATTGGCACGAAAATTGTTTTAAATGAAAACTTATTTGATAAAAATGAAAAATCTGTTAATAAAAAAGACACAAATAATTTGAGATCCATCCCTGACCTTTCCCGCAAAATGGCTATAAATAACTTGATAACCGATCCCTGCACGTCGCGCCCTTCTCAGTGCTTCAATCTCTCCCCCTATCTTTGAAGTGAGAATTGGTCTCTCTGCATCTGAAAAAGTACGGCGTCTCCTCGTCTTCCTCTCGCCCGTTTATTTTTCACTAATTATATGTCTCTGCACTCATAAAACTGCATTATATTGCTCCAGGTTCCCTTCATTGTCTCTCACCTCTCTGCAGTGCCCTTTTCATCACCCACTTCGTTTCTTTTTTGTCGTCTACATTTTCCACTGTTGGCCGAGTTCTCTGCTATTTTTTCACTTTCAATCCCCGACTGAAATCTCCGGGTATGTGTGTGCTGCTTTTAAAGACTCACTCAAATTAACCAAGGCTTTTGAATTCTGCATGAGCTTTGAGATTGAATTCGCTGTTTGTTCGCATTAAAATTACGATTTGGTTGCATGATTTCTTACCGAATTGATTGGTAGATCTCTTGTGTTCTTTTTCTTTAATTTGTGGATCTAGTTCTGTGGTTCTCTCATTATAATGGATCAGAGCCTTTAAATTTTGATTTTGTTTTTTCACCCCCGATCCGAGCTCACACAGCTGACCTGGGTTTGTTATTTTACTTGATGCACCAGAGAGATGGCGTCTCATATTTATGGATACCCTCGCATGGGCCCCAAGAGAGAGCTCAAGTTCGCTCTAGAATCATTCTGGGATGGGAAGAGCAGTGCCGATGACCTAAAAAAGGTGGCTACTGATCTCAAGGAATCAATCTGGAAGCAGATGGCTGAGGTCGGGATCAAGTACATCCCGAGCAATTCCTTCTCGTTCTATGATCACGTGCTTGATTGTACCGCCACACTTGGTGCTGTTCCACCGAGGTATGGCTGGACTGGTGGGGAGATTGAGTTTAGTACTTACTTCTCCATGGCCAGAGGCAACGCATCTGTACCTGCAATGGAGATGACTAAGTGGTTTGACACGAACTAGTAAGTGATGTATAAAACAATTTTATATTACCTTTCCACTATCAATGACGCAGATAGAGTAACATAAATTACTAAGCTTTTGTTTTCGCATTGTCCCAGCCACTATATTGTCCCCGAACTGGGGCCTGATGTGAATTTCTCTTATTCTTCCCACAAGGCAGTAAATGAATACAAGGAGGCCAAGGCGGTATGTATCGATATGTGTAAAAGTCATTTATATCAACTATACTATCTTAACATGAGAATGTGGAATTTGGTACGGTGAAGCTAAGTGATATTTAGAAGGATTGCAATGACAGTTTTTGTATCAGTATCACCATTGTCATTGAATGTTTATTTTCCTTTTGCAGCTTGGTATAGACACCATCCCTGTTCTCGTTGGCCCAGTATCTTACTTATTGCTCTCAAAACCTGCCAAGGGTGTAGAAAAATCGTTTCCTCTTCTTTCTCTCCTCCCCAAAATCCTTCCAGTATACAAGTAACTATTTTTAACCTATATAGAGATTTTAATTATCTGCCCTGTATTCAATTTTTGTCTTATTTCTCTAACGTGCTTATAATTACGAACTCAGAGAAGTTGTAGCCGATCTTAAGGCAGCCGGTGCTTCATGGATTCAGTTTGATGAGCCAACCCTTATCTTAGACCTTGAATCTCACCAATTACAAGCATTCACAGAAGCATACTCAGAACTCGAATCTTCTTTGTCTGATTTGAATGTGCTTGTTGAAACCTGCTTTGCTGATGTTCCTGCTGAGGCATACAAGACCCTTACAGCTTTGAAGGGCGTCACAGCATTTGGATTTGATTTTGTCCGAGGAGCCAACACTATTGATTTGATCAAGGGCGGATTCCCCAGCAATAAATTCCTCTTTGCTGGAGTAGTTGATGGCAGGAACATCTGGGCTAATGATCTTTCTGCTTCTCTCAGTACATTACAAAGTCTCGAGGGCATTGTGGGCAAAGGTAACTATTAACAATACATTTCATGGAGTTTTTATTTTTTTATTTTTTATTTTTTGTGGAGTTCTACAGTTAATATGGTTGTCCGAATAATCTGTTATCTAAATTGTGTTCAGATAACCTTGTGGTGTCCACCTCCTGTTCACTTCTTCACACTGCTGTCGATATTGCCAATGAGACCAAGTTGGATCCTGAGATCATGTCATGGCTTGCGTTTGCTGCCCAAAAGATTTACGAAGTCGATGCTTTGGCCAAGGCATTGTCCGGTCAAAAGGATGGGGTAATTCTTTCTGTTTTTGTCACTCCTGACAAAAAGGACGAGGCATTTGACTCACTACTGTAGTTTGTTCTGGGCGTGTTATTCCGAGTGTCAAAATAAAGTCAACTTCCGTTTATTACCTGTTTATTGACTTTATTCTGCCGCATCATTTATTGAATTGCCGTTTTTTTTTTTTGGCGGTTTCATTTCCAGGACTATTTCTCTGCTAATGCTACTGCCCTGGCTGCAAGAAAGTCCTCGCCAAGAGTGACTAATGAAGCTGTTCGCAAGGCGGTGAGTGCTTTATTCATGATTGCTTCCACTCAACTGAATGGGATGTTTACCTTATTCTGTTGGCACTAATGGTTGCTTTTTCCCTTAGGCTGATGCATTGAAAGGTTCTGACCATCGCCGTGCTACAAATGTCAGTGCCAGACTAGACGCTCAACAAAAGAAGCTTAACCTTCCAATCCTTCCAACCACCACTATTGGATCATTCCCTCAGACACCAGAACTAAGGAAAGTGCGCCGTGAATACAAGGTTCACAAGTAAGAAACTTGATCAGATTAATATCTTGCTCTGTTCTCTTCCTCCTTGTGGCCTCATTCATTCATGCTGATCTTGATTTCTTTAGGATCTCTGAGGAAGAGTATGTAAAGGAAATCAAGGAGGAAATCCGCAAAGTAGTGGAACTCCAAGAAGATCTCGATATTGATGTCCTTGTACATGGGGAGCCTGAGGTCAGCTTTCATCTTCAAACAATAACAAAAATGTTACAAAACGAAGTAAAAAAGTTAGAACAATCCAGATAGTGTGAACTCTTCTCGCTTATTTTTGATGCTTTTCATTGCAGAGGAATGATATGGTTGAGTACTTTGGCGAGCAACTTTCTGGCTTTGCCTTCACTGTCAATGGTTGGGTGCAGTCTTATGGATCCCGATGCGTTAAGCCACCAATCATCTATGGTGATGTGAGCCGCCCAAAACCCATGACTGTCTTCTGGTCATCTACTGCTCAGGGCATGACTAAACGCCCCATGAAGGGAATGCTTACTGGCCCTGTCACCATTCTCAACTGGTCCTTCGTTCGAAATGACCAGCCTAGGTATATTAACATAAAAATGAAAGCACATGGTTCAGTATTCATTGTATTGTTGTTCCTAAACCCAATGCATAAACTCATCTGCAGATCTGAGACCTGCTACCAGATTGCTTTGGCTATTAAGGATGAAGTAGAAGATCTTGAGAAGGCAGGCATTAATGTCATCCAAATTGATGAGGCTGCTTTAAGAGAAGGCTTACCTCTGAGGAAGTCAGAGCAAGCTGACTACCTGAAATGGGCTGTGCACTCCTTCAGGATCACCAACGTCGGGGTACAAGATACCACTCAGGTAATTTCCTAATTACAAAACCAAAAACGACTTATTAGAAACTGTAATTTCAATATCCATATTGTATAATGTGAACAATTGAACAGATCCACACCCACATGTGCTACTCCAACTTCAACGACATCATCCATTCAATTATCGACATGGATGCTGATGTGATCACCATTGAGAACTCTCGTTCCGATGAGAAGCTCTTGTCAGTGTTCCGTGAAGGAGTGAAGTACGGAGCTGGAATTGGGCCTGGTGTGTACGATATTCACTCTCCAAGAATACCACCAACTGAGGAAATTGCTGATAGGATCAACAAGATGCTTGCAGTGTTGGAGAAGAACATCTTGTGGGTGAATCCGGATTGTGGTCTCAAGACTCGCAAGTACGCTGAGGTGAAGGCAGCCCTCACAAACATGGTTGATGCTGCTAAACGCATCCGCAACCTGCTTGCCGGTGCCTAAAATGGTACAGGAAAGAGGTTTTTTACTAGTTCTTGTTGATTCAAAGATAGAGGAAAATTTTCTTTTTCTTTTTGTTTTTTCAACTTGGGTGAGCTTTGAAGCACCTTGCTACCATGTGATCTGGCCCCCCTTTTTTTTTTTTTGTTATTTCAATAACTGTGAGATGAATATTTAGGTGTTTAGTATATGCTCTTGTGAGCAATTGATTTCTGCATATTTTTTGCACCTTTCGGCTTGTTTGCCTCTATCATAAATCATAGCCACACTTTCCAGCCTCGCAATATGATATAGTAAAAGATTAACTATTTATACCCAAAAAAAAAAATTTAACTAACTATTGGCAGAATAATCAATTTTATAAGAAACCAATAAATAGTATTAAAATTGTTATGTTAAATTTTTGCACTGGAATCTTTTGCGATTTTTTCACCTTCAAAACTAGTAGATCACTAATAAATAAATAAATATTAATATAGAGATCACATGGCTTAATATAAATCAGATATTTGTGTTAAGGTAAAAATGTTTGCGTTGGAACACGTCAAAAATTGCTAAATGAAAAATGATGAATGTTAATTGATACGACTTTTCTTTAAAAATATGAATGTGTCTTTAATTAGTACCTGATTGGTTTACTTAATTAGTACTTATAAGTGGACCAGTCACTATTCTAACGAGGAGGTATTAAAATGCCGTATGATTTTTTAGGCTACGGGCATGGATAAAGGAAAAAAAAAAAAGTGAAAAATACTATTAAAATTAGTAAAAGATAAATAAATATGTTCAATTACAATAAATTTAAAAGTACAGATTTGGAATCTTGAATTTTGGATAAATATGAGAAATTACCTAACTAACCTTATTTTTTTAAAAAATAAAAAAATATCACAATCCTTGTTGACAGCTAGAGCTCTGATGTTAGTAATTGGAGACATCATTGGAGCTCCGATGACCTTACCGACGACTGGATGTTGGAGCGCCGGTGACCAGTTATTGAAGCTCACGCTGTCTCATTTTTTTTGAATTTTTTAAGCAAAAGTCGTTAATATAGATACTCGAGTTATATATATATATATATATATATATATATATATATATATATATAAGTTGTAAATAAGGTTCACTGGAGCTTTTGACGGTTTTATATATTGTTATACATTTTTCAAGCAAACTTCGTTAATATAGATACTGAAGTTGTTAATATAGATAATAAAGGTGTATATAAGGTCGACCGAAGTTCTTTTAGTCTTTTTTTTTAATTTTTTAAAGAAAAATCATTAATATAGATACTCAGATTGTTAATATAGATACTAAAATTATAAATAAGGTTCACCGGATTTCTGACTGTCTCGTATATTTTTAAAATTGTTTAAGAAAAAGTTGTTAATATAGATACTAAAGTTGAAAATAAGGTTCACCGAAACTCTGGCGATCTTATATATATTTTTATATTTCTCAAGTAAAAGTTGTTAATATAGATAATAAATTTATTAATATAGATAATAAAGTTATAAATAAGGTCAATAGGATCTCCAACGGTCTTATTTTTTTTCTGAATTTTTCAAGTAAAAGTCGTTAGTATATACAACTTTATTATCTATATTAATAACTTTAGTATCTGTATTAATGACTTTTACTTGAGAAATATAAAAAAATATATGAGACCGTCAAAGTTTCGTTGAACCTTATTTACAATTTTATTATCTATATTAACAACTCCAGTATCTATATAAATGACTTTTGCTTGAAAAATTTAAAAAAAATATATATGAGACTGTCGGAGTTTTAGTGAACTTTATTTATAACTTTAATATCTATATTAACAACTCGAATATCCATATTAACAATTTTTGTTTGAAAAATTCAAAAAAAGAATGAGACCGCAGACAAAGTCATCGGAGCTCCGATGATGGCTTCTGCCTCCTATCACTGGTGTCGGAGCTCCTTCGGCAGGCAATGGGTGTGTCATGATTTTTTATTTAAAAAAAAGTAAGGATCTTTAGGTAATTTACTTCATTTATCTAAAATTCAAAATTCTAAATAAGTCCTTTTAAAATTATTGAAATTCAATTTCTTCATTTATCTTTGGGAAAATGCCATTTAAATACCATATAAACTTGCAAAAACCACAAAATTCAGTTAACACTTGAAAATGACATAAATGTGACATATATCAAATTGAGATTTTAAAGTGTTGACGCTTTTACCATTTTGCCCCTCAATTAAAAAAAAAGGTGCCCCTAGCCAGAGCACCACCAACGGGCGGCCGGCTGGGACACTCCGATGGCTTGAGTTCCGGCACAGGAGGCCTTTTTTAGGGGGGAATTTAAAAAAAAAAGTTTCTGAAGGGGTGGGACCCTCCAACAACTTGAGCTTTGGCCGTCGACTGCAGGAGCTCTAGCGTAGGGGCCTTTTTGAGGGGGATTTTTTCTTTTTCTATTTTTAAAAAAATTCTGAAGGGTGAAGGGGTGGGATTGAACCCACCCCACCTCTTTTGCAAAGGGACTTGGTGGGGGTGGCCATTGGGCCATCAAGTTTCTTTGATATTCACACACACACTCACATACATAAATGAAGGTATAATGGCTATAACAAAAACAATAATAAAAATGACAAAACTCGTAATGGTTTTGACAAAATAGATAATGAGAATGACAACTAGCACATGACCTCCTCGTCAAATGTGTGAAAGTGTTGGCCTAGATGGGGCTCTGACAAATCCACTAATGGGAATGACTAAACCCGTAATGGCTTAGACAAAATGGATAATGTGAATGACAACTAGTGCATAGCCTCCTCACCAAATGTGTGAAAAGTGTTGGCCCAGAGGGGGTTCAGATAAATTCACTAATAAGAATGATTAAACCTGCAATGGTTCTGGGAGAATACTTTCACATATTTGGTGAGAATGTCATGCACTAGTTGTCATTCTCATTATCTGTTTTGTGAAAGCCATTACGGTTTTAGTCATTTCTATTAGTGAATTTGTTAGAGTCCCCATCTAAGTCAACACTTTCAGACATTTGGTGATGAGGTCATACGCTGGTTGTCATTGCTATTACCTATTTTGTCAAAACCATTATGAGTTTTGTCATTTCCATTACTGCTTTTGTTAAAGCTGTTATACTTTCATTTATATTACATACACACATATCAAAAGAGCCTTATGGCCTAATGGCCATTAAGGCCCTTTGTAAAGGGGTGGTGTGGATTCGATCCCACCCCTTGTCTCCTTCTGAAACTTCTTAAAAAATAATAATTCCCCCCTCCCACCTCAAAAAGGGCCCCCTACACTAGAAATCAAGAAGTCGGATGGTCCTAGCCAACCGTCTGGTGGTGATGCTATAGTAAGGGATACCTTTTTTTTTTTTTAATTGAGAGGTAAAATGATAAAAATATCAACACTTTAAAATCTTAATTTGATACTTGTCAATTTTATGTCTTTTTTAAGTGTTAATATACTTTTATGAGATTTATAAGTTCAGGTGGTATTTAAATAATATTTTTTCTTTACCTTTCACCAATTTTAATAATTTTTTTTCGCCTTTTATCAATTGTTGTGGTATAATTATTACTTGATTGTTGCATACTTAATGCCTTGCTGCCAAGGCACGCAAGATTAACGTCGAAGTATAGTTGCGAACTTGCGATCGATCTCTCCTTCACCATGACCGCCCCCCGCAGAGGGCTTGAGAGGGAGAGAAGAAGATACAGGTCCTGACAAGTAACAATGTACAAATCGAAGCTGCAAGAGCTGTGTCACCGGCGATTATGGAACTTGCCGGATTATCAGACGACCAAGGAAGGACCCCATCACAACCCTCGCTACAGTGCTAACATTACCATTAATGGGGTTGATTTTCAGACACCGTCGCCTTGTAGAACCTCCAAAGAAGCCCAAAACAATGTAGCTAAGCTCGCCTATGAGCATTTCTCTCATCCAATGCCCAAACCACCTTCTTCCTCTCCCCAAACTTCAAATTCTCCTTCTGTTCCTCAATCTACTCTGTCTCAGCCTTCGTTTCCGCAGCCGTCTCTTCCGCCAACTCCGTTTTCTCTTCCGCAGCCTTCAGCTCCGACATCTACTGGTTCGTGTATTGTTTTTTTAAGGAAAAAACCATCTTTTGTAATTTCCCACTTGAGCCTGGGATCGATTGCTTGTTAGGTATACGAGAAATGCTTTATGAAGAATAATACGATTAAAAATTTGTTCTTTTTGGCTAAGTTGTCCTTAACCCTTGTTTTATTTCGAACTTAATCATCTATTTTGAGGGAATCAGAATGCCCAAATTCGACCTTCTTCGCATGGACTTGTAGAATTGTTACATGAGTCATAAATTTTTTTTACTTCTCCACATTTTACAAGGTGGAGATAATTCCTTAAGGCTGAAGGGTAATTTTGCTTACTGCTGCTATGGTTATCTAAAATGTGAGTTATGTTTTAACCAGTGCTGAAAGATTCATGGTGTTTTGCACTGTATTTACAGCTTCATCTTCTCCCGCCATTGGTGTAGTTGAGATACTTCACAAAAACAGCGTGACAAAACCCGAGGTACCAGATGCATCCCAAGCGATTGAGATCAAAAGGCCTATCACGCCAGATAAAGACAACATGACAGCTGGGAATCAGAAAAGCGATTCAAGTATGCCTTATGTTCTCTTCTTCTGTTACATAGCAATGACGTTTTAATGGTACTATGTACTTGCATGTTAAAGGGGTTCCTGTGGAGTAGGTTTTGCTAATACCCTTGTTCGGGTTGAGGCGTGTGAATGAAGGATACTAATTTTGTTTGCTACTGACTTGACTGATTAATTAGCTTGGATGTGATTTTTCCTATTCACAGAAGTTGGTGTTCCTGCTGCTATTTCAGTTTCTTAGAAGTTATGATGAGTGATAGTTTTTGCTTTTAATGGGATTTATTTCCTATCTTATGCATTGATAGATCATAGTATTTAATAGCAATATTGAACATGGCATAGCTAGTAGCTGTATGTTATTGGAGCTTATGCTGAGCCATGGGTCTTGTGGCACAATATTTTTCGTATAGTGCAGTTAAAGTGGGCATTACCAGTGAAACTTTTGATGGCAGTTTTGATCTTTGAAGTTCAAATGATAATAGGAGAAAACATGAAGGAAGTTGATAATAATAGAAAATTTGTTTGGCTACTTATTGTTTCTCTCTTACAACATGTTCTTCTTTATCTAATGACAAATCACACATGGACTTGTGACTCTGACAGTGAGTTCTGTCATAGACGCGCAACGTTTGTATAAGAATCAGCTGCAAACCTATGCTCAAAAGAGAAACGCAAGTCTGCCTGTGTATTCTACTGAGCGAGAGGGTCCTCCTCATGCCAGTCGTTTTAAGTGTAAAGTTACAATAGATGGACAAACTTTTGAGAGTCCTCAATTTTTTCCTACATTAAAGGATGCTGAACATGCTGCTGCAAAAGTTGCTCTGATGTCATTGACAGATCCTGGAGCTCAAGAGGCTAGTTTTTAATCACCTGTGGTCACTGTTGTAACTTTATTCTTTAGCTTCTATAATTTCCATTTAGTGGTGCTTCTCTGACCCATATGTTGCCTTTGACTTTCAGTATGATATTGGTTTATACAAGAACCTTTTACAAGAATTGGTTCAAAAGGAAGGACTTCATTTACCTATTTACAGCACTGCCAAATCTGGTGAGGCTCATATGCCCACATTTGTTTCAAAGGTTGAGATAGAAGGAGTTCTTTATACTGGACAAGAAGCAAAAACAAAGAAACAGGCTGAGATGAACGCAGCCAAGGTTGCTTACACAAATTTAAAAGAACGCAGAGGTATTTTAATACTTGTTTATTAGTTTGCAGTCACTTGTATTGATTTTCCCCCTAAAAAAATTGTTCATGAATAGTCAATCGGAGAATTTATAGGAAAAAGCATTAGCCCAAGATAGCTCTCCAAACCCCTCTAAAAAAGCCATGATCTGTGTATGTAAACGCAGAACTTTTATTCAAGTTTATTCATATAACAAAAGATACAACGTAGCAATATATATACACATATCACAGGCCATAATAAATGCTATTATCAGCCTCTTCCTAACTTATTAATTACATCTGACTAACGTTGCCTAACGTCTCCTAATGCATTAATTACATAGACGTTTAATAATACTCTCTCTCATGTTGAAGCGTATATGTTAATCAAGCTCAACTTGTTATAGAGATAATCAACCCACATTCCATTTAAGGCCTTAGTTAAAAGATCACCCAACCGATCGCTAGACCGCACATGTCCTGTAGAAATAAACTTTTCTTTGATCTTATCACATACAAAGTGGCAGCCAATTTCAATATGTTTTGTACGTTCATGAAACACTGAGTTGGAAGCTATATGTAGAGTAGCTTTATTGTCACACCACAGTTTTGCATGCAATGTCGTGGCAAGACGGACTTCCTTCATTAACTGGTAAATCCACATAATTTCCTGTACTGATTGAGCCATGGCGTTATACTCAGCCTCGGCACTAGATCTAGACACCACACCCTGTGTCTTGGTTCTCCAGGACACCAAGTTTCCCCTTGCAAACACACAAATCATGGCCACACCAAGATTGAATGTTTCTGTGATGCTGTTTATGAGGGCCAAAGGCAACTAGGAGATCATCATGTATGTAAACGCAGAACTTTTATTCTTGTTTATTCATATAACAAAAGATACAATGTAGCAGTATATATACACAGAGATCACAGGCCATAATAAATGCTATCACCAGCCGTTTCCTAACTTATTAATTACATATGACTAACGTTCCCTAACGTCTCCTAATGCATTAATTACATAGACGTTTCATAACAATCTGAAATAATAAGTAAAAGCATTTCTATCCTTCTCCCATAGGAGATGGGGAGGAAAAATTAGATTCCCTGTAGTGTTTGAGTGAAGGATTTAACCTGGAGCTTAATATGCATCCAGAAACAATCTTTTGTATCAAGTATGCTTTCTTAGTTGTGAGCACTGGTAATCTTGCTCCAGCTTAGCTTTTTTCTTTGTTTATCAAGTTCTTAGGACTATACTGAACTGTAAGATTCTTTAGTTAACTATTACTAAAGGTTATATGAAGTAGTATCTTCATTTTTTCTTGGAAATACTGGTCATTGTACTGTTGCTTGCTTTCTCTTTCAGGTAAGCTAAGTCAGAGCTCATTGATTCAGCCCCCTGCTCATCGAGCGCAGGCTCCTGCATTGTCATCTCACAACTCTGAGTCAACTGACCTAGCTCACCTCCAACACCATGCCAATTCAAAATCTCCTCCTATTGGTTATAACCCTAACTCAGTGACTCGGAATCAAAATGAGGATGATAAGGGTAAGTCCTTTGGGAGTGGATCCTCTCCTTTACCCTTCCCCTTCTTTACCCTCTTCTACTCTTCATCATCGTTAGATCAAAATTCCAATGTTTCATATTTAACATCTTATAAAAATAGTTATTATTATAATTTTAGATAAAATAGATGAATAAATTTAAACTCAAAGTTTGATCTGATCAGTTCACTACTGTAGGCTATTATTATGAAGTAAAATTTTTTCTATTTTTTTCTACTACAGTTGTGAAATGTTCAGATGAAATTTTAGCAATTTAAATTTGTTTCTCTATTTTTTATCTGAAATTATAATGTTTATTTTTCTCCTGGCAGTCCTTATGTATTAAAATGAATTCAAGTCTCACAGGAATTCTCACTATGAATACAGCTACAGACTGTGCCGCTGAAGTTAGAAGTGATCACACTGCTCACTCATCTTCAGAACACATCACAGTTACAGGTGGCAGAGATTCTGCTTCATCCGAAACTAACATTGGTGGGGTAGAAACTGCTTGTCTACCAAATGTCCAGTCTTCACCTTCACTCCCTAAAAGCGACAAGTTGGCAACAGACTCAGGAGGCAAGCCTTCAGCTTCAGCTAACACCTCAACACGTAGAAAGGTCACTGTTTACTCACGCAAGGCAAACGTGGAGATTGCTTCAGGTGGCACTCTCTTGCCGATAAGTGACGAGAATTGGGTTGCTCATTCCTATGGTTGAGTGAGAAATTTGCAAGCCATCACTGGTTGGATGGAAACGAATGGAAACAATACTCTAATGTGCTGTGGTTACTTCTCTAGAGATTTGTTTTTGACCGTGATGTCTTTTTTTTTTGTGTTTAAACATTATTGTAATTAGCTTATAATAAAAAGAGCGAAACACTCTAACCTTACAATTTGCCTTCCCTTTATTTTGAAAAGCAGGCTTTGTTTGGTTGGAGGTTTTTGGAGGGAAGCTAGAGTAGATGAGGGGAGAAGGGGATATTAGTATGTTTGGTTGAAAGGAAAGGAGGGGAAGGGAGGTGAGATTATAAATTGTCTTTTTCTACTCCAGTCCCCTCATCGTGTTATACATGACTGAAATATCGATGGCTATTTTTAAATATTTTAAACTTTTCCCTCTAGTTTTTTTTTTTGGCCGAACTTTCCCCTCTAGTTTAAAATGCCTTTTTTCCATCCCCCCCTCCTATCAGCACGCTCTCTATCTTCCGCATTGTGTCGGATCAACAACTGGAACTCTCTTTTATTTTCTTTTCTGACACTAAACTGTTGTTATTTATTTATTCTTTCACCCATTTCTAATCTAATTTAAAACCAATCCCTTAAATAATATACTAAATTTATATCCTATCAAGATCTTAAATAAATCCACTTATTAATGAATCTCACCTAACCTCCCTCATTGAACCAAATGCACTCTAAAGTCTAAATCAATAGTCGTGGTGTTAAGAATAAAATTAAAAATTATATTAAAATAAATTTTGTTTATTAATTCACCTTTTATCATACCAAATATTTTAAATTTCTAATTTTTTTTATTTCTTAATGTTATTTTATCTACATATAACTTTTTATTTAATGCTTTTATCATATTGGGATAGAAAACTCTAGTAATTCATTTAACTTAGACGACTCTGATTTTATTTATAAGTTCAATTTAGAAAAAAATTTGGTTTTTATTATAAGTTTACTTTTAAAGTAATAATTGAAAGTGTTATAATTTCACCTCTATTTTTTTTTGATACACATCCTTTTTTTACAAGTGCTCACGCCTTTATTGACAAGTGTATTTCACTTTTTTGATAACTGGTTGTGCTATTTTGACAACTTCATGAATCCTTTCGACAACTTCTTTTTCATACATGAGGAGATTATAAGTTTCACAAGTCTAAACTCTCAATTGCATATGACAATTTTAACAACTAGTTGTTCTATTTTGACATCTTTTTCATATATGAAGGAGATTACAAGTTTTACAATTCCCAATTCTTACAAATATATTTGACAATTTTAACAACTAGTTTTTTCTTTGTTGATAACTGAATTATTGATTTTGACAACTCTATTTCCCTTCTCAGAGGAGTTTTAATTTGATATTTCACAAGTACATGTGCAAATTTTGATAAGTGCATGTTTTTTTTAACAACTGCTTATGCTTAATTTGACAAGTGGATGAGTTATTTTGACGAGTACATTTCCGTCCCCCAAGTACTTGCCATCTTTCTTGACAATCTGCAACATATATTTTATATTAACAACTGTTACAGTCATATTAATAACTACAATTGGACGTATTAACAACACTTTCTTTTAATCTTATATTAGCGATTTGTAAGCAAAAAAACTTTCATCATATTCAACTATTTCCACTTAAAACAAAGCAATCCTTCTATTACCTTACCAAAAAATATAACACAATTTTATTGACACTATCCAACCATGGTGAAACCCCAACTTCAATAGTAAAAATCGTATTTTTAGCAAAATCTTAGTATTACTTAGCTCCCAACACATAGTCCACTAATGAGCCCAAGCTCCAATCTTTAACTTACCCTTCAATCTGAATAAAGCTAACATACACAACTAAAAAAAAAAAACCGAAATCAATGTTTACGCTCTAAAACAAGTAGATGAAAGCTTCAACCCACTTCTCCAGATGCGATCTTCAGCTAGGCCGACTTCATCCTTCTTTGCGATCCTTACTAACAGTTCAGAGTGACGAAAATTTTAGGGCTTTCTTCTCAAATGCCCAACTTCTCTAGATGTGATCTTCAACATGGCCGAGTTCGGCGTTGTTCGCTATCCTTACCTAGAGTTTGGAGGCAGGACACTATCAGGGGTTTGTGCTCAAATGCGTGACTTTGGCCATCTTCTCCCTACACTTTGTTTTAAATTACTAAGGGCAACATAATCATTTCATATTCATATTTAATCACATTTTAGTCTTTAAGGACCTTTTAGATAAAGGAATTTGGATTAGAACTTTTTTTTATAGTTTTTTTAGGCCTTTGGGACCTATAAGTGATTTTCCTAAAAGTAGAGGAAGAAGAAATGACCGGTAAATACACATTGATAAATAAGAACAAAACCACAAATTTAGTCCATAATTATTAATTAACTCTCCTTGACATAAGAAAATTGGATAATTTAAACTTATAAATAAAATCAATGCGGTATGTATTTGAAATATGTTTTCAGCCATTTAAACAAAATATAAATAAGTAAATGTCAATATATGGGATAAAAATTAAAATTACGAACCTTTTCCATAGCAGTGTGTCATCATCATAATCAGATTTTCTTTTTACAAAAGAAATATATTTCTATGACTAAAGCTACAAAATTTTGATGTAATCAAAACTTCAAAATCACATTAGCACTCCTTCTAAATTATGAAGGGCCTTTTTAGCCAACTTAAATTTTGGAGCAAGAGATTTATTGGCTTTCAAAATGTACTCCTTGACGAAGAACTCAATTCCTTGTCTAAGGCTTTCAAGCTCAGGGGTCACTGCAACACGGGTGAATATATTCCACACTTGGCTATCTGAATACTCAAAAATGGACTCAAAAAACATGCGGAAATGCATGATCTTCTTTGGGGTTAACTGGGTGATGTCGCCTAGCTCAATAGTCTTCAAAACTGAGAGGGAGAGAGTGAAAGAGGCAACCATTTCTGCCACAAATTTTGCCAGATGCATTGACCTCATCAGCTGCATTGACTCCAGCTCCTTATAGTGGTCCCAAAGGCAAAACTGCAAACAAAAATCAGCAAAAACATATAAAGTTGAATCAAACATTTCAAAACAAGTATTGCCACATCCTTCATTACAAGGCAAATTAAAAGACAATATCTTTCTATGCGTGACAAAAGGGGGAAAACAATAACCTGTAGTGTGAATTTGTGATTTTTATCACGAGCACACAACCTGGAAGCCAATACAGTATAATACTTATTAAAAATCTTCTCCTGCAAGCAGCACTCTAAAAGAACCCGCATTACCTCCCGATCCTGTAGATACATGAAACAATTACGTATCACTAGACAGAAGATCACATAGTTAAAAATATGACACAAGTATTCTAGGGAAAAGGTTGACCAGCTTTCCGGGAAAATCTAGTCTTATAAGCTTCTCAAATGCATCAAGATAGTCCTCCCCACTCATTATTATACAAAAGATTGCCCTTCTAGCATCTGTGTTCATCCTTTGAGCAGCAGCAAGCTGCAGCATTCGTTGGGTTTCAGCAACATCTTTATCTATTCTGTTGGCAACTTCCACAACATTATCTGGTGCAGAAGCTGCATCCCCAGACAACCACCACTGACCTTTCTTGTCAGGGTCAAGCAGCTTGTTCCATTTCAACCCTCTAATCAAAATATCATCCACTCTTAGCTGGAACAAGACAAAAAAATAATAAACTATCATTTGTAATGATGTTTAAATAAAAAACTGACAGTTTAAACATCGGACAATGTTTTTAAGTAAATGTTACATTTTCCAAGTAGAAGTATAGGAAAGGACTTCACCAGTATGCAACATGTGAGCCACAAGACATATATGTCAAGGCTAAAAAGCAAGTAAAACACAAATCCACTCTCAAAGGAAGAGTGAAAAGATGTTGTCTTTGAGAAGAAGAAACACAACACCAGAGATAACAGATGCCATTTGTTAAAGAACTATGCCGCATTAGCTAAGACCTTCCAACAAGCTTATAACTCATGGTTGTCTTGAGATTGTCAAATTAGGTCCGAAGAAATATAATATAACATAAGCTTACTTTAAGTGCAGTGCGGTGGATCACCTACTATCTTAGCATTTCTCATCCATCCAAAAATGAACCATATTGCTCAAGTCCAGATATTAAATCATACAGAACTAATGCAAATAAAACACATTAGGGGTTCCTAATAGCAGAGGAGCATTTGCAAGAAGGACACTTGGAACATTTCCTCAGTTGACCAAGTATGCTCGATTACACCAAATAGCATACTTATATGTAACAGAAACGCCATAATTAACATCAGAATAAGATGCAAGAACTAATCTGAGAACACAAAAGGCATTTTGTGGATAAACAAGGCTGCCAAAACATTTAAGATTAGAGAATGATACCTTCTGTAACCACTTCTTAATCCGTGTGTGATTGGCGGAGTCCTCTTTGGCCCTTTTCTTGTTGTTCTTGATGTCACAGATAGTTTCAAGCATAAATTCCATCTACAAATGTTACTAATAATCAGTTCTGGACTCTGTCAAGAAAAAGTTATGGCAATTTGATGATAGAGCATAGTATGCTCACTCTTTTACTATATGTCCTTTCTTGCCCACCGCCATCAGAAGCCTTCAACTCGTTTGCCCGATTCTGAACATTCACAATGAAATCTTTCATGGAAGCAGGATCATCAGCCCTTATTTTCATCCCACAGCCTATTTAAACAAGTCAGAGTCAGACAACAGGGTTGGAAAAGTGCCACCATGTTACAACATAATATTGATTTCATACATCAATTCATGCAAAATGAAAATTGGCCAGGTGAAAAAAATAAAGCAAGAGAAACAAACAAAACAAATTCACGTGCGTACTACGACTAAAATAAAAATGAGTACAATTCAATGACAATATTAAGTTAGCCAGATGAGTGGAAAGACTTCTTAGCTTATGCATCTACACATTTTTAAGCGTGCATTTAAGGAAGTAATTGTATTTTTGACAAACAACCAGGAAAAATATCAAGGAACGTAATCACCTATAGCACATCTGAATTTCATATATGATAAGGAGCCACTTTCAAACATACCCAACTCAGGACTTTCCATAAACGAATTAGGCCAATGTAGATGTCTTAATAACTTATTTAAAGCGGTTTACATCCCTAGCAATTCTAGGTGAAATTAGCCAAACCAAACACGTGCAGCTTAAAATAATATTTAACTAAAAAAACTTACATTGTAACACTGTCAAAATGGTAGAGACATCGACCTCTGTTAACCGCTTACTCAGCATGATCAGGAAGTCATATACTAAATCACTGGATTGCAAGACATGATAGTTAGAAAAATATAGTTGAGTGAGATTGAGAACAAAAAATTGTCATATTACTTGTGACAGATGCAAATAAACTCCAAGCAGCAGTTCATCATAACAAAGCATAAGTTAGAAATCCATCGAACTCACTCACTCAAACAGTCACAACAAAGGTGACACCTAATATTTGCAAAAAATGTTACATCACACTACACTAGCGTTATTCCTGCCAAATATTCATTAAAGTTGAAATTTTGAACAAGTGAAGTCATAACAGACAGCCAATTGTCTATTCCATTTCATGAGTTGCGAAAGTATATATCACAAAAACATATGCTCATGTGTTTTGCATATAAAAGTGCATCGCATAATGCAGTCAATTTACCTTGAGCAGACCCCAAATATGCATAAATAGCATAGGAGAAGAGTGAGATTTCGCAGTGAGAGATTGTCTTCCTTATTGTATTCATCCTAGGAGAAAAGCGTGGGAAATTAGAAGACTGTCATATTTAAAACACAGTAATCATTTTAACAGGTCAATTGAACACTTGAGGAGAATCTCAAATCCAAAAATCCAACCAATACACAAAATCAGCAACATTTGAAATTTATCTTATTTATTTAAATGCTATACCTCAAAGCATTTGGCAAAGGAAGCCATAAACTTTGCACTGAAGTCAATACCAATTAAGCAGGCCATCCCAGCAACCAAGGCTGCAAAAACAGCAGCATACCTTCACAGAAGAGGAAAGCAAACAAAATCATCAGCAACATTTGAAACAAATAAAGAAGAGAAAAAGCTCAACACACCAAAGTTGGCTTACTGGTTTCATCAAATAAAATAACCAGAGTATTTGAGCTAAGAAACTACAATATAAGAAATGTATCCACTACTATTTCTGCAGAGCCAGATTTAAATTTTTCATTGGAACAATATATAGAGTATATCAAACAGACATTTAGCAGGGTCCAGGATAGTTATCAGTCAGAACCATGAAACTGCGATATAAGAAATAGGGTTAAAGTGTAAAAATAGCAATGAACTACTTCCCAAAATGCACCCAACACAACTAACTATTTTAGGGTGTAAAAATAGACATTATGAATTTTTAGGGTGTAAAAGTAGACATTATGAATTTTTTTTGGAGCAAAAATAACAATTTTGTTATCTATTTTGGGGCGCAAAAATTGCTATTTTTGCTCCAAAAAAAATTCATAATGTCTATTTTTGCACCCTAAAAATTCATAATGTCTATTTTTGCATCTTAAAATAGTTAGTTGTGTTGAATGCACTTTGGGAAATAGTTCTTTGCTAAATCCGCACCTTAACCTTAAGAAATATATCCACTACAACAGTCAGACAACAATCTAAAAGCAACTTCTCATACAATTCCTGAAGAGCCTGACTAAATTTTTCATTGGAAAGGTGCATGATAGTCATCAATCATAACCTTTTTTTTTTTCTTTTAGGCAATTAACAATATAAATGACCTTTGTCACAAGATAAATAGTTTTTTTTTTGGGGCCCGGGGGGGAGGACCACCCCATGGGAATAAGAGAAGCGACGAGACATTATACCATCTCACCCTTAATTTTGATTTGATAATAAGTACCTATCTTTCCCCAATGAAACAATGGTGGTTGATATATATATATATATATATATATATATATATATATATATATATAGTTTCCACCCAAGAATTTACCAATTAAATGAATTTTGATAGGAGAGATCAAGAATACTACTGCATAACATAAAAGGCAAAAATTCTTAACTGTTCATTGCCACGGGGACCACCAGAACAAGATGCTAAGATCTCCTCACTAATTATCTGTGAAGCAACACTTCGTGGAATTGTCTGCAAAGTCATCACATTAAAGAGTAAGACATAAAATTTCAGAGAGCAACCACATTCATTTATACAAGCGACTAGGGAGGATAATCAAAGTTTCAAAACACACTCACAGACAAATTTCCCCAAACTGCGTTGATTGAAATGGAAGTAACTGACATTGGTTCAAAACATGAAATAAATTATTAATTACTAATCCTCCTATGAAAGGTATAAGATATCTCAAAAAAGGAATAAATATGGCTAAAATTACAAATCTAAGTTATAATTACAGGATACATAAATCCGACTAGCATAAAACCTTTTTAAAAAAAACTCATTGCACCATTAGGTCACTTTTTTTTTTTACTAAGTGAATGAAATATACAGTGTACATTGTGTTCTATTTACAGAATTAAATAAAAAATACATTGTAAGGGGGAAACTAATGCGTGCAAGACTTTCTATAAATTGTTGTCTTCTCTTTTTGCCTGTTCCTTTACCATATCAAGAAGCAATAGTATACAATAATCTATGAAAAGAATAAGACAAAGAGTAAGCATCTGACTGATGTGTATCCATAGCAGTAGCATACCTGAAAGATCGTGGAAATTTCTCCTGTAATTGATTCCACATTAGATTCAGACAGCCTATTAAGAAGACCTGAAACAATTTTAATTTTAGGCCAGAAAACTAATAACAGACAGTAGAGAAATGCAAATCCAATTCAAAGTCTATATTTCTTGCCTCGTATTCGCCTTCGAATTTGAGTATGCTCTGAAGGTTCATTTCCAGCACGTGCTCTCAAGTGAGGTGCTATGTATTTCTCATTAGTCCTTTTCTGTGGCTCCAGAGCAGGAACATGCATTGTTGCTGCCTCTTTTTCAGAGGAATTGGCAGGCTTGGATATGCAAATGGCAGTAGCATTCACATCAACACCTTGCTGTTGTTCCAACAATTTTCTTTTCTTACGTTTCCTACTTGAGGGTGCAATGGCAGAAATCTTTGTCGATCCAACATCTTGGTTAGAAGTATCTACAGGCCTTGAAATTTCAGGTATTGACCCTGCTTGTGGCCCTGCCTCCGACAATACGTCATCCTCATTTCTATTACTTGAAGATCTCTTCTTCAATTTTTTTGAGGGAAATTCATCACTAGGGACTTCCCTTTCACCAATGAAATCAATAACAGATGACATCCCATCAAGTAATATATTGAGACCGTCATCCATACCCCTTAATTTTCCATCTTTCACTTTGAGCTTTTTGGCAAGTTTCCTTTCCAAATCTTGATCCTTCTTGGCAGCAATGGAAACATCTGGCAAACCCATTTCATAGAACTCTTTGGATTTCTTCCTGGGATTTTCCTTCGAAGCTTTATTTCCTTTCTTCATTATTGTTGCAGCAGAACCATGACAGCTCGATGATTTTGACTCATTAGTAATTTCCTTCGACATTGCACGATCCTCAGCCGCATTATGTTTCCCAGAGTTGGATTCTGATTTGTTAACCTTTGTTTCCTTCACATTAGAGCTGGGCAAATGATTTGATTTGCATGCAGTATTTGCATTTGAATCCTGGCTAACTCTTCTCATTGCTCGTGATTTCTATAACAATTGAGTAAAATCACACGTTTAAGAAATAACTTCTCAGTACTTGGGGGCAGAGCATGACAGGCAGAGAATAATGATTTGTATAAGAGTTTTGAAGAGCTTAGGGTGGTGTGAGAATTGTTCAGCGTTACCATATTTTTAATCATCTCAACGAAGCCAAGTTGAGAATAGAAGAATAAATGAAAAAAAAAAATACAAGTAACACAATCCTTACAAACCATCAGTTCAAAAGGGTCTGTGAATTGTATTTCAAGGAGCATTAGGAGGGGTTGGGAACCACCCGAACTCAAGTTTTTACTTTCTGGAGCATCCAAATAGCATTTTGGATATATAAACCATCCTCACAATGACACAATCAAGCTCTGAAATCTTGAAATACAAAAAAAACAAAAAGTCATATTTATACCTGGTCATCCAGCCAAGATTGATGTTTATTTGCCTTCTTTGCCAGGCGGGATTCTTTTCGCCTTTCTCGACGTGATTTCTCACTCGACTGTTTCTCTGCAGATAGTTCAGATATAGTTGAGAAATTCTCCTTCTCTCCAAATGCAAGTTGAAAACTTACAAAAAAAAGGATGTTAAAGAGCTTACCCATCTTCCACGGGCAAACTTCAACAACGGATAACTACCAATATGAAGGGCCGACAACCTTCCGGCGACCACAAATAATTTTGGAAAAACAATGAAAACAAAAAACGGAAATCAGAGAGAATGATACAATATAAGCTGTTGTTGGAGGAACAAACTCTTATAAGCAGAACCTACATAGAAATGAAGCCCTTTGCTGATAACTTAAGCATCGAGCATAATGAAGAGCTCCAATGGCTCAGGCGACTGGTTTGGCGGCAGCCCTTAGGCCTTTACGAAAATGAAATTGAAGTGGTTCGGAGGCCCAAACAAATGGGCCTCGCTTTTTCCACAATTCTGGTCCCTCGGTTAAAACTCGATTTCAAGGACCTGTGAGTTATTTTGTTACTACTTTTTAATTCAGTAGTTTTTTTAAAGTAACGATTCAAATCTTTAAAAATAGTTTTTTAATTGTGATTTATAGTCTATGAGGTAAGTATGTAAGAGAAATTTTATCTAAATTTATATAAAAAAATACTTATAAATTTTTTATAAGTAATCCCAAACAAGCTTTCATTCCATTCTGCAAAGTAAAACAAAGTAGTGAGAAAACAACCCAATCTGATGCAATTGAATTAAACAAGTCAAAATAGCCTTATCACCTGCACATTGGACGAATTACAAATATTATTATTTAACATAATATTCATGACAAGTTGAAGCTTTAATTATTTAGCTTGAAACTTTTACTGTGACTTTCCAACCGATAATGATTTATACAACTCTTAATTTGTATTCTGTTACAAGTGTACATTTAATTAACTTATTTTAAATGATTGTATACTATAATAAATAAATAAATAATATGTGAGAGAAATGGTCTTGTACAGGGACAAAAAAAAGCTTTATTTTACTAGCAAGCTTTTGATTAAAATGGTAAACAGCCTAAGCTTTATTTTACTAGTAAGCTCTTGATTGAGATGATAAACAATCTCACTCTCATAAAAAAGAAAAGATAAATTTAAATCTGTATTTATTGAAAGATTCATTGAAAGGGGTGAAAACCCTTAATATTTTACGCCTTCAAATAAAAAAACCTACCTTAGCTTAATCATGTGGTATAAAAGTTTCCTATTGCTTTCCCGCCTGCAATTGCTGTCTCCTTTCTTTTACTCCACTCAACCAAATTCCAAGCTTTCACGATCGTACTCCACATGGATGCATGCAGGTTTTGCGACATACTATATATAAAACCACACTATTATAAGGAAAAAGAAAACAAAAATTATTAATTCAATTTACGGTAGTACTCGTCCGTCCTCCTGCTTTGGTTATGATAGTAGTATAACCAATTTATTTTCGTTAAACACAATGCTGGCCCAAGACGGAGCCGTCGTCCTTCCTATTAATTTTAAGGATCCTGATATCTTTTAGTTGTGGCGATGAAATCAATGCAGCACAATCCTAGTCCTATATAAGTGCCCCCAGTGTTACTCAGATTGGTGTATCAGCTAGCCCATCATCTTCATTATACCCCAATAATCTCTTTGCCTTTGACCGTCTCTAACTGTCCCTAGCTACTATATCAAATGGCTTGTGCTGATCGCTTCGTCTTCTTCACCATTTCTATGGTTATGCTTTCTTCTGCTGCCATGGCCGTTGATCACGTCGTGGGCGGTGACCAGGGCTGGACCAACCCTGATTTCAACTACATGGAATGGGCCCGGGACAAAGTTTTTCAAGTCGGTGACAACCTCGGTACGTACAAATTAAATGATGATGACATGGTCTTATGTCCAAAAAATATACTATCTGTTTGCTGAAACTTAAAATACCGATGAGACTTTGTTTCTGATTATGCAGTTTTCAACTACGACAACACGAAGCACGATGTGTTCAAATTGAACGGTGCGCTCTTCAACAGCTGCAGTTTCCCTGCTGGGACAGAATCGCTCACCAGTGGGAACGACGTCGTCCAGCTAACCACCCCAGGGAGGAAGTGGTACGCTTGTGGTAAAGATAATCACTGTCTTCGTGGAATGAAGTTCGCCATTACTGTTCTTGCTAATGGCCCATCTTCAGCTCCTACCCCACCTCCTCCTTCCTCTCATGCTCTCTCATCCTCTGCTTCTTATGGGCCTCTCATGGCAGCCATGCTCGCCGTTGCAGCATTCATCTTCGCGTGATTGAGCTCATTAATCAATGGGGGTTTTGCTAGTTAGTTAAACGTATTTGATTGTTGATTTGAAGTTTGATGATTTAATTTCTCTATATGTTACTATTTAATTTCCAGTCATTATTAAAGTTGGTGTACTGTCCTGTCTTGAAAGATTTATGCGAGATACATGATATGTTCAGTGCTCATTTATATGCGATTTAATATATATGTACAACGTTAATGGGGAGTATATGGTTTAACTAAGAAAATAAGAATCGGCGACCATGCTTTTGCACATATCTGTCACATAACTTGCAATGAGAAGTACGAGAATGACGACGACAAATACTTTGAGAGCGACTTCCCTGGTTGTTTCGGATGTTAATTTTGCATCAGTCTCTGTTTCAAGTTCGTCCATTTCTTGTTTTACACTCTCATCGCCGGCTGTGAATTTGCTTTTAGTTTCTTCTCTCGTACGGTTTGTTCCTTTGAATTCCATTTTGGGATCTGAAGCAGCAGTCTCTTTTTCTTTATGCGGTTGTTCGTATTCTGGGGCTGTAGTCCTTTCTTGTTCCGTATGAGAAACTGGATTAACTTGCTTAGGCATGACCACCGTGAGAATGCTCTGCATGAATCTTGCACTTATAGCATTTGAATTGCAGTGAGCTGGAATTTCAATTTCTTTCTTGAAACGCTTCCATCTATTTCCTTCCATCAATGCCCGCTCTCCGCTTATAATTATAAAACCCAGATGATTCACCTGAACTTTTACTTGCTCTCTCCTGAATCCTGCAACAACATGCATGTAGAACTCACGTATAATTTATAGATATTTAGACCCTCTTTGGTTTATTAGAATTATTGGCTACCAATTTAAACAGTTGAGATTAAATAAATAAGATCCATATATATATATTTCCAACATGTATGATAATAGAGGTATGGAACAAACCAGGAAGATGAACTTCGAGGATGTCACGGCCTTCTTCTCGGCGCCATTTGCAGAGGGGATCAAAATCCTCGTAAGAACGAGGATTTGCCATGGAGTTAGACCTGGTTTCCATAACAGGGATGTTTTTCTCTTTGGGATCTGATGTAATGGAATTTCATGGCTGAGGGGTTCCCCTGTATAGGTTGATTTTATAGAATAATGCAGAAGGAGACTTGCAGGTAAAGAGAGCTATGAGGTGTCTTTTGGGGTTCATGTTGAACTAAGAATAATTCCTTGTCAGCCTCTAAAGTCTTCTTCGTAAGACCCTTTGATTTGGATTATAGACACTGAAGGGTTTCTCTTCTATTGATTGTGCCGAAAGATACCCTTTCTTCAATTCTTCGTACGTATCATGACTCATGAGCATCAGATTATCAGGATATGCAATGGAGCTCCTTTTTTTTCTTCCCGGCCACTGCTACTTTCTTATTTGGTTGTTGCCTTGTTATAATTTTCTTAATCGTGGGTATTTATATATTCATGATTTATTAATGACTGAGTCATCATTCACTTCAGAATTAATTTTGGCATGTGGATTATTGTATTAATGACAAATAATTTTTATTTCATCATTTTATCTGTTTTCAACGACTCTTTTTTATTTTATATTTTGTAGCCACTCACTTTATTTAGTCATGTATCATTTATCTCATACGTGAGAAAATAGTTAAGTAAATTAAGTTTCTTACATGTATTACATCATATCTCCTTTGACCATATTTTTTATTTTTAAAATATTATCATTTAATTATAAACTTATATAAAAAAAAGGGAAAATAGATCGGCCCATTTAGGTCCGACTAAAGAAAAAAGACATAATTTCAAAGCTCGGTTGGTGAACTTAAAGGTCAAAGGCCAGCCTCTCAGGCTTTAGACCTGTCTAACATGTATTTACTTTTTACATATTTTTCAGAGCAAATTAAGTTAGAATAACAAAATACCTAATTTAAAATATAACTATTATCAAAATTAAATTAAGACATCGAACATTATCAATATTTAACAACACACAAATATTAAGTGCAAATACTACTATCCATAATTAAATAAATAACTAGATAAAGTCATAAACCATAAACCAAACACTAAGCCTTATGAATAAAATTATCATTTTCCTCTTCATCATCACTACCATTAATAGCATTTGATTGTGATTCACTACTATTAGCTAGGTTTTTTTTCATCCCATTTAAAAATTCAAATTAAAGTAATAAAGTTCATATATTATTTTTATAAAACAAAATTAACAGATTTAAATGGGACGGCCCACAACCTTACAAGACTGGTCTTTTTAGGTCAGACTCCATTTTGAAACCCTAAATTATGAGCCCATCCCTTAACTTAAATGTGTTTAAAATGGCTGGCCTTTTTTTTTTTTTTGCTTTAATAAAAAATACCATGATGCATGCTTATATGTGATTGTAGAAGTTAATTAACGTAATTGATAAAAAAGAATTTATGTAAGTACGATAATTAATTAAGGGAAAATCATTGTGAGGTCCCAAGGACCATAAAAAATTATTAAAAAAAAGTCTCAAATCAAATTTCTTTATCAAAAAAACCTCTAGAGATTGGATTGCGATTAATTTGAAATATAAAATTACTTTATTGTCCCCATTGAATAAAAAAGGAAAGGAACAACATATATTTTTTTTATAAGTGTTTATACCTATTTTGATAAGTTCATTTTTCTCCCAGGAGAAGTTTTGAAATTTCAAGGGTAACTTTGAATTGCAAACAAATTTTATTACTTTCTTTTTCAATTATAGATAATATGATTCTTCGAAACTCCTCATAAGTTGTGTCTTGCTTTATATATCTTGTTCTTATCAAGGATAAAAATGAACTTGTCAAAATAGCTCATGCAATTGTCAAAATAGGCAAAAATATTTGTCAAAAAAGGTATATGCATTTGTCAAATTTGGCGCATTTAATTCTGAAATTTTAAAACTTGTCCAGGGAAGAAAATGAACTTGTCAAAATAGCTCATCCAGCTGTCAAAATGGGCACAGGCACTTGTTCAAAAAGGCATATGCATTTGTCAAAGTAGGGACACTAAGTTCCAAAATTTCGAAACTTGTCTAGGGAGGAAAATAAACTTGTCAAAATAGCTCATGCAGTTATCAAAATAAGCATAAGCACTTGTAAAAAGGGAATATAATGTTCTTTTCCTTTTTTATTCAATGGGGCAACAAAATAATTTCACATTTTGAATTAATCATAGTGTAATTCCAAGGGACTTTTTTATAGGAAAATTTGGTTTGGAACTTTTTTATAATTTTATATAGTCCTTGAGACTTCAAAGTGATTTTTCCATTAATTAACATAGAAAATATAAATGACTAATTATGTCATGTTCTTCAATTATAGAACTTTACTAGGCAAAAAGCTTAGTAGGGAGGGCTAGACACATGTGGGTAATTCAAATATGATTTTGGACGGTCTAAATATGAGTTTTCTTTTGAATGATGATTTTTAAATAAAAAATAATTTTTAAAGAATAATAGTTGAGAGATTATATTTATTCTAAATGTTATATCTATTACAATAATATTTTTAAGAAAATATAAATTTTTAAAAACTTAAATCTAAACCGTCCAAATCAGATTTAATGGTATAGATTTACTTTTCTTCTCTTATTAAACTTTTTGCTTAGTTTGGAAATTGATTCCCTGCAATCACATATGATATTATATATGACCATGTATCTTATTTTTTTGTGATTAAAGAATTTGAGATAATTGATACAAGGAAATACCAAATCTATTACTATTATCCAAGTCATAATTATAAATTCAATTTATGCTTTAACTGCCTAACAGAGTCATCAGTTGACAAATGTAAGAAAAGTTCACTCACACAAACCCTCCAAATTTCCCTCCAACTCGTGTGTCTTCTCTTCTCCCTCTCGCCACTAATTCCTAGCCCTACCACTTCATCGAGCTCGCCGTCGTCTTCTACAAGCTGCCGTCGTCATTACGCATTCTGAGGTACCGTTCTGCTCGGCGTGTGTGCTTGCAAAGTAGAGTGAGAGTGGTTGTACGTGTGACGATGTGTTACACTACTTGCTACAGCCTGCCTTTACGATGGTTGCTCCTGTCTGCATGTAATTTCGCTCATTGGTTTTAGGGTTTCGTTGTATTTTAGGGGTTCAAGCTCCATCTTTTTTTTACCCTTCATGTTTATGTGCTTGATTCGTTTTTGCTTTGATCATTCTGTTTTGAAAATCTCAATTCTTAATCTTTCCCTAAGTGCCATGATTAGATATAACCACTGATAACTTGTTATCTCTTGTAAATAGAGAAGTAATAATTATTTTATAAGTAAAATACTACAAGAGAGGATAATATACAAATATCTTTATGAGATTATTTAAAGGGATAATTTGGAAGGGAGGAGGGGCTCTTCTTTTATAGCCCAAGGAGTCATCTTCGCATCCTCATCCCACCGATGTGGGACTTCACTTCAACACTCCTCCTCAAGTTGGAGCATATGTATTGATCATGCACAACTTGTTATAAAGATACTTAACTCGTGTCCCATTTAGGGCTTTTGTTAGAAGATATGCTAGTTG
Organism: Albizia julibrissin; assembly: GCA_037074505.1. Lineage (NCBI taxonomy): Eukaryota > Viridiplantae > Streptophyta > Magnoliopsida > Fabales > Fabaceae > Albizia > Albizia julibrissin. The sequence continues at coordinate 48,104,592 of CM073479.1, read as the reverse complement.
GTCGTTTGATTGCATGTGCTGTGTAAATACAACATTTTCTTTGATCTTGTCACGAATAAAGTGATAGTCGATTTCAATATGCTTCGTACGCTCATGGAACACAGAGTTCAATACTATGTGAAGTGCTACTTTATTGTCACACCATAGTTTCGCAGGCAATGTCGTGACGATGCTAATTTCCTTCATGAGTTGAAATACCCACACAATCTCTTGTACTGATTGTGACATGGCTTTGTATTCTGCTTCTGCACTTGATTTTGACACAACACCTTGCTTCTTACTTCTCCATGATATCAAGTTTCCACCAACAAATACACAGTAACTTGTAGTGGACCGTCTTGTGGCTTTAGATCCTGTAAAATCCGCATCACAGAAGCACTCAACTTTAGTGTGCCCATAATCTGTATAGAGAATGCCACGACCCGGGGAACCTTTTAAATAATGCAAGATATGCTCTAAGGCTTCCCACTGTTCCACTGCTGGGGATGCCATGAATTGGCTAAGTATACTGACCGAGAAGGTTATATCAGGATGAGTTACTGTCAAATAATTCAACTTCCCAATTAGTCTTCTATATCTCTTAGGAGATGCAAACGACTTCAGTTTCTCTGAATCAATATTCTTCTTCAAGTCATCAGGAAGTTCATCAAACATGCTATCATTAAGATCTAGGAACGGATTCGAAGTCATAGGAATGTTGCTTGGTGCAGCTCCAACTTTTCAGTCTCTTTTAAGAGATCAAGAACATACTTTCCCTAAGTTAAAAGGATGCCCTTCCTACTTCTTAAAAACTCAATACGAAGAAAGTACTTTAATGATCCCAAGTCTTTTGTCTGGAAGTGGGAGGTAAGTAAGATTTTAAGTTATGAGATTCCAGAGATGTTACTTCCAGTAATCACAATATCATCAACATACACTATTAGAAGAATCATGCCTGCATCAGACTGTTGGTAGAACACAGAGTGATCACACTTGCTTTAGCTTAACCCAAACTTCTTGACCACACCACAAAATCTATCAAACCATGCATGGGGACTTTGCTTAAGGCCATACAACAAATTTTGGAGGTAACACACTTTCCTAGACTCCCCCTGAGCAACAAACCCATGTGGTTGCTCTATATAAACTTCTTCAAGGAGGTCACCATTCAAAAAGGCATTCTTAACATCCAATTGATGCAAATTTCAATGATAGGTGGCAGCCATAGAGGCAAGAAGATGAACTGAAGTAAGCTTAGCCACAGGTGAAAAAGTCTCAGAATAATCAATTCCATAAGTTTGGGTATACCTTTTGGCAACAAGCCGAGCTTTCAATTGTTCCAAGAAACCATCAGCCTTAGTTTTAATAGCAAATACCTATTTACATCCAATGGCATTCTTCCCATAAGGTAGATCAACAAGAGTCCATGTACCAGCTTTTTCAAGGACCATCTTTTCTTTTTCCATCGCTGCACGCCAACCGGGTGAGTCAAGGCTTGGTGAAGGGTGGTAGGAGTGGAGATGGACTCAAGGCTAGCCACAAGGGAAGAGGAAACAGGGGATAAATGCTGGTAGGACACAAAAGAGGAGATATGATAGGTACAATAAGCATATCTTTTAAGAGGGTAATGAGGATGTGCACTTTTTCGAAGGGTAATAGGGAGGTCATCGGGTGGGTCAACAGCAGAATCAGACACAATTGGGTCATGAAAAGGAATAACAGGATCTGGGGAATCAAGATCAGGAACCGTAGAGTTAGGAACAGAATCCGTCAGTGAAGCAGTCATTGGTGAAGGCAGAATATAAGTAACGTCAACATTATCGATGATATCAGGTTCCAGAATAACAGCTTGTATTGGTGAGATAGAGACACGATAAACCAGGACATCATCAAGTTGATCAACATTAGAGGGAGACTTGGATATTACTGGAGACTTGTAGAAAGGAGATGACTTATGAAAGGTCACATTATTAGACATAAGATAATGACAAAGATTAGGAGAGTAACACTGATAACCTTTCTGAATTCAAGAGTAACCAAGGAAGACACACTTCAAGAACTTGGGGTCGAGTTTATTGACACTTGGACGAATATCTCGAACAAAGAAAACACAACCAAAATTTTTTTGGATCAATAGGAAATAGCTTAGTGGTAGGAAACATAACAGAATATGGAGCATCCCCACTAAGGACAGTCAAAGGCATGCAATTGATGAGGAAATAAGCAGTAGACACGGCATCAGCCCAAAAAGATTTAGGAACACATGAGTGAAACATGAGAACTCGGGCAGTTTCTAAGAGATGACGATTCTTTCTTTCAGCAATACCATTTTGAGCAGGTGTATCAACACAGGAGGATTGATGAAGAATGCCATGGCAATGCATATAATCGGTAAATAGGGCTGAAAAATATTCTTTCGCATTATCACTTCGAAGAATTTTCATAGGAGTATTAAACTGAGTTTGAATTTCAGCACAGAAATTATGAAAATGCATAAATAATTTAGAACGTTGTTTCATTAAATAAAGCCTCGGGAAAAATCATCAACAAAAGTGACAAAATATTGATAACCAGTCTGAAACAAAATGGAACAAGGACCCCAAATATCAGAATGAACTAATTCAAAGGGGGAAGCAGCCCGTTTATTGACTTGAGGTGCCAAATGACTACGATGGTGTTTGAAAAACTAACGCGACTCACAATCTAAAGCAAATACAGAAGAAAACTGAGGATACATCCTTTTAAGGGACGAAAGTGATACATGACCTAGACGACAATGGACTGCAAAGGAAGATGAACCACCAGAACTTGCAATTGAACGTGGCACCTAATCATTAAGGATGAAATGCTCACCAGATTCATAACATCTACCAATAATCTGCTTCTTCGAAAGATCCTGAATTAAACAGTGGTCAGGAAATAGTGAGATAAAACAGTTCAAATGATGAGTTAGTTTACTGGGAGACATGAGATTAAATGTAAGATCGGGAACATTAAGAACATGAGATAAATAAATGGATGTAGTTGGTTGAACAATGCCTGATCCAAGTACACGGATCGGGGAACCGTTGGTGATGAATATGGAGGATGGGTTGGCATAGGGGGCATATGATGAAAATAAATGATGATTACCTGTTATGTGATCAATGGCACCAGAATCAATAACCCACTTCTTGGAGGTAGTAGCAAGACCAGAGGACAAAGTACCTATAGCCATGGTCCCTGTAGATGATGAACCAGAATCAGACTGAGTAGCTATCTGGGCAATATGGGCAAGACCACGTTGCTGTTTATTCTGCAATTTTAGATAATTCTACTTAATGTGACCAAGTTCATTACAATAGTTGCAGATAATACTGCTAGAATTTACAAGCAGAGCATTAGTGTCCCGTTTGGAGCCATAATTCTTATTTTCATAGGGGCCACGTCCATCCAACGTACTAACAGACAAATCACTAGATGGACAAACCAAACTATCAGCACGAAGAACCCGTGAAAACACATCTTTAAAAGATGGAAGCTCCTGACTAGACATAATCTGAGATCGGATGGTGTCATAAGACAGGTCAAGAGCTTCAAGAAAACTAATGATAACCTGAAACTTCATATTCTTGATCCGGGTCTAAAGATCCGCTTGTGGAGACATAAGGATATTCATTTCTTCATACAACTGCTTAAAGTCCAAGAAGAAATCCTTTAATGGACGACCTTACTATTGAGAGCGATAGAATCCCTTACAGACTTCATGAGTCCTAGTGAAATTCCCTTTACCAGAAAACATAAATTCAAGATAATTCATAATTTCTTTCACAGTGTTACAGTGACTGGTAGAAGACAAAATCTATGGTTAAATAGAGTTCCGGATTTGAAATAACAGTCAAAGATCTGCTCTAGATCAAGCCAAACTTTTGTCATTATCACCAGAAGGAGGGTCTTGGGTTAAATGGCCTTCCTTCACAATTCCTAAAAGATAAATCCTAACTGTTTTGTTCCAATCATTATAGTTTGTCTAGTTTAATTTGGAATCAGTAATCTTAGCAGACATAACAATATATCAGAGGTCTTTAATTCAGCCATTGAAGATTAACAAAGAAGCAAAGAGAAAAATATTCCAATGAAATCCCGAAGTATCACAAATTCCAAAATATCACAAATAGAGTAAACGAGGACCTTTAGATCTTCTAACCAAATGCAACAGCAACTATAAAAGGTAAACACCCTCAAACAGAAGCAAGACCAAGAAATAGAGCAAAAACCACTGATCGTACTATAATGAACAGTGCCAGAAATGAACAGTACTATGAATAGTACCCTTGCCGGAATCTGGAAATTCCTGCCGGATGAACAGTCCAAACAGCATGATGAACAGTACCTCGTGAAAGAACAATGCCTATAAATAGTACCCCAAACAATGCCCCCAAATGAATAGTAGCTGCTGATACAAATGCTTAAGGTAATTCTTTTCCGATGTGGAAGTTCAGACTATGCTGCAACCACAGAGCATACTTAAACAGAACTAGGTTCTGATACCATGTAAATAGAGAAGTAATGATTAATTTACAAGTAAAATACTACAAGAGAGGAGAATATACAAATACCTTTATGAGACTATTTAAAAGGATAATTTGGAAGGGAGGAGGGGCTCTTTTTTTATAGCCCAATGAGTCCTCCTCACATCCTCATCCCACCGATGTGAGACTTCACTTCAACACCTCTGTTCGATAAGTATGGCAAGGTCGTCGGCATCTTTATTCCCAGATATCGAAGGTACTTCTTTTTGTTGAATATTGATTCTTAATTATCTAGAGAACATGCATATCTTTAAGGAACTTTCACATTCTTGTGTTTAGTATGGTTTTGTTGACAAAGACACCTGTTTTGTATTTGTTCTCTCTATTATAGGGCAAGACAGGAATGCTGCTGTCAGTATTTCTTCCGCTGAAATGGTTGTAAAAATGTTAATTATTTATTTGTTTATTTTGATGTCTCGACCTCTGAGTTAGGGCATCAGCCTCATTGGTGTTCAATTGTTGACAAGGTCGAAAAGCAATTGTTCAGGTGTTGAAAAGGCCTACTGGTACTTTGGTGCACTTGTGAGTTTTGCTTCAAAGCGGAAGCTTGATGCTAGCTCAAGCTTCCAAAAAAGTAAGCTTTCCTTGATGGAACTTTCATTCAAGCTTTGTTTGGTTTGAGGGTGGGGGAAGGGAGGGGAGGGAATGTGTAGGTCAAATTTGAATAACATTTCCTTCCCTCCTTTTATTTTACACTAAGAATCTGCTCTCTTCCCCCTTTTCCGACAAACCAAGGTAACATATCTTCCCTCAAACTAAACACACCCTCAAAGGATATGTTTCTGTTTCACTCGATGCAAACCATTTACCTTCTTTTTTTTATTCTTTTTTGGCCGTCATTTGCATTTCACAATTTGGCGAGACTTAATAAGCCGATAAGTAATAAATTTGCAGAGGCATGTCACATTGTATGAATTTTTATGTCATTATATCTGTATCTACTTATTCTGAAGAGGTTTAGGATTTTCCGGCTTCCTATACAAAAAGCACACACTTCTCAAGTCGGTTTTATGTAAGCATCAGTGCCAACAGACTGTAACCCTGAGTGGTCTGTTTCATGGGATTCATTCACTTAATCTTCTGTTATTTTATAGGGCAAGGAAGAGGCCAAACTAGAGCAGATTAGATCTTTTGTCAGTCTTCCTTTCCATTCTTCGTTTTTGGGCAGCAGTGAGAAGTCAAAAATAGTTGAAGAAAATCCAAGTGTAGCAGCCTCCGAAAGTGAAGCTTCAGCTGTCCCAAACCCAGTTTCTGACAATCCAGTTTCTGCCTTCTCTGCAGATGAGATTATTCTACTTGATTCTGATACAGGCCCAGAGGATACTGTGAACTATAATCCAAAATGCACAAAGGAAGATATGGAGAAAATTTCTGTGTTGTCCACTTCAGGAAAAGAGAACGAAGACGAGCCAATGTCTCTCTCTGAACTGTCATCAAGCTTCGAAAAATACTTTCAGCCAAACACTCAAAATAATAGAAATAGACTAGCCCGTAAAACTGAAGAATCCGGCAAGTTATAGAAGTGAAGCCATTTGATTACGAAGCTGCTAGGGAGCAAGTTAGGTTTGGAGAAGATGCAACTTTGCGGGAGGAGGAGGATGATAAAGATGGTGGTCGCAGTCTGAGGCAGGGCAAATCTGGATGCAAGAAGAAAAATTTAACAGTAGGACGGGGAGAAACTAGCGACTTGGCCAAAGAATTGTCTCCAGCTAGAAGACGTCAGGCATTTCCCGCTTCTGGGAATCGGAGCGCAACTTTCCGCTGAGACATTAAACTTGGATTCAACTTCTTGGTTTACAAGACCAATGTTGTAGACGACTGCTACATTCAACTCTGTCCCTGGTGCAATCTAAGCAACATGAGGGTATTATATGCCTCTTTCTTCATTGTTTTCACAGTCTTTTAATTGCGAATTTGACGCCATCTTTGTGTGAGCAGGTCATCATAATCTGTGAGGATTAGATTTATAACGTAGTTGTCCTGCTTTCGATTAATGATAATGTTTTATTATATGATTTAATTATATTAGATTTTAGGATTAGTGTTAGTTTATTAGTTTGTCTATATACAATTTTCTTTATAATCAATCAGTTATATATAGGAAAACTTTAGTTTGTTAAAAATGAAACATCCTTGTTAAAATTTATTTTTAAGCTAAAACCTTGACTTACTCGTGAGTCGTGAGCCATTTAAACGATGTTCTAATAATTAATTGTTAGGAATTAATTTTATAATTATTTTTATAAATCATAATTCATGAAAATTAATTTTATTCAAAATTTATTATTTTCACCGTTAATTCAAAACATATATAATAACCAAAAACTAATAACGATTCATTATGGCCAATAATGATTACTCTAATGATAATATGATTATTTATTACCATGATAACTAACTATAAAAACTGGCTGGGCAGCGAACAGCGAACTCATCACAGGGAATAAAAAGAAAAGACCGGTAGTTTCGCTCGTGACAAGGTCCACCTTGCAGTTCGATGCCCACTGTCATTCTACGGTTCTCCCGTATTCCATAACTCTGCTTCGCCTTCTCACCCTCCTCCATTTCCCTAAAAGCTTCCTTTACACTGGTAAATCGCGTCTTATTCCACAATGTATAATTGTAACTGACATTTGAAAACAAAAATTTATAAAGAAAGGTCGAGCAATTTTGTTTTTTCTTTTGTTTGCCCCGAATTATTGATTTCTGGTTAGTTATCTTTGATCAAATTGATTCTCTTGCACTAGGCAGAGGAATCACACCTATGCCTCCGGAAACTTCAACGAGCTCGGCTGGTGGTAAAGAGGGATCCTCAGGTCCTTCTTCCAAGAAGAATTCCAAGAAACCCAAATGTGAGTTTTCCCTCGGCTCTGTCCTCTTATTCTTCTTTCGTCATTGTGTTCTTCTTGGAAATTTTTTTGTGTTTTTTTTCACGTCCATGTTATTGCGGTATGTATTTAGGGGTATGTCATGGGAGTTTCGTGAAATTTTAGTATTTTTCAGGGTTTTTGTGTTACCGAGAGAAACTTTATTCGCAGCAGGTTGAGATATACGTACGAAAATTAGGATTTTGCAAATGTTAAGATCCATTCATGTTTTCCCCCCAAAATCATGGCTCTCAATATGAAATGTGTTCGTGTCCTCCTATCTGTGTAGCCCTGATTTACTGTCTGGTTTCTTTGTGTTCGTTGTAGAAAGATCCTTTCTCAATTACAAAGATTGGACTGTCTTGGCATGTATCTGTTTAACAATTTGTGATGGTTTGTCAAATTTGATGCTTATGATATATGCATTTGTATTGTCTAGGTGTCTTCTTGCATTCCATGATACTGGTGATGTTTCTCATAAGAAGTTTCATTGATTGTAGATTCTAAATTTTCACAACAAGAACTTCCTGCATGGAAACCTATTCTAACACCTGGATGGGTATGGCTCTATAGTAGTTTCCGTCTTGGCTTCTGATTTTTACATGCTGTATTATATAATCTATCTATTTTCCCTTTGTATTACAGGTCATTTCTACATTTGCTTTTACCGGAATCATTTTCATTCCTATTGGCCTCGCATCATTATCTGCATCAGAAAAGGTAATATACAATGATTTTCTATGCACCCAGCGTCAAAGGGGATATGAGTGCTCAATATAAACAAAAAACACTTTGATGCAGGTTGTGGAACTGCCATTTCAGTATGACCAAAAATGCATTCCTTCTGAGTATAGTAACAATGCAGAGGCTTATATTAAAAGCACGACTACCAATAAGACATGCACCGCGACATTCAAAGTTAGTACAATTCCTGTATTGCTGATGTGGTTGAAAGCAATTTTTTCCTTTCATTTCCTTATTCAATACTATAATCGAGTCTTCGATCCACATGGAAGTAACTTGTCCAAAAATACAGGTTGAAAAGACAATGAAATCCCCAATTTATGTCTACTATCAACTAACTAATTACTTCCAGAACCATCGCAGGTATGTACGGTTTACTGGTAAAATTTTATCCCTTTTTCTTCTTTGTGTAGAGCATACAGGTTTGTGCATTGATGAGCTGTTTTGTTCACATTTTATCAGAAGGCCTTGTTTCTGATTTAGGCTTCATATAAAAAAATGAAAGCAAAACAGATATTCTTTTATATACAATGCTCATATATCTAAATATTATCAGCTGAGAAAATTACTAATTCTCCTTGCCTTTGGTTTATGCTGAATGGTGAAATTCTTATTCCTGCCTGATTTTGGACGTTGGAAAAATGTTTGCAGATATGTTAAAAGTAAAAGTGAGGATCAACTGCGGCAGAAGTCTGCTGAGGAGGACACAGACGATTGTAAACCTGAAGCCAGAACACCAGATGGTCAGCCGATTGTTCCTTGTGGACTCATAGCTTGGAGTCTGTTCAATGACACGTACAAAATAAAAGTGAAGGGCAAGCATTTGGAGATAAGCAAAAAGAACATAGCATGGCAGAGTGATCAGACCAAAAAATTTGGTTCTGATGTCTACCCAAAAAATTTTCAGACCGGAGGTTTGATTGGGGGTGCAAAACTCAATGAGAGCATACCTGTAAATATATTTTCTCTTCTAAGTAGTCTGTCTATTTTCATTTTGAGAGAAATAAATAATAATCTTTGTCATGTGGCTCTCAACAGCTGAGTGGACAGGAGGATCTAATTGTTTGGATGCGAACAGCGGCATTGTCCACTTTCAGAAAACTGTATGGAAAGATCGAGACTGACCTTGAAGCTAATGAGGAGCTGTCCCTAGTGATTGAGAACAATTATAACACGTACTCTTTTGGTGGCAAGAAGACTCTGGTTCTGTCAACTGCAACTTGGATTGGTGGAAAGAACGATTTCTTGGGGTTGGCTTATATTTTTATTGGTGGTCTGTCCTTGTTCTTCGCTGTATGCTTCTTACTTATGTATGTGCTCAAGCCAAGGTGAGGCTCGTCCTTCACTTTATGGTTCTTTATCTAGTTTATATATTCTGTGAATGATGTACTAAGCAACCAGACCTTGCACTTGGGATATTCCATGCTTGTATGCTACTGCATGTTGTGGGTTCAAATCTTATTTGCATCAGAAATTAACTGAGATTTCAGGATGAAAAGTTTGGGATTGGAGAGTCCAAATTTCAGTTAAAACCCAGATCAAAATCTTATCATACAAGGATGATGCTTGTCTGGTTGTGCGAGAAGCCAATGATTGTTTTATTTTTGTCAAGAATCGTGTGCTTAAGCATGAATACGTGTGTTAAGCACGTGGAAGCTGACATTGCCATATTTATTGGTATAAATGCAGACCTCTTGGGGATCCATCCTACTTGTCTTGGAATAGAAATCCAGGAATGATCAAATAAAGAGATTATTTCCTGGGTCTTAGGTGATTTAGTGGCTATCTATCTTCCTGCGTCATCTTCTTCTTAGGCTCTGTCGTAACTGAGGTTTGTACTCGACCATGTTGTACAACTCGTGACTTTGAGTGTCATATATTATTTTGTCCTATTATCGACTTGTGTAGCAAATAGTGCTGGAGTCAGCAGAATCAGCAAAGAAGTTGTTGTTCAGGACGTTATGTTTCGGTCACCATCTTGCTTATTTTCCATTACAGAGGACAGAGGCGGTGCTTTATAATCGTCGGGAAAAAATGATTTAATACGTCAAAAAGACAACAAGTACAAATTTTATATTCTTTAACTATCAGCATATTCATTCATTAATGATATAATAGGTGTTTGGATTTTGTTAATGAACATATAATTGTAACACATATAAAGAATTATATTTTCAAGTCGATGTTGTATTGTTGTTCATTTGTAGATGGGCGTGCGGTCACTCAACCGTGTTCTCATTTTTTGATTGCCGCAAGCTCGGTGATTAGTTTTGCGCCGCAAAAGGAGTTTTATATTATAAAACATAAAAATATTGTTGTTTAAGCTGATCCAAATAGTTTTTACTAACTTCAGCGTGCTTTTGGCAACTGCTTATTACGAGTATATTTTAAAACAGGGAGTACTATAGAAATATAGAAAACTATAAAGACTTGAACCTTAATTTAGCTTCTCTCTGTTTTCTTCACTTTGTGAGTTGTGATCAAGGTGGCGTTGTTGTAATCAGCTGAAGTCACAGTCCCATGTAAGTGAGGAAATGAACTAGTCATTATTTTAATTGGCTTGAGCTTCCTCGTGTTCCTTTCCGTGTTTCAGGATGTTCGTGGGCCCCATGTTATTACTTGCTTTGGAGCAATCAGCACCAATTTTGCCTGTTTTCATCCCTTGTTTACTTGCGATTGTTATAAGATTCTCCCGTATAAATTATTTATTTTGTTTATGAATTATGATTATAATGATGGAGGTCATGTGCGCTTGAGTGTAACCTCAATACCCAACCATAGACAGATCATTAAGTTTTAAAAATGGTATAAATTAGCTTAAACGCAATGGCGGTGGAGACTCGAGAGCTAGTTACGTCCCTTTCCCATTTTCTGAAAACAAACCATGTAAAATTAAAGTTGAAAAAGGTGCCTATCAATTGCAGTTCAAGGAAGAAGCCACATTTATTCTTGGCTTTCAATTTACTCCACCTTTTTCTTTTCTTTTTTGTTATAGAACTGTATGACTAAGTTAGATTTGAGTACTGTGAGTTTAATTAAATGTAAATCCCCCCGGGCTGCATTCACACATTCTCAAATTTAAGATTTCGTTATTAAGAGGCGAAAATCCCTTCTACTAAAAAGTCATGGCACTTTCGGGCAAAACTAAAAAACTTAAACCTTCACTGAATTATGAACTACATTATCTATCTGGAATTCCATGTGAATGCATTCTATAGTAAATATTACGCCGTTCAGGTAATAAATATTAATAATTAATCAATGTCAGAGTCAATCATGGGCTAGGTCCAGGTCAGCAAAACATGCAACAGAAACGTGTACGATTCGGCTAATGGGCTCGTTCCAATTCTTCGTTTAGCTTCAGGTAAAAAAAAAAATTCCTTCGTTTAGCTTGAGATAATTATTAATTATTATTATTCGAATTTTTAATATACGTGAACGTCTGATACAAATTCGCACCAGCCATTAAAAATTGTTCGTTTTATTTCCAAACAACATTAAAAATTTGTACTATTCTAAAGATACACTGCGACTTTTTTGGTACAAGTGATTTTTTATTAATATAATTTTTATAAAAATCAAATTATAAATATGATTTGTATTTGAATTGACAATGATAGAAATAATTTTTTTTAAAAAAGTCAAACTCTTAAGTTTTTCTTAAAAACCTTTTTAAAAATAAAATCTAATTTCCAAAACATCAAACTAAACACTCAAAAACAGCAAACTTTTCATAGAAAGCATTTTTTTTTTCCCAAAAAACCCATATCAAGGACGCAAAACGATATCCAAAAAGGCTCGACATTTTGATTTCCTCGCCAGGCGTTCGTCGGAGACGCTGCCATGTGTCAAGCGGTTATACTTTTATTCTGTGCTTTACCCAACTGATTTGTCGTTGGAAACGAGTGTCACGCACGGCAGTATCCGCCGAGTAAAACTCCAAAATTCCCAAATTACCCTCCCTGTTGAAGAGCCCTGTTTCCGGTTCTTGTTTCCCTCTCTTTCTCTCTCTCACCATTATATGCCATTGGCGTCAAGGTATATTCCCTGGAATTGATACCCTCTCTAACTGACATCCATCACCACGTATAACTCCTTAGCTCAAGTCCAAAGCGATACTTCATCATTTCGGGAGTTGTGGATTTGTCTCTCCGAAAGGCATTAGGTGAGGCTTTATTTCACATTATCTTCTTCGCTTCTCTTTGTCAGACGTTCAGTAAGGATTTCGTTTCTGTGTGATTTGATCTATACTTGTCCTTGCTGGTTCATATTGTTACTATTTTTCATCTTCTAGCAAAAAATTGTTTACTTGGTAGGGTGGGTGATCCGGGAAACGTGTTGATGGATGTTGCAATCTCGGTTTCTGTATTAAAGTATATTGCCGTATTTGATGTTGAAGACTGTGTTTTTCTATACTGGGCATGTTAATTTTTAATTGTTTCGTGTAATTTCTGTGTCTTTTGGTCTGATTTTCATTATGTATGGGGGGATGCTTAATCTTCATTGGTGACAGTCTTCATTTTCACCTTACCAAGTGGGACTGGGAATAAAATAATGGGTGATTCGAGTAATGCTTTATTTTCCTTAAAGTTTTGGTGCTGTACTCGCTTCTTGATTCTTTTGAGCTGCAACGAGAATTTGGTTTTGTCGGAGTGAGAGTAAGGAACGAGTTATCGAAGAGACGGGATTCATCACATTTGATTTAATGTTCGTTTTGTCTACCTTTTCGGGATTTAATCTATAACCAGTGTACCGACGGGACTTCATTCTGCATCTTGACTTTTTTCAAGGGCTTGCGTCACAAGAAATTCTGTTTTTTTTTTCCAAATCTCATAATTCTTCAACTTGCTCGTATGAACTCTTGAACCTATGAATCCTGTTCTTCGAGGAATAAGCTGAATTGATTGTTCTCCCTGTTTTAATCTGTTGTTTTGGTTAGAGTAGCATATTATCACCTCATGAGACGTCGGGATCTATCATCAATTTGCTGTGGATTTTCTTGAATGGAAACAAGTAGGTGGCTTCCATTTTAAGATCTGACTTGTAGGGCTTCTACAAACTCTAGTGTCCTGTCAAAGATGTACTAAAAGATTCCAGTTGCCTGTGTACACTTATGTGTATTTCTCATTGAGGTTTATTTCGTATACAGGAAAATTACAAGATCTGTGCTGGTTTTCGTTGGAGATTTCCTTGAGGTGCATGATCCGTGCTGGGATATGTCAATGGCTACTGTGACTTGTATGTGGATGCAATAAGGATTGTGATGACGATGATATTAATAGTGGATTAACTGTGGATCATTCCTGCCTTTAGCTATATATTCGTGCTGGTTTGTTTACTATATCACGCAACTGTTTCAACATGGACTAGTCAAAAGCAGATGGTGGTTCAAAGGGCCTGGTCAATTTGTTAGTAGCTGTTGAGGAAGAGTCTTTAAGAATGAAATGATTTTTGGGATTCTTACTCTTCATGTCATCAGCAGTTGATCAGAGGCATATAAATTGCTAGGTCGTTAGATTCATCTTGTTGGCCTAAGAAAATATTGTGAAAGATAGATACCGTATTTTGGGTGCACATTCTACAAATATGGAAGGAATTGTTTCATCACAAGCACAAAAGAATTTGCAGACACCTGGACGCAGAAATTTATTTGCTGGATCCCAAAAGGATCTGTGGCTTATTGCACGAGAAGGATCCTTAAATGATTTAGAGGCATCATTGACCTTAATGAAGAAGAGTGGGGGTAATATAAATTTCAGGAACACCTTTGGTTTGACCCCTCTCCATATTGCAACCTGGAGAAACCACATTCCCATTGTCAGAAGGCTTCTTGCTGCTGGGGCTGATCCTGATGCTCGTGTACGATCATTTATCATTTGGAATTGTTATCGTCTTACAGATGAGAAACTGTGTTTTGATTTGTTAGTGTGAAATTGTTCTTTGTATGCAAACTTCATCGCACGGATGGACAGAATTTTGTAGAACAAGTTTTTTCCTAGTTATCCAAGTCTAGTTTTGAAAAATTAAATCTTGGGATCCATTGGCGCTGAAATCTGTTTTATTTTCAGGATGGAGAATCAGGATGGAGTTGTCTTCACAGGGCCTTGCATTTTGGTCACCTTGCTGTGGCAAGCATCCTTCTTCAGCATGGTGCCTCTATTACATTGGAGGACTCTAAATCCCGAATACCATTAGATCTCTTATCAGGCCCTGTTTTGCAGATTATCGGAGATGAAAGCAATTCAGGTATAAAATGCTGCGCTTTGAATGTACGTTTTAGCTTGTTGCAAAAAGGAAGTACTAAGTAGCCTTGCAGGATAATAACCTGCTTTTTGTGCATGTTTAGTGGCTACCGGGGTCTTTAGTTGGGGAAGCGGCACAAACTATCAGCTTGGAACTGGAAATGCACACATACAAAAGTTACCATGCAAGGTTGATTCACTTAATGGTTCTTTCATAAAGTTGATTTGTGCTGCAAAGTTCCATAGTGTTGCAGTCACTGCTCGTGGGGAAGTTTATACTTGGGGGTTTGGCAGGGGGGGCCGTCTAGGACACCCTGATTTTGACATACACAGGTATATACAGTGATTTGATATTAAAAAAAAAAACTGAAGTCCATTAGTAATAAAATTTCTGTAATGTGGGAAATATATTGTGCATGCTTACCAATAACTTTTCTATAACCATGTATGTATTAAGGGATTGACGTTTTCATATGGCTTCCATTTTTAAGCACCTTCAACCAAGTGTGTTGACCAAGATCCGGACAACTTAATTGTGCTTTTTTAAATAAAAAACCTTGGTATTTCTGGTAGAATTTGACTAACATCCACAGAGTAAATGATTTTGGCGGCATACTTTATGTTTACAAAGTGTTTCTGAAAATTTGTACGAGAGGAACTCTCTTATGTACTGCAAGCCTAGATGAAAACTTGTTTCAACTGGCCTGCTATCTGCCCTTCAGCAGTTCTTGCAATGCATTTTATTTTTTAAGACTATATATTACTGTCAGCTGATTGTATATTTGGGCAGTTGCCTGTTGGATTTCATTTTGCCTTGCTCATTGCAGTGGTCAAGCTGCTGTCATCACTCCTCGACAGGTGACTTGTGGTCTAGGTTCTCGACGAGTGACGGCAATTGATGCAGCTAAGCATCATACTGTTATTGCTACTGAAGGTGGGGAAGTGTTCACCTGGGGATCCAATAGAGGTAAAATCTGATGTTCATATAAATTGTTAGTTGTGACTATTTGCTTTTATAAAAGACCCCGGGCAGCCCTGCTATGCCTTACTATTTTCTTTTTAAGTTTAACAATTTATATTTCACCAATTATCAGTTAAGAATAGGGAAAAGAGTTTGGTTTTTATGGCTAATGCTGTGTACAGTAGGTTGAAAAAAAATTTGAGAATTGCACCGCACGATTATTCTTTGTATCATTTACTTATTTATGGATGGTTTCGTTGATGTTTTTTCTTTTCTTTTTCAATTTTTTTCATGCAGAGGGACAGCTTGGCTACACTTCTGTAGATAGTCAACCAACACCTCGAAGAGTGACGTCTCTGAGATCAAAAATTGTTTCTGTTGCTGCATCAAACAAGCACACAGCTGTAGTCTCTGATTTAGGGGAAGTTTTCACCTGGGGTTGCAATAGAGAGGGTCAGCTTGGTTATGGCACCTCGAACTCAGCATCTAATAACACCCCACATGTGGTTGAATACTTGAAGGGAAAGAAATTAATTGGTGTTTCTGCCGCTAAATATCATACAATTGTATTAGGATCTGATGGAGAGGTAAACTATCTTGCATAGTGTTGTTCATTTTAACTTTCTTCTAGTGGGGAGAAAATTATTTTATCTAGAACCGGAATGTTTGAGCTCAGGATAAATAGTGTTTTACATTTTCATGTTGACCATTGTATTATCATGAGGATAGTAGCATTTTGATGTTGCCTGAGGCAGAGTTACCCATAGAGCATGCTGTTTTCCTCTGCTCCCATTGCATCTGGTCCCCTCACGCTTTTGTGCTGAAGTTTATTAATTTTTGTTTTGTTTTTGTTCTATTGTTAAATTTGACTTTGGGAAGAAGTTATTTTAGGTCCAACATCAGATCAAGTTGTTTTAGTTTCTCCAAAGTAATATTAAATGGATAGGGTGGGAAGTACAAGGAAAAATTTTAGGGCGTATGTATATTGTTCTCTCCAAAACAATTGTTCAGTTGGTGGGGAAGCTTAGGAATCAACGCAACTTTCTCCTGACATTACGCTTAACTGTTTAAATATTCATAGACACGAGGGTATGGAACATAGTCATTTTGTGATGATTTAGTTCTATGTAGAGCTTAGTTGGAGGTAATTTGCTATAAGTTATTTCTTTTTCTTGGCAATATTAGGTCTTCCGTTTTCATTATTATATTCTAATGTACTGTGTTTGACAGGTATACACTTGGGGTCATCGGCTGGTCACTCCAAGACGTGTTGTAATTTCTAGGAATTTAAAAAAAAGTGGAAGCACTCCTTTGAAGTTTCATCGCATGGAACGACTTCATGTGATTTCTATAGCTGCAGGAATGGTACACAGTATGGCTCTGACAGATGATGGTGCATTGTTTTATTGGGTTTCCTCAGATCCTGATCTTCGATGTCAACAGGTTTTTACTAAACAAATTTCTGTTTTTTTCTTTTCTTTTCTACT
The DNA here is from genome assembly GCA_037074505.1 of Albizia julibrissin. Classification (NCBI taxonomy): domain Eukaryota; kingdom Viridiplantae; phylum Streptophyta; class Magnoliopsida; order Fabales; family Fabaceae; genus Albizia; species Albizia julibrissin. The sequence goes on along the minus strand of CM073479.1, from coordinate 48,087,741 downwards.
TGTGATGGTCCAAGACAAGAAGCTGATTGGAAACATTTATTTCCTTCTTTTATCACAAAACTGTGTGCAGCTATATGCCATGTGTGGTAAAAATATAGTGAGCCTATCTGCTGGAAAGTACTGGACTGCAGCAGTTACTGCTACAGGTGATGTTTACGTGTGGGATGGGAAGAAAGTTAAGGATAAGCCACCAGTTTCAACTCGTTTGCATGGTGTGAAGAGGGCTACATCAGTTTCAGTTGGTGAAACACATTTGCTCATTGTTGCTTCCCTCTACCATCCTAGCTATCCTCTCAGCACAATTGAGAATTCTCATAGGCTGAAGTTGGATGACAGGGATGATGTGGGAGAGTTAAGTGAAGAGATTTTGTTTGAGGATATGGAAACCAATAATATGATATCTAGTACACAAACTGATAATTCTGGGCAACAGTCTGTACCAAGCTTAAAAAGCCTCTGTGAAAAAGTAGCAGCAGAGCATCTTGTGGAGCCACGAAATGCCATACAGCTACTTGAAATTGCTGATTCTCTTGGAGCAGATGATTTGAAGAAGTATTGTGAGGTACTGTTGTTGACTTCGACACAAATTTGAAATATAATTAATATCAGATTGGCCTTGTGTTGTTGCTTCTTGTTAAGACTTGTTTTCTTATTTTTTTCTTTTTTGAACCTGTGCTAATGGTGGAACATATGCAGGTCAGTTTAATTACCATAAGAAAAACTTTCTTGAAAATAGTATTATGGAGCGTTAGAGATTATGTTAGGCTGCCATGTTGCATGTAATTTTTGCAAATCCAGTGGTCATTGATGTTATATTAGTTGGATGTTTCTTTATGTGGTAAATGGTGTGATGTACTGAAGCTGTTGTCTACTGATTTCAGGAGATTGTCATTCGCAACCTTGATTATATTTTCACAGTTTCACCACATGCAATTGCAAGTGCTTCACCAGATATCCTGGCTAATCTTGAGAGATTATTAGATCAGAGATCATCTGAACCATGGAATCACCGGCATCTCCCTACTCCAACTGCTACTTTCCCTGTCGTCATCAACAGTGAGGAGGATGAAAGTGAGATGGAATCTCAGAGAATTCGTGATGAACCCAAGACACTGTGTTCATTGACATTGGAGAAAGATCAGAACTCTTTTCTACTGCCCAAAGATGATCCTAATCAAGGAATCTCCAAAGAAGTTCGAGCTCTGAGGAAGAAGTTGCAGCAGATTGAGATGCTTGAAGCTAAGCAGTCCAATGGATGTTTTCTCGATGATCAGCAGATTGCAAAGCTTCAATCTAAGCCAACTCTTCTGAGTTCGCTTATGAAGCTAGGTGTTCCGGTTGAGACTTTACATAAAGAATCCTCTTCTGTACTATCAGAAGGGAAAGGTACTAAAAAGAGCAAAGCATCAAAAAAGCAGAGGACGAAGAGCAGCAAACCTAGTGTATTGCAAACAGAAGCTGAATCTGTTTGTTCTGGAACTGGAGTAATCTCTGAAGCCGCGAAGGAGTTGTTGGGCCTTGATATCCTGGAGGTTCGTAATACAAAGGTTGGTTTCCAAATTCCACCTGCAATATTCAAGATAGATTGTTGACCAAATGGCTGGTTCATGGATTTTCACCATCATTTCCTTTTCTTTTTACAAAGGAAGGGTCAGTTTAGACATTTTACAGTCCCTAAAACTCTGGTTTATTTAGTACTTTTACATTTCACCTTTACTTTTTTATTGCTATTCTAGGTCAAGTTTCCCTTCATTTTAGACAGTTTGGGAGCAACGGAAAATCATTTTCTTTTAGATAAAGACTGATATGGTTATGGTTAGAGTATTCTGTCCCTCTATAGTTTCTTCTTGCTGACCTGTTGACAACTGTTGTCTTGGTTGGAAATAATGTCTGACAGTACTCAGTTAGTTAATGGATTGCTCCCATTGGAAGAGATTGTTAATTAGATTATCACCTTTTACACGTTGAGTTGAATATTCATACTTACAAACAAGAGATCTTCAAGAATTTCCTGCCTTAGCTTAGTTCCTGTCATAGATTATTTTTAAAGTTTCAAGTTATGTTTGATAGGTGGAAGCTGACATTTGTGAACAAACTATGGCTGCCCAAAGCGCAAAGGAGTCAGCTTTCATTCTTCAGAAGAATGAGTATTTAGAGATGCCTAAAAACAAGGGACAATCGCCGAAGGTTTCTAAGAAAAAGAGCAAGAAAGGTGGCCTTTCAATGTTTTTGAGTGGTGCTCTTGATGATGTTCCTAAAGAGGTGGCTCCCCCACCACCAACACCCAAAAATGAGGGTCCTGCATGGGGTGGGGCCAAGTTTTTTATGGGTTCTGCTACTCTTCGTGAAATTCAGGATGAGCAGAGCAAAATTAAGGGGAGTCAACCAGGTAGTAGCAAAGACCAAGCAGAAAATGTTTCTGATTGTGGAAGTGGAGGGAAGATACGACTCAGTTCATTTCTTCCTTCCAGTCCAATACCTGTTGCATCAAATCGCAGTTATCCTATTTCTGATGGAGAAAAAAGTACCCCAACTTGGGCTGCTTCTGGAACCCCTCCTCATCTCTCTCGTCCATCTCTTAGAGATATCCAGGTGCAGCAGGTTTGTGAACTAAATGCTTTCTCGGTCTCAATGTTTGTATGTCAGTGATTTTGTTATGTTTGCTGTCACCCACTGAGAGAACTTTATGTATTCCTTACTCTCCTATGCATATTTAACTTGCATCCAATATCTTGTTGCTCTAAAATGTTCCAATGAGATCACTTTGAACTGACATATTTTCTTCAAAACAGGGAAAGAAGCAACAAAATGTTTCCCATAGTCCGAAGACTAGAACAGCTGGATTCAATATAGCCACCGGTCAAGGGTCACCATCTGATGCTTCTGGTGTTAACCGCTGGTTCAAGCCAGAAGTGGATACACCATCCTCAATTCGATCAATTCAGATTGAAGAGAGGGCTATGAAGGATCTCAAGCGCTTCTACAGCAGCGTTAAGATTGTCAAAAGTCAGTCTTGATGCCATCTATTTATTTGCTCAGGTGGCAACAGATATTATTCCATTTTTTTTTAACTTCTTCCTTTCTGGTTTTACTCCAAAGCCTGTGAATTGGCCTGTACAGATAGTTGCACTGTACATTTTTAAAGACTCTTAGCACCCTGGTCTTTCCATTTCTGGTCATTCTTTTTTCACCCCATCAGCACTGTATATGACTAGGATGCTTACCTGTACTCAATTGCAAGTGTTTCTGAAGATGAAGACTGGTCAATAATGATCCTGCACCATCATTAGCAGCAGCAGCATCAAATGGTGTAGAATTTCAGAATAAGAGGGCATTCTCACTCCTAGTGAAATAAAGACCCACCACCATAGGCGTTACACGCCTATCTCCAAGCCCTCCTCTCCCTAGTTATATATTACAGCCCCCTTCAGCAGTGGCCCTCATGTATTATCCTCAAAAGTTCCTCCACTTAGGTTGAGAGACAATGCTATTTTCAGTTTGTGCCTTTGTAATATTACTTTAAAAGATTTGGTCGTTCCTGCCTGCTGTTAATAAGGTAGTATCAGTATTAGGGAGCAGGAAAGAGAGGAAGACAATGTTGCAAGATGAGAGTTATTATTTGAGCTTACTAGCCAGAGCGATTCCGTAACTATTGTACCGTGAGTGAGGTTTGGTCAAAATTAGTGTATTATTGTTAATGTTGTACATTGTACACTTCTTATGGGCAATCATTTGGTCTACTCTGCTTTGGCAGTTCTCTCTTTTTCTGTTGCTACAATTTTCAACTTTGATCTTCTTCTTTTTCCACCAACCCCATCATCATTTAGTTTTTCTTTTGTTTCCTTTTTTAATTGATTGTTGAGCTACTGTTGGACGACTCTCCTTCCATCTCCCTGTGATGACACATGTCAATTAATCATGCGAAATTTCAATAACTCTGATACCTGCCCATCACCCTATCACAAGTTACTATAATAATCACAAAGAGCGTCTACTCACAAAAAAAAAAAAAAAAAAACTAAGAGCATATTTTTATTTTTGTTGGTTTTTATGACAACATATGAATCTTAAAATAGTTTAACAATAAATTTTCAATCTTAAAAGTTTCCAGGGGTCTAACCCTCGGATAATTACAAAACTTTTTTCTCATTCATTTTGTTTACATTAAATATTAATAAATTTACAAACAAAAATTTGTATATTTGCTTTGGCATCGAGAGCGTGGGTTTTGTGAAACAGGGAAAAGGAGAAAACAGAAAAAGAGATACAACGAGGACATGGAGAGGAAGAGGGAAAAGAAATGAAACGAATTATAAAAGATAAAGTTTGATTGATTGTGTTGTGGCTCTCCCAGGAAGGAAGGTTGAGAATCTCATATTTTTCAAAATGCCCATTATTCACAAAACTAAAGAGGTACAAATCCTAACTACATTATTTCATATATACTACTATCACTCAAATTCAAACCAATTAATCATGGTTAGCCAAATAATGTTCTAACCAATAATGATGGGGGATGGTTTTCTCGTATATATTAATTGGATATGTAGAGCTAACTAGTCATAAGAGTCAACCAACAATATCCCTTTGTATCTTCTAAACACGTAGTAGTTATATAACTTTTTGACAATCATGCCAAATTTCACTATATTAATAATAATGACATCAGCGCAACTATATATACATTAATTATTGCTCATCCCAATTAATATGTGGAGCAGGTTTACTTGCTTCGCCCAGCCTAGCTATGATGTCTCCAAGAATAAAGAAGTAATGTTATTGAACACTTCACGTACGACACCACAAAAGAAAACACATTCTTAAGAGCAGTAGTTGAATAGTACATCTATCTATCATTCACAAGTAAAGAATCCTCGTTATACTGTCGTTAATTATTTGAATATTAACACCTTCAACGTTATGAGGAAGCTGTCAATACAGAAATCAATGAGCTTTGTCCTTTTATGCTCACCCACACCAAGTAAGAATAGTGATATATAGAAAAGTGATTGAATTTGAAATGCATATATTTATGGGATTGTTCACACACACACACAGAGACAGTAACTGATACCACAGATCACAGTGATTCTTTTGGGTTTCCATACACAGTCAAATTTATGTAACAGTAGCATTGTGTACTTAAAGGCAAGAGTGGAAGTGACTTTTTTCCCTTCAACATGGACGAGATATACGGGTCTCCAATCTCCATATATATGGTTGTTCTTAGAACATCTTTATTTTTTGTTTTAGATACGTGCTTCCAACGACTCCTATAACTTTTATATATATATTTACATATATATGCATATAGTGATAAAAAAGAAGGCAACCTTAGCCTTTAATTTGGTCATCCTTTGAGTGCTTTCATTTTTTTTTCTTTTTCTTTTTAGGCCTGAAAAAGTCTGATCAGCTTCAAAGCAAATATTAATCTTTAGAGGGTACGTCTTCCTCATAAAGTCATAATCTCCTTATTAGAACAAGACAAGATGGATTTCTTCCCTTTTCATTATTAAATTCCTACAATGACCTGTCTGTCACGTTCTTTGCTTGCTTTAAGTTGAATGCTTCTCTCTTTATGGTTTCATATGATCTGTTAGCCCCTTGTCTTGTCTGGCCTCAAAATAGATTTTCTGCTTCGTGGAACTTGAGTGCTTGCAGGCCTTAATTATTCTTCTTGAACCCAGAGAAAGAGAAACCGTTTCAAGAAGCTATATAAAGGGGTGTTTAGTAGTGCAATAATATCTGCAATTTTTTCTCTTTGATGAGTGAGATTGAGAAAGAGAGAGGAATTGAAGAATCATGGGATGGAGATGAAAGAAGGAAAGGCGGCGCAGGGAATGAAGCTCGATCCGAAATCATTGTCTGTATCAACCTATACTCGTTAACGTGGCTCTTGCTGCGTTACCAATCTATATAATATACTACCTCCTCCTCCTAAGATCTACTTCGTAATATATTTTATACTATAAATTAGATCTTATATTAAAAAATGGAAAATAGTATATATAGGTTTGATGGATGGGAAGGGATGAATGATTTCGGACCAGGCTTCATTCTCACGCCCAGCTTTCCCTGTATAATGTAGAAGCAACCAGCAACGACTATGAAAGGTAAGCCTTCTTTTCTCTTGCACAATGTTGGAATAATTGATCCAAATAGTTTTACCAATTCCAACAGATTTTAATCTTTTTCTTAAACTTGCTCTACAATTGGATCCTTTCAATTTTTCTATGGTGAAAATACACTTATTAAGTGGCTTTGAGTTATTGATTTTCACTAACCCTAAAAACTTGTTGCCTTGAGAGAAATGAATCAACCCGAGCTCCATGTACCATTTCCATCAAACACTCTCTCCTCCGATCCAAGGAATAGAAGAAACTATGTTGAGAAAGAGAACCTTAATTTCTATAAAGCCCAAGTTGACGATATAAAGATCTTGCTATATATCGTTTTAATCGTTTCATGATGTCCAAACCAAGGAATCCATGTCTACGTACGTATTCTTAAAGGTATTTATATACATATACATTTGGCTGTATTTGTGAGACGATGAGGCTATAATTTCACGAATGAAAGGAAAAGAATCACTAACATGCTGATAATTATATTTGCATACAAACCTCAAAGATGTGTGTGTGAGAGAGTGGGACTATTTCCCCTAATATAATACAATAATGACTATTGTATTAATAAGTAATGCTCTAGGTCTCATGTATTGCTCTTCATTTCCTTCATTTTACGATTAGTTATCTTTTTGTTTTTCTTTGTTGAATATGTGAGTCATGGTCCCATTATTTTATTCATTATTATAGTCTGTTGTTATATATATACTTTCCATTGTTGCATGCCTATATAATAAGTTTTGACATTAATGTTTAAGGAATTTAAGTTTTATCATCTTCATTTTCTTCAATATTATGCTCAGATATTATTTTATTCCCGTTACCCGAATTAATAATGACCCTTTATATAGACCACCTCGGGTTCGTAACTTTTTGGAAGGAGCCAATAAAGAAGGTTGCTTGACTCTAACGTTAGATCCAGAAAGTGATAAATTATATATTATATCAGTGGCGATTAATCAATATCAATCATATAACTAAAACTCGAATACGGAAGAGATGGTGTGTGTGGATAGTGCAAATTATATATATAGTCCGAGATGTGTTGGCGCGCTAGTATTTACAAGTGCCATTATTGTAAGCACAGTAAGATAGTGCTCTTGGAAAATAAAAATTCTTGGTTATCTTATATTTAATTTTGTATGATTGGGATGGCTTTTAAAGCTCCTAAATATATTTATGCATATAAATTAAGACAACACTTATCTCACATATTTATTTTATATATAATAAATTATGATTAAAAAATTATTTTTAAAAATTTTAATCACTATTTTAAATAAATATCAAATTTTGCTCTTGAAAAGTTACACGTGAAAGTGGCCATCGTGAGAGGTGAATATTAAGGGTGTGTTTGGAAATAGCTCCTGAGAATAGCTTATGGAGAAAAAAATGAAAAAAATGATTTTTGATAATAAATTCTGATAGAATAGATTATGAGAAAAAAATGATTTTGATAAAATAAGAGTGTTTGGATATTATGATCAGAATAGCTTTTTTCATGGTCAAATTACTGAAAAGAACATTAACTTTTGTGATAATTACATAGAAATGATAAAATTATATTTTATATATTATATAGTAGTAAATTTCATAATAAATACAAAAAATGGCATAAAATTATCTGAAAAATTTGTAATTAATATATATATAATAAATTGTAAAAAATAATTTATAATAATTAGATATAAAATATTAGATTATATTTTAGGTATTATTTAACATGAAGTTGAACAATAAATACCAAAAACTCTTTAAATTTATTCGAAAAAATTATAAATTGTGACAATATACATAGAAATATACATATTAATAAATTGTACATTGAAAGTTTATAATAATTACATATGAATGATAAGATTATATTTTGGACAAACCAAAAAAAGCTGCTAGTCATTTTCTTAAAACTACACCGTTTTGGTGTATTTTAAGGAGCTGAACTTTTTTTTGTCTAAAAAAATGATATTTAGTATTTTGAAATATTTTTTTGGACGTATGTAGTATCAAAAAATATTTTTTAAGTAACATGCAGTATTCTAAAATAATTTTTAGTGTTTTTAACTCTTTAAAATATTTTTTCAATTGTACCCAATATATTTGCAAACTGATTGCAATTTTACCCTTAATTTATTTTTTCAGCTTCAAAAATTACTTTAAAATATTAGGTGCTCCTGGAAAAATATTTTAGAGTGGATGACACTGGGTACAACTGAAAAAATACTTTAAAGTAATTTTTAGAGCTGAAAAAATAAATTAAGGGTAAAATTGCAATCAGTCTGCAAACACATTGGGTACAACTAAAAAAATATTTTAAAGGATTAAAAGCACTAAAAATTATTTTAGGATACTACATGTTACTTAAAAAATATTTTTGGACATTTTTTAAAACAATAAAAAGAAGTTTTTCCTAAAACCATGGTTTTGGACATCAAAACCATAGTTTTAAGATAAAACCATGGTTTCCAAAAAAAGAGGGTGTTTGACTAATTTTTCTCAAAATCATGATTTTAATGTCAAACCATAATTTTAAAAATTTACCAAACACATCCCCTGTTTTCTATCAAGGGCAAATATAGTTAGAACTATATATGATAGTCTACGTTTTTTTCCAATTTGTACTTCAGTTTGCTTTTCAAGTTAATGCAAAGAAAACGAAGAGCAAAATGCGCCGCAATCTTTATTGCCCCTTTCCACCACCACTGGCTAAAATCAAAGATCAATATCAAGGTGAATATACCGACAACAACTCCACCGGCCGCGCGCCTCAACTTCTTCTGATTTGGTAAATTGTCAATCACTGGTATAAAAATCTTCATCTTTTCTTCCCTTTTTTCCTTTCTTGAAATATCAGGGTTCAGATTCATGAAAGGGATCGGTGGTTAGTTGACGTTGAGGGTGAAGAATGAGAGCCACTGGTTCATATTCTGGTTGTTCCGCTTCCGATCCGTGGATAAAAAAAGAAATTAGAGAAGGAAGAATTGAAGTGTGTGATCGAGCTGTGAGCTATAGATTGCACAAATAAAGGTTATATGCAGATTTCACAAAGTATGTTTGGAATAACGATTGGAAGCTCATAAGTGCTTTTTAATAGTAATTCATAGAATACAATATAGTTTTTATAGTCTACGAAGTAAATATGTAGAGGAATTTTATTTTGATTTACGTGAATCAGTTTGTGTATAAGTATAAGCCAATCCAAACAAACCTAAAAACTAGCAAGAACATGCGCGGAGCAATAAATTAAAGAATAAAATTACCTTTCACCACTAAATATGTAATCATAACCAATATAACAACTAAATCCAACTTTAACAACTAATAATGCAAACTAAAATGTGTCTTCAGGGACCTAACAACAGACGGTTCAAAAAGCCTTCAAATGGACAAAAGGTTCAGCGTATAAAGGAAATACATAAACAATACCTACTAAAATGTACTCAAAGTTCAAACTCCAAAGATAACAAATGATATGTAATTGGAGATGGCAACAATGCAACTTACAAAATAATATAGATGAAGGTGTTCATGGTGAAGTGATGATTTCTTCACAAAATTCTTCTGTTGAACCATTGGTAAAAAATGCAATGAGAATGGGTAATTTTATCAAATTGTCTCTTTTCATCGTAAAAGTAACATAACGTTACTGAACAAGGTGGATTATCTAATTCTGTTGACATTCATTTCTTTTTTACTAATCCAATCTTATCAAAAAAATTTCTCATTTATATAATGTGGCCAAATATGAATATATTCATTACTCTTGAGGAGGAAAATTAATTTTGGTATACTCCCTCCATAACTTGCTTATGGTTTTTCTTTGAGTGGCACCCATTATAATTTTTGGTGAATGTCTTAATATATTTGTTACGTGCATTTTATTAAATTTTTATATAGAATTAACATTTTCATGATCCTTACCCCACCACTTCATTAACTAAATATTATCCTGAATGAGGAGATGGTATGTGGATTCACTTAATTATTTGACTAATAGGACAAATGCTTCCTACAACTTTTAATTAGAAAGCAAAACCCAGTTTAAGAATTGTGGATAGCAGAATATTCATGGTTCGAGTGAAATATTAGAAGGCCATGCTTCATAGCTTAATCCGTTTCCCCTAAATCTAAACCAAATGACTCTCCATATATGCACATGATTTATGTGACCTTTTATGGGTATCTCTTCAATGGAAGAATGTGTGTTACACAAATAGGGCAAGGCATACTAAAAATATATAGAAACCAAAAAGCATAACTAATAAAGGACAAAATAATAATAATAAATGTCATATCCCTTTCCCTTTGCACCTTTCACTTTTAACCCACCCCATCCCTCTTTGTTAAAGTAACTCCATCAGCTTTAAGAAAGCATGACACGCCTTAAATGTAAGCAACCATAACTTGCTTCATCAATTTAACATTGGATATATGACCTTGTAAGTACAAGTATTCAAATTCTAACAATCACGAAACTATCCTCTTTTTTTTTGTGCATTAGCTATAACTGATAAAGACATTGAATTCCTATACCAAAATTTAGGATAGTTAGCATGAGTTGTCTCAAAATTGATATATCATCATCTTCAAATTATATGTACTTTATCATTAATGCATCACAACATGAAAAGGGAATGGTTCAACCGTCAATGCTTATAATGAGAAGACACTTTCACATGAGTCCAAGCAGGCAACAAGAATGCAAAACAAATCAGCAGCATTTATATCACAAGAACAAATGTGACAACACATATTAATGACACCAGCATTGACTAATTTCATTTTTTAGGGCCTACACATGAAAGGAACGAAAAAGAGACATGTATGTGCATGCACAACTTGCAAAACTAACATGTTCAAATCAAAATTTAAAACTTCTTTTTACATGTGGGAAAAAACAAAAACCTTGCTACATAACACATTGACTTCATGTGGATTCAAATGATAACAATGCAACCTTTTCTTTTCCAACCTTTTTTGCATGAAATGGATGTTTCATATTGACTTCTCTGTACCATACAGAACTTAGTTAAAAGTATTGGTCAAAATCAAAAGGTATATTTTTATATTTAAGGGATCTTGTATACTCACATTGCAAAAAAGTTATAAACAGTATGAATCCTTTTAGAATCCTTATCAAAATGCTTGTAGATTCAGGTCTTTAACATGAAAATGATCTTAAATAAATCCTTCACGTTTTTTTGAAAGGTCACGAAGTAATACCCTTGTAGATTCAGAACATAAACAGATAAAGCATAAAGTTTTTGGCCTGTATTTAAACAAATGACATTAGCCAAAGGATAATTGGATAACACACAATGCAAATCCATGTACCAACTTTAGTGAACGTACTTATTTTAAGTTGTCTTGGTTTAAGTTAAATGTTTGCCTATACATGTTGTTCATTAGACCAAGTGGCCAATATTAGAACCACAACCTCACATCTTTACTAAACGTACTTATTTTATTTACTCTTTATTTCATGTAGTTTTAATTTCAGTAGTGTCGCTCCCCACTACGTCTCTTGTTCAGTAACTTTAACAGAGCAACTTCACTAAGGAAAATAGAGCAATTTCAAAAGTGAATCATGTTTGTTCATGCTGTAAGGTTAAAGAAAATCTTCAAACTATAATTAATAACTAAAACCATTAATTACCAATTTTGAAATTGTAAAATTGTAAGAAACGCAGGATAATTGAAGTTGGAAAAGTTGAAACTGTGGAAAGATATAGAAGATGGCACACTTTATGAATAATTATGACCACAAAAGTAGCCTTTTATATGACAAAGATAGGTCAGCATTTGTATGACAAACATGTTGGAAATTGTGCCCTAGGGGCCAATCATTGTACTTTGAATATTTTCATTCAATGAATTTCTCCATTTGGTTATCACATTATTCGCATGTTCACTGTGATAATTGTATCCTTGGATAAATCATAATGATTGTCCTAAATGTCCCTGGTCGGTCATCTATGTGGGAGCAAAGATGAAATAAGACCGGTATGACTTTGATAAGGTATGGGGATACTAATCAAAGTCTTAGGCACTTGTAGGAGTATAAGGTGCTGGACCGACCCGCTATGAGAAAGCTGCATGGATCAAGTCATAAGCTTATCTCATGTATAACCATGTCACAATGCCCTTTGACCTGAGATCATCATGAATTCCTACATGAGAGTCACTAAGCTTTGACTTAGTCAAAAGTCACCTTTAACCGGGTGGTGATAAAGGCTACAATCGGGCTTAATTGTTTTCATGTAGAGGAATGTGAATGGTCAAGATGGAATTTGTCCCTTACATTAGTGAGAGATATTACTGGGCCCCTCGATGAGTAAGTCTGAGAAATGTATGGCCATACTACGATGGAAAAGAGTTTCTACTTCTATAGTCAGACTACTCAGGGATCGAGAAAGTAATGGTCAGGAATAGAAGGATGACATTCTCCATGCCTCATCCTTGACCGAAATATCGTGTGACAAAAGGGACGTGATATGGTTATACGACAGGTTATATCGTATTGTCGATCCTCATATGAATTGGGTAGTCGTAATGTCTTGCTAGAGGCCGCTTACGACTTGTGGGTTAGTATAGTCATTGGCCCACTGCCAACTTCGTTTGGGCCTACAGGGTCGCACACAAGAATAGCTCAACACGAGCTATAATGTCCAGATTCATTGAATCTAAGATGCGTCTAAAATTCAATGAATACAATGTTTAATCTAGGGTGAATGAATTTTAAATATATATTTATTATATACACATGTTGTGTGAATATTTATTTGATAAATATTTATATGTGTTATATATATATTTATATTTGGAAAGGAATATTAATAATATTATATACACATATGTATTTTTGAAATACATAAATACATATATAATATATATTATTTGATAATATATATTATATATATATGATAGTATTATATTATATGATCATATGATAATATTATATTATATATATATAATATATATTATTTGATAATATATATTGAATATATGATAATATTATATTATATGATGATATTATTATATTGTGTATATATAAAGATATTATATGATAATATCTCATATTTAATTTATGAAGATAAATTAAATTCCATTGGCTCTTTATTCTAATTAAATAAATAGGTTAAATTAAAACTGTTGGACAGATTTAATTAAACCAGGTTTATTTAATTAGCTTATTAAAACAATTAAATGTTAATTGATATGATAAGGATTTTGAAATTAATTAAGATTAATTTTAAAAATCCAATATCCATCATAAAATAGATAACCCTACTAGTTATAAAATATGAGAGCTAGGGTTTTCTACAGATGATGAAAAACTAGAGAGCCACAAGAAAACCCTAGAAGGATATTAGAGGCGCTAGCACGCTGCCGGTGTTGGGGGTCCTATTCGTATGGATACCAGTAGAGGGAGCTGATATGAGTAGTTAGCTCCTCAAGATTGAAAAAGGCAAAACTCCAAGAAGAACTAGTTGACATGTTGATGTTGGGGATGGTTAATCTCATACTCATAGAGATTGACGCTCTTTTAAGAAGAATTAGCGGACATGTAGATGCCAGGGAAATTATTTCAGGAGCAACCAAACATGGAGATTTGTGAACTCGCAATACGTTGATGATTGTGGGCATTCAAACAAACATGAATAAGGTACGACTCTTTCTAACTTGATTTAAATGCCGTTGATAGATCCGCAATTGGGATTGGTAAACTTTTGCAATTTTAATTTTATTTAATTCTTCCGTTGTGTGCCTACCAATCCCAACAAAACAAACCATTGAGTTATATATAGTGTCTCACCAAAACGTGTTTCAAGTAACCAAGATAACAACCTTAGAAGCAGCCTTTTATATGACAAAGACATGCCAACTTTCTTATGACTTACTGTTGTAGCATGATGTAGTTTTTTTTCTAAAAAAATTAGGTTTATCAAGTATTAAGAGCGTATTTTAGCATAAGATCTTTTAACCTATAATCATTGAGTATCTGATTCTACAACCATGTGGTATAATATGTTGTTATTCCTATAATAATGAAGTTAGTAATTTGGACAAGTTATAGGCATGCAAAGTCTGTATAATACAATATTAAAGGATATGAGTTAATGCAAAGATCCACACTAAGTAAGTACAAAGTGATGGAAGCAGCTGAAAACATATATATATTAGCTATGATGTCAAGAGCCAATAATAATTTGATCTCACAAAAATTTAGTCCTGACTTGGAGCCTTGTATGAAGTTTTTTATTTCCACTTCCATACATCATATTAGACAAGTGCTTCAGTTGACTCTTATATTTTGCAGATATGATTATTAGATACCTTATATGGGGATTACTCAAAGATATCATCATATCACATATGGTATAGAGTTAAATTGGACTAGTACTCTAATTTAGTTCTTAGTTTAACATAAATGTCTGCATTGTCCTCGGCCTAGGTTGCAGACTATTTGCTTCTGCCTTTATCACTAAATTACTTATAAGGTAGGTTTTGAACAAATTGCAATATTTTGAGGTCCATTCTGCAGACTAAAATTAAGGGTTCTATAACAAAAGACAAAGCAACAACAAAGATAAGTATAGAAAGTAATTGTGTGCAGCTAGACCTGCACATAAAATGTCTCTTCAAACATATCATGTTCTCTTCAACATAAAATGTCAGATAAAAGAGGCAACAAAACATAAGAACAAATGAAACATGTAGAACCGACTGGCATATCAATGAATAACCAAGCTTTAAACATGTAGGGGTTCTACAAGCAACCAATGAATAGCCATCAATATCTTCAACTAAATAAACTACTGACATAAAATGTCACTGATTAATGCAAAAAGCTTTAGACTAGCATTAGAAAACAATTGCCCTTCATGTAACTATATTTTCATGTCGCTAATATATATCAGTTTCAATACCAATTCTCCCTCAACCTCATGCCTTCCCCCACCTCCATTGCCTCCTAGAAAGCAATCATTTATGCTCCCAATACAAAATCTGATTTTTTTTAATATTATACATAAGTGTAGATGATTGATAAAAGAGGAAAAGAGAGAGAGAAGTAAGAAGAACCACAATCACATGGCATTAAACTGGAATAGAACAACATATCTCATTGCTATTTTGAACAAATCTTGAACAACATAGAATAGTGTGGTGAAGAAAACAACAATCTCATACATTCAACAAAAACATAGACCACAAAGTCATACACCCGGCTTCCTCTCTCCCCCCTCTCTCCCTCTATCTTTGCCCCTACATACAAAGAAAACATAGATCTCATCTATTTCTTCTTTTCTTCCCTTCTTCATCGGGTTCTTCTTCAATCTCGTTAATAATCCCTGATGAATAATTATTCTCACATTCTAACATTGCAAATTTCATTCTAAACAAATAGGGTTTAATGGGTTTAGAATTAAAGAGAAGATACAAGATTTGTGAGGACAAAACAACTAATTAGACGCAACGGTTTTTTAATAGGTTTAGAGTTCATGGAATGCCTAAAATGGGTTTGCCCTCGACAAAGGCCATCAAAGATGTGGCCTTTAATGGGTTTTCAAACAAAGGCCATCACCAATTACAGTTCTCCTTATATATACCAAGCTATTATTCGTGATGAATCATTCTTTAAGATCTTTAATGGGTTTAGAATTAAAGAGACAAAAGGACTCACCTTTGTTGTCATTTGTTGGTTAAAGAAAGAAAGGGTCTTTAATAATCTTTACCTGCAACCGTTTCCTCCCTGATGCTAAGAATATCATTTCGTTGCTTTGTGTTTCTTTGGAAGAAGCTCTCTTCAGAAGGATGGCTTGCTTTGTGGTTTTTCCCGTCACATCCTTACCGGTTCCCCTTCGCCGTCACATTAACGCCTGAAGAGACCATTCTAGTTCCCATATGAAATCAACAAAGGCACCTTCCCTCGATTATACCCTCTTCTCTAAATCCTGAAGTCAATGCAAACAATCTGGAGATCAACGGACGGGTGCATCCTCTTTATCGTCCTTACTTCTAAGGCAAGCCTGTCGAATAAAAGAAAGAATAGGAAGGGATGGAGAGATTATGAGGCCCGAGGATTAGAAAGAGTGAAATAATAAAGGGAAGAGAGAGAGACCGCATGCGATTTGAAATTTAAAATTTGACTAGGAAGGATTACCTCGGGCAAGGGAAAAGAGAGTGGAAACACCTGGGGCAGAGTGAAAGATAATGAAATGCTTAAGACAAGGACAATAGGATAGTACAAGTATCAGACTAAAAAAAAGGCGGGGACTTCTTTTTAGGAGCTCTCAGCTTCACAATGAGTCGATGATGACATTTTTTTTATGGAAGCTGATAACCTCTTGTGAATAGTGTGTTGGGTGAGGAGCCACAATCAGCTTGAGTGGATTAGTATTAGTAGATATGTTGATTTCAATGATTGATGATAACTAATGAGAGTGGGCTGAACCTAACTTCTTTGTTTGCGGTACAGAACATGTTTGGATTAAACATAGAAGTTGTTTTTTCAACGTGATTTATGATATATAAAGTAATTTTGTGAGAGGAGTTTTTTCTCGACTTGTATGAACAAACTTTCACACCGCCAACCTATCAACCCAAACAGACCCATAATCATTGCCTGCTTTTTATCGTTGCCTGCTTTTTATTTTTATGGTGATTCATGGTAATGTGAGATTAAAGTACATCCATTAATATACTTGTGGTTCAGTGATATGCAAGCTCCGCTTGTAATTGGAGGTCACGAGTTCAATTCATTAGTAATGAGATTTGGTATGTAAATTTAAATGAGAATGAAAATCTTATATTTGAAACACATGGCTTAACTTTTTGGCTGGAAAATAAATAAATTATTTATCGAAATTAGAAAAATTATTTTTGTGATTCATGTGGAGCTTGGGTTTCCAAAAAGAGAAGGGTGACTTTATCCAACAACAAAAAAAAAACAGAGAGAGAATGGGAAGAAAAGTCTCAAGATACCGCGTTCAATAAACTAAGGAAACAGAAAATGAGACCAAGAGGGATTGACCGAAGGAAAAACTAAACGAAGCTGCGAGCTAGACGTCTCTTAGCCACCGTCGTTTTTACTTTTGTTTCTGTTTAAGACTTAGAGTTGACTATAAGTCAATGCTTGCTATAATAACTGTGATGTACTCGTATATCGAATACCTTTGGAAATTTGGTGTCTATAGATGACCTTAGGTTTCACTCCACACCACAAAGCACAGCCTGTTCTTCATTTTCTGATGCCCAAAACAACCCCAAACATGCTTAACTCTAACCTCGGCCTCGGCCTCTTCCTTTTTTTCCTGCTTGCGATTTTCTGTATCTTTTCATGTGTTGCAGAAAATCCCAACATGAAGAGTTACGTAGAGACAGATAAGCAAGCTCTTCTCAACTTAAAAGGTGGTTTCATTGATGAAGGGGGCATTCTCTCGTCTTGGGAAAGAGAAGTTGATTGTTGCAAGTGGAAAGGAATTTCATGCAATGATTTAAATGGTCATGTAACCCAGTTGAATCTCCAAGCTTCCAATGATTCTACTAAATTGAAAGGTAACATTAGTTCATCATTGTGTGAATTGCAACATCTAACTCTGTTGGATCTTAGCTTTAATGACTTTGAAGGAGGAATGATACCAAAGTGCATCGATTCACTAGATAATTTGACAGAGTTGAAACTGAGAAAAGCTAAACTCAGTGGCATCATTCCTTGTGAATTGCAGAATTTGTACAGTCTTCAAACTCTTGACCTTGGAGGTAATTTTAATGTGATTTCAAATAGCCTTGAGTGGGTTTCTCACCTTTCTTCTTTGAGATATCTCAATTTGGCACAAGTTAATCTGATTCGAGCAACTGATTGGCAATCATCAATAAGCAAAACCCCTTCTTTACTAGAGCTTCACTTAAATTACAGTCAACTTCCTGAAGTCAATCCCAAACCCTCTTACCACATGAACTCTTCTGCTCGTGTGAGAGTCCTCAATCTTGGAGGAAATCATTTGAGCTCTTTAACTCTCTCTTGGGTGTTTAAATTTTGCAAATCCTTCGTCCATCTCGACCTCTCATCCAATTCTTTACAGCATATTGCTCCAGATGCTTTCATAAACATGACTTCTCTTGAATATCTTGATCTTTCTAACAATAAGCTGGAGATTAGCTCTGTAAAATTCTTTTGTAATTTGTGCCAACTCAAATGGTTATTTTTGTCCTTAAACAACATGTCTGGACAACTTAGTCAATGGATGCATCAATCATGTTGTTTCCAAAATCATATAGAGGAGTTAGATCTGAGTCAAAACCCATTCATCACCGGACCATTCCCTAATTTTTCATCATTTTCATCTTTGGTGACACTACGCCTTAGAAATACCAGTCTCTGTGGGTCCATTTCACACGGGATGATCCCACGATCATTTAGACCGCTTCATAGCCTCAAACATTTTTGGACCTGGGTGACAACAAATTGAGTGGGTCATGGTCTGAGTTAACACAAGTCTTGTCATTAGAGACTCTAGATTTGTCCAACAATGAGTTTAATGGGACTCTTCCAAGCACTCTGGGCCAACTTTCTAGTCTTCATACATTGATGCTTTCTTCAAATAATTTGAGTGGAGTGATCTGCGAAGCACATCTATCAACTCTATCAAATTTGAGAATTTTGAATATCTCCCATGCTCTCATTTCTTTCAACTTCAGTTCAAATTGGGTGCCATCTTTTCAGCTGTATCGATTATCTGCATCATCATGTCAAGTGGGTCCTAACTTTCCATCGTGGCTCAAAAATCAAAAAAGATTGGAGTCACTATATATTTATGATGGTGGAATTATGGATACCATTCCTGAGTGGTTTTGGGACTTGACTCCTGGTTTGAAATACTTGGATCTTTCCTCTAACAAAATCCATGGTGCCTTTCTAGAGATCACTGAGTCACAAGGATTGCGTTTTCTTGACATGTCCAATAATTCGTTGTCAGGAAGACTTCCAAGTCGCTGGGGGTATTTTCAGGACTTGGAGTTTCTTAATTTGGCATTCAATAATTTGTGGGGTAAAATACCCAATTCAGTTGGTACCTTGAATCACATAAAGTCTATCCATTTAAACGACAATAACTTCTCTGGCGAAATGCCATCTTTCCTGAATTCACCCCAGTTGCTGTTCCTTGATTTTGGACACAACTATTTGAGTGGAAATTTGTCTACATGGATAGGCTGGAATAAATTGCCTAATTTGATTGCCTTGGTTTTACGGGGAAATAAGTTACGAGGAAACATACCTACAAGCATATGTAATCTAATACACCTTCAAATCTTGGATCTTTCTCAGAATGAGATTGCAGGAATAATACCTTCTTGCATCGATTCCTTGTTTGCCATGTCAAGTACAGTTTCGTCGGGAGTTCTCATTTCTTATTCAAATGAGGATCATGAAAGGGAAACTATTGATTCCATTTTCAAGGACAGTGCAATTATGGTAGTGAAAGGAAGAGCATATACGTTCTCTAAACTTTTTGCGGCTTTAGCAATAATTGACCTTTCTTGCAATCACTTACAAGGGGAGATCCCTGACAGAATAACAAAACTTTCAGCATTGATTGGGTTGAATCTTTCAAGGAATAATCTCAACGGATTCATTCCCAGTAACATCGGTCAACTACAGAATCTGGAATTTCTTGACTTGTCGATGAACTCTCTTTCTGGCAGAATTCCAGCCAGCATATCAAGTTTGCTTTTTCTCTCTGCCTTCGATTTGTCCTTCAACAATTTATTAGGAGAAATTCCACAAGGCAGCCAATTACAAGGCTTTGACTCTTCCAGTTACATAGGGAACCAAGGACTTTGCGGCCTACCTCTTACTCAAGAATGTCCAGTAGATGCGACAAGTTCTGATCATTCAGATCCTGATCATCTAATAACCTTGGGATTTTACATCAGCATGTTTTTTGGATTCTTCATTGGATTTTGGGGAGTTTGTGCAACTTTATTCCTGAAAAGTTCATGGAGACATGCCTATTTTCAATTCCTCAGTGACATGAATGATTGGATTTATGTCCAAGCATTCCTCTTCATGGCAAGATTGAAGACAAGATTTCAAGACCAAGAGGTAATTCAACGATTCCATCATAACTCTAGTTCATATTATCATTGATAATAACCCATTTGATCCACTGAGTTGTACAATATATCGCTATGTTATATTGACCACTGAGACTGTTAATATCAGGTGATTCCCAAAAATGCCGAATGAATTATATTATATGCATACATGTTATGGAACAATAATGATATTTTTAAGGATCGCTGTCTAATTTACGAATATTTAGGTGCTTGGAGGAGCAAATCGCTGAAATTGCCAATATGCAGCTAGGGCGGCTGTGAGTGTGACCTCTCTTCATGTGCTCATTGAGTCACTCAGCGCTGAAATAATGTATTTTCAATTTTTATTTTTGGTATAAGAGTTAATTAATTTTTTTAGGGATTAAATAAGTTAAATAAATTATTTAATTATAATATATATTATGCATTAAATTATATATTAGTTTATAAGTAAGATAAATTAATTTTTAAAAAATAATAAATATAAACAATTTAATTTAATTTTTTTAATCTCTAAAAAAAATTAAGTGACTCTTGTATAAATAATTGAAAGTAGTACTATATTATATAAGAAAGAATTTAATTGTGAATCCGGAAGGTGGGATGTATGTGATAAGTTATTTAAGGCTGACTTGGATTATATGAGTGGAGTCTAGATATAGGTTAAGAGTTAAATCTTTATAATGGGCATATATATAATAATGTTTGATCTTTCAAACTAATTATTCTTAATTTGATTGATTTCAATCTAATATAATTTTTTATTCGTGGCTTTTATGTTTTTGGCATTTCATAAATTTAAAATCTCCTTATGAAATTAATACTGATTTAATTGTAAGGGGTGAAGATTAAGAAAACTAACAAAATATGGGAGGAAGACAAATGGCTTAATTTAAGGCCTAATCAACTCAATCATTATTCAGCTCTCAATAGAACCTTCTTTTGTTTTCCGACTCCTTCAACGTGCATGCTGGTTTGAATTAAAATGACGTCTGAATTATTATTATTATAGGTTAAATTATAAAAATATTCATAAACTTTTTTTTTTAAGGTATGTCTAACGCTATATGCTTTTCGGAAGTAAAAAAGTCAGAACAAAAATATCATTGTCATTAAAAGAAGCTAACCTCAGTCTATTATAATTTGAAATTACTTAAATGCCCAAACTCAAAAAAGAAAAAAAGAGTGAGAGAGAGAGAGAGAAGAAACCCTCTTCCCTACTCATCCTCTGGTTTTTTTCCACCTTAATATGTATTTTCCACCAAAAGACTGAAGCAAAACAGAGCAACCAAACGACTTCCATATCCAGCAAAGCAAAAATAAAATCAACAAATAAAAGAAAAAACTAAACTGGAAAAAGTAGGATGACACATCAGCAAAATATCAACCTATTCCCTCCCAATCAAATCATTCCGTCGATGCTCAGTCGGTTCCGTCTTTGCCAACGGCGATGAGGACAGTTAACCCGGCAGCAACCACATCAGCAAATTATAAGCCTACCCCTTCTTGGTTTCAAATCAAATACAAGTTCATTTCTCTCATTCCATATGAACCAAATAACCCACACAAGCAGTAAGAAATTAATATCCCGCAACACAATGTTATGGCATAGAACAGTCAACTAACCAAAATTGAACTTGAAACCAAAGGATTAGAGGAGGAAGAATCCAGCATTAGGCAGACCGTCACTAGTGGAAGAGGAAAAAAAAATGCACAATCGATTCAGATATACAAGACATTGTAAGAGACAAGAATCATCCCAATCACTAATGGATAGTTGTTGTTGTCATGGTGGAGATGCTGTCGTCGCCGTTGGTGGAGAATGCCACCGCCACCGGCATCTAAGAAGACAACAGGAAGATGCAAGGAGGAAAGGAAAGAGACGATTTAGGGCCTCTTTGGTTAAGGGTATGTTTGAAACAGCGATTGGAAGTTCTATAAGTCCTTTTCAATCGTGATTCACGGAATACGAAGTAAGTTATGTGGTGAGGATTATCTTGATTTATGTGCATAAGCCCATAAGAGCTTTTGATAAGCTTAAATAAGCTTCTCCAAACAATCCCTTAGAGTGAGGGGAGGGAGACCTTGTTGGGTTTGATTTGATGGAAGGGAGGAGAGAAAAAGGATGAGAGATAATAACTAATTTACTATTTTATTCTTATATGTTAACTTATATTTTTTATGTTTATATAAATAATTTAAATTAATTTTTTAAAAATAAAATTTATTTAAATTAGTTTACAACTCAATATAAATAAATAAATTATCAAAATTCAAATTTGTTTTACTAAACGGACACAAATTTATTTTAATTCACATTGTTGGAATTATTAAAATAATTATTGGTAAAAAAAATGAGATTATAATTTTGTGCAAAAGAAGCATCTTAGAAGCTGTAAGAGACGAGGTCAGAACTCTGTAAATACTTATTTTTATTTTTTACTCAAAGGTATCACTGAAAATATGAAAAAGTCTAAGGAGCAAAATAATTAAATTTTTGCTTCTCTCCACATCCTCCCAATTTGGAGGGAACAAAACGGAGGGGAGGGGAGAGATTTGGAGCTTCTCATGTGGCTCCCCTCCCCCTCCAACTTTTCATACCAAATAAGGGGAGGGTCTCATTTTTCATCCCCTCCCCTCCAACCAAACAGACCCTTAGGGTTGTTCAACATTTTTTCGGTCCGATCCGATCAAATCAGGATAGGAAAATATAGTCTCAAAAATTTGGAGACTGGAAAAATTCTGAATTAGAAATGAGACTTTTTGATTCTGAATATATATATATATATATATATATATATATATATATATATATTTAAAATACCTAAAGGAATTGAAACACCTCTAAAATAAGAAATAAGAATAATGATTAGTTTATTTGAAGTTTTTTTAATCAAGTTGTGTTTTTTAATTAAAGGAAGTCACTGTTTCGTCAAGTTTTTGTCCAATGTTGAGATAAATTTTAATAACAGATTTGGGCATATCTAATGTAGAAAGGGAAGACTAATTTCAAGTTGTTACGCA
Organism: Albizia julibrissin; assembly: GCA_037074505.1. Classification (NCBI taxonomy): domain Eukaryota; kingdom Viridiplantae; phylum Streptophyta; class Magnoliopsida; order Fabales; family Fabaceae; genus Albizia; species Albizia julibrissin. The sequence continues at coordinate 48,064,495 of CM073479.1, read as the reverse complement.
TATGATTATTATTTTTTTTTATTGTAAGAGCTTTTGTTGTTTTTAATCTTCACAAACAGTTATTATCTTTTTCCCCAAGTCTTTTTTTAAAATGAACTGTCTTTACCAAAAAAAAAAAAAGCCATCGCCTCCTTTCTCATTAGATTTCTATAATTTTTTAGAATTATTTTTATGGGAGAATTGCTAAAAAACACCTTGCAAGCAAATTAATTGCTCATTGCTACCATTGCACACGGTGGGTGGTATGTTGCATACGGGCGGATGATATTTTGCACACAAGGGATGATGTTTGCACTTTCGCAAGGATGCTTTTTACACATGTGGATGCTGATTGCACATGATGGATGCTTGCTTGCACATTGGTATCATTTAGCAATTAATTTGCTTAAAAGGTATTTTTTAACCATTTTCCCTATTTTTTTTATCTCTTGTAGTACCCAAAAATAAAAAAGACTAACTTATATTATAGTCTCTCACAATATTTTTTTATGTGTTAATACTATCTTATCCACTTATATACGAGTATTATCTAAATATTTTTCTAATTCTTTCATTTAGTTTAATTCATTTTTGGAATCAGCTTTTGAGAATGACTTATGGAAAAAAAGTGAAAAAAAGTGATTTTTGAGAATAGATTCTGACAAAATAGATTATGTGAAAAAAGTGATTTTGATAAATGAGAGTGTTTGGATATTTTGATCAGAATAGCTTTTTTCATGGTCAAATTACTGAAAAGGACATTAGCTTTTGTGATAATTACATATAAAGGATAAGATTATATTTTATGTATTATTTAATAGGAAAATTCATAATAAATACAAAAAATGACATAAATTTATCTAAAAAATTAAAATTATAACATTAATCAGTTATCTAACATAAAAAAAATCAAACATATATATATATCTTTGTGTGTGTGTGTGTGTGTGTGTCTATTATAGGGAAAAAATGATTTTGATAAAATGAGAGTGTTTGGGTATTGGGTTAAGAATAACTTTTTTAATGATCAAATTACCAAAAAAAAAAGAACATTAGCTTTTGTGATAATTAAATATAAAAATATAAGATTTTATTTTAAATATTTTCAACATTAAATTTCATAATAATACCTAAAATTAAATAAATTTGTCTAAAAAATTAAAATTATAACATTGGGCAATTATATAACATCATAAAAAATAGATCAAACATATATGTATTAATAAATTATATAAAACATTTATATATAGTAATTATTCAAAATAATACTATATTTTAGATTGAAATAAATAATCCCTCCGGTCTTAAATATAAGATAGAATTGATTTTTTTTAAAGATTAAGGAAGCTAGATAAATTACTTAATCGTATCATATATTTTGTATCATTAAATTACATATAAGTTTATTATTCAAATTAATTAGTTTCGGGGAAAAATTAAAATATAAATACTCTAAAATAATTTAATTATTTTTTTAATCTCTTAAAGAAATTTAAATTTATCTTATATTTAAAATTAAAGAGAATAATAAATTTTGACATGAATAATGATTCTTTAAAAAAAACCACACAATAATTTTTTTGTGATAGGTATTTGGAAAAAAAAATGGAAACATGAGATTAAAATAAAAGAAATGAAAGAGGGAAGATGAAGAGAGAGAAAATAAAATGGGACCTACATACAAAAAAGTGTAAGATATTGACTTTTTCAAAACCATGGTTTTGACAAAAAAGTGATTTTTACTTTTTTTGTGGTGTTTGGATGTTTTTTACCAAAACCATGGTTTGACGTTGAAACATGGTTTGGGTTTACCATCCAAACACACTATAAATTATGGTGCAAGTGGGTATATCCTTGAGAAAATGGCAATCATAAGTGTATCTATGATCTATATAACTATGTTAAAGAAAGAAAAAACATTCAACGATTGTGAATATTAAATTATTGATGAATTTGTAATTTTAATTCACTTTAAATATTTGTATTGGCCTAATTATATATTTGTATTAAACTAATTTAATACAGTGTGATATTGGACAAGTTATATATTTGTGCTAAAAGATTAAAAGAAACACAAGAAAAAATTAAATATAAACAAAATTAAAAAAAAGAGGAAATATTTTCAAGAAATCCTCGATCCTAATCCTAAAAGTTTCCTATCTTATTAGGATAAGAAATTCTTAGGATTAAAATTGGGATTGGGAATGTGAATTCCCCATCCCATCCTCTCCCAAAAATACTCTTAAGTCAACTAATTAATGATATGTTTGGATAGCCTTAATAAGTATTTTTCAATCGTGATTTACGGAATACGAGGTAACTTTTTCGGTCTACGAGGTAGTTTTTATGGTCTACAAGGTAGCTTTACGGTCTACGAAGTAAATATATAAATAAATTTTATCTCGATTTACATAAATCGGACTTATACATAAACTCGATTCAAACCAAACAAGTCTTGAAGATAAAGGGAGGGCATCAAAGTAAACTAAAAAATGTCGATACTTTTATTTTATAACTCGTGTGGGTCCCACAAACGAATATTAGCATTTTTAAACTAGCAATGTCATTTTTGCTTGGTATTCCAGACACATTATTATGAATTTAAAGTTTTTCACTCCTTTAACAACATTGTTATGGACTAACTAACTCTTTTTTTTTTTTTTTTTGCCCAATGTTATGGACTAACCTACATTGGACGTATAGAGAAATTATCCGCACCACGGGATCCTTAATAATATCACCAAGTCATTGAATTAATTTTAGCGGCGGCCTCCAAATACGACCACGCAACATGCATATTCAAAATAAACGTTCCGTGGAGGAAACATCCTTTAACCATACCATTCCAAACATCATGATAATCACAGAGTACTGCATAATTCAATCGCATACCCAATTAGTATTAAGGGAAAATCAACGAAAAAAATGAAATATAAAATGTTACAAGTGAGTATCATGTAATGCTAATTTATAGCAAAGCAAACTACAAGTCTATTGTTAATCATTTGTTATTGAATCTTTTAACGATTATATTCTTTTCTCAAGAGTTCATATATAGTAATTTTTCCTAATATAAACCTTCAATATTAAAAGGCCGTAACTAGCATTTTTAGTCATTCTTGAACGATTACTTGTGACTAATGCAGAATATACAACACTTTTTGAACCACCTACTTAATAATATTAAAAAGAAAAATCAATAAGATATTTTGAAAAGTAAATAAATTGATGGATTGACTAGCTGATCAAATTCCTAACGTTTTGATTGTTGATTTTTCTTAATTTCTTTTGTTTTAACGCGCAACTTCGTATTGTAGCCTTGTTTTTCAAATTAGAAAACGTGAATTAAAAGATTGGAATAGACATGTGTACGCATGTGGATGCGATCCATAATTGTTTTGAAGCTGACCAAAGTTTGATAAGAGTAAAATTAAAAACATTTTTTTATCAATCTATTTGGGGAAAGTGTTTTTCTCTTTCGTTGTGATACTGATTTGAGCGTGAGGACACAGATTTAGAGTCACTTTATTATTAATTATTACAGTACTTGTTAGCTGTTTTTGAAATTTTCCCTTAAATCTTCAATGACACCAACATTCATGCGATAAGGTTCGCATTTTAGACAACTCCACCCACGTCATGACACCTTCGTTTGTTTTTTATGTTCTGAGAGGAGCTATCAGCCATTATTTAAAAAAAATAAAAAATTAAGGAACAGAAATTAAAGTTCAAAGATGGTCCTCAATTAATTTTACCACAACCAATACTCTATTCAAATATGGACTAGGGGACGGAGATATTTAATGGATTTACAAGGAAAAATATCATCCATCCAGATATTCCGGATCAGAAACATCAGTCATTGATTATATAATCATATAGACATTCATATAAATAAATATGCACGTATCAAGAAAATATGAAAAAAGAAGGAAAATTCGATTTCATCCCTGGCTAACAAAAAAATTCAATTAGAAGAAAGGTAATTCAGTCTCATCCCTAAGGACAAAAAAGTTCATTTGATCCATTAATTGAAAAGAAAAATAATTAAACTAAATACAGAAGGGAAGAAATTGAATTCAATTTCATTTTCGTGTAAATTATGAACTTCTAATTACTACAAAAAGGTGGATAAGATGGTGAGTCATATTATATACTGCTAGAGATCAAATCCCGAGACGACGGCTCTCGTGAGCTTTATATATACATATATATATATATATCGAAACACTCCGTATTATTTGCCACTATACTTCCAACCCTGAAGCAAGCAATTTGCCATTGTCGGCAAATAAATCTCTCTCTTCCTCTATTTCGTCTGCGAGGAAGAAGGCGCACAGCCTTCTGGGTATTAGCACTGCTCATTTTTCTCCTCTGGTCTCCTTCTGCATTACATTACTTCCGTTTCTATTCTTTTCTTTAATTCGACTACTTATCAACTGCACCGTACGCGAATTTTACATGTGAATTTCTGGGTCACGGTTTTCACGCGGGTTATTCTTTCTGTTTTTCCGTTACGTACTGCGTAACTTTAGTTTAGGGACTCTGTTGGGATTGTACTGGAGGTTTGCATGATTTTCAGTTCATTCCGTTATCTCGATCAAATCGTTTTACATAATTTTGGTGTGAGTGCTCGTCGTTTGTTTTTCTTATTCAACTTAATTGGGCTATTATACCAGGCTGGTTTATCACACTTGGAATCACATATTGTGTTCTGCCCTGATGTTTATTCTGATCTCTCATTGTGAAGTTGATCTGTTCGAGAAAAAGCAATGGCGAAAATCTACTTCTTCCTTGCGGGGCTTCTGCTCCTTCATTGTTGGTTTGCCATGGCAGAGACTGAGTACGCGAAATACAGAGATCCAAAACAGCCATTGAATGTTCGGATCAGGGATCTCATGAACAGGATGACTCTGGAAGAAAAAATTGGTCAAATGACTCAGATTGAACGCGCTAATGCTTCTTATGATGTCGTGAACAAGTATTTCATCGGTAAAGTCACCGTCTCACCTTTGTGTTTGTCTTCTCTCTGTTTTTTTGTTTTTATGGGAGATGGAAGTGAGCAGCAGCAACAAACGTATATGACAAATTTAAACTGTTAATGTTTTTGTGCTCTGGAAGTTTGCCTTAACAAATTTAAACTATTCCTTGTTTCGTCCGTTTTTGTTTGGGTGGGAAGAGGAATTAGGGATAAGAACAAAGACATATAACAAAAAGGGGCAATGTAATTGTAATGTTTTGAGAGAGATTGGATTGAAATGTCTTTTTTTTTTTTTTTTTTGCAGGGAGTGTGCTAAGTGGAGGAGGAAGTGTGCCGAAGAAACAGGCTACAGCAGAAGAATGGATAAACGTGGTGAATGATATTCAGAAGGGAGCTTTATCCACCAGGCTGGGAATTCCCATGATTTATGGGATTGATGCTGTTCATGGCCATAACAATGTTTACAAGGCAACAATTTTTCCTCATAACGTTGGTCTTGGAGCCACCAGGTAACTTCCCAGGACGATAATTTCAGTTTTTGATTTTGAATATTAATTAAAAGATTTCATATCCACCTAAACCAAGTTGAAGCTTTTTGGTAGTTCAATAGTGGTCCCACCAAAATATTTTCATAAGATAAAGGTACCAACTTAAAAAAAAAAAATTAAAGAAAATGGTACCTATTTTTTCTTTGGCAAAGTTGATTCCCACTTTTGAACTCATGAATGGGGGAGAAAAGTTAGTTCTTTTTTAATTTATTATTCTTGGAAAAATCTAATTTCTTGATGGGGTTGGAAGACGACAGGCACCATACAAATATGTTCTTACGTTAAGTTTACCCAAACGAGTAGACGACTTTGTCCAAAAAAAAAAAAGAGTAGACGGCAAAACATCAATGATAAAACAGGATGCGGATTCTATCAAAAAAAAAAAAAAAAAAACAGGATGCGCTGGGGATGCCTGCCTATTGCTGATGGGTGGTGACGTTATTAAACACAAATTTATATCGATAATCTATTTTCCGGATGATTAACTACACTGCACATGCTATGTATTTATTCCGTCCCTACTGTATCGTCGTTTATAAATATTATAATTTTCAATTCTATTATGCCCATCTACGTATTCATATATTGACATTTATATTTTTATATAATATTGAATTTATTGAAATTTGTATTTATGAATGAGATGATTTATCTTATATTTTATGTGGTGATGAAAACACATGCTGGTTATTGTTTCTCAAGCATTGTTCTCCTGGAAAAATGTATACCCATATTATATGTGGCTTACACACTCAATTTACGCACTATGTTAGTTATATCTTTATTTTTTTTTAATGTTCGAAGTGTTTCGAAAAAGCTTAAGAATTTACAGGGAAAAATTAATTTTAATGATATTAATGAAAATGGAGCCTTATATTTTATTTTGTTTGTTGTATATTTTCTATTGATATTTATTGAATTGAATTGAGTATATGTATAATTTAACTGCGTTTAGAGAATTTACCAATAGTCATATGCTACATTTTGTCTTATACCATTTATCACCATGGCGCCTAAAGTATTAAATAGCAAGGCAAAGGAAATGTTTTAGTGAGTCACATGAGATTGGGTTATGTTTCTGTCATCTGTACCTTGACCGTGTTTGTGTCTGAACAAGCAGGGACCCTGAACTTGTTAAAAGGATTGGTGCTGCGACAGCTCTTGAAGTTAGGGCCACTGGAATTCCCTACGTGTTTGCACCATGTATAGCGGTATAATTGAGGAACCCAAAACTTGTTCCTTAAAGACAAATTACACAACCTGTGTACGTATGTTTGTGCAGGTCTGTAGAGATCCAAGATGGGGTCGATGTTATGAAAGTTACAGTGAAGATCCTAAAATAGTTCAAGCTATGACTGAGCTCATTCCAGGACTGCAAGGTGACATGTCTCCTACAGAGCGCAAGGGTGTTCCATTCGTCGGTGGGAAGTAAGTTTCCATGGTTTCACATCATTGTGTTATTTAGATTTTCCCTATCCTTTTATTTGTTAATGTAAAGATGTGATGAATTCTTCATTGTGTCCTAAAGTTACTATGTGAGCTCTTGCTCTTAATTCTTATCAGCTACTTGGAATGCCAGTATTTATATCAGCATCATGAATTTGTGTACTTTTTAGTGTTTGATGAAGTGGTCTTTCCTTGACACATACAGAAAGAATGTTGCTGCTTGTGCTAAGCATTTTGTGGGTGATGGTGGAACGACAGAAGGAATAAATGAGAACAACACAGTCATGAGCAGGCATGGATTGCTTAGCATTCACATGCCAGGCTACTATGCCTCAATCATCAAGGGCGTCTCAACTATTATGGTCTCTTATTCAAGCTGGAATGGGGTTAAGATGCATGCTAATCATGACTTGGTCACTGGCTTTCTCAAGAACACACTCCGTTTCAGGGTAAAGTAACTTCATTAATTTTGAGCTTTGAATTGTTCCACCATCATGGCATCCATTCATTGTGGTCTAACTGACGTGTGATTTTGGATAGGGATTTGTCATTTCAGATTGGCAGGGAATTGACAGGATTACATCACCACCTCATGCTAACTATACATACTCCATTCAAGCTGGAGTCTCTGCTGGTATTGACATGGTAGGTGTTGTTGGATTCTAGTTAGTTTTTTGTTCATGCAATGTGTTCTTTCTTGAACTCTCATTCTCACAATTTCTCTGGTATAATGTTTAAGGTAATGGTTCCCTATGACTATATAGAATTCATAGACGGACTAACCTCACTGGTGAAAAAGAACGTCATACCAATGAGCCGAATTGATGATGCTGTCAGGAGAATATTGCGGGTCAAGTTTATAATGGGTCTTTTTGAAAACCCCTTGGCTGATCAAACCCTTGTGCCCGAGCTTGGGAGTCAGGTTTGCCATTCTTTTCTTTTTTTTTTTTCCCACTTTACCAGACCCACTTTTGCTACAAGTACTAGATTCCTGAACTGGAATTGAATTTTCCACACCATCTTGACACTTACAGGAGCATAGAGACTTGGCTAGAGAAGCTGTGAGAAAATCACTAGTCCTGTTGAAGAACGGTGAATCTGCAGATAAGCCTCTGCTACCTCTCCCTAAAAGGACTAAAAAGATACTTGTAGCTGGAAGCCATGCAAATAATCTAGGATATCAATGTGGTGGGTGGACCATTGAGTGGCAAGGACTTAGTGGCAACAACCTCACCAGTGGTACCACAATTTTGTCTGCCATAACAAGCACCGTGGACCCGCAAACCGAGGTAGTGTACATGGAGAACCCAGATGCAGAGTCTGTGAAGTCTGATAACTTCTCATATGGCATAGTGGTAGTAGGAGAGCATCCATATGCAGAAACTATGGGTGACAGCATGAACTTGACAATCGCAGAGCCAGGTCCAAGCACAATATCCAATGTTTGTGGAAACGTGAAATGTGTGGTTGTTGTGATTTCTGGTCGGCCTGTTGTGATTCAGCCATATCTGGAATCCATAGATGCTCTTGTTGCTGCTTGGCTTCCAGGTTCAGAAGGTCAAGGTGTTGCTGATGTGTTGTTTGGTGACTACGGTTTCAGTGGGAAACTGCCTAGGACATGGTTCAAGACTGTTGATCAGCTGCCAATGAATGTTGGAGATGCTCATTACGACCCTCTCTTCCCATTTGGATTCGGCCTCACCACCGAACCCAACAAAGCCACCTAGGCACTATTGATAAGAACTATAAAGCAAGTGCTATTGTTTTCCTTATTAATATTGCAATTGCAGCGTAAAGCTTATTTATTATTTTCCGTCTTACTTTTTGTGCCAACATTCCTTTATGATGCTTTAATTCTATCTTTTAATCTTCATTTTATTTTGTGTTTTCATTTTTGGTTTTTGTTGCAAAAGAAGCACAGGCTCCCCCCCCCCTATTATTTAAAATCAAAGTATTTTCAAACTCTAAACTGGCATGTTAATAGTCATATGCCACAAAGGTGGTCAAAAAATTATGTAGAGTTTATATTTTCATTACAATAAAAAAAAAAGAGGATTACAATGAGATCTTGAGTAAGAAGATTAATTATCAAAAAGTCTTAATGATAGATGAGGTGTTGTCATTTCTTAATGTTTATTAGAAACTTATAAAAAATGTGTTTCCATGTATTTTTCCTTAAGTGGAAACAAAACTCTTCTCACATAGTGCATATATGGTTTAGTGGGGAGAGCACAAATCTAAAAAAGTAATTATAAATCCTAATTTTTCTGTTTAAATAATTTTTTAAAAATTCCGATGAACCTTAATAAATTATGATTTCACCTTACATCGCACACGTTCAGCGTAAGTGACCAGGGGATAGGCGTGGTAGAAACAGATGATTGAGAGGATGCTACTGCTATTTTGAAGATCACTAAAGATCAACTTCAAAAACTGAAGGAAAAAGCCAGTGACTTTGATCCTTCCCGACGAGGTTGTTGTGGTAATTTCTGGGGTGTTGTGGAGATGTGTCTGCAAGGCATGGTATGATCAGGGAAATGGCAAACAACCAACGAGGTTGTCCACTTTGGTTAACTGTCGAAATCGGTTGACGCCACCTCTTCATAATGCTTACTTTGGAAACGTAACGTAGCCCAATGTGACCAAAACGAGTACACATTTGATGCTGTCATGAGTAAGCCTCTGGGTTATGCGGTCGGGGAAATAAGACAAGCATTAGAGAAGCTGACAGATGTTTTGGAATAACGGTTGAAAATTTTATAAGTGCTTATGAATTGTAATTCACGAAATACGAAGTAACTTTTACGGTCTACGAGGTAGCTTTTACGGTCTACGAGGTGCTTTCACGGTCTACAAGATAAATATGTAGAGGAGATTTATCTCGATTTACGTGAATCGGGCTTATATAATAAGCTCGATTGGTAAAAGTGATAAAAAACAAGCACTAAGTAAGGTTAACTCTTGATTATGTTGGAGGTCAGAAGGATGTGAGGATGCTGAGGAAGGCTTCTACGGGAAAATCTAAGGGAAACCCAAATCTAAATATTGCGTTTAAATGACTTATAAGTGCTTATGTACGTAAATCGAGACAATACTCCTCTCACATACTTACCTCGTATACCGTAAATCACAATTAAAAAACTGCTTTTAAAGACTTCAATCGCTATTTCAAATACACCAATTGTTAGTTGGATGGATTTTTCATTGGAAGATGCAGATTTTGGGTGGGGAAAACCTGTTTATGAGGCTGTTTGGAATAGCTTATGAAAATTTTATAAGTGCTTATGAATTGTAATTTACGGTCTACGAGGTAACTTTTACGGTCTACGAGATAGCTTTTACGGTCTACGAGGTGTTTTTACGGTCTACGAGGTGCTTTCACGGTCTACGAGATAAATATGTGGAGGAGATTTATCTCGATTTACGTAAATCGGGCTTATATAATAAGAACGATTCAAAAAAGCTATAACAACCAGCCCCTATATGGGACAAGGAAATATTGAATACCCTGAGCGCAAAGCTTTCTTAATGAATGATGGCAGTGGTCGTGATGACTTCTTTGTAGTCATACGTTTGCAAGCGTCACGTATGCCAGCTTTCAAGAGGTTGTTCTACGAGGAAACAGGACAATAGTTTCGTGCCACTTCCAAATTGTGATGTGATGACTATGAATTTGTTAGACAACTTCGTGTTTATTCCGTAGCTTCCTTTATGATATCAACTTTCAATTATTACCATGGATGTACTTTACTGAAAACTCTCTCTCTCTCATGCTACTATATACTCTCACCCCTCTTTAATATAAGATTTATATTTTTAAAATTTTTGTGAGACTACTATTCAACTTAGTGTTTTTATTTTCCAAAAACCTTCAACCTGGTTTAGGTGCATATGAAATCTTTTAATTAACACTCAATATCAGAAACTGAAGTTATCGTCCTGGGAAGTTACCTGGTGGCTCCGAGACCAACGTTGCGAGGAAAAATCAAATCGTTGCCTTACAAACATTGTCATGGCGATGAACAGCATCAATCCCATAAATCATAGGGATTCCCATAGAATTTGTCATATAAGTTCGTTGCTGCTGCTCACTCCATCTCCCATAAAAACAAAAAAAACCAGAGAGAGGACAAAACAAAGGTGAGATGATGACTTTACCGAAGAAATACTTGTTCATGACATCATAAGAAGCAACAGTGCGATCAATCTGAGTCATTTGACCAACTTTTTCTTCCAGAGTCATCCTGTTCATGAGATCCCTGATCCGAACATTCAATGGCTGTTTTGGATCTCTGTATTTCGCGTACTCAGTCTCTGCCATGGCAATGCAACAGTGAAGGAGCAGAATCCCCGCAAGGAAGATGGGGATTTTCGGCATTGCTTTTTCTCGAACAGCTCAACTTCACAATGAGCGATCAGAATAAAGATCAGGGCACAACACAATATGAGATTCCAATCGTGATCAACCAGCCTTATATAATTACCCAATTAAGTTGGATAATAAAAACAAACGACGAGCAGTCACACCAAGATTATGTAAAACGATTTGATCGAGATTAGGGAATGAACTGAAAATCATGCAAACAGTAAGGGAGTAATAAAAAATGCCAAGGCTCCCTTGCTTCTGCCTCTTGTTGACCCTCTTATCTTCCTTTTTCTGATTCTGATTCTGATTCGTTCTTCTGGATGGATTAACTGTGATGCCAAGCTTGTCTCTTAAATACAAGAAACGAGCATGGTGCAGGGGCTTGGTCAAGCAATCTGATGTTCTGTTGGGACATATTAAGTGCCCTTATTATATTAAGTGTACAGGGGAAGTAGTTTTTTTTTTTTAACGTAGCTTTTGTAAAAGGATTGAAAAAAATAGAATGTCCATGCCCGATCTCTGCCGTTTGGGAGTGACCATGCCCGGACGACAACTGTTGTACTTGTATATTTAAAAAAATAACAGACAATCGCTTAGTCGTGTCGTACGTGTCGTGCAAATTAAGTATTTGTTTGTTATCACTTATTTGAATTGGGTTTATTATATAAGCCTGATTTACGTAAATCGAGATAAATCTCCTCTACATATTTATCTCGTAGACCGTAAAAGTTACTTCGTATTCCGTAAATTACAATTTATAAACACTTATCAAATTTTCAACCGGTATTCCAAACAAACTCTACAAAACTCATGGAGTTTTTTAATTCTAGGGCATCCATATTTGTCCTGGGATTTCTCATAGCATCATGGCCGCCCGGAGAAGCAAGATGATTTGTGTTGGCTCTTCCTACACGGTCGTCCCTTCTGAGCCCACACCCACCGGAATATTCCCTGTCTCCCTTTGCGACCAGATCAAGCTCTCCTTTCATGGTCTTATCCTTCTCGTTTACAAACCCAACTTCACTTCTACTTCCTCTCACTCTTCCTCGATCCAAAGCATCAGAAATTCTCTAAGTCGAGCTTTGGTTCACTACTATCCTCTTTCTGCTCGCTTATGTTTAATCCATGGTGGTCGCTATGAACTCCATTGCTTTGCCCAGGGAGTTCAACTCCTTGAAGCCACTTGTGAAGCCAATTTGGATTATTTACGCGATTTTACCCCAACCCAGTTCGTTGAACAACTCATGCCTAGGTTTGATTATAATCGTCCGATCCAGCACATTCCTCTGCTCGCGGTTCAGCTTACCAGATTCTCATGCGGTGGTCTTACTCTGGGGGTCGCCTTGTGTCGAGCGGTCAACGATGGCTCCGCCGTCTCTGGGTTTCTGAACTCGTGGGCTAAGTTAGCCAGAGGAGACAACTTAGGTCTCGGTGAGATGCCATTTGTGGATCGAACTCTGTTAGATTCATGGAGGCTGAAAACAGAGCCGAGATTTATTCATACTGAGTTTCACCCACCACCTGTCTGGACTGGGAGATTGGCAGACACAAAATATGAGCCTAAAGGTGCCATTTTAAAAATCAGCAAAGATCAAGTTCAGAAACTGAAGAACAAGGCCAGAGAACTACTTGGCAGATCACAACAACAACCACCTTACACTAGTTTTGAAGTGATAACAGGGCACTTGTGGAAATGCGTTACTAAGGCAAGGTATGTGGGAAATTGTGATCAACCAACAAGATTATCAACTCTGGTTAATTGCAGAAACCGATTGAACCCACCACTTCTCAATGATTATTTCGGGAACGCGACTTTTCCTACTGTGTCTCCAACTTGTTCGTTTGGTGATATCATACACAAGCCTCTGAGTTTTGCAGTGAGGAATGTGAGGAAAGCAATTGAGAGGATGAACGATGAGTATATAAGGTCAGTTCTTGATTATATTGCAGGTCAGAGGGACATGAACGTGATGAGGAACATGTTTTACGCAAGCAAAGTGAGTCCAGAAGGAGAGTTTGAGGGAAACCCGAATTTATTTATGGTTGGTTGGTCCAAGTTTGGATTTTATGAGACAGATTTTGGGTGGGGAAAGCCTGTTTATATGGGACCAGGTGTATTTGACTCTGAGGGGAAGGCTTTTCTTATGGATAATGACAATGGTGATGGCTTCCTTCTCGCCATTTGTTTGCCGTCTTCTCATTTGGATGCCCTCAAGAATTTGTTTTATGAGGATCTAGAAGACGAATTAGTGCCTAGTTCCAAATTATGATGATGTTAAGCTAGCAAAACCAAGAGCTCTCGAGTTCCCTTGGGAGTGCATCAATGTCGTAGAGTTTTGCCACCCTTAACATCCTACCTAGTTAATCCGGATTAGTACAGACCCTAAAAATAAGGCCTCCGAACTAAAAGAAGGTAGGTTCATGATGATGCCAGATGCTTCAGTTAAAAAAAGCCTTTGCCTTGTTACAATGATATGCTTGGTTATATATTTATTGTTGTGTCAGCTTTTCTTTGCATAACATGCATCGGCCACAGTGACATGGTTTTGCATTGTGCCTACTGTTTTGAATAGAGAATCCATATTCAACTTGGATAAAAATCAGATATGTGACGTTTATTATGTTGGTGTTGTCGTTGTTTATATTATTATTACTATTATTATTAAGTAAATATATTTGTCAAAAAAAATTGTAACCAAATCTCAATTAACATATTTAATAGCAATCAAATCTTTTGAAATCATCAAATTACAATAAAGTCTTAAGAAACCTGGGCGCTATTAATTCCAAATATAAATGTATAATTTTGCTCCTGGTTAGTAATGACAAGTTTAGAACATCCAATGATTATTAATTGTATATTGCCTCTATGATTTATGATGTTGTTTCATAGAGTGTGTGGGAAAGTATGAATTTCTGCTGTGGAGATTGAGCACTGTTTTTGTATGATTAGACAAAGATAAATGGAAATGATGAAGCTTTATGTGTTCGTAAACACTGTTATACAATTTTAAAACATGTCGTCAATACATTGTTCTAAAGTTGTTAATATTACTCATAGTTGTTAATAACAACTTTATTGTGTATGGTGACAGAAAATATGGTAAGTATGTCTGGAAAGCATATATTATTTTTTTTTTACATATTATGGGATAATTTTTAAATTAAGGAGAATATGATTTGCAATATGTGGTGGTAGCTTTAGAATAAGAATCATAAAGAGAGGTACTATGTATGAGGAGTTAAGAATAATTGTAGCATCAATTGTTAAAAAAGAAAGTAGTAAAATTTTCATGAAATTTACAGTGACCTTTAATGCAACATCTTTTATGAACCTTTTAAATGATAAAGAAGTATAACATTTTATTAAATTTAATGGAGAAAATGATCATATGTATATAGGATAGAATGTAGATGATAATACACAACCAATAAATGATGAAGCAAGAGTGGAACAACATATGTAAGTTGCATTTACTTTTTGAACTAATATTTTCTATATTAACTTCTTATTGTGTAAGTTGTCATTGGATGCATTAGACTCGTTATTACCATCAAAGAGACAAGATTGTATTTTCATATTTGAAATTAATAGTACCTAGGTCCTTAGGATTTCACTTCAATTTGATAATTTTGAGGGACTTGGTTGTTATTAATAGCACCTAGGTCCTTGGGAATTAAAGGCATGTTTGAGATTATGATTGGTGATCTTAAAAGTTTTTATATACGTAAATCGAGATAACATTCATCTCACATACTTACCTCGTATACTGTAAATTATAATTGAAAAGCTACTTTTGAAGACTTCAATCGCTATTCCAAACAAGCACTAAGTCTGTAATTGAAACTTGGTTGCAATTTTTCCTATTTGTTATTACTTTTTAAACAAGAGTCTAAAAATTATTTTCTATTTATAAATTTATTTTTTATTTGTGTATTAAATGACATCATTAATTTATACTGTACAAGTAATTGAAGGAATTTTATTATTAATAACTATAAATTTTGATGTAGCATCTCGAATTATGATTCAACCCTCAACTATTCTTTTTGCCATTAAAATTGTATGTAGGTGATATAAGGGAAATTATGTACATGTTTTAAATAAGAGAAAAAATCACAATTACATCCTTTAAAATTATTAAATTACATTTAAGTCACACAGACATATAACTTTGATTAAATCTAAATGTACAATTATTTATTTATCCTTGTTGATTGAAAAGAAAAAGAATCAGATAAAATAATGGAAAAATTTCATGGAGCCCTAAAAATATGATATAATTTTAGTTAACTAAAAAATATTCTGAAATTTCATTACTCCCCATGAGTCAAAATAAAATTAAATTCTAAGGGTGAAAAAACAATAATATCCTTCTTTTTTATTTTTTTAAAAGAACATTTAAAAGATAAATAAATGTATTTATAAAATAAATAAATATATTTATAAAAAAATAGAGATATTCGAAAGAACTCAGGGAATTAAAATATTTTGACTATTTATAAAATAAATATGAAAATTTGTAAGACAAATAAGAATATTTACAAGATAAATAAAGAGATTTAAAAAATATAGAAAATTAAAAATATTTAAACTATTTATAAAATAAATAAAATAATTTATAAGACAAATAAAATAAAGATATTATTATTTTTTTCATCCAAAAAAATTAATTTTAACTTAAGAGGTACATGGAAGTTCCAGAAAGTATCGTGGGTTAACTGAAATTATATCGCATGGCCTCGATGAATTTTTTATTTTCCCTAAAATAATCCCTGATCCAGTCGATTGCCTCTCGCATTCGCACGCCTTCCCCTCTTCGCAGTTGCAGCCTCGCCTTCCCACCCTTCTTCTGGTTCTTTAGTCGCTCTCGACACCTCCGTCCCTCACAGCACCATCAATCTATCACTCTTGCAGTTCAGGTTAGTTTATCTCGTCAGTTCTCCAAAGCTTCGATAAGAATGTGTGTAGTTTTTGTATGGCTTCTTATCATGAAATTTTATTGCAATTTAGCTATATATTACCTATTTTGATCTCAATTATTTTATGATTGGGGGGGGGGGTTATTACAAATTATTGGTTTCAGGGTCCCTTGAAGTAGAATCACTTTGTTATTCTATTTAGTCGGGAAAAACTTCTTACTTTAGGGATATGGTAGAGTGTTTATATTTTATATTTTATTGAGAGCAGTTTATCTCTCATATAAAGCATATATTTTCTATTTATCTCCGTCGAAGCTGTGGCCTTTTAGTTTGCTAGTTTAGCTTGGGTTGATCTTGAAACCAGACTGCACTTCATAAATCCTTAGATTCTACGTTCTATAAAATGCTTACCATAATTCAATAAAAGGTAGGTAAATAATTAACTTAAAAAATAAAAATTACAAGAAGTCTTGTTAAGTGCTATTATAGGATAAGGATGCAGACGCAAGAGTAATATATGCATCAAAAATCTATTTAAAGGGGGATAGACTCAGCAATGAAGTGGGAAGTTTGAAAATACCCATGTTTATTATTAATGCAATACCTTTATATTTATGGAGAAAAATAGAATTGAAAGACAAAACAAATGGGATATCCTCTAAACCAGTTCCAACTCCATGTTTGTCACAGTAGCTAGGAACATATTGTTCTATTTCTGGCTGGTGAGGTTGCTTCAGATTTGTGCGAACAACTTCCCTGCGAGTGCTCCTTTGGCTGGACATTGAGGGGGCAATTTTCTTGAGTATGACCATATAATCCACATTTAAAACAAATTGTATCGAGGTCATCATATTCCACAAGATATATTCTCTGCCTAATAGCAATTCGAGATTTAAGTTGTTTGTTTAAATCAACTTCTACACTGACACGCCCAAATTTCCTCTTTCAACAGCAAACTTTTGATTGTTGCATTGAGCCTGAGTATTAATATCAACTTTAAGAGCTTTACCTATCAGATTCCCCAGCTCAAGCAAACATTCTTCAGAATATACATGCATTGGCAAGGTTGGAACTCTCACCCAGATAGCTACTCTCTTGACCTTGTTACAGTAAGGGTTGAAGTTTGGACTCCATCTCTGCACTTCCAAATAATGGCCTTGAATCAACCATGTTCCATCAAACAATAGCTTCCTACCTATCTCCTTGCTTTCTGACCGAAACACATAATAATAATTTGGTAAATCAATAAGTTTGAAAGTGTTTGATTTAAGTATCCAAGCAATCCGGTCCTTCATCATCTGCAAATTTGTAGTTTTCCCTGCAACGTGATGACCAGAGCCTCCTTCCGAGGGTGAAATAAGTCTCTGAGTCTATCATTGGGCATATTCAACTTAGGCAGGGATTCCATAAGTTTCTGTTGTTCCTCTGTGAGGGCTGGGGCATTTTCTTCCTCTTCCTTTAGCCACTCTTGCATTTGTTCATTAAAGTCCTGGGAGAATGCTTTTTCTTCTTCTTTTCTGCCCAGTAGCTTAGATTTGTGAGATTTTTGTGTTACTTTGACCTGCTGTAGGCATCGACTGTGGCTTTGGATCCCCTTTGTTAGCGTCCTCCTACTCCTTTTCTTCCATCATCACATCTTCCACTTTCCCTTCCTGTTCTTCAGTTGGAATATGATACTGCATAACAACGTCGTTATACAATTTCTTACTCGTTCTATTCAGAAAATCCTCCTCTTCCTTTGTCGTCTCCCCATCATTTTCCAGAAAAATTCCATCTTTGATCTAATTACTCCAATGCACACCCTGTTTTCCAAGCTCACTCTCTTTCTCTCTAGCACTCATTTTTCTCTCACTTTTAAAATGCTTTTTCCTGTGCTGGATTTTTTGTTCTCTTGTATTTAACTTATAGGGTTAAAAATTTTGTGAAATCAAAGCAAACCTTACCTTTGCCATGTGTATGATTCAATTGATAGTTATATATTTTTCATTGATAACTGAGTTCAATGGTGATTGTTTGTTCTGCGTCCATCGAGCTTGAATGCTTTATATTGTGAGTCTAGAAATTGAGGGTTTTGAGTTGCCATCTTTGACAGTGGAAGATAAGATGGGGTTCATTATGGAGTTCGCTGAGAATTTGATTCTGAAATTAATGGAAGATCCAAAGGAAAGGGATCGCAAATTCAGAGAACACGTTTATTCAGTGAAGGATAGGTGCCAGAAGACGAAGGAGATGTGGAGCTACCCTCTGCGACCTTATGGGTTCTGGACATTCGAGCGCCATAATTCTCAACTCGCCTGGGATGCTCAAATTAGTCAAACTCCTGGTCGTAGGGACCCTTATGATGACGTCCTCCAGCGAAACAGTGGTTCATCTAATTGAGGTATTGTTCTTCAATCTTCATGCACATACATCAGATATGTCTGTTGATTGTGGACTTTTCTGGGCACTTTGACATTGTTGATTGTTGAGAATATAGGATGAACCTCAGATGGTTTGGGGTTTAGAGACAAGGTGAATATATTTTACAAGTCTGTCTTTTTTTCATTCGCAATTATTCTTACATTATGTTGTTGGCATTCAACGGGATATCAAGATTAAATTAAATTGGGAATTTAAGCACGTAGGCGATTGGAAAAACATTTAAAGGATGTTAATGTAAGACAAAAGTTAAGAACTTGTGTGTTGTATCTATTCTAAGTAATGCAAGGATGATACGCTCTAAAGTCAAATTGAATTTTGTCGTAAGTTGTGTAGAACTCTAAAAATTATGATATACAGAATAATTCCCACACAAACAAATCCCATGGCAAAGGTAATCCTTCATAGCTTCCTATCAGGTTTCTGAAGTTGTTACTATGAGAATTGTTAAATCTATGCGGCTGTCAATGCAGTAGTTGTGTGTGTATCTGTACATGATAGAAACAAAGCTTTTCCATTCCCTGCACACGAGGTAAATGGCTTGCTGTCATTTTCTTCCCACTCTCTACTTGATCACGAGAAGTAGGGGATCTAAAATATTTTAGTGGCCGGACGGTAGTTGCTAAAAATATGAATCAGGAATTTGGAACCAGTGTTTTGGCTTTTTATGTAGTGGTGCTCCTGGATCTGTTGAGATATGTGATATGTAGTTGACTAGAACAATTATGTGATACTATGTGTAAACTTAAAAAATTGAATTATATTGTATCGGATATGTATCCAACAATCTTGTCGTGTTGCCCTGCCTTATCATTTCACTTTTTGTTTCTATGTTAGTGTTAACGCATGTTGCTCGATTCAAATGGAAAAGGTTTCTCTGAAGTGACAATTTGGACAACCTTTTACTCTGCAATTTGTCTCATAGTCATACACTCATTTTTACTCGTTCCTTTTTATGCAGGAGTGTTGAACTTGTCACAAGTTTTCAGAAGAAAAAAGTGGGTTATGAACTGTATTCATTTATGCTGTTAATTTCCTGTTTTGTTGCAGGGGTTTCAATTGACTTGCACCTCGTTACACTTATTTCAAATAAGATACGATGTTACTATGACTGTATGAAAGAAGCGAACATGTATTTTCTATGATCAAATGTTCAGATTAATATCATCGTGCTATCTACATAGCCTATAAACGATTCAACTAAGTTATGATGGTGTAATTTGTGTATAGTATTAACCACCTGAGCTAATCAAGTGATAAAGCTATGTGGGCAGAATTTTACTGATCTTTGGTAAGGTTTTGGTTATATATTGGCAGTGCTGGTATCAACAAACTAAGCCTTGGGTACAGTATCAGCAATGCAGTGGTTACGTTGCTGCCTTCAAATTTTGATTCGCAGGCAATAATTTTATCAATCACATTCATAAATGAGTATAAGTCATTATGTAAACTCACTTCCTTCCCTAACTTTAATTTATTGAAAAATTATCAATTAACTACCATAAAAATTCCGCCATCTAAATCACATTTCCATCATCCAATAACTTTATATAACTTATTAAAATTATTAACAATAACAATTTTCCTCCATTCATCCTAAGATCCTCAAAATTTGCTCACTTTAAATCCCTAGAGAAAAATATCCATAAATAAACTATCCCTCAAATCATCATCACAATGACATCTTTCTCTCCCATTAATTCCTTCTCACTCACTAGAATAATTAAACAAATACAAAATCCTCAATTTATTCAAAAATAACTAATTTCCAATAATTAAAGTTTCACCTAAATTCTCAATATATTCACTTTTGATCATAAACCTCAAAACCAATCTATCCAATTATCAACATAAAACTCCAATAAGTTAAAATAAATCATGAAATTCGAATCTATAAGCATTAGTATCATAAATTGTAATTTTCCAATCAAACCCTAACTTTAGTTTTCTTAAATCAACCAATCAAGCAAAAATCTAAAGCCATAGAACTACTATCCCAATCTCATTGGTAGGAACACTCAAACATTTGAAATCTCCAAATCCTATATTTTCCCCACAATAAAACTGAAAATAAAAGAGGATAAAAATAAACGTAATAGAAAATAGATCGCTCACCAAACATTTTAGAAGAACATCAAACTAATCTCTCTCTCTCTACACACACACATGCTAGAGGATGGAAGAAGAAGAAAGAAGAAGAGAACAAGGCAAAGGGGGGGGAGAAATAAAGAAAGAGACCAACACAGGGCTTGCATCCTTTTTAGATAAAGGTGTAAAATTAACAAAAAAAGAAAGAAAGAAAGAGACTAAAACATGGCTTGCATCCTTTTTAGATGAAGGTGCAAAATTAACAATGAACTTTTGGTGAAGATGCATCTGACGCTATAAAGTTTATTTAGGCATAAAAGTATACATGAACTCTTTTAAAGGTTTAAAAATAACAACTCCGATCAATCTACTTAACGGCCGTTAACCTCTTTCTGTATGGGTCCCACTTCACCTTCAACCTCATTTTTCTCTGCAACCTTATCTCTCCTCACATTACCTCACCAACGTATATAGAGCTGAACTTTTTTGTGTGGATCCCACTTCACCTTTAACTTCATTTTTCTCTACTACCTTCCTTATCTCTCCTCGCATTACCTCACCGTTATACCTAGAGTTGAAGCTGTAGCTTTAGCTCTATGTACGTCGGTGAGGTAATGTGAGGAGAGATAAGGTTGTAGAGAAAAATGAAGTTGAAGGTGAAGTGAGACCCACATAGAAAGAGGTTAGCAACCGTTAAGTAGATTTAACAAAGTTGTTATTTTCGCACCGTTTTGAAAAAGTTCATGTACAATTTTGTAACCAAATAAATTTTATAGTATCGGTGTGCCTCTACCAAAAGTTCATTGTTAATTTTATACATTTACCCTCTAAAAAAATTTAGGCGGAGGTGTCTCGAGTAATAAAATACCTTCCCAAAACATTTGATGGTAGGGCAGTCACGTTCTCCTTACAATCAAACGTAATTGTATTTTATTTTTTTTACTTATATATATAATAATAATAAGATCTTATTTAAATCCATTTAAAATACAAAAATCTAAAATTAGGCACACGCACACTCCACAAACTTTTGTACATTGGACTAAGTTTGGTCATGTTGATCAAATATATTTTCATTATATATAAATAATAGTAATATGATCATTTGGAAAATATTTCAAATACTTTTATTTAATCCACCTTTTTTTTTCATGTCCACTGTAGAAAACGTACTTCAATTTTGAGTAATTAAATGGTAATTTTAATTATCATAAATTAATCTCATCTAAATATTATTTAGATTCTAAAATTAAAAATTGGGATGTTACAATATTAATTTCAAATATGAAAATACATTTTGTCCCTTTTATTTTAAACCAAAACTAAGAAATTTAGGGTAGAGAGCAAAATAGTATTTTCACATTTAGAGTTTATATCACTTAGATTCTATAGACTTCATTATAATTTGATGATTTCAAGGGACTTAATTATAATTATTTCTTACATGGGACATGGTTGTTATTGTCCCCAAATTTTATGAATGAAATCATAATGTCATTGTTCATATGATAATAAAAACTCTGAAGTTGGTTAATTTCAAGGGACTTGGTTATAATTATTTCTTACATGGACCTGGTTGTTATTTTATTTGTTAAATGATGACATTAACCAACTTGAGTTTTTATTATCATATGAACAATGACATTATGATTTCATTCATAAAGAAATAATTTATATCAATAAAAAATATAACAAAGTCAAACAATTTTTAAAGCGCAAAATATATTGAGTATAATTTATTAATTAAGCTTTAAAGTGAGTTAGAGAACTTGCTTTCAAAAAGTATATTTATATTTACTTTGTGCCAACTACAGTCGTTTAAAGTGGAAGACGAAGAAGAGGAAGCAAATTAAGGTGACGATGATAAAGATAATTTGTAAGTGGGGTTCTAATATTGGTAAAATCATCATCTACAGCAAAGTGGTTAAAAATTATCATCTGATAGTTCTATAGAATGGTTAAAGATATATATAGTTAGTGATGTGGGTTAAGGTTAAAATTAAATATCTTCTACTGTCGGCTCAGCATGGATAAGCAAGAGCTATAAGAATCCCTTTCTCAATGCCGTTTCTTTATATTTCCACATCAAGGATGAAAGTGAGTAAGGAAACCTCATCAAGAAAATTACTCTTCCGATCCTTAATATAAGATATATTTAGAGAGTTTATCTTGGTCTTAACTATAAGAAATTTTTTTGATATTTGTCAATATTTTCCTAATTTGTCTGTATCGATACCCTCTCAATAATAATTAAGGAAAAGAGGGGAGGAGGAGATTATAGAAGATTATTAGGGTGCTTTAGAAAATACATGTCATATTAAATAACTTAACTAATTTCTTTAATCTAATCAAATTAGATAAATATATCTTATATTAAGGACTAAAGGAGTATTATTTATAACCCTGAAAATAACATTGACAGCGTAACTCCAAGCTAATCCCTCACAATAGTATCAATCTTGCGCTCTTGTCATGTCACTTCTGCAGGAACCCCTCACCAAATATATTTGGGGAGCACATGGTTTTTGCATGAAAGCAAATTTGACAAAAGCTACACAAAGAAGAGTTTGCCACTAACGCATGGATATCAGCTTTTGTGTTGGAGCACGGAAGAAGAATTAGTTATGATCTCCTTATGGGACCAGGTGTATTTGACTCTGATGGAGAGGCTTTTCTTATGGATAATGAGAATGGTGATGGCTTCCTTCTCGCCATTTGTTTGCAGTCTTCTCATTTGGATGCCCTCAAGATCGAACTTGTTTTATGAGGATCTAGAGGACGAATCAGTCCCTAGTTCCAAATTATGATGATGCCAGGCTAGCAGAACTTGTAGCTTGTTACAATCATATGCATGTTTCTATATTTATAGTTGTCGCAACGTTTATTATTTTGGTGCTGTCATTGTTGATATTACTATTATTATTAAGTAAATATATTTGTTGTTACTTTTTAAACAATTGTCTAAAAATTATTTGCTATTTAATTGGGCACCAAATGACGTCGTTAATTTATATTGTACAAGTAATTTAAGGCATTCTATTATTAATAAGTAATATTATTAATAAGTGCTCCATCAGGTCCTTAATATAAAATATATTTAAAGAATTGATCTTAATTTTAAATATAAATATAAGACATAATTTTCATATTTATCAATATTTTTCTAATTTACTTCTACGTATGCTTCCTTACGCATAATGAAGGAGGAAAAAAATGAAAAAATTAAAGAAGATGACTGCAGTATTTTAAAAAATATATATCATATTAACTAATTTTTTTAATCTAACCAAATTAAATAAATATGTCTTATATTTAATACTGAAGGAGTACAAATTTTGATATAGTATCTCAAATTATGATTGAACCCTCAACCTAGTCTTTTACAATTATCATTATATATTGATGATTATCACAACAGACTCGTCCGAGGTGATTTTTTTTCTTCATTTTTGTTAAAATGATCTCTATTATAACAGCGGCATACACTAACCAATGAATTGAGATGTTTTTTTTTTGTTCATGGCAAGTAAAAAAAAGGGAATTGAGATGTTTTTGTAAACATTTGGGGGCAAAATAAAATAAGGAGGAGTAACACATTTTGCTTACCTCCCTATAAATAAAATAAGGACAGCCAAACAAAGTCGAACTGCCTATAATTAAGCAAACAACCGTCCCAGTAATACAACAATACGTTTACTAGAATTTCCCGTCTGCCTCTCTGTTTCCTTTTATTAGTCTTAAGTATGTTACCTTAATTGTTTGTTGTTAGAAATTTCGTCAAATCCTCTTCCCCTTCCCTCTGATTCCCACCGTCTGCTAAGCAGAATCTGCAGGGAGTAAAAAATAAAAAAAACAAGAAGAATGAGTTCTCCGGTCTTCGAAGGATCTACTATATTGCGTCCAAACGGCACGTTGGAGGTCTGTTTCGATAAGCAGGTCTCCTATGGATCTGGTTATTGGCTGGAAAATTCCTTACAAGTCACCATACCTGTGTTTGCCATACAACTCGCTTTAATTCTGTCATTGAATCGCCTTTGCATCCTTGTCTCAGCACCATGGCACTTGCCTCGTATTGTCACAGACTTTTTTGTAAGTACTTCTTTCTCAGCCCATGGTTGATGTTAATTCTTCATCTTGATGTTTCATTCCTAACATTCTGATGCTTTCGGGGGTTGAAGGCTGGGTTTTTGACAAGTCCAGCTGTTCTGGGTCGTTCAACTTTTTATGTCAAACACATATTCACTTTCAGTAGTCTCATGGCACTAGAAACCGTGGCGGCTTTGACCCTTGTTTACTATATGTTCTTGATCGGCTTAGAGTTTGATGTTAGACCAATAAGGCGTACTGGGAACAAGAAGGCTGTAGTTGTCGCCATTGCTAGTATAATCTTCTCTGTTCCTTCTGGGATTGGATTGTACTACCTACTTCTCTCTGACTTGGGACGCAAACCCATGCCTCCTACAATAACTGGAACAAGACACTTCCCTGGTGCTATGTTATGGGGAATGGCCCTTTCTTGCAGCGAGTTCCCTGAGATTGCGAGGATTCTCACGAGCCTCAAGCTTGTTCTCAACGAGAATGGACAATTGGCTTTAACCTCTGCCCTCATCAATGACGTGTTCTCTTGGATCTTCCTTGTAATATCAATATCAGCACTCCATGCAGCTTCAGGAGCATCCATCGCCTCAACCTTAGTGTTTCTGTTAATAGGCGTCTTTGTGGTTCATCCTCTTGCCAAGTGGCTCTTCCAGAAGGTTGGCACAAAGGACAAAGATTTGATTGACTCTCAAGTTGTGTTTCTCTTGCATATGATTTTGCTCTTTGGATTCCTCGCCGATGGAATGGGAGCTCATTCCATCACAGGGGCCTACGTTTTTGGAGTTATTACCCCGAAGGGTATAATCTCAAAGGCGGTTCAGGAAAAAGTGCTTGATTTTGTGACAGCATTCATGATGCCAGTCTTCTTTGCGGTTCTTGCTGAGAGAATCCATGTCGAAGACTTTACCTTGGGCATCCATTGGACAAGCGTTGTGGTGATTGTTCTGCTAGCTTTCATGGCCAAGATTTTGTCCACTCTCGCTGTCTGTATGCTCTACAGGATGCCTCTCAAGGAAGGCTTCTCTCTTGGAGTACTCATGAATACCAAAGGAATAGTGTCAATCATCATTCTCGCCACCGGCAGGGACATGTTGGTAAGCCAACCTTACAGCTTATCATAGTCCAATCAAATTAATTTGTACTAACACAGAAGCAATCTTATACGTCCCAAGTTTCACAATCAAAGGGGTATGTGTGTATTTATGTTACTTATTGTATGATGCAGGCATTGAACAACCAAACCTTTGGAGTAATGCTTCTAATATGCTGGATACTGACGATTCCCGTGGGGCCTGTCTTAGCCGCCATAAGCAAATTCACAAGTTCCAATATTGGAAGCAGCCTACGTAGAACCATGCAAGGGGCAAGACCGGACATGCCACTCAGAGTGCTGGCCTGTGTCCACACATCACGCGATGCCAATGTGATTACCAATCTGTTGAAAGCATCGAACCCAACTGTTAGATCCCCAATTCAGGTTTTCGCGATAGAGCTTGTGAAGATGACAAGCCGCCTCACCACAGCACTAATCCTAGATGATGCTCATAAGCAAGTAATGGAATCCAAATCTAAGAAAGACCTCTTGCGAGGTCTCAATCAAGACGGCAACAACATAGGGACAGGGGATAAACTTGAGTGCTTCGAAAACCTTAGCCAAGCTATATTCGCTGAGAGGTTAAGGGTCGTGTCTGCTTACAACACCATGCATAAAGACATCTTCCATTTAGCAAAGCAAAGAGGAGTGACTCTAATACTGACCACACTTTACAAACAACCAACATACGATGGTTTAGGTGCAGGCGCAGCCGCAGCTAGAGCTGCTAACATTGTGAACAGAGAATCCTCAAGCAAGGATGAGAAAAAAGTAGTGCTGGAGAACCTAGTGAAGGAACCACCATGCTGTTTGGGGATATTCATAGATCGAGGGTTTGGTCAAAAGCGAGGCAAAGAGCAAAAATTAGCAATGTTCTACGTGGGTGGGGCAGATGACCGTGAAGCACTGTCATACGCATGGAGGATGTGTAGGAGCGCAAACACAAAATTAACAGTGATAAGAATTGTTTGGGACAACCCTAGTAACGAATTTGATCAAACAGATGAGGAGTACCTGAAATTGTTCCGATTCGGAACGAGGGACGAGGGGGGATCGATGAAGTATCTAGAGAAAGCGGTGAGAGACGAGAAGGAAACATTGGCGTTGCTGAACAGTGTGGGAGATAATGGGTATGATTTGTACATAGCAGGGAGAGGGCAAGGGAGGAGAATGTCGTTGGCGCAAACACTAGACCCTGTGCTGGAGGAGCCGGCGTTGGGACCACTCGGCGATGCGCTGGCGGACTTGAATTCCGCGGCGGAGACTTCGATTTTGATATTGCAGACGCAAGCTAGCAGCGATGGGAATGTCGAACCTGTGCCGTCTGAGTATGCTTATTTTGAAGGACATGGCGATCTGATGCTGCGTGGAGGCCATATGACATGGCGAGCTTCTGAGTTTAATTGACCATCGCTCTCAATCCCTTCCTCTTTCTATTCACTTCTTGTTGATACAGTGTCATTGACTGTGAATAATCTCGTGGCCATTAGATTTGTAGGAATTAGGTGGAAATGAAACAGAATTGTACATGTTTCTGAGACTGAAACCATAGCAGTTAGCCCCTTCTTTTGAGGCAGGCAAAGAAAATCAGATTTTTCTTCCTAGCAAGGCAAAACTCACTCTTCGGTCTCTCTTTTTTTTTTTTTTTCTTTTTATTTTGAAAACAGCATTTACTACTTCCCGCTTAGAGTCCAAATTTTTGTGGGCACCGACCACCGAACTCATGCCTAGTGCATGAATTGATATCAGGACCATAAAATCATTAAACGAGAGTATAAAGCACAATTAAGTTTTGGTTCTTGTCTCCTTGAAACTCAAGACACAGTTATACGAGCTTATAGCATAATTAAGTTATATCAAAACATACAATATAATCATATCACGTCTAGAACTAGAACAGCTTAGGCGTGCTAAAATTTTAATACTTTCTTCGGTTCTTAATATAAGATATATTTAAAGAGTTGATTATGATTCTAAATATAAGACATTATTTTCATATTTATCAATCTTTTCCTAATTTACCCACATTGATCCTCCTTTAGCAATAATTAAAAAGAAGAGGAAATGAGGAAATTAATGAAGATGACTATAGTGTTTTAACAAATACATGTCATATTAACTAACTCAACTAACTTTTTTAATTTAATCAAATTAGGTAAATATACCTATATTAAAGACAAGAGGAAACTAAATCCTTTGGTAGAGCTTCTGCTTCACCTAGCTATGATAACATTTTAGAAGACTACTTTTGGAAATGCAAATAGAGAGAGAAGAAAATAATATTTCACATTCTTTTCATTTTTTAAATTGAATTAACTAAAGAGGTAATTATTAACTGCGTGACGTTATAAAGTAATTCTATTTGAAGTACTGTTAGATACTAAATATGATCACCTCTCTAATAACAGGGATTCAAACATTAGTTCACTATATTATGAGATATTAACCCCTTCCGTTAGACCCAACATTTATTGATATAATTAAATGATATTTTTGTACATATTTCGTAGGACTTCACCTACAATGAAGAATAACAACACAGCCCCAACTACCTTTGGGCCCAATAAGATGTCCGAAAACTATTCACTCTTTTAGGATGCGGTATAACTATCAACGCAGGTTGGCGCAAGTGGTAAAGGGTTTGCATTCTCTTAAACACTCTAATTCTAGACTCACTCCTTGGGAAGATATGTAGCTGTGTATAGAGAAAATTTATTTAAGAGGATCGTCTTTATCTTAGACCCAATAATACTAAGTGATCAATTATTGAACTTTAGTGAATACCCTGCATAGTAAAAAAAGGTAAGTTATAACTTAAGCCAGTGGGAGGGCTTCCGGCTCAAACCATCTTTCATGCAAACAAAAGTACTATACATGCAAGTGGCAACACCGTCGCGGTAAACAAAATTTCTAGTATTGTAAACTGATCGAGACACAAATACTTATCTTTTCGCCTGTTAACGTCAAATAACATATAGTGTATATATAACAGGACTGGAAGTAAAACAAAGCCATCATTTAAATTTGCTTCCAAACCCCAAAAAAAAAAAAAAAACTTCACATCCCCATAACGTACGTAAACATGTTAATGTAACAGTTTGATTGCATTCTCGTTGTTGACGTATGAAATTTTCGGAAAATCAACGACCAGCTAGAACTATAGAAATTTATTCTAATGCTCCCCTTTCACCGTCTAAATTAATCAATATCTCAATCAGAGAAAACCCCCCGAAGATCATATCTTGAATGCTAAGTAATCTGATTCAAAATTCAACCCCATCCAAAAAATCCAACTAAAACAAGTCAAATTATTACTGATAAAATATTCACAAAATTCATATGTACGCTTGAAGTTAATGTATACAATCTTAATTAGTTTCTTTCCTTATTTATAGCAAATCATCACTCCATAAAAAGTAAAGTTAAAAAAAGAGGAGAGAGAAATTAACTGAAATAAAAAAAACAGGAAATTAAAAGTATATATCAAACAAATTAGAAATTAGAAAGGGGGAAACTGTGTGAGTTCTGAGAAAATAAAAAAACATTTTGGCTTCACCATGTGTCAGCAATCCACGATGTAATGGGGGCTCCACTCTCAAGCTTACATACAAAGAATTAACGCAGAGGATTTTCACGTTCTGGGAATTGGAAAGGCCTGGTTTATGCTTAACCAGCGCCTTACCTCCCCCCCCCAATATTATTGCTTTAAAAGAACGTCAAAAATTTGAATCATATATATATATACACACATATATAGAACCTTGGCACTGAGTTTCTGATCAGCATTCTTCCACAATGAACGATCTTCTATCGGTAATTAATTCATTATCCCAGGTTCTGTTTCTGGGTTATATATTACCCATTACATTGGCTTTAATTTGTTTCTTTCTTTTCTGAGACGTCTGTTGGATTTCTTGTTCTGGTGTTCTTCCGGTGTAATTTTCTATGTGTGTGGGCGATGTGAATTCAGCTGTATTTACCGTTTTGTCTTAGCTTCTGTTTGTCTACTAGGAAAATGTTGGAAACAAAAAGATTTTTGGAGGTTGAGAATGTTGGATCGTTGATCATACGTCGGACCTCGTTTGGGTTGTGTTTTTCTCCCTTATCCGATCTTAAAAGTAGAAAGGCACACGTAATTCCTCATACAATAACAGGCATTAAGAATTTACCAAAAGGTGGACCCCACCATCTCCATATGATTAGAAATAACATTATTTGAGAGAAATATTTATTTCTTTCTCTGGACATAGAAAGTTTGCTCAACTGATGTTTCGGACTTTGGAATGATCAAGCATGTCCAGAATGATTTGCTATATGAATAAGCTGTTCTAAATAATTACCACTGGAAGGTATTCTAGCTTTATGTTTATATATACTTGCGCCAGTAAGTCTCATTTGTCGACAATAATCTGCAGGAATATATATATATATATAAACGAAAGTTAAATAGGATTCTTCCGTGGATCCACCAAGATGTTTCAAAGAGAAATGAAGTGAACACGTATATATCTTTCAAAGATTAAAGATGCTAATATATAAAGTAATAACCAGTACTTAGTCTACACCTAGCAGCTTAAAACATTATGGAGGAGTAGTAGTTAATTCATCTAGAGCATGTTGAGTGTTGACTAAAGTAATGGTTATGACTTATGAGTTTTAATTCTTGGCATGATGGATAGCAATGTTGATGAAACCTTCCGTGTTTAGTTTGCAGTAAGTACATATCAAGGATTACATTTTAATCAAATGTATTAATTTTACTATATTTACATTTTACACACACAGGAATCATTTGAAATCCGACGTGGGCAAGGAAATGGGGACGTCGAGTTGGGGTCATATTTACGGACTTCAGGAGAATTGGGTTTGGATATGTTCTTCAAAAAGGTACAGTATTTGATATCTTTATATATGCCTCATAAAATGTGGTTTATTCATCACATTCTCCCACCTTTTCATTTTTCTTCTTAATGAATTCATCTTGTGCATGGCTGTGTGTTGTTCTCCAGGTTCAAGAGTTTGATAAACAATTTGAGAGGCTGGGTAAGCTTCTCAGACGGCTCCAGGTATAGATGTTGTACTTTTACGTATTTACGTACTGATCAATGACTTCAAATTTTTTTTTTTTTAATTTTGAAATAAGACATCTAAAACTCTTTATAAACAAGTTTTGAACATGTAAACTGCTAAGCATTCAGAGGATGTACACAACGAATCAATCAAGTTGAGGTTGCAGTTTGAAGTAACCTTTCGAGGTCTCTGCAATTGTAATGTTGCATCTGCTTTGTCTATGTCCCGAATTTTTTTTTCAACTAGATCTCCATAAGATTCTAATCTTCTTCTAAACAGATGAAAAAGACAGATTTGAAAATGAAAAGTTTTTTTATGCCTTGAAAATGGAAAAGTTGGCTGTGCAGAAATGTGTTCTATGAGCTTGAAATGTGCTCTCTCATCATTTTAATGCAAACTTTATTTGAAGGATGCTCACGAGGAGTCCAAAGCAGTCACCAAAGCTCCTGCCATGAAGGGTAGGTCATTTTTTTTCAATGAAGGAAAAGAAGAAATCATGAGAAACAAGATTGTAATAGAGAAATGAATATTTTTCCTGTTAGTAATATTGTTGATTGTAACTTAGATGAAAATGATTCGTAAGGGTATGAACTACTCTGAATCTTAAAAAGCACTTGGTATAGAGTACATCTTAAGATTGATGTTAAGAGATTGTAAATTTTGCTGTCAAGTGTATGAGACTTTACAATTTCAGTGGACTCTTGTTATATTTGACTCTTTCATCCTCTGCAGATATTAAGCAGAGAATGGAGAAAGATGTTGATGAAGTCAAGAAAATTGCCTATCACATAAAAGCAAGAATTGAGGAATTGGACAGAGAAGTGGGCACATAATGGTTATCTTTCAGTTGTATTTTCATTACCTAGCTAGTTTCTACATATAATTAAGGACTCCCTCACTTCCTCCTTTGTAGAACCTGGAAAATAGGCGAAAGCGTGGGTGTGGAGAAGGAACAGGTATCGACAGGTCAAGAACAGCGACCACCATGTGAGTAGTAATGATTATTATGGCATTCCAGAGGGAAAAAGAAGAAATCTGCATCTCTAAACTTTGCACCTATATAGCTAAAAAAGACTTTACACAATGAAAAGGGCACCTTTAACAAGGCTTAACTGTTGGGTTTTAGAATAATGTACTTCACTTAGTGATCTTCTGATCACTCTCAACTGGACCTGATTTGTTTTGGTTGTGTGTTGCAGTGCCTTAAAAAAGAAACTGAAGGACAAGATGGATGAATTTCAGGTAGGTTGACCTTATATTTGGTGTGAGATGTTGTCCTTTTATAATCTCTTAGTCTTTAAATTAATCTTGTTTGAAAAAGTGCAGAGGCTGAGGGAAATCATACATCAAGAATATCGCGAGGTTTTAGAGAGGCGTGTTTATACAGGTTCGTGTCCAATTCAATGGCCTGGATGTTCCATAATATAGAATATCTATTGTAACACAAGTGATATTTTGTGAATGCCAGTGACGGGCACAAGAGCTGATGAGGAGGTATTTATAAGTCTGAATTCTTGTATATTTGAAGAAAATAGCTCGTAGGGGTTTTCTTCTAATTGTTTAACCATGTACAGACAATTGACAGATTAATTGAGACTGGAGATGGTGAACAGATTTTCCAGAATGCAATTAAGGAACAAGGACGAGGCCAGGTTTGTCACAGTTCTGACTTGCATTTTTCAAAAATAAATTTCTCTTAAAACTTTTGTCTTGGGGGTTGGGAAGATGTGTGAGGGATGTTGTTAATTAATGTTCCTTGAGCAGTAGGTTTGTTGACTTGCATGTGAAGTAATGTTACTCTGTCAAACCTCTTTGGACATGTTTGATTATCTTTGTAGATACTGGACACCCTAGCAGAAATTCATGAACGGCACGAAGCAGCTAGAGATGTTGAGAAGAAGATTCTTGATTTGCAGCAGGTATATATATAATCTACTTGATTGATTAGACATTGTATGCTCAGTTGATTAGGATGTTTAATTAAAGAGCAAAAGAGACAAATGCATTTTTTTGAAATAAGTTATAATTAAGTTGGAAATGATAATGTAGTAAGAACCAAATGGGTGAGTGTCACTAGCCCCACATCGGGAGGGTTACCAAAGACTTGTAACAACTTGTGTTTTGCAGATATATCTAGATTTGGCTGTGCTGGTTGATTCGCAGGGAGACATTCTTAACAACATAGAATCCCAGGTATTTGGAGAACTTTCTTAAACAAGCGAAGCGGTTCATACTTTGTATCTAACAAACAATTAAGGCGGGATTGTCCTGTTTTGATTTTAGCTTCTACTAATGTTGCATCTAGGTATCAACTGCAGTAGATCACGTGCAGCAAGGCAATAATGCACTAGTGAAGGCAAAGAAGGCACAGAAGAGTACGAGAAAATGGATGTGCATTGCTATAATAATACTTCTTCTTGTTGTTGCCATCGTTCTTACTTCTGTCCTCAAACCTTGGACTGACAAAAGAGGAGCCTAGTTCATGTATCAGTTCCTGTGATAATCAAACTAATCATCATTCTTTTCCTTAATCGTGTTCTCTCTAGTTCTCAAATAGCAGCTTTATGCATTGACTTTATTTGAGAATCTCACAGCCAACATGTGCACATCTTCATTCAAGTTTTCTGCTGATATTCTGTATATTTTTATTTCCAATTCATTCTTTGAAGTTTGCAAATCCAGGAAAAAGATGTAACAAATTAAATGGAGGAATTGAGTACTCAAGTGTGTCCAAGTTCTACATATGGTTAATGGGAATCGAGTATTTCATAGCCTAAAATCTTAATTCGAGTTTTATGTTAATATTCTACACTCTGTTTTTTCTTAATGCATGCTTTATCAGGTGAATCCAATACAATATAATTCTACACTCTGTTTTTTCTTGATGCACGTTTTATCAGGTGAATCCAATACAATATAAATTATGAGATGTATTCTTGGATATCGCTTGAATTAGAGCACTCATGAAATACTGTTCAACAAAAGTCGAGACCCTCTTTTTTTTTTTTTTAATACGACGACACAATGCTGCAAGAAGGGAAGTAGACAACTAGAATACTAGACATTATAAATTGGGCGGGTTTTACTTTTTGTCGTCTCTCTTCAACATCATGCAAGTGCTGTAGTGGATAATTATAACCGTTGATTCTACCAATCTCATCCTTGTTATAAGTTCAGTTGATAGAAAATTATTCGTCATAAATATAAGTGCACATTGAAAGTCATTAATTACTGTTTTTTATTTTTACCCCTATTGATTGAAAGAAATATGTGAGAAGTTGTATAACACTTTTTTTAAAGAAAAAAAGTTACTTAAATACTATTAAAATTTTAAAATATTAAATCAATTATTTTCTAAAATTTGAGATATCAATTGTTATACTCTTTATCTCATTACTCTTATAATTAATAAAACTAATTTAGGATTTTGAAGTTTAAGTTATATTTAAGTGTCTTTTTTTTCAATATATGTCAAATAAGATTAAATATGGAAAAATCAGCCAATTTAAAATATATTAAGCTTCTTAACTTCAACTTCTTAGTATGTTAGATTTGATCAAACTATACTTATAATAATAAGGACCATAATAGTACTAACTTATCAATATTCTAACAAAACCCTTAAAATTTTTCCCCGGACTGACCTTAAATTTACTATAATGAATCTTGTAATGAAGTACGCCAAAATTTGATGAGCATCGGGAACTAGCCAAGCAAAAGTATTTTATGCAAATATTCTGAACTTCTTCCAAATTACACCTTGACAATTGTCATTAAACCAATTCTGCTCCTACCACACAAGGTTGATTCTAAATTTGACGAAGAAATTATTGATTTCATGTTCAACTCCCCTCACAACTAATGTCCAGTGAAGAAGTGTTCATCGGATCCAGGTTGAAAGATGATCTTTACATTATTAAAGACGAAAAATAATGTGTAAATCAAAGTCTGCCCTACCGCCAGAAGCAAAAGGTGTCACTTTATGCAAGTGGGATTTTGTTCACACGGAAGCATTATTGAGGCTGAGAGGAAGTGAACTTTGATTCAAAAAGCAACAAAACTGTCCACAAAACTTCAAATTTAAAAGAGTATTTCCAGAACAAATAATAGGAGGTATCAAACGCTGCTTTTAATTATAGCTTGTTTTGTTATACTCTAATATATGTGCTTGTTTAGATCACTCATAGATTTTTAAAAGTGTTTATTTACGTAAATTGAGATAAAATTTATTTTACATATTCATTTTGTATACCATAAATTACAATTAAAAAACTACTTTTGAAAGCTTCAATCGCTACCTTGTAATTAAATTGAAATAAAGTGAAGTCAAATACCCAGTTCTAAATATAAGATTTGATTAATATTTTTAGAGAGATCAAGAAATTTAATTAAATTATTTATATTTATACTTTTTTTCTCAAAACTAAGTTGCTTGACATATAAATAGATATATAATCTAATGATATATAACATTGGATATCATTAAGTAACTTATTTAGCTTCCTTGATATTTTCAAAGAAAAAAGTTAATTGGATCTTATATTTAAGATGCCAACAAAGCTATATCTATTTTCATCAACATTATTAAACTTGGACTGGATACTGAACCGATCGGAGTACTGGTTCAAAGATTAGTGGATTAAATTGAAGTTAAACTATAACTAATCCAAGGCCAAACTGATAAAAAAATTAAGATTCCAATAATATGAAATTCTGAAGGAGAAAAAAATCCAGTTAAATTATTTATTTTAAATAAAAAATATTGTATCAGTTAAATCAGCTATCTAGTCGGACCGGACAGGTTATGTCATCGGTTCAAGCCGGGAATATAGCAGTTGTGTAGCTAAATTCTGTTGCTTGTTTTTAATGAGGGCCCGTGTAAAGCGACGCCTCCGGAGTCCGGACACACATGTTTTCGCCTATTAATTTGGTGATAAATAATATATTTGTGATTTTCTTACATAAACGATCCGACATGTGTAGATAACTGCAAGAACGTTTCGCACCTTTGTTTTTGTTTTTCCCTCTGTAAGAAATCATAATAGTATGTAGTATAAAGTTGGTGGGGAAAAAAAAGTATAAAGTGGAATTGATTGGGTAATGTTTATATCATCTAGAAGGGACTTGGATTAACTACTTCATGCCGCCAGTTTAGTTAAGCGGTGGAAACTAAACGACACTATAAAAAAAAAACATATATTTTAGGACTGCTCTGGCAACAAAATTTTCAGAAGTTTTTTCGTTATATTTACAATAAAAAATTTTGTCATTATATTATAGTTACTAATTCAGATTTTTTTTCCGTAGTCTCGTATATTTTTCTTCCTTTAGTTTGGATGAATAGCTCTGCGTGAGTGAAGCTGATACATGTTATGTTTTATAAGAAGGAAATTGTTATTTTAGGAGACATGCTTAGAAAAATCTGTTGCAGCGCCTGATTGAATGGGACCCCCGATAAATTAGACAAGGCTTCTGGGGAATATATAGCAGTTTTTTTGGTAACCGCCCTTTTTCCCCTTATTTTTTTGGCTGGATCTCTCATATAAATAAATATATATACCCATATACCCTTACACATGTTACCTATTTGATATCCAGTCATTTAAAAAAAATTTCGTTCTTATGCCCTTTTTTTACTAGTTGTTAATATGCCTGTAAACATGCTTACATGCTTTAGTTCAAGCTTAGGCTTTTACAAGTTTAAATAGATATGTCATCGTGTGATATCTAAATATGATGCTTTAGTTCAAGCTTAGGCTTTTACAAGTTTAAATAGATATATCATCGTGTGATGTCTAAATATGAATCTGACAAATATATATATATAAACTAGTTATACATATTGAATAAAAGATATACAAAACTAATGAAAGTCCCCCATTTTTATTACATACTGGATACAAAATAAAATATAAATTAGTAAGCAATTTCATAGAATATGCATAAAGATAAGTTAATGCATAAACAATTATAAATTATATATAAAAAAGTTATGCATTGATCCGATTTTCGTTCAAGGTATCTTATTGGGTATCTTATTTTGGACAGAAAAAGATATGGTAAGATTTTATGATATCTGATTATCATCAATCAGACAGACTTTCCTTTTCTTATTTTTCCTAAATTGGAAAACACAAACAATATTGAGGTAGATTTTAATTTTTACGGGAGGATTCTATTGGATACATTATATAGTCAAAGATAGAGGTGTTCAAAATCTAGGATGGGATCGGGATACAACCAATCCCAATTCCTAGTTTTGGTTTTTGAACATAATGCAATTTGCATTATAGTCACGATCTCAATAATACCAGTATGAGATCGAAAATTCTTATTTTTTTTAGAATATCATTATATTATTTAAATTTTTTATATTCTATTGTTTAAAGTGATCATTTATCAACTAATGAGGTCAAAACAATTACATAAATTGATATATAATTGAAGAATAACATTTTATTATTTATTATTATCTTTATATAGCTTAGGATTAATATCATAATATAAGCGGTTTAATTTCAACTAAAGATGCGATACACATCTTATCAAATAATAATTTATAGGGTAAAAACACAAAAATAAAATGATAACTTCATTTATAAAATTTAAAAATAAAAAAATAGGACCAGGATTTTAAATATGACCCTGATTTTTATCCTATCCATTTAGGATCAAAATGTTTGAAAGCGGGTCAAAACCACTAAAACCGAAAAACTTTGATAACCCTAATACCACGTTTTGTAGCAAGGAAGTGGAAGGAGCGGAGTTGAATTAGAAGTGGAATCCAGCTCTATAACCATTTAGTGAGCTAGAAGTTGATTCTTCATGGAACCTACTTCCAGTGGAAGGAGGGGAGTTGAATTATAAGTATAATCTAGCTCTATAACCATTTAGTGAGCTAGAAGTTGATTCTTCATGGAACCTACTTCCATAAAAAACGATGGAAGTGAGTTCTATCACTCACCTTGTGGAATTGGTTATGGTTCCACTTCAATGGCATTATATCCTTTTTACCCTCATGCTGTTTCTTCTTCCCTCCACCAGCAACCATGCTCTTTCACTAGTAGCAACGATGGTTCACCAATAGCGACGACAGCGGTCCTCCATTGGCAATGATGAAGACCATCCTCCACCAATGACGGTCATCCGTCTTCTTCTTCAACCCCTATCACCCGCTCCCTCTCCAACCTATTATCACTATCTTCTTGACGACTTCTTCTTCAGTGATTATCCAAGCACAACCTTTTTCTTGCTCCAAATCGAAAGCTTTTATAGTGCAATCTTTGTTGTCCTTGTCACTTATTCTCCCTCTGCAATAAAAAGCTCTTATACTCACAAAATCAAAAGAGTACGATGGTTGCCATTTCGAAAAGCAGCACAAACGGAGTGCTCGATTTTGATGGGCTTTCCTGGTCATTCATTGGTTTTCTTCCATGGCCGTTCTCCTATTGCCAAATCAAAAAGGTACGACGGTCGATTCATTAGTTTCTCTTGTGACCTTCTCTGGTGGCAAGTTTATGGTGAGATTTTTTTTGGAGCAAACATGGTGAGATTTTCTTTAAATGGGGAGAAATGAAGACGGATTTTCAATACTTGTTTTTAAGTTAGATGTTACTGGTATATTTCTAGTTCGAATGTTTATGCATGGTGGATGTTGAATTTCTGGAAGTGACACAACAAAGAAGATGACATATCGATAAATTTGTTCTTATTGGTTTGAGTTAATGGCTAAATGGCTAATAGATTTATACTTTAGATTGATATATATTGAGTTTGGATTTTGTTTCTCCGGCAACAATGGTAAGGATTTCCAACAGGGCATAATAGTTATCGGAAGTGTTTCACAAGACAGTTTGTTCAAACCAAATTTTTCTTTTCCAAATTTAAGGATATTTTAGCCTTTTCACAAAAAAAAAATTACACATATTAATTAAAAATAATATCTCACTTTCATTAATATACCAAACATACTTTAAAAACACATCCACCTGCATAAAAAAAAAACTCTTTCGAGCTATAAGTGAAAGAAACAGTGACTATGGGTGTGTTTGAATGAGCGGTGAGAAAAATGACTTATTTAAAAAGTGACTTATGGATAAGTTAGATTGGATAAAAGTTAAATTGTGTAAGTTATTTTATGTTTGGATTAACGATTGGATAATGACTTTTATAAAAGTGAAATGTGTTTGGTTTGACTTTTGTATAAGTGACTTTTGAGATATTTAAAAATTAAAAATTGTAAAATATATGTTGAAATATGAAAAAATTGTTTTTAATCACATTTGACAATGGTGAAATAAATAATTAAATTGCAATGAAAATACAAATAAATTAGAAATGATACAAAATTAAATTTTTTCAAATAGTCAAATATAACAAAACATCATCCAAACAAGCTACCTTGACTTGTTTGGTAAAATATTGCTATCATTTAATTTTGCATCATTTTTTGATCGAGTTGTTAGTCCGGGTATAGGTAAAATAATTAATTACCTGATAATTCAAAAATTACAAACTATATGTTGCCTGCTATGGAGCAGTAATTTTTGGAATGAAACAAAGACTATCCCTATAAGCACTAAAGCAGAATATGCGTTCATTCACATGCTATCAGGATTTAAATATACTGCTAGTAGCAGATGGGAGATTCGTTTCACTATGAGAGTTTTTTTTTAATTAGAAAAAAAGATTGAATTTATATATAGTTGTCTTATTAAAAATTCATGGATATAATTACTCTTTTTTCCTATAAGCTAAAATACGCTACCTTAAAGAGCTTTTAGAATAAATAGCTTTTACTTATATAAACTCTTAAATCTATAAACCCATCCAAACACTAAATTCTTTAAAACACCAATTCAATTGGACTT
The DNA here is from genome assembly GCA_037074505.1 of Albizia julibrissin. Classification (NCBI taxonomy): domain Eukaryota; kingdom Viridiplantae; phylum Streptophyta; class Magnoliopsida; order Fabales; family Fabaceae; genus Albizia; species Albizia julibrissin. Next base: position 48,024,615 of record CM073479.1, on the reverse strand, counting down.
ATAGGAGTCCAATTAGACTTAAGTCCCTCAAAAAACTCTACCAATCACACCCTATAACTAGGCAAGAGGCCTCGGTGAATAAAATATTGACAAGACCTCAAGGCATATGTATGGCACTGGTCCTTTTTTATCTTTATAAAGTAAAAAAAGAAGCGGTAAAAGAAAAAGGATCTGCCCGCCATTTAAAATCCTGCGGAAAAAACTAACCCTCCCGAGTCTTCCCTCCTCAATTCGGATTCGGAGGCTTCCAATTCCAAACGCTGCAAGCGGCAAAACGAAGCCCTAACTCTTATCCATGGCCGCCGATCCCACTCAGCAACAACTCGCCCTCGTCCTTGGCGCCGATTCGTCTCACTTCGAATCCCTAATTTCCAATCTTCTCTCCTCCACCAATGATCAACGTTCTCATGCCGAGTCCCTCTTCAACCTCTGCCTTCAGACTCATCCCGATGCCCTCTTCCTTAAGCTTGCCCATCTCCTCCAATCTTCTCCTCGCCCCGAGGCTCGGACTATGTCCACAATTTTGCTTCGCAGACAACTTACCCGCCAGGACGCCAACCTCTGGCCCCAACTCGCCCCTTCAACTCAGTCCTCACTCAAGTTGGTCCTTTTGAATTCCCTTCAGACCGAGGATGTTAAATCTATTACTAAGAAGCTTTGCGACACCATATCAGAGCTTGCCTCCGTTATTTTGCCTGATGGCGGATGGCCAGAGCTCTTACCCTTCATGTTTCAGTGTGTCACGTCGGATAATATCAAACTGCAAGAAGCAGCTTTGTTGATTTTCGCTCAATTGGCTCATTATATTGGTGAAACCCTAGTTCCCCAATTGAGCACGCTGCACACGGTGTTCTTGCAGTGTTTGACGTCATCCAAGAGTTCCGATGTGAGAATTGCTGCTTTGGGTGCCAGCATTAACTTTATTCAGTGTCTGTCGAACCCTTCTGATAGGGAAAGGTTCCAGGATTTATTGCCACTCATGATGCAAACATTGACAGAAGCCTTGAATTGTGGCCAAGAAGCCACGGCTCAAGAAGCCCTCGAGTTGTTAATTGAATTGGCGGGAACCGAGCCAAGGTTTTTGAGAAGGCAATTAGTGGATGTGGTTAGTTCAATGTTACAGATTGCAGAGGCAGAATCCTTGGAGGAAGGGACAAGGCACTTGGCCATTGAGTTTGTGATCACCCTAGCCGAAGCCAGAGAGCGTGCCCCTGGGATGATGAGAAAGTTTCCACAGTTCATACAAAGATTGTTTGCCATATTAATGAATATGTTGTTGGATATCGAGGATGATCCTGCATGGCATAGTGCAGAGACAGAGGATGAGGATGCAGGCGAGACTAGTAATTATGGTTTTGGACAGGAGTGTTTGGATAGACTTTCAATTTCTTTAGGTGGGAATACAATAGTACCAGTTGCTTCCGAGTTGTTGCCTACTTTCTTGGCTGCTTCTGACTGGAAAAAGCATCACGCTGCCCTCATCGCATTTGCACAAATTGCGGAGGGTTGTTCAAAGGTAAACTTGTTTAGAACTGATTTGTCTTTAGTATTAAGATGCTTGCTGTATCTGCTTGTAAACTTGTTTAGAACTGATTTGTCTTTAGTATTAAGATGCTTGCTGTATCTGCTTGTGTTTACTGTAATTTTTGCAGATGTTTCATGTAAGGCATATGCTGTTTCTCATTGCTTTTGCCCCCTTAATGTTTTCAACTTTCATTTTTTGCCTTGGCTTGTGAATGTATAAACTGACAAGTTGACAGGGAGAATCCCTTATCTTTCGTTCTTACATTTGACATGTCATATCTTGTGATGCAGGTGATGACAAAGAATCTGGAGCAAGTAGTGTCAATGGTTTTAAATTCATTTAAAGATACCCATCCTCGTGTACGATGGGCAGCAATAAATGCAATTGGGCAATTGTCCACAGACTTGGGGCCAGACTTGCAGGTTCAGTATCACCACGTTGTGCTGCCAGCATTAGTTGGAGCCATGGATGATTTTCAAAATCCCAGAGTACAGGTTTGAAATTTTACCTACTAATGCAAAATACATGGTCTCATAATAAGAAATTTAGTCTGGCTGCCTCCTTTATTTTTCCGGAAATCGTATGGTTCATATTATGAGCCCTTGCATGGTCTGATCTGAACAACAGCGGATCAGGTTAAGATAAACTCTATGAAACCTTATTATACTTCTTCCCTGATTAACAATCCAACTTGGGGCAAGCCATTTTGTTTGCGTGGGTTGATATTGATCAAAGTAATCTCTAGCTGTTCTCTTTTTTATTGTTTAATCTCAAATTAATGAAAAATTTGTTGGTCCTCATCTCTAAAGCTCTATTCATTAGTTTGTCAAACCTATTAGACATCTTGTTTGAGATCTCCGGGTTCTCAAACTGTGAACTGTATTTTTTATGGTGCTATTTATGCTTTAATCTGTTGAATATTGCTACTAAAGCTAGGTACCTTTTTATTGTCTGAAAAAATCTAGCTTAAGTTTGACTTTACCCGGATCCCATTATACTATTGTAAGCCCTTGTCCTAACCTATAAGCTTGTCTTTACAAATTATTAATACTAGGTCAGGGCTTAAGTATGGCAATCAATTGTCTCCTATTTAAATGGAAGTGTCAAGTGTCATAGTATTGTAATAATTTGTATTGCTAAGTTGTTAATATGTTAATCTTTTTCCTCATTTTCTACTTTTATATTGCAGGCTCATGCTGCTTCTGCAGTGCTAAATTTCACCGAGAATTGTACCCCAGAAATCCTGACACCTTATTTGGATGGAATAGTGAGCAAACTATTAGTAATCCTACAGGTATCTGACTGATGTCCACACCTTTCTTGTATTATCATTGTAGACTGTAGTTGACTTTATCACCTGTAGCAAACTCTTGTTATTAATAATGCTAATGCTTTTTAATTCACTTGTTCTGATTTGTAGTGTGTTTGGAAAATTCTCAAAACCATGGTTTGTCACCAAAACCATGGTTTTGAGAAAAATTAGCCAAACACTCTCTTTTTTTAGAAATCATGGTTTTATCCCAAAACCATGGTTTTGGGAAAAGCTTTTTTTTTTTTGCTTTTTGTCAAAAACCATGCTTTTTTTGTTTTAAAAAATGTCCAAAAATATTTTTTAAGTAGCATGTATTATTCTAAAATAATTTTTAGTTCTTTTAATCCTTTAAAATATTTTTTCAGTTGTACCCAGTGTGTTTGCAGACTGATTGCAATTTTACCCTTAATTTATTTTTTCAGCTCTAAAAATTACTTTAAAGTATTTTTTTCAGTTGTACCCAGTGTCATCCACTCTAAAATATTTTTCCAGGAGCACCTAATATTTTAAAGTAATTTTTGAAGCTAAAAAAATAAATTAAGGATAAAATTGCAATCAGTCTGCAAACATATTGGGTACAACTGAAAAAATATTTTAAAGAGTTAAAAGCACTAATTATTTTAGAATACTACATGTTACTTAAAAAATATTTTTTGATACTACATACGTCCAAGAAAATATTTCAAAATATTATATATCATTTTTTTTAGACGAAAAAAAAGTTCAACTCCTTAAAACTACACCAAAACGGTATAGTTTTAAGAAAATGACTGGCAGCTTTTTTTGTTTGTCCAAAATATAATCTTATCATTTATATCTAATTATTATAAACTTTCAATGTACAATTTATTAATATATATATTTCTATATATGTATGTACAATTCATTTTTTTTTTGTTGCAATTTATAATTTTTTCGAACAAATTTAGAGAGTTTTTGGTATTTATTATTCAATTTTATGTTAAATAATGCCTAAAATATAATCTAATATTTTATATCTAATTATTATAAATTAAATTTTACAATTTATTATTATATATATATATATATATATTATATACATTTTTCAGATAAATTTATGCCATTTTTTGTATTTATTATGAAACTTACTACTATATAATACATAAAATATAATCTTATCATTTCTATGTAATTATCACAAAAGATAATGTCCTTTCCAGTAATTTGACCATGAAAAAAAGCTATTCTGATCATAATATCCAAACACTCTCATTTTATCAAAATCACTTTTTTCTCATAATCTATTCTGCTAGAATCTATTATCAAAAATCACCTTTTTCACATTTTTTCCATAAGCTATTTTCAAAAGCTAATTCCAAACACACCCTTGATTGGACAAAAGTAAACTCTCTACATAATGCTAAGCACCCAAGTCTTCTCCTTTCTTATTATCCAATTGAATCCACAGTTTTATTTCATCTTGGCTTGTTATTTATTAGTGCAAGCCTAAGTTTGTTTTTTGTTGCTTTCGTTTCATTATGCATGTTTATAATGACTAGACATATTTGTTGATCCATTTTTCCCAACGTGCTCAATAAGCAAGATTTTATTTTATTTTATTTTTAATGCATGCGCCACACTTTGTGCAAATTTATGATCTGGTATTTGGTTTTTGCGTTTTTCCTCTATCTTCCTTGCAACCTAGAATGGGAAGCAAATGGTACAAGAAGGAGCCCTAACAGCTTTGGCATCAGTTGCTGATTCATCACAGGTTCTTTATGTAGCCAATCTTCTCATTTATTATGACAATGTTGTTCACTATACATAAGTAATCAAACTTGTGTTAGCAGGAGCAGTTTCAGAAATATTATGATGCTGTGATGCCTTACTTGAAAGCTATTTTGATGAATGCAAATGATAAATCCAATCGCATGCTTCGTGCCAAAGCGATGGAGTGCATTAGTTTGGTAGGAATGGCTGTTGGTAAGGACAAGTTCAGAGAAGATGCCAAGCAGGTGATACTAATTGTTTAGTTTTGCTTTTTAGTTCTAATGTCCAACTTTATAATTTTCTATGATTCCTGTTTCAATTTTTTCAAGTATTAAAATTTTCATTTGCTAAACTGTGATATATGACTTTCTTTGTCAGTTAATGCTCTCCTATTCCATCTTTGTTTTAATTCTTACATATGCGAACGATTGTTTGTTGATGCGGTGATTTAGTAGTTCGCTTGATGATGTGTAGATTGTCATATTGTGCTTCATTTTCTTATGGGAGTTCTTGAAGCTATGCATGATTTGCTTCTTTTTTTTTAAAAAATTTTTCTTACTAGGTCATGGACATCTTAATGAAGCTGCAACAAGCTCAACTGGAAGCTGATGACCCAACTGCAAGTTACATGCTACAAGTATGTTGTCACCTATTTCTTAACATCAATTTTAGAATACAAGTCTTTTTTCTCCCCCTATGAAAAATGTAAAATTCACAATTCTTTACAAGTATGTTGTCACCTATTTCTTAACATCAATTTTAGAATACAAGTCTTTTTTCTGCCCTTGTGAAAAATGTAAAATTCACAATTCTTTTTCTTATAAAGTGTAAGATTATGTGCTTAAATATCTTTGCAGGCATGGGCACGGCTTTGCAAGTGCTTGGGGCAGGATTTTCTCCCGTATATGGGCTTTGTAATGCCTCCTTTACTTCAGTCGGCGCAGCTTAAGCCTGATGTCACCATTACATCTGCAGATTCTGATGCTGAAATTGATGAAGATGATGACAGGTTTCTTTTCCTTCTTGTGTTAGGATTAAGGGTCATAACTATTGACATGCATGTTTTCCCATATTATGATTTTTTGACGTTTCCAATTTTTTATTATTTGTCTCCCTTTTGTGTGGATTTTACTCCCTTGTTTGAGATTTTCTTTTGCCTGCCCTTTGAAAAGATAAGACCTATCTATTTCTTCTTATTGCAATTTTCATTTGCATGATAATATCATTGTGGGGGCTCAGATATCCTAGATCTCATATTTTCTTCCACATTCATGCGTTTTTTGTGAGAAAGAACCTATAGGGGCCTGGGCAATTCGTAAGCCTTAGTTTGCAGAACCATGTAGATGGTCTTAGGAAAGCTAAAGCTTAGATCTCATTGAAAGGAAAAGGGGAGAAAAAAGGGAAAACGGAAATAATGATAATGATAATGATATTGGCATAATGTTGTGCCTTTTGAAATAGAAAGAGTAATGATTTTTAGTTCTGAAAAGTGAAAGAGATGTGGATTAGATGGATGCTATCATATGTTGAAGTATATTGATTTCTTTTGGATACTTAGTCACTGTAATTGCAGCATCGAAACAATTACTCTTGGAGATAAAAGGATAGGCATTAAGACCAGTGTTCTGGAGGAGAAAGCCACAGCTTGTAACATGCTGTGTTGCTATGCTGATGAATTGAAGGAAGGATTTTTTCCTTGGATTGACCAGGTTTACATGAAGTTATATTTGATGGAATTTTCTAAACCAAGCTTTAGTTAAGTTTGATGTTAACTTTGCCAAATCTTCTAGGTTGCTTTCACATTAGTCCCTCTTCTTAAATTTTATTTCCATGAAGAAGTTAGAAAGGCAGCTGTTTCAGGTATTTTCTTAATTTCATAACATTCACATCTTGCTTTCCTTGGAGAGGTATTTGTTATTTAGCTAATCTCACCTTCTACTTTGCCCATAGCTATGCCTGAACTGTTGCGTTCAGCTAAATTAGCTGTAGAGAAGGGACAATCACAAGGCCGTGATGATACTTACATAAAACAATTGTCTGATTACATAATACCACATTTGTTGGAGGCCTTGCACAAGGTTACTGTCCTGCTTGTTTTTATTGTCTTTGATTTCCAATTCCTAATTTGGTGTGTCTGAGTGTTTTAGCTGTGTCTTTCAGGAGCCTGAGATAGAAATTTCTGCCAGCATGTTGGACGCATTGAATGAATGCATACAGGTCTGTAGTAGCATCCATATACCAGGATGGTTTGTTTGTATTGTTCTCTTTTTAATAAAAAATAATATAATTACACTTAATCTCTTGTACCTGCTGTTGATTAATAATGTGAATGCTGGATGAATATATTTAAATTATGGGAGGTAGTGCTGTCCTCATGTTTGGAAGAATGTAGGTCTTGTAGTAGCATTTATTTCTAGTCCTGGGATGTTAAAATTATGTGGATCGAAGGTTACCTTATCCTTGGGGGCTTCATCATCAACCCCCTGCTCATTTTGCCATTCAAACTCAAACTTATCGCAGCCGGGATTTCCTTCTCTTAGGTCTCTGCTGCACTTTTAGAGGAAAGGCATGTGCGGAGCATTGTCGACGAGATTAAACAGGTTATTACTGCCAGTTCATCCAGAAAACATGAAAGGGCAGGGAGGGCCAAAGAAGAGGACTTTGACGCAGAAGAAAGAGAATTCCTCAAGGAAGAAAACGAGCAAGAAGAGGAACTTTTTGATCAAGTATGTTTGAACATATATATGTTTGTTCTCCAGGTCATTTCGATTGTATAAGTTTTTTTTATGAGGAATGATGACTTAATTCATTTGTTGAATGTATGCTTGAAATAGGTTGGTGATTGCTTGGGAACATTGATAAAGACATTCAGGGCATCTTTCTTGCCTTTCTTTGATGAGCTATCCTCATATATAACACCTATGTTGGTTAGTTTATCCCATCTCTCTCTCATTGTATCTTTCTTTCTCTTGGAAACTTAAAATGATATAAAAAGTTTCAGTCATCTTATTTATCATTGTTGCTGGGATTTAGTGATCAGTTAATCCAGTTTTCAAATGTTATGCATGGTTCACAACAATTATTTTCTTTTCCCAAGGTTACATAGCTGTCATCCAGACAGCGTGTTAAGCAAAAACCTGATGTATCTATTTGAATGCCCAAAAGGGATAATAGGAAACTTTTTTCATATGCTACTATGCAATTTCCCATGATTTTTGGCAATAATTATCCTACGTGGATCTGATTGATAGCAATTACTACAAATCTCCAATGGAATTGTCATTAGATGTGATGGGTGATTAATCTATCTAACTGATTGAAAGTGGACATAAATATTACTTTTAGGGTTTAACATCTGTCGATCACCTGCTAAGAGTACTAATGTGTTGTTAATGTCTGTGACAAATCACTTGGTCAAAAAACCTCAAGTTTTCCTTGAATGTTTTATTTTCTTGTTTCTAACTCAATGTTTTCACTGCTTATTACTAAACAGGGTAAAGATAAAACTTCAGAGGAAAGGAGAATTGCCATTTGTATATTTGATGATGTTGCTGAGCACTGTCGTGAAGCTGCTCTTAAGTACGACTTTCACCTTTCTTTTTGTTCAAATTTGAATTGTATCTGTTTTCATGTAAATAATTAATAATTACTTAATCTTCTTTTTTGAATTTAGAAGGGTTTTTTTCTGAATTATTCTAATTCCTTGTGATTCATGTAACAGATATTATGATTTTTACCTTCCATTCCTACTTGAAGCATGCAATGATGAGTATGCAGATGTTCGACAGGTTTTTGCTTTGACTTCTCTATTTATTTTTATTATGCACCAAGTTCCAGTATATATTTTTGGTTCTTATCCATCCAACTTTAAAGCCCTTTTCAGGCAGCTGTTTATGGGGTTGGTGTTTGTGCTGAATTTGGTGGATCTGTTTTCAAACCCTTTGTTGGAGGTTGATTGCTTAATATTAATTTAATTTTGCGTTGTGACTTGAAGTACTGCCTTGGTAAATTTCTCTTTTCTATTGCAGAGGCACTTTCAAGATTAGATGCTGTGATACGGCATCCAACTGCTCTTCATTCGGATAATGTTATGGCATATGACAATGCTGTCTCAGCTTTGGGAAAAATATGCCAGTTCCACCGAGATAGTGTAAATGCAACACAGGTACTTAGTATTTTGAGGCTGCATGTCTCCACTTTAGCATTTAGTGCTCTGGCTGTTGACAACAACAGCGCCCCCCCCCCACCCCAAACAAAAAAGGGGGAAAAAAAAACCAAGCCCGACTTGCATTGGTCATTGTCAAGATCGCAGTTTTCAAGTTGTCTTTTAGTTATACTGTTTGCACTGGCTAGAGTGCTGTTATGCTGCTGCACATATTGTATTGATTTCTAGATAGTAGCATAACAGAAGAGGCTCTACTACTAAAGATGTGCAGATACTTGATATATGCGAAAAGTGAAACATTTGTTATTGTCTACCCATATCAACCCCCCATCACCTTCAGGCTCTAGTAAATAGCTATCTGAGCTAGCCAGATATGGGCAGTTAGTTCTAGGCAAGCAGGATTTGTTGAAAATCATATTTGTAGACATTTATACATATATGATTTTCAACAAGTGTTTTGGCCATTGGAAGTCTCATTTTTTACAAAGTGACGATTAGAATATTATCTGTGCTATTGTGAAACTGGTTCGAGGATAGGGGTTATGATATATTGCTTTCTTGCTAGAAATGAAGTTACTCTAAATATACTATGCTTCCATGTTTGATTTCTAGATGTGATGTTATTGGATGCTTATCTGCAGAGACCTCAATTATTTATTAGTTGTTTTAACTCATTGTTGATTACAAGTGTACCACTTTATTTGCCCGTTATATTGGTTTTATCATTGTGCCGTTCATGGGTGGCAGCTTGTTCCGGTCTGGCTAAATTGTTTGCCCATAAAGGGTGATTTGATTGAGGCTAAGGTTGTACATGACCAGCTCTGTTCCATGGTTGAAAGGTAAAAAAATGATTTAAATCTGGAGCATTTTTTGACTTTAATCTGAATGCTATCTGATTTATATGCTGCCCCTTTTGAAATTAATCCTGATCATGTTATATGCGTTTCACAGGTCAGATAGAGAACTTTTAGGTCCCAACCATCAATATCTTCCCAAAATAGTTGCTGTTTTTGCTGAGGTATATCCATTATGATTTTTTTATGTGCTTAGTTATTTCTGTGGGATATCGGTGCTGCTTCCTTTACTGTTTTAAAACTCATCTCCATCAATGGTTGGGAAGGTTTTATGTGCGGGCAATGATCTGGCAACTGAACAAACTGCGAGTCGGATGATTAATCTATTGAGGCAGCTTCGGCAGACTTTGCCACCGTCTACCCTTGCTTCTACTTGGTCATCCTTGCAGCCTCAGCAACAACTTGCACTGCAGTCCATCCTATCATCCTAGTTATCTTCTATGGTATGTTTGCGGTGGTCCCTCCTCAAAAGACATATTTAAGGAAAGCTGCTGCGTCAAGTCAAAGTTGTTCTTTTGGCGTTGGAGTGTCCTTTTGAGAATCAGCTATGTCTGGTACTCTGGTTCGTGTTTGTTGATTGCTGAATCCAGCTTTGGTAATGCTACCCAGAAATTCTGAGGCATGGTTTGTCGCTCAGAGCGGTTTTGATTGGTAGGATTGGAAGAATAGAAATTCTCGGTGTAGAATGTTTGCATCAAAGCGTTGTTCAGAAGGAATCCTTTGTCTGGAAGGAATCACAACTCAACAAGGTTGTAACTTGATCCTGTCTCTGGATGATGGGACAAGGTGTGATCCAAGCCACTCATGTACCATTGTGTCTTTTTGTGAGTTATAACAGTTTTGGTAATTTATTTGTCCTTTGATGTCAGAAACTGTTGATTTGATTATTCTGTATTTATAAGCTTGTTTATAATGGTTTCTGATTTTTCTTTCCGCCCGTTCGCATTCAACTATTGCGACTACAGCCTTTTAATGTTCTAAAAATAATATTTTAAAAATATAGTTTCAGATTAATTTTATTGCATCTACTTTCTCTATCCGTTAATAGGATTTCTGATGTTTCTTTGCCAAATGAATATATAAATGAACAGATTATCATATTTAAGGTGTGAAGTAATCCATGACTTTTTGCTTTGTTTCGCCGTTTTTGACTGAGCTCACACATGTATTGTACCTTGCAAGCCCAGAATCCTATTTCAGTCCAGAAGAATATCAATGGGTAAAGTTGCCATTTTTGTCTTTCTTTTAATACCCTTTCACACTCAAAGTAGTGAGAGTGTAGTTTCACGAGTTGCAAAGGGCGAGTTTACAATTTTATAAGGGAACACTTGAATGTTGACACCTAACTTTTAAGCCCCATCTAATTCAAACTCAAAATATATTTATAATGTGAAATATGACTCCCATGATGGGGAAAGGGTTGGATTAGACCGACGTTTTGCCCCCTCAATTTCGGCATCTAAATCCACGTAATATATCCGTGGACAACTTTGTAGGAAGGAGGTAGGTAGTTCAATGATTCGATTTCAGTTCATCATTAATGTATCAAGTGACGCATGCAGGATCATTAGGATCAAAATTTATTTCAAGAAATAACTTGAAGGCCATGAAGGCTCTTTGTGTTCATTCGAAGTTGAAGCATCAAGCATTACTCATCTTACCTCTTATTTTATTGAGTACTAACAAACAAAAAGGTGTACAAAAAAGGAAAAAACAAAATACTCATCATGTTATACAAGCCTACTAACCAAACGTCAAATCTTTTTTAAAACTTAGGTTCGGACAAATTTAGATGTGTCTACATATTGCATAAATTTGAATTTTGAAAAGATTTGGAAAGATAACAACGCCCAGTTAGATAGCCAACTTAAAGAATGACATAACACTAATGTCTCTTTCCCCATATCTCCATCCATGTCTAACGTAAGATCCATTGTGAACTTAGAGTCATCCAATAATTAATTATTCAATTGTTACTATAAAAAAACTTAGAGAAAAGGAACTCTGCATGATTCGCTCAAATTGAAATATCTTAAACGTCTTTCTCAGCCGATCAGAAAATCAGACAGACAAACTTATGGGTTAGGAAGAATCTATGAACAGAACATAAGAAATGAATTGGTCAAGTGATCATTTGCTTGGTCCAGCTCTGTTTCAAGCATGGTTTAGTGTCTTGGTTTAAGGGTACACAAGAGGGGATGGTTTTGGAGACTCCATGTGGCTTTCATACATGCCTTAACTTCTTTCCTTTCAACTGTTTGACCTTTGACTCAACAAAAATTAGAGGAAGATAAGACAAAGACAGGATTTTTATCAATCCCCTCGAATCCTCGCCTCTTATTCTCTTCTGCTGGGGATTTCTAGGTGGTTTGGCGATTCCATGTTCTTTAGTGTGGCCTAAGGATCATTTTTCATATTGGACACTGACTATTAAGTTATATTTTAATGGTGGTTCAAGATATAGGATCACTGGTTAGGTAACAGTACTTTTATTTTTATAAGGACTTCAATTTCTGTTTCAAAATGTCCAGACTTGAGTGGAAATTAACTAACACGCATGTTTATAATTAACTACTTGACACTAAAATATGATGGTATCGAAGTAGTTTTCCCAAAATGAATTATCAAAGCTAAGCTGTTGAGAGAAGAAAACCAATGCAATTGGATTTTATGTTTGGTGCACATATTAAACTAAATCCTGACTGATTCAGACAGCAAAAACTAAAGGAGACAGTAAATAGCTTCTAGTCTGATCTGTTTAAAAGTAAAGGAGGCAAGTAAATTTGAAGGCTAATGTGTCTATATTATGCAAAATACTACCTCCGGTCTTTAATATAAAAGCTATTTAACTTGGGTAGATAAAGAAAATTAGTTAAGTGCTTATAACAAATATGAGTTGATTTCCCTTAAGTACCTCTTTTCAATCATGACTACACTTAGATAGAAATCCCTTTAATATGTGTAATCCATGGGGATACTTTAGGAAGAGAATTATAAATTTAAAAGACAATAGATTGAGGTCTTATATTTAAGATTAAATTCAACCTTCAATTAGCTTTTACATTAAAGACCATAGTATAAATAAAAAAAACTGTAAGAATCTCACGATGATGTGCTTCTATTATATTAATACCACTTGCAAACTTGAAAGATGGGCAACTTTTCATCCATATATAATATAATCCCACAACTTGCAACTACCAGCATGAAGACTAGCCTTTCACTACTACTTTAAAAGTTGAACTAGTTTCTGCTTATATCCCTCAAACACCATCTCTTGAGCACCTTGTCATGGAAATTCACTTTCAGCAACCAAAGCAGTTTCAGAAAGCATCAGCTGTTCCAAACAGAAGAGGAGGCAAGTTCAAAGGAAGGAACAAGAACAATGGCACAAACAAATTTGTTGGGGTGAGACAAAGACCTTCTGGGAGATGGGTGGCTGAGATCAAAGACACAACCCAGAAGATAAGAATGTGGCTTGGAACATTTGAGACTGCAGAAGAAGCGGCCAGGGCTTATGATGAAGCCGCCTGCCTCCTTCGAGGATCCAACACTCGCACCAACTTCATCACTCGTGTCTCCATGGATTCTCCTCTTGCTTCTCGTATCCGAAATCTGCTTAACAACAGAAAAGGAACCAAAGAACAAGATGTTGATGCTTCTTCCTCAAGAGTCAACCCTACTAGCTCTACCAGTACTAGGAGCTCAGACTCAAGCAATGGTGAAAAAAATGATAGTGCTCTTTCTAGTGGGAAAATTCAGAACACAGAACTATTTGCTGATGGGTATAGACCAGATTTGAGCAGTTGCAGGGAGGGGTTTGATTTAGGTTCCCAGTCAAATCTTTCATGGGGTGTTGGACCTTTCATTGATCATTTTCCTTTTGCTCAAGTATTGGAATTGCCAAAGTCTGAAGCTGTTGCTGACACAGTTGAGTTAGAGATTTCAGAATTTGAGAGAATGAAAGTTGAAAGACAAATATCAGCTTCACTCTATGCAATTAATGGAGTGCATGAGTACATGGAAACAGTCCAGGACTCTAATGAAGAAGCTCTTTGGGATCTTCCACCCTTATGGTCAATGTTCTGCTAAATTCAAAAGTTCTAAATGACCTTTTAAATCTGTCTTTCTGATATATCTTGAATGCTTCTGATTAATACCATCTATCCACCATCTTTCATAAATAATCTCAGGAGTTAGGAAGAGTTTAGGATCTTGACTTGGGATAGAGTTTTGCTTGCCTCACTGCTTCATAAATATCAGCTAGAAAGGGAGTTGCATTAGCTATTTGTGATGTTAGTGCTTTGTTTTTCACCTGTATTATCTGTATCCAAGTATTCTCTAATGTAAATCTTGAAGCATCTTTTGTATCTATGAATCTTAAGTTACGTTTGGGTGAAAACTTAATATTTTGAGAGTTCTAGTTTCTTTACAGGGTACTATGTAATCTAAGTACAGATGTGTGGAGTTCCTTCAGAATATTTGTCTGTGAAAAAAGCCAAAAGAGTCATGATCCTTACTCAAAAGGAGTGCTTCCAGATCTTCTGGGATTTAGGTTTACTATATCTGCATAAATCATGCCTTTTGATGGTCTAGATAAGCTACAAAGTCACACATTTTTTAAATCTCTCATTAGGTAAATAGATTATGGCTGTGCGTAGTTATCCCATATCAACTCCTTATGAATTAAACATCATAAAAATGACTAACTATGATTTATTTGAAGTAAGAAGGAATGAAGATTATGTCACTTATGATGATATGTTTACTTGTTGCTCATATTTCAAAGATGTCATTTATATCTACTTTATGGTTCGAAGTGACAGAAGCTGCAATTGTAATGGCCTTACAATGAGGATGAGCATCCATAATAAGTTCTGACAAACTACCAAACCAATAAACTCTAAAAAAAAGGCAATACAAAAATAGATGTTCTAAATATTCATTTCATGGACATAACACAAGTTATACCTCCTCATTTGTTAGATAACGCTGTTTTAATAGAGAGGTGGTAGGTAGTTAACATTTTGAGATATCAGTCAATATATGTTTCCAAAAAAAAAAAAAAAAAAAAAAAAATCCTAATAGAAAATCTAAATTATTAAAGCTTGTCGGCAAATCATTGCCTTTTTTTTTTTAATAATTAGAACTATTGGCATATTCTTCCATTTAAAATTTAAAAATCAATAATATTTTATGTTAAAAGCAAAAGTCTTTATTTAATTTTAAAAAATAAATAGCTAAGTGTTCTAAGTTTCATATGTTTTATTTGTTTAAATTAATAAATTAAGGATTAATAAATTAATAAAATTAATTTAACAAATTTTATTATCAAATTGACGTATAATAATATTTAATAACTTAAAATTGATAAATTAAAAATTAATTAAAATAGATAAATAAATTAAACACTAACATAGTTTTGATTACAGTATTTTCTTTTCCACCATAAATCTTATGTTTAATTTTGTTGGCTAGTAATCTTATGTTTAAAGTAGTTCGTTGAAGACTTAGATGGAAGATTAAATATTTAATTGTTATCAGAATTTTAGCATTAAGCAAAGTCGTATATAATTTTAATGGAAAATGGCAGAAAAAAAATTTTAAAATTGTAAAATTCCAAATCAGATTTGTTATTATGAATTGATAAATAAATAACAAGAGTTGATAAATAATTCACAACTCATTTTTTGGTAAATGCCTAATTTAAAATTTTGCAATTTTAAAATTTTTTTTCTGTCATTTTCCCTAGTTTTAATGACAGCCCTATACTATAAAAAAAAAAAAAAGAAGAAGGGAATTTCACCGTTGAAGAGGCCAGTTTTGCCTTCATTATGTGTATTTTCGTTAAAAAAAATAAAGGGAAAATGATTCAAAAATAACTTACAATAAAATTATTTATTGATTGGTACCACGGGTGTAAACAAACACCCTTTATGTGCAAGCATCATCCATATGTGTAAAATTTATTATTGGAAATGTACAAACATCCTCCCTTATGTTCAAAATATCATTGACCCGTACGCAACATATCATCCATCATGTGCAACGGTAGTAATTAATAATTACTTTTCTTGTAAGTAGTTTTTAGCAATTCTAAAAAAAAATAAATAAAGGAATTTCACCGTTGAAGAAATAGCGCCGTTGTGGCGGGGGCGGGCATTTTAATTTTGTTTCCTAAATCAGAGAAGCAATGCGAAGAAATAGTTCCGTTGTAGGTGCTTTTTGTTTCCTAAATCAGAGAGAAACATTTGAAAGAAAAGTTCCGTTGGAGGGAGCGGGGCTTTTTACTTCCTTCCTAAATCGCGAAGAATTTCTTCAGTGTTTGCCCTTCGAGCTTGTAACTTACAGGTGAGAGCAACGTAAGCAATGAAGGTTATAGAGAAAATACAGGCGGCAGCGGCAGCTGAACCAGGTAGGGTGGTGTTCTCATTTGATTTTTTCCGCCTAAGACTTTTTGAGACGATGTACTGCATGGTGGTTCATAATCCTTCATTTTTTGATATCACTTGGGGTGCAGGTGGTTCAACAGCGAATCTAACACTGGAAATCGCCAACAAGATGCAGAACTTGATATGTGTGGAAACCATGATGCACCTTAACGTGCCCGTTGAAACAATTGACCATGCTCTTGAAACCATCAAGGCCAATGGCCAACAGAATGTGCTTGCTCTTCGTGGTGATCCCCACATTGTCAGGACAAGTTTGTTCAGGTTGAAGGTGGCTTTGCTTGTGCACGGGACCTGGTACACCATCATAACCTTTCTTTTCAATGGTCCTTTTCATTCTTATTTAGTTCATTAAAACAATAAGTCTAAGCTATCTGACAAAGCGTTTGATCCCAATATATTCACTGTTAACAGACTGGTCTTTTGATTTATTGTAGAAACAATTGGAATGAATGAAATCTCCACTCAAACTATTTACTTTCAGGAAATTGCATCAGCGTATAAATTAGTTCATTAAAAAAATCTAGCACATTGATGATCCTTGGTAGATTAGTTGCATCTATTTCTTCCTAATTATTATGGGATATCTAAATTAATCTGTGATTTTTGTGAGTGTCTTAGCGTGTTAATGTATTTCCTTGCCAGTTTCCTTTGTGGAAATATGTCTTAGCTATCTCTAACCTAAGGAATAGGATAACTCTTTGTCTGGAGCCTTGACTTTGAGGCTCTTGATTTTGTTATTGCGGTGCGGTATTTTTATGGCTCATTTGCTTGAATTGGATTGTCATAAAAGTCTTTTATTTATTTATTTTTTTGTAGCTATGAGTTTTACTATATGGTTTACTGTTAAGTAATTAGCAGAAGAATAGGTGAATCTAGGCCAGGTAATCAGCCAGTCTTCCATTGTTATCCCCGCCTATCTTCTCTGAATTTCAAAGTTTTTTCTTCGTGCCTTTGGAATTTTTTCTCCAATAATTATCAGTGAGGTAAGAAAGGATGAGAAGGTAGATATCTTATGCGTTTTGAAATTTGAAAGTGATGAAGGGGCGAATATGATCTATTAAACACTTGTTTAGTATATTTTCTGTTTGATCATTTCCAATTATTGATCATAGATCATATGATGGGTTAACTGTTATATTTTCAGAATTCTCCGGTTTTTGACGTAATTATTTCACATTCTTTTTTATTTTGACATTTTCCACCGGGATCTGCTTTGGCAAATCTGCATTTTCTCTGTTCGCTTACTTTCAAATTTACTAATCGTTAGTGATCTTTATGGTTGCATCTCTATCTGTGCGTGTCTGTGTTATCTACTGACTCTAATGTTAATAAATTGACAAGAAATTTATGTGAACAGAAACCTTCTACTTGATTCCAAGACTATTGGATTAATAATGTTTTGAAGGAGAACTTTCTTTCCAAAAAAAAAAAAAAAAAAAAATCAGAATCGTAATGCATTAGTAAACGTTGGCATAGTCATTTACCTAGAGTAAAGACTCATATCTTACCTTGGTTAGGATTCTCACCTTTATGAATATGGATATGTCAGTTTAGATTAATATCTTATTCTGTGTAGAAACAAAATTTAGCAAGTTTGTGTTGAGGTGCACCAAATGTGTCGTTTCTTTCTTACATGCTTCTGTCCACCATAGACATTCTCCTCATGATGTATCTTATAACCTCATTACTGAAAAATTCATAATGCTGATTAATATAAACTTGCATTAGTATTCTAAATACATCTTCCTTCGTTTAATGGGATTGATAGAAAGATTGACCATATATGTCCAATGTGCGGATTTATACTTGTATGGTCTATAAGCAATTTCTTTTCCATGTGTTTGGAAATGTATAGCTGCACCCAATGGATCTACTTCTTTGTTTGGTAGTCGTCCTTAGGATACAACTAAAACAATGAAGGTTATAGAGAAAATACAGGCAGCAGCGGCAGCTGAACCAGATAGGGTGGTGTTCTCATTTGAGTTTTTTTCCGCCTAAGACTGAAGATGGGGTGAACAACCCATTTGAGAGGATGGACCGCATGGTGGTTCATAATCCTTCATTTTGTGATGTGCAGGTGGTTCAACAGCGGATCTAACATTGGAAATCGCCAACAAGATGCAGAACGTGATATGTGTGGAAACCATGATGCACCTTAACATGCCTGTTGAAACAATTGACCATGCTCTTGAAACCATCAAGGCCAATGGCCTACAGAATGTGCTTGCTCTTCGTGGTGATCCCCTCACATGGTCAGGACAAGTTTGTTCAGGTTGAAGGTGGCTTTGCTTGTGCACAGGACCTGGTACTCCATCATAACCTTTCTTTTCAATGATCCTTTTCATTCTTATTTAGTTTATTAAAATAATAAGTCTAAGCTATCTGACAAAGCTTTTGATCCCAATATATTCACTGTTAACATGACTGGTCTTTTGATTTATTGTAGAAACAATCGGAATAAATGAAATCTCCACTCAAACTATTTACTTTCAGGAAATTGCGTGATTGCATAAATTATTTTCAGTGGATAATGTTTCTTTAGAAAATATTGATCATTGAAATCACTGGGTACTCTATTTTTTAACTGCACACACTTTGTCGGTACTAGTGTGGAAGATGGCTCATAAATTTGCAGCGTCTTGAATGGTCTGATACATATTTTGAGAAAAAGTTAGGGAGCATGAAAACTAAATGGATGCGAGACACAACTCTGACATGGACATGGGGTTGCATGAAATTCTGACGTGGCCACGTGTAATTTGATGTATTCTGTAACATATAATCCTGCTAATACGAGTGCCCAACACTCTGCTGATTTTGGACACTACTTTCTTTTTGAAGTGTCAGCACTTCATAGAGAAAAAAAGATGTATTTTTCCTTGCTAAAGTTTTTCTTTGTATCATGACAGATTTTTATCACTGCACTTAATAAAGAATTAACAAACACTACAGAATGGTGAGATATACGCTTTTTGCACTAGAAAATGGAAAAAACATCCCAATAAATGATGTAGCCATTTTTTAATTTCTCACCTGTGATCCATTTTAATTTTTAGATTCATAAAATGTTTTAACATTTTGTTCCACTAATATGTTTTAGTTCTTGATTATCCAATATGCTGTTAATCTTTATACGCTGCTTGACTGGTCCTGACTTTATAGAGATGGTCGCTTTTGCAGGTGAAACATATCAGAGCCAAATATGGTGACTATTTTGGCATCACAGTGGCCGGTTATCCAGGTTTCTTGCTTTTGTTATTGTTTTTTACTTCATTGTTGTTACTTTCTTCCATCTGTTTCTCAGTCTTTGCCACCATCATTTGCTCATTCAGTTTTTGTCTTTCTTCTCAGAGGCACATCCAGATATGATAGGAAACGATGGTGTGGCTACACCAGAAAGTTATCAAAATGATCTTGCTTACTTGAAGAGCAAGGTTATATCACTAATTCAGAATACTGTCTCTCCATCTGGTCCGTTTAAAATTTCATCCAGTACTAGATTAATGTGCAATTCTAGTGAGACCTCATTCAAAGTTGATTTGTCTGGTTGAGATGGTAAAAAAGGAATTGGTTGATGACAAATGTTGGGCTACTTGCAAAATTTAGGAATTCATTTTTTTTTTCATGAATGGAAAGAAAAGTGTGGGGCGAGGGAGGCCAACACTCAGATTAGCTGCCTTTCTTCATGGTATTTTTCATATCATCATGATCGTCGTTTTACAAGTTCATGTTCTGTTTGTAGGTTGATGCTGGAACATTGATAAAGACATTCAGGGCATCTTTCTTGCCTTTCTTTGATGAGCTATCCTCATATATAACACCTATGTTGGTTAGTTCATCCCCTCTCTGTCTGATTGTTTCCTTCGTTCTCTTGGAAACTTAAATGATATGAAAAGTTTCAGTCATATTATTTATGATTGTTGCTGGGATTTAGTGATCAGTTAATCCAGTTTTCAAATGTTATGCACGCTTCACAACAATTCTTTTCTTTTCGCAAGGTTATATAGCTGTCACCCAGAAAGTATGTTAAGCAAAAACCTGATGAATTGATTCCAGTGCCCAAAAGGGGGATGATATGAAACTTTTTTCATACGCTACTTTGCGATTTCCCATGATTTTTGACAATAATAATCCTAAGTGGGTGTGATTGATAGTAATTACTACAAAATCTTCAGTAGAATAGTTATTAGATGTGATGATTGATTAATCTATCTAACTAATTGAAAGTGGACATACATAATACATTTTGGTTTTAGCTTCTGTCTGTCACTTGCCAAGAGTGCGAATGTGTTGTTAGTGTCTGTGACGAATCACTTGGTCAAAAAACCTCAAGTTTTCTTTGAATGTATTTTTTTTTTTTTTTTGGTTTCTAACTCAATGTTGTCACTGCTTATTACTAAACAGGGTAAAGATAAAACCTCAGAGGAATGGAGAATTGTCATTTCCATATTTCCATATTTGACGATGTTATTGAGCACAATCATGAAGCTGCTCTTAAGTAAGACTTTCACCTTTCTTTTTGTTTAAATTTGAATTGTATGTGTTTTCATGTAAATAATTACTTGATCTTCTTTCTTGAATTTAGAAGGTTTTTTATGAATTATTCACTTCTATTGACATTTGAGATGGTGCCTGAGTACTATTTGGAACGAATATCCCAACTTTTTACAATACAAAAATTCTATAGATGGTTTAACTTTTAGAAAAATGCATTATGTGCTTTATCGAACCTGCATTTAAAGCTGTATTTTGTTTGTGTCTTCTGAAGAACAAGAAGGAGACCAGCGGGACTAGTTGTTTGAAGTCTTTCTATAAGGATTCCCCACACATAACATGGAGGAGCTGGTTGTTCAAGATGCAACTTACTTGTCCGGGTTGTACCCTTTCTCTTTACAGTTTTATATTGTTTTGTTTATCATTTGACTGGGCTGGATGAATTGCATATTATGTTTTGAGTTTGTGTGCTTCATTTGTCTTTATGTTTTGGGGAAAAACTTATTTTTTTTTTTAAAATGACAAAGCTTTGTTTTGGATGTGAGAGTTGCAAGTACGAGGTAATCCTTGGTTTGGATGCATTCTTGAATTGATGAGTGATTGATCATGTGTTGAGTAGAAAAGCTACACGGCAACAGTTTTGACTTTAGGTGAATCCTAAGTAGGTAGTCATGACCCAGTGAGGTGTTTGGTTCTATTCATATTCATTTCATGTTTGTACCACCTTTCTTTTCCTTACTCTAGAACTTGGCTTGCATCTCGTTTGAGACCACATATTTGCATTTGCTAGACATGGAAATCAGAAAGGCATTCATTTTGTTTATAGCTAGATCTAAATAGCCTCCCTTGATGCATTACTACACCCATTGCCTAACCACTTTGAGCCTTAAGTTATCTTTTCTTTTAGAACACAGCCAAAAAATAACTAAATAAATATTTCCTACCATGTTGTGTATAGCTAGATCCAAATTGCCATCCTCGGTGCATTATTGCTTAACCACTTTGAGCCTTAAATTATCTTCTTTCAGAACCCATATCCTTTCTTTCATAACTCACAACCAAGAAAAAACTTAATAAATATATTCCTACGGCAATTTAGATTGTTGAGAGACTTAAATTTATGTATAGGATAGATAGAAATGCATATTTATGTTTTGTGGCCTATTCACTTTGATTGGATTTGATAGACTGGGGAGTGTGTATATCCTGAATATTCCGATACATGCATGAATCTCTCATATTCATTGTTAGATTGTGATGGCTAAGTTGATTGTATTATGAAGGTTAGCTTAGAAACAGGTAAGGCAAATGCTTTGCGATCAGTTAGTCTTCAGTTGGATTTTGTGAATATCTCACGAGAGAGATAGCCTTGTTGGAAGGATATTTGAGCCTATATTTCCAAAAATTGTGTGATTAACCTCCTACGTTGGTAACTCTTCAGAACTTGTTTTAATTCTTTTTATAGCTACTTTACACATGTGCAATTCTTTAAAATGATAAGAGGCATTCATATTCTAAACCCTTTTTATCCCAAACACAAGCCACAAATATCATTATCCCTTGCTACCCCTTTGAGCCTATCACTTTCCTTAAATTCCATTGTATTGTGGTGATTCATTGTGCATGGAAATATATTCCTAGGGATTCTTATTTGTCATTTATTAAATTACACGTGGTATTGTTGCTATTATCTATTTATGTGTGGGATGACAAAAAAAGAGAAAAAGGAAAAAGGATAAAAATTGTAGCTCCAAAAAGAAAAGGAAAGAAAAAAGAGAAAAAAGGAATCCAAAAAAAAAAACAGAGAGAAGGGAGCCAAAGAAAAGGAAAGAAAAATATATAGCTCCTCAAAAGAGAAAAAATTGGCAAGAAAAGGGAAAATAAAGAAAGCAAAGGGGGAAAAAAAGAAAAAAGAAAGGCATCCTCATCAAGCTCTCTTGAATATCAACATTATTACTACTTTTATATATTATATGACAAATTTTGGATGCTATTTATTTCTTTTTACATGCACAATGCTTACCATCCTTATCATCCATTCCATGTGGCCGGTCTCCAATATTACAAGCGAGAAAGACCTCTTGATTCTTGAATGCACATGTAAGTGGTGGTAGTAATTAGAATTATTACAAGCCTATGATAGGGCCTAACCTAGGTTGGTTTGAGAGAAAAAACCTATAAAGGTGAGATGAGCGAAACACTTGCATCCCTGAGAGACTCTCTCGGTCATATTCCTCTTTCCTAACTGTGTTCATAATTTGATCTCTTAGCATTATCATTCTGTAACTTTTGCTAACTGGGACAATGTAATTGCTGAACTATCACATTTATGCTTGAATATGAATGATTGCTTGCTTGTAGAAGATATTTCAGGATAGTTTCGTGCTTTGCTCAGGAGAGAGAAAAGGCGGAAAAAAAGAGAAGTTGAGGAAAAAAAGAGAAAAAAAGATGTTGAGGGAAAAAAGGCAAAAAAAGAGTTGAGGAAACTCAAAAAAGGCAAAAGAGGAAAAAAAAAAAGAAAGAAAAGGAAAAGAAAGAAAGAAAGAAAAGAGGATACACTTGTTATTTATGCATATTTCCCTTTTATTTACTAAATGGTTGTGAATTCTAGGCCGTAAATTTATTGTATGTGCATTCTTTCTGTCCTATGATTTCCTTTGCGACTCTTGATTTTTTAAAGAGCCTGCTTTACCACCCATTAAAAGTCCTTTTGATCTATGTTTAGCATTTGATTGTTAGTGGTAGAGAACCTAGAGAATAGCCAAGCTTATGGAAAGGGGATTAGATAAGGTGGATTTTTTAGTGTAAACACAATCCTAGATTCTATGAGTGAGAGGGCTAAACACTTGCCATTGGTGAGGGACTATTAGCTTAGGTTCACCTAGTCAAACCTGTTGCCATGGTGCTTAGAAACTTGGTTCATGTGAAGTTACTTTGATAGGGAAGATGCTGAATTACCTTGGTTTTCCTTTTCTTGTGACCCATATTTTCTTTGTTTTTTCTTTTGGTTTGTTTGGTCCCACTTGGCTTTTGTCATTTTTTCACTTTGCCATTTGCATTTTTATACTAGATCTTGAGTTTTGGGCTGGACTACTTAATAATGTTTCTTAGTTTTCCAACATTTAATCCATGTTAACTAATCTCTTTTGTACAATGGATTGTTGCAGGAGAGGTTGAAGAACGGACAAGAAGAACTCAAACACAAGGAAAGGTCAAGGCTTACCTTTATACTCTAATATAATGTTTCTTAGTTTTCCATCCTTTATTCTATGTAAACTAATCTCTTTTGCATAATGGATTGTTGCAGGAGAGGTTGAAGAAGGAACATGAAGAAAAAGAACACAAACAGAAGGAAAGGCTGAGCTTACCATCATACTGTAATGTTTCTTAGTTTTACAACCTTCCTTATAGGAAAACTAATTTGTTTTGTATAATGAATTGTTGCAGGAGAGGTTGAAACAATTGACCATGCTCTTGAAACCATCAAGGCCAATGGCTTATAGCATGTGCTTGCTCTTTGTGGTGATCCCCCCACATGGTCAGGACAAGTTTGTTCAGCTTGAAGGTGACTTTGCTTGTGCACGGGACCTGGTACACCATCATAACCTTTCTTTTCAATGGTCCTTTTCATTCTTATTTAGTTTATTGAAATAACAAGTCTAAGCTATCTGACAAAGCTTTTGATCCCAATATATTCACTGTTAACACGACTGGTCTTTTGATTTATTGTAGAAACAATCGGAATAAATGAAATCTCCACTCAAACTATTTACTTTCAGGAAATTGCATGACTGTATAAATTATTTTCCGTGGATAATGTTTCTTTAGAAAATATTGATTATTGAAATCATTGGGAAATTTGTATTTTTTAACTACAAAAACTTTGTCGGTACTAGTGTGGAAGATGGCTCCTAAATTTGCAGCGTCTTAAGTGTTCTGATACATATCTGGAGAAAAAGTTAGGAGCATGAAAACTAAATGGTCTGCTATGAATGTTTAAACGTTCGTGTTTATACCTACTAATGAGTCATATTTTAGCCAAGTACGTAATTTGCTTGAGGCCATGTTTGTTAGAACTTCATTCTATACGTTATTTATATGTTTTGCTTTTTACTATTTCTTATATTAAGAAAGTGTCGTGAACTCTAATATAAGCTTCTCATATTTTGCAAATATTTTAGATACCTGCTGAAATTACTGTTGCCTTAGACCCTATCAGGGACAATGAAGGAGCAGTCAAGTCTTATGGAATTCACCTGGGAACAAAAATGTGCAGAAAAATTCTAGCTCATGGAATTAAGAATTTGCATCTTTATACACTAAATATGGAGAAACGAGCTTCAGGCATACTAATGGTTGTCTCATTTTTCTTTAATTACATATTAGCTTGTGATGTGCATACTTTTGATTTTGTTATTGTGAGTTTTTCTCTTAATTGCAAATTCTAATTGTATTAATTTTGGCAGAATCTTGGTTTAATTGAAGAGTCCAAAATCTCTTGATGTTCGTCAAATGTTTTCTGTGTCAAAGAAGTTGTTCGTCCAATATTCTGGTACATTATCTTTGGAGTTGCTATATCTGTTGTTAGAATGAGTTGTGTGACTCTGTTATAAGAATTCTCTGTTTCTTTAACCCACTGTAATAGGGCCAACAGTCCAAGATGCTACATATCAAGGACCATAGGATGGGATCAATACCCACATGGACGCTGGGGTGATTCTTGTAATCCATCATTTGGGGCACTAACTGACTACCAGGTATGCAAGATGATATAGCAAATTAAATTTATATACCTTGAAATTATTTTCTTTCGTAACTTTGTGCTTTGTTTTCACTGTGCATTATACCTCTCATACATTTATTTGAATTTCTATTTTTTGCAAATATATATGCGTATTCCAGAAGTCTATTTCGAAACATTTTTTGCATAAAAAGCACAATAGTTATGATACAGACATTATTTATTCCATAGCTATTAATTGTTACCCAAAGAATTAATTATCTAATAGTGTTGTCAAACAAAACAGATCTATATAGGAGGTAGCCACTGTAGCTTTGTTTACACATGAAGGATCTGGAATAAATATGATGAGCATGGAAGAGGACTAACATCGTGAGGGAGTGATATGATTTCAAGAGTAGGTGGTTCACGCTAAACATGCATTTATTTAATATTGTTATGATGAACCAACTTAATTAGTATGCAATCCAAAAGGGTGATGAAGCAAAAAAAAAAAAATGTTACAATACTATGCTTAAAATTACTATTTGCATAAAAGTATCATGTCTAGGGTTGAACCCTATTATGTAAATTACAGCCTCCAGTTCTTAATATAAGACCCAATTTGACTAATTTGGGGAGATTAAGGAAGCTAAATAAATTACTTAATTATAACATATGTTACATGATCTCTTTGAAATACTTATGTGTATCATTAGATCTTATTTTAGTTTATAAGTCAATTAAATTAGTTTGGAGAAAACTATTAAATATAAATACTTTAGAGTAACTCATTTAGCTTCCTTAATCTTCCCGAATTAGTCTACTGGGTCTTATATTAAGGACCGGAGGTAGTATGATGCAGTGGCATTTACTTGAATAGTAACTTTTTTTTTATAGTGAAATCACTTATTTGCAACATAACTTTTTGAAAGAAGAAAATAAAAACAAAAATATGTTTCAGCTCTGAACAACAGCTATATAGATGAGTAACATGAATGGTACTTCTGCTTCTGTAATAGCTACTCAATTTATTACTTTGTTACACAGTTCTTGTGGCCACGTTCTCGTGATAGGAAGCCTATTGAATAATGGGCTGTTCCCTTGAGAACTATTGAAGGTATTCATGAGGTAAAAATAATGAACTGGACTGTGACTACATTGTCTTGTTGACACTTCAAAAATTGACTAATTTTCTCCTATTGTTCACATATAAGAGATTCAAGCTCTTCTGCCTTAGAAGATTGAGAACCAGTCCTTGGACAGAACTAGATGGTCTTCAACCAGAGACGAGGAACATAAATGATCAGCTTGAGCAACTTAGCATGAAGGGCTTCCTTACTATTAATAGTCAACCGGCTGTCAATGGGAAAGGTCTGATTCTCCTACTCTAGGTAAGTGCACCATCGTTTCTTAAAGACATAATATGAAACTCTTTAATTCTCGCATTATTTTGCTGGGTAACTAGCTAATTCCTAACTCTTCATCCTACTACAAGAACCTCCATATATTTGTAGAGGAAAATATCAGTCAATAAGGAGATATTGGAAGCCTAACATTATATGATATACAGGACTTTTTTTATAGATATAATTGAAGTTGGACTCTACCATGGGCTTCTACTTTAGGATTGAGTTAGAAGCAAGAAGATGCCACATTGTCTCAGATAATTGCATGGAAACATTAGTTCCATATCTCCTACTGCTTAGAAGGTCAAAGCCAACCCATGATGTTAGGTTGTTTTCTTAAAAAACGCAAATGAAAAATCCATATGTTGGGTTAATTGTTATATTAGGTGATTGATAGGACCCAACATAGGTAGAGGGAGAGAAGGAAGAAAAATCTTTCTTTCTTTCTTTCTTTTTTTTTTGAAGATATGAAATTAGAATCTAATTTCATCACTTAATCAAGATGAAGTAAAACCTTTAGTACTGGATGGGCAAAGATCTTAAACTCATAACTAATAAAGCCTAAGGAGAATTTCCACTGATAAAAACAAATACTGATTTAATTTCCAGATGATTTCTACATGTAATGAGCCTCAATATTTATGGACAGAAAAATAACCAATGTTCCCTAAAATTTAGGCTCACCAACGCACGACTTGGGAAAATAAACCTAACATACTCTACTGGCTCCTAAACTTGTGCTGCACTTAAGCTAATCACAAACCGCTAACTTAATAAAATAAAATCAGATCAATTCAATTTCACAAATTCACTGCATGTGATTTCATAACTGTTACTCTATCAGTGATGAAAAGTCATTTGCCTTAAGGGCTATTTGTAATTGTCTGACTCTGTTATAAATGCATAGTTCATTGGATAGTTAGTGTATGATGCATATAAGAACTAAACGTTCTATTAAGTTATCAATCTATTTTCACCTTACTGGTAGTGGTAGTCAGTATTGATCCTTGCGGAGTTTACATAAAGAATCCCAATGATGTGCAATTCAAGACTATAAAGGTGTCAAATCTAGGTAATGAAATGATTTTTCTTCTCTTTCCTTTCATTTCTAAGAGAACCGCCTAGTTTAAGATTATAGGAGTGTATATTGAACATCTATTGTGAAACTGTTAGATTAATTCTACTTAGACTGTTTGATATAAAGTGAGCTAAAATTGGGTATAAGTTTACTGTGACTAAGTTATTTAATGAATCACCGATAAATGTACTGTGAGTACTATTTGGAATGAATATCCCAATTTTTTAAAATACAAAAATTCTATAGATGGTTTAACTTTAAAAAAATGGATCATGTGCTTTATCCAACTTGCATTTAAAGCTCCATGTTCATCTTAAAGAAATTTATTTTGTTTGTATCTTGTGAAGATTAAGGAGGAGACCGATGGAGCTAGCTTTTTGAAGTCTTTCCATGAGGATTCCCCGTACATGACATGGAGGAGTTGGTTGTTCAAGATACAACTTACTTGGCCCGGTTGTACCCTTTCTCTTTACACTTTTATATTGTGTTGTTTATCATTTGATTGGGCTGGATGCATTGCATATTATATTTTGAGTTTTGTGTGCTTCATTTATTTTTATATTATGTGGAAAAACTTAATTTTTTTTTAAAATGACAAAACTTTGTTTTGGATGTGAGAGTTGCAAGTATGAGGTAATCCTTGGTTTGGATGTATTCTTAAATTGATGAGTGATTGAACATGTGATGACTAGAATAGCTACACGGCAACAATTTTGGCTTTAGGTGAATCCTAAGTAGGTAGTCATGACCCAGTGAGGTGTTTGGTTCTATTCATATTCATTTCATGTTTGTACCACATTTCTTTTCCTTACTCTAGAACTTGGCTTGCATCTCGTTTGAGACCACATATTTGCATTTGCTAGACATGGAAATCAGAAAGGCATTCATTTTGTTTATAGCTAGATCTAAATAGCCTCCCTTGATGCATTACTACACCCATTGCCTAACCACTTTGAGCCTTAAGTTATCTTTTCTTTTAGAACACAGCCAAAAAATAACTAAATAAATATTTCCTACCATGTTGTGTATAGCTAGATCCAAATTGCCATCCTCGGTGCATTATTGCTTAACCACTTTGAGCCTTAAATTATCTTCTTTCAGAACCCATATCCTTTCTTTCATAACTCACAACCAAGAAAAAACTTAATAAATATATTCCTACGGCAATTTAGATTGTTGAGAGACTTAAATTTATGTATAGGATAGATAGAAATGCATATTTATGTTTTGTGGCCTATTCACTTTGATTGGATTTGATAGACTGGGGAGTGTGTATATCCTGAATATTCCGATACATGCATGAATCTCTCATATTCATTGTTAGATTGTGATGGCTAAGTTGATTGTATTATGAAGGTTAGCTTAGAAACAGGTAAGGCAAATGCTTTGCGATCAGTTAGTCTTCAGTTGGATTTTGTGAATATCTCACGAGAGAGATAGCCTTGTTGGAAGGATATTTGAGCCTATATTTCCAAAAATTGTGTGATTAACCTCCTACGTTGGTAACTCTTCAGAACTTGTTTTAATTCTTTTTATAGCTACTTTACACATGTGCAATTCTTTAAAATGATAAGAGGCATTCATATTCTAAACCCTTTTTATCCCAAACACAAGCCACAAATATCATTATCCCTTGCTACCCCTTTGAGCCTATCACTTTCCTTAAATTCCATTGTATTGTGGTGATTCATTGTGCATGGAAATATATTCCTAGGGATTCTTATTTGTCATTTATTAATTTACATCTTGTGGTATTGTTGCTATTATCTATTTATGTGTGGATGACAAAAAATGAGAAAAAGGAAAAAGGAAAAAATTGTAGCTCCAAAAAGAGAAGGAAAGAGAAAAAAGGCATCCAGAGAGAGAGAGAGAGAGAGAGAGAGAGAGAAAGCATCCAAAGAAGAGGAAAGAAAAGTATATAGCTCCTCAAAAGAAAAAAAAAATTGGCAAGAAAAAATAAAATCAAGAAAGCAAAGGAAAAAAAAGAAAAGAGAAAAAAAAGAAAAAAGAAAGGCATCCCCATCAAGCTCTCTTGAATAACAATATTATTATTACTTTTATATATTATATGACAAATTTTGGATGCTATTCATTTCTTTTTACATGCATAATACTTACCACCCCCATCATCCATTCCACGTGGCCTGTCTCCAATACTACAAACTAGAAAGACCTCTTGATTCTTGAATGCACATGTAAGTGGTGGTAGTAATTCGAATTATTACAAGCCTATGGTAGGACCTAGCCTAGGTGGATTTGAGAAGAAAAAACCCATAAAGGTGAGATGAGTGAAACACTTGCGTCCCTGAGAGACTCTCTCAGTCATATTCCTTTTTCCTAACTGTGTTCATAATTTGATCTCTTAGCATTGTTATTCTGTGCCTTTTGCTAACTGGGATGATGTAATTGCTTAACTATCACTTTTATGCTTGAAAATGAATGATTGACGGCTTGTAAAAGTTATTTCAGGATAGTTTTGTGCTTTGCTCAGGAGAGAAAAAAAAAGGGAAAAAAGATGTTGAAAAAAAAAGGCAAAATAAAAAAATAAAAAAATTGAGGAAACTCAAAAAAGGCGAAAAAAAGAAAAGGAAAAGAAAGAAACAGAAGAAAGAGAAGAGGATGCACTTGTTATTTATGCATATTTCCCTTTCATTTATTAAGTGGTTGTGAATTCTGGCCTTAAATTTGTTATATGTGCATTCTTTATGTCCTATGATTTCCTTTATGACTCTTGATTTTCTAAAGTGCCTACTTTACCACCCAATAAAAGTCCTTTCGATCTATGTTTAGCATTTGATTATTAGTGGTGGAGATCCTAGAGAATAGCCAAGCTTATGGAAAGGGGATTAGATAAGGTGGATTTTTGAGTGTAAACACAATCCGTGACTTTATAAGTGAGAGGGCTAAACACTTACCATTGGTGAGGGAC
The DNA here is from genome assembly GCA_037074505.1 of Albizia julibrissin. Taxonomy (NCBI): domain Eukaryota; kingdom Viridiplantae; phylum Streptophyta; class Magnoliopsida; order Fabales; family Fabaceae; genus Albizia; species Albizia julibrissin. Next base: position 47,993,946 of record CM073479.1, on the reverse strand, counting down.
TATTAGTTTAGGTTCACCTAGTCAAACCTGTTGCCATGGTGCTTAGAAACTTGATTCATGTGAAGTTACTTTGATAGGAAAGATGCTGAATTACCTTGGTTTTCCTTTGCTTGTGACTCATATTTTCTTTGTTTTTCCTTTTGGTTTGTTTGGTCCCACTTGGTTTTTTTCATTTTTCACTTTGCCATTTGCATTTTTATACTAGATCTTGAGTTTTGGGCTAGACCATTTGATAATGTTTCTTAGTTTTCCAACCTTTGATCTATGTTAACTAATCTCTTTTGTACAATGGATTGTTACAGGAGAGGTTGAAGAATGGACAAGGAGAAAAAGAACTCAAACACAAGGAAATGCCAAGGCTTACCTCTATACTAATATAATGTTTCTTAGTTTTACAGCCTTTGTTATTGGGAAACTAATCCATTTTGTACAATGGATTCTTACAGGAGAGGTTGAAAAAGGAATGTGAAGAAAAAGAACACAAACAGAAGGAAAGGCCGAGGCTTACCTTTATAATAATATAATGTTTCTTAGTTTTCCTACCTTTGCTATAGGGAAACTAATCCATTTTGTATAATGGATTGTTGCAGGAGAGGTTGAAGAACGAACACGAAGAAAAAGAACACGAACATAAGGAAAGGCTAAGGTTTACCTTTCCACTAATATGATATTTTTTAGTTTTTCATCCTTTATTCTTGGCAAACTAATCTCTTTTGTACAATGGATTGTTACAGGAGATGCTAAAGAAGGAGCATGAAGAAAAGGAACACAAAAAGAAAAAGGTTGAGACTCACTTTTAAACTATTATGACGGTTCTTAGTTTTTTATCCCTTCATTTTCGAGAAACTAATCATGTTTTGTACAATTGATTGTTGCAAGAGAGTTTGAAGAAAAAACAAGAAAAAGTTCACAAAAAGGAAAGGCCGATGATCACCTTAATACTATTATAAAGGTTTGTAGCTTTCCAATCTTTTTCTTGATGAATTTAATATCCTATTTGTGTGTCTTATATTATGTATCACGATCTATATCATATGGTACCTAAGTTGACTTACATTTTGGTTTAAAATATTTACTTCTCTTGACATTTGATTTTCACTTCCATGGGTGCCGGTATTAATTTTATTCAGTACCTGTCAAGCCCTTCTAATAGGGATAGGTTCCAGGATTTATTGCCACTCATGATGCAAACATTGACAGAAGCCTTGAATTATGGCCAGGAAGCCATGGCTTAAGAAGCCCTTGAGTTGTTAATTGAATTGGCTAGAACCGAGCCAAGGTTTTTGAGAAGGCAATTAGTGGATGTAGTTAGCTCAATGCTACAAATTGCAAAGGTTGAATCCTTGAAGGAACGGACAAGGCACTTGGCCATTGAGTTTGTGATCACCCTAGGTGAAGCTAGAGAGCATGCCCCTGGGATGATGAGAAAGTTTCCACAGTTTATACAAAGATTGTTTGCCATATTAATGAAAATGTTGTTGGATATCGAGGATGATCCTGCATGGCATAGGGCAGAGATAGAGGATGAGGATGCAGGCGAGGCTAGTAATTATGGTTTTGGACAGGAGTGTTTGGATAGGCGGGAATACAATTACCAGTTGCTTCCGAGTTGTTGCCGACTTTCTTGGCTGCTCCTGACTGGAAAAAGCATCACGCTGCCCTCATCGCATTTGCACAAATTGCGGAGGTTTGTTCAAAGGTAAACGTTTAAAATTGACATGTCTTTAGTATTAAGATGCTTGCTGTATCTGCTTGTGTTTTCTGTATTTTTTTGCAGATGTTTTATTATGCTGTTTCTCATTGCTTTTGTCCCGTTAATGTGTTAAACCTTGATTTTTTGCCTTGGCTTGTGAATGTATAAACTGACAAGTTGACAGGGAGAATCCCTTATCTTTCGTTCTTACATTTGACATGTCATATCTTGTGATGCAGGTGATGACAAAGAATCTGGAGGAAGTAGTGTCAATGGTTTTAATTCATTTAGAGATGCCCATCCACGTGTATGATGGGCAGCAATAAATGCAATTGGGTAATTGTCCACATACTTGGGGACAGACTTGCAGGTTCAATATCACCATGTTGTGCTGCCAGCATTAGTTGGAGCCATGGAAGATTTTCAAAATCCCAGAATACAGGTTTGAACTTTTACCTACTAATGCAAAATACATAGTCTCACAATAAGAAATTTAGTTTGGCTGCCTCCTTTATTTTTCCGTAAACGTATGGTTCATATTGTGAGCCCTTGCATGGTCTGATCTGACCTTCAGATCAGGCTACAATAAACTCTATCAAACCTTATTGTATGCCACTTCTTCTCTGACTACCAATCCAAATTGAGGCAAGCCATTTACTTTGCGTTGGTTGATATTGATCAGAGTAACTGTAGCTGTTCTCTTTCTATTGTTTAATCTCAAATTAATGAAAAATTTTTGGTCGTCATCTCTAAAGCTTTATTCATTAGTTTGTCAAACCTATTGGACATCTTGTTTGAGATCTCCAGGTTCCCAAACTGTTAACCTCTTCTTCTTTTATGGTGCGATTTATGCTTTAATCTGTTGAATATTGCTAGTAAAGCTAGCTACCTTTTTATTGTTTGAAAAAATCTAGCTTAAGTTTGATTTTACCCGGATTCCATTATACTATTGTAATGCCCTTGTTCTAACCTATTAGCTGTATTTACAAATTATTAATAGTAGGTCAGCGCTTAAGTATGGCAATTAATTGTCTCGTATTTAAATTATAGTGTCAAGTGTTGTAATAATCTTTTTGTATCACTAAGTTGTTAATATGTTAATCTTTTTCCTCATTTTCTACTTTTATATTGCTGGCTCATGCTGCTTCTGCAGTGCTAAATTTCACCGAGAATTGTACGCCAGAAATCCTGACACTTTATTTGGATGGAATTTTGAACAAACTATTAGTAATCCTACAGGTATGTGACTGATGCCCACACCTGTCTTGCATTATCATTGTAGAATGTAGTTGACCTTATCACTGTGGTTCTTGGCATTTTCTTGATTCGATATTTCTTTTGACTTAGAAAAGAATAACACCTCACATGCTTCCCTTGTGACTTTTTGGATCATCATCATTGATTTACAAGTTCATGTTCTGTTTGTAGGTTGATGCTGGAACATTGATAAAGGCATTCAGAGCATCTTTCTTGCCTTTCTTTGATGAGCTATCCTCATATATAACACCTATGTTGGTTAGTTCATCCCATCTCTCTCTCATTGTTTCTTTCTTTCTCTTGGAAACTTAAATGATATGAAAAGTTTCAGTCATCTTATTTATCATTGTTGCTGGGATTTAGTGATCAGTTAGTCCAGTTTTCAAATGTTATGCACCCTACACAACAATTCTTTTCTTTTCCCAAGGTTATATAGCTGTCACTCAGAAAGCATGTTCAGCAAAAACCTGATGAATCGATTCCAATGCCCAAAAGGGGGATAATATGAAACTTTTTTCATATGCTGCTTTGCAATTTCCGATGATTTTTGACAATAATTATCCTACGTGGGTCTGATTGATAGGAATTACTTCAAATCTTTAATGGAATAGTCATTAGATGTGATGGGTGATTAATCTATCTAACTGATTGAAAGTTAACATACATAATGCTTTTAGGTTTTAGCTTGTCTATCACTTGCCAAGAGTGCTAATGTGTTGTTAGTGTCTGTGATGAATCACTTGGTCAAAAAACCTCAAGTTTTCTTCGAATGTATTTTTTTCTTCTTTCTAACTCAATGTTTTCACTACTTATTACTAAACAGGATAAAGATAAAACCTCTGAGGGATGGAGAATTGCCATTTGTATATTTGATGATGTCGTTGAGCACTATCGTGAAGCTGCTCTTAAGTAAGATTTTCACGTTTCTTTTTGTTCAAATTTGAGTTGTATCTGTTTTCATGTAAATAATTACTTGATCTTCTTTCTTGAATTTAGAAGGGTTTTTCTGAATCATTCACTTCTATTGACATTTGATATGGTGCCTGATTCCACAGTTCATACAAAGATTGTTTGCCATATTAAGGAATATGTTGTTGGATATCGAGGATGATCCTCCATGGCATAGTGCAGAGACAGAGGATGAGGATGCAGGCGAGACTAGTAATTATGGTTTTGGACAGGAGTGTTTGGATGGGCTTTCAATTTCTTTAGGCGGGAATAAAATAGTACCAGTTGCTTCCGAGTTGTTGACCACTTTCTTGGTTGCTCCTGACAGGAAAATGCATAACGCTGCCCTCATTGCATTTGCACAAATTGTGGAGGGTTGTTCAAAGGTTAACTTGTTTAAAATTGATTTGTCTTTAGTATTAAGATGCTTGCTGTATTTGCTTGGTTTTCTGTAGTTTTTGCAGATGTTTCGTGTAAGGCATATGCTGTTTCTCATTGCTTTTGTCCCATTAATGTTTTCAACCTTGATTTTTTCCCTTGGCTTGTATGTATAAACTGACAAGTTGATAGGGAGAATCCCTGATCTTTCGTTCTTACATTTCATGTGTTATATCTTGTGATGCAGGTGATGACAGAATCTGGAGCAAGTAATGTCAATGGTTTTAAATTCATTTAAAGATGCCCATCCTCGTGTACGATGGGCAGCAGTAAATGCAATTGGGCAATTGTCCACAGACTTGGGGCTAGGCTTGCAGGTTCAATATCACCATGTTGTGCTGCGAGCATTAGTTGGAGCCATGGATGATTTTCAAAATCCCAGAGTACAAGTTTGCACTTTTACCTGCTAAGGCAAGATGCATGGTCTCATAATAAGAATTTAGTCTGGCAGCTTCCTTTATTTTTCTGGAAACGTATGGTTCATATTATGAGCCCTTGCATGGTCTGATCTGACCCTCAGATCTGGCTAAGATAAACTCTATCAAACCTTTTTATACGCCACTTCTTTGCTGATTACCAATCCAACTTAAGGCAAGCCATTTTGTTTGCGTTGGTTGATATTGATCGAAGTAATCTTTAGCTGTTCTCTTTTTATCGTTTAATCTCAAATTAATGAAAAATTTGTTGGTCCTCATCTCCAAAGCTTTATTTATTAGTTTGTCAAACCTATTAGACGTCTTGTTTGAGATCTCTGGGTTCCCTTATTTTTTTTGGTGCGATTTATGCTTTAATCTGTTGAATATTGCTAGTGAAGCTAGCTACCTTTTTATTGTCTGAAAAAATCTAGCTTAAGTTTGATTTTACCCGGATCCCATTATACTGTTGTAAAGCCCTTGTTCTAACCTATTAGCTTGTCTTTGCAAATTATTAATAGTAGGCCAGAGCTTAAGTATGGTAATCAATTGTCTCCTATTTAAATTAGAGTGTCAAGTGTCATAGTATTGTAATAATCTTTTTGCATCACTAAGTTGTTAATATGTTAATCTTTTTCCTCATTTTCTACTTTTATATTGCAGGCTCATGCTGCTTCTGCAGTGCTGAATTTCACCGAGAACTGTACCCCAGAAATCCTGACACCTTATTTGGATGGAATTATGGGCAAAATATGCGTAGTCCTACAGGTATCTGACTGATGCCCACATTTGTCCTGCATTATCATTGTAGAATGTAGTTGACTTTATCACTGTGGTTCTTGGCATTTTCTTGATTTGATATTTCTTTTGACTTAGAAAAGAGTAACACCTCACATGCTCCCCTTATGTTTTTTTGGATCAAACGTATATACTTAAGGTGCTTATTTCCAATGAAATCAAGACGCGAATTTTTTATGTGTTATTTATTCTGTAGCAAACTCTTGATATTAATATAATAATTTTTTTAATTCACTTGTAATAAAATATAAGGCTACAAGTAAATTATTAAATGTTTTTAATTCACTTATTCTGATTTGATTGGACAAAAGGAAATTATCTATATAAGGCTAAGTGCCTAAGTCTTCTCCTTTCTTATTATCCAATTGAATCCACAATTCTATTTTATCTTGGCTTATTATTGATTAGTGCAAGCCTAAGGTTGTGTTATCTTGCTTTCATTTCATTATGCATGTTTATAATGACTAGACATATTTGTTGGTCCATTTTTGTCAATGTGCTCTATAATCAATGAATTTTTTGTTTATGCATGTTCCATACTTCGTGCAAATTTATGATCTGATATTTGGTTTTTTTTTTTTTTTTTTCATTTTTCCTCTATCTTCCATGCATTCTAGAATGGGAAGCAAATGGTTCAAGAAGGAGCCTTGACAGCTTTGGCATCAGTTGCTGATTCATCACAGGTTCTTTATGTAGCCAATATTCTCGTTTATTATGACAATGTTGTTTGCTATACATAAGTAATCAAACTTGTATTAGCAGGAGCAGTTTCAGAAATATTATGATGCTGTGATGCCTTACTTGAAAGCTATTTTGATGAATGCAAATGATAAATCTAATCGCTTGGTTCGTGCCAAAGTGATAGAGTGCATTAGTTTGGTAGGAATGGCTGTTGGTAAGGACAAGTTCAGAGAAGCTGCCAAGCAGGTGATACTAGTTGTTTAGTTTTGCTTTTTAGTTCTGATGTCCAACTTTATAATTTTCTATGATTTCTGTTTCAATTTTTTTTAAAGTATTTGTTAAATTTTTCATGTGCTAAACTGCTGATATATGACTTTCTTTGTCAGCTAGTGCTCTCCTATTCCATCCTTGTTTTAATTCTTACATATGTGAATGATTGTTTGTTGACGCGGTGGTTTTGTAGTTCCCTTGATGATGTATAGATTGTCATATTGTGCTTCATTTTCTTATGGGATGTGGTAATTATATTATTTTATTTAAATAATATTATTATAAATTAGATATTATAGGATTAAGTTATTATCCTAGGTTAGTTGAGATCATGATTCCCTTGTATTTAAAATTCGAATTCTCCCATATGATCCTAGAAGATCTCAAATCTGTTATAACAGATCCTACTTGCTTGTACTCTATATAATTCTTGAGAATAAACAGATGAATGTAGTGGACTCCACAATTAAGTCCTATTGTGCTACATGTTATCGCAGCACTGTAGCAACAAGTCTGACCACAACAGCGGTGAGATGAACCCTCCGGAAACCTTCACAAAAATGGGGTCATCCCATGACAGTCCCCTGTCTCATCAATTTTTAAAATCCGGCGATCCCTCTACAATCACGCCTGCTACCGACAACAATGTGGTCTAAGAAAAATTAAACCTACATAACTATCATGATTGGGCTCGGGCAGTACTACTCGCTATCAGAGGACAAGGAAAACGCAAATTCCATACTGGAGAAGCTTAGCCGCCGTTAGACCCAAACTCTCCTGCTATGCTTCAATGGGAAACTGATAATTCTCTAGTATGCTATTGGCTCATCAATGCCATTTCGCGTCAAATTAAAAGAAGTTTCATGTATCTTCCCACTGCCAAGGAGATTTAGGAGGCCGTCCGAGACTATTATATAGATGCGAAGGATTTATCTCACTTGTTTAATCTCTGTCGCAGAATATGGAAATCATCTCAAGGCTCACGATGTGTTGCTGAATTCTGGTTTGAACTCGTAGCCTTCTGGCAAGAGGAGGATTTGATGGCGGACAATGAATGGACATCAGCCCCGGACGCTCCTCGACACCAACACAATGTCAACATTGATCGTGTTATGGTATTTCTCACTGGCCTTAATCCAGAGTTTGATGATGCCAGAGTCCAAATATTGAGTAACTTTTCTCTTCCACCACTATGGGAAGTTTACTCTGAGATATTCCGTGAGGAATCCCGCCGGCATTCCATGCTTCTTAAGGCCATATCTCCAAGTCTTGAAGCGTCAGGTCTGGTAAGTAAGCAAGTCTACTCAAGTTCTGCTACTAATAAACCTCACCCTTCGTGTGATCATTGTAAAAAGGTTAGACATACCCGGCAAAAATGTTGGGAAATCCATGGCAAACCAGCAGATTTGAAACCTCAAAGAAATAAACTTCCTCATGCTCACCAAACAATTCTTGAAGCTGAGCCTACCTCTGAATCCGTGCCACCTTTTTTTAATCCAGAATAGGTAAGTCAACTCCTAGACAAGCTAAAAAACCTACAGGCCTTTCAAGGGCCAGTTGCTTCCATTGCCAAGCATGGTACTGATCCTGTTACTCTTTTAACATCCTCATCTCCGTCACAATGGATAATAGATACAGGCGCCTCTGATCACATGACTTCAAAATCTAGTATGTTTAACTCTTATTTAACTTTGGCTGGTAATGGATGAATTCGCACAGCCACTAATACATGTGCATCCATATCTAGCATTGGTACCATGTCTATCACAGATATCTTAAAACTTAAATCTGTACTGCATGTTCCTAACTTGGCCTGTAACCTTCTTTCAATCAGCAAGTTGACTAAATAAGCAACTGTTCTGCTCATTTTTTTGCCACTCATTGTGCATTTCAGGATCTCTCCTCGGGGAAGACGATTGGCACCACTAAGGAGCATGGTGACCTCTACTATCTTGATGATTCTTCTGTGAGTGCCTTGTCATCACAAATAAAGACCTTTGTACCCTTTACTTTGATAATGATTTAATGTTATGGCACAAAAAGGATGGGTCATCTTAGCTTTCCGTATTTGCAAAAATTGTTTCCTTAATTTTCATCCAATAAAGTTGTCAATTTTCATTGTGATACTTTTGAACTAGTAAAACACCATCGTGTTACCTTCCCATAAACTACGTATAACTCTACTCCTTTCTTCATCATCCATAGTGACGTATGGGGCCCGTCCCGAATTCCTAATTGCACATATTCAAAATACTGTCACTTTCATTGATGATCACCCTAGAATGTGTTGGGTGTACCTATTAAAAGAAAAATCTCATATTTTCAATATCTTTGTTGAATTCTTTCATTATGTTAAAACTCAATTCAATTCTTCCATTCAAGTCTTACACTCTGACAATGTCACTGAATATTTGAATCACTCTTTCAACCATTTTCTCAAATCTCATGGAATTATTCACAAGAGCAGTTGTCCTAACACTCTCCAGCAAAATGGAATTGCAAAACGTTAAAATCGCCATCTTCTTGACATTGCTTGTGCTCTTATGTACACTTGCAATGTTCCTAAATACTTCTGCGTGATGCAATCCTCACCACCACTCACCTCATCAATAGAATGCCTACCTGTGTCCTTTCCTACACCTCCCCTCTTGATAAATTATGCGAAACTCATGTGACCTCTCACCTAGATCACACCCTCCCTCTCCGTGTCTTTGGTTGCACAGTTTATGTCCATATCCATTACCCTCCTTCAAAATTTGACCCCCGGTCTGTCAAATGTGTCTTCCTTGGCTACTCTAACCCTCAAAAAGGTTATAAGTATTATGATTCAGGTTCTAAACACATTTTTGTCAGCCGAGATGTCACCTTTGTTGAAACACAACCCTTTTATTCACAGTCTTCCATTCAGGGGGAGAATTGGAGTAAATCTCAGCCTGATCATACCATACCTAAACCTATGCCACCTTCTTATCCTGTGATGATACCTACGAGTTCTTCTAATTCTGAATAACCCACAATGCCATCACAAACGGGGGAAGACAAACATGAAAAACAACATGACAAGGTTTACTTAAGGAAGAACAAAAAGCTAGGGCTTTGCCACTCCCTGAACTACTCCCTGAACTGAGGGTGAATCCTGAAGAAAACAAGGAATTAGACATGCCTATTGCATTGAGAAAGAAGGCACACTCCTGCACACAACATCCTATTCAAAAACACGTCATATGGTAATCTCTCACAGAAATATTGTCATTTTGTCACTAATCTTGACCAGATTCACATTCCTACAAATGTGTATAAGGCATTAGAAATTCCTAAGTGGAAAAATGTTGTTTTAGATGAAGTGAATGCTCTTGAAAAGAATCGTACTTAAGACATTACAGAATTACCCAAAGGAAAAAAGGCAGTAGGGTGCAAGTGGGTATTTACCCCTAAGTACAATGCTGATGGTACTCTAAACAAGTACAAAGCCAGGCTAGTTACCAAGGGCTTTATGTAAACATATTGTTTAGACTACAACGAGACATTTTCCCTTGTAGCAAAGCTAGAATACAGTACGAGTGCTCATTTCCATTGCTACAAATCTAGATTGGCCTCTGCAACAGCTAGATATTAAGAACACCTTCCTAAATAGGGAACTATAGAAGAAGTGAAGAAATTTATCAGAGAGTGATTCTTGTGTTTTATTCAGAGAACAAACGATTACATTTATAGAAAAAATGAGATCTGAATTTTCAAACACGGCCTACAATTTCTAACTAAATTGCCTACAATCTCTGACTACAATTACATTGCCTACAATTACGGGATTCTACATTCCCCCTCAAGTTGGAATATAGATATCTATCATGTTCAACTTGCCAATAAGATATTCAAACGTGTCATTGGGTAGTCCTTTAGTGAGAACGTCTGCAGTTTGTTCCTTAGATGGTATATATCGCAGGTCAATGATGCCTTCATCAACCTTTTCCCTTATGAAATGTCTGTCTATCTTAACATACTTGGTTCTGTCATGTTAAACCGGATTATGGGCAATGTCGATTTCAGCCATGTTATCACAATAGACTTTGATTGGAAGATTTATACATTTCCTTACATCTTCAAAAACACGTTTTATCTATATGCCTTCACAAATCCCAAGTGCTACAGCTCGGTATTCAGCCTCAGCACTGCTTCTTACAACTACACTTTGCTTTTTACTTCTCCATGTGACCAAGTTACCCCATATATACGTACAATATCTAGATGTGGATTTCCTATCATCTTGATCACCTACTCAATCAACATCTGTAAACAATTCTATATTTCGTTTATTAGTCTTTCTGAACATCAAGCCACGTCTCAAAGATCCCTTCAAATAACGAAGGATCTGATACACTTCATTCAGATGCTTTTGTGTAGGATTATGGGAGTGCTTACCTACCATACTAACGGCAAATGCGATGTTGGGTCTAGTATGGGACAAGTATATTAGTTTAACTACTATTCGTTGATAGTTTCCTATGTCTAAAGCTTTACCAAGGTCAACTTCTTCGTTTATTTCATCAACCCGAATTGGTGTGTTACTAGGTCTACAACTTGTCATCCCTGATTCCTTTAGGAGATCCAGCATATACTTTCTTTGTGAAATATAGATACCTCCTTTTGACCAAGCAACTTCCATCCCAAGAAAGTACTTCATCTCTCTAAGATCTTTGACTTGGAATTCCTGTGTAAGGGCTTTCTTGATTTGATTGATCTTTACCTCATCATCTCCAGTAAGGATTATATCATCAACATATACTGCTAGAACAACTATCTTGCCCTTATAATGTTTAAAGAACAAGGTATGATCGCTCTGCCCTTGAGTATATCCATGTCTCTTAAGGACCCGAGTGAATCTATCAAACCAAGCACGCGGAGATTGCTTCAATCTATATAACGACCTCTTGAGCTTGTAGACTTGATTAGCTTTCTTCCCTAGTAACCCGGGAGGTAATTTCATATATACCTCTTCCTTGAGTTCTCCGTTGAGGAAGGTATTCTTTATATCGAGTCAGTGTAGATCCCAATCTAGATTAACTGCAATGGATATGAGGATTCTAATTGTATTTAGCTTGGCTACTGGTGCAAATGTTTCAGTGTAATCTTCCCTATATACTTGCGTAAAGCCTTTTGCAAGCAGTCTAACTTTGTATTTCTCAAGAGTTCCATATGCTTTATACTTAGGAGTGATACCCATTGACACCCAACAGGCTTCTTCCCTCGTGGTAGATCCATTACATCCATGTCTTATTACGCTTAAGAGCTTCCATCTCCTCCAAGACAGCTTGCCTCCATTTAGGTATAGCCATGGCTTCATCAATTGTGTCTGGGACCCTGATACTATCAAGATGAGAGATAACTGCCCTGTATTTAAATGAAAGGGCCTTATAGGAAACAAACCTTTCAATGGGATGTTGAGTACATGATCTGGGTTTCTTTCTTATTACAATGGGAAGATCAAGGTCAGAGTTCTCTGTTACCACCGTTTCCTCTTGACTTGCCTCCGGCTTTGACTCTTAATGAGTGATGAAGACTAATAGAGAAGAGAGTAGAGGAAGATATGTACTTTGAATCATATATATTTCATTCATATGCATAAGGGGGTATTTATACATAAGTGAGAATCCTTAGAATTAATGAGCCTATTTATGATAATTGATCCTAATCCCTAATCTGATTCCTAATTCCTGATTTCTTGTGATCCTAGTAAATAATATTATTTACAGAATATTTCCTAACACTCCCCCTCAAGTTGGAGCATAGATGTTAACCAAGCCCAACTTGTTATAAAGGTAATCAACCCGAGTCCCATTTAGGGCCTTAGTCAAAAGATCACCCAATTGGTCGCTGGACCTCACATGTCCTGCAGAAATAAAGTTCTCCTTGACTTTATCACGTATAAAATAATAGTCGATCTCTATGTGTTTCGTTCGTTCATGAAACACAGAGTTGGAGGCTATGCGCAAAGCAGCTTATCACACCACAATTTCTCAGATAAGGATGTTGTGAAGCCAACCTCCTTCATTAACTGGTGGATCCACACAATCTCCTGTGTTGACTGAGCCATGGCTCTATACACGGCTTCTGCACTAAACATGAAACCACATCCTGCTTCTTACTTCTCCAGGACACTAGGTTTCCCCCAACAAGCACACAATAGCCTGTGGTAGATTTCCTAGTGGTCTTTGGCCCAGCATGATCCACACAATCTGCATCACAAACCCTTGTATAGAGTATACCACGACCAGGTGAGCCCTTCAGGTAATATAATACATGTTTCAAAGCTTCCCACTGAGCCACAGTTAGTCCTGTCATGAATCGGCTAAGTAAACTCACAGGAAATGTCACATTAGGGCGAGTCACTGTGAGATAGTTCAGCTTCCCAATCAATCTACGGTATCTCGCCGGGTAGGCAAATGGCTTGATCTTCTCAGGATTAACCTTTTTTCTTACATCCTTCGGCAGCTCATCAAACGGTATGCTATCATCAATTTCCAAAAAAGGATTCAGAATCATGGGGAAGCTACTAGGTGCTGCCCCAAGTTGTCCTGTCTCCTTTAGTAGGTCTAAAACATATTTCCGCTGTGTCAGAAGGATGCCTTTCTTGCTTCTTATAACCTCAATCCTAAGAAAGTATTTTAACTGGCCCAAATCTTTCGTTTAGAAATGCGAATTCAGGAAGGCCTTTAGTGATAAGATTCCCGAAGTGTTGCTCCCCGTAATAACGATATCATCAACATATACCACTAAGAGAATCAAGCCAGCTTTCGTCTGCTGATAAAACACAGAATGATCACACTTACTCTGATTCAGACCAAATTCCTTAACCACCGTGCTAAACCTGTCAAACCACGCACGAGGACTCTGCTTTAGACCATATAACGATTTTTTAAGATGGCATACCTTCCCACAAAAGAGGCTAGTAGGGATGATAATGGAGTCTACAGAGGCTATGAATGAACAGGATGGAAATGAAAAGTCGTTCTGAGTTGTTTTCTCACTTTTCCAATTTTTGTGCTGAGATCAAAAATCAGTTTGGTACCTCTGTGAAAACATTGAGGAGTGATAACGCTAAAGAGTATTTTTCCACCCAATTTCATGACTATATGCTTACCCATGACATGATTCATCAGTCCTCTTGTGCCGATAACCCCGCCCAAAACGGTGTTGCCGAAAGAAAGAACCGACACTTATTAGAAGTTGCTCGGGCCTTGATGTTTCAAATGCACATTCCAAAACCTTTTTGGGCCGATGCTGTGTCCACGGCTTGCTTTCTTATCAATCGTATGCCAACTCCTGTCCTTCGTGGTGATATTCCATACACTACCCTGTTTCCTTCTAAACCCCTGTTTCCTGTTGACGCAAAAATATTTGGCTGCGTTTGTTTTGTTCGAGATGTCCGCCCTACAGTTACCAAACTTGATCCAAAATCTCTCAAGTGTGTCTTCCTTGGCTACTCTAGAGTTCAAAAGGGTTATAGATGTTATTCTCCCAGCCTTCGGCGCTATCTTGTCTCTACAGATGTTACCTTTCATGAGTCCACCCCATTCTTCCCTGTACCTACTACGCCCCCTTCCTTAGCCACCCCTACCAGCCTTGATGACGTATTGGTCTATGAGGTATGTTTACCACCTGTGTAAGCAATTGTGCCGGCTCCGGGAAAACCTCCCATCCATCATGTTTATCGGAAGCGTCCCAAGGAAAGTAATGTTGCCGCTCCTGTTCATGACCCACCAATAGTGCCCGCTTCGGCGTCTGATCCTGATTCAGTCCCTTCCAGTCCTGCCTCTGTGCCAGATCAGCCCACCATCCCTGACACCTCTGATAATGACTTGCCTATTGCCCTCCGTAAAGGTAAACGCTCTTGTACCTATCCTATTTCCTCTTTTGTTTCCTATAATCAACTTTCTCCTACATCCTGTTCGTTCATAGCTTCTGTTGACTCCATTACCATCCCTACTACTCTCCACCAAGCCTTAGCCCATCCAGGTTGGCGTACTGCTATGACGGAAGAAATGATGGCCCTTGATCAAGCAGGTACCTGGAATCTTGTTGATCTACCCCCGAGCAAGAAAGCTATTGGTTGCAAGTGGGTGTTCGCCATCAAAACCAAGGTCGATGGCACCTTAGAACGCTTGAAAGCACGGCTCGTTGCCGAGGGCTATGCTCAGACCTATGGTGTTGACTATTCTGAAACCTTCTCCCCTGTGGCCAAATTGTCCTCCATCCGTTTATTTATTTCACTAGCAGCTACTTATGGTTGGGCACTTCATCAGTTAGATGTCAAAAATGCCTTCTTGAATGGTGATCTTCTTGAAGAGGTTTACATGGAGCAACCACCTGGCTTTGTTGCTCAGGGGGAGTGTGGGAAGGTATGTCACCTTAAGAAATCACTATATGGCCTAAAACAGAGTCCTCGTGCATGGTTTGATAGAGTAACGCATTCTGTGTGACCATTCTGTGTTTTATCAGCAAACAGAAGCTGGCTTGATCCTATTAGTGGTATATGTTGATGACATTGTTATTACGGGGAGCAACGCATCTGGAATCTCATCACTAAAAGCCTTCCTGAATTCTCATTTCCAAACGAAAGATTTGGGTCACTTAAAATACTTTCTTGGGATTGAAGTTTTGAGAAGCCAAAAAGGTATTCTTTTGACGCAGCGGAAATATGTTCTGGATTTGCTAAAGGAGACAGGAAAAATTGAGGCAGCCCCAAGTAGCTTTCCCATGATTCCTAATCCTTTTTTGGAAATTGATGATAGCATACCATTTGATGAACTACCAGAAAATGTAAGAACCAAGGTTGATCCTGAGAAGATTAAGCCATTTGCCTACCCTGAGAGATACCGTAGATTGATTGGAAAGTTGAACTATCTCACGGTGACTCGTCCTGATGTTACATTCCCAGTGAGTATGCTGAGTCGATTCATGACAGCACCGACTGTGGCTCAGTGGGAAGCTTTAGAGCATGTCTTACATTACTTGAAGGGATCACCTGGCCGTGGTATACTCTATACAGATCATGGTCACACTAAGATTGAATGTTTTTGTTATGCGGATCATGCTGGGTCAAAGTCTACCAGGAGATCCACTACAGGATACTGTGTGCTTGTGGGAGGAAATCTAGTGTCCTGGAGAAGCAAGAAGCAGAATGTGGTTTCGAACTCTAGTGCATAAGCTGAGTATAGAGCCATGGCTCAGTCGGTACAGGAGATTGTGTGGATCCATCAGTTAATGAAGGAGGTTGGCCTTACCACATCATTACCTGCAAAATTGTGGTGTGATAACAAAGCTGCTTTGCATATAGCTTCCAATTCTGTATTTCATGAACGAACAAAACACATTGAGATCGACTGTCATTTTGTACGTGATAAAATCAAGGAGAACTTCATTTCTACAGGACATGTGAGGTCTAGCGACCAATTGAGTGATTTTTTAACTAAGGCTCTAAATGAGACTCGGGTTGATTACCTTTTAACAAGTTGGGCTTGATTAACATCTACGCTCTAACTTGAGGGGGAGTGTTAGAAAATATTATGCATTTATTAGGATGATTAGGAAATATTATGTATTTATTAGGATCACAAGAAATCAGGGATTAGATGATTGAGATCAATTGTCTTAATTAGCCCATTTAATTCTAAGGGCTCTTACTCATGTATAAATACCCCATATGCATATGAATCAATATATAACTTAGAATACATATTCTCTCCTCTATTTGTCTACAATAGGAAACAAAAAATTAAATAGGATAGGGATAGGCACAAGTACGTTTACCTTTGTGGAGAGCAATGGGCAAGTCGTTATCAGAAGTATCAGGCACTGGTGCCAAATCTGGCTCAGAGGCAGGAGTAGAAGAGACTAAGTTTGTATCAGACGCCGAAGCGGGCACTACTGGTGGGTCATGAATAGGAGGGACATTACTTTCCCTGGGACGCTTTCAATAAACATGATAGATAGGTGGTTTTCCTGGAGCTAGGACAGTTGCTTGCACAGGTTGTAAACAAACCTCATAGACCAATACATCATCAAGACTGGTAGGGTTGACTAAGAATGAGGACGAAGTAGACACAGGGAAGAATAGAGTTGACTCATGGAAGGTAACATCTATAGACACAAGGTAACACCGAAGAACGGGAGAATAGCAGCGATAACCCTTTTGTACTCTAGAATAGCTAAGGAAGACACACTTGAGAGATTTTGGATCAAGTTTAGTAACAGTGGGACGAATATTTTGAACAAAACAGACACAACCAAATATTTTGGGGTCAATAGGGAACAGGGGTTTGGAAGGAAACAGAGTGGTGTATGGAATGTCACCACGGAGGATAGGAGACGGCATACGATTGATAAGGAAGCAAGCAGTAGACACAACATCAGCCCAAAAGGGTTTGGGAACAACCATTTGAAACATCAAAGCCCGGGCTACTTCTAATAAGTGTTTGTTCTTTCTCTCGGCAACACCATTTTAAGCAGGTGTATTGGCACACGAGGACTGATGAATCATGCCATGTGTAAGCATATAGTCATGAAATTGGGCTGAAAAATACTCTTTAGCATTATCACTCCGTAAGGTTTTTACAGAGACACCAAACTGATTTTTGATCTCAGCACATAAATTGCAAAAGTGAGAAAACAACTCAGAATGACTTTTCATTAAATAGAGCCAGGTAGTTTGAGAGAAATCATCAACAAACTTAACAAAGTACTTAAAACAAAACATGGACGCAACAAGACAAGGACCCCAAACATCATAATGAACCAAATCAAAAGGGGACGCAACCCGTTTATTGACGCGAGGTGTTAGATAAACACGGTGATGTTTGGCAAATTGACACGACTCATACTCGAGGGACGACACATGATGAAACTAGGGATACAACTTCAAAGATGACAATGACACATGACCAAGACGACAGTGAACGTAAAAAGGAGAGGAACCACCAGAGCAAGCAACAGAACACGGCACACAATCATCAAGAAAGTAATGGCCGCCCGCTTCATATCCCCTACCAATAATCCACTTCATCGTAAGATCCTGAATCAAACAATGGTCAGGGAAAAGAGAGATGAAACAGTTCAACTGGCGAGTAAGTTTACTAGGGGACAAAAGATTAAATGCATGGTCAGGCACATTAAGGACAGATGATAGGGAAACGGAGGGTATGGGGGTAACAGTGCCAGATCCAAGAACATTGGAGGAGGAACCATTGGCGATTGTTATCTAGGAGGGGTTGGCGTAAGATGCATATGTAAAGAATAAATAATGGTTACTTGTCATGTGATCAGTGGCGTCAGAATCGATGATCTATTTAGAGGAAGCGGTGGCAAGACACAAATCACAGTTACCTATAGCAAGTACATTAGGTGCTTGGGAAGCATTAGATGATTGAGCCATATGAGGAGAATGAGAGGATTGAGCCATGTAAGCAGCACTACTGCGTTGTAGCTTATTTTGCAACTTGCGACAGTAACATTTGGTATGCCCTAGTTCCTTGCAATAGTAGCAGACAATAGGGTCAGGGTTCGAAGGATTGTTGCCCTGGCGTGGAAGACTTTGGTTCCTGGTATCAACAGAAGATGGTGTATTATTTTTTAGTTTCGAGAAACTCTGGGAGCGGTTGTCATTGGGACCACGGCCAGCTAATGCACTAGCAATAGGAGTAGAAGCTGAGTGGGAGAGACTATCTGCACGTAGGAGATGAGAATACACATCCTGAAGCGAAGGAATTTCAGAACTCGACAGAATCTGGGAACGAACCGTCTCATAGGCCGGATCAGGCGCAGTAAGGAAACTGATAATTGCTTGTTTTTCCATATTGTCAACTTGCAACTGAAGGTCAGTTGTAGGCGGTATCAACATCTTTAACTCTTCGTACATTTTATTAAAGTCCATATAAAAATTCTTCAGGGGACGGCCCTACTGTTCAGCATGATAAAACCCCTTGCAGACATCGTGAATACGGGTAATATTTCCTTTCCCATAATAGAGAAATTCCAAGTAGCCCATGAGTTCTTTAACACTATTACAGTGACTCACAGAGGGAAGTATATTACTCTCGATAGAATTCTGGATTTGCAGGAATAAACGGGCATCAGCCCTGGCCCAAGCCATCTCAGGATCATCCATGGGAGGAGTATCGATTAGATGTCCTTCCTTCTTAATGCTAAGCAAGTACGTACGGACAGTTTTGCTCCAATCCATATAATTTGTCCAATTTAACTTATGATTAGTGATTTTGTTATGCGCAGGAACAATTTCAGTGATACTAGCCTTAGAATCAGTCATAGATAGTTAATGTGACCAAAGAACGGTAGAGACAAACCCCAAATAAGGAGATAATCAACCAATCAGAGCCACAACAATCCTAAAATTGCGAACAAATCCAAACAAATGCAAATGAGGCAAAAAATAGTTACCAAACAGCCCCCAGGAAATGCTAAACAAGATAGACAGAGGCACCAACCTGCCAATTACGCCAAATATGTGACCAAATGCCAAGGAAACAAACGCAAACAGGAGCCAAGAACACACAAAAACCACTGTCGAAATTCAGAAACAGACGACCCACAACACGAAACCACTAGGGATATGACGGGGGTACCAAGTCTATCCAAACGCAGCAAGCACCTGAGGAAAACTCGCCGGATAACACCCTCATGTGCCGGCTCGTGTGATCGGCTGAAGACGGCAGGGAGGCGCGTAAGAAGCAACGCGCTGGTGAAACAGGACGCATCCGGTGGGGTTCAGCCGATCGGGACCTCCTAAGCACAGGAAGATGATGCATGTTCTAAGAAACGGACGGGAACATGTCGTCGGAAACTCTCTCTTTCTCTTGCATACTTTGCACGTCGGAAAAGGTCGCCTGAAAAAAAACTCGCCGGACAGAAGCTTTAACATATAAGGTGCTTTGTTACCATGAAGATTAATAGAGAAGAGAGTAGAGGAAGATATGTACTCTGAATCATATATATTTCATTCATATGCACAATGGGGTATTTATACACAAGTGAGAATCCTTAGAATTAATGAGCCTATTTATGATAATTGATCCTAATCCCTAATCTGATTCTTAATCCCTGATTTCTTATAATCCTAGTAAATAATATTATTTACAGAATATTTCCTAACAAGTGCTAATAGCGCGTGGCTCATTACCTCTTTTGTGACGTCGTATGTAGGTATTACCCCACTTATTTGTGTCTCCCTTTGGAACCGGATCATTAGAGATATCAGAATTATCAGATGTGAGATTAGGTTCTATGGGCAAGTGTATAAACTGTAAAGGTTAAGTCATCTTCCGGTGTCTCTTGTGTCTGGAATTCACTATCTCTCTCCCCCTGAATTGCAGACAGGGAATAATAGGGAGTGTTTTCCTGGAATGTGACATCACAGATAACTAAGAGATGTTTAGAGACAGGGTCATAACACTTGTATCCCTTTTAGGAATTAGAGTAGCCAAGAAAGATACAGCGAAGGGCTTTAGGTCGATTTTGTTGGTGTGATGGAGGTGAACATAGGATGTGTATCCAAGCACCCTAAGTGGCAGAGTATTTTTGAGATACGGAGGTTATAATATTTATACAGGAGCTGAAGTAGTGTTTTGTAAGATAATGGTCGGCTGGGCATTCAGTTAATGAGGAAAGTGGCAATGAGGACAACATCATCCCAGTGATATTTTGGAACATTGCTACTGTAGAATGAATATGTACTCCGGAAATTGTATATTTAATTCATATGCACAAGGGTATATATACACAAGAGAGAGAATCCTTACAATTAATACAATTAATGATAATTGATCTTAATATCCTAATCCCTGATTTCTTGCTATCATAATTTCCTAATCCCTGATTTCTTGCTATCATAATATTTCCTAACACTCCCCCTCAAGTTGGAGCGTAGATGTTAATCAAGCCCAACTTGTTACAAAGGTAATCAACCCGAGTCCCATTTAGTGCCTTAGTTAAAAAATCACTCAATTGGTCACTGGACTTCACATGTCCCGTAGCAATAAAGTTCTCCTTGATTTTATCACATACAAAATGACAGTCGATCTCAAGGTGTTTCGTTCGTTCATGAAACATAGAATTGGAAGCTATATGCAAAGCAGCCTTGTTATCACACCACAATTTTGCAGGTAATGATGTGGTAAGGCCAACCTCCTTCATTTACTGGTGGATCCACACAATCTCCTGTACTGAGTGAGCCATGGCTTTATACTCAGCTTCGGCACTAGAGATCGAAACCACATTCTGCTTCTTGCTTCTCCAGGACACTAGATTTCCTCCCACAAGCACACAATATCATGTAGTGGATCTCCTGGTAGACTTTGACCCATCATGATCCACATCACAAAAACATTCAATCTTAGTGTGACCATGATCTGTATAGAGTATACCACGACCAGGTGACCCCTTCAAGTAATGTAAGACATGCTCCAAAGCTTCCCACTGAGCCACAGTCGGTGCTGTCATGAATCGACTCAGCATACTCACTGGGAATGTAACATCAGGACGAGTCACCGTGAGATAGTTCAACTTCCTAATCAATCTACGGTATCTCTCAGGGTAGGCAAACGGCTTAATCTTCTCAGGGTCAATCTTGGTTCTTACATTTTCTGGTAGTTTATCAAATGGTATGCTATCATCAATTTCCAAAAAAGGATTAGGAATCATGGGAAAGCTACTCAGGGCTGCCTCAAGTTTTCCTATCTCATTTAGCAGATCCAGAACATATTTCCGCTGTATCAGAAGAATAACTTTCTTGCTTCTCAAAACTTCAATCCCAAGAAAATATTTTAACTGACCCAAATCTTTCGTTTGGAAATGAGAATTCAGGAAGGCTTTTAGTGATGAGATTCCAGATGCGTTGCTCCCCGTAATAACAATGTCATCAACATATACCACTAATAGGATCAAGCCAGCTTCTGTTTGCTGATAAAACACAGAATGGTCACACTTACTCTGATTTAGACCAAAGTCTTTAACTACCGTGCTAAATCTGTCAAACCATGCACGAGGACTCTGTTTTAGGCCATATAGTGATTTGTTAACGTGACATACCTTCCCATACCCCCCCTGAGCAACAAAGCCAGGTGGTTGCTCCATGTAAACCTCTTCAAGGAGATCACCATTCAAGAAGGCATTTTTGACATCCAACTGATGAAGTTCCCAACCATAAGTGGCTGCCAGTGAAATAAATAAACGGACAGAGGACAATTTTGCCACAGGGGAGAAGGTTTCAGAATAGTCAACACCGTAGGTCTGAGCATAGCCCTTGGCAACGAGCCGTGCTTTCAAGCGTTTTAAGGTGTCATCGGCCTTGGTTTTGATGGCGAACACCCACTTGCAACCAATAGCTTTCTTGCTCGGAGGTAGATTAATAAGATTCCAGGTACCTGCTTGATCAAGGGTCATCATTTCGTCGTCCATAACAGCACGCCAACCTGGATGGGCTAAGGCTTGGTGGAGAGTAGTAGGGATGGTAATTGAGTCAACAGAAGCTATAAACGAGCAAGATGGAGGAGAAAGGTGATTATAGGAAACAAAAGAGGAAATAAGATAGGCACAGGAGCGTTTACCTTTGTGGAGAGCAATGGGCAAGTCATTATAAGAGGTGTCAAGGACAGTAGGTTGATCTAGCTCAAAGGCAGGAGTGGAAAGGACTGAATCCGGATCAGACGCCGAAGCGGGCACCATTGGTGGGTCATGAACAGGAGCAGCAACATTACTTTCCTTGGGACGCTTCCGATAAACATGATGGATGGGAGGTTTTCCCGGATCTGGCATAGTTGCTTGCACAGGTGGTGAACAGACCTCATAGACCAATACGTCATCAAGGCCGTTAGGGGTGGCCAAGGAAGGGGGCATAGTAGACACAGGGAAGAACGGAGTGGACTCATGGAAGGTAACATCTGTAGAGACAAGATAACACCGAAGGCTGGGAGAGTAGCATCTATAAGCCTTTTAAACTCTAGAGTAGCCAAGGAAGACACACTTGAGAGATTTTGGATCAAGTTTGGTAACTGTAGGACGAACATCTCGAACAAAACAAATGCAGCCAAATATTTTTGCGTGAATAGGAAACAGGGGTTTATAAGGAAACATGGTAGTGTATGGAATGTCACCACGAAGGACAGGAGTTGGCATACGATTGATAAGGAAGTAGGCTGTGGACACAGCATCTGCCCAAAAAGGTTTTAGAATGTGCATTTGAAACATCAAAGCCCGAGTAACTTCTAATAAGTGTCGGTTCTTTCTTTTGGCAACACCATTTTGGGTGGGGTTATCGGCACAGGAGGACTGATGAATCATGCCATGGGTAAGCATATAGTCATGAAACTGGGCGGAAAAATACTCTTTAGCGTTATCACTCCTCAATGTTTTCACAGAGACACCAAACTGATTTTTGATCTCAGCACAAAAGTTGCAAAAGTGA
This sequence comes from Albizia julibrissin, assembly GCA_037074505.1. Classification (NCBI taxonomy): domain Eukaryota; kingdom Viridiplantae; phylum Streptophyta; class Magnoliopsida; order Fabales; family Fabaceae; genus Albizia; species Albizia julibrissin. The sequence goes on along the minus strand of CM073479.1, from coordinate 47,970,977 downwards.
GAAAACAACTCAGAACGACTTTTCATTAGGTATAACCAGGTAGTTCGAGAAAAATCATCAACAAACGTAACAAAATACTTGAAACCAGACATGGACACGACAGGACACGGACCCTAAACATCAGAATGAACCAAATCAAAAGGGGACGCAACCCGTTTATTGAGGTGAGGTGTCAGATGAACACGGTGATGTTTGGCAAACTGACACGACTCATACTCTAAGGACGACACATGATGAAACTGAGGATACAATTTCTAAAATGAAGACAACGACAGATGACCAAGGCGACAGTGAACATCAAAAGGGGACGAACCACCAGAACAAGCAACAGAACGCGGTACTGTATCAGCAAGAAAGTAATGACCGCCTGCTTCATAGCCCCTACCAATAATCCACTTCGTTGTAAGATCCTGGATCAAACAGTGATCAGGGAAAAGTGAGATAAAACAGTTCATTTGGCGAGTAAGTTTGCTAGGAGATAGAATATTAAATGAAAGATCAGGCACATTAAAGACGGATGACAAGGAAACAGAAGATGTAGGGGTAACAGGGCCAGATCCAAGGACACGAGATGAGGAACCATTGGCGATTGTTATCAAAGTAGGGTTGGCATAAGGTGCATATGTAAAGAACAAGTGATGATTACCTGTCATGTGATCAGTGGCACCGGAATCGATGATCCACTTAGACGAAGCAGTAGCCAGGCACGAATCATAGTTACCTGTTGCAAGTGCAGCCGGTGTGGGAGAAGCATCAGAGGATGGAGCCATATGAGGATGATCAGATGATTGAGCCATATGAGCAGCACCACTACGTTGCAATTTATTTTGTAACTTAAGACAGTAACGTTTGCTATGCCCTGATTCTTTGCAATAAAAGTAGACAATAGGATCGGGGGTCAAAGGATTGTTGCCTTGTCGTGGAAGACTTTGGTTCCGGGTATCAACAGAAGATTGTGAGCTATTTCCAGGTTTTGAGAAGCTTTGGGACCGGTTATCAGTGGGACCACGGCCAGCTAATGCACTAGCAGTAGGAGTCGGGTGGGAGAGACTATCTGCACGTAGGACACGAGAATAGACATTCTGAAGCGAAGGAAGTTTAGAACTAGACAGAATCTGGGAACGAATTGTCTCATAGGCCTGGTCAAGAGCAGTAAGGAAACTAATAATGGCATGTTTTTCCATATTATCAACCTGGGCTTGAAGATCAGTCGTAGGTGGTATCAACATCTTCAACTCCTCATACATCTGCTTAAAGTTCATGTAAAAGTTCTTCAAAGACTGGCCTTGTTGTTCAGCAAGATAAAACCCCTTACAAACATCGTGTATTCAGGTAATATTTCCTTTCCCAAAGTAGAGGAATTCTAGGTAGTTCATGAGGTCTTTAACGGTATTACAGTGGCTAACAGAGGGAAGTATATCACTCTGGATAGAATTCTGGATTTGGAGGAATAAATGGGCATCAGCTTTGGCCCATGCCATCTTAGGATCATCCCGGGGAGGAGCCTCGGTTAGATGTCCTTCCTTCTCAATACTAAGTAGATACATACGGACGGTTTTGCTCCAATCCATATAATCTGTCCAATTCAACTTGTGATCAGTGATTTTGTTCATTATGGGAACAATTTCAGCAGTAATATTAGCCTTAGAATCAACTATATATAATGAATGCAATCAGCAAACTGGATGTTCAATCCCAAAGAGGTGCTAGCCAAGCCAAACAACACAGAAATACTAACCAAATATTCACCAAAGTATGCTAGCAAAGCCAAACAAGGCAAAGCAACTCACCAAACAGCCCCCAAAAGTGCTAAGGAGGCGCCAAACAAATCAGAAGCAAGAACCAGATTACCACACAAGCCAGAAAATCCTCCAGAGCACGAAGTGAACAGTGACCACGAGCATAAATCACCAACCAGACAGCAGATATGAAGGACCCACAACACGAAACTAGCGGGGATAAGACGGGAATACGACGTCGAGCACAATGCAACAAGCAGCGGCGAAAAAATCACCGGAAAACGCCATCACGCGCCGGCGCGTGTAACCAGTGACGGAGGTTCGATGGCGCGTGAAGGCCACGGGCACGGCAAACAGAGGTCGCGACGGTGGGGATGGGCCGATCGAAGGGTGCTGAATCTCCCTAGGCGATGTGTGTACACAAACGGCGCGATGGACAGAACCCTAATCCTCCCTCTCACACCGTTCAGGTCTCCGGAAAATGAACTAGATCGCCGGAAAAAAATTATATCTTAGAAAAAAAAACCACAGAAGCTCTGATACCATGTAGAATGAATATGTACTCCGGAAATTGTATATTTCATTCATATGCACAAGGGTATATATACACAAGAGAGAGAATCCTTACAATTAATACAACTAATGATAATTGATCTTAATATCCTAATCCCTGATTTTTTGCTATCATAATATTTCCTAACAGCTACTAAACATAATGGCTCTGGCAGTCTTGAGGATATGACATTCTTGCGTTCGGCAATGCCATTTTGCTATGGTGTATTAAGACAAGTGCTTTTGTGGACAATGCTATTTTCAGTTAGGAAGGTGGACAGGGTCTGATTGAAGTATTCAGTCCCGTTGTCGGTGTGTAGGATCTTGATTTCGGCTTGAAACTGGGTTCAGTTAAGGAAGGTTTGATACACTTTAGTTTTATCTTTCAACAGGTAAACCCAACTGACACGTGTATGGCCATCGATAAATGTGATGAACCACTTTGATTATGTTATGTTTGGTGTAGATGGTCCCTATAAATCACTGTAAACCAAGGAAAAAGGTTTAGATGCTTGGTATGGATATTTTAGAAATGATGTATGCTTAGCTTTTTCACATGAATCACAATGAAAATCAGATGTAGTTTTAATAGGAACAAGAGATGAAAACATTTGAGACATGTAATTGAAATTTAGATGGCCTAAACGCTTGTGCCATAACTCCAAGTCGCTAGTCCTAGAGAGAGACACTTTATTGCAAGACTTAGTCCTATGACTATCACTTTCATCAAGGTAATAGAGACCATCATGCTCTTTCGCACTCCCAATCGTTGTCCCCGTCAGCAGATCCTGAAAAAGACAGTAAGTAGAAAAGAAGTTAACATGACATCATTCATCATTTGCTAATTGACTTACTGATAGTAAGTTACACTTTATCTTTGAAATATGTAATACAGAGTGCAGAGTAAGTGTAGCTGAGATTTGAACGGATCCAATCCCAGTGACAACAAATTTGGAATTATCAGCAATTCATACAGTCATTCTCTTGGAAATGGGAGTATAGGATGAGAAGAGAGTCTTATTGCCAGTCATGTGATACGAGGCACCCGAGTCAATAATCCAGCAATTACCTGTACACATACCTTTAATTACAGTCAAGGCTTGCAAGAAATTACCTCTCTGCACTACCATGGCAATAGGTTGTTTTGTAGTCTGAAGTGCTGCAAGCATTTCCATTATTTTGCTTAGTTGATCACTTTGGGAGATCTCACCATCTTATAAAGGCTTCATCCACATGGCTTTGTCCTTTCCCCCTTTTTGGCTTTTAATCAGCAGGTTTACCATGGAGGTTCCAACAAGTTTCTTTCGTGTGCCCCTGTTTCTTACAATGATCGCAAAATGGTCGACCTTTGGAACCTTTTAATTCCATGGATCGAATAGCAAGAGCTGAGGCCTCAAAAGGGGCAGGAGTAGCAGCAGAATTACTCTGAAGCATTGATTTGCGCCTATCTTCTTCATTGCGTAGAATGGAGTAGACTTCACGCACAGAAGGCAAGGGTTCGTGACTAAGAATCCGAGCCCGAACATCATCATAAATCACATTAAGTCCAACCAGTAGCTCATATACTCTCTCCTCTTCTTTCTCTTTGCGATCCTCTGAAGCATCAGCTCGGCAATAATGAGATTTATTCTTTAGGGCATCAAATTCTTGCCAAAGAGTGGACTTTTCGAGATAGTAGTCATCAAGTGACATAAGGTCTTGTTTCAACTGCCACAACTTTTTCTTAACATAAAAAATGTGAGACTTGTTACCTACAGTACTATATGTCTCTCGAAGGGCCTCCCAAATCTCTCGGGCTGAGAGAAGATACATGAAACTCTTCTTGATTGATGATGACATTGCATTAATTAGGCAAGATGATACCAAGGCATTTTCAGACTTCCAAATTTGAAATGCCTTGATTTCTGATTCAAGGGGCATTTTTGCTTCACCAATGATATATTCAAGTTTGTCTCTTCCATTGAGAGCAAGGATCATGGATTGAGACCATTCCCGATAATTGTCATTAGCAAGTTTCTTAGAGACAATAAGGACAGTAGAGATATCATTGGACCGTGAAACAGAGGAAGATCCTTCAGATGACATACTGATAGAATTAAATAGAGCAATCTGACCAGTTTAGTCCTCCAAAAAAAATGACAGATTGGTTCTTCAAATTCCGAAATACCAGTTCAGTCCTTCTAATTTTCAAAATGATACACTGGTTCTCCAAAATTCAGAAATACCAGTTTAGTCCTTTGAATTTTCAAAATGACAGGTTGGTCCTCTGAAGTTTGAAAAAAACAGATTGGTCCTCGACTCACCTAAATAATTGAGTTGGACCTGTTGTTCCTTTATAATCCCAAAAATGACGGGGAGTACGAAGGAGAGCGATGGATGATGATAAGTGAAGCTTTTGGTTGGTAAGAGGAGGATTTCTCTCCGGTGAAGGTCATGATGAACGGCAAGAATGATTTCCAGCGGAGGAGGAAGATGACGGACTGAAGGAGAAAAGTTGGTGACGCTTGCCGAAAATGGAGAGCTGAAGGAGAAAGTGATGAGCCGAAGGTCTTGGTCTTTGGTTGAGCTCCTCGTGGAGCTCAAAACTTGCGGCCACACCCCAGACAGAGCTCTCACTCTACTATCGCAGTTGCCTTCACTGGTTCGAAGCTTGCCTCTATCTCACCGAAAATGAAGGTTGAAGGAGGGAGCTCACGATACTGGTGTGAGGATGAAGCTCTAGAGTTTCTGTGTGAGGACGGAACACAAAAACTCGCCAGAATCTGGAAAACAAGCTCTAAAGAGAGAAGCTGAAGGTGATGGTGGTTCCGATAAGTTTTTTCTTTCTTTGTTTCGTGACTGTTACAGTTCTGGATGATGGAGCTGATTAGCTGAGGTGTTGTCGACTGAGAGGCCTAAACTCGACAGAAGTGGGAGTTACAGGTGATACTTGACAGGAAAAAAATTCTCTGGTAATTTTCTTCAACGCTCTGATACCATGAAGAAATTTATTAGAGAATAATTCTTATGTTTTATTCAGAGAACAAACGATTACATTTATAAAAAAATGAGATCTGAATTTTCAAACACTGCCTACAATCTCTTACTACAATTACACTGCCTATAATTACGGGATTCTACAAGTATATATGACACTACCACTTGGTTTTGAAAAAGGACGAGACAGGCTCATATGCAAGCTAAGCAAATCTATATACGGTTTGAAACAGTCTCCTAGAGCTTGGTTTGACAGGTTCTCATGTGTCCTGAAAGTTGGAGGCTACAACTAAAGTCTCTCCGATCACACTATGTTTACTATAAGCAATGGAGGTATGACTACTATCCTAATAGTATATGTAGATGATATCATACTCATAGGAAACAATCTTTAAGAAATGAGTTGAATCAAGATGGCTTTAAATAGAGAATTTGAAGTCAAAGACCTTGGAGACTTGAAATACTTCCTAGGAATGGAAATAGCTAGGTCAAAAAAAAAGGATTCATATCTCACAAAGAAAGTATGTCCTTGATTTACTAAAGGAAACTGGCATGCTTGGATGTAAACCAAGTAAAACACCTGTCCATGTCAAGAAAAAGAAGAAGAAAAACATGAAACCTGCAACAACCGAACAAGAAGTTGCAAAAAGGAAGAAACAATAACAAGGTGAAAAACCAGCAGACATAGGGCGTTACCAGAGACTGGTTGGAAAGCTCATATATCTTTCCCATACTCTACCAGATATTGCCTTTATAGTGAGTGTTGCAAGTCAATATATGCACTCAATAAAAAAAAAACACATGGATGTTGCATATAAAATCCTATTATATCTCAAAGGAACCCCTGGTCGAGGTCTCTTCTTCAAGAAGACAAACCTAAGAACTATTGAGATATACATAAATGCCGATTGGGTAGGAGACCAAGAGAACAGCAGGTCAAATTCAGGTTATTGCATGTTTGTTTGGGAAAACTTGGTAACTTGGCAAAGCCAAAAGCAAAGAGTGGTATCCAAAAGTAGTGCAGAATCTAAACTAAGAGCCCTGTCTCAATGAGTTATGGAAGGAATATGGCTAAAAAGGGTAGTAGATGAGGCCTATATCCAATTAGAATCTCCATTTAAACTCTACTGTGACAATAAGACGGCCTTGAGCGTGGCTTTAAACCCTGTCCAACATAGCAGAACTAAGCATGTTGATGTCGATCGTCACTTTATTAGAGAAAAGGTCGAAGAAGGATTATTTGTCTCTCTTATGTACCAACAAAACTACAGCTTGCTGACATACTTACAAAAGGACTACCAGAGGACACCTTTGAAGGATTTGTACGCAAGTTAGACATGATGAGTATCTATGATCCAACTTGAGGGGAGTATGGTAATTATATTATTTTATGTAAATAATATTATTATAAATTAGATATTATAGGATTAAGTTATTATCTTAGGTTAGTTAAGATCAGATTCCCTTGTATTTAAAATTCAAATTCTCCCATCTGATCCTAGAAGATCTCAGATCTATTATAACAGATCCTACTTGCTTGTACTCTATATAATTCTTGAGAATAAGATGAATGTATCGGACTCCACAATTAAGTCCTATTGTGCTACATGGGAGCTCTTGAATCTATGTATGATTGGCATTTTTTTCATACTAGGTCATGGATTCTTAATAAAGCTGCAACAAGCTCAATTGGAAGCTGATAGGAGCTCTTGAAGCTATGCATGATTGGCTTTTTCCCCCCTTACTATGTCATGGATTCTTAATGAAGCTACAACAAGCACAACTAGAAGCTGATGACCCAACTGCAAGTTACATGCTACAAATATGTTGTCACCGATTTCTTAACATCAATTTTAGAATGTGTCTTTTTTCTCCTCTTATGAAAGATGAAAAATGTAAAATTCACAATTCTTTTTCGTATAAAATGCAATACTATGTGCTTAAATATCTTTACAAGCATGGTCACAGCTTTGCAAGTGCCTTAGGCAGGATTTTCTTCCATATATGGGTTTTGTCATGCCTCCTTTGCTTCAATCTGCGCAACTTAAGCCTGATCTCACCATTACATCTGCCGATTTTGATGCTGAAATTGATGAAGATGATGACACGTTTCTTTTCCATCTTGTGTCAGGATTAAGGATCATTATTATTTACATGCATGTTTTCTCATAATATGATTTGGTGACGTTTCCAAATTTTTATTATTTGTCTTCCTTTCTTGTGGATTTTACTCCCTTGTTTGAGATTTTCTTTTGCCTGCCCTTTGAAAAGATAAGGCCTATTTATTTCTTTTTTTTTTCCTGTTGTCATTTCCTAATATGATCCTAGGGACTCAAATATCCTAGATCTCGTATTTTCTTCCATATTCATGCGTTTTTTGTGAGAAATAACCTATAGGGGCCTACGTAATTCATAAGCCTTAGTTTGCAGAACCATGTAGATGGCTATAGGAAAGCTAAAGCTTAGATCTCGTTGAAAGGAAAAGGGGAGAAAAAAGGGAAAAGGGAACAACAACAACGGGAGGAGGAGGAGGAGCATAATGTTGTGCCTTTTAAAATAGAAAGAGTAATGATTTTTAGATCTGAAAAGTGAAAGTGAAGTGGATAAGATAGATGCTATCATATGTTAGGAAATATACATAATGTAAATAGTATTTATTAGGATCACAAGAAATTAGGGATTAGAATCAATTATCATAATAGGCCCATTAATTCTAAGGCTTCTCACTTATGTATAAATAACCCCTTGTGCATATGAATTAAACACACAATTCAGAATATATATTTCCTCTATTCTCTTCTCTATTCTTCCCTACATGGTATCAGAGTAAGTGAGAGAAAGAGAGAGTTTGCCTACTGCTCAGGGATATTTCTTAGACCATGCGCCGCCTCACCATGCTCAGGAGGTCCCGATCGGCAGAACCCCACCGGCCACTCTGTTTCACCGGTGCGTTGAGCCTCACGTGCCTCCTTGCCCTCCACCACTGACCACACGTACTGACGCGTGACAGAATTTTTTAGCGAGATTTTTGCCGCCGTTTGCTGCATTGGGATAGACTCAGTGCCCTCTTCCTATCCCTGGTGGTCTCATGCCGTGGGTCTCCCATTTCTGGACTTTGGTTGTTGATTTTGTCTCCTTGGTTACTGTTTGCTTCTTTTCTCTTGTTTGCTTCGGATTTCCTCTTTTTTTAGTCACATTTCTGGTGTGTTGTCAGTTTGGTTCTTGCTACTACCTTGTTTGACCCTTTTTAGCAATTTTGGAGGCTGTTGCAATTCTAGTTCTTGCTTCTGCCTTGTTGTAGCTCTGGTAGTTGGTTGTTTCCTTGCTTAGGGTTCATACCTTCTGGTTTTGGGTTGCATTAATTTTCTATGGCTGATTCCAAGGCTAGTATCACTGCTGAAATTGTTCCTATGAATAACAAAATCACTGATCACAAGTTAAACTGGACAAATTATATGGATTGGAGCAAAACTATCTGTATGTACTTGCTTAGTATTAAGAAGGAAGAACATCTAACTGATGCTCTTCCCACAGATGATCCTAAGACAGCCTGGGCCAAGGCTAATGCCCGCTTATTCTTGCTAATCCAAAATTCTATCGAGAGTGATATCCTTCCCTCTGTGACTCACTGTAATACTATTAAAGAGCTTATGGGCTACCTGGAATTCCTCTATTCTGGGAAAGGAAATATTACCCGTATTCACGATGTCTACAAGGGTTTTTATCATGCTGAACAGCAGGGCCGTCCTCTAAAGAATTTTTATATGGAATTTAAGAAAATGTATGAGGAGTTAGAGATGTTAATGCCGCCTATGGCTGACCTTCAGGCACAAGTTGACAATATGGAAAAACAGGCGATTATCAGTTTTCTTACTGCCCTTGATCCGACCTATGAGACAATTCGTTCCCAGATCCTGTCTAGTTCTGAACTTCCTTCGTTTTAGGATGTGTACTCTCAAGTACTACATGCAGATAGTCTCTCCCACCCAGCTTCTAATCCTGCTGCTAGTGCATTAGCTGGCCGTGGTCCCATTGATAACCGGCCCCAGAGCTTCTCGAAACCCGTAAATAGTACACCATCTTCAACCTCTGTTGATGCCAGGAACCAAAGTCTCTTACGACAAGGCAACAATCCTTCGAATCCTGGTCCTATTGTCTGCCTCTATTGCAAGGAACCTGGTTATACCAAACATTACTGTCGTAAGTTGCAAACTAAGCTGCAACGTAGTGGTGCTGCTCACATGGCTCAATCCTCTGATCCTTCTGATAATGCTTCCCCAACACCAACTACACTTGCTACAGGTAACTGTGATTTGTGCCTTGCCACTACTTCCTCTAAATGGATCATCGATTCCGGTGTCACTAATCACATGACAAGTAACCATCATTTGTTCTCCACATATGCACCTTATGCCAACTCCTTCAATAACGATCGCCAATGGTTCCTCCTCCCGTGTCCTTGGATCTGGCATTGTTACCCCTACCTCATTAGTTTCGCTATCATTTGTTCTTAATATGCCTGATCTTGCATTTAACCTTCTGTCTCCTAAAAAACTTACTCGCCATTTGAACTATTTTATCTCACTTTTTCCTGACCATTGTTTGATTCAGGATCTTGTGACGAAGCAGATTATTGGTAAGGGATATGAAGTTGGCAGCCATTACTTTCTTGATGATCGGGTGCCGCGTTCTGTTGCTTGCTCTAGTGGTTCCTCTCCTTTTGATGTTCATTGTTGCCTTGGTTATGTGTCGTTGTCATCTTTGAAGAAGTTGTATCCTCAGTTTCATCATGTGTCGTCCTTAGAGTGAGTCGTGTCAGTTTGCCAAACATCACTGTGTTCACCTAACACTTGCGTCAATAAACGGGCTGCGTCCCCTTTTGATTTGGTTCATTTTGATGTTTGGGCTCCTTGTCATGTTGCGTCCATGTCTGCTTTTAAGTACTTTGTTACTTTTGTTGATGATTTCTCTCGAACGACCTGGCTTTACTTAATGAAAATTTGTTCCGAGTTGTTTTCTCACTTTTGCAATTTCTGGGTTGAGATCAAAACTCAATTTGGTGTCTCTGTGAAAACCTTACGGAGTGATAATGCTAAAGAGTATTTTTCAGCCCAGTTTCATGACTATATGCTTACACATGGCATGATTTATCAGTCCTCGTGTGCTGATACACCCGCTCAAAATGGTGTTGCCGAGAGAAAGAACAGGCACTTATTAGAAGTAGCCCGGGCTCTGATGTTTGAAATGCACATTCCTAAACCCTTTTGGGCTGATGCTATGTCCACTTCCTGCTTCCTTATTAATCGTATGCCATCTCCTATCCTCCATGGTGACATTCCATACACCACTTTGTTTCCTTCCAAACCCTTGTTTCCTATTGACCCAAAAATCTTTTGTTGTGTCTGTTTTGTTTGAGATGTTCGTCCTACTGTTACCAAACTTGATCCAAAATCTCTCAAGTATGTCTTTCTTAGCTATTCTAGAGTTCAGAAGGGTTATCGATGTTATTCTCCCCTTATCTGGCGTTGCCTTATGTCTACAGACGTTACCTTCCATGAGTCAACACCATGCTTCCCTGTCTCTACTCCGTCTTCATCCTTTGTCAACCCTGATGGTCTTGATAATGTATTGGTCTATAAGATTTGTTTACTACTTGTGCTAGAAATTGTCCCGGCTCCAGGTAAACCACCTATCCATCATATTTATCGGAAGCGTCCCAGGGAAAGTAATGCAGCCACTCCTGCTCATAACCCACCAGTAGTACCCACTTTGGTGTCTGATCCTGACTCAGTTCCTCAAACTCCTACCTCTGAAGCAACGCCTAATATTTCTGATAATGACTTGCACATTGCCCTCCACAAAGGTAAACGTACTTGTACCTATCATATTTCCTCTTTTGTTTCCTATAACCATCTCTCTCCTCCATCCTGTTCATTTATAGCCTCTGTCGCCTCCATCACCATCCCTACTACTCTCCACCAAGCCTTAGCCCATCCGGGTTGGCGTGCTGCTATGGAGGATGAAATGATGGCCCTTGATAAGGCAGGTACCTGGAATCTTGTTAATTTACCCCTTGCATAAAGGCTATCAGGTGTAAGTTGGTATTCGCGATCAAAACCAAGGCCGATAGCACCTTGGAACGCTTGAAAGCTCGGCTGGTTGCCAAGGGCTTTACTCAAACCTATGTTGTTGACTATTCTAAAACTTTTTCCCTATGGCCAAATTGTCCTCTGTTCATCTGTTTATTTCTATGGCAGCCACTTACGGTTGGGCACTTCATCAGTTAAATGTTAAAAATGCCTTCTTGAATGATGATATGTTTAAAGAGGTTTACATAGAGCAACCACTTGGTTTTGTTGCTCAGGGGGAGTATGGGAAGGTATGTCATCTTAAAAAATCGTTATATGGTCTGAAGCAAAGTTCTCGTGCGTGGTTTGACATGTTTAGCACGGTGGTTAAGGAATTTGGTCTGAATCAGAGTAAGTGTGACCATTCTGTGTTTTATCAACAGACGGAAGCTGGCTTGATCTTCTTAGTGGTATATGTTGATGATATTGTTATTACGGGGAGCAACACTTCAAGAATCTCATGACTAAAGGCCTTCTTGAATTCTCATTTCCAAACGAAAGATTTGGGTCAGTTAAAATACTTTATTGGGATCAAGGTTATGAGAAGCAAGAAAGACTTTCTTTTGACACAACGGAATTATGTTCAGGATTTGCTAAAGGAGACCGAAAAACTTGGGGCAACACCCAGTAGCTTTCCCATGATTCCCAACCCTTTTTTGGAAATTGATGATAGCATACCGTTTGATGAGCTACCGGAGGATGTGAGAAAAAAGGTTGATCCTGAAAAGATCAAGCTGTTTGCCTACCCTGAGAGATACCGTAGATTGATTGGGAAGTTGAACTATCTCACGGTGACTCACCCTGATGTGAGATTTCCAGTGAGTGTACTTAGCCGATTCATGACAGCACCAACTGTGGCTCAGTGGGTAGCTTTGGAACATGTCTTATATTACTTGAAGGGCTCACCTGGTCGTGGTATACTCTATATAGACCATGGCCATACTGAGATTGAATGGTTTTGTGATGCGGATCATGCTGGGTCAAAGTCTACGAGGAGATCCACTACAGGATACTGTGTGCTTGTGGGTGGAAATCTAGTGTCTTGGAGAAGCAAAAAAATAGGATGTGGTTTCATGATCTAGTGCAGAAGCTGAGTATAGAGCCATGGCTCAATCAGTATAGGAAATTGTGTGGATCCACCAGTTAATGGAGGTTGGCCTCACCACGTCGTTACCTGTGAAATTGTGGTGTAATAACAAAGCTGCTCTGCACATAGCTTCCAACTCTGTGTTTCATGAACGAACAAAACATATTGAGATCGACTGTCACTTTGTATGTGATAAACTCAAGAAGAACTTCATTTCTACTAAACGTGAGGTCTAGCGACTATTTGGGTGATCTTTTGACTAAGGCCCTAAATGGGACTCGGATTGATTACCTTTGTAACAAGGTGGGCTTGATTAACATCTACGCTCCAACAACTTGAGGGGGAATGTTAGGAAATATACATAATGTAAATAGTATTTATTAGGATCACAAGAAATTAGGGATTAGGAATCAAATCAGGGATTAGGATCAATTATCATAATGGACCCATTAATTCTAAGGCCTCTCACTTATGTATAAATAACCCCTTGTGCATATGAATTAAACACACAATTCAAAATATATATTTCCTCTATTCTCTTCTCTATGCTCCCCTACAAAGTATATTGATTTCTTTTGGATACTTACTCACTTGTATAATTACAGCATCGAAACAATCACTCTTGGGGATAAAAGGATGGGCATTAAGACCAGTGTAGTGGAGGAGAAAGCCACTTCTTGTAACATGCTATGTTGCCATGCTGATGAATTGAAGGAAGGATTTTTTCCTTGGATTGACCAAAGTTTACTTGAAGTTATATTTCATGGAATTTTCTAAACCAAGCTTTAGTTAAGTTTGATTCTAACTTTGCCAAATCTTCTGGGTTGCTTTCACATTAGTCCCTCATAAATTTTATTTCCATGAAGAAGTTAGAAAGGCACGTGGCTCAGGTATTTCCTTAATTTCATAACATTCACATCTTCTTTCCTTGGAGCGCTACTTTTTTTGGCTGTCATTTGTTATTTAGCTAATCTCACCTTTTTGCTTGGCCCATAGCTATGCCGGAACTATTGCGTTAAGCTAAATTAGCTGTAGAGAAGGGACAATCACAGGGCTATGATGAGACTTACAAAAAAACAGTTGTTTGGCTACATAATACCACATTTGTTGGAGGCCTTGCACAAGGTTACCGTCCTGCTTGTTTTTATTGTCTTTGATTTCCAATTTCTAATTTCATATGTCTGAGAGCATTTTAGCTGTCTTTCAGGAGCCTGAGATAGAAATTTTTGCCAGCATGTTGCACGCATTGAATGAATGCATACAGGGTTGTCGTAGCATCCATATATCAGGATGGGTTGTTTGTATCGTTCTCTTTTTAATAAAATATAATATAATTACACTTAATCTCTTGTACCTTCTGTCGATTAATAATGTGAATACTGGAGGAATAGATTTAAATTATGGGAGGTAATGATGTCCTCATGTTTGGAAGAATGTAGTTCTTATAATAGCATTTATTTTAATCCTGGGATATGGAAAATTATATGGATCGAAGATTACTGTATTCTTGGGGGCTTCATCAATCCCTTGCCCATTTTGCCATTCAAACTTAAACTTCTCACAGCCGAGATTTCCTTCTCTTAGGTCTCTGCTGCACTTCAAGAGGAAAGGCATGTGCGGAGCATTGTCGACGAGATTAAACAGGTTATTACTGCCAATTCATCCAGAAAACATGAAAGGGCAAAGGGCCAAAGAAGAGGACTTCGATGCAGAAGAAAGAGAATTCCTCGAGGAAGAAAAGAAGCAAAAGGAGGAACTTTTTGATCAAGTATGTTCGAATATATATATGTTTATTCTCCCGTTCATTTTGATTGTGCAAGTTTTTTTTTTATAAGGAATGATGACTTGATTCTTTTGTTGAATGTATGCCTGAACTAGGTTGGCGATTGCTTGAGAACATTGATAAAGACATTCAGGGCATCTTTCTTTCCTTTCTCTGATGAGCTATCCTCGTATATAACACCTATGTTGGTTAGTTCATCCCATCTATCTCTCTCTTTCATTGTTTCTTTCTTTTTCTTGGAAACTTAAATTATATGAAAAGTTTTAGTCATCTTATTTATCATTGTTGTTGGGATTTCGTGATCAGTTAATCCAGTTTTCAAATGTTGTGCACGCTTCACAACAATTCTTTTCTTTACCCAAGATTATATAGCTGTCACCCAGACAGCGTGTTAAGCAAAAACTTGATGAATCGATTCCAATGCCCAAAGGGGGATAATTTCGTATGCTACTTTGCAACTTCCTATGATTTTTGACAATTATCCTATGTGGGTCTGATTGATGGCAGTTACTTCAAAATCTTCAATGGAATAGTCATTAGATGTGATGGGTGATTAATCTATCTAACTAGTTGAAAGTGGACATACATAATACTTTTATTACGCCAATGCATTAGTTATCTAAATAATTAACCTTAGCAAAATTAAATTATATACCCACCCAAAAAAAGGTTAAAAATGCCACTTGGGACTATTTTGTAAAGAAATAACAAAAAGTTGGGCATAGTTTGCTTTGATCATTGTGATTGTAGTGGGCTTGTCGCTTCCCTCGTGTTTGCTGGTAATCCTCATTTATGTGGACGGACGCATAAACTGAGCGAAAACAACGAAGGCCAGGCATGGAAGCTGCAAAGGTGACTGTGAAAGCTGTGGCTCTGATCGCCGGAGATAACAACGTGAGAGGAGCTCTTCAGTTTGTGCAACACCCCGGCGGTCTCTTACTCTACATTTTTTTTTTTCCTTTTGTGTTGAAGCTGTTGCAATTGTTTAATCCTAATTCAGCTAACTTTGGGTAAGATTCTGCAGGAACTACTCATGTAAAAGGGAGAATCACTGGTTTGTCCCCGGGCCTTCACGGATTCCATATTCACGCTCTCGGTGACACTACTAATGGCTGCAATTCCACTGGTTCGTAATTTTATTTCTTTCGATTCATAACGGATTCGCACTCTTCTCCAGCTGAGTATCCTTTTCGTTTTCGAATTAGTTTCCGTGATAAATTGTTCTGAATCGCAGGCCCTCATTTTAATCCATTCAAGAAAGACCATGGGGCTCGAACAGATGATGAGCGTCATGCTGGAGATTTGGGTAACGTTGTTGCCGGCCTGGATGGTATTTACTACCTTAATTTTCCTTATCTGTTTCAATATTTCGACTCCTTTGAGTCTTTTTCTGAGGAATTTATTGCGTGAATTATCTTCTGTAGGGGTTGCTGATGTTTCAATTACAGACAGACAGGTAGGCATTCGCCCATGGTGTACTGAACATCTGTCTGGTTTATTCTGTGTTAAGATACTTAATTTAATTTAGCAAATTACTTTAACATGGCCTTTTGTTAACATTTTCAACCTGTAGATACCACTAAGTGGAGTTCATTCCATACTTGGGAGGGCAGTCGTTGTGCATGCTGATCCCGACGATCTTGGTAGAGGTAAGATCATGAAATTTGGCTCCTAAATAGAGTTTTCGTATCCATCATTGTCAGCTATAGCTTCTTTTTAACTTTTCCTAGTTATATCATTTTACAAATATAAGGTGCTGAGGTTGGTTGTCTATTTAGCACTGTCTTGACTACTCTTAAAAGTTCTACATGAGAAGATTAGTATACGAAGCACTCTTCCTGGCTGTTTTTATTCTATTACAAGCACATCTTTCGTATTGCATTTCTCTTAGCTGTTTTCTTTTTCTTCCTCGTACTTAAGACCCATTTTTGGTGCTGTTACTGCTACAATGACAAAAGCGTATAATGCATGACAGTTGGTTGCTTAGCTATGCATATCGTAATATGAACAGAGTAGCTAAGTAATTTCGAAATAATATAAGTCCCTTATCATGTCTGAACCCAAATGCTTCATTATGAATGCATGACACATGTTTTTCCAACCTAAGTTGTCTCTGCCTTCTGCCCTCATGATTCTAGGAAATTCCATTTTGGAAATATCCTTTACTTGTGAAAGTAAATTTCTCTGTCTAGTGGTTGAAAACTAATCGCTGTCATTTGTAATAGGTTATTTCTCCCCCAATATTGTTTCAAATGCAGAGTCTATGCAGAAAGTGTGCGTTAACTATATTCACAAAGTTGTTACTTGAAGTGACTTCAGAATGAAGTCCTAGGATATTGAGATGTGTCTAGTTTGCAATTATGATAATTCAAACAAAAGTGCTAACGACACATACTTGCACCTTAAGGTCTAACAAAGGTTCAGAAGTCACGCCTAGGATGTGATGAAAGCGAACAAGTGTAGTCCTACTCTAATATCATACCTAGTGAGTAATGACTAGCATTATGTCCCTATTTTCAGATGTCATAAAATTTTCACTTGGTTACATGTGCTTGCCTCTGACCTTCATGGTATTTGTTTAGCCGCATATGAACTGCTTATGAAACTATTTGTGCATATATTGTGATGAAACAGGTGGGCATGAACTAAGCAAGACCACTGGTAATGCTGGTGTAAGAGTAGGATGCGGTAATGCTTTTCTAGTTCTCTTCTACAATCAATTCCGCTGTTACTAACCTAAACTATGCTTCTTGATTTTAGTTGTTAATCTCTTTCTTAAATTACCATTTTGTAAAATTTAGAAACATATATAAAAACAAGAATCTTTTTGAACGTTTATTTATTATAACATGAATACCTATTTGTTTAATATTATTTTTAATATAACAAATCATATGTTTTTCCAATTATTTATGTATTTAAAAAGTTACATGGGGAATTTACTACTTAAAAAACAAAAAGCCTAAACCCTAAACAAAGCCCCATGCCCTCATCACACGGATTTCATTTTTCTGTGTAATGATCAAATTAAACTGCTTGAAATTGAAGCGCTTAAAACCAAATTGTAAACATTTATAGTATGTTTGGTTGAGTATTTGTTTAGCTTATAAGTGTTTATGAACGTTAGTCGAGACAACCCTCATATCACATACTTACCTCGTATTCCATAAATCACGATTGAAAAGCTGCTTTTGAAAACTTCAATCATTATTTCAAACAAGCTATTAAATGGCACAGCACTGCATTTTTAGCCCACGAAGTAGGGCTAAGGGACATAATGTCAGTGTCAGGTTCAGTTTGGCTTAATAATGTCCATTGTCTTTTGCTTTAAGGTTGACCATAACAAATTGCTGAGCAGGTATCATTGGCCTCCAATCATCTGTTTAAGTAGCTTGGCTGCACGTAGTTGCTATATGCTTACCCACTGGGCTATTGGGTTCTCATCGAGTTGCAGTCATGCCATAACTGGTCGCTACTTTCTGAGCTTGTGCAATTACCGTTAAAACTCTGAATAATACTCTCTTCCTTGCATACTGGAGCCTTTTCAGTCATGCTGAAAATAGTGACTTTGCCTTCTATCTCCAAACCTCACAGAAGACAATTGTATTATCACGTTCCCCATTTTATGACTTTGATTTGGTCTTCTGTAACCATCCAATGTCCAATAGGGTTACCTCTATCAAGAAATTATTGTGCATGCTATGTTTGAAGTTGTTAGTTCATAGTCAATGTATCTATAAAATATGTAGCTTATACTTGGTCCAAATTCACGACATCCTTCCAGTTTGAGAAAATATGCCCCTAGTATGCCAAAAAGCAAAAGCACAGAAAGCATTTAAGGTGGTTAAATGAAGTATTGTGTGTTTAAATAGTAGAAAATTTAGGGGGCAAGGAGAATGTTGCCGCTCTATTAATGAGTAATGATGCACTCTTTACCCCCCAGTCAGGATTAATTCTAAGAATAATACTCCAATCTTTAATATAGATCATATTTAAAAAATTGATTTTGATTATAAATATAAGTTATCAAAAAAAATTTAATTCATCAGCTATTAATGTTCCTTCAATAGTAATTCAAAATGAGAGGAAATGAGAGAATTATAAAAGATGGCTAAGATATTTTAAAAAATATATATCATATTAATTAACTTAATTAATTTTTTTAATTTAATTAAATTAAATAAATATCTTATATGAGGGACCAGAAGAACTAGTTATAATCTTATCATTATCCATGTCAATATCGAATAAAGCTTTTCAACTACAAGGGTTGCCGCTAAATGCCATGCAAATTTAATCTGGCTTTAAAGCCCTGCTCCTATTTACAACGGAGGACTGAAATTCATCACACAAAACGAGACATGAAACCCCGCAACAAAGACAATACAGAAACCAGTGCAATATTATAGTCCTATTGTTGAATTCAAACGATAAACACTGGCCATGGCGCACCCAGCAGGATCATCAGCGTAATGTAGACAATAATTGATAAGATCAGCGGCAGATCCCATTAGTGTTGGTGCACATAAGCCTGTGTAAGAGGGCCTTTAAGGTAGCTCTATCCTCTCAACCAAGTGTTTCTGTAGGATGAATTGTCTCGCAAAGAGGCATCATGGGGCTTGTATTCCATGACATAGTTATGAGGAAGCTTTAAGTGACGTTTAATTGAATCCCTCAGAACCATCACGGCCTGGATTGAGAAAAATAAGATTAAGAATATTATAAAATCCAGACATGTTGCATGAACGTGCAAAGACACAGAACCAGTGATAAATGTTAACCTGATTATCAGATGCATTGCGAATCCAGACACTCAATATATCCTCATTGAAACGAATGCTTAGTACTGCACCACATATGTTTTCCCCATAATCGAGCTGGTCACCTACTAAGGCAAGAACCTGCACACAGTCAAGCATGTCACAAAATCCCCCATATCCAATTTTTAGCCCTACACAACGGTATTTTGGCATCACCAAGCCAGAAGATAAACTTTCTCCTTTAATGATAATAAATGCAGACAGATCATGATTAAAATATAACTGAGCACGAGAGATTTCTGGTGTGATTAGGTCTGTCTATAACTAGTCGTCATCATATATAACATTAAAGGACAGGGACAACATTGAAAGAAAGAATTCACATAAACAGAATCAACCAAACATTATAGAATCTTATTGACTGAAATGCTCTCGCATATTATATATATATATGTTTTTTACAGCAAAATTCACAGAATAAGCATTGTTCAATCAGGCACATTACAAAACCATCTCAATCTATAATTTCTAATAATGAAAATACTTAAACAAGGATATTAATCAAACAAGCCAGTTGCCAATCACCAAAACAAAATACTTAGAGAATCTCCCTGCCACGTGAGAAAAGCTAACCCCGTGCAACATTCTTTCCCTAACTTCTTTTTTTTTTTTTTAAATCTCTCTCGAGACTTTAGATCCTTCCATACTCTTGAAACGCTTCTTCAAGAAGCCAAAGGAAATACGGGTAACCAAACCAATCAGCATCATCCCCTGGTGCTTTCAAAGGTTGGGAATGTGTGGTTAATTCTACATTGAGTTCTAATATTCATTAACAGGTACTGATTTACACTCATATTGTAGTTAGGGCTAAACTCAATCCATGCAAAAAATGTTAGTAGAGCTTAAATGTTATAGGTTGTCTTTTAAGTGAAATCAGCATTTTTCATATGAATTCATTTCCAATGGTCAAATCAGGAATTTATTATATTACCACCCAAAGATTACACAAACCATGCAAGAAACTTAGGAACTATTGGTCCAATGAGAAGTCCACATAACCCTAAAGTGGGCACATTTGGCTACAACTAGAGGAACAAGAATAGGGCAACTGAGAGACAATTTTTCAACACAGATTGGAATCTGTAAACTAGGAAACATCTTCACTCAGCAACGGTGAAAATAAAGAACATTTGAGATCCATATACAATCAACATACCATAATGATGTGACAGCACATTAGAATAATCACTTTAAATAAGTTTAAATGCTGCCATTAACTAAACAAAATACAGTAGTAACGAGCTACTCAGTGTTCATCAAGTTGACAAGAAAAATGAAGTTATATATTTATCTGGAAAAATAAAAAGGCTAACAGACATTTCACCGGGAAGAGATAAAGAGAAAAAGACTTCAAATAAATAAAGACTTTGATTTACCAAGTCCTCCCAAAAGCGGCCTGAAACAACCTTTTTGAATCGTATAATCCATTTACCACCATTACAATTGGCTGGGTCCTGAAAAGAAAAAATAACCCAGCATGTCATTGCAGATTAAAACTGTTATAGAGTGTTGAAAATTCAGCAGCTCAGACATTTCCAAATTCCAATCAACCAAAAAGGGCAACTCAAAGGTCAGGCTTTTGAATGCCTACTACCTCCCATAAAGGGCGAATTCCTTCCTTAAAAAGATGCAAATCTGTTGGAACTGGCAAGGAGGAAGGACGAGCTAGATGGCAATAGCAAACCCAAAAACCTTCCACCTATTAATATGTGACACTAAAGAATCAGGAAAGTGCCCAAGAACAAGAAAGAATATTTGCAATGAGGTAAGTATTCCAATACGTGCAGTTTGACCCATGCAAGCCAAAGAAACTTATGATCTTACCGTACTGAAATCGACAATTCTCTTTATGTTGTCTTCGTATGATGTCTGAGTTCGAACTCCAGGTGTACGGCGGGTATACCAAAATACAAATTTGTGCTGCTCAAACGACATTATCAACACGAAATGAATAAATGATTCGGTCAAATTGCACAAGAGCCTTTGAGGGCGAAGGGAATTAAAGAACATCGGCAATGTATCCTCTCATGTAAAGGGTATATTTTGCTTTCGAATTAAAAAGAAGGTCCCAACTACCACGTTTATGATGTAATTGAAATTGAAATATAATCATTAATTGAGCTCAAAAATGAAAATGCTCGTCACAAAAACCCCTCAGCAATGTTCTCTCAACTCAAAATTATACGCAAAAAATAGCCAACGATAAAAACAGATGTTCGCATACAGTTGGACCATTGATGAATGTCAAAATCCAGGGGAAAAAACACACACACACAGTCCTGTGAACAGAAAATAAGGAGAGAAACCTTTAGGGGATGAAGACCAGCTTTGAGCTCACGAGCCTGTCGTTCGTCAGCCTCCTTATTAGAAGTGTCGTTACCAGCGGAAGCCAAAGGAGGTGAAGAATCTATGATTTGGTCGAGGTTAGTGTTGTTAGAGTTAGCATTGGAAGTCTTGTTGCTGATTTCTAATTCTCTCTTCTCGGCTGCCATATCCATTATCAGTTTCAAAAACCCTAATTCTTTTTTCCTCTGTGTTCGATGTTATAGCTTTGGCCGTTGGGAGATCGGAGACAGAGAATGTGCGGGAGCAATTGCCTTCTGCTTTCGTGGTTCCGGTTAGGGCTTAGCAGGCGCACGTCGTCAACCTGCTTAGTAGGGCTTCCTTTTTTTTTTTTTTTTTGGTCAAGGTCAATTTAACAAAAACCGACTCTTAATGTTAAAAAAATATTTTTTTTATTGGTGGGAACAAGGAATATCCTAAATTCACTGCGAAGTTGAGTATAATCTTGTTTAGAAATGGACGATTAAGGTTAAATTCTTTTTAATAATTGTGTTTTTTTATATTTAAAGATGTCCTCTTTAAAAATAAAATTTTTTATCATCTCAACAGTTTATTCATTATAAAAAAAATCAATTTATTGTCAAACGTAATAGGAAAAAAATTAATTTACTTAAAAAATGTATACAAACATGCGTATGTCAATATATGATTTGTTAATAATTAGATCATGTTCATGAATCCATCATCCATGGATATAAATATATTTTTAGGTAGAATTCAGATATGTCTCAGCCAATAATAAGAGACTAATCTTATCATGGCGAAAAATTGTTTTTTAATGAATGAATATTTTTACCCAGGGGTGAATAATCATGGCAACGTGACAGTAGTTTCGGAGGAAGAAATATCTTTTTAGGATTTTTTTTAAGTTAAGGTTCAATTTTACTAATAAAGCTTTTTTCGTTGAGCTTAAACATAAATAAATTTTAGAATTGATAAAAATATTAATAAATAATCTAAAATAATGTAGATTCATCAAGACCGTTAAATTTACTAATATCATTAACGATATTGGTAAATATACACTATTTTAAAATTTTTATTGATTTTTTTTTCTCTTTTTAAAATTTATTTGTGTTAGACACTTTTTAGAAAAAACTTTAATGATAAAATTGTAAATTTTATTTACCTCCATCGTTTCAACCAAAGGATTTATGATAATTCTAGACTAATTCGAATGACCATAAATGATGAAAAAAAAAATGTTTTTTTTTTTTATAGTATGGATGGAAAAAAGTTTTTCCACCAAATGTTTATATACAGTTTTCTTGTGTTTTTCCCCTTTTTTTTTTTGTAGGCACCCCTAATCGAACTTGAACGCCGTAGGGCATAGAAACTCAGGCGGTAGATTATTTTATAAATATGATTTACATAAGTTGAGATAAAACTCTTCTCACATACTTATCTTGTATATCGTAAATCACGATTAAAAAATACTTTTAAAGATTCTAATTGTTATTACAAACACACACTCAAGTCATAATAACTATAGTTACCGATAGTATATACAGTTCTAGACTTGTCTCACTCCAATGAGAAGATTTATTCCAATCGAGTGTGATAACAGTAAAACTATACCAAGTATGTTTTTCTTTTAATTTTAAATTTGAATACTTCTTCTAATTCTTAATATAAAAATTAGTTGATTTTTGTTGGAAGGGTTAGAAAAGTTAAATAAGTTAGATTTAAATATTAGAGAAAACTTACATTTAATACTTGATATAATAAATGTTCCGTTCCCGATAAATTAGTGCCATATGTATCTTTAAAATATATTCTTTTAAATATATCCTGAGTTGTGTTTAACAATAATATAGATGCTAGATAATAATGGATTGACATAAATCTTTGGAGATTTTTTTGATATTGTGCCAATATAATCAAATCATATGTGCATAGATTCCTATTATATTGATTTTTTTCATGAAAAAACACATATTTTTAAAATAAGTACATTATAAAAAAATTCATGATTTTTAAATTTTTTAAAATAATCAAAACTTAAAAAGAGGTAAATTTCTAATTATTTTTAGATTCTAGAAGATATTTTAATGTTATAACTTTTAAAAATACATAAAGAGAATATCAATTTATAACTAACAGTCAAATATTAAGATGGATTTAAAGAAAATATAGGGATTTTTAGTGTTAATTTCAAAAACTAAAATTTATATATTAATTTTTTTCTTAAAAATGTATTTGTTTTTTACTTTTTTTAATTGCTTTTCCCTAACCGCGTGCACACGGGACAGAGGGAGGGAGAAGAAAGCGATTTTTAAGAGAGTGAGGGCTTAAAGATAATAATATGGAAATTGGAAAACGCTATTTGAGCTGGAAAAGTAGGTTCCTTTGGACCCGCTTGTTGAAATCACCGAACCAAACCAACGATTGAACCCACTAAAGCAATAGCCACCCACCACCTCCATTTTCAGACCCAACAAAAACCCAGGCAGAAGAAAGAGAGAAGAAGTTAGCACAATAAAGTTTAATCTGTTAACAAATTCAGCTCATCATTCCCCCTTTAGGCTAATTTTCTTTCAGCTTTGCGATTTACATACCCGTCTTCACCGATGGCTGCCTCGATCTTTCTCCTTTACATGACGGCTTTTTCTTTGCTACAATATGCATCATCATCGTCTATGTGTCATCGCGACTCTGCCTTGTTTGTTTATAGTCTTGAATCTCAATGCCCTCTGTCGATCTCGCCAAATCTACTTCTGCAGGTATATGTTTCTTGACTTCCTTCTACCTTTCTTTAAGTAAAATTTCCGAAGTGATTTCCAATTTGTGTTTGCTTACGCGCTCCTCTTTTTCTTGGTTCTTTATCATAAGTGTTTCTATATCTCGGGAATTGATTTTTTAGCGGATTTGTTTCATTCGTTGACATTTTAACAGCTCTATTCCTGGGTACTTTTATTTACTTGAGCTCTAAGGTTATTCTAAAATGGGAATTAATTCATGGGATTCGGTTCCAAGAATCAGGTCCTGATTTGATTGAGTGAAATTGGGTAATCAGAGTATTAGATGGGCGTGTCTGGTTACAAATAGCAGAGAACACTTCATGGGCATTTGAAATTGTCACTTCTTTGATTGAAAGATGGTGAATTGATAATAAATGTTGATGAAACACATATTGGAGTACTTGTCTCTTCTGTTTCCTTGGACTCTATTGGAATCAGCCTTCTAGTTGAAGTATATAAAATTCTCGCGTCTTCGGCATACTAGGTTTCTATTTAGCAGATAGCACTGTATAGAAGGAAAACCATTCATAAGCTGGTACTTGAATAAATGGGTTTTATTTGTGATTCTAGCTAAACATATATATTTATAGGGGTCTGGTTTGTCATGTAGCATCAGACATGGGCTCAGCAAGTTAGTCACTGACCTGAGATGTAATAGTTTCTACTTTAAGATTTAAGGACCTTTTTTGACCCCTTCGTGAGTGATGAGTTGGGCTTTTAACGGACATTTAGAATTCTAGGTAACTGCCCAATTCCGATTAATTATAATTGACTGAGAATTAGTTGATTATACTCAACGGGAAGAGTGTATTCTGTCCCTTCGTGAGAAATAAGTAGGCCAATACTTTGCAATTTTGCTTTTATAGGTGAGAATACTGCCAAATTCTCTTTGTTAATTGGGGAAGAATCTACTTAACACCAAGTTCTTAAAGAATTCAGTAGGAGATAATTGGATTTATTTAAACAAAGTGTTGCCACTGATAAGAATCAGGTTTTTTTTTTTATGGGATAAACAGAATCAGGTGTTATTAATACAAGAAGAAATATCTGCATGTAACATCCTCTGATTATCATTCGGAGAAAGATTTCTTCTAGCTATCATAATAATTTACACTTGATGATATGATTTATAACACTGATGAGGCGACCATATACAACTCCCAAATTGTTATTCACATGATGTCATTTTTTTGTATGTTATGCCATGTCACGTATTATTCATCTAGTCAAACATTATGTTCTCTGAATCCCCCCCCCCCACATTTAGTACACCACTTGATGAGAAACCCTTGTGGCCATGGACAAGAACTATTTTAGTTCTTCACGTGTTTGTTATCAAGTTCTCCAACAGAAGCTAAACATAAACTTCACTTTTTGTCCTATTGTCATACTCCCTTCAAGGAAAATGTGAATTTCTTGTGAAATCTTCATAATGACATTACTTCTTTTTTATGAAAAAATAATTGATGGTTTAATGATGTCAAATTCATTTATTTCTACTGCAAGGGTAGGCCGAAATATTGTCCTCAATTAAGTTTCCACTTTGTTCAACCTTTAGTTATATAGCCTATCAACATGGGCAAAATGGTATGTAAAGTTAGCAGAAGTAATGTCTCGAGTCCTTTCCTCTTTCTAACATAAAACCTATAATTGGCCCATATTAATCAAGTCATTTATATTACATGTGCAAGTTTGAATAATGCCTATGACATTTATTTGTTGAACTTTTGTATAACCTATCAGTCATAAACTTGAAATATTGATGCACATGCAGTAATGATCAAGTGCAAGATTCATTTAGTATTTTGTATGAAGAATTTCTTAGAGAAAAAAGAGTAAAACAGAGGAAGGAATGAAAGAATCCAAGAGATTTGTCCAAATTAACTGCAAGTTAAACTATGATGCTTTGTAATTGTGAGGACTTACTCCACCTTTTTGCACCATAGAACATCATAAACCACCTTCTGTTCAAAACTTAGCCTCCTTATATCTTTCAGGACCTTTGGAGTTAGTTTGACTCAGGTCCATAAATGTATATTATTTTGCCTAAAATATGTCCCTGTCCTAGTTTGGTATATACCGTCATTTTGTAGTTCTTGCTGTTTCTATTTTGATGTGAAACACATTTAGTCTTATCACGAGAAACGGCTCCATTGTGATACTACTCATTGATTGCCCAAGAACTACAAAGATGTTTTTTTCATAAGAAAGGAGATGAATTGAGAGATTGTTTCCGTGCTAACCTTCTGCATAAATGTAAGGTCAACAAAGCTGCATAACGTAACTGTATTCATCTTATTGAATGCTGTTATTCTAACAAAAGAATTTATCTGAAAAGTATTTTGGATTTCTAAACAGACTTGTCAAGTTCAGATCTCTTACAGGTAGGAGAGTGAGTAACAAATGAAAGTTAGGGCTTACAAGAGAGACTATATAGTGGAAAGATTAATAAAGTCAAGTAAATTACCTAGGCACTCTAATTCACTAGTTTCTTTATCATTCAGGTTTTAAAAGTTGAAAATTTAATGAAGGATTATATCCCTAAATACATCTAAAATTGGGATGGGAGAATCAAGCAGAGAAGGAAGTAGAAACGGAAAAATAACTCCTAGGGTAACAAAACTTCCTACCCAACTGTCCTCTCAATGCCTGGTAAAACGACCTAACTCTAAACCCAAAGAAACTAATGCTCCAATCATCTAAAAGAAGTGTATGCTTATAAGTTAATCTCTTAATCTAGTTAAATCTATGCTTACAAGTTACAACACTTAAGCCATAATGGATTAATCTCACAGGACTGTTCCATCTGTGGACGCCAGACTTCCAACGTTGCAAGTCCAGATACTGTTCCATCAAAGACCTGCATTAGACCTTATAATTGACAATATGAACTCTTCTGTGTTAAATTAACAACATACTTGAGATGCTATTCCATAATTTTCTCTATTGTCTATGGCTAAGCTGCTTCAACTGGAACCTAGTACAGGGAAAGTTAGTGCAGGGGAATATTAGATACAAAAGTCTGAGTAAGACATTACCATCACCCAAAGAGAAAAGAGAAACCTCTAGCTATCCAAAATTAGAGACCTTTTAAAGCCCATTCCCTAAAAATTAGTCTATGGGATTTGTCCAAGGGAACCCTTTAAAGCTCAAAGTTAATTGCAAGATTTCACCGCTAGCTATAGAAGTATAGTAAGAAAGAATTCGATTATTCAAATTCAAACCTACCATAGCACTACTAGTTGAGTTCATCTTTGTATGATGTATAATTTATTCTAGGTCATATTTAAGTAGCCCACCATACCAAAAAGACGAAAGGTCTTTATATTTCTTGAAGGATTTTGGGTATACCTGGAATTCGTTGACTCGCTAAGTACCCACATTGAGATTGAAGCACCGATATGGACTCCGATCACGTTCATACGGCAGATTCACTCTTCAGAAGAAGAGAACCAAAGAGAGGAGTTTTTTTTCCTTGGAAGTTTTCTTGTAATATTTCAACCACATCCCACAAACTGATAATGATCCCATATATTATGTACAGGAAGTTATCCTAATTTGAATTTGAAATTATAAGGATAAAACTCCTTATTTAGACCCAGACTTTTCTTGAAATTTTATAATAGCCCCAAGTGAACTGGGCTGGAGCCTGATCCACCAAGCGTGGACAAGGCAGATTCCAACATCTCCCACTCACACTTGGTGGATCAGATGTTAGGGGTTGAGCTTCTTTCTCTTCCATGCTTCTTTCGTACTAGGTGCTCTGTTATAATGACGTGGGCATGACGTCTCCATTTAGGTGTCTTGTACTATAAATCCCTTTCACATAGACCAGCACAAAACAACCCTGAAGTGCAGCTTGATCATATTAATATAATGCCTCTTATGTCCTAGATTTTAACCCATATACACTTTTTTCATGGCCAATCTAATCCCTCTTGAGTCTAGATAAAACTCAAATTGTCATTCTCATATGCATAGTGTCCACACTTATGAAATTACCCAATTAACATCATAAGGGACCGGTCTCAGACACAAGCATAAATGTGTATATTCTAGTTGATCTTTAACATGCACTACTAGATTCAAACTATTTTTAGACTATAGTATATCATCCATTTAAAAGGATAATATCATAAATTACTTGACAATGATTTTCTTTAACCATTTGAAAAACTACATTAGGTTATCACTCTTACAAAACCTTATGCATCACTATTTGGATTATTGCTTCAATCCATAAAAGGATCTCTGCAAAAACATGAGGTTATCCCTCTATGAAACCTCAAATACCACTTCAAGTGAAATCTAATTGTCATTGTAAATCGATTCCGCCATCCATATCACCACTTAAAGGTGTAGGTTTTACATCTTCTTGATGTATATCTAAATCGGAACAATAAACTATTGTCAGAATAAGTCTGATTAAAACGCACAACAGGTAAGATGAAAGCCTTCCTGTTATGTTTAACTCTTTGCAATCAAACGAGTTTTGTATTTGTTAATTGATCTATCCATTCTTACTCTAGTCTTCAAAAATTAACTAGTTCCAAATAGCCTCTTATCTTGGATTAGATCAACTAAGTCTCAAACATGATTCTTTCTTAACGAATCATCACTTCCATTTCTTTCTTTCATTTAGCCTTAGTAGGCATCTTGTACAGAACACGACTCTATCTTCTAGAGCAGGCATGAACTCCTTTCTCAATTACTCCTTCTTATTGGAACTTTTTGCTTCTCTTGTTTTAGGTCTCTTTATTGACCCTTCTAAGGTCCCATTCACAAGGACGATTGAGAATTGTCGACTGGTTCTGTACTGCCTTGTCTATGTGTTTCGTAAAGAGACACATAGTCATCAGTTTATCCCTTGTTTGGAAATTGATGCATAATAAATGTGGTACTTTTTAATTCTTTTCAGTCATAATTTCATCTTGTCACTCGTGCAAAAAGTGAAGACGTAACCCTATTGAATTCCCATTTACAAACCCAATGGGAATGCGCAATTGACCTTTATGGTCTACCATCAACTATAGGAATGCGCAAATGACCCTTGTGGTCTGCGGAAAGTCTAATCCAATTTGCACTTTGACCACAATTCATAGGGTATAGAAGTGACCAACTTGGAGGGTACATGGTTAAGTTCAATACCACATACACTTGACGAAATCAAGTATGTGTACTAATCCACCAAAAGTGGACCTCATAATACTAAATATTCTCCCACTCACATTTGGTGGGTTAGCTTGAACCAGAACATACCTAACCATGTTTAATAGTATATCAGTATGCCTTTTAGCAATTCCATTCGAAAACGAAGTGCTATCTAACTCTCTTTCTTCTATCACAGAGCTTATTTGATTCGTCAAATAAATATTCACAACCTCGATCAATTTGCAAGATTTCAAAAATCCTATTTAATTGATTCAATTGATTTTGCTACATATCTATTCACAGTCCAAAATACTTTAATTTCAGACTTGTGCGAAATCAAACAAGTATGGTCATATCATGAATAGTCCTCAATAAGAGTTATAAAATGTTAAGCTCCATCTCTTTCCCTCGTACATAGCACCACATTTATCATAATGGAATTTTGCAATGGAAATACGATCGTTTTCCCTTTACTATAAATCTTTTCGTGTTGCGTTACTTGCTAAACTATCACAAGGACATCTCCACGTTGGAAATTAAACTTAGCAATCCTCATTATGCTAATTTTTTTTGTAGCAATTCCTATGTCCTTGTCTAGCATGACACGTAATCAAGTCAATATTTGAATTACAGAGAGTGGTACTAAGCATAGAAAGTCACTAACAATGCTCAACTTAAAGAAATTTCATTAAAGGAAAAACTGAATCAGAACTATATAGGTGTCACGAAATCATGAAAGTTTAAATCAGTTGAACCCATAATTTAGACGTCATGAGATAACAACTTAATCTCATTTGAACCAGTGCATGAAGCACTTCACAGAAAAGTAAGGTTGTTTCATCACACAAAATGAACTTGTAGGCGTTAATGCCTTTCACCTCAATTTTCATGTTGCCGCCAACATTAAGCATCTTGCTTTGATTTGACGATAGAGAACATTCTATTAAGGATCCTCAATCCTTATCGTCATGATTGATGGACCTTTTGTCCTTTTGTGCTTATTTTGCTTGAAAAAATCCTTTGCAAAATGGCTAATTCTCTAGCAGAAAAAGTATTTGACCTCACTTAGGTCAGTCTTCTTCTGCTTGAGGAATTTCTTACCCTTCCTTGAACTTAAGGTCATCCTTCTATCTCTATTGTGAAACCTCTTACCCTTCCCTGATTTGGGTTTAGAGTGTGAAGGACTTGGTTCCTCTATGAGGTAAGCTTTTCCAGAGGACTCGTAAACCTTTAGACATTCATATTCAAGCCCTAAGTACTTCAATACATCATTGAAAGTAATGTTGTTTTTACTATGGGTCATGCTAACTTTCATTAGCTCCCACCTGGAAAAGAGCATCTTGATGAACAAGCTGCACTTGTTCGTTAGACAATACGTGTTTAGCTTCTCTCAGTTTCCTCATTAAGTTGGTTGTCTCACGTAGATATTGTCTCCTAAGAGGTGTTAGAAGTACCTCAAAAGATTATCTTTGAATGTAATGCACATGGCCTTACTGTTGGATTTCTTTCACATTTGCACATGCATTTGTCAAATATAGCATATGCAAAGGTAGTTTATGCTATGAAATTTCCCTTCTCAGGCCATGTAGGTCTCATAATCTCTTATTTGTTGGCAAATTTTTTAGCATATGATCCAAGTCAATGGCTTTACAAAGTCTTTTATTTATATGAGACCTTTCAATACCAGATATCACAATTGTCCCCATTAAGTTTATTAATTTTGTTCTTGTTCTTAAAAGCCTTTCTTGGATTAGTCACTTAAATTATCTCACTCACAGGGTTATTCACAATTGATTTGAATCAAGAACATGTGTTTATTATATAGCACAATGTCATGTACTTGTACTATTCTTGACTAGAAAAGGTAATAACACCCTTGGGTTTATGATCAGGAGAATACGTTTGTATCTCCCATCATACAGATTCTAGCAATGCCATTATCATCTATCAAGAATTTCATACAAGTACTTTATATAATATACTCAATTATGACTATCAGAAGGCTCAATTTCTGAAAGCTCCCACTTAGATAGAGCATATGTTTCTCTTAGAAGACTCATTTTCCAAGAGCCTTCACTCATAAAGAGTGTTTGACATTTGCTTCTTCATGTCTCATAGAGCATTGCTAAGTTCATAATGTCTTATTATCAGGGAATTTGGGACAATTCAATAATTTTCTTTGATTTCATATTTATCTCATTTCTTCATTCTTAATCTTCAGCCAAACAAATCTTCAAGGGGAGAATTTTATTTATTTCTCAAACCCAATTTGGTAAGGTTCACAATAACCATTGTTTTCTAAGGCTGGAAGAATTTTATGTCCCATATTGTTTTAATCATCTTCCAGAGTTTCTATATTTTCTTGAAGAGATATTTTAAATGTCTTATGCCATTTTTCCTTGTTTTTTCAAGGAAACATTAAGTAGTATTTGCTTTCAAGTCTTTTATAGTTTCTAATGTTGGTGGTTGGATTGCGCTCAAGGCTCTTTTTCACTCATGAAGTGGGCTCTACCTTCTGAGGTGTATCACTTTCTTGAATCTCACCATAATCTGGAGTTTTGTCGTTGGGAAGTTTCTCCAATTGAGATTCCGTTTCACGTTGATTTGATACTGTCTCTTTAGTATCAAATCCTCACTTCCACCTCTGTGAGGTTTCTTCATATATGAATCTTGACATTCACCTTCTTAAGATTCAAGAGATTCAGGTTTTTCTTTAGGTTTATCTTTCGGATTTTTTCCGGTCATTTGAATCATTTTCCTCTCGACCCTCTTTAGGATCTTCTCCTTCTAGGCTATGTTTCATGGCTCAAATTTAAATGAGCAAATTCCTCTTTCATTTATCACTTAAAGGCTCACATTAAGTAATTTAAGCTTGGATCATTATTTAGAGGCAGCAACAAATAATTTTCTCCTTTTCTAATCCACTACAAAGTGGTTTATACTCGGGAAAGTGTTTTTCAATATAGTCATCATCCAAAAAGAATAAAATTTTTTGGTTCAGTGCTTTTAGAACTCTCTAGATTCATAATTATCATAAATAAAATAATTATGAATTATTATAAATATTTTAGGATTTTAAAATGTATAAAAATCACTATAAGTAGCACTAGAAACCTCAAAATTAGATTCAAAATTGCTTCAAAAAATACCAAACATATACCAAAATGAAGATCTTGAATTTAGAGATTTTTAGAAACAAACCGCGTCTCAATCGGAGCTAAAATGCACCTTCACGATTGATACACGTTGCCATAGAGCTTTCATAGAAGGAGGAAGAAGAGAAAATTATGAAATAAATGAAAAATCCGACAAATCCCACTCTCACGATCTGCACACGCTGCCATAGAGCTTTCAAAATGTTACACGCGCCGGCAATCCAGACTCCACGCGCCAAGAGTCCGCCACGTGGCGTCAGGCAATCCAATGACCCCATACGCACCACATGGCACTTTTCCTTTTTTTTTTTAATGCCAGAAAAAAAAGTTTTTTTAAAAAAATTTGTTTGTGGATTAGGTCAACCCATATAACCCGACCTAAGCCCGAGTCCACTACCCATGATCTGCTGCCCCTTTTTTTTCTGTTGAGGCATCAAAACGATGCCATTTTGGAGAGAATGAGGTCTCCTTCAACCTCCAGCCGGGTCATGGCCGACCCAATTACAGCTTGGGTCGGGTCTGTCTGACCCGGTTCATTCTCTCCTCCATATCTTCTCCATCCGATGTCCATGTTAAGCGTTTTTGGTGTCATTTTCTTCGTTTTTCGATCTCTACACAATGAGACCAGATTCGGAACCAAAAACGGAAGTTTTCATGTCACCCAATCTCAATGTTTTGAGGGGCCAAATTTTCCATCGAAGATGAAGTTTTTAGCAGAATTTTTATGTCTTTTTGGGTTTGTTTTCTCATTCTCCCCACATTCATTATGATTTTATAGCCTAAAATTCTGTTTTTCCATGACCCATTCTCTAAGATCCAAAAAATTTGATGTCTGTTACGTAATTGTCTGACGCTGGACTTTGGTAAGGTTCTTTGTTTATTTAACTTTCTTTTGTTTCAAGTTGATGCAAAGGATTTCTATATCTTTTTAACTCGTACATAAGATAGAAGACACAGAAATCATACTCAGAACGAAAATCATAAGTATTAACGAGAAAAAAAAAACAGTCACAGCGGAAATAAAAATATGTTTGTTCATGTATTCATCCAGTTGGCATAGTAGAAAATATAAATATATTTTGGCCTCAAGAAAAACTAGCTTTGATACCACTGAAATATTTCGAGCGTACCTGAAATCCCTTAATTCGCTTAGTACCCATACGAGATCGAAGCACTGATATGGACTCCGATCACGTTCATACAACAGAATCACTGTTTGGAAGAGGAGAACCAGAGAGAGTAGTTTTTTTTTTCTTGGAAGTTTTCTTGTAATATTTCAACCACATCCCACAAACTGATAATGATCCCATATATTATGTACGGGAAGTTATCCTGATTTGAATTTCAAATCATAAGGACCCAGACTTTTCTTGGAATTTTATAATAGCCCCAAGTGAATTGAGCTTGAGTCTGATCCACTAAGGGTGGACCAGGAAGATTCCAACATTTCTCTAGGTGATTTTCTGCTTTGCTGCGCTCTAAAAGTGGATTTTTCTCTACCCTTGATTCTATTTTTTCATTTATACTTCACCCAAATTGCTGGTTTTGATTTGGTGTATTTAATTTGTTTCTTCAATTTTTTCAGGTGGATGGGAGTTACATAGAACGAGTTTTGTCTAGAAAGCAGAGAATTGGATATATTTCTGTACTTTTCTATGCTTCCTGGTGCCCATTTTCGCAGGGTGTGCTTCCTAAACTTGAAACACTTAGTTCCATATTCCCTCAAGTGGAACATCTGGTAGTTGAGCAATCGTCAACATTGCCAAGGTTTTGAAACTCTCCCTTCTCTGTGCTCAAGCTTCTGTGCTTCTATGAATTCATTTCTTTTGCTACATGCTGAGTCCGTGATTTGCAGATTTTATGCAAATAGCAGCTACCAGTTCACGCTTCTTTTAGCTAATGAACTTCCCTTTTGACTTGTCTAATGTCCTGAAACAATGTCGAATTGCTTCTCTTCTGTGCTACACTTTGTCCCCCCACCCCACCCCACCACTTAATCATTAAAATTGAAATTCAGCAGAAATCATGTCATACTCCTTCAGTTCTAAATATAGGACCTGATTTGTACTGTAATTTGCACTACAGACAACGCCCTACAATTAGGAATGGAGGTAGTACCTTATAGAACCTCCATAAATTTCAGTTATTTTTATATGTATATTTATGTGTTTTTGTTATGCAGTGTATTTTCGAGATATGGAATACATAGCGTGCCAGCTATATTACTGGTGAATCAGACATCAATGATTAGATATCATGGCCCACAAGATCTTCTCTCCCTCGTACAATTTTATGAGAGAAACACGGGTAAGCACTATTCTTGCATGTAGGTTTCCGATGGATTTTCTGAAATTGCCATTAGCTAGGTAATTGGTAAATTTGGCACCCCAGATGGCGAAATGCAATTTTTTTGAGATATTTTGAATTTACGTAGACAAACTATTTGTTAAGAATGTTAATGTGCATACAAATAAGAAACTAGGGTAACTGTTGGTATTATGTAAGCAAGTATCTCACTTGACCTGTCTGCCCTTTGTGTGTCAGGATTTGGTCCAATTCAGTACTTTGAGGACGACCAACAGAACAGCTTGAGTATTGACAAAAATTCAGCTATAAAGTCATTGATCAGCTTGTCGCCAAAAGCAATATGTAGCAGGGAACCCTACCTGGTTTTCTCGGTACTGTTTCTTTGTTTGAGGATAATTCTCTACGTATTGCCGGGGATTGTAGCACATCTCAAGGCATTCTGGGTGTCCTATGTTCCTCATCTGAACTTGCAAATATTTGGCGAGACGAGCCAAGTGATGGGACGCATTCTTCAAGTGATGGATGTTAGGAGGATATGGACAAAACTAAGACTGAGCAAGACGAGGAGCTTCCATCAACAGGCAAAGAGCGCCAGAGTTTGGGCTTCGTCTCTGGCTTCTGTTTCCTTGGGCGAGACATCAGCAGCAAGGACATCCTCTTGAGGTTTGAACTGACAATGTTGATACTAGCTAGACTATTTTGAGGGCAGGAAGGAGAGAGTTTATTGATCACATAATCTCCACATGTTATGCTGCAATCAAATCTTGAGAATATATAGTTCACTTTGTGTCTCCAATTTTAATAATGTTAGTACAAGTGCTAACATCTGAGTGCTGTCTATGTATGATGTGGGTTTTGACATTTTGAGAGGAAGCGAACAGGCATGTAAATTTGAGTACAGCTTTCTTATTCTGTAAATTATTTTGTTGTCTTGCGGAAAATCATAGATCCTCAGTCTCTGTCTCCCTCTCTCTCACTCAATACCTCGGGGTGACTGTTCTTAATTGTTTTTCTATGTTTCTTGCAAGCTTAATTAGTTAATTTCACTTCTTTCGTGCAGTTCATTGTGTTTCAACTTCTAATACGTATTAATATTTCTGAGGCCATGATGTGGTATTAGACTTGTAAATGCAGAGTTTGGATTTAATCATACAAGCGCAGCGTGGAAAAATGCATCAGATTAGATCAAGGGATTTCCTATCATTGAGGAGAGTGGCAGTAGAGCAGAGTGGAATATTAATAAATATATCAGAAATTCACAATTCCCAGCAAGAAAATGAAATGGCAGGCGGACTAACGCTGTGGGTAGGGTACTGTCCACTTGCAGCACGGCTTTATCTGTATAATTGCTAACTTACAAATGCTATAATATATATATAAATATATAGACACACAATTTGGTCAATTTGCCTTGTTTGGGAGGATTGAGATTTCTAATTAACACCATCCAAGTTGCCTTCTCAATTCGTAGAATAGCGTGAAAAAAAAAAATACTCCTCTAGCCCTATTTATTGGAAGAGAGGGAAGTCCCCTCCTCCTATTTATACGGCACCTTATTTAAGTTTTGAGGTGAATGTATAATTTAACTCTTCACTTATTATTATATTAACTTTGCTTTTATTTGGTATTATATATTTCCTCCGGTCTTTTTTTTTTTTTTTTGTTAGGCATAAGTATCCTCCTATTCGAGGCACTATCAAGTACTAAATGTGGGCACCTCTTCTAGTAAGGATTCGAACATTAATTCGGCACGTTGTGAGGGATTAACCTTTACCGCTAGACCTAACTTCCGGATGGTCTCCCTCTGGTCTTTATTATAAAGCATCAACTAATAAGTATTATTGGTCCATTTTATAAGGCACTTGCAAGCTTTCAATGAGTATTTTATTTCTTTTTCCATGTCTGCTAATAAGGGTAGTAGGAGAGAGTAATAATTAATAGGTGAAGGTGAAAGAATACCCATGAAATTTTACCAAAAGTGCGTCCATCACCATATACACTTCGGAGGTGCAAAAATATTTATAAACATTTAAAATGAGAGCGAAAATGCTAGCAACATTAAATTTGATCTAGTACTGTTACTTTTTTAGTGGGACCCACTCTTTTTACACATGCATACATAATGATGCTAGGTTAAATTTAACGATACTGACATATTTATTCCTATTTTGAATGTTCATAGGTACTTTTGCACAGCCAAAATGTATACGGTGCTAGACGCACTTTTGGTAAAATTCATGGTCATTTTTTTTTCTTAACCCTAATTAATATTATATTTGAGTTTAATGGAGTTGATAAGAATAATATTAGAAATCACTTAAATTTTAGAACAACTTTAATTCTTTAATTTTTTTTTTAATTTTTTTTATTGATTTGTGAGATTTAATAGTTGGTGCATTATAATAAGAATAAAATGAGGGAGTATATTAAGTAGGAGTTGAGTTGAAAAGTTGTCGAATTTTATGTTAGAGTTAATGAAGTCTAAGTTCGCTTGTCTATGAAAAATATTAGAAGTGTATTATAAATAGGATCAAAGAAATATTTGAATAGGAAATAGAAACCATTAACAGTGCAACAAAAAAAATAAGGAGAAATAAAAGATAGGAAGAGCTTATTGAGAATAAGAAGCAATAGAATTACAAATAAATAATGAAATCGATGAACGGTGCAGCATGAGATGAGCGAGATGCTGGGGTGAAATAGGTTAGGTTAGGTTTTATGTAAATAGCTCTAAGTTTAAAATAGAGATTAAAACCCTGAACATGTATATATATTGTTTTTAGGTATGGGCATGAGTCTTCAAAATGCCTGAAATCTATTTAAAAGTCTACTTTAAATGTAGACATTTAGATAGCTATTAAAGCTTATATTTTCAAATTCATATATAACACTCCTTCATATTTATTTACAATCCTACAGTATGTCTTAAAAACATAACATTCATTCTCATCGCAATATAAGAGCTTAATAAGGAAAAGAAAAGAATGTTTAGTGACAATAGATGTCCAAGCAAATAGAAATAAAAAAAATAATCGTTTGTTGACTAATGAGATATATTTTCTGAAATTGACCAAGAATGGGTAGTAACATATAAAACTATATTTTATCTATTTTACATTTCCCATATAAATTGAGACAAATTCCTCCCACTATGATTATATTATAATATTTCATTTGGCACTAAAATAAACTCATAATATTTTTTTTTTTTTTGTGAACAACATAGATTAGAAGAGATGGAGGGAGTTAGCACTGCCATCTCGAACGATCAAAGAGAATAGAGGTAGGGGTGAATGATTGATATGAAAGTAAGGGTTAAGGGAAATGATAATGGGATGTTAAACTTAGGATTAAGATTAAAGTTAGTAAATTTATAAATAATTTATACAGTTATTTAAATGATATTATATACTCCCTCTTGTTTTATTTAGAAACAATTTTCTCCTTGATTGCGCAAAACAAACTAGTAGTTAAAAGAAATAAGTGTAAAAAATGCCATGTTTTTTCCATATATGCCATATTTATTAAAACAGAGAGAGAATATATAAAATATATGAGAAGTGGTAAAATACTTTTTTACAATGTTTTATTGGATTCATTCACCTAATGAGTTATCTTTCTCTCTCTCTCTCCTAAATATAACTATTGGTGTGTGTGATAATTAATTATAAATAATATGTACTTGATAAGGGTAAAATAGAAAAAAAAGGAACTTATATTTTCAGACACAAAGTAAAAGTTGCTTATAAAAGGGACCAACCCCATAAAAGAGAAAATTATTTATAAATAAGACCGGAGGAAGTATATTTATATAATATTATAAATTAAAAAAATTAAATAGACTTTATATGTTTATCTAACTAGATTTGGTAATATGCTGGAGTCTGAATCTAACCTATTTACTAAACAGAATAAATTAGATTTTATGCATCTTAGACTGTATGAGCATGACCTATTGGCTATCTCCACCCAGCGAGATGGTTGACATTAGGCCATATTGGGGTAACCGTTTCATTAATTGGAGAGACAGATGATGCCAATCCCTGGTCCATGGACACCTGTCCATTAATCATTTATTATTTTTAATAAAATAAAATATATTTGATTTTCATTTCACATTAATTCTCATCTCCATCCTGTCATTTTCATTTCACCCTTCAAGCAAACTCCAACCAGAGAATCTTTTCTTTTTCTTTCCTTCAGCCGTGAAAAGTTAAGTCTACTTTTTTATTGGATTTTCATCAAATTCTTGCGTTATTTTGTTAATAAGATGAGCCCATTGTATGTTCGCTCATAAGGATTTGTTTTTATTGAGAAACAGCTCAGTGAGTTAAGTTATAAATTTTTATGGGATCCATACATGTTTCAAGTCTGAAAATACTTGTAAAAGTACTTTTTAATCATTTATCAATAAGAATTTTATTTTGGTAATAGAGTTTAAACCAACACTCTTGAGGAGTGAGAATGTTTTTTTATTGATCTCATTCAAACAAATATAATTGAAAACTCTGATGGACAGTTTAAATATCATTCAGAAATAGACCCGGTTTAAACGTGATTAAAGTCAAAGTCATCAATGAAAATCAATTATCCATGCAAAAAAAAAAAAATCAGATCAAATTAAAAATCAAACTTATAAATGAGTCTACAATCTATGTATATTGAACGAGTTGTTTTCACAATGAAAGGTGATAATTTAGAAAATCAACCAGCATTTTTTTATATATAAATAACCAATTTAACAAATTTTCTTCCTATCTACAAATTAATCCTTCCATTTTGCGCAAGATGGAGTATTTGGCCATTAAATCCGTGGGACTTCATGTCTAAATCCGTCATTAATGGTTTAGACTATTTGATAAAGAAATAAAAAAGCTTTCCAACCCGTCTACCCACTAGCTTGAGCAGGCCTACGGATTTCAAGTCCATTTAATAAAAAAAAAAGTATTTTTTTTATTTTCTTAAAATAAATTTAATTAAAATACTAAATTTTTTTATTTAAGACAAATATTTTTAAAGTACGAAATATTTTATCTTTTTTTTATACATTTGTCTTAAAAAAAATTTTTCATGAGATGGAGACTCTAGTTTCTTATTTTTCAACATGTGTTATTAGTTTCTTTTTTTATATATAGTTTGCATAATATTTGAATCTCTTTAAATACAATTAAAAAATTGTTCTATTTATTTATCTTACATCAATAAAAAAATGATTCTTTCAATATTTTTTGAGAAAAAATTTATTTAGAAAAATATTAAGAATCAAATGAAATTCTTAAAAATTGAGTAATTTTTTTTAAAATCAATTAGAAGATTTTTAACTAACTATCATTGCATCAACAAGTTTTTCTTAGCTTTTTAATAAGAATATAATCAAACTTTTCCTTTAAAGATTCAAATAGCAACACTACATGATTTGAAAAACATTTCAAATTAAAAAAAACATTTTTACAAAGAAAAAGTCAAGTTATAGTCATTTATTAAAATTTTAAAAAAATTGACGGGTTTAAACCAACGGCCCTACAGAACTGATCTTTTTAGTTCCAACTTTTTCTGAAAGCTTTAAATTATAAATCCGGTCTTTAACAAGCTCGAACTTAAATGAGCTGGCTTGATCGACTCTACCTACAAGTGACTTCTATTTTGAGGATAATTTTTGAGAAAATTACAGCCAAGTCACAAGCAAAGAGGCAAAATAAAAAATAGTCCTAAAAATTTATCAATAGAACTCCTGAATTTGTCAATAACTCATTCCTAGAATTATTAATGAAACTATTTTTTTATTTTGAGATTTGAAGGGATCATTTTTTATTTTATCTTTTATTTAAAAATGACTGTAAATTTTCTATAATTTTTTTTTTTGTAAAAATGACTTATAATAAAATATAGTAATATACAGCGGTACATTTCTAGCCATATAGTAAAACTTAAATTTATTTATTTATTATTTAGAATAAAGCGAGGGGTCTGATGATAAGTACTCGGTTGCCATCTACGTTTCGGATGCATACGCACGGTCCCTTGGCTCATGATTCCAAGAGCTTCAAGACCCGCTCTAATGGTGGTGTCTTCTTGAATCCCCACTTTTAGCCCCCAACCTAGAACTAATATCCATCTTCTATCTGCAATAATTCACTTTCCTTTTGATCATTACTCTTTCTCTCCCTAAATCCATCGCCCATGGATTTTCCCGACTGGGAATTCCTCCCTGATGACGATCCCTGCTTTGATCTCAATCAGAATATTGACAAGAGAATTTTCCCTCAGCACAAACGAAATTCTGATTCCAAGAATTATCTCGGTTCCGATTACATTCTATGCCCTTCCCCAAATGCTCGGAAGATCACACACCCCGATCGGGTCGATCCTGTTCCGATTCCTCTGGAATCCAAGACTGCGAACGCCGTCAAGGTTCAGACAGCGAAAGAAATCGGTAAGAACCCTGATGAAGTGAAATCCGAGCAACACGCGGCTCCACCTTCACAGGTTTCCTTCGAAACGAAGGAAAATGAATTCGTCGACAATACAATGAACCCAGTTAACAGCGATGCTCCGAAAGTTGAGAGAGAAATGGCTGATAGTAACAAGGAGGAAGAAAAGAACAGTGGATTTAACTTGTGGAAATGGAGCCTCACAGGGATAGGAGCTATCTGTACTTTTGGTGTTACTGCTGCAACAATCTGTGTGCTGTTCATTGGAACCCAACAAAAGAACAGACACCACTCTAACCAAAAGAATGTCTTCAACTTCTACACTGATGACAAGGTAAGCTAAGTTGTAGCATAATTTATTTTCTTTAATTTTGACCTATAATTCGGTACAATATTGTGATCATAATTTACAGTTGGGTGTTGAACTGACAGTGGGTGTTAATGGCAGAGGATTAAGCAAGTGATGGAGCATGCTACCAAATGGAACGAAGCAATCTCTGCTTCTGCAAGGAATGGTCCAATTTCCAGAGCTCACATTACCTATGGTGCTTACCCTGATGGGCTCTTAAGCATTGATTAATTGCCTCCATGAAATTTACTACGATGCTTTTTCTTTTTCATGGCTTTGCTGCTTTTGTCTGTAAAATCCTGTGGGATGATCTTGTTTGTCAGTTATTTATTACTTAGTCCCTCGTGGTCACTGGCTTTTGCTTTACATTTCTGTGGTCTTTTGTGAGTAAATTATCAGATCATGAACTCTTGCCTATTTGATCTAGTATATGAACTATGAAGTTTTAATTTTATGCTTGTTTAGAAGGTTCCCAAAGGAAAATGATTTTTAATAACGACCTTGCGTGCTGGACAGAGCTAGAGTAAGCTAAGAGGAGTACTTGCTGATTGTTTTCTTGTCGGCTAATGTGTTTTTCACTTTCAATTTGAGATGGTTCCTAGAGTTAAATGTCAAAAAAAAAAAAGGTTTCTTCTTCCTTGTGCTTACGTCTCTCTGAGTTAAAGGGACTTGATCGTTTAACCTATAGGAATTAAATCTGTGGGACTTGTTTGAACTAAAATAAGATATTTATATGTTGATGAAGTCACCGAAACTGAAAATGACTGATTGAACAACATAACTATCCGAAGGAGATGAGATTTAATGAGTGTTGACCCACTTGAATAAGGCTTGAATGATAAGGGATTAAATGACCCACGCACTGTTTATTGTCTCTTAGTGTCCAAATTTGAGAAAAGAAAATAAAGAAACTAAGAAGCGGTTGGATAAGGTAGTAAGGAGTTGATCCCGTAAGAAGATTGTTTGAAAATCTTTTGCTTTATAAGCATTTAAAGGAAAATCTCTTAATCAAATAAAAAAGATAAAGGAATGGAGAAAAAAAGGTGATGTGATGGTGTTTGTTAGAAAAATTATGCTTTGAAATACTTTTGTGATTGGAAGGAACCGCCTCAACTGATTGAGCCATTGGGTTGATTTGCCTTGTGGGGTACGTACATGAGAATGATTCCAATTACTACACAACCAAAAGGTTGTTTGAATAGGAAGCAATCTTTTTTATATATATTTTTTAATTGCCTGAGAAAGCAAATCGTTCCGTTGGCTTCAGATTCTGTGATCACATTTCATTCCTAAACTATGCTCAACCTGTAGAATTGTGATTGTTATTAATGACGATTAAAAGTTCAAAACGTATTATTCTATGTTTTAATCTAATTAATTAACCTTAAGTTAGCGGAATTCAGAGGAGTACGCCACCGGATGACGAACTTGACTCGTTCTAGAATTTAGTAGCAGCTTTTTAATCATGTTTTTGGGGAAAAATACATAGGAAGTTAATTAATTTGGATGATGCCTGTGTAAGGGACGACTTTAATCATTTTTAATGCCCTTCTAGAAGCAGTCATAATCAATTAGCTATAAATATTTTTCCTTTTATTGAGATGGAATTTGGTAAGCACGCAGGCAATTGGTGGGGAAATTAGATTTTAGAGTTCAAAGTTCAAAAAAAATGATATGAGCATACGTGGTACCTGGTAAATCTTGGGTTAAGGGATAAGCTTTTTTTGACCTGATTGGGGGATAAGCTTTGATTTCACAGTCAAAAGAATAAGAGGTAAGTGTGCTTTTGATTAGTTTTTTAATAATAGTTTTTACTATTTATAATATAAATATACGAGAGAAGTTTTATTTCAATTTATCGAAAATGACTTCTAAAATTATGGTTTTATAGTTTTTTCAAGCACCCATAAAAAGAAAATGATAAGAATTATTTTTTTCAAAAAAAAAAGTGTCTTAGTTGGCATGAGCCCTGCTATAGACTTATTATGGGGAGCTTAGCCCATGATGTGCGTCCAGGCTTCTGTTTTATGACCCAATTAATTTTGCGGAAAATTTATACTCCATCATATTTTAAATAAAAGATTAAGTTGAATTTTTTTTAAAGAGGTTAAGAAAACTAAATATATTACTTAATTATAGTATATGTTGTATATTATTAGATTATATATCATTTTATAAATCAATCTAATTAGTTTAGAGAAAAAACGATAGAGATAAACATTTTAACATAATTTAATTAGTTTATTTAATATTTTAAAAAAAATCAACTATGTCTTATACTGGAGGTGGTACAAGACATGAAACAATAACTTAGCATAACAAAAACTGATTCATCCTTTTTATTTTAAAAGTATAGTTGATATCTATATATTAATATTCGATAATAATACATCATTATATCTATATTGTATAATCCACCACTCATGTTGTATTGCATGCAATAATATAAAAACACGTCTTTTAATATAAAATTTATCGAAACTTGCATTAGTTACAAGATTGAATATTACAATTCAACTCTTATATTATACAAGGTCCCCGTAGTTTTATATTAATATTAACGGAAGAAATAAGATTTATACCACAAAAAACGTACTACAATGCATGGACAATAGTCACAATACCCAGTGTCCCAGTTACTCCAAGTTCTGCTCAATGCATGGAAAATGCTTTTTTTTTTATTCAATGAATGACGTGTATAATTATTATTTTTTTGTTACAAAAAAATTTAAGTGAGTTCGGCATCAATCATCCCATCAAGGTCAGGGCACAGCCCTAGAACTCAGAGAACACTTTT
The DNA here is from genome assembly GCA_037074505.1 of Albizia julibrissin. NCBI lineage: Eukaryota > Viridiplantae > Streptophyta > Magnoliopsida > Fabales > Fabaceae > Albizia > Albizia julibrissin. Next base: position 47,926,618 of record CM073479.1, on the reverse strand, counting down.
AAAAGACTTAAAAGATTGCCTACCAAAGAAGCCCTCACAGCAGTGGAAATTATTTTTGAATATAAATATTACATAAGTCAAGTTATCTTAAAAAAAAAATCATTTAAGTACTATTTGAACTTCAAAATTTTAAATCAGTGATTTTTTTTTAAATTTGAGTTGTCAATCACATTACTTTTTTTTTCAATCTCATTATACTTATTGTCAACAGAACCAATTTATAATTTTAAAATTTAAATAATATTTAAATGTATTTTGTTCGTTATCTTATGTCCTAACCCTTTTGGGCCTGCACCATTAACTAGCCCACCAGAATCAACAGTGTTGGATCGCCCTTTTCGAAGAAGGGGATGATTCTGTGGAATATAATATAAAATATGGCTGCTTTTACGTTATTGAGTGCTTTTATGGTTGCATTTGCAATAAAGTAAAATAAAGAGGAAGAGGCAGCACATACCTTCTTCAATTTTCTTTTTCTGAAAAAAAGAGGTGGGTGGCTAACAGATGCACCATGTTTTTCGGCTGAAAAAAAAAAAAAAAGCAAACGAATCGTGTTTGCTTTTAAATGGTTCACGTCTTCATGATCATCCTCCTCCTTTCTTCTATTTATTCTTAGTAAAAGATGCTTATGCTTGATTGTTTTTTTTTTCAAAAAGGGCTAAATCATAAGTCACATTTGTATACAATTGACCAGTTGACATGTAAACTTTAATAAAAATATCTTTAAACTTTTATTTCTAAAGACAAGTAGGTGTATGTCATAATTTAATCAATTATTTTGCTGACATGTAAATAACTATTTTTTATATACATGTTACTTCTTAATTAAGAAGATAAATCTTTTTTTGTTAGGCTACATTTTATTGTTGAAATGGTAAACAAATGAACAGCAATTGAGTTAACTGCATAAATTTAGAAATTCAAAGGATTTAATGTTAAGTTCCAGCGTTAGAAAAAGATGCGCTCCATGATTTAGGAGAGGTATGTTCATTTAGCCTTTCTTTTATTTTAAATATTTTGCATGCTGAGAAAAAAAAAACTTGAATATTTAAAATTATATACACAAGATATTGTTTTTAATCAAACTATGATAGGCAAAAAATTTAATACAATAGTTTATCGCATCACTAACTCTTTTATTAATATTATTTACCTGTTTTTAACTTTAAAATCCACTTGTTACATTTTAAAATTTGAAAACGCACTGAAATCAGCAAGATTATTAAAATTGTAATTTAAAAATATGTTTTTAGTGAGGTGTATAATCTATATTATGGGAAAGAGACAGAGTTCACGTTTTATTCTGTGCAAAAAAACACAGGGCCGTTCCTTTCAAGTTTCCATATATTATTACATTCCTAACGAACCATGAATAATTCTCAATTTGATTCTAGTCATCCATTCAATGAAAACGAAACAAACATTTAATAATTTTTTTGTATAAATTGCGCAAACAATTATTCAAAAATTCTGTGAAAATGTCTTCCTTGTTTTTCATGATTATTTTAATTATTAGCAAATTATGAGATGTTGGAGAGGATTTTTCACCTACTTACTTGGATTGAATCCCTTCATGCACAAGTATACAAACCAATCACCTCCTCAGTAACCCGAACAGCTTTATCTTCTTTACATATAATTCACAAAAACTAAAAAGTTCTAAAAATGAATATTCCATAGTCAGTAGGAGCAATTTTACTCTTCAAGTTTAAGCATCAAACCCAAAAAAAAAACAAAGAAATGACACATTACGGTCAGAAGTGTGAGGAACAATTCGTGAGCGAGGAAGAAGCACAAGGATGGAGAAGGAAAGAGTGAAGTCAAACAAATCACAATAATATTACAAACACGGAGAATAAGAGAGCACGATATTAGGAATCAATGTGTACATAAGAATATGAATGGAAAACGCAACCAAATTGTAAAGACCCAGTGTCCTCCTTCACTCATCAACACGCCCGCCGAATCATCAAAAAAAAAACCCCGCCCCTTCTAAGAAGAAGAAAATTAAATGAAATTCATATACAAAGATCAAGATCCAAATTACATTACGCTCATAATTAATAACGAATCAAAATGCTCTGCTCAGAAGAGAAGCCCGAACACAAGAGCAACCAGAGAAGCAACGGCGGAAGGCACGAATAGGGCGGTGGCGTCCGACGTGGGACTGGGAGCCGGAGCGTCGGCGGCTGAGACAGCGGACACCGCCGCCAAGACGGCGAGCACGACGAAGAAAAGCTTCATCCTCATTGCCTCCATTTTTTGCGGGAAAATTTTTGGGAATCTTGAAGGAAACAGGGCAAGCAAAGAAGACGAAAACGGGAAATGGCGGGGTGAGAACACAAGTTTGGGGAAGGCTGATTCTTATAGAGAAAGAGGTAGGGGTTTACGGGCAGGGTTTGTTTTTGAGCCGTTTGAGCCTGCCCGGGTAATGTTGGGGCGGGCAGGTGGGGTTGGACAGAGTGTCTTTAATGGACTTCTTGGTGACATCCAGCTGTCTCCAACGGGACCCGGGCCCACTTCTTCCTCCTTATTTTTTCGCTTAATTATTATTATAATAAGATTTTGAGCTGGTGTTTGAGATTTTTGTAGTGTCGTAATCATAGCATTATATGCGTCACTGATTCTGTTGCCAATTGGAGTTTGATCATTTGGACAAAGGGTCGTCGTTCCCATGTGCTTCGTGATTATCAACTTTAAGCTCTTCGTTTCCTGATTCCCCCCCCCCTTTTTTTTTTTCCTTTAACGCTTGGAGTATTTTTGGGTTCATGTGGTGAAATAGTTTAAAATAGCGGTTGGAATTTTGTAAGAAAATTTTTTAATCATAATTTATGATATATAAAATAAATATATAAGAGGAGTGTTGTTTTAACTTATATACATAAATATTTATAAATAAAAAATAAGTCAATCGAAACATGATAAATATTGTGAAGGTGGAGGGAACAATTTGAACCTCTAATTGGAGGGTTAGGCAGGAACCTCACATTGAAGTATATGGACAAAGGAGATCACGAGCATGAATTTACATCCATCTGTGAATGATTCAGTATCATCCACACTTATCAACTCTTCTCTTCGTGAACCTCATTAATCCTTCTCGGTTTCTTTTCCGCCTGGAGTTATGCCCAATATAATGGCCATACGAGCTCCTCTTGTTATAAAGAGAGAGGTCATAAGTTTCTATATTACTTGTAATGTTGTGTTATTAGTGCATGTTTCTTTAATTTTTTTAAAAAGAAAAAAGAAAAGAAAAAAACCTACATGATGAATAGAATGGACACATATGAATGGAACGAAGTTTGCTTTTGGAATGGTGGTTCAGGGATCAGTATCAAATCATTGAGAAAGCTGGGGACAAGTTAGCGTTAATTGTGTCACTTATTTACCATCATGAGCGGCTTTTAAATTTGAGTTTTCACAATTTTAGTTAGTTCCTTTTTCCAACGTTAACTGCGCCTTATATGTCTGTCTATCTTTTCCCACCAGCTCCTTTCTCATCACCTCCAAAAAGCAACCATGTTCTTCCCCTGTTCCCATTTTCAGTTCACACAGAGGGATTTAAGCTACTTCAACTCAATTGACACCTCTTTACAACATTGTTCCCTACAAAATCACTGTCTTCATTGGTTATTCAACTTGCCAGATTCAAACTTCGGACCCTCGATTAATTTGGATGATTTTTCCGGCAACGAAAATGGACCTATGTGAGATATTATTGAGTGATATGTAAACTTATTGGAGGACAACATTAATGAGTGTATTTGTAACGTAGTGGAGACTCCAAATTAAAAATGAAGTTGGTCCCAGGAAGGAAGAGGGACAGAGAGGAAGAGAGGGAAGTGGGAGGGAATATATATATATATATATATGGTCCCCTGAGTTGCTTCCAAAATGAACATAGTCCAAGCTTAGATAGTTGGCCACACACGCGTGCTTGTCCTTGGGGTTTATTGGCGGGTAAAATTTTGTTGATGTTTCTCTACCTTCATTTTAGGTATGGCCAGAATGATGTTATATGTATAGTTAGACTGTTGGTTTTCAAGCTAAACGACTTTTTAATGCTTTGAGAATGAATAGATTGTTGATGGCAAAGAAAAAGAGAATGAATAGATTGAAGTGGTGCGGTGAATAGTTAGACATTACGAGTCACATGACAATTTCTTGGATTGTAGATATTAATTAGTGTTGTGGCCGTTTCTTTATGCATTGCACTTTACTTGCTTATTTTCGTACTACTTTCTGTGATCCGTGTGAGAATTCATGAGGCTCCTTTCAATGTTTGTTGGGGGCACCACACCCTCAATTATTCAACCATAATTCTATAAAAGGTTGATGTGTAAATTTAATAATTAATTTTTTTAAAAGGTATCGTATATAAATAAATTTTAGAATGAATAAAAATAATAATAAATAATTAAAAATTGTATAAATTTAATAAAATTATTAAATTTAACTTAACAACGTTAAATTATAAGAAAAAAAAACATTTAATGGTATCAAGTTAAATTTAACGGTTTTATTAAATTTGCACAATTTTTAATTGTTCATTGTTATTTTTGTCTCTTTTAAAATTTATTTGTGTCAGACGCTCCCTCAAACAAAATTTTGTTGCTAAAATTACACATTAACTTTTTATAAACCATTTTAATAAATCTCTCATCTAATCACCAATCATCCTCTAATTTTATATTTTCCTAACTCTTACTTGATTACTTGATTCTCGTACTTGTAATATGATTGTTGATCCCCCCCCCTTCTCTTTGTGCCCATTTATCTGATAGATAAGTGAATACCTTCCTCTCACCTTAGTCTCAACTTTCAAACATTCCACCCCAGAAAATCAAAATTACCTCTTTTGGAAGTATCTATAATAACTACTCCTCGTTCTAAAAATCCAACCCTAATTTATAGTTATTATTTATATGTTGACAATTTCGTCTGGTTTGAAAGTTGCCTTTGTGTCGGTGAGATAACAAAAGAAAATGACGACCCACCCTCCGTTTTCTTTCGTCCTCTTTATTTTTCTCTTATGTTTTTGTTTTATTTCTCCTTGTCCTCCTCCTCGTAATTATAATTATTACTCGTATTATTTTAAAAAAATGGAAGTATGCTCTCTGGCTCTCTGAATTCAAATGAGAAGCTAAAGTGAAGAAGAAGGCTACCAGCTTCTCACCAACAACGGAACGAAACAGATGTGGTCGGACTACTTTTTGTTATGGCTTTCACTTCTTATATGCGTGACCATTCAGCCTTGCTCCATTTTACGACCAACTTGATGTTCCTTTTTATTTTTTTATTTTTTGGGTTGCCCAAAAGTTTTTCAACTGTGGTTTTATTCTGAAAGTGTTAAAAATAGAGTAATTTTTTTAGCCATTATCTAATTTAATTTTGATCATTAGTTGATCAAATATGCTGAATTTGAAGTTTACATATAATCCATGTCATCTTTATTAATGTATAAATTTACCCAGTAAATTTTAAATATAACTTTAAAAAAATGAAATAAATGACACATGGATTTCTAAAGCAAATGTCCACTATAATAAAAATGACGTGGATAATATTTGAATTATCAGTTTAGTATATTTAATTAATTAATAATCAAAATTATCTAAGATAACAACAATGGCAAAATCACTTCCTTTTTTATACTTTTGAAATAAAATTATCCCTAAAAAGCTTTTCAGACAAAATTATCATAGATGACAAATTCCAAAACAAAATTTGCCCTTTACCCTTTTTTCTTCATTCTCAAAGTGATTCAACGAGTTTAGCAACTGTTATTGACACTACCGGATGCAAATCCATAAGTAGGTTTGGGGCAGTTGCAAATTCTCAAACCATCAAAATCATATGAAGCTCAATGGAAAAAAAAAAAATTATTAGGCACTTTTTATCAATATACTTAAATAACATTGTTATATAGATGCACACGCAATAAAAAAAATATAAATTTCCTATAAGGAACTCGAACCACCAATGAAGGAACCTTTTTCTTATGTTTATGGACCCACCCGACAACAAAAGATTAGGTAGACATAATTTTCAATAATCAATAGTAATAAAAAAAAAAAAAGAGTAAAACTACTTATATGGCCAAGGAAAATACAACAATACCCTTATAATTCAAGTGTGCGTGTGTGTAATACCAGTAAATCTTCACAAATCATTTGATCAGGTGATTACCTAAATGGATCAAGAAAGCTTTATCTTGGGTGGTAGGTTGAGAAGTACTTAAAATTAAAGTACAGATTAAAAAAAAAACATCTAGCTTTGGATAGCACAATTCATCAATCAAATTATAGGGAGCACATTTTATGTGATGAGCAAAAATGCGTTCATCATCTATCTTTATTATTAGATTGATTTTAAATGGTTCAGGTTTAATTTAATTTTTATAATTTAAATAAATTTTTATTTTATTATATATAAAATTAAAAATAAAGATAATCTTATAAATATTACTTCTCAAAAAAATAAATTTATTATTTAAAAAATTAGAAACTAAAAATTTTAAATTTAAACCGTTCATATCAAAGTTTAAATGATTGATATCTCATCATAATAATAAGAAATTAGTTACTTATCACTTTGATGAATATGTACACTCCAAATTATAAGATATCTAGTTGAGCGGATATTGGTGTATTTATCGAATAGTTTGATTTTATTTTTTAAGCACACTGATGCATTTTATTATGGGAAAATTTTAAATAAATACCAAATAAACTTGCAAAACCCTAAAATGTCTATTAACATTTCAAAAAGACTTCAAGGTACCAAGTACCAAAGTGGAATTTTAAAGTTTTGACACTTTTACCATTTTGCCCTTCACTTAAAAAAATATAAAAAAAATATCCCTTACCGGAACACCACCACCGCCAGCCGCCGCCGCCGCCGTCAGCTAGAACCCTCCGGCGGCTGGAGCTCCGGCTGCCAGCCTGGTGGGACCCACTGACCGGAGGTTTTTTGGGGGAGAGGAGGTTTTTTTTTTTTGTAAAAAGTGGATGAAGTGCTAGGGGTGGGGTTCGAACCCACCCCACCCCAATACCAAAGAGGCTTAGTGGCCACTAGGCCACCAGACTTTTTTGACATGTGGGTGCATTAATATATATATGTATAATATAAATGAAGACATACTTTAACAAAAACAGCAATGAAAATAACAAAACTCGTAATGGGTTTAACAAAAACGATAATGGAAATAACAACTAGCGCATGATCTCCTCACCAAATGCGTGAAAGTATTTTTCCAGATAGGGGATCTCACCAATTCACTAATAGCAATGATTAAACCCATGACGGTTTTTACAAAATGATATACATTGCTCACCTCTTCACACATTTGACAAATTCAGTAATTGAAATAACAAAATTCATAATGGTTTTCACAAAACGGATAATGGGAATAACTAAACACATAATGGTTCTGACAAAATGACATGTGTTGCTCATATCTTCACATATTTGACAAATTTACTAATGATAATTACTAAAACCGTAATGGTTTTCACAACCAGAATTACTAATGTGAAAACCATTACGGTTTTAGTAATTCTCATTAGTAAATTTGTCAAATATGTGAAGATATGAGCAACACATGTCATTTTGTCAGAACCATTATGTGTTTAGTTATTCCCATTATCCGTTTTGTGAAAACCATTATGAATTTTGTTATTTCAATTACTGAATTTGTCAAATGTGTGAAGAGGTGAGCAATGTATATCATTTTGTAAAAACCGTCATGGGTTTAATCATTGCTATTAGTGAATTGGTGAGATCCCCTATCTGGAAAAATACTTTCACGCATTTGGTGAGGAGATCATGCGCTAGTTGTTATTTCCATTATCGTTTTTGTTAAACCCATTACGAGTTTTGTTATTTTCATTGCTGTTTTTGTTAAAGTATGTCTTCATTTATATTATACATATATATATTAATGCACCCACATGTCAAAAAAGTCTGGTGGCCTAGTGGCCACTAAGCCTCTTTGGTATTGGGGTGGGGTGGGTTCGAACCCCACCCCTAGCACTTCATCCACTTTTTACAAAAAAAAAAAAACCTCCTCTCCCCCAAAAAACCTCCGGTCAGTGGGTCCCACCAGGCTGGCAGCCGGAGCTCCAGCCGCCGGAGGGTCCTGGCCGCCGGCGGCGGCTGGCGGTGGTGGTGCTCCGGTAAGGGATATTTTTTTGATATTTTTTTTAAGTGAAGGGCAAAATGGTAAAAGTGTCAAAACTTTAAAATTTCACTTTGGTACTTGGTACCTTGAAGTCTTTTTAAAATATTAATAGACATTTTAGGATTTTGCAAGTTTATTTGGTAGTTATTTAGAATTTTCCCTTTTATTATTGACCCATAAATATGTATGCAAGTGTCGAACTAAAATCAATTAGTATTACTGTACGCCAGCTACATTCAATTATGTTTGTGGATCGAGTCGATCAAACCCAATTCCCTCGTAAACATACAAACACGTTTTCAATTTTCATGAACAAAACACGGGCCACCCCACATATATCAAAATTTGTTTGGGCTTATGGTCGAGATATTCTCCTAATTAGCCCATGATTAAATTGGGCTTATAATAGACCAAATTCATTGAATTGGAGCAGGTAAGCCCAATAATATCCTCCTCTTATTCATCGCAAAAAATACAAATCCAGGATGCGTCTTTCTTATTTTTGGAGTCAATTATTGAGAAAAGCGTGCGTAAGGGGGATACGTGCGAACGTCCGGATCGAGCCGTTCATTTTTCGATCGGACGGATATAATTGACTCTCGTTCATATCTTCACTAACGAAGACGGATAAATGGAGAGAGGGAAAGCCAAGACGAAGAATGACCTGCAACACCCTTTGAGAGAAAACGCAGACTGAAGAAAAACGAAGGGGGGAGAGAGAGAAAGAGAAGCCGCCTTCAGAAACAGCAACAGCCTCTTCTGAATGTCCTAACAGAGGCGAGAGTGTGACGCAGCCTGAGTTGAGGAAGGAGATGTTTTGAAAACGAAGAAAGATTGAAAATTTAACCACAGAGAGAAGATCTGTGGTTTCTTCTTTCTTCGTGTGGAGAGGCTTGTGAATGTTCTGCTTGTAGAGGAAAACTGCGCTCTTGTTTTATTTGGTCATCTGACCTCAAGTTGTATCATTTGAAGGTTTGTTCGTTGTCGTCGTCTTCTTCTTCCTCCTGTGTCATATCCGGTTGTTTGGGAACCGGATTTCCGTTTCCATATTCTTGTTATCTTCTGACCTGCGGTTTTCCCCTTTTTCCAGGCTTGTTTGTGAGGACTCTCTTCCGATTACAGGTCTCAGCCGTAGATCTTGAGGTTGGAGGCAATCTTTGTAGACTCGAGTATTTTTATCTGTATTTTCAGTTTCTACAATGTTCTGAAGAGTATTGCGGGAAACCGTACTCGTTGTGTGGACAATCTACCCCATCCAGAAGTTGAATTTCTATTTTCCTTTGTTATCTCACTTTTGAGTTGTCAGACTTGGGCGAGAAAGACCCAGTCCGATTTGCTTCGCTGATTTGTTCCCAATTTTATCACAACACCTTCTGGGCTTGTGAGTTCATTGTGAAAATTTCCTCAACGACTGAACTAATCCTATTTTGTGTTGCGATTTCTGATGGCAGATATGGAGACAGAAGAGAGGAGTCAGAGAGGATGTAAAATAGCGGAACCTGATTTTTTCTTGCAGTGGGGAAACAGAAAACGGCTGAGATGCGTGAGGGTGAAAGACCCTCGGATTTCATCGCGACTCAACGGCGGAATCCGAAGGAAGCTTGCATCAACGATAGATCGTTCTGGGGTTATTACTGCTAACGACAAAGAAAGCTCTCATCTTCATCCTAATCGCCTCACAAGGTCAGAAACGATGGGATCTTTCCCATTTTATCTGTTTGTGGCGGGTGACTCCCGGGGATGAGGACGAGATTGAAACGAATGAGAAATTCTCACTTCATCTCTGTTGGGTAGACCAGAATATGAGGGTTTTTATTAAAGTTCCAGAATTTTACTCACTGAGCTTATAGATGAAACTTTATCAAGAATAAAGGGGCGTGGAAGTAACAATTGCGTGTGAGAGAGTAAGAGATATTGAATTTATTTTTGTTCTGATCTGAAGGGAAATAATGGTTTGGTGCAGGAGTTCCGATGGGGCGACGCTTCGGTCGGCCGGCGGAGATAATAGGAAATCGGCATCGCCGGAGAAGGAGGACAGGTACTACACGACGAGAGGGTCGGCGGTGGCGGCCGACGAGATCGGGAAAGTTACAGGGGATGGGAACAACGGAGAGGAGAGAGCTCATGTGTGGCCGAAATTGTACATCTCGCTGTCCAGCAAAGAAAAAGAAGAAGATTTTCTGGCTATGAAGGGTTGCAAGCTGCCTCAGAGACCCAAGAAGAGGGCCAAGATCATCCAAAGAAGCTTACTGGTGAGTACTGCCTTCATAATAAAGATTCCTTTTTTCAGAATTAATCGAAAGAAATGTTTTTGTTTTGGGTGAAATACAATGAACGCGGATTTGATTTGTGGGGTTGGTTGGGGATGTTGCAGTTGGTGAGTCCAGGAGCGTGGTTGACGGACATGTGCCAAGAGAGATATGAAGTTAGGGAGAAGAAAAGTAACAAGAAGGTATGTATCATACTTGTATATTTGGAATGCTTGTGTTGTTGTTGTTGGGTGTTGAATCAATGAAATGCAGAATCTGACGGAGTTTGATGTGTTTGATGATGCAGAGGCCCAGAGGATTGAAGGCGATGGGGAGCATGGAAAGCGATTCCGATTAGGAGGAGGAAAAAGAAGAAAGGAAAGTGGAAATATTTTGGGGAAGGGATATTGAAGAAGATGAAGAATCATGTTTATGTTTAAGTGGAGGAGGGAAGTTATCTCCACGCGCTGTTTTATTTTATTTTTTTTGGTACCCAGAAACATGCAATTGTTAATCAAAGGAAATTGCTTTACCCTCTTCTTCTGAGTCTATCATTCCTCCTTCTTCGGTTTGGGTCTCACTCTTTCATTCTGTCTGACTGTCTCTGAGAATGAGGTTGGTTGGTTTTTTTTTTTTTTTTTCAATTTCTTTTGTAACAACTCTTCACTCCTCTCCAAAATTTCCTGCGGCACGATTTTGAAATATTGGAACTCAACTTTTTGAAGTTTTCAGCGAGTTGTTGGAATAATTTTTACTTTTCTTGGAAAAGTATCATGGATCTGTATCTGTGAAGATTTCTGTATAGCGGGCAAAAAATTTCAGGGGTGTAATTTTTTTTATTATATAACGCTTTAGTTATTTTTGTAAGATTAAAAAATATAGTTGCAAATGTTCAAAAATTAGTGATATTGATAGTTAAATATATTTATTTAATAATTTTTCAAATGATTTTTGTTTAATATTCACATTCTTGAAATGATGAACGTTGAAAGACGATTTTGGTGGAGAGTGAAAAGGAAAATGGAGGGGGGAAGCATGCGTTTAAATAGGCATGAATGGGGAGGGAGGGCAATGTCTCAAAACCTGACCCCACAATGCCACATTGCCGACACTGCGAATCTGCAATCACATGTGGAAATTAAACTGTAATTTTTTGGATCCTCACTTAATGAGGGATTCAACTCTGCTATTAAATTAAAATAATAACGTGGACATGCACCCAATAATAACAATCGGCACTTGAAACTGGTGTTAACTCTTGATGACCTGAACGAAAACTGAATTAGCAAAACAAGAAACGGTCTCGGCTTGGCTCGGCCCTCCCAAAACATACACCGTGATCCCATGAAGAGGGCTATCGTTCCACTCCTTCCCTATGCTGGCTATTTTTCCTTCTATTTTTGGGGAAATTCCTTCTCTTGCACCATGTGATATGAAAAGAGGAATATAATGTAAAAAGATAGTCTCACTTTGAGATGAAGAGGTCATGATGATGCATCCATACTCGTATTCTGTATTCTGCTGAACAAAGGCGGCAAGCTGGAATATGCCAAATATGACTTTCTCGTCAAAATGGCTATTTTCGTAGAGCTCTAGGCTCATGTTCCTTGCACTATCCCCAACACTCGTGTTCACACGTGAACCCTCTTTCAAACAAACCAAAAATTGTTGAAATCTCATGGTTTGGTTAGAGTAGGGTACGGAAACTGCAAGCGACGTGGTGCTTCTCGTGCTGCTACGAGTGAGACGGAACAAGAAAGAAAGGTGGCCTTTTATTCCATGATTGCTGTTTTAGGTGAACAAATCTATTATATTTCAACTCCCTACTTGTTCCCGTTCCTATCTAATTCTTTCTTTTAAAAATAATCTTCTTTTTTTTTAAAAAAAAAAATCTGGTTACAATCGAACAAAGTTGCGCTTTTGCCAGGAATTGGTGGCTCTAACTAATGTTGCCAGAGAAGACATCACTAAAAATGTTAGCTACAAAACTTAATCATGTTAACATAAGATAGTATTGGGAGAGAGTTGAACAAAGATGCTACCAATAATCAATCAAGCTGACTCTTCCAGTTTGGAGGTAACCTGCAATTTTGCATCAGTACGCTCAATAAGGATTCCATTTCAGCTATGAATCAATCGGTTTGGGCAAGCAACCAGAAGATCTTCACGATTTGATTGCACCAACTTCTGGTTAGGTTAGGCTTAACAGTTAGATTTTCCACACGTGATTTGGGTTGAGACTTGTAGCCATATCCACATTGAAAGGTTTCTTATATCAAACACTAGGTTGGTGCTACCTCAAGTACGTACTCCAACATCGACTTGGTAAAATTTGGGCGATGTCGTTTCAGCGAGATAGTTCGGTTTCTTAAATGGATTATCACACATCAACTCGGCGAGAAGAGAACATCTGTACAAAGATTTTGTATACAAGACAAATGGTGCTTGTATTTTAGAGACTATTACACTGTTTCTTTCCAAATTTTGGATTTTTTCTATTCCCCTCCAATATTTCGACACACCACAATGGAAGAAAAGTGTACCAAACTAGCCAGTTGTATTGTCCTTTTATCCCTGAAATATAAAAAAGCACTTGTATCCCTTCAAAGGTGCCCTGCTTGTCCTCCCGGAAGAAGGATGAGCGCTGTGTCCTGCAGAATTTCAGCCCAAAGAGATGAGCAAAGAAAATAACTTCTCATACAGTCCCATCTTTCAATTGTCCCTCTACCTTCTTTTAGCTATAATTTTAGACTGAAATGGCCCCAAGGAATGGCTCCTTTAGCTACAACATATTCAAAACTAGGCAACTCAGATTCATAATAATCCAGAACATAAGCAGCATGAAGCTCAGGAAAGCAGCAGACAACCAAAATCTAGTCAAGCTTACAAAAACACAGCATAAAATAGGATGAAGCATTTCTGTGCATAAACGTAATTAACTAATAGGTGGACAGAGATCAATGAAATTAACAATTCTTTCAAATATGCTCACCTGTACCTTTTATTGATGGAGGAATGGATTAATCAGCTTGACTCTTGGCAGCTTGAAGCATCTCGACAATAAGAGTTTTCACATCCCTAAAAGAATGACCAGAAGGGGACAACATATTCAGTGAAGAGTCATTGGCATGCCACCTAATTAATCCCAACCCAGAAAAACAAAGAGTGGAGGAGAAGATGGAAGTTTTTATTGGATGGTGATATGTCTTACTTTCTGTCTTCTGCACGTCGCGGGAATGGAATTCGGAGCTTAAAGTTATCACCCTGATAACCAGCCTGCAATAAGATATATGACTACTAGTAATAGGGTAGAGCCTAGAGAATTTCAAGCTTGAAGAAAAAAACTGCCTCAGAGGACCAGAAATATCACAAAATCTTTCATTTGCCAAGTTTACAGGAAGTCAGGTGTAAATTTAAAAATCAAAAGTAGCGTTCAAGGAATGGATATAAAGAGAAAATCATACTGGGAGAAAAAAGTAAGAAAGGCACTAGCAATACCTTTACGTAGAAACCAAGGCTATCCAAATCTGTCATGATTGCAAAGTCCACCTGCAGAAGACCAAAATAATTTGCATTTAGACTAAAAGGCAAAACCTCCTCCCTGGCATAAAAGGGAGATTTTTTTTTTTTTTTTTTTTTCCCGAACGGTCCATATTGAATGTCCATAACTACGACATAATTGAAGCAAGTTTTATAAGAAGATATCGTTTTATTTTTATTAGCCTCTTTTAGACCTTAATGCCCCAACATTGACAGCATCCGTCACATGCAAACATATCAATCACCACCAGAACTTTGATTTTCCCTTGCCCTGTACATTTGCCACTCAACTGAATAATAGATTCTGAACATCAACTCAACCAAAGCATTTTACATGATTTGAAAGACTACAAAACCATCTTTATCACTGGTATTGTATGCCAATAACATACAGTTTACAAGATGACATACCGGAACTGATGTCCAGTGCTGCACGATCACTTTCGTATCTTCAGCATGGTCTTTATTCATATGAGACTGTCAATTAACAACATTTCAACAAGCATGAAACAAGGCTGCTTTATGAAGATACTGCAGAGTGCAGACATGTATATGATGAGATGGTCAGTTAGAGTTAACTACCGCCACTGGCTTGGAAAATTGAGCTATGGGATCAACTTTTGCAGCTTTATACTCAGCTTCACTGAACTCTGAAAAGTGAAACAAATTCAGAATAATGTCATAAATTAGTAAAATAAACCTGAAATAACATGTCACCTTAAAATGTCAAAAACGAAATAAAAGAAAAGGCACATTCTTCACAAAAACCAGTTAAGTCTCTTTCCTCTCCTGTTTTCATGCAAAGTCACCGAATTAAAAGAAAGCACGTACCCCACATGAAACATATATCACTCTATCATTCGAAGAAAACATAGCCAAAATCAGCCTCACAATGACGGCATCAATAGAAAGGCAAACCAACAAGAAAAGAGTTGTATGGCTAACGAACCTCCTGAACCTAATAAAGCCGTTGCAACCCCTGACACAAAAAGTATCACCTTTGGCTCAATGCGCAGAAAATAGAAGTCCCCAAAGTCAACCTTCAATATGCAGATTTCATCTAATTGTGATACATGGACATACAGAAGTAAACAGGAGAAGAATTATATGGAACATAAATGGATAGAGTTACCCAAAATGCATTGGGATGTCTTGCCAAATATGCTGCTCGAACGGATGCTTTCTCTTTTTCAGGAACCTGATTGAGATATCAAGAAATATATTTACGATAGTTTCAGTTAACTATGATACAGTAATATTGGAATCATATAACCTCAATTCATATACATGAGGATGAAGGTAATAGAAAAAGAAAGGAAGGAAGAAGTGGTGAGGGGGACCATCAGGATACAAAATGCAACTGAAAAATGCACAAAACATCAAAACTTACAGCAACAGCATCGCCATGTAAAGTTATCACTAAATCAGTCCTATCTTCAGGATCTCTAGCCAAAAGCAGTGAACATTTGGGATTTGCAATTAAGTCCTGCAAAACGTAGAAAGCAATACTCATATCAATGCAAGTAAGCCTTCTCAAAGGTTGATTTTGTTTCTACTTTCTAAAACTCATAAAGAGAGCTCAAAAAAAAAACCAAAACATTCTGATAAATTATAAGTCTTGAGATCAGAATTTGGTCAGACCTAATACAGTTATTCATTACGACTTTATCTGGATATTTCAAGAAACTTGCGCCTGGTAGCAGCTAAGCCACTTGATTAAACTTACATTTATTCCGAGGTAAGTCAATTCATTTCACAATCTTACACCAATTATATTCTAAACTATTTTATCAGAATTATTTTCCAGCAACAACAAAACAATGAGGAGGAAAAATCAAGAAAACCTTTGTATGAACTGCTAGGTTGCTCACTGCTAGTATAGGAGATCCATCTGCATCACATGCATAGTCAACCATAGACCCTGATGGATAACCCTCATTCTTCTGTGCATAAAAAGTCAAATGATAACCAGATTAGAAGAGGAAATTGAAGTTTTCTGCCAATAAAAACAAATCAATTATCATACCAAAGGTATGAACATCAAAAGTTGCTAAATTAGATTTCTGCATTTATATTAGAAGATCGTTTTAGAAGATTTTCTCAATGTGCTCCTCTCACTGGATTAGTTTGTAAATCAACTCCATTTACATTCCAGAAGTATATATTTTACTTCCAGCAATCTGGAAATAAAATGGTTATATACTCACAAGGTTACACACGGGTTAGATGAAGACCAGAGAATATAGTTTGGAGGGTTTTGTCCTCATGAAGGACACTGCACTACCTAATTAAATTTACAGGAACATTTGATAGTAACTCAGTCTATCTTTTTTTTTTTTTTAAAAAAAAAAAACTACCGCCACCAACATCAACATCATTGGAATTCAAGACACTTAAATGGAAAGTCCAGAAACCTGAGAAAATGTAGAGAGCATTCCCCGCGCACTTCGATCAATCATAGTACGAATTTCTTCAACTGGTGGAAGTCGAGCAGCTTTCTCCTGTAATAAACAGAAAACAACCTGTCTAAATATGTTTTCTCAACTGATCATAATGGTATCTGCACAAAGATGTCACTCACAGCGGACTCTAACTACTCTGACGTTCATATGTAGAAATAAGTATATAGCAGATTCAATATAATACCTGATGAGCTTGAATCAATTGGAAAACCTTGTCTTTGTCGATGTTAACATCTCCTGGCGACACAGTCTAATTCAGAAATCAACATCAGCATAATATGACCATCACACCAATGTAGCTTTATAGGAACAAAGCTTTTTTGGGTTGCACGAAAGCAATTATTAAGAAATTAAGAATTACGAAAAACCACAGAGAGAGAGAGAGAGAGAGAGATGAAGGAGCAAAATGGAAGATAAAAACTGGCACTGCATAATCTATTAATCATCCACTCATATTCTCTCAATAAGCTTTACGCAGAGCTAAGTAAATTGAATTCAAAGCCAAACTGTCAAGTACAGCACTTAGAAGCTAGTAAATTTCGGGGAAAAGAAAGGATTAGATGAGAAGCAGGTACCGGAGATGTGGATTGCGATGAAGCGGCCATGGAGAAAGGACGAGCTGGGCGAGAGGAGAACGTCAACAAATTTGGTAAGGAAGAGTAGCGTGAGATTAAAGGAAGAGGAAAAAGAGGGATATTATGGCCATTTAAGCGAGAAAATAGGGAAGGCCTTAATGGCGTCACCAGCGTCTTCATCTTCTCTTGGGTCGCACTTCACCTACTACCCGGTTCGCACCAGTCTCTCCCTTTCTCGCTAATTTTTTAATTGTGTCCAAGTAAGGACTGATGAGGGGTACTGCTTCTTTTTTTGCCAGGAATGAGGGGTACTGCTTCGATGCTTCGATTCTATCAGTTTTGATTTTTCTTCTTCTTCCCGGTTTTTGTCGGGATTCATTCGAATATTTCCCATCAGATTTTTTTCCCTCGTTATTTTTCTTGACTGATCCTTCATTATTCATCACCCATTTACCAAGGATTCATAATGAAGTCTTGGGTTCGATGTACTTGGACTTTAAAGGGGGCACCGTAATCCTGTAATTAATGTTGTTACCAAATTATATTAAAAAAATTAATTAAATTAGTTATTTATAAAAAAAGAAAAGGACGTGCTAGCTTCCCTCTAATATCATATTAAATTATTTACATTAAAATTATACCTTAATATAAATCTCATTAGCATGTACAATCAATATGGATAATTTATAAAATTAGATAGAAAAAAATGATAAATATAGAGAAGAAAAGGGATTGACATTTTATATTTAAAACCAAATTAAATATTCCAATTAGCTCTTATAATATTATTCCTGTAAAAAAAGCTAGCACTTATATTAAAAATCATAGATAATATTATTCTTCATTCAAACCATAGATGATTACAAAATTTTAGAGACTTTGATTATTAAAGACTAAATTTCAAGAATCAAATAGATTATTGAGGCTTATTGGCCAAAAAACAAAAGATAATTGAGGCAAATTAAATTTAAGGAACCTAATGTCTCATTATCCCTACTTATTGTCTTATTGGATGTTATGATGTTATGTGAAATTAAAACACACATATGTGAGATAAGGTAGATATTCGTTTTAGCTAATGAGTATATTACAGGTAAAATGAAATATTTGGAAGCACAAAATACATGTTAATAAAAATAACAAAATATGTAGAAGATAAGGATCCACATATTTATATTTACGGTATAAACTGTTTTTTTAATATGATTTAAAATATATAAGATAAATTTATAATACAACTTTTATTTCAACGTAAATAAATGCACTTTTACGTCGCCAGTCACCAACTCAAACAGGTAAGATAACTATTATGTCAGAATCAATGTGATAAAAAAATGATGTTTTAAAAGGCAAGATTACAAAATATTACTTAGGACCGGTTTTGGTGACGTATGGATTGTTTCTTGTGCACCTTGTTTGATCATGCGATCATATGTTACAGAGCCAGCAAGTGCAAAATACCAAAAGATACAACACCAGGGAAATCATACAAAAAGAAAGGAAGCTGGAAAATTCCATCACATTTCTTTGATGATCATTGCTGTGAACTCGAGGTAATTTAGATCCAATTTTGACTTGCAGTACAAAACACATGATTAGATTAAGACAATTTCATCCAATGCTCCCTTTTGGGTGTGCAATACATTGTCTTAATTACAAGATATGATGGGACACGATCAGCAATTACATCTAAACAAGGGCGATCATAATTTACACAGGCAATAATCACTGGACTCGTAATCTAAAACCATCGTACCCATCATAAGAAGACGCATGCTGGATTTAACGCAATAGTTAGGTGATCCACGCATACAGAGACACCACATAAATAGATCTGAAATACACAGCGGCACACGAAGACAACGATCATTCATCGATCGTCGATCAATTAGGGGGGAGAGAAGAGAAATCAATCGGAGTGGAAAGGGGCGTCGTCAGCGGCGGAAGGGGGAAAGGCGGTAAAACCAAGGTAAGTGGAAAGAGAAAGGGCCAAACGGCGGAAAGGGAGGCAGAAGAGGAGGCGCAACACGGTGTCGCTGCTGAATCTCTCGGGATTACAGGATATGTATTGGCAGAGATTAGCTGAAACTCGGGCTACCCTCACCGCCGCTCCACTGTTCAACACCATCTCTTTTCTTTGCTCTCGTCACAATCACAATTTCCGATCTCCACCCTCCTGCCCTGCGTCGGACCTCGTCGTTTCTGAATAGCTCAACCCAGGATCCGAATTTGGGCCTCGTGCCTTGCGGAGACAGTAACATTTAAATATTTATTCATTTCCAACAAATGTTTACCCAGTTTGGTGGGCTGATTTATGAATATAAGATTGTGGATTTAAATTGTATGAGAAATTTGTTGGTAGAAGATCTATAAATATTTTTATAAGTATTTTTTAAGTCTAAAGGTATGGAACCTAACTCAGTTAAATATTTTGTATAAAAAAAATATTTATTCATTGCTTTTCGGCCAATTATTTAGATTTATTTATCCTGTTGTTGAACAGGATTGTTTAGCTTGTTATTAGAAAAGGAAATACTTAGATCAAATTTCTTATATTTGTTATGTCAAAATTTTCAATTATATGAGGTCATGTGTTTTATTTTTTTAAAATATTATCATTTATTTAATTATTGGACCAGATTGTTTAGCTTGTTACTAGAAAGGAAAATAGTTAAATCAAGTTTCTTATATCTATTATGTTAAATTCTCTAATTACATGGGGTCATGTTTTTTATTTTTTTTAAATATTATCATTTATTTAATTATAAATCTATATGAAAAATAGGACACAACACCTGTTGTTATTAGATAACTTGACGTAATAAATATAAGAAACTTGATATAAATGCTTGTTTGAGATCATTTTTGGAATCTCCAAAAATGTTTATTCATGTATGTTAAGATAAAACATCTCTCACATATTTACCTCGTATTTTATAAATCACAATTGAAAAACTGATTTTTAATATTCCAATCGCTATTTCAAACAAGCATTAAGTATAATCCTATCAGAAAATAACACTAGTAAAATCCACTTAACTAATTTAAGTATATTAAGAAAATTAATTAAGAGGTTATTTGATTTTTTTAAAAAAAACAATAAAACCTATTTGGTAAACTGTTTTTTAAAAATTATTTTTTTAAAAAAATAAAACATATTTAGTAAATTGTTTTTAAAAAATTAAATAATTATTTTTTAAAAAAATAAAAAATATAGCTGTTTTCTTATTTTTATTTTCTTATTTTTTATTTTTTTTAAAGCCTCCACTTATCTTCTATGAATATTACATTATCAGTAACGATCACAGCAACGTCACAACTAGCGACCGCTGTGACATTCTAAATAAAAAAAAAATTAAATTAAAAATTAATTAATTAATAAAATAATAAAATAATATTTTATTAAAATAATAATATAATATAATAATATTATATTATATAATATTATATATATATATATAAAGGTAGGCGCCGAAATCGGCGCCTACCATGACAAAAGGGGGAAACCCCCCTTTTTGTCAAAAACATATATATATATATGTATGTTGCTTTGGCGCATCAGGCGCCAAAGCAACAAATTCTGCAGTAGAGGGGGTATTATAAATACCCCCTCAGCTAAACACTTCACGTAAGTGAAGTGTTTCAGGAAAAGAAGAGAGAGTGAGGTTCTGATTGGGGTATTTTCGGTTCTTCGGAGATCAATAAGGTATATAAACTCTCTTCTAATCATAAAGTTCCTTTTATGAAAAATGTTCTAAATAATTTTCTCTTTCATATGATAGTAATTTTATGCTAGTTAGAGAATATTTTGGGGATATGATTTTAGGCAAGTTTTGAGTTTTATCAATATAAGACTGTAGAAATGTAGAGAATAATTAATAGTTTATTTTAATCGGTTTAGATTTATTATTTAGTGGTCATGTGATTTTATAATTAATTTCTTTTATAAATAGGGTTTAAATTAATCCCTATAGGGTGTTTTTACCGATAAAAATTAGTTTAAATATTTTATTTGGATTATTGGAGGTATTATTGAGGTTTTAATCGGTTTATTTTTGTTAGATCTGAGTTATGTGAAAAATATAAATTAGGACTTAATATTTGAATTATAATTTGATATGATTTTAATTATGTGGGTATTTGAAGAATTGTTTAATAATTATATTATATCCTTATAAATTATGAGAAAGAGAGATTTAATTATTTAGGAAGTTGGTATTGGAGATTTTGTAATTATGGGTATATTAAAGGTTATTTAAGGATTTCTTTTAAGGAAATTGGAATAAATGAGGATAATAGTTGTAGAGAAAATTGGGTTGTAGGAGTTAAATTATGTAAATTAATTATTTTATTGTTATTTTTGGTTAATTGGTATCTACATTAATAATGTAGATTTTTCTTGTGATCGGTGATTGCACGGGTTTTACTATTCAAATTAAGATTAAGCTTGGAATCGAGGTAACTGGGGTTAATTTATTTTATATGCTTGTTTTGGACTGTAAGGTATTTTATAAACCTTACTTTTATCTATATTACTTGTATGTGCTTTGCAAGATTATATTTATGTTTGAATATGAATTTATTTCAGTGAAGCAGTGTATTTTCTAATTTACATATATAAGTGGAAATTATTATTGAATTGTTACTGTTATGGTGGATATGTTGTTTTGAGATGGAATGTTGTATAAGAATTTAGAATTCTTGTAATTGTTTTTGAAAGCTGTATTAATTTATTATTTTTATATTACGGGATATGTTGGGTTGTGTGGAAGAGATATGGTGAATTGTGTGCCCATCGGCTCTCTCAATCCTGGCCCGGATTTTGGAGCTGAGTGTTTGGGCGGACACCTCCCTGTTACGGTATATTGGTGGTGACATGGGAGGGGGCAGTATTCTTGATGTGACTAGCTAACCTTTGGCCGGGTATACTAGCACTGATAGGCTGTACCAGTCCAGAGGATATAAGGAGGAGCAGGATGGATGAGTGGGGATGGTTTTATTTATTGATTATATCATGTTAAATGTTAAATTATGAGAATATTATTATTACTATTATTATGTCAGTTAAACCTGCTTCTCTGACTTACAATCTTTTCCTGCATATTTTATAAATTTACTTTGGTTACTGAGACTTTATGTCTCACCCCGTTATTATAAATAATTTTTCAGGCAATACCTCTAATCTGGATAGAGGCCAAGGGAAGCAACCAGAGGCATAGACGTTGAGAATTCTTGTAGGCCTCTTTTGGTATTGGTGTTGTATTAATTTCTATATTGCCATTATAGGACCCACATGTTTTTAAAATGCCACATTTACTATTTGGATAATTGTGTTGGAAATCTTTTTGTGACCCATGGGTTAATTGTGATGTGATATCAGAATAATAAATTTATCTGCAGTGAGTTTGTGGGCGAGTTTGTGCCCTAAACTCCGATATGTTGTGGAAGAGTTTGTGGGCGAGTTTGTGTACTAAACTCTGATATGTATTGGATTGAACTTTGATATGTATTGAAAAAAAAAATTATTATCACTGATTTTGTATAAATGTGGATAATTGTTGTTTGTGAGAAAGGGTCGTTACATTTTTGGTATCAAAGCAATGTGTTTACGATTTTCCTGGCCCTATCATGCATTACATTTAGAGTATGGCAATATAGGATTTTACACACCTGCTTCCCTTTTATGTTGTGTTCTGTTTCTCATTTTTATTTACCATCTTTGGGTGGTTTTACCCATAGGTGGGGAGAGATGGTGAATACTGGACATACAGACATCGGTGACAATAGTCAACAGGGCCAACAGAGACCTAATAGGCCCCATGAGAATTTATCTGAGGCTGAAATGTTGCGACATCTGTATGGATGGACCCTTGCAACAGAGGAACGATTGAAAAGGCTTGAGGAGGGCAGGGATAATGAAGGACCGAGCGGAGCAAACAAGGATAAGACTCAAGAGGTGAATGCTGAAACAGAGGAGCAAAACAGTGTTCATTCTGAAAAGCTAGTTCTGCATCCACCATACTCTGAGACGGATGGGTCAGCAGAGCAATTTAGAGCTCCAGATATGTTCACAGTGTGGAAGCATTTAGATCGTTTCCATCCTGAGACATTCTCGGGAGGATCGCCAACAGACGCGGAGAGTTGGATTGATAGGCTGGAAATGCTATTTGAGTCAATTAGATGCGATAAATATCAAAAGGTGATTGCTGCGAAAACTTTATTAAAGGGTGATGCGTTGAATTGGTGGAACACTGTAAAGCCTGCTGATGGGCATGATCTTAAGTGGGATGAGTTTAAAAGAATGTTCTTCGATTTTTATTTCCCCATTGCAATGAGGCATCAAAAAGAAGCTGAGTTCTTCATTCTTCGGCAGGGGGAGATGGATGAAAACACTTATATATCTAAATTTATGGGGTTGGCCAAATATGTATCACAGTTAGATAGAACCAACAAGGCTCACAACAATTGGTTGGCCCGACAGATGTTCGAGAAATGTAATGATAGTGTCAAAGCGAGGATGGGCACTTATGACATCACTACCCTCGAAGAGCTGATTGCCAAAATTCGAGAAGTCTGTAGAAGATATAGAGATGCCGAGAGATCTATGAGAAGGGATTTTCAAGGCCGATTTAACAGTCATATGGGAATATCTGGGGGAATTAATAAGAGGAATTATCCTTCAAGTTCTGGTGCATCTGGAAACAGAAGGAGTTTTCAGCAGGGAAGTTTCCAACAGAGGAATCGTCCTTTTACAAATCAGAGCAGGAGCAACAATACCAGGGTGAATCAAGGCTTCCAGCAAAGATCAACAGCATCAAGTCCTAGCGTGACTCAGCATCTTCCTTGTACTCGTTGTGGAAGAATACATTATGGCGAGTGTTTGACTTGTTTTAATTGTGGGGAGAAGGGTCATATTGCGAGATATTGCTTTAAAGGAAGGAAAGAGGATCAGACATCTAGACCATCGATGCCCGGGCGAGTGTTTGCTTTGACTGCTGAGGAGGCGAGGATCGCCCCAAATCTGATCCGAGGTAATGTTCTTCTTCAAGGACATCCTTTATCTGTTATATATGATTCTGGTGCTACCCATTCTTTCATTTCCTATGATTGTGTGGAAAAATTAAAGCTTGTTATGAGTGATCTACCTTATGATCTGTTTGTGTCTACCCCTGCTGGTGCATGTGTGAAAACTGTTATGGTATGTAGGAAATTGTTGTTTGTATGTGAGGGTCGTGAAACGACCATTGATTTGATTTGTCTACCTTTACGGGGTATTGATGTGATTGTGGGTATGGATTGGTTATCATCTAATGATGTAACCTTACAATGTAAGAATAAAAATGTGCAATTTAATACTTGCACAGTAATTAGAGAGATACCCCAAGATTCGATTATGTTGTCAGCGGCCCAGGTGGAGAAAAGTGTAAGGAAGGGGTGTGAAGCTTTCGTGGTGTTTTTCTCAGTTCAGGTAGAATCTCAGGAAAATATTAACCAGATCGATGTGGTAAAAGAGTTTCCTGATGTGTTCCCTGAAGAGTTGACCGGATTACCTTCAGAACGAGAAGTCGAGTTTTCCATTGAGTTAGCACCAGGGACAGAGCCGATCTCTAAAGCTCCTTATCGGATGTCACCTTCGGAGTTGGGTGAATTGAAGAAGCAGATTGAAGATTTGTTAGAAAAAGGTTTTATCCGTCCAAGTGTATCTCCCTGGGGTGCACCAGTTTTGTTCGTGAAGAAGAAAGATGGCACCTTGAGGCTTTGCATTGATTATCGGCAGCTAAATAAAGTCACTATTAAGAATAAATATCCATTGCCGAGGATTGATGACTTATTAGATCAACTCGTAGGTTCATCGGTATTTTCAAAAATTGATCTGAGGTCGGGATATCATCAGTTGAGGGTACGAGCAGAAGATATTCCAAAGACTGCCTTCCGTACTAGATATGGTCATTATGAGTTTCTTGTTATGCCTTTTGGGGTAACAAATGCACCAGCGGTGTTTATGGATTACATGAATCGGATCTTCAGACCATATTTGGATCAATTTGTGGTGGTGTTCATTGATGACATTCTTATCTATTCAAAGAGTAAAGAGGAGCATCAGAAACATCTTCGAATAGTACTACAAATTTTGAGAGAGCATAAGTTATATGCGAAGCTGAGTAAATGTGAATTCTGGTTAAAAGAGGTTAAGTTTTTGGGTCATGTAGTTTCAGAAAAGGGAGTAGCAGTTGACCCCAGCAAGGTAGATGCTGTGTTGAAGTGGGAACCACCTAAGACTGTGACAGAGGTGCGCAGTTTTATGGGATTAGCTGGCTATTATCGTCGTTTTATAGAGGGATTTTCTCGGATTGCCACGCCACTCACCAGATTGACTAAGAAAGAACAACCGTTTATTTGGGATGAGAAGTGCGAGGCAGCTTTTCAGGAGCTAAAAACTCGGTTAACAACTGCACCTGTTCTCACTATCCCTGATCCACACAGACCATACACGGTGTACACAGATGCATCATTTAAAGGTTTGGGATGTGTGCTTATGCAAGATGGTAAAGTGGTGGCTTATGCATCTCGTCAGTTAAGACCCCATGAAGAAAAATACCCGACGCATGATTTAGAGCTTGCAGCCGTTGTTTTTGCTTTAAAGATCTGGAGGCATTATCTGTATGGGTCCCAATTTGAGATCTTCAGTGACCATAAAACATTGAAGTATCTCGTGGATCAAAAAGAGTTGAACAATCGACAAAGGAGATGGATGGAGTTCTTGAAAGATTATGACTACGAGTTAAAGTATCATCCAGGGAAGGCGAATGTAGTTGCAGACGCTTTAAGCCGGAAGTTAATACACATGTTTCATATGTGTGTGACTGAGCATAACCTCCTGGAAAGATTATCAGAAGTTTATCTGGAACCAAGGTCAAAAGTGATTTTGAGTACAGTAGTTGGAAATTTTGATTTTTATAGTGATTTAAAGAAGGCTCAAATAGAAGATAATCGATTGCTACGGATCCGAAAGGAGTTGGAAAATGGTGAAGTACCTGACTATGATATTGGAGATACAGGTATATTGAGGTACAAGAAGCGGATTTGTGTTCCAGACAATGAGGAAATTAAGAAGAATATTCTGGAGGAGGCTCATCAGAGTAAATATACCATTCATCCAGGAATCACTAAGATGTATCGAGATTTGAAGCAAGGATATTGGTGGCCTAAGATGAAACGTGATGTGACAACCTTCGTGCTGAAGTGTTTGACTTGTCAAAAGGTGAAGATTGAGCATCAAAAACCTACAGGGCTACTTCAACCTTTAAAGATTCCTCAATGGAAGTGGGACAGCATTTCTATGGATTTCATCGTGGGATTGCCTGAGACTGCAGCACATCATAACGCCATATGGGTCATTGTGGACAGATTAACGAAATCGGCCCATTTTCTACCGATCCATATTGGTTATAGCCTGGAGAGATTAGCTCAATTGTATGTGGATTGGATTGTTAGGTTGCACGGTGTGCCTACAGAGATTGTGTCAGATCGTGATCCGAGATTCACATCAAACTTTTGGAAGGCATTACAGGAGGCTATGGGAACTAGGTTGAAGTATAGTACGGCTTATCACCCACAGACCGATGGACAAACAGAGAGAACAATTCAAACCCTTGAGGATATGTTGAGGGCTTGTGCCATTGAGTTACCTGGTAGTTGGGATCATCATTTACCTTTGACAGAATTCGCTTACAATAACAGTTATCACTCAAGTATTCAGATGGCGCCTTTTGAGGCATTATATGGCAGAAAGTGTAGATCGCCTCTCTGTTGGACTGAGTTAAGCGAAAGAACTGTGATTGGACCGGATTTAGTAGATGAAACTACGAAGAAAATTGAGATGATTCGCCAAAAGTTGTTGACCGCTCAGAGCAGACAAAAGAGCTATGCGGATAGGCGGCGTAGACCTTTAGAGTTTGGAGTTGGTGATCATGTTTTTCTTAAAGTTACTCCAGTGACTGGCATTGGTAGATCTATTAAAGCCAAGAAGTTGACTCCCCGATTTATTGGACCGTACGAAATTCTAGAACGAATTGGCCCAGTTGCTTATCAAATTGCATTACCTCCACACTTGTCGGGTATTCACAATGTGTTCCATGTGTCACAACTTAAGAAATATCATCCAGATCCTTCTCATGTGATTGCACCTGAAGAGATTGAGTTGAGGGAGAATTTGACCTATATGTCTGAGCCAGAGAGGATATTAGATGTGAAAGACAAGCAGATGCGGAATAGAACCATTCGACTCCTAAAAGTTTTCTGGAAGGGTATGTCTCCCGGAGATGCTACCTGGGAAACCGAAGAGCGGATGCGACGTGATTTTCCGAACTTATTTACTTAAGTATGCTTCTATATTTTAGTAATGTTAATATTTATGGTTGTGATGTGTTGTGTTGCAATCGAATGTGTAATCTTATGATTAAATTTTGTGTTGATAACTTGTGTTTTATTGTGATTGGAGTGTCAATTGTGTTGTGAAAATTTTTGTTTTAACATTTATATGTGTTAGGAATTTTGGGGACAAAATTCTATTTAGGTGGGGAGAATTGTGACATTCTAAATAAAAAAAAAATAAATTAAAAATTAATTAATTAATAAAATAATAAAATAATATTTTATTAAAATAATAATATAATATAATAATATTATATTATATAATATTATATTATATATATATAATATATATATATATAAAGGTAGGCGCCGAAATCGGCGCCTACCATGACAAAAGGGGGAAACCCCCCTTTTTGTCAAAAACATATATATATATGTATGTTGCTTTGGCGCATCAGGCGCCAAAGCAACAAATTCTGCAGTAGAGGGGGTATTATAAATACCCCCTCAGCTAAACACTTCACGTAAGTGAAGTGTTTCAGGAAAAGAAGAGAGAGTGAGGTTCTGATTGGGGTATTTTCGGTTCTTCGGAGATCAATAAGGTATATAAACTCTCTTCTAATCATAAAGTTCCTTTTATGAAAAATGTTCTAAATAATTTTCTCTTTCATATGATAGTAATTTTATGCTAGTTAGAGAATATTTTGGGGATATGATTTTAGGCAAGTTTTGAGTTTTATCAATATAAGACTGTAGAAATGTAGAGAATAATTAATAGTTTATTTTAATCGGTTTAGATTTATTATTTAGTGGTCATGTGATTTTATAATTAATTTCTTTTATAAATAGGGTTTAAATTAATCCCTATAGGGTGTTTTTACCGATAAAAATTAGTTTA
This sequence comes from Albizia julibrissin, assembly GCA_037074505.1. NCBI lineage: Eukaryota > Viridiplantae > Streptophyta > Magnoliopsida > Fabales > Fabaceae > Albizia > Albizia julibrissin. Next base: position 47,898,338 of record CM073479.1, on the reverse strand, counting down.
AATATTTTATTTGGATTATTGGAGGTATTATTGAGGTTTTAATCGGTTTATTTTTGTTAGATCTGAGTTATGTGAAAAATATAAATTAGGACTTAATATTTGAATTATAATTTGATATGATTTTAATTATGTGGGTATTTGAAGAATTGTTTAATAATTATATTATATCCTTATAAATTATGAGAAAGAGAGATTTAATTATTTAGGAAGTTGGTATTGGAGATTTTGTAATTATGGGTATATTAAAGGTTATTTAAGGATTTCTTTTAAGGAAATTGGAATAAATGAGGATAATAGTTGTAGAGAAAATTGGGTTGTAGGAGTTAAATTATGTAAATTAATTATTTTATTGTTATTTTTGGTTAATTGGTATCTACATTAATAATGTAGATTTTTCTTGTGATCGGTGATTGCACGGGTTTTACTATTCAAATTAAGATTAAGCTTGGAATCGAGGTAACTGGGGTTAATTTATTTTATATGCTTGTTTTGGACTGTAAGGTATTTTATAAACCTTACTTTTATCTATATTACTTGTATGTGCTTTGCAAGATTATATTTATGTTTGAATATGAATTTATTTCAGTGAAGCAGTGTATTTTCTAATTTACATATATAAGTGGAAATTATTATTGAATTGTTACTGTTATGGTGGATATGTTGTTTTGAGATGGAATGTTGTATAAGAATTTAGAATTCTTGTAATTGTTTTTGAAAGCTGTATTAATTTATTATTTTTATATTACGGGATATGTTGGGTTGTGTGGAAGAGATATGGTGAATTGTGTGCCCATCGGCTCTCTCAATCCTGGCCCGGATTTTGGAGCTGAGTGTTTGGGCGGACACCTCCCTGTTACGGTATATTGGTGGTGACATGGGAGGGGGCAGTATTCTTGATGTGACTAGCTAACCTTTGGCCGGGTATACTAGCACTGATAGGCTGTACCAGTCCAGAGGATATAAGGAGGAGCAGGATGGATGAGTGGGGATGGTTTTATTTATTGATTATATCATGTTAAATGTTAAATTATGAGAATATTATTATTACTATTATTATGTCAGTTAAACCTGCTTCTCTGACTTACAATCTTTTCCTGCATATTTTATAAATTTACTTTGGTTACTGAGACTTTATGTCTCACCCCGTTATTATAAATAATTTTTCAGGCAATACCTCTAATCTGGATAGAGGCCAAGGGAAGCAACCAGAGGCATAGACGTTGAGAATTCTTGTAGGCCTCTTTTGGTATTGGTGTTGTATTAATTTCTATATTGCCATTATAGGACCCACATGTTTTTAAAATGCCACATTTACTATTTGGATAATTGTGTTGGAAATCTTTTTGTGACCCATGGGTTAATTGTGATGTGATATCAGAATAATAAATTTATCTGCAGTGAGTTTGTGGGCGAGTTTGTGCCCTAAACTCCGATATGTTGTGGAAGAGTTTGTGGGCGAGTTTGTGTACTAAACTCTGATATGTATTGGATTGAACTTTGATATGTATTGAAAAAAAAAATTATTATCACTGATTTTGTATAAATGTGGATAATTGTTGTTTGTGAGAAAGGGTCGTTACAACCGCACTATCATATCACTTCAAAAACAAATTTTTTTAAATAACTATTCAAACATAATTTTTTTTTAATTTTTAAAACTTTTTTCATAAAACTGTTTCTGAGAACAAAAAAACAAATAATAGAATCAAATAAGCCCAATTAATTATAATATACGATACATGATCTTTCTGAAATATTTATAATTTAAAAAAATAATAAATATATATTATTAAATTATATATCAATATATAAGTAAGAAAAATTAATTTAAAATAATAAATATAAATACTTATAATTTATTTAACTTTCTGCCCAAATTTATATATTAAGGTTGGAAGCTTGGGAACGACTTCTCCATCTCAATGGGACCCTGGATTCATTCAATGCTTAATTGGGAGATTGTCAATGTTTTGGATATTTTGTCCCATTGATATCTAGTTATGACCTAATTTTTTTTGTTTTTCTTGATAAAATTCCCTTTTAATCCTTTAGGATATAATTCAAAGACTCTAAAATCAATTTTTAGTATTATCTTTTCGTATCCGGTTCGAGGTTTGTAGGTGCCCCTTCCAATATAAATATCTCCTCAATTTTAATATTTACTCGTTAACTTAATTCATTTCAAATAAAATTCCCATTCCCATTCATATGTAAATAATTTCTGATGTTTAAAATTTGCCCAATAACTACTAGAAGAGGTCCTCTATAATAGAATTTGTCTGCTTGTGAAAATAAACAATTTTTATAGTTTATTCATCTGTCAGAAGTTTCAGTGTGAGAGATTGAGAGTAGCAAGCACGTGCTAAGCAGATTATGAACAATCTTCAAGTGCAAAACATACTCGAAATTGTCAGCTGGTCAAAATAGAGCAGTTGTACTTACAATTGCAAAGAACACTAACACAACTGAAGCTAAAACCTTATATTTATCCACTTAAGAAGGGTAGCTATTAAAACACTTAAAGTCTCCTTTAGTGTTTATTTTCTCGTAACATACACTCAAGGCAACTCCACTAAAAAGGCATACTTATATTGCAGAAGATCATCCCAGAGATGAATGCTATCAGATTCCTAGGATTCAAGAAATCCTCTCCCTTCCAAATAAGAAACTACTTGTCCAGCCATGGCAATGGGTGCTGGGCAAACTCCATGTATCTGTTTAATTTCCATCTGAAAAACAGGAAGTTTAATTGTCAACATACAAGTAGAAATCATATACTGGTAAAGGAATCTAAGAGAGCTCCATGAACAAGTACCTCACAGTTTAAGGGTGGTTCATAAGGATCATCAATACCAGTGAAGCCTGTGTAAATTAAAAACAATGCAGTTGAGTTCACAAGTGTTCCTAAGCAATCATGTCATTAATTAAGAATAATATATGAAAATATCCTTCGGTATGTTTGGTTTGAGGGGAAGGGTCCTCATTCTCTCGTTGGATTGAATTTTTGAGTGGGAAGAAAGCCAAAATTTTGAGTCCCATTCTCTTCTCTTTCTTTATTTTTGGCTCTCATTATAAAAAATTCCATTTCCACTTTTCTAACAAACCAAATAAGGTAACATAACCAATCCAAAAAAAAAAAAAAACCAAACACACCCCCAAGAGTTTGTTCCCTTCTGTATTTAGTTTTCACTTCTGTGAAAATTATATGCTGCCATGAGATATTGCGACCATCAAAATTTTAAAACATAAACTGAGTTTAACTTTATATGATAACCTTTTTACTCCCAACACACCTTTGATCTTTCCAGCACGAGCAAGCTTATAAAGGCCTTTTGGATCTCGCTCCTCACACAGTTCCAGAGGCATGTTCATGAAGATCTGCACATTTATGCGGGTACAAGGGAAATCCACCGTCAAATATCAAACAAGCAAAACAAGTTATCAGCAAAAAGACAAGTTATTTCAAGAAGAGGTTTCTTCCTGAGACATGCCTCAATAAAATTAGAGTCATTCATCATGGTACGACACATGTCACGATCTTTTCTATAGGGAGATATCAAGCTGGCAACACATATTAAACCAGCATCGGCAAAGAGCTTTGCTACTTCTCCTGAATTGAATAATTTGCTCATCAGAAAAGCCAAGTAGGAAAGCATATAGCAACTAAAAGGTCTGGTAACTAAGGGGGAATTCGATTGTATCAAACATCTTAAAACATTGATATCACTCTTGTATCTGCTCCTGAAACATACTGAATGAAAATCCCCATTCACACTAATCATCACAGCCATGTCACCTCGTTTCCTCAAAAAACTTGTTTATATAAGCAACCTTACCAGTTCTGCGTATATTTTCAGCTCGGTCTTCAGGTTTAAAACCAAGATCTTTGTTTAATCCATGCCGAAGGTTATCTCCATCAAGGACATAAGACAAATTTCCCCTTGAGTGAAGTTCTTTGCTTAATGAACAGGCTAATGTACTTTTTCCTGTATAATTTAAAGAGGGGGGGAAGGAAAATTAGTATGACAATGATAGATTAGGATTAAATAATTGTTGCATGACAGTTACAGAATGACCCAGGTCTGTGTTTAAGATGAAAAAAAGGCGATCTTAATTTTATGGAGCAAGAAGAAACTGATGAAAACCATGAACTTCACATGTTGCAACTACATGTTTCCAATGATAGCCTATCAAGGGAGAAGCATAGAAAATACAGTATAAAGAGTCTGCTTGCTATTCAAAATCAACAAAGACAAGATCCAGAATTAAAAAAATTCAAGCAACAAGCAAGTCAGAATAACAATATAGACCTGATCCACTGAGACCCGTAATCCACACAACACATCCCTTTTGGTTAAGCAGCTTCTGCCTGTCAAGCTTTCCCACTTGCCATTCTTGCCAAAATATATTAGTTGAATTGCCCAAAGTTGACATTGTAAACAGTTCCTTTATCCCTGGTTAAAAACTTGAACCATTAATTGCAACCCAACAAAATAAATAAAAACGTCAGAGACTTGGAGCAATACAGGGTAACAGTAATACACTATTTTTTCCCCCTTTCACAAAGAAAATGAAGAAAGTTTATGTGCTACTATGTTTCATATTGTCATTTTTAAGAAAATATCAGGATGTGGGCGAAAATTTTTAGTCAATCAACATAGTATATACAACCTACACAGGTGAAAGTTCGGAATTTCCACTTCGCATACATTTCCTGTCTTCCTGGAACATTGAGAAGAATATTCTCCCTTTCCAACCCCACAAAAGGGCCGAAAATGTAACAAGGTATTACAAATCGAATTATGGAAAATGAACCATTTCAGATAATCAATCGTCAGAGTAACAAGCATTAACCCAGAGTGTCATTATACCCAAGGCATGATCACGAAGGTTCAAAATGAAAAACAGGAGGAAATGAGCTTCAATCAAACTCGGTAACCCGAATAAATCAAAGCACAGAACACCGAAACTCAACCGTTCAAGCAAAATCGAGTTCAAAACCAAAAGAGGAAGAGAATGGGACTGAATACCTGGAAAATAAGACGAGTGATTGAGAGCCAAGGTCGATTGCGTGTGAAATTGATCGGAGATTTAGGAAACGAAGCTTTATTAAGTACGTAGGCCGAAAAAACTGCCGGGTACAGGGAAAGGAAAGGAAAGGCGAAGGAAGTGGCGCATTATAATCTCAGATTTTTTTTAGGTAATCCCTCTTTCAAAGGACTCTGTTTTGTTGTTTAAACGGATGAATCTGGACGTTAAACAGAGTCAGAGAGTACTTAGACTTTAGTTGACTATATGTGCATCGTATTCCACGTCGTATGCAATAAAACCGTACGAAAGTCCAGAAACTTTTGCCTCCTTCAATCACATTCCATTACTTTACATATTCATATTGTATAGGAGGCATGAAAATGAAACTGTACGGTATGCAATTTACTCGTTTTTAAACTTCTCTGGGAATAGTTTTGTAGGGTATTAATGTGATTGCATGAGATTTATTATTAATTAATGAAATATTTCCATGCAAATATGAGTGATGTGATAGATTGATTACAAATAATTTCAATAAAACAGAGTTGGGAACCCCTTGGTATGACTTTAAAGCCCCTCAGTATGACTTGATCTTATAATATAAAAATTGTGTTAATTTAAATAACGGGAAATTTATTAATTTATTATATCAATGTTCAAATTTGATAAAAAAAATATTTTTTAAATTTTCTGCACATACTTTTCATTTATTATATACTTTTTGGCATTATTTTTGTTCTTTTTTATGGAAACATTATTTTGTTCTCAAATCTCAAAATTAAGAAAATCCTTGCAAATATTCGGGGAAAAAGACACAAATGGAAACCCCATAAGGCAATGAACCAAGAGCAATTAAACATGAAAGACACAAAGGAAATAAAAAATAAATAAATGTTTTTTTTTCAGTCTTCAGCCATCCGATTGGAATTACCCTTTTCTTGCGAAGAATGTTGTTGAATCTGAATTGATGTGCCAGAAATTTACATTCAGGTGTGTGGCAGATGATCGAGGTGAAAGGCTTTTTGGGAAAATATTCAGATCCTAACCATATGAAAAAATCAAAATGAATGGAGGTTAATCTGCATCTGTATTGGAGGAGAAAAAATCAAGAGAATTTGCACGCGCATTATCTCTCCCAAATCCGATACAAACAATGAAAACGACAAAGAGGAGGGTTGAGTTGTTGCTAAGTGTTGCGGAAGCGGGATATATAGAGAGTAACTGATTATACTAGAAAATCACAATACTAGAAAACAAAGTTTCTAGAAGTAATTTAATAATATAATAAATCACAACTACTATATCTAATAGCAGCTAATAAATAATAAATAAGACAACAATAAGGAAAATACCAGAATCTAATTTCACTCTAAACAATTTATAAGTGAAATACTATAAGAGAGGAGGAAATACAAAATGCCTTATAGAAGAAAGAAGGCAAGTTGAGGGATGAGTTGAAGGAGGGAGGGGGGCCTCCTATTTATACCAAATTCCATGCCCCCTCCCTCTTCATATTGTCGATGTGGGACTTTCCCACATTCAACAAATCTCCACCTTGGGAAAATTCCCACATTCCTAATTTATTCTAATTACAAATTTATGCTTACAATTCAACAATCAATGTTCAACAATGTTGATCAAATCCAAACAATGTTGAAATTTGACAGAAGTCACAACCTTTGTCAGCATATCAGCAGGATTCTCAGTTGTCCGTATCTTTTGTATCATGACTCCACCTTCTTCCAAAATTTCTCGTATAAAGTGATATCGAACATCAATGTGCTTCGTCCTTGCATGGTAAACTTGGTTCTTTGCTAATTGAATAGCACTTTGACTGTCACAATAAACTACGATGCTTTCTTGACCAATACCAAGTTCTCCAAGCAATCCTTGAAGCCAAATTGCCTCCTTCACAGCCTCTGTAATCGCCATGTACTCTGCCTCTGTGGTAGACAAAGCAACTGTTGACTGTAAAGTCGACTTCCAACTAACTGGTGCTTTTGCAAAAGTAAACACATAACCAGTAGTTGACCTTCGCTTGTCCAAATCACCCGCAAAATCTGAGTCACAATACCCAACTAAAGATCGATCACCTTCCTGCTCAAAAACCAAACCAACATCTACAGTATTACAAATATACCGTAGAATCCATTTCACAGCTTGCCAATGCTCCTTCCCTGGATCATGCATATACCTACTCACAACTCCAACAGCTTGTGAAATGTCAGGTCTTGTACAAACCATTGCATACATCAAGCTACCAACGGCATTTGCATATGGTACCCTTGACATATACTCTCGTTCATCTTCATCCTTTGGTGACATATCAGCACTTAGCTTAAAATGAGGGGCAAGTGGAGTGCTGACCGACTTCGTTTTCTCATTCATACCAAAACGATTTAGCACCCTCTTCAAATACTCCTTTTGAGATAAAAAGAGTTTCTTTGATTCTCTATCTCTTGTTATCTCCATACCGAGAATTTTCCTTGCCTCACCTAGATCCTTCATCTCAAATTCCCCTTTTAGTTGAACCTTCAGCTTCTCAATTTCTGCCTTATTTTTTGAAGCAATCAACATATCATCGACATATAAAAGGAGATATATAAAGGATCCATCTTCAAGCTTCCGCAAATAGACACAATGATCGTATCTACTTCTTCTGTACTTATGTCGCAACATAAACTTGTCAAATCGTTTATACCATTGCCTCGAAGATTGTTTCAATCCGTATAACGATTTTTCAAGTTTACACACCATATTCTCCTTTCCAGCAACTCTGAATCCTTCCGGCTGAGTCATGTAGATTTCCTCCTCCAAGTCTCCATTTAAAAATGCAGTTTTTACATCCATCTGAACTAGTTCCAAATCTAATTGTGCTACCAAAGCCAACAAAATTCTAATAGAGGAATGTTTCACAACCGGAGAAAATACCTCATTGTAATCAATTCCCTCCTTCTGAGCATAGCCTTTAGCTACCAATCTTGCTTTATGGCGCACATCACCTTGGTTAGGAAATCCTTCTTTCTTTGCATATACCCATTTGCAACCAATTGCCTTCTTACCCTTGGGAAGTTTGGCCAATTTCCACGTACCATTCTGATGAAGGGACTGCATTTCTTCATTCATGGCATTCCTCCACATCTCCTTTTCTGAGCTCTGAATAGCCCATTTATAAGTTGAAGGAATGTCATCAGCTGCAATTGAGGTTGCACAAGCCACCATGTCTTCAAAACGAGTAGGCTTTCTTATTGTTCGTTTTGGCTTGCTGGTTGCTATTGATTCACGTTGCTGTTGAGGTTCATGAGTCGAAACCTCCCTATCAACTGGCTCTTCTTCTACCTCAGGAAAGTCTTGTCTTGTTTCCCCGTCTGCTCCTTGTACTGGAAAAATCATCTTTCCTTCAAACTCCACCTGCTTTGAAACACTATCACCTTGCTGGGTATCTTCAGCTGCTACCTTTCTCACCATGGCAGATTCATCAAAGGTAACATCCCTACTGAATACAATCTTCTTTGTTTCTGGACACCATAAACGATATCCTTTGACTCCAGAAGTGATCCCCAAGAAAATAGCTTTCTTTGCTCTTGGATCCAATTTTGATTCTTTCACATGATAGTATGCAATTGAGCCAAATATATGCAAAGAATCATAATCTGTAGCAGGTTTACCATACCATTGTTCCAACGGTGTTTTACCACCAATAGCAGTAGATGGTAGACGATTAATGAGGTGGCTCGCATATGTAATTACCTCAGCCCAAAATTCTTTGCCCAAGCCAGCATTGGACAACATACACCGAACCTTCTCCAGCAAAGTCCGGTTCATGCGTTCTGCCACTCCATTCTGCTGTGGTGTATTTCTGACAGTGAAGTGTCTGACGATGCCATCATCCTCACAAATCTTCTGGAAAGGATCATTCCTGTATTCTCCTCCGTTATCTGTACGAAGACATTTGATCCTCCTGCCTGTTTGTGTTTCTATCATCGCCTTCCATTTGAGAAAAATTCCCAATACTTCATCCTTAGTCTTCATCGTATACACCCAAACTCTTCGGGAAAAATCATCAACAAAGGTTACAAAATAATGTTTTCCTCCCAATGATGGTGTTTTGGAAGGACCCCAAACATCAGAGTGAATATAATCCAAAATACCTTTTGTATTATGGATAGCTGTTCCGAACTTAACCCTTGTCTGCTTCCCCTTCACACAGTGCTCACAAAACTCCAAACTACAATGCTTTAATCCTTTTAACAACCCTTGATCTGAAAGAGTTTTTAAGGATTTTCCTCCAGCATGTCCCAAGCGCATATGCCACAACCTTGTTGCTTCTACCTCCTTCTCATTACTGGATGTCACTGCTGCTATTCCAATAACCGTACTACCTTGATAGTGGTACGTATTATTGCTCTTCCGGATACCCTTCATTACCACCAGTGCACCAGAAAGTATCTTCATCACTCCACTTTCTGCGGTAATCTTGAACCCCTTTGAATCTAGAGTTCCCACAGAAATGAGATTTTTCTTCAAATCTGGTACATATCGAACATCTGTCAATGTTCTGATCAATCCGTCTTGGTTCCTCAATCGAACTGAACCAATGCCATATGCGGTAAGTGAAGTGTTATCTGCTGTGTGGACAACTCCACATCCTCCTTCTTGAAAATCAGTGAACCAGTCTCGGTTGGGACACATATGATGACTGCAAGCTGAATCCAACAACCATATGCCTGACGCTTTTGACGACGTTGTTGTAGATAATGAAAAATCTGAATTTTCATCATCACAATCAGCTACATTTGAATCCATAGTAGTCTTCCCATTGTTCTGTTTGGCTTTGTTCTTCAACTTTGGACAATCCTTTTTCCAGTGGCCCTTTTCTCGACAAAAGGCACATTCATCCTTACTAGGTCTGGATCTCGATTTGGATCTCCCTTTCCTTGATCTCGATTGATTTTCAGCACGCCCTCTTGTGACTAGTGCTTCTGCTTCTCCACCTCTTTGTTTATCCCTCTTTCTTTGTTCATAGCTGTATAGCGCAGAACAAACATCTCTGAGAGATACTTCCTCTTTGCCGTGAAGTAGAGTAGTCTCCAGGTGCTCGTACTCATCAGGAAGTGATCCCAACAACATCAAGGCCAGATCTTCATCTTCAAAAGTCACGTCCAAATTCTGCAAATCTGTTACCAACTTGTTGAAGCTGGTGATATGATCATTCATTGTGGTACCAGGAACATAAGTGAAGCGAAACAATCTTTTCTTCATGTGAAGCTTATTTTGACTGCTTTTCTTCAGGAATTTATCCTCTAATGCCTTCCACAATCTACAAGCAGAAGTTTCCTTTGTGTATGGATACTTCTGTTCTCTGGAAAGAAACGATCGAATAGTACCACAAGCAACACGATTGATGATCCTCCAATCTTCCTCCTCCATTTTATCTGGTTTCCTTTCTTCAAGAGCAAAATCTAATTGTTGTGTAAAAAGGACATCAAGAACCTCACTCTGCCACATCCCAAAATGTCCCGATCCGTCAAAAATTTCAACTGCAAACTTCGCATTGGGCATAATTCTCGTCAGAAGCGAAGATGCCGACGACGAATTGTTGACACTTGATGTGGATTCTTCAACCTTTTTGTCCGCCATATCTGCTCCAAATATTTTTTAATAGCTGCAAATGCAAAACCTCAAGGTAATTCTTTTCTGATGTGGAAGTTCAGATTATACTGCAACCACAGAGCATACTCAGACAGAACCTTGGCTCTGATACCACTAAGAGCCATAGATATCTGTGTCGAGGGACTTCAAATTCCTCCACAGATACTTGTCGCTGGCCATGTCCACCAATATCCAGAATCCATTTCCAATCATCTGAAACACTTGCCTCATGATTTAGGGCACTAAATCCATTTTAAGAGAAAAACAAAAGTTAGTTGCAGATCGAATTGAAGAGCAGCAGTACCTTTTTGAAGTTAAGATGTTTGGTTTTGGAGGGAGATTGATGATCGAAGGAAAAAGTGTCAAGTTCGGAGGAGAAACGCAGCGTCGTCCATGCGATGTATCCGGCTAATAAGGCGGAGAAGAAAACCAACACGAACCTGAGAGGGCACATACTTGCGAATGGGAAGGAAGCAAGAATATGAGAAGAGATTGAGAGCTTAATTATGCAGTTGCAGAAAAGACTGTTTAACAAGAGGAACAAGAGATTGAAGGAGAAGGTTGGATTGAGATTACTTGAAGAGTGAGCTGTGTATATATTTATATTCGAGAAGGAAGAGGCAAAAGCGGGTCATTGTTAGCTTTTTCTGGCTTTACCAAATTCCACTCCTCCTTATTACTCATTCAAGTTCTCAGGGTATCTTAATTTTGAGTTCTGAATTCATTCATGGATGAGAAATAAATTTAAATCATAATTAATTTGTGATAACATATGCATCGTGCCAATCCATCACTGTGATGAAAAAAGACATATGGATACGTAGAGACGTGTATCAAGAAGGGAATATATGGAAAACACGGGGCAGATTTTGCTGAGGATGAGGGATGGATGGAACAAGGGAGTAGCACGTTCATTTGTAATCAATCTATAAACCATTGAAAACTTCTGACTTCTCTCTGTTGTGTCCTTCCAACTTTGACTCCATCATCTATCTTCCTAATATAAGAATTATGATATATTTGATACCTTCGATCTCTAACCCTAAATATAAGAGGTTGATGAAGAGTTTGTTTTATTCATAAATACATTATCTCATCTTTCTTTATTTCCCATGTTTATTATTTTTTGATAAGTTATTACTTTTACATATAAAAGAAGAAATTTTAAGAAGACTAATACACATTATATATATAATTAACTTCGTTATTTCTCATTCTTTATTATTGAGTTTTGTTTTTAGAAAACTCTTTATAGTCTTTATTTTATTATTATTATTATTTTGTTTGGACTTTCTAGGTAACTCAGTAGAAGAGTTCATAATCTTATTAAGTGCTTGTTTGGATTATCGGTGGAAAAATGACTTTTTTTTTTCAAATGAGCTTCTACAGAAGTCATATTGGATTATCGGTGGCAGAAGTAACTTTTTTTTAACTTTGAACCTGTTTGGATTAGCGCTTTAAAAGTCCGTTTAGATGGAAAATGACTGAAAATGGTATGAATTATATATATATTGTTATAATTGATGTTAAAAAATGTAAAAAAAATTAAAATAAAAAAATTCAATAATTATTGAAAAAGAAGAAAAATACACTAAAATATTTAATTAAAAAAGGATAAATATATATTTTAAAAAAGATAAAATAACATAAAAGAGTAAAAATTTAGTTTTTTTTTATTTGATGAAGAAAATAATCCTATCCGTTATCTTCTGTAAAATTAATTAAAAAAAATTAAAGAAATGATTTTCTTTACATAATAAATAAGTGAGGAGGACAAAAGAGGTGGCTATGCATACAAGGGTAAGCTTAGGGGCAAGATAACAATACCCAAAGATTTATGGTATTCTCTTCAGTAGCTCACCGCGCAGAAGGAGAAAAGCTCCAGCAGTCAGCTTCTCATAAAAACAGCATTTTTTTTAAAAGCTCAACAGAAAATGTCGTGTTCCCAAACGGTGGCAACTGGGCTTTTTGCTTTTAGATGGAGTATCTGGACTTTTTCCTCCTTACATTGTTCCCAAACAGACCCTAACTCTATCTCAAGCCAAGTCTACGCGAAGAGATGCAATAAAATGCACGATAGTATACAGACCAATTATCTGACTTTTTTTTCTTTTCCCGATGGGATCAATAATCAAATAATTGGACTCGTTGAAAATAGAATAATTAAATAATTGGTCCATTTATTGTCGTGCATTTTATTACATCTCTTCATTTAGACTTGGCTTAAGCTAGAATTGATCAGGATCCTGGACTCTTCCACTGAAATCCCAAGAAAGTACAAATAAAATAAAGACCATAAAGAGTTTTCTAAGAACAAGCTTTTTTTTTTCCTCATTCAAAATAATTTATCTTTTATGCAAAAGTCCGCTTGCTAGCAGAATATGTAACTAGGGAGCCAGAAATGGGACACCATGACTTATGCTTGTCCAATGGGACAAATTTTCACAAAATTATTTTTAATCATTACATTGTTCCATGAAAACTTTCACACATCATTTTAAGAGAAATTACTACAACAAATTAAAGGCATACTATAATTTTGATAACTAAAACAAAATGACCATTTTAATTAAGAAAACCCCTTACAAACAAAACCAGGATATTTTATATTTAAAAATCTGATTGAAGCTGCGACGTGATGAAAATGGAGTTGCTTCTTCATCCTTTGCAATATAATAGCTCGTAATTTATCATAATCTCCAGCTAAACCAGAGATTTCCTGCGTAATAAACTTGAAATTTGTGAATCAATATAATTAAAGAAGCATGATGGAATCACTCAATCCAAAAAGCGCCCAACTTTGGCATCAAATATCCTTTTGATTAGGCGTCCTACGTCATCTCCAAAGCAAAATAATTGAAGTACTATAACACCATTACACGGAACGATCCTATCATCTCCCCCTCCCCCGGAAACCACCACGGCCACCACCTCTAGGAGGGCCACCTCTCCCACCCCTTGGGCCACCTCTTCCGCGGCCTCCTCCACGACCACCTCTGCCATAGCCACGGCCTCCTCCTGGGCCTCCACTTCTAGCGGTTTGTGACTGTCCCCTGCAACAAAAATCAGCCAATATGTTTACTTTGATTACCCTAACAGCTTTACAACCTCCGGAGACAAAAATGTGCTAAGGATCAATCCTACCGTCCACACATCAGATCAATATCAATGTACCATATAAAATTTATATTACAAAAATAATGGGCAGGCTATGTTGTATGGAAGGATGAATAGATTTCACAAAGGTAAATATACTTAATTAATATTATGGATCACTTAATGGAACTTCTGATAAAGGCTACATACGTGGAAATGTAAACGAACAACGTGATCGTCTCACCATCAGCCTACAGGTTTCTTTTAGCTTAAATGAATACTCAGATGAATGTTTCCCAAAATACTAACAGATCATCCTGTTTACAGATCAAGAAGAGAAAAGATGCTGCTTAGCTTAGCCGCTTAGGCTTATATAGCATCACGTGGTTACCAAACAATCTCACCGTAAACATCAGAAATGCGAGTGCCTGCCAAATAAAAGATACCGCATGGTGTTGTTGAAATAAAACATGCTTGGACAAATTATGAAACCTAACTCAGATTTACATGCTTGAACAATTATTAAACGTTGAAGATCACATCACGCTAAATTGCACATATTGACATGCTATATGTTTAAGCAGTGAGGTGTATAGAGAACATACTTTGGTTGTGGAAGAAATCTGGCAAGAGGCAACAGTTTCCTCGGGTCTATATAAAACTTATCACCAGCTGAGTAAGAAGTAGCAACAATCCCTTCCATCATTTTAACTGAAAAGTACTGCAATTCAAAAGGAAAATCACAACCAGCTTCAATATAAGACAAAATTAGAAGGCATCGACCAATTGAAATGCAAATGAGAACTCACGGCTTCATTAATGGGGCCAAATATTTCATCAACTTTACCAATCTGAGACATGTTGTGCAGATATATAGGGGCATTGAAGTAAGGAATTTTCTCATTTGTAAGTCTTGTGACCGCATCTCCTTCACATGCATGCATAAACGTTGAGACCTCTGCACACGTCAAGGAGCCTCTTCAATATGCATGGCAATCATCATTTTTTCAAAATAAAAACAGAAAAGGCAGTAAAGAGATGGCATAAAACTTGAGACAACAAAATGCAGGACACTGAAGAAATTCCTCCATACAAACCAGACAAAAACATTTGAATCGCTAACCCAGAAAACTTCTGTTTCCACTTCCCAAGTGAATTTTGAAAAACATTGTATTCTTTTTATGGCACCATCTCACCGAAGACGGAAAGATCAAGCCATCAAGTCCATACTTCATGAAGAGGTAGGACATTTTTTTTTTCATTTCACAAGACTTGGGCTGAATAAAGTGAATAACAGAAAAAGAGGGGGAAAGGTATAAACATAAAAACCTCCCAGCTTCTAAATGAAAAGGCAACAAACCTACGACTTCGGTAGGAGGGCCTTCGTCACGAAAGCCGCCGCCACCGCCCCTGCCACCACCAAAACGACCGCCTCTTCCACGGCCACCGTCACGACCCCCTCTAAATCCGCCGCCGCGACCGCCTCTCGGGGGTCTCATTGTTAATGTTCAGCAATCTGACACACACCACCCTCCTTCACCAACAATGGCGTGCGAGACAGCGTTTGTACTTGAAACACTCTTACAGAGGTTTAGGGTTTAGGGACAGTCGTCGAATCAGATCTGAGTTTTAAGCAAATTAGGCCCCAACAATTCACCAGATTTGGGCCTGTGTTGCTATTAGGATTGGGCCCAATCTGGGCTGATCTCTTTCCATCGGATTATATTAACCCTAAACCCAAAAAAGAAAATGTTTTACTTAAAAAAAATCAAATGTCAATGTTGTAACGAGCTACTCCGAATTGATTGATTAACTCATCAACTATGAGCTAACTGGTTGGAAAATTGAGTGATTAGCTCATCAAATATAAGCTAACCAGACAAATTAGCCTATTTGAAATACTGTTGGATATTAAATGTAGCATCTATTCAAATTTTTGTTCATGAGTCCCTTCCGCTAAACATAGCCTCGATCGGTGAATCACTTTTTTTTTTTTTTTTTGCCAGAATGGCCTGAATGACGGATAAACTTATAAAAATGACCGAATGGAGTTTTAGTTAAAATTCTTGAAATTTATTTTTGATCCGCGGCATTCACTCAAATTTATATTCGCAATTGGTTTTGATCCACCGATTAATTAATGGGGGTTTTGATGAGTAGGTTTTAGAGTCGCATATCAATTTAATAGGTTTTATGATACTTTTTTATGATACTTTTGTTAAACTGTTTTCTTCAACAACAACAACAAAAACCGCCTTTGATGAGTTATGGCCTTGGGGGTACTGAGTACTGACTACTAAGTGACAATGCTCACAGAAATATTTCAATATGGGCAAAGTGGGTTGATTAGCACCACAGATTCACAATGTTTCAGTTGGTGAAAGTTTTGTATTGGCAATCCGAGCTCTCTGGGTTTCAAGTTGCAATCACCATAACCCTATTCCGATAGCAGTATCAAGGAATTTATGGGCTTGTGAAGCTCTTGGAAAATTTGAAAAGCACTACATACAAATACGCAAGTGGTTTGAAGCACGTGTGAAAAGCATTTGACAAAATGGCCAACCCCTCCCATCAAATGATAATAATCTCAACAAAATGATACTCCTAACTGGCTCTCGGCTTGGTTTCGGCTTGGTTGGGGGTTCCGGCTCTCTCACTCTTGTTCTGGATCCTAATTTGGACTTGGCCAGAATTTTACATGGGAGATCAGGAATTTTCCTTCACATTCCAATTCAGAATCGTAGAAACCCTCTCATCTCAACTTTGACTCCTTTGTCATTTACATGCCTAGTACACACCCTGGCACTAGCAAACAGTCCGCCCATAACATATTGAGGCTATATAGAGATTCTTTGTCCATTTTTCCTGCAAAATCCAACACATCAACAGTTAATGCTTTGCTTCTGCCTGAAATTAGGTTGAAGGAAAATCATTGAGCAGACAACGGAAGCAGGTGCAATTTCGTGTATTTATTTTTCATATCCTACTTGAAGTTGGACAGGTGTTTTAGCCACAAAGTAAAAACCAGTCACCAGATCCTCAATTAAGATAATGTTATCAATAAACTAAGGGAAGTAAAAATTGTAAATACCTTCACATGGGTGCTAGGGAAGGCAGAAGTACGTAGAGTTTCTTGAGTTTCATCAAGCAATTTGCGTTTTGGTATGCTAAGAATGAAGGCAGCCTGATCAGCGGTAGCAGCCATAGATGTTATCCGGAAACCACTCTCCCATCGCCGATGAATACCTTCACTTGGGTATAAGAAGTCAAGCTCCACAACCTTGCATCATTAAATTGGAAAAGAAAGGGCAATAAAATGTCATCAAATAGGTTCAAAGTAGACCAGTGAAAATAACTCGTGCATTAGCCAAAAATTGAAGTTAAGTGGGATTGGATACCTGATCAGAATATCCTGCATTCCTGGACATAACAACACCCCATCGACTGCCAGCAGTGGTCAAGGAGGTAACATGGAATCCTTCTTTCCACTTCTTATTGATCCATTTGAAAGGAAATGATTCACTTACCTTGTAGGACTGCTGGGTGTACGTAGTTCCTAGAATATAAAGATACTAACATAAGTTGATGAAGGAGCAATCCAAAAAAGATTTGGAAAAGCAACATAAATATTGTACATGCATATGCAACCATGTGTTGGTCGTGACAGCAGCAATGATAAGTATGTGCTTGCTTGGAATGGCAATTAGAGCCTTCAAAACAGCATCTTTTCGATCATTATTTACAGTGAATACGGTAAGTATGTGAGAGAAATTTAGTCTCTATTTGTATAAATAAGTGCTTTTGGGGTGTCCAATCATGATCCCAAACAATGTAAATTAGTGAGGCTTAAAGCACTTTACACTTGAGGAATATATAAAAGTGATGTGAAGAAGGGAATGGCCCATATGACCACTCTTCCACTCATTAGACATTACTCAAAATTTTCATATGCAAATAATCTTAATGAGCATAAATGCTTAAACCTTTGGACATAACAACCAAGGAACTCCCATTTGTTGCACCAGCTATAGAACTGATATAGTAATTTTTCTCCCATTGTTCCATAATCCAATCCTGAGAAAAATGTAAACACCGACAATATAACAGTTATTCCACCCACGCTGATAGCTCAATTGTAAATGGGAAAAAAATTTAAAATTGCTTCAGAAACATGTACCTTGTGCAAGAAGACTGGCGACAACTCATAGACCTGAGAGGAGAAACCCGTTCCTGCATCCATGGTTAGGGCCCAAAGATTTGATGAGGAGGCAACACAGCTGATATATAATCCATCCTCATTACCCTTTTCTACATGCTGTGGAAGCCTACTGTCTGATACATTATAGTGATATCTACAACAGAAAATGGCCAAGCAAAGACAAATCAGCAAATGCATCATATAGACAGTTAAAAGTGAACAGTGTCATACTATGATTGCAATACTATTAAAGTCAGACAGATAACAATTTGTAAATACAACAGGATTGGAAGCAAGTATAACTCAAGTTTAATTTAAACATTTTTGCTCATGTGCCATGAAAAATTTAAGTATGTGTGATAGAACTTTACAAGAGTCTACAAAAAAATTTCAGAAGGTATCAGTCTCAATGTTCCCTTCACAACTATTCTGAAAGAACTTACATGAGATGATTTAATAAACTCAGTTGAAATAATCAATGACGTTATACTTATACTTCATAGTGAATGATGTCTTCATCTATAGTAAGAGAAGGTACTGGTCACCTAAACAACATAAATTCATTCCCTGAATTTACAAGTTCTTATTATATATTTCGCCTTTCAAGTTCAATGAAAGGAAAATCAAAGATTTCCTACACAAGGTCAAGGATGAGGTGAAAGAGTTACAATATCAGGTATTGCAGGATGGCTATTGAGATTTGAGACATGTATAGAGGCAAAAAAATGGGGTTGCAACATGGGTCAACAAATGGCTGATTCTATCAATAGCTTCATTTGTGAGAAAACCATGTTTTCATATTTCAGGAGATGCCTACCACCAATATTTCCAACATACTAGAAATCACATAACATTACCACATTTCAAAGTCACAGGAAAGACACAAGCTTATCTGTGTAGTAAATTACAAAATCTAGCCGATTAGTACTTTAACAAACTTGCCTTAAGTTCTGGACTTGTAAAAGTACCACTCAATCCAAGCAAATAACAGTCACCACAGTCCACCATTACTCCGTTAGTAACAAGATAATTTCATGCTTATCATATGGCATGGAACATATTAATGACAGACAAATTGAGGACATAAAAATTACCTCTGCTTCATGGGACGCCGTGCATTATACACTGATATCCACTGAGTAGCAGGATTCCCCAATCGCACTTTCTTCTTTGGCTGCTCATCATCTTCATGATTTAAAAGCATTCTAGCCCTCTTTTGTCCAACCTATTCAACAAAGGCTAGCTTTATTATGTACAACCCAATCAATAATCATATGTAATTATTCAACACAAACAAAAATAATACATGCAAACAATTACAACAACCTTTAAAGCTCCATCAATTCTGATTGGTCTCAATTGAGAAGATGGTTCAATCAAGCTATCAAATAATGATACAAGCTTGGAATAGTTGGGCTCCTCATCAAATCTCATGTTAGTAACAGCTTCAAGGAACTGCTTGAATGGAGCAGGACAAAAGCAGCACATCAACTCTGGAGAAGTGCCCATCTTTTTCTTACAAACAAGAAAACTTTTATTGTCACCCTGTATATTGAGAAAACGAGTGTAAGCAGAAATTATGTAAAATGAACTCCCAAGATAAGACGTGTAAATTAAAATTACACAACACACCTGATAACCCTGCCAAGGTAACCTCCCTTTTATAAGAAATATTAATGTATATGCCAGGGACTCAAGATCGTCCCTTCTACTTCCAGTCCTACCTAAATGTGCATGTACACTGGCATATCTTATGGTCCCCCTGGCAAAGAATGATGAAGAATGCATATTAATAATAACATGACAACAAGCAGCATCTTACAATTAACATTAAGAAATTTACAAACCTAAACACGTCAGGCCTCTGATCATATTCAACATGTTGACCAGATGTGTCCTTCCATTTAGATGCTGAAGGCAATACAAGGTTCAGACATCAAAAAAAAGAAAACACTATCAAATAGAAAAGGACTGAGTCAGTAAAGAAAGTCAATGACAATGTTAGAACTTTGAAGAGCATCATACCCAAACCAAGATCAATAAGATATAACTTCTTCTCATCAGCTGTTCCAGGTTGACCAAGTAAGAAGTTCTCAGGTTTAACATCTCCATGCACAAACCTTGTTTGATGACATGAGAAATCCATTAACAATGACCAGTCATATCCATGGAAAAATAACTGAGAATAGAGGGCATGACAAGAATTTTCTATAACAATAAAAAAAACATCAACTTGATTTACCCTTTCATATGGAGCTTCTCAAGAATTGATATTGCCTCCACTGCAATGCATGCAACCATATTTGGTGACATCCTGTCCAAATGCTTAAGCATTAAATAGGCAAAAAGGGGAACATTTTAAATCGAATGCAGAGAGTGATTAGATAAATAGAGGAAGATTTCAAATCTTACGACTGGCCAAGAGAATTCCATACATCCCAAAGACTGGGACCAAGCATGTCCATGACCTGCAGTATTAGAAATACTTTTAATGCAATAAAGCAAGTCATTAAATGCTTATATGAGTAACACTAAATCATCTCACCAGTATATAGAAATCTCCTTGGCGACCCTTGTAATGAACCCAGGGAATGCCATAACAGCCATTCAGAGTACTTGTAAATGCCAAGGAAACGTGCAAGAATGAGTCAAAAAACAAAAATCAAAACAAATGTTTATTGATAAAACTGTTCAGAATCATCCAATAGATTACTTACTTGTAGACTTGCCACTCGTAAGGAGGCCCATAATTGCAACCTTTACTATTTCTGTGTTCAAACTTCAGCGCAACCTGCCGAAATTTTTTTTTAAAAAATGATTGAGGAGGATAAGCACGCTATTGATGTTTAATTAAACTCTTGAAAGAGATATTAAACTTCTTACACATACCTCAATTGCATCAGGACCTGTCCGATCAGAGCCACCACTTACCCTTCTGCCAACATAGACTTGACCAAAACCACCCTTACCCAACTTTGTCTCTATCTTATATAAAGGAGAACTACCAACCTGTACCTGAATCAGAGAGCAAGAAAACATCTTAGATGACAATTTACATCAATGGGATGCTATGAACAATAACCATCTAAACATATCCAAAACAATCCAGCTAATGCCATTCAACTTGTGAGTTGAAACTGTTAAACTGGCAAAGCCATTAACTTGGGGATACCGTTTCAGGAATAGGGGTTGTGCATGTCTCCTCTTCAGCTCCAACCACCTTGTCCGCACTTCCACCCGCCATTAAAATGTTATTATTGGCTGCTACCTCTTCACGATTAAGAACAGGTTCAGGGGCACCAAGTGCAACAGGTTCAGGAATAAGATCAACCAATCTACCTCCCCGGCCCCTACCAGCTGCAGTTCGTCTTGTGGGTACTGCTGGTGAAGTTCCTTTTGCTACAGCAGTGGCATTCCCACCTCTTCCTCTTCCACCTCCAACTCTCCTTCTGGTCTTGTTTGGAGCAGTTTGTGCGCAATTCTGTTCAATAGGTTGTGGGGCAGGCTGAAGATCACCAAGCCGCTTTGATCTCCTAGCTCCACTTCTCAACTCTGGCATCCTCTCCCCATTCAAATCATAGCCCACTTGAGTCGCTCTGAAAATTTCAATAATCTTCTGCAGTTTAAAAAAATCAAATCAAATCAAATGGTCAGTAAGTTCAAAGCATACATTGAGCAAGCTTTTAGGCAACAATAGTCGCGCATTCAAGAATAATTTTTAAAACTATCTACTGAGGAATCATTGTACTAATAAAGGGGTTTGGGGTAATACAAATAGAGGTAGCCCGAGTTTTCCTCTCAAAACAACATCAAAGAAAGTAGCGTGCTGAAAAAGCAGTATATACCAAGAAAAGGTGCTACTTTCAGCAAATATACTCCACAACCAAACGGCAAAAATAATGTACATTGCATATAAAGAAATCTGATCTTTGTGCATATCAAACTTGACATAATACTTCTTATCATCCTTTGTCGGTCGTGAGGTTCGGATATAAATCGCAAATAAGAAAACCGTTAAAAAAACTGCTGTTACCAGCCCAGTATTTCATCGACAAACCAGATTTTATGACTTCGAGACTGCGAATATGTTCCATTGTTTCCAACCGTTGGCAAAAGAACACCAAATAAAAAGATATTTTCAAAACAAAATGAACGCTTGATGAAAAAAAATCCATCTGATCATTGATATCTTTCAGAAAAAGAACTGCACAAGAAAAATCCAACCCACGACTAAAGATAAACCATAATATAGCGAGAGCAAAAAAAGAAAAAAAAAAGGAAAGAAAAGAAAAACGGAGAGAGCAACAGACATGTAATACTAACGGATCGACTCCATTAGCTGCAAAAACAAGATGATCGGAGGCAGAAATGGAGGAAGGCGGTTCAAATAAAAAGAGGAGAGATCGCAGGCGGATCCAGGGTCACAAGTGAAGAAAAGAAAAACGCAAACGTGAGAGGAGCATTATCAGGAGGAAAAAGCTTTATCCTTTGGGAAGTGCAGTTATAGGTAAAGCAGCGTGGAATTTAGGGTAGGGATTAGGGAAGATGGAAACTTACAAAAAATTATTAGGTGGCGATATGGGATTAGCTTTTTGTTGCTTTGTCTTTGTGGAAACGTTTGTATTCAGATTAGGGAAGAAGAATGCGATAATGGTGAGTTTAATCGCTAGATTATCCTTCTTTAGTCCCACTACTGTGTTTTGGTCTTTTTATCTCGGTGGCTGTGTCTCGTTAAAACTTGTTTTTGTTTTTTTCATTTATAGGACATGCGAATGAGGCTTCCTCTTAACCATATAGATATAGGAAATATATAATAAAATATGAAAATATCTCTTTACTTCATATTAGGGAAAATCATTGACAAGTCCCAATGATTCAAAAAAACCGTAAAAAAGTCACAAACTAAATTCTCAAATCAAAAAAAATCTTTAGAAACTTTTTTTATAAAATGTGAAATGATTATGTTGTCTAACTTTTTTCTTTATTTTATCTTCTTTATCTTCCATTTCAGATCCCATCTACCCCTCTCTTTCTATCTCTTCCCCTGCCACCACCTTAGAGAGAGAAACTCCGACAACTTATTCCCATTTTTGTCCTTTGACCATGGCGGAGTCTTAGTCATGGACCACCAGGAGAATGAGCAACACATGATTGCTGGAGTCCACGCTCCAGTTCTTGACATTTCTGCCATGCTGTCGAGAGATGTACGGAACAACTCCGCCACATTCAGCTTCGAATCTCGCCTCTTGCCAAAGCTAGTGATGGCAACGGTGATTGTTTCCCGGTACCTTTCTAATATCAGAGTTCTCTTAATTAACAAGTACCTCCTCAGCATATACAGTTATCGCTGTCCCATTTTTTTCACTATGCTTCATATGCTATCTTGCTCTGCTTATAGCTACATAGCCATTCATTTCCTTAAACTTGTTTCCTTTCAATAGATTCACTCTATAAAACAGTTCTTCAAGATCTTTGCTCTTAGTGCTATTTTTTCTTTTTTGTTGTCTGTGGCAACACTTCATTGAAGTACCTTCCGATTTCTTTTAACCAAGCAATTGGTGTCACCATGTCATTCTTCACCGCAATTTTCGCTTTCTTGATTACTTGCAAGAAAGAGTTTGCTGAGGTGTACTTGGCTTTATTGCCTATGGTTTTTAGGATTGTTGTGGCTAGCAATAGTGAGCCCTTGTCTCACATGTTTGGATTCTTGATTTGTGTTTGTTCTACTTCTGGGCGTGCCTTTAAATCTGTGGTTCAGGGGATTTTATTGATCTCAAAGTCAGAGAAGCTTCATTCCATGAATTTGCTTCTATATACGGCTCCAATGGCAATTTTGATCTGGCTTATGTTTACTCTTTATATCGAGGGAAATGTGGCAGCCATTACTGTTGAGAAAGCTAGAGGAGACCCGGTTATCATATTCTTGTTAGTTGGTAATGCAACTGTAGCTTATTTGGTGAATCTGACCAATTTTCTAGTGACTAAATACACAAGCGCATTGACTTTACAAGTGTTGGAAAATGCCAAAGCATATCTGGCTGCTGTGGTTTTCGTTTCGATATTTAAAAGTTGTTAAAATGACCAATGATGTTATGAAAATAGGCAAAAGTAGTTGTTAAAATTGTCATATGCAGTAGTGAAAGTTGGAACTTGTGAAACTTATAATCTCACGTAGGTATGAAAAATTTGTCAAAATGACTCGTAAGTTGTGAAAATAGACAAAACCAGTTGTTAAAATTGTCATATATAGCTGTAAAAGTTGAGACTTGTGAAACTTATAATGTCATGTGGGTATGAAAAAGTTGTCAAAATGACTCATCAAGTTGTGAAAATAGGCAAAATCAGTTGTTAAAATTGCCAATGCAATTACGAAAGTTGAGACTTGTGAAGCTTGAAATCTCACACTGGTATGAAAAAGTTGTCAAAATGACTTCTCAAGTTGTGAAAATAGGCAAAATCAATTGTTAAAATTGCCAAATGCAGTTACAAAAGTTGGGACTTATGAAGCTTGTAATCTCACACTGGTATGAAAAAGTTGTCAAAATGACTCATCAAGTTGTGAAAATAGGCAAAATCAGTTGTTAAAATTGTCATATGTAGTTGTTAAAGTTAGAACTTGTGAAACTTGTAATATCAGTCAGGTATGGAAAAAAAGTTGTCAAAATGACTCAACAAATTGTGAAAATAGGTAAAACCAATTGTTAAAATTGTCATATGCAGTTATGAAAGTTGAGACTCATAATCTAAGTTAGGTATGAAAATGAAGTTATCAAAATAGGCACAAGCAGTCCTTAAAATTCTGATAAGCAGTTGTGAAACTTGGAACTTATGAAATTTCTAATGTCCTCCGAATATAAAAATACAATTGTCAAAATGATTCATGCACTTATCAAAATTAAGTTGGACAACATAATCATTTCACATTCACAATTAATCACTAGAGATTTTTTTATTTAGGAATTTAGATTAAGACTTTTTTTATGGTTTTTTTTGGGTCTTGAGACCTATCAATGATTTTCCCTCCATTTTATTCTATTTTAATTGATTAATAATCAATGGTATTTTTCTCGGATATCCCTCTGTCGATCCCTTTACCATTTTTTTTGGCTCGGTCTATCTATTATTGCACAGAACGTTTTTTGAGTATGTTTTCGAAACTTGAAAAAATTATGCCAACAAATTAAGGAACCGGTTATTCAATAACAAGAAAAGTTAAAATGGTCTTTAACTTTGTTGCGTCTTAATTTTAAATTTTAACAATAAGAATATAAGTGTTTCCATGTGTTTTTTTTAATCTAATTTTTAGGTTTAGGGTGATAGTTTTTTTGAGGGTGATAGTTACAGATTATAAATATCATTAAATTATTTGAAACCAGGAGTGTATACGGAATGTAAACCAAATTACTTGAACACTGGGATGTACTACTATCATTAAAAAAATGGTAGCGTTGCATTTTCAATGCGCGAGATAAAAATCTAATATTTTTTTTAATAAAAGAAAAGGGATTAGTATACAATAGCTTAAAAATCTCATTACCGTATATTTAAAAATTTGGGTAAAGCTGTGCAATTCTATTAATATATGTTTTCTGAAGAAGCTACTAGTATAGTAAGTATTTTCTAAATGCAAAAATACTTATAAACATTAAAAAATAGATCGATAATATCAATTTTATTAATTTAGACTAACGTCATTACTTTTTTGTTCACATAGGCCTTACCTATTTTCTTAATCAAAATGTAACGCCGTCAAGTAAAGTTAACGGAATTGATAATATCGGTCTATTTTTTAATATTTATGGGTATTTTTACGCCTAAAAAATATTTACTGTATTGGTAACTTTTTCAAAAAATATTTATAAGTAGAATTGTATATTGTCTCTTTAAAAAAAAATGAATTTCACTGTTATATGCCCAGATCCTTCGTAAAGGCGTTGATTGATGTTCACCAACCCTTAAAAACGTTGAAAATTATTTTTTAGAAAATGGAAATGTATTAACTCACCATTCACCAACCCTAAAAACGTTAAACATTATTTTGTTAAACAAAATGTATTATTAATTCAGGTCTGTATCATGACAAACTCGAATCTAAATTCTCAAAAATATCAAAACATGTTGGACCCCTCTATCATGATTGTCAATATCCCAACCTTCCAAAGATAAAAAATAGTAAAACACTTGGCCAAAAATATGTTGTATATCTGAGGGTTGGTGTGAAATGTGACTGTGAATGGTAAAAATACTACTTCCTCTCCCAGATCAGGTGATAAATATAAACCACGATTTATTTTTTAGAAATATTAAGGAAGTTAATTAAATTATTTTAAAATATTTATATTTTTTATTTTTTCTTTATATTTTTTACTTAATTTATAAATTGACATATAATATAAAAATACTTAACATATGATATGATTAAGTAACTTATTTAGTTTTTTTAATCTTAAAAAAACTAATTTTATCTTATATTTAAGACCGGATGGATTATTACTTATAGTATCATAAACATATATATTTTGATCTTATTATATTGCCATGAGTTGCCAAAAAAAAATATTATATTGCCATGAGGAAAATCTCGTCAGCTCTCATGTCTCCCCTTATTTTTTTATAAAAATATTACACGCGATGATCTTATTGCCAATTTTATTATCTCGCATTTAATGAGAAAGATGGGCTTAATATCAGCTGCGTTATAAAATTTCAAATAACACACGTATTTGCGTCTGTAACCAAGGGACCACCACGCACATACTTTGGACAAAATTGATAATCTAAAACAAAAGTTACGTGACTGCTCATGAATGTCACGCGAAATATCTGATTCCAACCTCGATCAAGAAATTTCTTTTTAATCATCACATGACTGAATATCAATTAATTGGCTGGCTTATTTATTATTTTAAGCTCCGTCTTTGGTAAACTCCTGTTTTTTTTATATATTCAAAGGTTAAGAGGTAAAAATATTTATAAATTTTTTAAAAAAATATATCCACCACTATAAATTTTTTATTATACAAATCTAACTTTAAACTTTTAAAAATAAAGGTAAAAGTGACATTTAACAAACAACAGTTTACTCCAATAGAAAATTTCAAAATACTCCTAACTCAAAACAAACAAACAAACAAACAAAAGGTCTTTGATATTCATCTTCCGCAAACTTTTCCTGCTTTTTGTTGCAAGTTGCAACAGCAAACCTTCATGTTTGGAACAGATTATTGGGCAATTCTTTCCTTTGGCGTGCGCGGATACCCCTTCACACTAAAGATTGGGAAGCATACTATAATTCTTAATATACTCATTCTTTTGAAATCCTTCATGAGTGTGAAATTGAGTATCACGATTGGAAGATCAAGATCGATGAGGAAAAACATCTTAAAATCCCTCATCGCAGTTAACAAAATCCCTCTTAAAATTACATAAATTGGGAGATCAAGATGCAGTAGCTAACATATTTGAAAACTTAGAATCCATAAGGATAAACAATTTCTAATAAGAGAAAGGGGTGCATCCTAACAAGTATCCGAACAAATTTATAAAAAGGCCTGAACAGAAGTAGTGGATTTACTGCGAAAACAAGGACCTCTCCCTCTCAACCTTTTTGTTCATCTTTAACTTCATCACCAACAATAAATCTCTCTAAATCATTCAAATTAATCATCAATTTCATACATCAATAAAAAATTAAACCAAAAATTGAAAGACCCATACCTTCGATTGAAGGAGAAGTTGAAAGCGTCTGCTGTAATGCGAGAAGACGGTGAAAAGAATTTAAAGCTAACCACCATAATTTGAAGAAAATCTTGTTGGAGGGATCGATCAAATCGTTGAAGTCGAAACGAAGGGTCAGGCCGATGGGGAGGAGGTTTGGGGATGGTTGACTTGTCTAGTGGTGACCAAGTCGGGAGTTAAAGAGTGAGCCGCGATGGCCAACGGTGGCACAACGCAATGATAATGCCAATGAGAGGAGAAGCAAAAGCAATGGGGAGGAGGTCACTACCTTCTCTTCTCTCCTCCACGCCCTCGATCTTGCTACCTCCAACTGAGCGTCGCCATCTGTTATAATTAGCTGATGTCCAAAGGGGATAAATTGGGTGTAAGATAAAAACTTAATAACTTTGAAAATCTTTTTGCATCCTGGTGAAATCAATAATTATGAAAAGTGATAAATTATACATCCACAGTTAGTTATTTAAATTATATCTGCTGGAATATAAGAGTTTAAGAAAAAGAATATGCAAACTATGATTTATCCTGATTCGGTCTAATCCACGATAACCTGCTTTCAGTCTCTAGGCTCCTCCTGAGATCAATCCACTATCTTCCTCAAGTTTAACCTAGTACTTGGGAATTTCTACAATCCCACAAGTTTGATCCAGGCACTTATAAAGCCACTTACAATCTTCTCATCGAGATAAACCCCCTACACACCGTGAGGTTACAATCTCTCTTGATAATAAATATTTACAATCAATCTTCTCTCTCAAAAGTGAATAATGATAATTACTGAAGTACAATATAAATGATATATCTCTTAAAGTAAATAATATAAGCACTGGGAAAGTAGAGACTATGTGAGATGAACATTAGAGTTAGAGTGTCAGCATTTTGATGATAAAGGTGCAAGCTATCTCGCTTTTGTTTTAAATGATCTTCTATTTATAGTTGATGAAGAGTATTTGGACGTTGAGCCTTTTCTTCTTCTTGTTGAGAATATAACCGTTAGAAGTCCGTTGGAAGTAGCCGTCGAAACTTCTCATACAAAGTTGTTTTTTTGCCGTTGAGCTCTAATTCAAGTTTAATCATCTGTAATCTTCATGTAAACTTGATTAGTGATAATTAGGAATGGTTAGGAACAAGATAATCAATATTTAAATGAGTTTGAAAGAATATCCAAAAATTTAAGATGATGATTCAAAAGCTTATGATGAACAATCACTTAAGTGCCTATTTTATCACTCAGGTGTTCAAGTGATCTTGTGTTGATATTGACTAACGAGTGACTTAGTAGTCATGTTTGTGAAAATGAATATCACTCGAACTCAAGTGATCTTCCATATGTTTTATAAGAGTTAAGTTCAATCATAATCGAGCAAGTTGGGTGCGCTTTCATAAATAATCACTAAAGTGACTTCCTCAATTATTTGAGTGATCTTCATACCACTTGCAAGTGTCCTACAAGTGATCAATAATCACTTGAGTGACTTCTTCAATCACTTAGATCACTTACAAGTGTACTGTAAGTGATTAAGAATCACTTGAGTGGTTTTCTTAATCACTTGAGTGATCTTCAAATCACTTGTAAGGGTCCTGCAAATCATCCAAAATCATTCAAGTGATTTCCCCAATCACTCGAGTGATCTTTATTTGAAGGTGAATCTTCATCACTCGAGTGACACATCCTTCACTTGAGTGCTCTTTTTCTTTTCAGAACATAGATAGACTGGCATAGAGGTCAATTTTCAGTGAGCATAACTCTTTGAATATAACCTTAAATTTGACAAATGATCTATCCACAAAAAGATCTTTAAGTCTACTTTTCACTGCAACTGGAATCGATCTCAAATACATTATATTTCAAAAGTTATGATCCAATATGTAACATCTGGTCTGGAACATATCGTGGATTTTGAGCACTGACTTTCAAAATTCATATCTCTTTCATCTGATAATATTTATGCACGAAATTGATGTCTATAAACCACATTCTGAGTCTAATTTCATATGAAACAAGTTTCACTTCAATCGAATTTGTGGTTTAAGATATATGACCAAATTACTGAACTTCTCTCATGGTGAACGAAAATAGAGTTGAACAGAGTATGCTGAAATTTGATAATTACTTGAGTGGATATTCTATAACTCGAGTGAAACATGTGGAAATTGCTCTTGGAAGTACAACTCGAGTGATAATAAAGTACAACTTGAATGAAGTTGATATGACTTTCATATAAGGCACTTTAATTTATGATTAAGTCATTCTAACTTCCATTTGATCATAGAAACCTCCAATGTCAAATCTGAAAACTTGAAATTTGATATTCTTATTATATTTTGCAAGTTTTTCTTTCTTTAATTTCTTCTCTCGTTCTTCATGATTATTCTCCATAATCCTTATGATAATTCCTCGTTTTCTTGACTAATGTTTTCAATCTATTTTTTCTTCTTCCTTTTGATCATTCTCATCAATTCAATAACTTCTTTATTTTCTTGACTTCATTTCCCCATATTTAATAGTTTCATGCTTCAATATCTTCTTATTCTTCCTCTTAATAATTCTCCACATAATTTAACTTGATATCTTATTAATATTTGCTTGATTAATCTACAAGATATATTTTATATTAAACATAATAGTTAGTCAAGGTATATGATAGATACATCATGTAAACTTTTTACTCTTAATATTTAGCATCTATATTTGACATCATCAAAATAAATCATATTTAACACCATCCTCCTCTCACTGAGATGTGATGATTCCATCGAAGGATGCCGCCGTCATCGGGAGTTGAGAAAAAATGGGGTTGTCGAAGAAGGAAAGAAGGGAGTTTGAGAGAGGAGGGCACAGAGGGTAGTATAGGAAATTAAAAATTTTAGGTCTTTTGTTTTTCTAAAAAGCGTAGGGCTCACAGAAAAGATAACATGTGTTTTCTAACCTTAACAAGAATGCCACTTTTGCCTTTTTTTGAAAGTTTATAGTTACTTTTACACCTAAAAAAAAGTTTATGACGGTAAGTACATTTTTTAGAAAAGTTGATGGATATTTTTCCCCCTGACTCTATATTCAAACTCCCTAGTTTTTAGGTAGTAGTAAAGTTTTTTGAATATATTTTTAAACTCGAAAACACAACACAATATATAACTGATACTTCGTTTTCATATACAAGTCGAAATTATTAACTCTGAAAAATCACTTTAAAAAAAAACCATAGTTTGGCAAACATGTCCCTATTTTTTATTTTTTAAAAAAGGCAAGTTAACTCATTTGTTGGGAATTCCTGGAATTAGTTAGGGAAAATATTAGAAAAATACAATTTAAACTTTAAAATTTTAAATAGATGATTTAACAATAAAATGAATTGTCAACTGCATTACTATTCTTATTAATTCTATTAACATATTTATCAACATGATTTTAAAGTTCAAATGATATTTTTCTGTTATTTTCCCAATTAGTTATCAGGGTGAATTCTCATCTATCCTCTATGTTAAAATATTTCGGCAATATTCAATACCTCAAATAAGTGAATATTACGAAGAAAAAGAGATTTAATGTAAGTGATGTTTAATATATGGCTTTGGAAGGATAAAATAATTTTTACGAAATGTTTAATTTTAAATCTTTCTTAGTGTTTAAATATTTCTTAGTGTTTTCTGTTTTTAAATTAGATATAAATAAAACTTCACAAAAAAAGCAAAGAGTAATAATTTTATTTCACTATTTAGAAAACAATTATCATAAAAACATTATAAGTTGAGCACGTAAGAAATATGAAAAGTTTCTATAATAATTGGTGGTCAATATTTTAAAAAATCCCCTGATAATATTTATTAACTATAAAATAAAAAAAAGTATGTTTATTACTCTATCATGTCCTAAATATAAGATAAAGTATATTTTTTTAATATATTAGGAAATTTAATTAAATTAATTTAAAATATTTATATTTATCATTTTTTCTCCAAAATTATGTTATTTGTAACATCCTTACTTTTATTTAGGATATAATTATACTTTGGAGATAAGTATAAATTTAATAGAAAGCTTTTTTAAAAAATAAATAAATAAAATTTTAATTAATAAAATAATATTATATTATAAAATGATATATATATATATATATATATATGGTTGGCGCCAATTTTGGCGCCTACTAAGACAAAAGGGGTCAAATAAATTTTTTAAAAAAATTATTTGCTTTGGCGTTATCGGGCGCTAAAGCATGAAGAGGAAGGAGAGGGGTATTATATAAATACCCCCTCCCCTGAAACACTTCACGCATGTGAAGTGTTTGTGAAGAGTGAAGGAATGTGAGGTGCTGATAGGAGTATTTTTGGTATTTTAAGGATTAATAAGGTACTCAAACTATCTTCTAATCACAAAGCTTCTTTTATGAAATATATTCTAAATAATTTTTTCTTTCCTATGATAGTGATTTTATGCTAGTTAGAGAATATTTTGGAAATATGATTTTAGGCAAGTTTTGAGTTTTGTCAATATAAGACTGTAGAAATGTAGATAATAATTAATAGTTAATTTTAATGGGTTTAAATTTATTATTTGGTTGTTATGTGATTTTATAATTAATTTTTTTATAAATATGATATAAATTAATCTCCATATGGCGTTTTTACCAATCAAAATTTGTTTAAATAATTTATTTGGATTATTGAAGGTATTATTGAGGTTTTAATCAGTTTATTTTGTTAGATCTCGACTCTATAAAAAATATGAGTTAGGATTTAATATTTAAACTAGAATTTGATAAGATTTTAATTATGTAGAGATTTGAGGAGTCGTTTAATAATTAGATTATACCATATAAATTATAAAAAAGATATTTAATTATTTAAAAATTAGATATTGAGGATTTTGTAATTATAGATATGTTAAAGGTTCTTTAAGGATTTGATCTATGATTAAGGATTTTTAAAAAAATTGGAATAATCGAGGATAATAGTTGTAGAAAAAATTGGGTTGTAGGAGTTAAATTATGTAAATTAATTATCTTATTGTTATTTGTGGTTAATTGGTATCTACATTGGTAATATAGAATTTTCTTGTGATCGGTGATTGCTCGGGTTAAACTATTCAAACTAAGGTTAAGCTTGGAGTTGATGTAACCAGGGTTAATTTATTTTGTATGCTTGCTTTGGGCTATGAGGTGTTTTATAAACCTTACTTTTATCTATATTACTTATATTTGTTTTGCAAGATTATATTTATGTCTGAATATGAATTTATTTCAGTGAAGTAGTGTATTTTTCAATTTACATATATAAGTGGAAATTATTATTAAATTGTTACTGTTATGATGGATATATTGTTTGAGATGGAATGTTGTATAAGAATTTAGAATTCTCGTAATTGTTTTCGAAAGCTGTATTAATTTATTATTTTTATATTACGGGATATGTTGGGTTGTGTGGAAGAGATATGGTGAATTGTGTGCCCATCGACTCTCTCAATCCTGGCCCAGATTTTGAGTTGAGTGTTTTGGGCGGACACCTCCCTATTAAGATATATTGGTGGTGGCATGAGAGGAGGCAATATTCTTGATGTGACTAGCTAACCTTTGGCCGGGTATACTAGCACTGTTAGGCTGTATCAATCCAGAGGAGATAAGGAGGAGCATGATGGATGAGTGGGGATGATTTTATTCATTGATTATATTATGTTAAATTTTGAATTATGAGGATATTATTATTATTATTATGTCATTTAAACCTACTTCTTTGACATACAATTTTTTCCTGCATATTTTGTAAATTGATTTTGGTTACTGAGATTTTATGTCTCACCCGTCATTATAAATAATTTTTTAGGCGAGACTTCAAATCTGGCTAGAGGCCAATATAAGCAACCAGAGACATAGACGTTGAGAATCTTGTAGGCCCCTTTTGGTACTAGTGTTGTGTTAAATTCTATATTGCCATTATAGGGCTCTCATGTTTTTATAATGCCAGATTTACTGTTTGGATATCTGTATTGGAATAAATGCTTAACCCTTATTAGGCTTGAGATTTTATGTTGCATACTCTGATATGTTGGTAGGTCAACAACCACAACTGTGTTGGAAATCATTTTGTGATTCATGGGTTAATTATGGTGTGAGATCAGAATAATAAATTTCTCTGTGGTGAGTTTGTGCCCTTAACTCTGTTATGTCTTGAGAGAGTTTATGGACGAGTTTATGCCCTAAACTCCGATATGTTGTGAAAAGTTTTGTGGGCGAATTATGTGTACTAAGCTATGAAAATATATTTAAAAAAATCATTGATTTTATATAATTGTATTGGATAATACTTGTTGTGAGAAATTGTCGTTTCATTATCTAGTCTATAAAATGATATATAATTTAATGATACACGACATATTATATGATTAAGTAACTTATTTAATTTTCTTAATCTTTTAAAAGAATCAATTCTATTTTATATTTAGAACTGAAAATACCACTTAGGGTCTGTTTGGTTGGAGGGGAGGGGATAAAAATGAGCCCCTCCCATTGTTTGGTATGAAAAGTTGGAGGGGAGGGGAGGCACATGAGGGGCTTCAAATCCCTCCCCTCCCCTCCATTTTGTTCTCTCCAATTTGGAGGGATTTGGAGGGAAGTAAAAATTTGTCTATTTTGCCTCCAAGACTTTTTCATATTTCCAGTGATACCATTGAGTAAAAAATAAAAACACGCACTCACAGAGTTCTGACCTTGTCTATCACAGCTTCTGTGATGCTGATACCCTTGAGTAAAAAATAAAAACACGCACTCACAGAGTTCTGACCTTGTCTATCACAGCTTATGTGATGCTTCTTTTGCACAAAATTATAATCTCATTTTTTTACCAATAATTATTTTAGTAATTCCAACAGTGTGAATTAAAATAAATTTGTGTCCGCTTGGTAAAACAAATTTAAATTTTGATAATTTATTTGATTTATATTGAGGTGTAAACTAATTTAAATAAATTTCATTTAAAAAAATTTAATTTATATTATTTATATAAGCATAAAAAATGTAAATTAACATAAGGGTAAAATGGTAAATTAGTTATTATTTCTCCTCTCATCCCCTCCCTTTGAACCAAACAGGCCCTTAAACATTCTCCATGTAAAGAAAATTAAGGGCAGCGACGAGTAGATTGGAGCTGGCTTCTCTTCATCGCTAGTAGTGTCCGCTGCTAGTCCTTTTCTCAAAACTACACTGTTTATGGGTATAGTTTTGAGAATGGGATGATAGGGTTGAGCAATTTTTTTTAAATGGTATATATATTAATTTGAAGTATTTTTTAGAAGTATTTAATATTTTAAAATATTTTTCAAGTAACATACAATATCCTTAAATAATTTTTAGGATGCTGACTATAATCTTATCCTTAATGTATTTTTATTACTAGTAACGAACACCCAATACTTAGGATATTGATTTACTTTTCTACCTAAAAATATTTTAGGGTGCTAAGAGTGATAAAAAATATTTTACATGCCGAATGCCACTGAACAAATATTTTATGATGCATATAACTCCAAAAACTATTTTAGAATATTGGGAGATGTTTGGAAAAATATTTTAGAGTAGGTGGAAATCTATAATATAAGTACACTAAGTTATGATTGCTTGTTAGAAAAATACATTAAAGGTAAAATCAAAGTCACTCTCCTAAAACATAGACGTTAGATACAACTATAAAAATATTTAAAATTATTTTAAAATAATATATGCTATTTAAAAAATATTTTAAGATATTAGATATTTCTAAAAAAATATTTTAAAATAATATATGCCATTTTTTTTTAAAACAAAATTGCTCAACCCATCATCTCATTGGATCAACCTGTGTAGTTTTGAGAAAAGACTTGCGGCCGTCACCCGCGGCGAAGAGAAGCCAGCTCCATGGTTCAGGACGCAGAGAAAGAATCGGGTGGCGGGGTTGTGAGCTGTGCCTAGTGAGTGACTCACTGTTGAGGTGAGACCTGTAGGTGAGAAGGTTCCTGGAAGGTAAAGAACAGAGACGAAGCAAGAAGAAAGATGGCATCATCGGGAGGTAGAGCACCAGAATTGAGGAAAGACGCTTTGTCAAATCGATGGGTCATTTTCTCACCGGCCAGAGCCAAAAGGCCCTCCGATTTCAAATCCAAATCCCCCACGAATCCCAACCCGCCCCAACAAAAGTGCCCCTTCTGCATCGGCCAAGAGCACGAGTGTGCGCCCGAGATCTTTCGGGTCCCACCCGACAACCCGGACTGGACGATCAGGGTCATCCAGAATCTTTACCCAGCTCTCGGCCGCAATCTCCACGAGCCATCTGCCTCGAGCCTTGACTCTGCCCACGCGATTGGTAATTGTGTCTTGGATGGGTTTGGTTTCCACGACGTCGTGATTGAGACCCCGGTCCACTCTGTTCATCTGAGTGATTTGTCTCCCGAACAGATTGGACATGTTTTGCTCGCGTATAAGAAGAGAATTGAACAACTTGCTAGCCACGAATCAATCAAATATGTGCAGGTTTTTTTCTTAATTGGATCCCTCTCTTTCTCTCTCTCTTCAGGGAATGTTTTACCTTCTTACGCTTTGAGGCCCAGGGGCACTGCTTGTGCCCAAAGGTGTGTGTTCTGCTTCACCCCTAATGCCCTTAGTTAGCTTTGATGAATAGTGTAAATTTCTTACAGTCTACTGTCCATGAAGTCACTTTGGTTTTTAAATTTTGACGCCATCACATCTTCAACTTGCATTGTTCTGGAAAATTTTCCCATTTATTGTCAACTTGTAAATCTTCAACTTGCATTGTCCTGGAAAATTTTCCCATTTATTGTCTTCTTATCAAATAACTTCATGAAATATGAAGTTGAAAATCTTGTATTCTTGTACAGTTTTAATATATGTTATTTGAAATATGGCGCGGAGGGTTGGGTATGGAATTACTATGACTCATAATAAGGTTCGCAAATTCAGCTACCTATCTGGATCTTTCAATACCGTGCCCACGGCATTACCTATTTCCTATGGTCTTAAAAGTTAAAACTCAAATGGATTGAGTCATGCAGTTTATTTGGTGCTTCAAAGAATATGATATTCTGATGCAGCTGTAGCACGCACTAGTAAATCATGATAGTTGTGCATATTTCTTTGGAATATGAGAGCAGCAGAACGATTGGAAATTGCCAAATGCACATCAGCTACTGTAATTCTGATCCACTTTTGCCCTTTAAACACGTCATGTGGTCAAAGTGTAGTTGCTGGCTTCATTT
Source organism: Albizia julibrissin (assembly GCA_037074505.1). Taxonomy (NCBI): domain Eukaryota; kingdom Viridiplantae; phylum Streptophyta; class Magnoliopsida; order Fabales; family Fabaceae; genus Albizia; species Albizia julibrissin. The sequence continues at coordinate 47,861,385 of CM073479.1, read as the reverse complement.
TTGATGTTATTGTCTTCCCTTTTTCTGTGATGAAGTTACATAATGCAGTTGCATTTAAGCTGGTCCTTTTTTGGGGAAAAGACATAGTTTTCTGTGTAAATTGACAAGTTTCTTGCTTTTTCGCCTATCACGTTTAAAATCTTTACATTAATTTTATTTACTATTGAAGGTATTTAAAAACCATGGGGCGTCAGCTGGTGCGTCAATGAGTCACTCTCACAGTCAGATATTGGCCCTTCCCATCATTCCTCCTACAGTTTCTTCTCGTCTTGCAAACATGAAGGATTATTTTGAACAGACAGGGAAATGTTGCATTTGTCAAATTGGATCTGAGGATCTTGTGATTAATTCTTCTTCCAACTTCATTTCATTGGTTCCTTATGCGGCTACTTTCCCCTTTGAGATTTGGATTGTTCCCCGTTATCACTCTGCGCATTTCCATGAATTGGATGCCGAAAAGGTAACTCCTCATTTCTTCAAAGTTCCTTTTTTTGTAGTTTCCTTTCTATTGCACCATTGACAAATGTTTTTCCCATCACTCCTGGAATGTCCGGTAATATTAGGACAGTTACAGAGATAAATGCTTTTACCTGTCTGTTACATCCATGGTGATAGATAATCGTTAATGGTCTGCATCCATATGATCCTCCTCACATTAATCATCATTTCTTGATTTTCATTTGGCAGGCAGTTGATCTTGGAGGTTTGCTGAAACTCATGCTTATGAAGATGTCCATTCAATTGAATAACCCACCATTCAATTTTATGATCCACTCGGGTCCTCTGCACGGGAAGGGATCTGAGACAGCATATACTCATTGGTTTTTACAAATTGTGCCACAACTGACTGGGATTGGAGGCTTTGAGCTCGGAACCGGGTGTTACATAAATCCTGTGTTTCCGGAGGATGCTGCAACTGTTTTGAGAGAAGTAGAAATTCCAGGATCTGCATAAATCAAGAAGAAATATTCTTGAGTAGCGATAGCATTGGCATGATTTCAAGCTTTCTGAAGGGAGGAAGTAAATCCCGTGATTTTCTTATATTTATGAAGGTTGAGCTGTCTTATTTTTACAGGTTGCACTTCAAGAAGCCTTTTGTGAGGCTGTGAGGGAATTTGAGGTTTTCCACGTTAATAGTAGTCCCAAAGCCTTTTAAGTATTGACCGGATCATTGTGTGTCAGTGCGATGAGATGGGAGGGGACATTCATTGATGTTGAAAGGGAAGAGGAAAAGGCACTTTCCAATAATTTGTGTCTTCATTGGTTGATATATAGGAAGATATGTTGTTTGACACGCAACATTCGCTCTTCTCACTCTTGGTGAACAATTTTATGCATATACGAAGTAGCTCTCTGGTGTGCTTGGGTTGAATTCAAATCAGCTGAATATTGATAATTTTTTCTTTTGGGAATAAAAGGGCAAGCAAGCTTGAACGAAAAATACAGAAAAAACACTCACCAAAGTCAAGTCCCTATTGGACTTGTGCTGACTCGAGCAGTGTAGTGATAGATTTTAATAACTTCGGCAAAAACAGCCCTTTGGTAGCTTCATGTTTTTGACACAAGCAATTTTGTTTTGGAACTCTCCCTACCCTATGAGGTTATAAATTCTACCTGTTATTGTGCAGCTGAGGCATGTGATCTTTGCATTGGAATTTTATGTAATTCTTTTTTTGTTATAAAAGGGGCGACAAGCTGAGAAAAATAAATCCAAGTGAGGGAGATTACAAACTCGGGGGTAATAGCTTCCACCATGTCACCAAATAACAGCCCAGTCGAATCACTAGGTAGAGAATTCAGACACGCTAACCGTCAAAAATAATCTTATTACGTACCTCACCTCCTTTCTAGATACAATTTAGCATCTTAATAAGAGCGCTCGAGTCACCTCCCACAATAAAGTTAGAAAACCCCAATTCCTAAGTCGATCCCAATCCATATGGACAACACCCCATAACTCACAAAAACAGATACTGGACTTCTTTGTAGACCCCACAAACCCAACCCCCATCCTCACCCTGGAGGACTCCCCTTCAACTAGCCCTTCCCACCCATCAAACCCACCCTGCCCCTTTGCAAAGGGGCCCAATGGACTCCTTTATATATATATATATATATATATATATATATATATATATATATATATATATGTATGTATGTGTGTATGTATGTGTGTGTGTGTGTGTATATATATATGTATGTGTGTATGTATGTATGTGTATGTATATATGTATATATATATGTATGTATGTGTGTGTGTGTGTGTGTGTGTGTGTATGTATGTATGTGATATAATGTCTTAAACAAAATCAGTAATAAAAATAACAAAATACGTAATGGTATTGACTAGACGAGTAATAGGGTTGACTAAACGAATAATATGATTAACAAAATGCATAATATGTGATGGTATTAATGTATATATATTACTCGTTTAATCAATATTATTAGGAATTTTGTCAATACCATAATGGCTTTAACAAAATCAGTAATGGATTGACTAAACAAGTAATGTGTGTGTGTGTCTGTATGTATGTATAGTATAAATAAAGATATAATGTCTTTAACAAGATTAATAATGAAAATAACAAAATGCATAGTAATATTGACTAAATGAGTGATATATATATATACATTAATATGTGTGTGTGTGTAAAGGCATAATGATTTTAACAAAATCAGTAATGGTATAGACTAAATTATGCATTTTGTAATCACATTATTCATTTAGTCAGTATTTTTACACATTTTGTCATTTTTATTATTGATTTTGTTAAAGTTATTACGCCTTCATTTAATATATATTATATTAATGTGTGTGTCAAAGGAGCTTGAGGCCCAATGACCAGCAAGCTCCTTTGCAAAAGGGGGTGGGGTAGGTTTGGTCCCACCTGTTGCCCCTTTCAGAATTTTTTTTAAAATTGCCCCTTCCCTAAAAAGGCCCTCGATGCCGGAGCTTCGGTAGTCGGAGCTCAGGGCATTAGAGGGTCTAGGGCAGCTGACAGTAGTGCTCCAGCAAGGGGCACATTTTATTTATTTTTTTAAATATAGGGGCAAAATGGTAAAAATATTAACACTTTAAAATCTCAATTTGATACCTGTCACATTTATGTCATTTTCAAGTGTTAATAGACTTTTATGAATTTTGCAAGTTCATGTGGTATTTAAATTATATTTTCTCTTATTTTAAAAAGATATAATATAATTCTACATAAAATTTATCCAGCAAACATATATATAATTAAAACCAGTAATCATAATTAATTGAGGAGAGAATTCTCTCCTCTTCTTTTCCCATTCTCTTGTTGATTTTGATTATTTCCTCATTATTTCTCTCTGTTTTTTCCCTCCTAATCTCATCTCTAATTGGATATTTTTTTTATTCCACCCCTTGCCCCTTTTAGAGTTTTTTTAAATAAAATTTGCCCCCCCTAAAAAGGCCGCCAACTGACAAAACTCAGGACGCTGGAAGGTCTAGGGCAGCCAGCGGTAGTGCTCCAGCAAGGGGAACCTTTTATTTATTTAAATTGAGAAGTAAAATTGTAAAAACATTAACACTTTAAAATCTTAATTTAATACCTGTCACTTTTATGTCACTTCTAAGTGTTATCAAACTTTTATGAGTTTTATAAGTTCATGTAGTATTTTCTCTTATTTTGAAAAGATATAATATAATTCTACATAAATTTTATCCGACAAACATATATATAATTAAAACTAGTAATCACAATTAATTGGGGAGAGGATTCTCTCCTCTTCCTTTCCCATTCTCTTGATAGATTTTGATTCTTTGCTCCTTATTTCTCCCTATTTTTACCCTCCAAATCTCATCTCTAATTAGAGAATTTAAAACTCCCTCCCTTAGGACTTGGGAGAGGCAAAAAACCCTTACTCTAAGTGTCTATTTGGTTCACGAAATTAGAAATAATAGAATGGAATGTAATGCAATGCAATGCAATGTAATATAACGATGATTACATAATTTGTTTGATTCGTCATTAGGGAAAGATAATGCATGTACATAAAAATGTTTGGTCGGATTACATCGAATATGAGAATATATAGGAATAGTATAACAAATGACAAAATTACCATTTTATACACATATAATAATGTATACGTTGGGTTTATTAGTGGTGAGCAAAATCAAACCGAAATCAAAGACTGAACCGAATCAACTTCAATTTTTTGGGTGTTTGGTACATGTTCGGTTCTTTTTTTTAGCTTTTTTCGGTGTTTCGGTTCGGTTCGGCTCAGTTCCTTAAAAAAATTGGTTTTAACCTAATAACCGAAAAAACATAAAGAATACACCATATAATAATTTTTTTCATACTTTTTCCTGATTTAATTAAGTTTCAATACTATATTATCATATATATATTGTTTATACTTTGTATCATCTTTTTTTAGATCTTGTTGAGGCTATTCAATTTATAATTTGTATTAAATTTTACTTGTTGAAAATTCAGATATTCTGATTAATTATGAAGACAAGAATATTTCGGTTTTATCAATAAAAACCAAAATGAACCGAATTATCTCGGTTTGGTTATCCTCTTTTATTCGGTTTGAAAAATTCATATATTTCGGTTTTTATTGAAAACTGATTGCTCACTCTAGGGTTCATGATAATTTTTTTTATTCCGTGCAATGTACACATTGGATTTATAGTAATTTTTTAAATTTAATGGTGAAAATATTATACAGTGTATAGATTGGACTCATGTTAATTTTTTAATATTTAATGATAGAAATATTATTTAATGAGATATTTGAATATTTTTTTAATGGTGAAATATAATTTTTTGGGATAATTCTACTTAAATACCGCTTGAATTACAAAATTCCAAATCAGTGATTTTCCAAAAACTTAAGTTGTCAATTGCCATACTCTTTTTGTCAATTCCATTATTCTTATTATCAACATAATCAATTTGAAATTTTAAAGTTCAAATGCTATTAAAATGTCTTTTTCCCTAATTTTTTTAAATTTTTGAATGGGGGAATATTTCTTAAATTTTTATATTATTAAATTTTTTTAATATTTAATTGTGGTAATTAAAATTATTTAATATTTAATTGCATTTATGGGTGGGTACTTTGGTCAATTTAAAAAATTATAATAACAATAATATCATTTTTACTAGATTACATGATATCTGCATCCTTATTTATTGGTATTAGCAGTGTAATTCTGATTACATTCTGATTACATCAAATGATGTAATCGGAATTATAAAATGTAATACTTTTTATATTATATAAGCTTAATCAAACATTATAATTACACTATTATATTAAGATTATATGTAATCCTCTCTCACGTAATCAAATAAAACGGGCTATAAGTAATCAAATCAAAACACAGAGTATAGAAACCATCATCTATGGAAGGAGATATGATCTCCTGTGCCTTTAAATTAAGGGTTGAGATTTATTATCTTTTAAAATTATATTATAATATTACATAAAAATTAAAGATAAATTGTTAAAAGTTTATTTGGAAATAAACAAACAAGATACTGTTCACTTTTCAACCCAATTAAGTGATGAGATGAGAAGAATAAACCGAAAAAAAGGACGAGGAAAGAACCCAAATCTATTATCTTCCCTCCCTTTTCTATTTCTAACCATGGTATTAGGCGAAGATTTAGACTGTTTAAAATTGATCTCTTATAAAATTATTATTAAAATGCTAAATCATATCATAATAAAAATGAATAATCAAATTCAAATTGCTAAAATTAAATCTGAATAATTTAAATTTAAAATTATAGTAAAAGCAAAACAATAGACTATTCTATAAGAGTTTAAATATGAATCATTCAAATATGACCTTGATAATTGGAAAAGGATAAAAAAAAAAAAAACAGAGAGAGGAGATAATATATCCAATTGAATCCCTGTTATCTACTTATCTTAGTGTATTTCATGATGGGAAAGGAAAAATAGTATATTTCATGTTTTTTCTTAATTTTCAAACTATTTAAATCTATAATTTTGAGCATGATATAAAAAATTGGGAGAATTCAAAAAAAATATCATTTAAACTTCAAAATCTCAAATAGATGATTTAACAATAAAATGATTTGTTAATTGCATTACCATTCTTGTTAATCCCATTACCGAACTTGTTAACAGGATTTTGAAGTTTAAATGATATTTTTTTGGCATTGTCCCTAAAAAAATTATCTATTCTCCTGAAAAAACATGTTATCTATTCATTTTTTTATAGGATAATTTCTATCTATTCTATTCACGCTATAAATAATCTAACCTATATTTTAGATTTTACGCACCATGGCTCACAACAATTTATTTCTTTTGCCAACCCACACCAATTTAATATTAAACAAACATTAAAATTAAATATTTGTTCACAAAAATATATATAATATGGATATGGATATCTCTGGTCTCCTTAAAATAGATGGAGACTAATATAATTATTTATAATGTCCGTATTTTTTAAATATGAACTTTATAGTTAGTACAATAAATATAAAGATGTTTATATTGTTATATATCAGCCAGCGGAGATTTCAAATTTCAAAGCAGACATGATTTTTATAACAGGGGCTAATGACGTGGTCGTCCTCCTCAAATATTAATAATTCCATATGAAAATAAATCAATTGTAACGATTTTTTTTCCCTCTCAGATGCTCAGCTCAACAGATTAATTTTGATGGAATTATTTTGAAGAAATATATATGCAGAAGATTAGCTGAAAACCTTATCCAATCTATATTTACACTCAAGAAAAACATTAAAGCATTGTTTATTCATGTATCGTTTAATTAATGGATAGCAGTAAATTTTAAATGGGTATAAAAGTTATGTTCACCCAAGTACATAATACGAAAAATTTTAAAAAAATAAAAATAAAAATTGGAAAATATTAAATAAGTGATTTCTTATTAAAATGAGTTATAAATTATAAAAGTATACATAAATTATGGTAGGAAATAAAAATAATTTAAAATTTTGATATTTTAAATATTTTTTTTGAATTTTTATTACATAATATATATCTTTTTTTCTGTAATCATATATAATATTTAATATATATCTAGATAAAAGAAGGAGTATTTTTTTCCGATTATCAAAAAGAGCAGTATTGAACGGGTCCGCACGCCGCCGTGAGGTGTCCCGTTCCAGGTGAATATATGTGTGTGTGTGTGTGTGTGTGTGTGAAATTGGATCCCTTATTTAAATCTCCCACCGTGCTTCTTAAAACTCGAGGTTAGTGGCGCCCAAGCTTCTCTCAACAAAAGCTTCCTTGTTCCGGATCTTAATTTTACATACGTCGTTGACTCTCAGTTTCAGGGTCAGGCTAGGTCTCACCGCTCTCCACTTCATCTTCTCCATCAATTCCATCATGGAAGCCGTTGCTTCATCCCCAGATAGCAGTATCCTTGTGCTTGTGCATGAAGCATGCTTGTGTAATTTGATCACTGGGGGTTTGTTATTTGACTGCCTGAAGCATGCTTGTATAATTTGACTCCTTTTATGTTATTTGACTGTCTATAGCTTGTGGTTATTGTCTTTAAGCGTTATAAGCGGATTTTTTTCCTTTACCTAAGTACCATATAGCTGCAGATTTAATAAAGAATTTGTCTATAGATTCTGATTCCAAGACTATTGAAGTGCCAAAGTCTAGAAATAAGGTATTCTTGTGTTGCTGCTACACAGTCTATGTCACAATTAATCTAATTCTTTTGCTCTACTCTCATACAGAGTGTACCTGCTTTCTCCACCCTTAGAACTAAGAAGACAAGCAAACCTTTTTACCCAAATGCGTATTTTATTTCAAATGGATACCCTAGTTCTTATTATTATGGAGGTAAGGTAAGCTGTTATGAGAACAATTGTGTTGGTGAATTGGCAAATTCAACAAAACAACTTTTTCTTCCTAACTGAGTTAACTGGCATATACTTCTTCTTCAGGTTATGGTGATCAGGGCTCCAGATATGTGAACCTCCTTGATGGAGGAATGACTCAAGTAAGTAACTCTTATTTGAAATTGATAATTAAAGCATTTGATCTTTTGGTATTTGATTTATCTGTTTATGATTTCGGTTTATGTCCTTGTTTTCCCTATCTCTTGTCAATTTTTATATTTAAAAAAATTGCTTCTAGGTTTATAATTTGTTTTTTTATTTTAATAACAGGGTGTTTATGGAGATGCTTATATGTATCATCAGGGTTATGGCTTCACACCATATGGAGTGTATCCACCTGTTTCTTCTGCTGCAGCCATGCAACATGATTCTGCTCCAATTCTGCAACATAATGGGCAGCTCTATGGACTGCAACAGTACCAGTACCCATATTCTTATTACCAAGCTCAAGTTTTTAAGGATGGATCCTATGCTTCAAACAAAAATAATGTAACGCTGAGGGAAATATCATCTTCAGCTACTGCTAGTCATGCCCCTACATCAGTTGTCATGAATAAAGAAAATATGGTCAACGTTGTCAATGGTGATTGTCCAAATAACAATTCTTTTAAGGCACCCTTCTGCTCATCTCTGAAATCAAACGATTTTTATCCAGGGCCTGACTTACCAGCTTATGTTCCTTTTTTAGGATACCAGGGTACAAGATTTGGTACTGATGGAACCCAATCAGCAATCCCTTCAAATGCTTTAATGCAGTCCAAACATGGAGCAAGATTTGGATCATCTTCACCAATGACTCCTGGCAAAGATTTTTCATCTCAGACGAATCAGAATCTTGCTCTGTCTCTTCCACATGACATGGTACGTTTGATCCTTCTTCCCTTATCCTCTCAGTGTCCATTCAGACTAAGGTGAAGTAAAATCAGTTATCTCCCACCCCCAGTGCGTCCCCACGTCCCCAACAGTAGCTTTGCTGCATAATAATATTTAATTTGTTCGTTTTTGGTTTCAATGATTTTTTGTTGTTGATGTTTTTAAGTTCTTCATCATGCAACGATTTCTATATTATTTTTTATTTATTCTTTGTATCAGTGAACCAGTGGAAACATGTGTCTTTCATTTATGCATATCCATCCGACAAGATGGTCGTGATCCCTGTAATTATCATGCCATACAGTTGATTGCTCTCATTTTATGTTTTGCCCGAAGTGGGTTTGTTTGTCTAGAATCATTTTGAAACAAAGCTTAAATTCTGTTGCAATTGCTGCAAAATTTTCAGGTTGCTAGACAAACAAACAACAAGGTGTGCTGCCAATATGGAAACACATGGTCTAGTTTTCCATATGGATCTGCTGCTTATGGATCTAGAGCAGGGTATGTTCCTGGAAGGGTTAAAGCCTCAAGTAATAATCGTGGTGGTAGGGGCAATTGGAAGAAGAATATGGACGGTTTTAATGAGATGAGTAAGGGGCCTAGAGCTACGAATTCTGATAATAAGAGTGACGACGATAACACAGAAGTGCCTCTGGATCCCGTGAAGGAACAGTACAATGGGGAAGATTTATCGGAGAATTATTCTGATGCAAAATTTTTTGTCATCAAATCTTACAGTGAAGATGATATTCATAAAAGCATAAAATATAGTGTCTGGGCAAGCACCCCTAATGGCAACAGAAAGCTAAATGCAGCATATGAAGAAGCCAAGGAGAAACTTGGTGGCTGTCCTGTATTTTTGTTGTTTTCGGTAAGTGTATTATATGCAGCATTCAGTTGGGTAATTTCTAGACTTTATTGACTTCACTGAACTACCTTGGCTGACCTATTCTATGTTGCTACAGGTTAACTCTAGCGGTCAGTTTGTTGGTTTAGCAGAGATGGTGGGTGCTGTTGATTTTAAAAGTAATGTAGAATACTGGCAACAAGACAGGTGGACTGGTTGCTTTCCTGTGAAGTGGCATATCATTAAGGATGTACCAAATAATTTGTTAAGGAAGATAACACTAGAAAACAATGAAAACAGACCTGTAACGAACAGCAGGGATACACAAGAGGTATTTGTGAATTCTCTTGTTTCATTTTATCCTTCTAAGCTCTAACCACAACTCTTTCAGCTCACAATGTTTAACTATCTATCTATATACGCATTAGGTTATGTTTGAGAAAGGCATTCAAATTCTTAACCTTTTCAAGGGGCATCCACGCAAAACATACATGCTGGATGATTTTGACTTTTACGAGGACCGTGAAAATCAGATGCAGGAAACAAAATCTAAGGAACATCAGTCCTCAATACATGTAATGTGCACCTTTTCGATGCTTTACTCTGATCAAATTTACCGCATTTGGCATGTTAGCTTAGACTTTTTACTGCTGTCTTTCCTATATTAGCTTTTAAAATTGAAGTTGAAGACATATATTGAGAATTGTGCCATTTGATGACCTTTCTTCCTGATCAAACCTCTAATCACCTTTTTTACACCTACAGATCGGCGAGCTTGGTGATGCTAGGACTAACGAGACAGATAAGCCACCCGAGGCTGTTGGTGGAACTTTGGCGAATCAATCAGCTCCTGCAAGTTTGGAGTCAAAAGCCTCACCATTAGAAGAGGGTGGATCGGCTGAAGCTCTTGAAGACTCTTCAGAGCTGCCAAAGTAGTGATGGTGCCAGAATCTGCTAATTCTTTTTTCTCCTTTCATATTGTTTCTCATTCCAGTAGTAGACTAGGGGAATGAGTTCTTAATTCCTTATGAATGAAGTATCTTCTTTTTGGTTTTCTATTGGCTGTTTGTATTTTAGTAAAACAAAACCCAGTATATGGTAACCCCATTTTCTTTTGAAATAAATTACCCTTAATATGAAAAGGGGGGGAGGGGGAAAGGGAAGAAGAAGCAACGATTAGGTTACTGAACAGTGAAAGAACCAAAGGATCAATTAAGGCTTGTTTGGTAATCATAAGCCGGATTCACGTAAATCGAGATAAAACTTCTCCACATATTTACCTTGTAGATCGTAAAAACTACTTTGTAGATCGTAAAAACTACCTTGTATTTCGTAAATCACGATTGAAAAGCACTTATGGAGGTTATTTAAATATATTTTATAAGGGACGTAGGCTTCAAACAGGTCTGACATCTGTTTAAAATATTAGTGCACTGGCATTGAGTTCGAAATTGATTTGGGTTATCTCTCCTTTTCTACTCAAGTATTTTGGTCCTTAAACTGAAAAGAAGATGACTTCACAAATTACATGTCCAAAATTATAACAACCTACAAATGGGGAAGATGAACAAGTGGATCCCTAACTGAGAAAACAAAAAAAGGGGAAACAGGTGACTAGTTATAAGTACACTTGTTTATGGTTTCAAGTTGAGGGATACTTACCAAGTGTTATAATATTCTTAATATGAAATAATAATCGGACAGACAAAGAAATTTGAAAACATTATAAGTAAATTAAAAAAAAATTGAAGTGGTCCCGTAATACTTGTTGATTCAATTATTTTTTCAGTATATGGCATTTTATTTTGTCGTATAAATATTTACATAAAAATTTGATTTATGCCATCAGTTATACGTGACAAAATCGTTCTGTTATTCTTGTTTGGCCATCATCATTCAGAATCACTATTTTTTCTTTCATGTAAAAAAAAAAATCGTAATTTTTTCTCTAGTATGAATATTTTTTTGAGTGCATCTCGAGTATGAATATTAAGTATTAACACATAGTTATTATAATAAAAAAAAAGTAACATACTGTTTTGGGTTTGTCTTTTCTTTTTACCTTTTATTTTCCGCTCCTGCGTAGTAAGTTTTCAAAAACGATCCCCTCGGCTGGAAAAGTTCTAGGGCTTCTGGTGTCTTCCCTTTAAGCGAAAGCCAGTGTGTGGTCATTGTATCAAAAATAAGCCAGTGGTCATTGCCATCACCTCGAGAAGCAAAGTTTCTGAAGTTGTTAATTTCGGCGCTTCAGAAAGATGGGTTTCAACATTCAGTCATATGGGATCCAGTCGATGCTTAAGGAGGGCCACAAGCATCTTTCTGGCCTCGACGAAGCAGTTCTTAAGAATATTGATGCCTGCAAGCAGCTTTCCACCATCACTCGAACTTCTCTTGGTCCTAATGGTAAAAAGTTGTTATTTTTTATGTGCTCTGATATCTGATTCAGAACCCATTTCTACATTTTTCATTTTCACGTATTTTTTCAACATGGGGTGGTGCTTATCGGTTCCGTAGCTTAGATTTGAAAGGGTGGGATCTTAGAAATGTTGGCATGAGTTGAAATATGCGGTTTGCATTTCATTCTGATCCCATTATTTAGACGAGGTGGAACCGTTGTTTGTGAAATCTTGAATCCGTTTCACAGAATGTATTGCCATGAGTTTCTGTACTTCTGGCCATTGTTATCCACTTGGTGGCTGCTGTTTGCGGGGAGTTAAATAAGATTGGATTCTTTTCATGTATTTGGATATCATTTCCAACGTGATGCTTACCTGTCCTCAGATTATCGTCTTTGTTTCCTAATGGCTTTCTACTAGCAGCAAATTTTCTCAAGTCTATTATTTGTTTGTTTTTGGTAAATTCTTTCGCACATCTTAGGTACCAAATAAATCAACAACTTGGATTAGTAGTCCTTATTTGGGTTACGATTTTTGCACAGTTATATTCTTTCCTATGCCATGTTACTCTTTCAGGGATGAATAAGATGGTTATAAATCATTTGGACAAGCTATTTATCACAAATGACGCTGCCACTATTGTAAATGAGCTTGAAGTTCAGCATCCTGCTGCCAAGATTTTGGTTTTAGCAGGTAAGGCTCAACAAGAGGAAATTGGTGATGGAGCTAATTTAACAGTCTCCTTTGCCGGGGAGCTCCTTCAATATGCAGAGGAACTTATCAGGATGGGTTTGCATCCAAGTGAGATCATCAGTGGATATACTAAAGCAATTAATAAGGTTTGTCAGTCCTTTGGCAAAAGGCTAAGTAACTCATCTGCATTGCTTCTGTATGTGTGCGTGTCTAAATCACTGTCATATGTTTTAGACTATCGAACTCTTAGAGGAGCTGGTTGAGGAAGGTTCAGAGAATATGGATGTCCGCAACAAGGAGCAAGTTGTTTCTCGAATGAGAGCTGCTGTTGCTAGCAAGCAATTCGGTCTAGAAGAAATAATATGTTCACTTGTAGCAGACGTAATAATATACTGGAGACCCTGTTTCCTATTATAATTTACTTTTTGCTGCATGATTGGAAGTTCTGACATTCGTTTGAAAAATATAGGCATGCATCCAAGTGTGTCCAAAGAACCCTGCTAACTTTAATGTGGACAACGTTCGAGTTGCAAAGCTTTTGGGAGGGGGCCTTCATGATAGTACAGTTGTTCGAGGAATGATTTTGAAAAATGATGCTGTTGGGACTATAAAGCGAGCAGAAAAGGCAAAGGTTACCTTTCTTGACATTTTGGGGCTTCCGTGGTTTTGTTTGTGGTGCTTTTTATACACGTGCATTGGAATCTTGTCTTGCTAATCACCATCATGCTTCCTCTACATGATTTCAGTTTTCAAGTTACGTATTCTGTGGCTTGCTTGTACTTCCATTGATTATTGGTATTTTATTCAGTTGTATGGGTATAAGGAATAAAGAATTTTTTTTTTAGTTGTAGGTATCTATTTGAGTTTACTCATGACCTTTCTAGTTTGCTTGAATTTTGCATTGCACAAAAAGATCATTGCATGGTATTTTGAACATTATTTTCTGTACTTGCAGCAATTATGAAGCCGGAAATTATTCAGTAGTAATATTCTTTGTTAATGCCGTGTTAGGTAGCTGTATTTGCTAGTGGCGTTGACACATCTGCAACTGAAACTAAAGGAACTGTATTAATTCATTCAGCTGAACAGGTATATGTCCAAATTCTCAAATACTATGGTTATTCCTTCATCTTTCATTTTTTACTGAACTGCAGCAGAGTTGTTGCTGGAGCTCAATATTATTATTGTTGTTGTTTTCATTGTTATTGTTGTTATACCTTTATGCTTGAAACATTTTGGCAAACATTTAGGATTATTTTTTCAGCCGTTCCCATTTTGGTAAAGAATTGGCTTTGTTAAATATCTGATTCTGTGCTAGTGGAATGTAAAGACTAAAGAGTCTTTGGACCAACATATTTCATTTTTTTGTTCATGCTTAATCTAAAATCTCCATATATGTTTGATTATATTATTATTTTATAACCTCTTTCTTTAACTTAATGATTTGGCTAATTGGCCCCATTATCTTCTCCATTTGACATTCTATAGCTTGAAAATTATTCAAAAACGGAAGAGGATAAGGTTGAGGAACTCATCAAAGCAGTAGCAGATTCAGGTGCCAAAGTGATTGTTAGTGGAGGGGCAGTTGGAGAGATGGCATTGCACTTTTGTGAGCGTTACAAGTGCGCTTTTCTATACATCTTTTCTCACCCCCTAATATATAAATTTGACACCTGTATTAATGTTGAATAGTGGTAATGTTCTAACCATAAATTCTTGCTTGTAGGCTCATGGTTCTGAAAATTAGTTCAAAGTTTGAACTACGTCGATTTTGCCGAACCACTGGAGCAGTTGCTATAGTGTGTATCTTTCTACCTTTGTCTTGTCAAAAAGCTTTCAAGTTTCTTTTTAACTCACTTTGTTTTTCTTGCAACAGCTGAAGCTTAGCCAACCAAATCCTGATGATCTTGGATATGTTGATTCTGTTTCTGTTGAGGAAATTGGTGGTGTCAGAGTATGTTAAAAAAATCTTTACATTTTAATTTCTGTTTTGTTTTTCCCCTTTGATTTTACATCTCATCTTATTTTGTTTACCTTTTCTTTATTACACTCAGCGTGATTTTCTCCTGACATATGAGAATGTGTAGGTGACCATTGTGAAGAATGAAGAAGGTGGAAATTCTGTATCTACTGTTGTTTTGAGGGGAAGCACTGATAGTATACTGGATGATCTTGAAAGAGCAGTTGATGATGGTGTTAACACTTACAAGGTTATTTCTGACATATATTCCCATAATAGGCTGTTTGTAAATCTTCCCTCTATCTCATCTTGTTAAAATAGTGGTTCCACAGAATTTAGATTGTTGTTACATATGTTTGGTTGGGTGTGATTTTTCATTGTTGCAAGTGCTTCATATGCACCTTTGTTTGTTAGGCCATGTGTCGGGACAGCCGTATTGTATCTGGAGCGGCAGCAACAGAAATTGAATTAGCTAAAAGAGTGAAAGAATTCTCCTTCAAAGAGACAGGGTACGTTGTGTATATCTATTTCTAAAATTAAAAGCCTTGTATGTATATTTGTATGTATCTACATGCTTTTTCATTTCATGGGAGTAATTTTTGTTCTTTGGTTGTGTGGATAATTAGTTTCTTGTTCTTCACTCTTACTCATGTAACTTGTTTCTTGCATGCTTTCAAACTTCATTTTGTTTTTGGTGTATCAGTTACTTAATGCATTAATAGGGCGTCCTAAATTTTCAATGGCCCTGCAGATTGGACCAGTATGCCATAGCCAAATTTGCTGAGAGTTTTGAAATGATTCCTACCACTCTGGCTGAGAATGCTGGGCTAAATGCTATGGAGATTATATCTTCTCTGTATGCAGAACATGCATCCGGAAATACCAAAGTTGGCATTGACTTAGAAGAAGGTGTTTGTAAGGATGTTTCAACTATGAATGTCTGGGATCTCTATGTGACGAAGTAAGCTGCTTGTTATACATGTCTTCATCTCTCTCTCTCTCTCACACACACACACACACATAAAATCTATAGTTAGGCCAAGAACGAATGTGTTTGCTTATTATTGTTTGAGAATATATTTAACCAAGTAAGCTTGTCATATAAAAATTTGAGGGCGTGTAGAAAGGATGCTTTGATTAGTGACTTAAATATGAAGGCAAAAAAAAATTTCGTGACTTGAATATGAAATGATGTAGGGGTGAACCGTTTTCTTTCCTGACTTGATGTCATTTATAATGTAGTTAAGAGGTTTAATTGATTTTTTTAGGTTATTCGCTCTCAAGTATGCTGCTGATGCTGCTTGCACTGTATTGCGGGTGGACCAGGTAATACTCTAAAAAGAGTAGTAGTCAGTGGCTTCATGATCAATATTTCTGAATAATTTGATGATATTCTGTTTGAATATTTTAATGGCAACTAACGGAACTGAATAATAGGTGAAATGTGGGCAATTGTGGTACATAATGTGGTTCATGTGGTTAAATTATGGTTCAGAAGGGTATGGTTTGAAACTTGAAGTGCATGAGGGAGAGGTTGACATGATTTTCTAAAACATTGGTTTTAGGTCCGGAAACAGTAGTTTTGGATACAGCAGTATGGCTGGAGATTGAAATGTGTAATTCGTATTTATTTGAAGCAGAAGCACTGATTATTGCATTATTTGCAACCAATACTTTTCCGGAACGCTTTTTCAAACATCTGGAAACAATTTGTTTGGGGTAGAAATAGAGCTTTAGTATGTAAAATATTTATGTCGTGGTATCATTTATTCTGGTATCATTTGAAACACACAGCCTAGCCACTAGCTTCACTTTATCAGCATTAGAAGAAAATGCCAGGGTGAAACTATTTTGAAGTTTCTTGTATTTTTATATGGGATCAAAAGTTTAGGAAACAAACATGTGTACCCTGGTTACCTTTTATAATTGCTCTTAAAGTTAGCTTCTGTGAAATTCTTGTCTGTTTTATGTTCATGGATCTTAATGTTATATTGTGATGTTTTCAGATTATAATGGCAAAACCAGCTGGTGGCCCGAGGAGAGATCAAGCTCCTGGCGGAATGGATGAAGATTAATTTTTTGCCCTCTTTTAGAACTGTGCTGTTTTTGTCTGTGTTTGGATGATTGGATCTCAAACTGAATTCTGGACTTGGTATAGGCATCGAGCTTTCTCTTCGATGCCAGTAGTGGGGTTGATGCAAATTTTGGAATTTGATTTCTTTTGGACTTGATATGAAATATGCGCTGTAAATTTATTCATAGTTCTCTCTAGCAAGAGTAATGGTGTTTGCAGGGAATATGGGCACTTATGCTTGGAATAGCTTTTCATAAGCTTATAAATGTTTTTTTATCTAACTCGAGATAACATTTTTTTTATACTTACATCGTATACCGTAAATTACGATTGAAAAGCTGTTTTTGAAAGTATCAATCGCTATTCTAAACAAGTAATTAAACAAACTAGCAATAGTGTTAAGATTATAAGCATGTTTGGTTGGGTGATTGGAAGATTTATAAATGTTTATGTGGGTGATTGGAAGATTTATAAATGTTTATGTATGTAAGTTGAGATAATATTTTTCTCATATATTTACCTTGTATATAATAGATTATGAATGAAAAATTATTTTTGAATCGCTGTTTCAAACGAGTACATATATCTTAAAAAAGTGATTATTTCCTTCTCTGATTTTTTGATGAAAATTGGTAATTTATACAACACTTAATTGCGCTATTTTCCGTTTGATTCATTATTCAATTCAGCCCTTGCACTTTTCTTTCTTTTTTATGCCAGAAGCCCTTGTACTTTTCTTGCAACCAGCGATTTAGATTGTATCTTTCTAAAACTTAGCCACATTAGAATTAAGGTTAATATCTTTCTAAAACGTTGCCACATTATAATTAAGGTTCATATAATCTTTGGTTTTTTAAGTTTAATCTTATTTTAAATTTAGTCCTTTAAGTTTTAAATCATAAATTTTGATCTCTTAGAAGGTAAGATGATCCAAATTTTTATTTAATTATAGGAACTAATTTTTTGAGGTGTGATGTCAAGAATTAATGAGGCAACATTTAAAGATAGAGACAATTTCTAAAGACAGATGTTACCAATTTTTTTAAGAATCTGAGTTGATGTTTAAGAAACATGTTCACACAAATTAAAATAAAACTTCACTTAGATATTTATCTCGTACACCATAAATCATGTTGTAAAAACTGCTAACACTAACCCAAACATGCATTAAATTATTTGAAATAACTAAAATTATGTTCTTGAGACTCTATACAAGAACAAAAGCAGATTGAACATCAATCCTGCTGGGACACTGAACATCTCAACATTTACTTGGAACTAAATAATTGCTTACATAGCATAAAGCCTACGATACCCTAAAAAGATGTTTGAATAATTTATGACAAGACATCATAATATAATCCTCATCATGCACATTGGAAAGTGCAAGTTATGTGGGGACAAGATAATGGCCTTCATCCTGACCGTTGATCCATACAAGAGGAGTAGCCACTGCAAGTAGAGCAAAAGAGAGACCACAAACCAATTTGAACGCAGCCTTTCGCATAGTTTTTTGCATGCCAATTCTCTTAGTATTACTTTCACTCCTGGGAACTACCTCCGGGTGCATCTGCATGTCAACATCACCAGAAAGCTCATCTGTTTTTGAGGCTGATTCCTGACCTTGTATCTGTACATCATCATTGTAACCACCATCATATATTAAGCTTTTATTCTCTTTTGAATCATTATTTTCAATCAAGGAACCATTCTGGTCACATTCAGATGTTGGACTCCACTCAATATTGCCTGAGGACAAACTCCTATACCGTCTGTTCTGCTTCTCAGAACTACCGGAATTCAAATCAAATGGGTCTTGAAGAGATTGAATGAGCTTCCTAGGAGTCTCGAAGATTTTTACGTTGTCTACATTAACTCGAGACCTCTGAGTAGCAAAAAGAGTGAGTCTATATGTCAGTTCTGAGAATAAAAGAACTAAATATTTCAATAAATAAACATGGCAGCTTAAAATCAGAATATTGAAGCTTTAATGAACACGAAACAAGATTTCATAAGGAGACTTAATACAGCAGACAGAGATCTTATGCGGTGTTAGGTTCAAGTACTATTAGTTTCAAGTACTTTCATTAACATGAAAATATATTTAAATGACCATCAAATGTAATTTATTGACAGACGCGTGAGAAACTTACCAGCGGACTTGTGGTGGTGCTTCTGGATACTCCAAACCTAGGATTCTGATGCATGAATCCAGCAAAGTCCTCTGCTGAATCTGTCCTATCCAGAACCTCATGATGATTCACAGAGTCCTCTAACCATTTTTTTGAGATATCATTCCTCTTCACAACCTCTGAAAACAGGCCATCCTTGAGAGACACGTCAACTCCTCCATTTTCCTGGCTCCAAAGCTTCCTATTTACACTTCGACGCTCATAGTTCGAAGTCTGAGAAGCTTGACTCATTGCAATGGGAGACTCGCTCACTGATTCATATCCTGGAAAGAAGTCCAGAGTCCGTGATTCTGGTGAAATAGATCTAGAAGAATGCTCTCCTTCACAAGAGAAGTTCTCCCTTTCATTGTGATCTCCCCTGCTAAAATTAGAGCCAGTCACTGAGCCAGGACTTTTAGTGTATCTTGGTTTTTGGTCAGCTGCAATTCTCTTAGCAGTTTGCAAAGCTTCAAATGCAGCACCTTTCACAAATGCCATTTTATCAGACTGGCACTTCTCCATCTCCAGAATTATCAAATCAAGTTCTGAGAATATGCTTCTAGGGTCTAGACATTTCATCAAGAAGTTTACCATTTGAATGGCTGAAAATCTCTTCTGAGAATTCCCCTCCACAAGCCCAGCATTCAATATTCTCAATCCAGATTGTATAAGCAATCTTGCATATGCTTCAACAATCAAAGCATTGCGTTTAGCTAAGGCCATTACCAAACCCAAATGTGAGTTATTCTGGGTGGACCTCCCCTCTAAAGCTACAGCAACATTCAGGCAGACCCTATTGACTACGTCATCTGAAGCAAACTTCCAGTTATCCGAATCCACAAGAGCCTTTAAGCAAAGGGCTGCTCCTGAAGCTAGGCTCTCTTGAGAAGAAGTGAGAGAATCAGAGAGTGGCTTACAAAGGGAATGAATTGTATGCTTCTTTCTGTCTTCTGGTGTTGTGGGGTCAATTCCATATCTTGCAATAGCTGGAACCACCTTTGAGCAGGCCTGCTGAAGTGGGAAAGACCCAGCACTTGAAGCTAAGGTTTGTACAATGGATGCCATGATGCTTTCTATCATAGGAACAATCTTGACGCCGTGAACTCGAGCTAGAACTTCATAGAGTGAAATTGTGAATTCTCCTGATAATGAGCCGGTATCCTGGGTTTCAGAAACTTGGGCGAGGAAGATAGGAATGGTCTTAAAATCCAAATCTTTCACGTATGACTTTAGTGCCTTCATTGCACACTTGCGGCTGTCCGCATCTTTGTCAAGGTTTGCAATCTCTCGCCGGATTACTGGACTGAGACTTCTTCCCATTGCTGAAATTAAAATCAAACAATTAAACAATTTTGATTAATAACTATAATGAAGGTAAGTCGTAAGTAACACACATTAACATTTCAAGTACATTGCAGAGATCTCATTTTGGGTATTCTGCTGCAAATTTTAATATTCATGCTCACCATTTAATGCTTCAACATTTAAGTTATTATGTTCTTTGTGAACAGAATTTAAATCTTGTAAAGGGACCGTGAGACAATTTAGACTCGAAATTTTTGTTTGCTTCCATGAGCCTCAAAACAATGCACAGCCACTGACTTGCAACTCAGTTATTCCCTTCCCTACCTTAAATTTGCAGCAATTAGAAAATCTCAGACCATAAGGAAGAGAAATCTCAGACCAAAAATGGAAGACACTACAGATCTTGAAAATTTTCTTAATAATAACATTAAGTGAAGGACGAAGAAAAGGAAAAGCAACAGCCAGCCTGGTTTTCAGTTTGAAGAACTGAAAGTGTTTATGAATCTAAGTCTCCTTTTCTCAAAAAGAATAAAGATTCAATCTTCAACAATTCTTGGTTTACAGAGATTGGTGAAGAAAGATAATAATGAGGAAGTGAATTTGGACTTGAGTGATAGCATTCACAGACAACGGGAAAGCAATATTGCTCTTTATAGCGCATTCAGTTCCTCTATTGTATCATTGGGGAGGAAAACAAAAGCGGTAAACGAACATTCAAATTCAAATCAACTAAACACTCTAACACCAAAGCAAGAGAAATCAAACAGTACAGAACAAAAAGAAAGAAATTTAAATTAAGGCAAGCAAGTGTACCTTAATGAAGGGAAGAATCAGCTAAAGCTTCTACTTCTTTGCTCACTGCCTCGTGAGTGCCTAACAAGATAGAGAGCACTTCAGAAGCGTTGGAACTGTGAAGAAAGCGAGAAAGCTGTCCAAATGTGAAATGGGCGTCAAGGTTCGATTTCAAATTAAGCGTATTTTGTGGGGTTCTGTCCCATTTCGCTACAAATTGGATACCTCGATTTTCAAAATCTTTCTTTAAAATTCCACCGCTATCCTTCCCATTAAAAATAAAATTCCTTCTAGGACCAGAGGACCCTCTCACAGTTTTCTCTTTTTCTTTCGCACTTTGTCATTTGTCAGTACTCAGCCACCATTTTGTTCGTTATTTTACTATTTGAGTTGTAATAATAATGACAATACTCCAATAATTAGTCATCTTTATACATGATTTTTTTCAGCCAACAGTCGTGTTTTTTTTCCTAACCCAAAAGTCGTGTGTAATAATTGTATTTTGTGAAATAGAAAAATCAAGATGTGTGTGTGTGTCGCAAAAGTTAAAATCGTTCCTGCTCAAATTTAATTAGTATGATTATGTTCCCATATGCTATGCTGAAGAAAATATTGATTAGGTACAATGTGTTTCCCTTTTCGTAGTGATTTTGCACTTGTACCATTTATTGTCATTAATCAACATGCACGAATAAAAGAAATATTAATTCATTTTTAATTAAGTGTGGGTTTGTATTAATTTTTGAAGAATAATTTTTAATATTTATGAAATAAATAAGTAAGAAGAATTTTATCTCAATTTACGAAAAAAGATTTCTGAAACTACGGTTTGAGTGTTATGTAAACACTCCCTAAAATGAATCAGTATTTACTATGTGTTTACACTTTACAGAGTAAATACATTGATTATGGTTTAAAAAAAACAGAGTAAATGCATTGATCTCTTGAAGAAAACTTCCAAACTAATTCTAGAGGTTCGTTGAATGAGAATTTAAACAGAGCCCAAATTCAATTTACCTCTTGTCATGTGCAAAAAGAAATTAGACAATCTCATTGATTTAG
This sequence comes from Albizia julibrissin, assembly GCA_037074505.1. Classification (NCBI taxonomy): domain Eukaryota; kingdom Viridiplantae; phylum Streptophyta; class Magnoliopsida; order Fabales; family Fabaceae; genus Albizia; species Albizia julibrissin. The sequence goes on along the minus strand of CM073479.1, from coordinate 47,839,308 downwards.
TTTCAGTTTCATTCTTCTTTTCCTAATTTCTTTAGGAACCAAAATAGAAAATGAATAATTAATCAATCGTCAATACAAATTCACGAGGGTAATACGGTCAAACCAGATTCCTCACCTCGCTGTCACAGCCTCGGTATCTTTTGTGTTTGACTGGAGATTCCAAAGGGATATAGCAATAATAATAAATATACTGTGTTTGGGGGGAAAATACTTTTCCCGCCCTTGATAAGTTGGATTTTTTTTGGGGGGGGGGGAATTTGAAATCCGCGCCCAAAACGTCAAAAATGAAAAATCTGAAGGAAGCCAACCAAAAATGAGCTAAATGGGTAAACCCTCCAACTACCACTCCAAGTCTCCAACTGTCCTTGTGCATGCAATGCAACAGACTGACGCTTAGGTGATTCATAATTTGATATTACTGATTTTGTTTTTTGTTAATAGCGACAAATTGTGACCCCTCGCACCCTGTTGGGTCATTTTGTCAATAGCTTAACGCAAGAGGTCTTATCACAAACAAAATATCCAAAAATTCGTTCAAATTTGGTTCCTGTGTGAAGCCTAATGGCTATTTTAAAATGAATCTCCAAAAGATGTTTGACCCCCCAAAAAAAGATAAATTGCTTGTTTGATCAAGCTTAATTGAATTGGACTTATCATATAAGTTTAATTTACATAAATCGAGATAAATATCCTCCACATATTTACCTCGTAGACCATAAAAGCACCTTGTAGACCGTAAAAGCTATTTCGTATTCTGTGAATTACGATTTATAAACACTTATTAAGCTTCCATAAGCTAATCCAAACGAGCTAAAACTTAATAAAGTTGTTTTAACTCTACATAGAATATACTCCATGCTGTCCTTAATATAAAGATAAATCTTAAGAAGTTGTTCATCCTAAATATAATAAAAGGATATTTGGAATAGCGATTGAAACTTCCAATCGTGCTTTTCAATCGTGATTTATGGTCTACGAGATAACTTTTACGGTCTACGAAGTAATTTTTACAGTCTATGAAATAAATATGTGGAGGAGTTTTATCTCAATTTACGTGAATTGAACTTATGCATAAACATAAGCCCAACCAAACATCCTCTAAATGATTTGCATATTTATTAATATTTTTTTAATTTACTCTTATTGACGTTTCTTTAATAATAATCGAGAGAAATAATGAAATTAAGGAAAATTACTATGTTGTTTAAAAAAAATATATATCAATTAACTAACTTCCTTAACCTAATTAAATTGAATAAATATATTTTATATTAAGAACAAGAGAAGTAATGTTTAAAAACATGCATCATTTCCTTCCATTTGTTTGACTGCCCGTGGGTGTCATGAAATGCAAAAATATATTGAAAAACAATGTTTGCAGATGCAGAATCTACAAATCTGAGGGCGTTTCATGTAAGGTAAGGTAAAGACTACTTTGACACGTATGGTTCAATTACACCAGTTAGGATTGTAGGTGATCCTGATACATTTTGGTGATTTAAGGTGTTTGATTAGCACAGTAAAGTAATTCAATATGATTTTAATTACAACAAATTATGTAACCTCCATCACATAACTTCATATAAACTTTGCCCCATAATTATAATCTGAAAATTCATGATTCTTTTACATACTGATCTAAATAAGCTAACTGGCATAACGATGTCTGAGCATGGATGCAGTTTTAATTGATACAAAGATTGATCATTGACATTGTGGAAGCAATTTGCAGGTTGGGCAATACCACTTTCCCTTAAATCTTGTCTCTGGTGTAAGGCCAACACATGCATAGTGGAACCATTCGCCTCCTTGGCACTATCAAGAAGGCATATACACATGAGCTTTTAGAACCAACCCCACCTTCCCCAAAATAAATGGAAGTCTGAGCAAAAGTAAAGAGTACTCACATTTTCATTGTCACATGCAATCATATCTCCAAAAGACACCTAAACGATCAAAATTGCGAAAGTACTTTAGCTTCTTACCAAACATGTTAAGAAAGAAAAGTAAAGAAATTACCTCATGATGGAGCACATCAAGGAGAACTAAAATAAGACATGTTAAGGAAAAAGTCCAAACCTGATGACAAACACAGTACGTGGGTTCATTAGGATCAATGGGTTGATCAAAATCCACAGGAGCTGTATAATCCTTTTTATGGCTTCCTGGTGGAGGCATGAGCTCAAAGTCCCTATCACGTTCTCTATCCCAGTCTCTATCCCTGTAATCAAATCTCTTTGATTGAGGTGTTCCATATCCGGCCCTGCGGTTTTCAGTTTTAAGAACTAGAGGCAATGGGGGAAGAGTTGCTGGTTCATCTGGTGGTATTTTCCCCTCTTAACAAAATTGGAAATGTAAAAGAAACAGAAATCAGTAAGATCATACCTTGATAATGTGCCAAAAGAATATATATATATATATCCCTATTTCTTAAAGGAAAAAATAGAACATCTCAAGTTCCAGAGTTGTATCATTTATTTGTTTCCAACCCTTGTTGCCACCACATAGCATGTTACTTTATAAAGGTTCAGAAACACCAAATCATGTACTTTCCCGCATCACTCCTCTAATTCAAGTTCCACAATACTTGTAAATGTCATCAAGAATGTGATAAGTAAAGATAATAATTAGTTAAAAATTAGTTAGAGTCAGGTAGTAGAGTTAACCGTTAGAATTAGTTAGTGTTAGTTGAAAAGAAATAGCCGTTTAGCATTAGTTAGAGGATGTGACTAGCCAATCCTATAAATAGAAATAGTGTATTTCCAGGTGATAGTTGTTGTATTGTGATAAACCAAATGAATTGAGTTGCCTCTTCTCTATTGCTCTTCTCTCTCTCTCTCTGATCTCTTCCTCTCGTCTCTTCTTGTTTCCCTTCCCTCTCTTGAATCCCTCTATTTCCTCTTCTCTGTCTCTCTTTCCCTCTTTATCTTTCATACAGAATTACAATTCTGCATCAGAATGTTTCAACAAGAGACATATATATATATATATATATATATATATATAGCTATTTACAGAAGGAATAGGATAATAGCTGTCTCATCACTCATTGCATAGACTGGGTTGCCTATAAGCCATAAGGGCACCAATAAAGGAGAGAAAAAGCCAGCCACTTCCATTGGAAATCCATTATTTGCATTCTTGTGCATATATTTTCAAGGTAAATAAACTATCCAAAATCAATATGAAAGTGATGTTCTCTCAGATTCTCCTAACCTACTCTCTGGAGGTTCAAGGCTGTGCAATGACACAAAGTAAATCAGCATACAAACTACATGGTTATTTTACCTTGCTTTAGATCTTCAGCAAAGTTGTTCAAATCCTCCTCAAGACGCTTTACATGGCTATCTATCTGGAGCAAATACAAGAGAACTGAAACTTGTAAACTCTAGAATGGTGTTCCTAAAACGCATATGAGGAAGACGAATAAAAAAATTCACACATCTTTCACTTGACTAGTATTATTAAGCAGTATATAATCTTTAATCACATACTAATATGGCAGAACGAAATCAAACTGGATCTTATCATATAGAGGAAACTATAGTAGTCGAATATCAAATGGAGATCTCCTCATAGTCAATCAGAGCAATTCTCTCACAGCATGCACATGTATGGTTAAAACTTAAAAAGCACATTCGTGAGTGTCATGAGTCATGGGGTACAGCAAAACAACACACAAACAGCAGAAAGGAGAACAAACTGGTTGAACACACCAAACCAAATAAAGGCTACATACAGACGCATTATCTAAAATGAAAGAAATTCAATTGAACTAGTTCAGGCATTTAAGGAAAGGAAATAAGGATTTTAGCTGAAAATAAACCAGACAGTTCAACTTTGAATAGTTTCTTCATGACAATTAGCCCAGAGGTTAACATTGGCTAAGACCCAAATTTCTGTTGTTTTTTACTTTAACAACCACAGAATCATAAAGCATCTGATAGATAAGCTATAAGATAATCATTTGCAAAAGCTCAAAAGGAAGGAGATCGAGATAGCGTAAATTTTCCTTTGAAATATAAAATGGCCTTTGTCTAGGCTTGGAGCACTTGTTTTTCTATTAGAATAGATGCCCATCGGCAAAATAATAGATGTCCAACCCTTCCTCCTGCTGTTTCAATTTGAAAAGCAATATACACGGTGATGACTGAGGCTCCTATGTGGGAAAGGAGAAGAGGATATTTGATATTTATAAATTTCCAACCAAAATCAAATGATTATTATCAAGTACCAAAGGAGACAACCAGATCACTTTGAAATATCAGAAAAGGGAGCAGAAGTAACGGATTTATAACTGTTTTGTTTTTACCGAAAGAAGAAAGACTGTTTTGTTAAGAACACAAGTTAGTTTGCTTTGGTAGTGAACAGTGAACTGTTGGTAAGTAACTATAGAAGCCTTTACAACCTGGGCTACAAGAGAGTCCTGTCCTGCCATTAATGCCTTAAAGGAAACGTGAAACTTCCAACTTGCACACACCAACATTTTGACTAGTGAATGTTGGGGAACAAAGCAAAGAATAATGAATTCATTTATGGAAGAATCCACACATGGTATAAAGTTTTTTGTTTTTTTTTGGTCGAATAGTATAGAGAGCAAAGTATATTGTATAAGCTACTTCACAGTTTATATGAACAATAATTACTCTTCATCGATCAAAGGCTCCTCCCAGTTACATTTATACCAACGAACATAAATATTCTAGTTGTGATCCAGTTGTAGAAAAGTTGGAGCGAGCTACGTCATATATGATAAAGAAAGTCCATCATAAACCATCAAAATGCACAAACTCGAAAACAGTGAAACTCACCAGGTCATATGCTTGCCTTGCCAATAAAACCTTCTCAGTACATAGACTAAATGCACTATCTTGATTTGCCTCAATTTCTTTTCGCATTTTCTCAATTGCAATGTCATCTTCTTCATTCATATTATTGTTATTACAATGATGGCCACTGCCATGATAACCCTTCTTATGGCCATGTGATGACATCCCCAAGCAGTACTTTGTCTGCTGCCTCGTCTGGTTTATCATAGCTGCAACACCCCCACCACGCACACAACCATGAAATGTAACCAAATAAACAACCGTTAAAACATACAAACGGCCTGAAAATTGAAAAATAAAAATTTTAACACAAACATGGCGTATACTAAGAAACAGAAAAAGAAGCACAAGTGAATATTTACATTGGGATCGATCATCGAGCTCTCTGATGGTATTGAGCAACCTTTGAAGTTCAGCAGGCAGTGTACTCGCGTCTATGGAAATGAAAAATTCAAAATTCAAAGAAGCGGCAAAATCAAATACAAATTCATGGGAAAATAGGAAATTGACGAAGAAACTGTGGAACTAGAAAGACACTAACATTCCAAATAGTCGTCGACATAGACTCCAGTTCGTGCAATTGCCATATAGGATGATGATAATTGTCGTGATTGTTAGTGGAAGGCTTTGGCTCTAGGGTTTGAGTTGCGTGCCCTAGAGTTAGCCTGAGATTGGCAATGGGAATGACAGAGCCAAGCGACGTCGTATGAACGTGAATTTTTCAGGCAAGATTTAACGAAACAAGCGGGTAAGGCAACAGGACCGTTGATATTAAGGCGGGTAAATTCCTATTTCTAACAGATAAATGACATCACCGCCATACCATTTTTCAGTTTTCTCTTCTCGAGAATGAGATGTGTTATCTCTCTCTGTTTTTATCAATGAAAAAAAAACCGGACCGGACCGGCCGGTTCAACCGGTCCGACCGGTGATCCGGTCCGGTTCATAGCAAAACCGGTGAACCGGTTCGACCCGGTCGAACCGGTTCCGACCCGGTCAGAACCGGTCAAACCGGTCAAACCGGTGGTTCGACCGGTTTGACCGGTTTTCCTTTTTTTTTAAAAAAAAAAAAATAAAATATATTTTTTCTTTCTTCTATCTACTATTGGACATTATTTTTTAGGGAAAAATGAAAGTTTGAAGACCAAAATGAAGAGAAAAGTAAGTAAAAAAAGAATAAATCTAAAAAAAATGATTTTTAGAGGATATAATAATTAATTAATTATAGGAAAGGAGATGTCATTATATAAATATAGGCATCATAACTATTACTAATATATTTTAAGCATTTTTTACCTAAAGATCTTTACCACTAATAAATTATAATATTTTAATATGACCGGTTTGACCACCGGTTCGACCCCAGTTGAACCATTAACCCTTAAACCAGTGCTGTGACCGGTTCATTGACCGGTCCGGTTTTTTGTTCCTTGGTTTTTATTACCTTCGCTTCAGACATGTCATCTAGAAACTCATGCTGATAATTAGTTTTATTTACTTCTCCTCAATTAACGATGCTCATAATTAATGTGCTAACTGATGTATCTAGCAATAAATTAAATTTATATATTTTAATTGGGTGGAGGCAAGCATTTCTTGACTTTCTCAATGACAAGCGTTGAGAGTTCACTGTCACGGGCTTGGAGTCCAATGCAGCTTACAGCGCTAGTGCAACGTCCCGAGGGTACCACTTCTCTTAGCGACCAGCTTTACCAGATATATTGTCAACTGGTTTCGTTCTGTCATGGACTCATTAGGGGGACGACATTAACCCCGGACCAGTTGAATCTTTAGATTGACTTCAGCCCTTACATAGTGAGACCGTAGCGTCTAAGGACAACAACGTCCAAACACTAATGTTGTCCTCTTATCACCCAATGGCAAGACCAGATGGCCCGTCTTTTATTGGTCTAACACGGTCACGCCAAACAAGGTTGTGACATTCTCCTCCACCCAAAATCTAGCACGCCCTCATACTAGGGGAGAGAAGGACTATGCCCAAGGATCCATTTCGAACCAACTGGTATGGGACTTGCTAGGGTCGTGGCACTTGTGACGGTCCCAGCCCCTCCTACAAAACCAAGTGGGTGCTTAGCATATAGGCCTTAAAACCCCTGACAAGCTCCCACACCTAACCAAGCGATGCCCCCATCACCGAGTAGGGGTCCACCCCCATTCCATCCATAGGGGGGCCACCACACCGAGTGTAGAGCGAGGTAGACTCTGATACCACTTTGTCACGGGCTTGAAGTCCGGCACAGCTTACAACGCCCGTGCAGCGTCCCGAGGATACCACTTCCCTCAGTGACCAGCCTTACCAGATACGATGTCAACTGGTTTCGCCCTGCCATGTACTCATCAAGGGGATGACATTAGCCCCCGACCAGTTGAATTCTGAGATTGACTTCAGCCCCTATATAGTGAGACCGTAGCATCTAAAGAGAACAACACCCAAACATTAATGTCACCCTTCTATCACTCAATGGCAAGATCAAATGACCCGTCTTTTGTTGGTCTAACACGGTCACGCCAAACAAGGTTATGACATCACGCTACAGTGAGATCTTACGACATTTAAATAAAATTCAATAGCTTAAATTTTAGAGAAAATTTTAAATAAATACCATTTAAACTTGAAAACCCCAAAAAAATATGTTAGTATATGGAAAGACAAATAGGTTTTAAGTGACTAATTTGAGATTTTGAAATGATGTGCTTTTACCAAAATATCCCTCAATTCTTTTTTAATAAAAAAACCCTCACCGACGCCGAAGCTCCGCAACCTGGCACCACCCCGCCGGCAGGCCTTCGCTGCTGGAGCTTCGGTAATGACTTAAATAATGAGATTGAATACTTGAGTTCCATTAGTGCTATTTAGCATCGTTGACAAATTTAATAAAGGCAATGACAACTTAAGTATAGCGATTGACAACTTGTGCTCCTAAGGTTGTTAATGGCTACACTAAGTTATCATTATCTTTATTCAATTGGTCAAAGACGCCTGATAAAGTTTTAAGGAGTTCAAATAGTTAATCCCTATATTCAAGTGGTATAACATCCTTATTTTTATTTTTAGGATATAATTATAATTTGTAGATAATTATGAATTTAGTAGTAATTTTTAGGGATAAAAAGAAAAGAGGGATCTAGGAAAAATATGTTTAAAAAAATATTTAGGAAAATAATAATAATAATAATAAATGATATATATACACACACACACACACATAACTAAGGCTCTGTTTGGTTTGAGGGGAGGCGAATGAGAGAGGGATTTTGGTTCCTTCCCTTTGATTGGCAAAATTAAGAATTTAGGAGGGGAGGAGAAATTTTTCGAAAATTTCCCCTCCCTCCCCTCAAATCTCTCCTCCCAAATTTGGAAGGATTTGGAGGGGAGATCAAAATAAAATTTCTAATTGAACAAAAATACCCATTATATTTTATGATAACTCATAACTAATCTTGACCATTTAAATCTTTTCCAGAGATCAGAGACCCATTTTGAGCTGAGGACGACGATGAGGAAGGCTAGCATGTTGGGTTTTTTCAATTCCAATGGATTCCTTTAATGTTCCCTGCCCCAAATGTGTTTCTCTTCTCCATTTAGGATTGGGCTCACAGAATTTGCAGTGGCACAGCGGCAGAGGCAGATTTTGTCTCTTCAAAATGGGTTGAGCTTGAAGACTTGTCAATCCTTGCCTGCTTCGTTCATTGATCCCGCGTTGTTTGGGAGTCGGAGCCTTAATTGGAAGCAATTTTCTTCCTTAAGGCTTCAAGCATAGCCAAATGAGGCTACTTCCAAATTAGACTATAAGCTCTTGATAAGGAAAAAGCAAGCCAATCACTTTTTTTTTCATATCAAGGGTGAGATATGCTCAAGTATAAAGCACACATTATTTTAAGTACAATTCCATCTCTCAGAAAAATGCTCATAGCAGCAGCAGGATGACAAAATAGTCAACAACTTTAGCTTAAACAACAAAAGCACCAAACTATTTTAAAACTGCAACTTTGTCCAGTATTTTATTAAACATTATACATAATTTTTAAAAAATTAAATAAAAGGGTAAAATTGTCCAGATAAAACTATTTTTCCTCCCTTCCCCTCCCAAACCAAACAAGGTAACATTAAAATCACTCACACCTCCTCTCATTAATCCAAACGAGGTAATATAAAAATTCCTCCCCTCCCTTCCATTAAAATCTTTCTCATTCCCTCCATCAAACCAAATAGACCCTAAAGGTAGGGGGCAATGCCTACCACTATCTATTTTTTAAAAAATAAAAGTCACACCACCTTTCGGTGGTGTGATGAAGAGAGGGGTTATATAAACTCCCACCTCTCTTTCACTTCGTCAGTAAGATTAAGTGGAAGTTCTAAAAGAAGTGAGTCATAAAGTCCTAAGTTTTGTGGCTTTAGAAATCAATAAGGTACTCAAATTTTCTTCTAATCACAAAACTACTTTTATGAAAAATATTATAAATAATTTCCTCCTTCCTATGATAGTAATTTTCTGCTAGTTAGAGAATATTTTGGAGATAAGATTTTAGGCAAGTTTTGAGTTTTGTCAATATATGATTATAAAAATATAAAGAATTATTAATGGTTAATTTTAATCAGTTTATATTAATTATTTATTTGTTATGTGATTTTATAAGCAATTTATTTTATGAACATGTCATAAATTAATATCTATATGGTGTTTTTACCAATTAAAGTTGGTTTAAATAATTTATTTGATTATTGAAGGTATTATTGAGGTTTTAATCTGTTTATTTTGTTAGATTTTGAGCTGTGTCAAAATATGAGTTATGACTTAATATTTAAGTTAGAGTTTGATATGATTTTGATTACGTGGATGTTTAAAAAGTTGTTTAATAATTGAATTATACTCATATAAATTAGAAAAAGAGATTTAATTAGTTTAGAATGTTAATATTGATGCTTTTATGACTATAGGTATGTTGAAGGTAAAACTTTAATTTATAAAATTAAGTGGTTGACATGAGAGAATGATATAAAGGTTATTTAAGGGTTTTAATAAATGATTTGGGTTCATGAGGAATGATTTATGGTCAAGGATTATTAAGAAAATTGGAATATTTGAGAATAATAGTTGTAGAGGAAATTGGGTTTTCGGGAGTTGAATTTGCATAAATTATTTATTTTATTATTACTTATGGTTAATCGGTACCTACATTGATAATATAGAGTTTTTTTGTGTCAATGATCGCTTGTATTTTACTACTCAATTTAAGGTTAAACTTGGAGTTGAGGTAACCGGGGTTAATTTATTCTATATGCTTGCTTTGGACTGTAAGGTGTTTTCTGAACCTTATTTTCATCTATACTACTTATATGTGTCTTGAAAGATTATGTTTATGTTTGAATATAAACTTAGTTCAGTGAAGCAGTGTACTCTCAAACTTGTATATATGAGTGGAGATTATTATTAAAATTGTTACTGTTGTGATAATTATGCTGTTTGGGATAGAATGTTGTCTAAGAAATGATAATCTTGTAAATGTTTTCGAAAACTATATTAATTTATTGTTTTTATGTTATGAAATATGTTGGGTTGTGTGGAAGAGTTGTGATGAAATTGTGTCTATCGGCTCTCTCATTCCTGGCTTAGATTTTGCGTTGAGTGTTTTGGGCAGACACTTCCCTATTACAGTATATCGGTGGTGGCATAGGAGGGAGCAGTATTATTGATGTGACTAGCTAACCTTTGGCCGGGTATACTAATACTGATAGGTTGTATCGTATCCAAAAGATATAAGGAGAGGCAGGATGGATGAGTATGTATGGTTCTTAATGTTGAAAGTATTATATAATAATTAATTATTGAGAGTATTATTATTATGTCAATTAAACATGCTTCTCTGACTTTCGATCATTTTCTGCATATTTTGTAAATTGATTTTGATTACTAGAACTTTATGTCTTACCCCGTCGTTGTAAATAATTTTTCAAGCGAAACCTCTAACTCGGCTAGAGGCCAAGGGAAGCAACCAGAGGCACGAGTGTTGAGAACCTTATATGCCTCTTTTGGTATTGGTGTTGTATTAACTTCTATATTGTCATTATAAGGCCCTCATGTTTTTAGAATGTCACATTTACTGTTTGGATAACTGTTTTAAAATAATTGCTTAACTTTTGTTAGGCATGAGGCCTTATTTTGCGTACTTTGACATTTTAGTAGACCACAATCACATCTGTATTATAAATTGTTTTGTGTGAATTCTTAGTTGTGAGATTCAATGTTGTAAAACTCACAGGTTATGATTTTCTCATGTTTATTATGTGCTATCATAGCAATACATTTCTCTTTAGTGGGTTTGTAGGCAGGTTTGATGCCCTAGACTCCGATATATTTTGAATAAGAAATAGTTTTCAATTATCACTGGTTAATTAGGTTTTGTAAAATCATATTGGATAATAGTTGTTAGTGAAAAAGGGTCTTTTCAAGTAGTTGATCTCATTACCCATGTCGTCATTGAAGCTCCAGCCACCGGAGGGATGGTGCCGGCCGGAGAACTCATGCGCCAGCGAGGGTTCTTTATTTTAAAAAAAAATTGAGGGGCATCGTAGTAAAAACACAACATTTCAAAATCTTAGAATAGTTCCTTAAGACTTATTTGTCTTTTCCATATGTTAACAGACTTTTTGAAGTTTTCCTAATTCAAATGGTATTTATATATCTTTTTTCTAAATTTTACGATTTTTAACTAATAATTTGTAAATAATTTTTTTTAAAAAATAAAAGTTATAATATATAATATTATATTTATTTTAGATTTTGTATCCAATGAAATATTTTTTTTAAAAAAAGTGAAAGTAAAATAAATTTAATTTGAATCATTCAAGTGAGATTAAAAAAAATAAATAATTGAAGAGGCAATAAGCTCTGGGGGCTTCAAAAACCGTGCCTACATTTTATTTTCTTATATACAAAAAAAAACATGGCTCCTTTTACTGGGAAAGATTCCATTTTCCATGTATTTATTTTTTGGGTGAAATGATCGAACTATTTTCCATACATGTCGAGAAGCAAGCAGGAGAGCTCTTTCTCATTTAATAAACCTGAACATAATTTTGTAAAGAGAAAATTAGAGGTAAGGAACTTGATAAAATAATATCTATTAGAGAAAACTCTAAAAATGTAATTATTTAGAATCATCATATACTAATTTTTTTAAAAAAAATACTAAATTGTCTATAATCACATTTTGGGTCCAGCTTCTCTCATTTTCTTTTCTCATCTTTCACCTCAAAACTAAGTAGTGGGGTTAATAAAGTAAGGTGATAATTTTTTTTTAAAAAGAACATATAGAACTATTTCTTTAGTGACATTAGCATCTTTTTACTTACATCCTAAAAATATTTTTTACTTACTCCCAGTATCTATTGGAAAATATTTTAGAATGTTGGGTGCTAGATGCTAATTCTAGTTGCTACTAAACAAAATTTTTTAAGGTACTAAGTGCACGAAAAATTAATTTAGGATCTAGAGAAAAATATTTTAGGGAGGTGAATTTTTTTTTAAGAAAAACTACTCCCTTACTTTGGTTTACCTTAAAACTACATAATTCTAAGGTAAATGGGAGTAGGGGGAGGGAGGGAGGGAGGGAGGGGGAGAGAGAGAGATAGAGTATGTGTCCATGTCCCCAAATTTCACATTTTCAAAATAAAAAAAATCAATATAGATAAGTTTTTAATATTTGAATACATATAAAATAGATTTGATTAGGGTGGTAAATTCGTAGGTGTGGCATAATTTAGGTGGATTTCTTCCTTGAGACACCAATATAAATAACTTTAATATCATCATCATCACCTCATCTGTCTTTTAATTGAAAAAGTGAACTATCATCCTACTGGAAGTCTAAAACAACCAATTCCCAGTACTACTACTCCTATCTGGCTTCCTCTAAATCCTAATTGGTAGATGCTTTGTTGGAATATTGAGCCATAGTTAATATCTTATCTTATTAGTTAAAATCATGATTAGTGATTGGACCCTTACTAGCTAATGTGTTAAATGTGTGGGATGTGAAGTCTTCACCAAAGAGATGGAGATTAATTTGTATCTCCCTCTAAGATCATTAAAGTTAGGATTAATGTGATTAATTACCCTCAAATAAAGGATGATCATTATAAAACCCTAATGGGTTGATTTTGTATGAGCTTTATGACTCAATGAATAATGAATATATTATCTCCTTGTTCTTGTTCTTCTTCAATATCTGATACATGGTATCAGAGTCAAGTTGATCCCAAAAGTCCAAATCAGTGCTAATGCTTTGAGGCTCATTTGCCTCCCTACCAAAAGATGTCTTAAGATCGACGTTCTTGATCTTTGTCTGGTTCCTATCTTGATTTTCATTTGATGAGTCGCAACCCAATTTTTAAGATTGGCGATATCACTGAAGTTTTGTCATAATCCTCTAATTGGTAATATCATAAACCTTCCTTCCATCAAAATTGCATTTATTCTAGCTATTATCACGATTGCAATCTTGTCGTCAAGATCGCTGCTTTAAAATGATTCTCTGCCAAGATCGCATGGAGATGTCAATGAAGTTCTCCCTATTTCGATCACGTTCACTCATATTGTGACTGCAAATCGTGATTTCCCTGTCAAGATCACGATTTCCTATCTTGTCTCCTACAAAATCGTATTCTTCAATTATCAACAACAATTTCTCCAGTTTTGTATCTCCATCTTGAAGAGCATCCAAATCAATTTCTGGTAGTTTTCAATATGACCTTACAAGATCAAGCTTCAGATTCCTACCTCGACTCAGTTATGGTTAGCAATTAGTTAGGAGGAGTTGCCAGATGTCTAGTGGTGTTAAACACCGAAAAGAGAAATAAAGAATTTAATTGAAAGAAAGGAGAGAAGGTGAGAGAGAAAAATAGAGTCAAGAAGATAGGGATAAGATTTGATATTACTCATTCCATATCTTCTGAACATACCAAACAGAAGAGGATATACCCGTGCATAAAGACTGCTAAATGCCAAAAATAAGAAAATGACAAAAGGGTAATAAAACGATCACATAAAATGACCTAAACTGTTGAGATTCATACACGCAGAGGAAGAAATTAACCATTTAAAATTTTTAAATTCTGAACATCAGATCTATCAACGACGTTTAAATAGAGTAGTTAGAACCTTACCTTTTTACGTTTTGTGTCTTATTCGATCTCTATGAGCCAACTACATGAACCAGCTTCCTCTATTGGTATCCACATGAACAGGACCCCAACATCGGCAGCGTGCTAGCGCCTCCAAAATTCCTCTTTAAGGTTTTCTCTTGGGTTGATGCCATATTACTGGCTCTACCCCTAAGTAATTTAACATTTAACAGAGTACCAACGCATAATTCAGTGGGCATGCAAAAATATCATAAACATACTAATATAAAGTATTTGATTACATTATAGGAAATCCCTACAAGGTTTGTACATAATAAATTACAAAGCTAAAAAAATACACAAAAATGACACAGATAACTAACATGAAATTCTTCGTCAGAACCCGAACTCTCAGTTACCAGTGTCTACTTTCTTGCCATTCAAGTCGCTTCTTCTAGCTGAATAAATTTTGTTTATGGAAATGGTGAGATTTATACAAATATTAGTAGTAACATGCAATCAATCATATAAAAATGCAATGGATGAACATGTAATACAAAATATAGCGTAGTAGAAATTAATGCTATGCACATGTCTTTCAATCAATGCTTAGGACAAAAATGATGATTTTGTCCCGATCAAGATGACTGTTTTGTCCCTACTTGCCACACTGTGATCATAATAATGTTTCAGAAGAGGCATCCACATGTCTGTACTTGTCCTACTACCTCAGCTGGGTCCCACTGGCTTCATGGTACTTGTGTTTTTCTCACACCACAGTGAAGAATTATATCAACTACCTATATTGGGTCCAAACTGGCCTAATGATACTTGTGTTTTTTCCCACTAGGTGGTATTTATGATTTTCCCACACCACAACTCTAAGGATTATATCACACATATTTCAATTATGTCACACAGACTTCAAATCAAAAAAAATGGAATCACAATGCATATAAACAATAACATAATATATGAAAGATAAAGTTACAACCTGGAATCTTTTACAAAGCCTAGCTAATACCGGTCCTTTAACTCTTTGTCTAGTTCGAGTAAATATCAAATCTTAAAATTTCAAATTGATAACAAATGAGTTATTACTCATTCATACCTTATTCCAAGACTGATAAAGTTGGTTATTTTTACCAAAAAATGCGTAATTACCAAAATGCCCCTATAGAATCCGGTCTAATTCTCTCTATACCCAATATAATTGTACTTTTCCAAAAATTATGACCCGAGCTATTCCTATACAATTTTGTGTGTAGAATCCATTTTTTACCTCAGTTTTACAAAATTACATTGCATTTACCAAAAAATGCCCTTGACATCCATCAATTAGGATTTTAGGGATAAAATTGTCATTTCAAACCTTAAGGTCTTCACACTCTATATTTCTCATGTTTCCTACACAATTTTTCAATATAAACATAATTGAATCATCAAATCCATTAAATTCCAACTCAAACCCCCTGAATTAGGTCTAGCCGAAAGTTTTGCAAAATTGGGAAATTTGAAGTTTTTCAATTTATAACCAACCAAATATTTTCTTTTCATTTCTATTAACTTATTTAACCACTTAAATACCCTCTTGATCATAATTAATCACAAATTGGACAGTACCTCCCCTTAAGGTCCATGCATTCCAAATCACAAATTCAAGACAAAATAAGCCAATAACCAACCAAAACCACCAACAACAATAATCATAAAAACATTAAGATAAGACAGACATTCAAGCTTACCTTGATTCTTCCTCTTTCTCTCACTAAAATCGACCACTTCCTCTCTCTTTTTCCCTTGATTTTCTTCTTGTTTTGCATGATTTCAGGAAGAATATGAAGATTAGATAGGGTTTACTAGAGATTGAAGGCAAGAACAAATGAATTTTGAGCTTAAACTTACATATTGCCTTCTTGACTCCTTCTCTCTCTTTCTTGTTCTTTCCTTTTTCAAGCTCTCTCCCCCTCTTCTTTTCTTGTTGTTGGCCAAAAATGAGGCCTTAGAAGAGCTTAAAATACTCTTATAAAAATCAACTTCCATTTCCTTAAAATATTATATTTTATTGCCAAAATTTTACACATGACATTTTCTTATGACTTCCTTTTTTCATATGGCATACAAACCCACTACATGGCATGCTAGGTGGCTTAAGCTCATTTTTCCCTTGCTCTTCTTCCTTTTGGTCAACTTTGGCTTTAATTATTGGGAGAAATATTGAATTTTAATTTTATTAACCAAATGACTATTTTACCCTTATATTTTCTTTTATTTTTGAACCAAATATTGTTTTTCTTCTTCCGTTTTCTTTTTGGCCAAAATTTTCGTCATAAATTAGGTAAAAAATTATGCTCTTCCATACTCAATTTTAGGCTACTATGTTAGGCCTTTATCAAGACAAAAATTATGCTTTATGTCTTACTTGGCCAAAATTCTACATAATCACTATGTCCAACATTTTGGCTACTTTAAGTGCATCAAAATTCACCATTTTATTCCATTGAATATAATCAAATGTACAATAAATTTTGGTGATTAAAATTTTGGATATTACACAAATCATTGCCTCTTTTTTTTATAATTATAACAAGAGAAAATTGCCCATAAAAACCTATTTAACAAATTAATTATTAAATGATACTTTGTGTTTAAACAATATTCCTCGTGTGCAGAAGATATTTCTTTATGTTCAAATAATCTTCTCTGTATTCAATATATTTTCCTTATGTGTAAAATATTTTTTCTTGTGTTCAAACAATATTTCCGTATGAAAAAGATATTTTCTTAAATGCTTTCAGGTCCCATTTGGCAAAATAATTTTTCAATGAGGTATTTATGACTGAAGAACTATTGAAATATTCTTCAATTTAAAATTTAAAACTCAATTTCCGTTAAAAACAAATAACTAAGTTTTCTAAGTTTCATATGTTTTATTTATTTAAATTAATCAATTAAGGACAAATAAATTAATAAAATGAAGTTAACAAATTCTATTATCAAATTAGCATATAATAATATTTAAAAACTTAAAATTAATAAATTAACAATTAATTAAAATAGATTAAAAAATTCAAACCTTAACATAGTTTTGATTACAGTATTTTATTTTCCACCAAAATCTTATGTTTAATTTTTTTTTGTCCATTAATCTTATGTTTAAAATAGTTCCATTGAAGATTTAGAGGGAAGATTAAATATTCAATCGTTATTAGAATTTCACCCTGAGCACAGTCGTATGTAGTTTTAATGACAGCCCTGTACTATAAAAAAAAGAAAGAATTTAAAAAGAATTTCACCGTTGAAGAAATAGTTCCGTTGTGGCGGGGGCGCGCTTTTTAATTTTATTTCCTAAATCAGAGAAGCCATGGGAAGAAATAGTTCTGTTGTAGGCGTTTTTTATTTCCTAAATCAGAGAAGCATCTTGAAGAAATAGTTCCGTTGGGAGAGGGGCTTTTTATTTCCTTCCTAAATCGCGAATAATTTCTTCAGTGTTTGCCCCTTCGAACTTGTAGCTTACAGGTGAGAGCAACGTAAACAATGAAGGTTATAGAGAAAATACAGGCAGCAGCGGCAGCTGAACCAGATAGGGTGGTGTTCTCATTTGGGTTTTTTCCGCCTAAGACTGAAGATGGGGTGGACAATCTGTTTGAAGGTGGCTTTGCTTGTGCACGGGACCTGGTACACCATCACAATCTTTCTTTTCAATGATCCTTTTCATTCTTATTTAGTTCATTAAAATAATAAGTCTAAGCTATCTGACAAAGCGTTTGATCCCAATATATTCACTGTTAACATGATTGGTCTTTTGATTTATTGTGGAAACAATTGGAATGGATGAAATCTCCACTCAAACTATTTACTTTCAGGAAATTGCATGATTGTATAAATTATTTTCAGTAGATAATGTTTCTTTCGAAAATATTGATCATTGAAATCACTGGGAACTCTATTTTTTAACTGCAAACACTTTGTCGGTTCTAGTATGGAAGTTGGCTCATAAATTTGCAGCGTCTTAAATGGCCTGATGCATATCTTTAGAAAAAGTTAGGGAGCATGAAAACTAAATGGATGCGAGACACAACTTTGACATGGACATGGGGTTGCATGAAATTTTGAAGTGGCCACATGTAATTTGATGTGTTCTGTAACATATAATCCTTCTAATACGAGTGCCCAACATGTGCTGATTATGGACACTACTTCCTTTTTGAAGTGTCAGTGCTTCATAGGGGGAAAAAAAGATGTCGTTTTCCTTGCTAAAGTTTTTCATTGTATGGTGACAGATTTTTATCACTGCACTTAATAAAGAAAAATTAACAAACACTACAGAATGGTGAGATATACGCTTCATGCACTAGAAAGTGGAAAAAACATTCCAACAAATGATGTAGCCATTTTTTACTTTGTCACCTGTGATCCATTTTAATTCTTAGATTCATAAAATGTTTTAATATTTTGTTCCACTAATATGTTTTAGTACTTGATTATCCAATATGCTGTAAATCTTTTAGGCTGCTTGACTGGTCCTGACTTTATAGAGATGGTCGCTTTTGCAGGTGAAACATATCAGAGCCAAATATGGTGACTATTTTGGCATCACAGTGGCTGGTTATCCAGGTTTCTTGCTTTTGTTATTGTTTTTTACTTCATTGTTGTTGCTTTCTTCCATCTGTTTTTCAGTCTTTGCCAACATCATTTGCTCATTCATTTTTTGTCTTTCTTCTCAGAGGCCCATCCAGATATGATAGGAAACGATGGTGTGGCTACACCAGTAAGTTATCAAAATGATCTTGCTTACTTGAAGGGCAAGGTTATATCACTAATTCAGAATACTGTTCTCTCCATCCGATCCACTTAAAATTTCATCCGGTACTAGATTAATGTGCAATTCTAGTGAGACCTCATTCAAAGTTGACTTGTCTGGTTGAGATGGTAAAAAAGGAATTGGTTCATGCTAAATGTTGGGCTACTTGCAAAAATTAGGAATTCTTCATTTTTTTTTCCTGAATGGAAAGAAAAGTGTGGGGAGAGTGAGGGCAACACTTCAGATCAGCTGTCTTTCTTCAAGGTGTTTTTCATATCATCATCATCATTGTTTTACAAGTTCATGTTCTGTTTGTAGGTTGATGCTGGAGCTGATCTGATTATCACCCAGCTATTTTATGATACTGATATCTTCCTTAAATTTGTGAATGACAGTCGCCAAATTGGAATAACTTGTCCCATGGTACCTGGAATTATGCCCATAAATAACTTCAGGGGCTTTATTCGTATGACTAGTTTTGTAAAACAAAGGTGAGCATTATTTTTTGTGCAGATCGTATGTTCATTTTTTATGTTGTTTACTTCAAAGGATTGTGTCAAAATGAGGCAAGCAAAATCCTTTAGATGCTATCCTGAATATAAGAATATTGATCTCTGGCAAGCAAAATCCTTTGGATGCTACCCTAAATATAAGAATATTGATCTCTATTTTTCTGCATATACTATCGGAAAAGTTATCTCAGTTGTGCCTTCCCTTTTGGAACTTGAAGCATGTAATGGGTCGAATACACTTCAACAAGTGTTGTGCAGTGGTGTATACAAATTAAACACACGTTTTTCCCAACAAGACACAATCCAGGATTTCTGGTTAAATTCAACCTGCAATTAGACGGCTAATCTACAATTTAGTCATTTTCTTCACCAGAATGCTAGTCATTTTGCAAGATCTTCCCATTTATGATTTTCAATTGGGTGGCTTCCTTACTTTCAGTTGCATTGTCAGAGATTCCAAAGTTTTTACATTTAGACCTAGCTAGTTGGATAAAATTGAGAATGCTTTGCTGCTATGAATGTTTAAACGTTCATGTTGATACCTACTAATGAGTCAGATTTTAGCAAAGTATGTAATTGCTTGAGACCATGTTTGTTAGAACTTCATTCTACACATTGTTTATATGTTTTGCTTTTTACCATCTATTATATTAATAAACTGTCGTGAACTCTAATATAAGCTTTTCATATTTTGCAAATATTTTAGATACCTGCCGAAATTATTACTGCCTTAGACCAGGGACAATGAAGAAGCAGTCAAGTCTTACGGAATTCACCTTGGAACAAAAATGTGCAGAAAGATTCTAGCTCATGGAATTAAGAATTTGCATCTTTATACACTAAATATGGAGAAACCAGCTTCAGGCATACTAATGGTTTTCTCATTTGTCTTTAATTACATATTAGCTTGTGATATGCATACTTTTGATATATATTTGTTCGTTTGGGATAGCGGTTGGAAGCTTCAAAAGTGCTTTTCAATCGTGATTTATGGAATACGAAGTAATTTATGTGGTGAGAATTGTCTCGATTTATGTGTCCAAGCTCATAAATACTTTTCAATTGTGATAATAAGCTAAAACAAACATTATTGAGTTTTTCTCTTAATTGCAAATTCTAATTGCATTAATTTTGGCAGAATTTTGGTTTAATTGAAGAGTTCAAAATCTCGATCCTTACCTTGGAGACGTCCAACAAATGTGTCAAAGAAGATGTTCGTCCAATATTCTGGTACATTATCTTTGAAGAGTCCAAAATATCTCGATCCTTACCTTGGAGGCGTCCAACAAATGTTTTCTGTGTCAAAGAAGATGTTCGTCTAATGTTCTGGTACATTATCTTTGGAGTTGCTATTTCTGTTGTTAGAATATGAGTTGTGTGACTGTGTTATGAGAATTCTCAGTTTCTTTAACCAACTGTAATAGGGCCAACCGTCCAAGATGCTACATATCAAGGACCATAGGATGGGATCAATACCCACATGGGCGCTGGGGTGATTCTTGTAATCCATCATATGGGGCACTAAATGACTACCAGGTATGCAAGATGACATAGCAAATTAAATTTATATACCTTGAAATTATTTCCTTTCATAACGTTGAGCTTTGTTTTCACTGTGCATGATATCTCAAATACATCTATTTGAATTTCTATTTTCTGCAATATATATGCACATTCCAGAAGTTTATTGCAAAACATTTTTTGCATAAAAAGAACAGTAGTTATGATACAGACATTATTGATTACATAGCTATTAATTGTTACCCAAAGAATTAATTATCTAATAGCGTTGTCAAACAAACCAGATCCACGTAGGAGGTAGCCACTGTAGCTTTGTTTACACATGAAGGATCTGGAATAAATATGACGAGCATGGAAGAGGTTCGACATCGTGAGGGAGGGATATGATTTCAAGAGTGGGTGGTTCACACTAAACATACATTTATTTAATATTGTTCTGATGAACCAACTTAATCAGTATGCAATCCGAAAGGGTGATGAAGCAAAAAAATGTTACAATGCTATGCTTAAAATTACTATTTGCCAAAAAGTAACATGTCTAGGTCGAACCCTGTTATGTAAAGTACAACATCCAGTTTTTAATATAAGACCCAATTTGACTAATTTGCAGAGATTAAAGAAGTTAAATAAATTAGTTAATTATAACATGTTATACGATCTCTCTGAAATACTTATGTGTATCATTAGATTTTATTTTAGTTTATAAGTCAGTCAAATAAGTTTGGAGAAAAATATTAAATATAAATATTTTATAGTAACTTATTTAGCTTCCTCTATTTTCTTAAAGTAGTCCACTGGGTCTTATATTAAAAACTGGAAGTAGTATGATAGAGTGGCATTTACTTGAAGGGTCACTTTTTTTTCCCCATGAAATCACTTACTTGCAACATAACTTTTTGAAAGAAGAAAATAAAAGAAAAATATGTTTCAGCTTTGATCAACAGCTATATGGATGAGTAACATGAGTGGTACTTCTGCTTCTGTAATAGCTACTTAATTTATTACTTTGTTACACAGTTCATGCGGCTACGTTCTCGTGATAGGAAGCCTATTGAAGAATGGGCTGTTCCCTTGAGAACTATTGAGGATATTCATGAGGTAAAAATAATGCACTGGACGGTAACTGCATTGTCTTGTTGACACTTCAAAAATTGACTAATTTGCTCCTATTGTTCATATATCAGAAATTCAGGCGTTTCTGCCTTGGAAGGCTGAGAACCAGTCCTTGGACAGAACTAGATGGTCTTCTATCAGAGACCAGGAACATAAATGATCAGCTTGAGCAACTTAACATCAAGGGCTTCCTCACTATTAATAGTTAACCGGCTGTCAATGGGGAAAGGTCTGAATCTTCTACTGTAGGTAAGTGCACCATCGTTTCTCAAAGACTTGATATGAAATTTGTAGGCCGTTAAGAGATTAATTATGAGTCATTAAACTGATTATTCATTGATTAAAATACTAAATACACACACTAGAGTCGGTAAAACAGGTTAACCTGCCGGCCACACGATGCGGGCCGGCAAAATGCCAATCCTAACCCGTAGTGTAGGGGTTGTAGGCCAGCCCGCGGGTCCGTATTTTTTTAAAAAACATAATTTTTTATTTTTTAAGACGGCAAAAAATACGAGATATATATGTGAATTATTAAATTTATTTTCTTAACATAAATCATTCCTCTTATAAAAATTTAAAAATATAATCCACAATCTGAGAGATAAAGTTATCAAATCTGTCAAAGTTTATACACAAAAAATATAAAATCATCCTTAAATAATTAAGATATAATAATTTTATTTAAAGAATAAGGAAAAATGTTAAAATTTTTTCTATTTAAATTGGGAAGTACCAATATGAGAATAGACAATTTATATATTTGTTGAGATTTAAAAAAAAAAAGCGGGCCACCTTGCTAACTCGCAGGTGGACCCGCATCAACCTGTAGGCTAGGTGGTGTGGGCCTGTACGGCCTGTATTTTTGCGGGTTGGGGTTTTCCCAACTCTAACCCTATCTCAATCAAAAGGCTCCCGGGTTGAACCGTATTATTGGCTTCAACACACTAATTAAGCAAGGTAGTTGAGATAAATAATCTAATAAAATCTAACCAGTGAGGACGGAAACTGATGCAGCGAGGAGTTTCGAAGCCGGAGGAAAGAAAAGACATGACCGATGCTAGTAGTGGAACACGCCCAGTCGCTCGTGACTGGCGTAATGCTATCGTGCACGTGTGTCGGGCGAAGGGGTGGAAGCTGACGCTGGCGGGTCAAGACTCTCGTTGAAGCTCTCAGTCGCTCGTGTCTAACTCTCTCGCTCTCTCTTGGGTGGTCGGAGACGACGCTGAACGCGCAGGAGCTCGGGGTTGCGCGAACTGAACTCACGGTCACTTGCACTCGTGGTCGGCCGTACCTAACTCTCAGGGACTTGGTTTTTCTCTAAGTCCTAAAATAAATCTGATACCGAGTTTAGAGAGTAACTATGAATAGTAACTATGAATTACCGAGCTGCTTGTTCATTAATTGGAATATCGAAATATATATACACATGTTAGTTGAGATTTCAATAGAAATAAAATCTTACCTAATATAATCTAATAAAATCTAACCTGACATATTTACAATTAACTAACAAAATCAGAAATAACAATTCAAAAAATCTCTCCTTATAATATATTAAATAATATATAAATTATTAATTCCTATAATTATCCTACGTGGGTCTAATTGATAGTAATTACTACAAAATCTTCAATGGAATTGTCACTAGATGTGATGGGTGATTAATCTATCTAACTGATTGAAAGTGGACATAAATAATTTTTAGGGTTTAACATCTTTCTATCACTTGCCAAGAGTGCTAATGTGTTGTTAGTGTCTGTGACGAATCACTTGGTCAAAAGACCTCAAGTTTTCTTTGAATGTATTTTTTTTCTCTTGTTTCTAACTCTGTTTTCACTACTTATTACTAAAACAGAGTAAAGATAAAACCTCAGAGGAAAGGAGAATTGCCATTTGTATATTTGATGATGTTGCTGAGCACTGTCGTGAAGCTGCTCTTAAGTAGGACTTTCACCTTTCTTTTTGTTCAAATTTGAATTGTATCTGTTTTCATGTAAATAATTACTTAATCTTCTTTTTTGAATTTAGAAGGTTTTTTTCTGAATTATTATAATTCCTTGCGATTCATGTAACAGATATTATGATTTTTACGTTCCATTCCTACTTGAAGCATGCAATGATGAGTATGCAGATGTTCGACAGGTTTTTGCTTTGACTTGTCTATTTATTTTTATTATGCACCAAGTTCCAGTATATATTTTTGGTTCTTATCCGTCCAAATTTAATGCCCTTTTCAGGCAGCTGTTTAGGGGGTTGGTGTTTGTGCTGAATTTGGTGGATCTGTTTTCAAACCCTTTGTTGGAGGTTGATTGCTTAATATTAATTTAATTTTGCGTTGTGACTTGAAATACTGCTTTGGTAAATTTCTCTTTTCTATTGCAGGGGCACTTTCAAGATTAGATGCTGTGATACGGCATCCAAAATGGTCTTCATTCAGATAATGTTATGGCATATGACAATGCTGTCTCAGCTTTTGGAAAAATATGCCAGTTCCACCGAGATAGTATAAATGCAACACTGGCACTTAGCATGTCGTGGCTGCATGTCTCCACTTCAGCATTTAGTCCGCTGGCTGTTGACAAATCGCGCACCCCCCCCCCCAAAAAAAAAAAAAAAAGCCGAGCCCGCCTTACATTGGTCATTGTCAAAATCACAGTTTTCAAATTGTCTTTTAGTCATACTGTTTACATTGGCTAGAGTGCTGTTATGCTTCTGGTCATATTGTATTGATCTCTAGATAGTAGCAGAACAGAAGAGGCTCTACTACTAAAGATGTGCAGATGCTTCATATATGCGAAAAGTGAAACATTTGTTCTTGTCTAGCAGTATTAACCCCATCACCTTCAGGATTTAGTAGATAGCTATCTGAGCTATGGGTAGTTAGTTCTAGGCAAGCAGGATTTGTTGAAAATCAGGTTTGTAGACATTTATACAAATATGATTTTCAACAAGTGTTGTGGCTATTGGAAGTCTCATTTTTTACCAAGTGACAAGTAGAATGTTATCTCTATTGTGCTATTGTAAAACTGTTTCGAGGATAGGGGTTATGATATATTGCTTTCTTGCTGGAAATGAAGTTTACTATAAATATACTCTGCTTTCATGTTTGATTTCTAGATGTGATGTTATTGGATGCTTATCTGCAGAAACCTCAAGTATTTATTAGTTGTTTTAACTCATTGTTGATTACAAGTGTACCACTTTATTTGCCCGTTTTATTGGCTTTATCATTTTGCCTTTCATGGGTGGCAGCTTGTTCCGGTCTGGCTAAATTGTTTGCCCATAAAGGGTGATTTGATTGAGGCTAAGGTTGTACATGACCAACTCTGTTCCATGGTTGAAAGGTAAAAATTCGATTTAAATTTGGATCATGTTTTGACTTTAATCTGAATGCTATCTGCTTTATATGCTTCCCCTTTTGAAATTGATCCTGATCATGTTGTATGCGTTTCACAGGTCAGATAGAGAACTTTTAGGTCCCAACCATCAATATCTTCCCAAAATAGTTGCTGTTTTTGCTGAGGCATATCCATTATGATTTTGTTATGTGCCTAGTTATTTCTGTGAGATATCGGTGCTGCTTCCTTTACTGTTTTAAAACTTATCTTCATCAATGGTTGGGAAGGTTTTATGTGCGGGCAATGTCGGATGATTAATCTATTGAGGCAGCTTCAGCAGACTTTGCCACCGTCTACCCTTGCTTCTACTTGGTCATCCTTGCAACCTCAGCAACAACTTGGACCGCGGTCCATCCTATCATCCTAGTTATCTTCTATGGTATGTTTTGCGATGGTCCCTCCTCAAAAGACATATTTAAGGAAAGCTGCTGCGTCAAGTCAAAATTGTTCCCTTGGCGTTAGAGTGTCCTTTTGAGAATCAGCTGTGTCTGGTACTCTGGTTCGTGTTTGTTGATTGCTGAATCCAGATTTGGTAATGCCACCGAGAAATTCTGAGGCATGGTTTGTCGCTCAGAGCGGTTTTGATTGATGAGCTATCCTCGTATAAAACACCTATGTTGGTTGGTTCATCCCATCTCTCTCTCTGTTTCTTTCTTTCTCTTGGAAACTTAAATGATATTAAAAGCTTCAGTCATCTTATTTATCATTGTTGCTGGGATTAAGTGATCAGTTAATCCAGTTTTCATATGTTATGCACGCTTCACAGCAATTCTTTTCTTTTCCCAAGCACCCAGATAGCATGTTGAGCAAAAACCTGATGAATCGATTTCAATGCTGAAAAGGGGGATAATACGAAACTTTTTTCATGTGCTACTTTGCAATTTCCCATGATTTTTTACATTAATTATCCTACGTGGGTCTGATTGATAGCAATTACAACAAAATATGCAATGGAATAGTCATTAAATGTGATGGGTGATTAATCCATCTTAATGATTGAAAGTGGACATAAATATTACTTTTTAGGCTTTTGCATCAAGTTTTCTTCGAATGTATTTTTTTGTTGTTTCTAACTCAATGTTTTCATTTTGGCCAAAAAAAAAAAAAAAACTCAATGTTTTCATTGCTTATTACTAAACAGGGTAAAGATAAAACCACAGAGGAAAGGAGAATTGCCATTTGTATATTTGATGATGTTGCTGACCACTATCGTGAAGCTGCTCTTAAGTAAGACTTTCACTTTTCTTTTTGTTCAAATTTGAATTGAATGTGTTTTCATGTAAATGATTACTTGATATTCTTTCTTGAATTTAGAAGGGATTTTCTGAATTAGTCACTTCTATTGACATTTGATATGGTGCTTGAGTACTATTTGGAACGAATATCCCAACTTTTTAAAATACAAAAATTCTATAAATAGTTTAACTTTTAGAAAAATGCATCATGTGCTTTATCCAACCTGCATTTCAAGCTGTATGTTCATCTTGAAGAAATTTATTTTGTCTGTCTTGTGAAGATTAAGAACGAGACCAGTGGGACTAGCTTTTTAAAGTCTTTTTACGAGGATTCCCCACGCATAATATAGAGGAGTTGGTTGTTCAAGATGCAACTTACTTTAGAAGCTATTGTTGTCATGTAGGAGTAGAAAACTTGAGTGCAGGGAAAAGGAAGGAAGGAAAAACAAAAAACAAAAGAAGGACCCAAGTTGATGAACTCTGTTCAAAGTCAAGAAGCTTTGTTACCGTGTTAAAAAAGGACAAGCGATAACAACCTAATCTCATTTAATTTGGAAGATAACTAACATGCATTAAGTCAATTCATAAGGCTATTCTTTATGGAATTGACTTCAAAGTTCAAACATCTCCACAAGTGTAAAAAGACTAGTGAGTATGAAATGGTGCAAATCAAGAGAGAAAAGTCAATTGAGTAAGATCAGAGAAGTACACCTCTACAAAGACAAAATCTCAAAACTGGAAACAGAACGATTGTCCTGAGAAAAAGCCATCGAGCACTAAGCACCTGTTTCTCAATGGAGCGCCTATGTTCCATGGGATTTCTTCTGTTTCTATCATTAGTTTCGTTCTCATTCAGTGGTTGTGCCCATACTCTGGATTCCCAGAACCCAGGGACTTGTAATCACAGTGACTTGAAGGCCTTGACTGATTTCTCTACCTGCTTAGAATCTGCCATTCTTGACTGGAACAGCTCTGCCTCTAAAGATTGCTGCGCTTGGCCTGGTGTTGCATGTGATATTGATAACATAACTGGCCTGGGCACAAGGGTGGTGAGCTTGGACCTTAGCAACAGAGCACTTACTGGAAGATTCTGTGAACCCCTTTCAGGTCTTGGTCAATTGAGGTCCTTGAACCTGTCTTACAATTTCTTCACCGGCTTTCTTCCTGATGAATTGTTTTGTCTGCAAAACTTGGAGGTAATTGACTTGAGCAACAATGGTTTTGTGGGCAAAATCACCGTTGGTAATTGTGCATCTTCCAACCGGGTTCGTGTGCTTAAGATGTCAAATAATTATTTTTCCGGGAACATGCCAGAAAGTTTGGGTAATTGTTCTTCTTTGCAGCATCTATCCATCAATGGAAACAGCCTACGAGGGAGATTACCTAAAAACATATTTCAGCTGCAGAATCTGGAAGAACTATATGTGCAGTACAATAAGCTCTCAGGGCCCCTGAATAGTGAAATTGGTAACCTGTCAAGCCTGGTGAAATTGGACATCTCCAAAAATGGGTTTTCTGGAATTCTCCCGGATATCTTCAACAGCCTCACGAGGCTTGAGGATTTCTCTGCAAGATGGAACAGATTCACAGGTCAGTTGCCAACAACTCTGGTAAATTCTCCATCTCTTCAGATGCTTAGTTTGAGTAGGAACTCTTTTGGTGGTTCCATTAATGTGAATTGTTCAGCAATGAAAAACCTCACTTCACTTTGTCTTGGTGGCAATAAGTTTCATGGTCCAATCCCTGGTAGTTTATCAGAATGCCCCAAATTGAAAGCAATAGGCCTTTCCTCTAAAAATCTCGGTGGAGAAATTCCTGTCAGCTTCAAAAAATTTGTGTCGTTAACCGCACTTTCGCTTTCTTCTGGCCTACGCAATATATCTTCAGCTCTAAATATTTTACAACATTGCAAGAACTTGAGCACTCTAATCCTTACGAATAACTTCTTTAACGAAGAAATGCCACAAGATCTGATTATAGGATTCAAGAGTCTCGGGGTTTTAGTGCTGGCCAATAGTCAAATCAAAGGCTCAATTCCACAGTGGTTAAGGGGATGCAAAATGTTGCAATTTGTGGATTTGTCATGGAACTCTCTGAGTGGAAGCATCCCCTCTTGGTTTGGCAGGTTCGATCATCTCTATTACTTAGACTTGTCGAATAATTCCTTCACTGGTCAAATACCAGAAAGCTTGACCATGATTTCGAGTCTAAAAAGCAGCAATGTCTCGTCACGAGAGGCTTACTCACCTCCATGCTTTTCCTTTTACAATATTCGCACTGGGGATACTCAAACTCGACAGCCAAACAGGTTGGAGTATCCCAGTCTTTCAAGGTACCGTCCGTCTTTAGTGCTGAGTTACAACAAGATTGAAGGACCCATATGGGCAGGTTTCGCAAATCTGAAAGGGCTCCATGTGATGGATCTAAAACACAACAGAATCTCAGGAGTCATTCCTGATGGGTTATCAGAAATGACAATGATGGAGACTATGGATTTGTCTCATAACAGACTCAAAGGGGAAATACCACCGTCGTTAGAAAAGCTGAGTTTTTTATCTGCATTTGATGTGTCTTATAATCAGTTGCAAGGGGAGATTCCGAAGGGAGGTCAGTTTGCGACATTTCCATCTTCAAGCTTTGAGGGAAACATGGGACTCTCTCGATCTTCTGGTCCTGTTCTTCCTAAAGCAGTGGAGGCTCCAGCTCCCACGTTTCCCCACAAAGATGACAAGATAACATATTTGTCATTTAAATTCGGGGCAACAACTGGTTTTGTTATAGCCTTCACCATTTACTTCTTTCATGGATGGTGGTCTCCCTGGGCTGTTATGCGTGTACCCAATCGAAGGAGGAATTAACATTGGTAACGACGCTTGCTGGTGT
This sequence comes from Albizia julibrissin, assembly GCA_037074505.1. Lineage (NCBI taxonomy): Eukaryota > Viridiplantae > Streptophyta > Magnoliopsida > Fabales > Fabaceae > Albizia > Albizia julibrissin. The sequence goes on along the minus strand of CM073479.1, from coordinate 47,809,865 downwards.
TTCTGGGTATATATCATGATGTTGTATCATTTTCAGAACTCAACGTAACTTTGTTGTTTCATAGGTTTAGCACAAGTTGTTGATTAAAGAAAAGACCCCCCGGGGGGGGGGGGATTACACAGAGAAACTCAGTGTTATACTGTTACGTACTTAGCTGTTTCATAGGTTTGTTGTGTATGTATCATAATTCAGTGTTATGTATCATTTTCAGAACTCAACGTAACTTAATCTAATCAATGTAGACTTCCTTGTTCCTTACACCCAACTCGTGAAGTACATAACACTGGGATTGGTTTTTTCGGAGTTCGGACGATATTAAAGCAAAAACTACGATCCAGTCATTTAGGTGGGAACTACTTGTTATGGAAACACAGTCCATCGTGCAAATACGGAAGTGATTATGATTGTGATTTGTGGCCTTTTTTATTTGAGTTGATTGGGAGTAATATTTAATCTTCATTTAGTTTCAATGATTTTAATCTTTTGTGTTTAATATTAAGATTCTGAAACCCGGATCGGTTATTGAACCAGTTGGGGTACTGGGTCAAGGGTTAGTGGGTCAGATCGGAGCTAAATCGGGGTCAAACCGGTGAGAAATTGAATATTTTAGGCTTATTAATATGAAATTCTAAAAAAAATTTTAAAAAATTGATTTTTTTTTTAAAAGTACCAAACCGGGCCGGTCACGTGGCCGGTTCCCGGGCCGGACCGGCTGGTCCGGTCCGGGTTCCAAAACATTGTTTAATATACTCTTGTCCAATCAAATTAAAACAAGTATATTTTAAAGTATTAATAATAATATAAACCCATATGCCTTGATTTAATTGGAAACCAACATCCCAAGTATACAAGACTAAATATATAGGTTTTTTTAGAATAATTGGAAACCAACAACCAACATCCCTACCTTTTGTGTTTATCTATGTTGATTATTGGGCAATATCATACGTACAAGGGTTATAATTTGAACATTCAACAAAGTTAGAAAAAAAGTGTGGATTAAGGGAGTGCATGCATTCAGAATTCATACATTTTTTTTATCATGAAGAATTCATACATTAATTATAGGCATCAAATTTGCTGTGATCTTATTTTTGATATAATTTTATGTGAAAAATCGAAAGGATATTTTGATTTTTTTTTTTTTGCTGCATAGGGTATCGACCAAAACAAGTTCAATGCCTAATCCCTCAGGTATTGTCCGGCTCAAGATGAGGCTGACCCTCCGAAGTGAATTTTCTCTATACATGTCATTTTAAGGATCGAACCCGGGATAAAACACTTAAAGAAACACAAGCCCTTTACCACCTGTGCTAACTTGTATTTTAAATATTTTAATTTTTTAACAAAACAAAAGACACACATACATAGCCTTCACCTCAACCAGTTTAATTTGGATTTGGATTTCCTCCTTTTCCTTGATCGGGACCGTTGGATCAAGATCTCAACAATCCAGATTTAATATATTATAATAAGAATGTTATTATAATAATATTATTATTATATAATAAAGAAAAAATCTGAACCATTGAGATCTTGATCCAACGGTCCATATCAAATAAAAGGAGGGAAGAGAATAGTAAGGGAACATGAGGAAATGTACGTTATCATGCGGAGTTTAGACTTGATGGGCTTTTTTTAGGTTGATATTTGATCTTACTGTTTGCATGGTCAGGGCTTGTATCCTCCAAAACTATTTTTCAATCGTAATTTACGGTATACGAAATAAGTAATGTGAGAAAAATTTTATCTCGATTTACGTAAATCATATTTATAAAATAAGAAAAAGCTATTCCAAACAAGGATGCATATTAATAATGAACACTAAGAGCAAGCTAATTGTTGCAATAACATTTACATATTTCAAATAGAAATTTAATAGTTGAAATTTTAAGATTTTTGACTAATGATTTTTAAATAAAAAAATTATTTTTTAAAAAATTGACAGTTAAGATATTGTCTTTATTTTAAATTATGCCCCATTAAAATAATTTTTTTGATAAAGACAAGAGTAAAATAAATTCAATCTAAATTATTTTAGTTATATGGTAGAGGTAATTAATTCTTGGTGCTCATCAGTACACGGCTGCGGATAAAATACTCTATTAGATAATTAAATACTAAATACGACGGGGCATTAATTGACCCTGCAGAGAAATTTCAAAATACTTATGGCCCGAACAGAATGAGAAAAGGAACCAAAATAAAAAACTAAAAAAGGGAAAAAAACATAAACCTGGGATAGAGGCATGCGTTTCTCTTCTCAGTCCTGTGGCTTCAGAAAACATGTGAAGGTTCTATTTTCTATACATGCCCAGAAGCAGGAAACCTCTATCTCATTTAATAAACATGAACCCATATTTGTCAAAAACACTTTGGATATGCGTTTCTAGAATATTAATTTATAATAATCACAAATAGCCTGGATCATAGCTGGAAGCTACAATATACATGTACATACACACATACCCAGAAACATTTTATGACAGCATTTTGAACAGACAATAATGGCAAATGAAGGTGACGGTAGTGGTGGCTTCGCAACTAGGCTAGGAGCCCACCGATCGTTGGATCTCAATCGATGTGCAATCATCCCTACTATTGAGTGAGTCTGCTTTTCACTGTTCTATTACTAACTCTCTTTCTCTCTGATAACTTGTTTTCCTCTGCTTCATCATAAACAACTCTTTCTTGGTCATTAAGTAGTTGTTGTGAACTTGTGATTGTGATCTGGGGCTCTTTGTTTCAGGAATATTGTGGCGACATTTGTGTTGGACTGTGAGTTGGATCTCAAGAAAATTGCGCAGCAAGCTCGCAATGCTGAATTCAATCCCAAGGCATGTTTTGATATATGAAATTCCCTCCAGTTTATGTTTCGATTACATATATGTCTGCATCAAATTTAGGTCTCGTTAATTGTCACTGATTTTTGGGTTGATACAAATTATTAAACGTTGTCATTAATTACAGCGTTTTTCTGCTGCCATTATGAGAATAAGAGAACCGAAAACTACAGCCTTGATTTTTTCTTCGGGGAAGGTGGTGAGTGCTCTGCCTATATTCTGTATTGATCTTCTCCGAACTCTATAACAATTCATCAACGCTAAGAAGCAACATGCATGTTTAATTTCTTGCTTATCTTCGTATGCCGCTAAGGTATTCGGTCGATTATGTTTATGCTTGTGTGGTCCAGGTCTGCACTGGCGCCAGAACTGAAGCTGACTCAAAACTTGCAGCCAGAAAGGTAAATACTTCACGTAGCACACTCTAGTATTTAAGAAACACAAGATGATTTTTGACCTGATGATAACTTTCATAGATTGAGACACCACGGGACACAGGATGTTTCGCTTTGAAATTCTGTGCAACTGATATAGATTTATGGTTTTTCTCAGTTTGCTCGAATTATCCAAAAGCTTGGGTTTGAAGTCAAGTTTAAGGTACGTACGTACCTTTTGTTTACCAGAAACAAAAAATGGTTTGAGCTATGTTTGTTCTGTATATTCTAACTTGAAACTGTGCGTAACAGGATTTCAAAATTCAGAATATGGTGGGCTCTTGTGATGTTAAATTCCCCATCAGACTTGAAAGTCTCGCATGCTCACATGCTGCCTTTTCAAGTGTAAGCTACATAATTAATTTCCACAGAATTTTATTAATAAACATTTACCTTTTTCTTTTTGTTATATCTAATCACTCTCTTCATTATGAGAGTTTTACGTTGAAACTTGGAGTCTGATGCCCCAAATCCTACACATGTAATAACTCCAATAAACACATTTGAGTTGCAGTATGAACCGGAGCTGTTTCCAGGTCTAATATATCGCATGAAACATCCTAAGATTGTACTTCTCGTATTTGTGTCTGGAAAAATTGTGCTTACGGGAGCCAAGGTATATATCTAGCTCACTAGCTGGCTACCTTAGCTAATTAAGTAGCGTTTTCTTCTTAATAAGCTTGCTTTTCAGCAAAACTGACCATAATAAGTTTCATGAGTGTGTTGAAATGTTATCAGGAGAGAGATGAGATATACAGAGCCTTCGACAGTATATATCCTGTCCTTGCAGGGTTCAGGAAGATTTTTAGGATTGCAGTTTGAATTAATGCCCTTTATGTATGCATCTCTGGGATTTCAAATTATCTCGTTATTTTAGAATAATTTTTTTTAAAAAAATTCCAAGCTAAGGCTCCTGAGATCAAACAGTGATCTTTTCAGGACGATTTGTCATCAGTTCCGATGCCTCGATCGATCAATGGTAATCTGCTCAAGTTTTCTATCTATAATTAGTCACTTGTAGATCGAGATCGATAGCACAGTATACACTCGTATAATTCAATCACGTGCGTAGAAATGTTAATTATTTATGTCATGTGCGTAAAAAAATCCATTTATGTGATGAAATAATTGAGCGAGTGTTTAAGCGAACCGAAAGTTAACGATTTAAAATTAAATAATTAATAGTAGAAAATAACTTGTACGAAGTACGAACCATATAAAAGGGACACAATTTTTTTAGACATATTGTTATGGAGGGCATATATGTAAATTCAAACAAAGCGAAGCAGATATTACGAGACGAGTTGGAGAGCCAATATGTGGTAACGGTTTTTTGTGCAAATGATGAAATGCGATTTTCTTGAAGTTGTTTTGCCTCCATGCTTTTGCTTCTGGAGTTTCTCTTCCTCTTGAATGAATGAGACTTATAATTAAGCTATAGAAATATCTATCTCGTAAAAGAAAGATCCAACCCTGCAACTTTGCTGGAGGAGGCAAGTAAAGGGGGATGGCACAGTTCGCGACACAGGGCAGCTTGAAACTACTCTCTAATGGAGAAGGAGTAGTGTCGTCTCTTTTGGAACACAAGGACCCATTTCACTATAACTTTAGATCAATTCAGGCTCACAGACGAAGGCTAGGGTACATTGGCTCATCAGGTAGTATTAACTATTCATCATCGTCATCTCTGACTAGCAAATCGAACCGTTGCAATGCCGAGGAACGCCCCTCGGACTGTATCTATGAAAATGATTCTGATGATGATGATTTTGAGAGCGATAGCTTGGATTGTTTCAGAGGCCTGGTGTTAGATGTATCGTACAGGTCAATTTTCCCCCATTTTTTTCTTTCACTTCTACCGTTTGGTCTGTGTATTGATACTTTAAGATTCTATATTTTTTCTCGAATAGTCAGGTTTTGAGGTTCCTACTTGAATTCCGCAGGATTTTTCAGTTCATAACTTCATGTTAATCAGGGATCAGCAGATTTTGATTTTTTGCAATGTCATACTGTAGCTTTTTTATTCTGAACCTTGTCAGTTGTTCTTCAGTTCAATACCTATTAGGCTATTATATCACTCCATATTATACTTTGAGGTTTCATAATTTGGGAATTCTATCGTATGAATATGATGTTGGACTGTTGATTGTGATGCGTGGCATTGTTTGGAGAATTTTCCGGCTTTGTTGAGTTTAGGTGATCTTTCCATTTAAAGAGCATGAGGAAGTCATATATATGTAATTAGAATAAAAATCATGGTTTCATTAATATTTTTATCTTTCTTCAATTTGTGTGTGATTTAAAAAAAAAATAGTCTTTTTCCCATGCAGAAATGCATGGGTTGTATAATTTTCGTTTCCTTAAAAACTAGATTGTAGATGTATTCTTTGGATAGAGTCGAAAATAAGTCACACTATTCATGACTTGTGCAGTTCCCTATAACGTAGTTGTATGAGCCAAAATGATAATTAGTTGGTGAATGTGGATGGTGTGGAGTTTGTAACTTGTGATTTTCTCTTGTATAGTCACCAAAATATCAACAGACCTGCTCAGTTGTTTGCTTATGGTTCTGACTGCTTCCATCCTGCTCCAGGCCAGTCAATGTTGTAGGCTGGAAACGAGCTATATGTTTGGAGTTTATGGAGAAGGTTAGATTTTTCACTTCATCAACCCCTTTTTTTGTAGGCTGGTAATTATATTTTTTAATTTATTTTATTAGTTTGAGATAGACTGACAAGAATTTGTATTAGTATATTCTTTTGTGTCCTTTTCTTAGTATCATGACATTTATTTTTTCCATTTAAACGTGGAGTGTATTTCTGACAGAGGTTCACTTTTGGTTTAGTCGTGAGTCATGTGTGTAAGAAAGATTTGTTTATTTCCAAGTTACGTTGTTCAATGTACATATAAACAGGCACAGATATAGCTATTCCCTGTGACACGTATATCCTCACTTTTATTTACATTTCCAAACAGACTCTGAATAAACTCTAATTTAGTTTCATGTTTTAAATCTTGCTTATCCAGGCTGACGTTCTAGAGTATTATGATCAAACTGTGAACTCGCCTAGCGGATCTTTCTATATACCAGCTGTCTTAAGGGTCAGTAATGCAGTGATGCTTATTTCTTTTGTGTTTATTGTTTTTCTCTGACCTTTCTTCACAAGTCTATTAGCAGTTTAGCACCAAAGAGTTCTTGCCCTGTTGCTTTTTTTTTTTTAAATTGAAGTTACATACTTTCTTCACAATCAGTAGTACTAAACATTTGCTTTCTATTTATCTGCTCTCCAATCCAGATGTGCTAAACATATTATTTTTGTACAGGTTCCTTATTTGCTTCAAGTTGTTAAGAGAAGGATCATCAAGAGCAATCTTAGCCGGAAAAATATACTATTCCGGGACAATTACACTTGCCAGTGAGTATTATTTTATGAACAGAGCATTGGTTTTCTGTCAGTAAAGTCTTCCTCCGAAATCAACAAATAGTGAGAGTGATTGAACGGTTCTGGTTAGCCTGCTGTTTTTACTGCTTAGATTTAGATATAAAGCTTTATACTGACAATGTATTCCCTTTTCAACAGGTATTGCTCTTCACATGAGAATTTGACCATTGACCATGTAATACCTACTGCGCTGGGTGGAGAATGGAAATGGGAAAATCTAGTAAGACAATCGGTTTAATCTGGACAAGAAAAATATATGATTTTTCTGACATAAAGGTCAAACTTTATTAAAAATGTAAAATGACAACGTAGCAAAGCTCAAGCATGCTGGACGACTAGTGCTACTTGGTATAAATACATATATGGTACTCTTATTTCTTCATAATAGAAGGTATAACAAGGGTGTAGTGGCACCACAACCACTAACACGCGTGTTCTAAGAACTTCTGTTTTGTGTGTTCTTTGTTGTTTAACCCAAAAACATATAAATTTCTGGGGGTCAATTAGTTAGTTATTTATCCTGTTACCAAAGAACTCTCATGTGCTCCTTTTTGGGTTTGGCTCATCGTTGAAAAACTTCTGATGAAATGAACTTGTTTTGGCGTAAATGGGAATATTTCATTCAACACCAAGAAAGAATACTACAATAAACAAAGATACAGGCCTTGTAGGAAAACAGAACAAGGCCAAAACAGGGAGAACAGAAGGCATGACTAAATGAGTTTATTATCTGAGAAAGACCCAAACGAACAGGAAATCAACATTTAAGTTTTTTAGTTTGCTTGATATCCGCTCCATCTCTCCTTACCACCACCACGAAGCAATTATTTCTTAAGGGGAGGCTAGTGGAAATTTAGGTAATCGAAATGAATGAGAGAGGTGTGAGTATGAGATATGTTAGTCATAGTCCCAAAGACCCAAATCCATCCGTGTGGAGCCTCTTTAGTCTTTAACTTTTATAAAGTCCTTACACAGTGTTTGATATCAACAGGTCACAGCTTGTGTCAAATGCAACTCGAAGAAAGGTCATAGGACTTTAGAGGAAGCAAAAATGAAGCTGCTCAAGACTCCAAAGGTACTGTTGCTTTACTAGTTACCATGAACTTGGCTTTCTTTCTATTACCATTTTCCTATACTTATCTGTACTGTGTTCCTTATTGGATCATGATGTGCATGTCCTGGTCTAGGAATGAATGGACAACTTGATAGCTACCATATGATCTCGAAAAAAAATGGAAAAAAGGAAAAAACTTGATAGCTACCAAAGAAAAGATTGCCACTATCAAAACTCTAATGTGTCATTTGCATAAAGACAACTGAAACATACAGCCTTTTTTTCATGAGATTAATGGGTTTTAACTTCAATTTTGCGCCATTAACGAAGAAGAATGTTACTGTTGTTGGTCAGGCCCCAAAAGACTACGACATACTTGCCATACCCTTAACAAGTGCAGCTCTGAGAATGCTAACAATAAGAAAGGGAACACCTGAAGAATGGCGTCAGTATCTAAGGTCCTCTTCAGAGCCATGATATGAATTCATCTATCGGGTCACTCCTTTATATGCCATCCATCCATTCATAATATATAAATCTGTTCCTGCTCACCAAAAACTTAGTAAATAAAAGAAAACTTTCTCGTAATCATAAGGAGTTAAGGACATATTAACTTTAAAAAGGGAAAAAAGCAAACTGTACTATTCATCTCATGAACCTTGTAAAATATATGTAAAGTAGCTCCTGCACACTGTTGAACAAGACCATGCATGTGGTTTTGCTCCAATTGACGTACAGAATTAATAATATAGTATAAGAGAACGCTTGTAATTGTAATTGCATTTGCATGTCCCTTCATAAATCCGATAATTAATAGGGTTTAGGTTGCAGACATGTTGGTGATGTCCCTTCCAACTAATCTCAACTTTTGTTTCACCTCTCATTGCCACTTTTGACTTTTGAATCATTCAAAGAGGGGGTAATGTGGTAGTTTTATGGTGCACGTGAATTGTGAACAGTGATTCAAAATAAATATGCCCAACTGGATCATTGTGATGTTTTATGTACAGCTGAGACTGCTGATGGAATGACGTGAATAGAATATTAGACAGTGCTGTAAAAGATGGAATTCTTTTTAAGGGATGAGCGGTGACAATTAAAATTGAAAAAGATCGAAAAAAATGGGTGAAATGAAATGATTAGCAGAGGGAGGGTTGGATTTTGAGGCATTAATCCATCCTCATTTACGTGTTTGATGATATGATTACACTGATTCAAAGGGGGGTATTGGAATATGTAAGTGATCCGTTTTTCATTGGGAATTGATTTTTAGAAGCTGAGTTGTAAATGATTCAAAAGTGAGATGCCTCACATGCTTCTATACAGTCTTTTGTAGGCAGTAGGGATGGAACAGTGGGCGTGGCTCCCAAAACATTTGGTGACCATTACTTTAAACCATATACTTAAATAATATAAGCCATTTTAAAAATAATTATTTAGTTTATTTATCAATTTATATTTATTTATCAATTTTATCCATGTAATTAATATTTATATATGATTTTTTTATATTTTTTTAACTTTAAAATCTCATTTAATATGGATAAAATTAAAAATTAATATAAAATATGTTTAATAAATTAACCATTATTTATTAATTTTGATGAATTGATTAAAATAACTTATATATTATCGATTGAATTGGATGAAACAACACCACCAAAAATAATAATAATAATAATAATGCTACTTTCTCTTTGCATTATTGCCAAATAAAACCTCGCTCTTGAGAGGGGGAAAAAAAAGGAATGAAAAGTCAAAATATGAAGAGGAATATTATGGGGGTGTGTCAATGATTGAGCTGGGGAATGGGAAGGGTAAAGAAATCACTGCTTTGCCATTGGGTACATCGGTTTAGGAGTAGAGGCTATTTGTTTCAATTCATCACATCAGTAACTACTGTTTAAAGATTCTTACTAAGTTAATTAAAAAAAAAAAAATTTCTGTCTTTAATATTGGACATATTTAAAAAATTGATTTTGATTTTAAATATAATATATAATATATGATATTTATATTTATTAATTTTTTTATGCCTTTGGCATCCAGTATCCTGAGGTATTCTGGATTCATTGCCCTCTCCAAACTAATCCAAACCCCGTACTGTAGACCTTACGGTGGTAGACGGGTACCAATGGAACGACCTCTTTGAGGCTGCGGTAATTATCACTTTCTGTCACTCCCAAGGATCGAACACTCTTCCTTGAGAGTGCAGGCAGTAGTCCCTGACCAACTCTACCGAGCGCCTATTGGTATATTTATCAATTTTTTAGTAATTTACCTATACTGACACTTACTCAACAATAATCAATGAGGATAAGAAATGAGGAAAGATAATTAGGGTGTTTTAGAAAATATATGACATATTAACTAAATTAATTTTCTTGATCTATTAAAATTAGGTAAATATGTCTTATATTAAAGATAAAATGTGAGGTTTGCATATTAAACCTTTTCTTTGACCTGAAGATTTGCATATAGACCTCAAACATATAATTAAAGTAAATTTCATCAAAATTGTATTCCTTTCAAGTTTCAAGGAGAAGGCACGAGTAAAATTCACTACATGTTAATTAAAGTGTACCAAACCCTTCAGTAGTAGCAAAAGGGGGGAAATTCATGGGAAGTTTCACTCTGTGTACAACCTTAATTTGGTCAGTTTTAATTAATTGAATAAATTTAAATGAATAGTACTGAACACATTCGCACTTCATGTGTACTCATACGGTACTCGCTATTGACATACTTGAAAGAGACCTTGTTAGCTGCATAATACATCAATAATACTTGAATAAATTCTCATTGGTTGTTATTATTATATGATTCAGGAATCTAACCTTTCTGTTCAATCCAATCCTCTAGTTATAACTATGATCCATCAATTTAGACTCACTTTCCCTGCCCCTTTATTTACTCCCTGAGATGTACTGATAAACACAAAATTAAACCATAGCTTCTCTCAGCCATAACTTAAAAGGACTACTATAGCATAACAAGGACTTGAGCTTGAAGAAAAAAAATGTACTCTCTGCATATATATGTGCTCGTTTTGCACAGAATCTGTGCCCTGAGCTTGTCATGCTTCGTTTTCAAAGTACTTGGTGAGTGGTCACAAAAATGCCACTTGTTCATCTCAAAACCCTAGTTTGAAAGGTATGATAATATAATATTTCATAGAATTTATCAGTCACAGGTGGGGGAGGATACAAGATTGGGTATTATTGTTTAAGTTGATTGAGATTGGAGCCATATTGACGTGATAGACTGCATAACGTGAGGGGATTAAGGGCACTGTGAGATGAAGGGAACCAAAAAGGCCCATATGGTCTCATGAGAGTGACGACAAAGGTGATACAGAAAAGTGCCATAATTCATGAACATAATGTTCTGTTCCTATCACCCTCTGTTTTTTCAAAACTTTCCCTTCATTTTCAATTTATTGCTCATCCAACCCTCTCTGACCCACCCCCACAGCTTCATCATGTACGTACTGTTGATGGATTTACACTTGGTTTTTTTAATCTCTTTCTTTCACAAATCCATTTCATCAGGAGGAATTTTGTCATCCATTCTACAAGCATTCATTTAATAATATACCCCATTCCCAAAAATAACTCAATCTTTAGCTTCTGAAGTTATCTGAATCTTTCCTTTTTTTTTTTTTTTGGAACTGGATTTATGGGGTGAGTTTAATTTACCATGTGATGTTTGTTTTCCTGCATATCCCATCAAATTAGGTGAAAAACCTACCTGAAAAGCATTAGGCAAGTTTTCGTCAAACTGGTGCATAAAATGCAATGATCAGATATCTCTTTCTCAAATTTGGAACAAGTTTGAAACAGAGTGGGATATTGTTGGCATTTCCAAGTTAAGGTGCAGTGAATCTTCACTCATAATTTTTCAATGATAAATAAATATTTTTATACATCTCTTGGAGTGAATGTGAATGCAGCCTTTTTTCGCAGTTTTAGGTAGAGTGGTGGACCAAATGCTGAATCACAAATAGATAGAGAATATCAATTAATTTTGCTCAACAATTAGATCTGCTCCTTGTAAATATATATTAAATTCAACATAACGTTACCAGGAGGGATTTCTATTTTCTTCTGAAGATAGTACATTTCCATATTTCGTAACCAAAAGGACATGTTATATTAAGAAGAATAGTTAGTAGCGTATCCCAGTCATGCCAGAAATTTCTGTCTCACTTAACTTCTAATGGTTTATAAACCCTCCTCATATGACAATTTCTTTTGGACCACAATTCAACCTGCGAAAAAGTTGCATGTGCAGGGAAAAAAATAACATTTTCAGTGAATGAGTATAAAATATTTATTTTTTAGAGAATATGAATTCTAAAACTGAATGCTCGCTGTTACAATAATCAGTCTGTGACATGGCTTTTCGGATTCTTCCAATTCATCTTTTCAGAGTTCTGCAAAAGAAACAAAAGGATCAAAAAAAGAAAAATGGTATAACAGCCAGTACTCTCAGTCCAGAGCACACTTGCTTGGTTATGTGTGATTATTAAGTGCTACAGTTGTTTTGACAAAACACCAATAAACAAGTTGTGATTTTTTTTTTTTTACGAGAAAGAAAAAATTACTTGTCGACTCTGTTTATTTACATGCAAAGAGAAGTAAGATAGAGGTAAAAGAACAGACTTGGGAAACTCGAATATATAGACATTGAGGGTTAGTTAGTGTAGCGTATGGCTATTACTTATGGGCAAGTGCATGGGATGTAGAAATGAGATAGGGATGTCCGATTTTCTTACAGATTGATTAATAAATTGGATTTTTTTTTCTTTTAGCTTTTATATCTGCCGACAAAAAACTGAGGGCCATAAAGGGAGCACTGACACGGAATTGTGACCCAAGGTTTGGTTTTCTTCCTCTTCCTCTTCCCATCTCTCTTTAGAATTCAAAAAAATAAAAAATACATTTGACGGACATGGATGTTTGCCGGAATACTTCAGTTCCCGGCGACTGCGAACAAGAGCAGCTCCTCTTGTCTTCCTGCTCAAAGCTTTCAACCTTCTCAACCACTCTTGACGACCTCTTCTCTTCTCATAACACGGTCAGTTTTCCCTTTTCTTTCAAAGTTCCTGTACCTCTCTGCTCTGAAATTCCTTCATTTCTACTTTCTTCCAAGTTCTAGCATCTGGGTTTTCTTTGAGGGCTTCCCCATTTGTAGTTTTAGTTCAATTTGTCTATAAAAATGGTTTCTTCTGTTGCTAGTTATATCTTTACTTACTCTGTGTCTCGAAATTCTTGCACTTTGTGCTCTGTTTCTTTCCTTTGTGTCTTAATGTGTTGATAAGCTTTTTGTTTGTGACTTTATTAATGCAGGAAGTGGATGTTGGCTTAGAATGGCTTTCTGTATTTGTGGAAGACTGTTTTTCCAGCTCAGCATGTTGCCTCTTGGCGCCTACTGATGCCAAAAACACACAGGCAAACTCTAAACCCTCCGTACAATTACAGAGAACCCAGCAAAAAAATCAGTCTCCTCTGCAAAATTTTGCGGTGCCAGGTAAGGCAAGAAGCAAGAGGAAAAGGCTTTCAGCCCCAAGAACCAAGAACCCATTAAGCAGCTGGTCAAACCATTTGAACCCACAAAATGAACCCATAGCTTCAGACCCTCCTCTTCTTAAACAAGCCTACTGGTTAGCTGATAGTGAACTCATGGTACCCAAGAAGGAAGATGAGCAAGTAGAAACAGAGGATCAAAAAGCAGAGCAAGAGGTGGAAGAAGAGAAGAGGACTGTGAGGAAGAAGGACAGTTTTGAGAGCTTAGTCTCAGAGTGTGAAGAAGGTAACAATGGTCAGAATCAAATGCCTAGAAGGTGCACTCATTGCCTTGCACAGAGGACCCCACAATGGAGGGCAGGGCCATTGGGTCCAAAAACACTATGTAATGCATGTGGAGTGAGATACAAGTCTGGTAGATTGCTTCCAGAATATAGGCCAGCCAAGAGTCCTACTTTTGTAAGCTACTTGCACTCCAATTCCCACAAAAAGGTCATGGAGATGAGAATGGCTGTTCTGTCTCCTGTTCCTACTAGTGAGGACTAATTGTTATCATTATGATATGTTTTCATGTAAATCAAACTGCAGAATTCAGGAATCAAGCATATTATATTGGTTAGTACCTGATTTCGTGTCATCATTTTTGTGTGAGCTTCGTGGTGTGCACTTTAATTAGTATCAGTTCCTTAATCCCTAAACCAGAATGTTGAGTTGAAATGGACCTCTGTTGTTGCCTCTCACAATTTACTATTAGGTATTAGGTATTTTTCCGTTGTTGAGAATTTAAATCAGGAATCTTCAGATGAGCATAGAGTCACTAACTGGCTAACTCCATATCAGTCGTTTTCAAAAGTGAAAGCTGTGACGTGGCCTCCTGACTTTACCACTCTTTCCCATTCTCCTCTTTTCTTTTCCCTTTTCCCCTAAATATATAATGAATTTTGACTCTTTATTATATACAGTCATTATAAGCTTGTGAAGTGCCATTTATATTTCACTTTCGGCGTTGGCAATGGCATAGAAAGATAAGATGATCCATTACAGTTTTCCCATACTCATCCTAACTCAGATTTTCAATGTTGGATACTTCCTAAGAGACTGGAATCTGAAAATAAAAGAGGGGAGAAGAGAACCAAACCCTACCTCATTCTTATCTCCTATTTTCTCCTCCATCCTTTGATTTGATTCCTTATTCTAAATGGGTGCTTGGGAATCAGTTTAATTTCCCTTATTTTTTAAAAAGAGAGATTCTTCTTGTTGTCTTCTTGTGCACTTTATAGCCGTCCTCTAAACATTCTCAAAACTTGAACCAGATAGAAAAATTGGAAATATTGCCAGCTCACAACTAATTAAATTGGCTCAACCACCCATTGAACACTTTCATTGGTTCATACTTGCAGTAATCCAAAGTGGGACGGTGCCACAGATAAAAGAATTTCTCAAATTAGGTTACTGTGGTAAGCAACAATGGGAAACTGTGAAACTGTGCTATAGAGTATAAAGTATCAACTAATCATTCTTACAAACCAATAAACACAGTTAAATTATTAAGTTTATCTTAAAATTTAAGTAATTTCCAATATTAATCCTCCTAATTGCATTAAATTCTAATATCATACTAATTATTATTCTCACCCACTATCCTTATTAATTATGTGCATACATGAAAAAAAATATTTAATATTCTTTAAAAACAAGTAAGTGTTTTATAAAAAGGAACGAACACATTTATTAATTGGTGCCTTATAATAAGGACATGTGGGAGTAGTTGGTTGATTTTGATGTGCAACTTAACAACTTGGTGCATGTGCAGAGTGTAAAGAAAGGCAATATTCGTTGTAATCAAACAACGGACATCATAAAGTTCAGTGACGATTATTATGTTTTGGAAGACACAATGGGCAGATTGACGCAAGTATGCAGGATCTTATCTTTGGCTTTCACTTTCATTAATCTTGGTGGTTACCTACGTTCTTACTGAGGGACCTTCTTGTACGTTGTGAGCTTTTATTTATCCGCTGACAACAACGAAACATGGGCAAGGAATCCTGTTTATGTTATTTTACTGAGAATGTTTTGGTTGCCACTCTCATCCTTGAAGTGGTTAGCCCATATGATCCACACAAAAAATCAGATTAAACCATTTGATACATGTAACTTCTATCCTTGAAAGGTTAAGTATAGTCTGCTTATTGATTTTGATAATATAGTAGGCTTGTGCTATCCCATGTTACATACCATGTTCTGCTTTTTAGGACATTCCTACCTTTTTAGTTTTTACCACTATGTCATGAAAGTTTGAAACCCTTGTCTGCAAAGATTTGGGTTGATCAAGTTTTAAAAATTTCAATTCTTTCAGAGTTAGTTATGTTAGCTGAACAGGATAGGAACCTTCTGCATCAAGAAGTTCTTCTTCACACTTCCCTTCATGGAAGTTTTGTTGGTGGGTTTTCTGTGAAATCATTGCGTGCAGGCTTTTCTCTGTTTTTTATTTCTTCTCATGGTAAAGATGAAAACTCAATGAGTTCCATCTCAAAGTTAATAAAATCAATGCGTGCAGGATTTTCTTTTTTCTTTTTTTTTTCAAAAATTTCTTCTCATGGTCAAGATGGAAACGCTGCCACTTCCATTTAAAAATGAAACAATACACGTTAAAGTAATTAATAAGGAATTACCATTGCAATGATAATAATTTTTCAGATATACTGGTAAAAATTGACTAATGGAACAAATCAGCACTTAACGATAGCAAAATGTAATGAATAACAATTGAGGGTGCAAAATACTTGCTTTCTCATTGTGTTAGTAACTACAGAAAGTGCTCGTTAATTATCACTAGCGCGTTAGGCAAACATTGCCAACACATTTGAATAGCTGTAACCAGAATGATAAGTTGTTGTTACTAATTCACTAAAATTATGGTTAAGTTGATTTTTTAGGCTCAAAAGTTGCACTACGTTGTTCATATTTACCAACACTGTTCTGACGCATCACGCACCTGGCATGTGAGTGGAGCAAACGTAAAGAAAACACTACGCTGACATAGTTGGAGACTTGTGCCGTGAGAGTAATAAATGATGTCTATCCTCAGCGTAATGGCTGATCATCACTATTTATTATCATTACCCCAAAGGAAGGGCCATCAAGCTTGAATTTTTTAAAAAACTCAACTTTAGTCAAAGATGGAATCACTGATTATTAGGCAGGCTGATCCCAAGAGGTACAAAAGTTGCAAACTTTGGCATCAACTTGCACATGGGACTACACAAGCATTTCCATAATGCTATGGCTGTCTGTCTCATGAGACAGAAATTACCTACACCCAGCAACAAGTGATGGTTCATGAGGAAAGAGCTTAGACCGCTTAAACATGAAGTCATGAGTAAAATGTTTTTAGGAGAGCTAACCTTAATTGGTCATGATAATATTTAAATTTGATTTAGTCAAATAGTCATATAAAAAAAAATTTACCTATGCCCCAAGTGCAACTGTTGAGTTTTTAGGTGTTGGAGGGTTAGGGAAGAGCCCATTATTGAGTATGGAAAAGCAAGCCCCTTCCTTTGCATCATATGATCTCACTTGCTTTGTCTGCCTCCCAAAAGATTAAAGCTTTTGGAATCACATGGAGAAGAACGACACAAGGGAATGCATCATTTGACCTTGTCAGCACACTATTTAAAGTTTTGTTCATGTCTAGTGTGAACAGAGTGGCTCCAATTCAGACATAACGGCATCGCCAGAGGTGGGGTCACAATTGTGAATCGATGAGGATTAGCCGTTTGGGAGCTGTGGGTCCATTTTACTTCAAATTATCAAAAGCATCGGATGCTCATGGTAAATCAACCTTTTAAATCTTTGGTTTAAATTGATTCAAGAGGTCATCAAAAATTATCAACCTGTCGTGTTTCTTTTTCAGAAATTTTCGTCCAATGTATTTACTCCAGAGAGGTTGCCTCCATCTAACTCAAAAACGATGAGTCATATCCCATGCAAATACCGACAACAAATAACGCTATGAAAGGTGAAAAGAGCATCAATTCTTGCAAGACATAGTTTACTAAGGGATCATCCAATACTGAATCGGTCAACAAAATGTCACAAGGACTAGAAATATATATAGTAAAACTGCCCGTAAATATAAATATATAATATCACTCCAACTCTGATCTATGTACAAGAAAAATCTATAGAAATAGAATCATGGATAATAATGTAATAAATAAGGAAGCAAACGATGATGACATCAGAGAAGAGGATGATGAAATCTGAATCACAAAATTGCACGCGGGCGTTGAAATATTCTGTTCGGTAATCTTGGCCAAACCTTGAAAATTGCAGGCCATGTCATCCTGATTTTGCACCTGGTAATACATGTTGAATGCATAAGAGGCATTGCCATTAGCATCCAGGTTGTTGCAAGACGACCCATATCCCAGTGCTGTACAGTCCCCATGGGTACAGGCAAAGTTAATATTATCAGCAAGTTTAGAGAGATCTTTGGCATCTGGGTTAAACATGCACCACTTTGAAGATTGATATTTCACATTCTGTGCTCCCACTAGTAATTTGTTCTGATTCTGACCAGAAAGATCCATAGGAAACTTGGGCTGCCCATCATACCTGAATATTCCCCAGTGCCGCTCGAAGTTACCGGGAGCAATGCTCTTGGCATCTTCATCAACAAGTCCAAACAGATAAACTTCAATTAATCCAGGGCGAAGTGGTGTGCCTTTATTTGCTGCGAGCCTCGGCAAAAGCCCGTTGTAAAACCTTAAAGCATTGCCTACGTTGGCATTCTTGTCCCCATCCGTAGGCCACCCTACTTCTCCTACCAAAATGGTCATGTTTCCGAATCCCGCTGCCTTCAGAGCAGAAACCAAGGTGTCAAAATTTGCATCAAACACATTTGTGTATTGAATCCCATTATCAATTACAGGGACAGTAACGCCATCGAAGAAAGCGTAGTTGAAAGGGAAATCATCGTTCCCGTAAAGACTTAAAAAAGGGTAGATGTTTACGGTGAATGGCGCACCATTCTTGTTCATGAATTGGACTATCTGAGTCATGAGATCATTTATATCAGCCCTGAATCTTCCTGCAGAAGGAACAGCATTATTTGCTGGGGACTCATATACATCAGCGTTTAAGGGCACTGTGGCTTTTATGGTGTCTCCATCACCAGCTTCGTTAAGGGCATTCTGAATGTTCTGTAGTGCTGGGAATGTGATATTCAAGAATGAATTGTTATAGGATTTTAAAAATGGTTCATTCCCAACTGCGACATACCTGTGAAAGATGGAAAGTATATCATAAAGATGGTATTTATCAAATGCAAGATTTTTCTCATCAGACCCAAAATAGTAAACCAGAAACACAAAAGTGATAAAGAAACAAGATAATAACTATGCCAATTTAGTCAAGATATAGTCAACAATTTGACAAATCACATGAAACAAAAAAGAAAAATGTAGTCTTAGAATTATCGTCATCTTCACTTCCAACTTGGTCGTTAATGGAGGTGAGAAACGGAGAGGTGAAAGCAGCACAGACAGAACAAACATGCCATACACGTTCCTGTTTTCTGATTACTATTCGTTTGTAATGGACTCTAGCCTGTCTGTCTTATCCTTGCACAGTATTCTCAATCTTATACAGCATATGGCAAAGTGATTCTTGCACCAAACATGGTTATCACCTACCACATGAAAAGTTACTGAAAGGAGACACCACTACCAAAAAGGAATCTAATCCTGGGGCATTGCATGGTGCTACAATGAGCTTATGTGAGAATATATAGAGCTGGGGTCGCCTTTCAAAAATTCCTTGCACACTATCGCCTTCAAGTTCTCACCAGATAGGCAGAATAAGCCGAGCATATTTCTCTGTTTGTTACTTTTTATTATAATGGGATGGGATACTATACAGTGGGATTGCTAATTGTTATACCCTATAAACAAAACCTCACTTCTAAAGCCTATGGAATCGAGTTTGAAGTCAGGACATCCAATCTGGGAAGCACAAGCTAAAATACTATAGGCTACCACAGAGTTTGAACCCAAATCAGTACATGAATTAAAATAACTAGTCAAACATAGAATTTCAACAAATTATAAATGATAAAATTTAGAACAAAGGGAATAGTCAACTGTTAGGCTGTTACAGAAATGTTATATTCTTACCTTAATTAATAACTGCTTCATATTTAATAATAATGTAACTGCAAGATTGATAACACTGTGGACACATAATAGAATTTGATAAACAGGGTAAAGACAAAGGTAATGCTTTATGTGGTTGCATCAGAATCATATAGAAAAAACTTGTAAAATGAACTCACTTGATGTTAACACCTCCTTTGAAGTTGTAACGTGTAATATTCTTTTTCACCCACTGTTTAGCTCGATCATAGTCATTCATCTCAGCAAGCTGATTGTTAGGAATGGCAACCATGACTTCGATCCCCGTACCAGCCAGAGCAGTCATGGTGTTATCAGCTGAATCAAACAGCTTCACTTTTTGAATTCCATTGTCCTTCAACATTTGAACCACCGTGTCTGGAGGCAACTGGTGAGTGGCCTGAGTACCCCAATTTACACCAAGCCCTTCCACATGACGACACATGATCCAAACCAGTAATACCCATTTCAAAATCCATATCTTCTCCATTCTCCCACAGTTTCCCAAGATAATAACAACAATCTCCCCAGCAAAATAATAAGGAGGGAGACGAAGAAATATTAAGACGGGGGAAAATAATTTTTTTTTTGGGGTTAAAACACTCTCCTCATTCTATAAAGAACGAGAAAAACAACTGTCTCTGTGAGTGGGCTAGCGAAATCAGCGAATATTTAGCGATACTTTCTCCCCACGATTCGAAAAAATGAGACGGCAACAGGTAGAAAAACAAAGGGAACAAAGAAAACAGAATCGTTTAATTACTTTAAAAAAAGCCAAAAGAAAAAAAAAAGAATATAGATGTTCTAGTTTCTACAGTGCTCGGCCTTATTCGTAGGGTGAGAAGCGCCATGCTATCGATCAGTGTCGATTAAACCGAATTGGTTTCTTCTGATTTAGGACACAGAAAGGCCAGATGAGTTCGAATTGTAACGGAAACAGAGTAGCGCCTGCGGAACAAGGAAAGAAGTATACTTTTTTCTTTAACGGGAGGAAACGGTGAGAAATAGAGTATGAAACAGACAACGAAGATGAATGAAAATGGAGGTATATGAGAAATTAAGAAAAGTGAAATATGCCCCAGTGGACAACAAGACAAATACTACACCATTCGGTGATCAGAATCGAGGAATTAAGTCCTGCAAAGGTTTAACGGCTACAAAGTAAAGCAAAATGCAGGAACCATTGTTTTCAAAAAATAAAAAATAAAAGTCAGAAGGCAAGAGGTTACCGCGATTTACGAATGTGAAAACGATAAGAGCTGGAAAAATAAAAAAATTAAAAAAAAACGCGTGAAGGAAGTATTGGCTTTCCATGGAAAGAGAAACTTTTTTGTTTCGAAAACGATTTCTTGAAGATGGAGGCTCGTCGGATCCCAGCTGGCCCCGCGGTTTTTCTTGGGCAAAAGTTATGATTCGGTTTCTTTGATAAATGATAAATCAGTAACGTTGGCTTCTCTTTTTTTCTTCTTTTTTTTGCTTTTAAACCTAGAGCAGAACTCCTCTGGACCTCTTCAGACGTCATAAAATGGTTTAACAATAATTGAAAAAAATGCATAGTATTTTTCTTGATTCTTGTGCATATATCATATAAAAGAAAGGAAGAAAAAGATAGAATTTTTTTTTGAAATTATAAAAATTCGAATTTTTTCTTTTTTTTTATAATACAAGCACAAGAATCAAGAAAAATAAGCAGGACAAGTGAATGTAACAGACGTGAGTTGTAATTTTAAAGTTTATATATATATTTTTAAAGAAATACCTTATTTAGAATTTTATAATTTTTTTATAAAGTGAATAATATCGTTTCACACGTGAGTTGCATTGATTCCTTGTTTTGGGAAGTATAAAGATGACTTGAAATCTTTTTTTAAAACATATGGAAGAATAGGTATAAGGGAGTCATGGACGGAGATCGCAGGCAAAAATAAGCTATTGTCCATCAAGGGCTCTTTCACCTTATAGAGAGCAGTAGGTGCGGTAGATTCAAAAATCAACTTTTCAAGATTGATGCCAAAAACGATACTAGATAGCAACCACCACCGTCAGGATACTTTACACTGAATACAGATGGATCTGCCTCATCTTACGGATTAACGGCGTGTAGAGGGCTAGTTCGTGATGCAAATGGGAACTGAGTTGTTGGTTTTCAGCGCCGAGTGGATATCGCCTGCTCAACAAGCGCTGGGCTTATGGGCATACTGACAGGGCTAAAACTTTGTAAGCAGTTTGAGTTTCAAAAGGTTCGCGCCTATACTGACTCACTGGAAGCGTTACACCTGATGATGAGAGATGGAGGGAATCATCACCCTCTCGTTGTGGAGATTAGGGAGATTCGGGATCTGCTATTCTCAGATTGGGATATCGAGCTTTACTTTGCACCAAGAGAAACTATCAGGTGTGCCGAATACTTAGCCAGGGACGCACAACAACTATTAGGAGGATACGTGATGTTGGCTATGATGCATCCAGGGTGCAGACAACATATGAGAGAGGATCTCCCCTATAGTTATGGTGTATAATTCTTAGGATAGTCACACCACCAAGTTTTCTTAACCTTATGTAATATAAAACACTGATCCACAATGCACTTTAGGTAAGCAGGACAACGGGATCTAACACACCCTAACGTTAACAATATAATTTAAAACGTGAGTGCTTGGATGAGTATATATCGCAGTTTTAAAAGTTTTTTTTTGTAAATCAAAATAAAATTCTTTCTAAATATTTATTTTATAAATTATAAAAATTATTTTTTAAAAATTAATCCAAACACATATATATCTAGCTAAAAATTTGATATTGGGTACTGGTTGGCGCGAATGGAGCTTGAGAAAGAAAACTTCAAAAAAACTAATAACTTCAAAAATAACTTTATGTATCTGCAATTTACCAAACACAATATCATTTTTTCAAAATATTCCCATTGCCGTTCGAGCAACTCCCCAGTATTCCCCTTGAAATGCTACTTTGCGTTTTGTACATTGAACAAAAACTCCTTTCGATCAAAACACACATATTTTTATTTTTCTTTTATATTGGTGAAAGGTGGATATCAAACCTTTTTCTCCTGCAATCGAAGTCTCACTCTCCACTCGACAACCTAATCCAAATTTACCTAATTCATATTTAAATTTGGTAAAATAACATCCAGCACAATCTTATTTAGAGTGCATCTAACATTCTAATGTCATTTTTTTGACACATCCATTACTCAAGTATTATTTTTCAATTGATGGCAAAAAAAAAGTATTATTTTTTAGTTGTATCCAGTATTATACTCTTATTTATAGTTTAGATGTTGGATGCACTATAAATAACATTAAAGTACTCTATAATTATGATATTGGATGTACTATTGTATTAGATGGAATTAAAAAATACCATCAAATACTAATTGAAAAATCTAGACCGTCAATTAAACAATTGAGATTTTGTTATTATCTACTTAAGTCAAAGCATGCTACGTCTCCCTATTCCTTAATAGAAAACAAACAATCAAGCCTCACATTTGAGGGAAAGAAAGGGCATTCCAAGGGCTTTTTTCTGTCGATAAAATGCAAAGTTCAGTCCATATTTAAAAAGGTTAAGATATAGATTTGACAATTAAGTTTTAATGAAAAAGTGGCTAATACAATTATATTTTATTGGAAGCAAAAATATATATAAAATTTTACGGAGACAAAAATAAAAAATTTGTTAACTCTCTCAAAATCATTGTTACTTTTTGTTTTGTGTGGGACGCATATACTTTCCACCTCATCCTATTTTTCACAATCTCTCCTTCTCACTCTTCATACGCTCAATCTAGTCCCCCCTCCCTCCTCCCTCACCGTTGGCGGCGTCTATTTCCCACCTCTCACCCCAATAGTGAATCTCATTGTCTTCCTCATCCTTCACTACTCTCAGATACCTCTTCCTCTCGGTATATTGGGTATTATATGGAGCACAATGTTTCACAAAATTAAATATAATGGAACCATTCAAGAAAGAGATTCATATATTGGTGTTGGTGGGCGAAAAAATGTACACTTGATGGAATCTGTTCTCGATTGTAGGCTTGTTTGGAGTATAAGCCCGATTCACATAAATCGAGATAAAACTCATCCATATATTTACTTCATAGATTGTAAAAGCTACCTCGTATTTTGTAAATCACGATTGAAAAGCACTTATAGATGATATCCAAACATACTGAGGCTGTTTGGAATAGCTTATGAAAATTTTATAAGTGCTTATGAATTGTAATTTACTGTCTACGAGGTAACTTTTACGGTCTACGAGGTAGCTTTTACGGTCTACGAGGTACTTTTACGGTCTACGAAGTGCTTTCACGGTCTATGAGATAAATATGTGGAGGAGATTTATCTCGATTTACGTGAATCGGGCTTATATGATAAGCCCGATTCAAAAAAAGCTATCACAAACAGCCTAATGTCTCAGGGACTCTGTCGAATCTCTCGCCATTCCAAGGTCCACTTCAGTACACTATCCTCTGTTTGTTTAGCAGGAAAATTTGGGGGAGGCCATGGTAATTGATCTTAAAGGGGTAATCTATGGTGGAGGGGGGGTCTTCTTCAGTGAACCTCTACGACGTTATGTGTCTCTCCATTCCGGTATCGAAGTCCCAACCAAGTTTCATTCCCAGTAACAGAGTATATGTGGGATAATTAAAGCTTTGCCATAGAAAATTTGTGGGATCATCTGGTTTTATTCTTTGAGGACCAAATTCCCTGAATCTAAGAGTTGAAGAACTGGGTTTGAAGATGGAGATGTGGTTTGATTCATGGACCATCTGAAATTTCCTGTTTGATCTAAAAGAACAAGGTTTCCTCTATCTTTGATCTTGAGAATTACATAGGGATTCCTAAGTAGGTGGTCTCTGTTTGCTATCCAAACCACTATTTTAACCTCAATATTCTTATACCAAATTCCCAAAAACCATTTGGAACTGCTTGAAGAAAAGAAACCGATATCAAAAACTTGTGTTTGTGACAAAAGGGAGAGGCCTCTCTAGGAGTGGTGAAGGATGAGGAAGACAATGAGATTTAATGTAGGGTGAGAGGAGGGAAATAGATGCCTCCGACGGTTAGGGAGGGGAGGTAAGGGGATACTATCTTATTTGGTTTGTTAGAAGGGTAAAGAAGGGATCTTTTATAATGAGAGTCAAAAATAAAAAGAGGAAAAAGAATAAGAACCAAAATTTTAACTTTCCTCTCACTTAAAAATTCAAACCAAATGAGAGAATAAGACCCTTCTCCTCCCCTCCCCTTAAACTAAATACATTGAAGAGAGAGAAGGTGAGGTTGTAAAATATGGGATAAGGTGGAAAGCACGTAAATCCCACAAAAGTAAAATGTAACGATGGTTTTAAGAGAATTAATAGATTTATTATTTTCACCTCATTTAAAAAATTTTATGTATATGTTTGTATCCAATCAAATATAATTGTGCCAAATGCCGTTCGTTAAAACTCCGTTAATGGCGTACATTTCATCGAACAAAACGTCTCTAAGAGCGGAAGCAGGTGGAAAGAACAGGTGAGTTTAGACCAATTAGCAATTGACTTGTCAGTAGCGGAATAAATGGCTGATATTAGAGGAAAACGTTTGAAGAACGTAATTACCACCGGGGAGAGCAACATCAGATAACAACAGTTTACTGAACATATTACCTTTCCAAGTTGATTTGACAACCCTAATTTCTTTCTCTCTCTCTCTCTCTTTCGGCTGGTGGCGAAGGTCATGGTTGACACCCCGAAAGTGATCAATCGCTAGCTGCTTCCAACAACTCATAAATGTCTTCCAAAGCTAGTATTGAAATTGATCATCAATTGAAAGTGTCAGTCCACCACTTCCAGTCAAAAAAAAAACAAACCATGAACCATGAAAAAACTAATCAGTGATCCTAGCTTAACATGGTCCAGGGGTGAGACAACAACGACTTCAGGATATGGGCCCAATTTATTAGTTATTGATTCCTTCTGCCGTTGGCCAACTTCAAAATTTAAAATATCTTCACTCGGAGAAATCCCTGTGCAGCTCTGTATTCAGGAGTGCCCCTGTGCCTAAAACGCAACAGAATTCAACCACAAATTTATACCACTCGCATATATGCAGATCTGCTTCCTCTAATATAGGGCTTGTTTGGAATTTAGATAACAAAGGGAAGAAAGTAAAAAAAAAAAAAAAGGAAACAGGGACAAACTAAACTTTTATATGCTTTGGGCATTTGGTTGTTCCCATCTTCCTTTCTTGATTCATTCCGGAAACTTAGAGGCCTGAATTAAGGCCAACAGTTACCATCTAACACGGGAAATCAGGCTAGAATGATTGGCAACAACTTATAAGAAAAATGCTTTAGGCAAAAAAGATAGCCTAACGATAGTTGTTTCATGTACACTGCGTGCGTGACCAATTGACTTTTCCAATCTACAGTTCCAAAAAAATTTTGCCGTTACCTGCAGTGACATGAGCCAGTTGTAATTAGTAACAGTCACAGTATCATTTGAAAATCAACCAATAATTGAAAGTAAGGACACTAAGATTTCTGAGCCAATAGGGGCATGATTAAAAAGCAATAACATGAATGTGATCAAGATGTTATGACATAAAAGGACGCTATGATCCAAAAGCGTTGATCTAGTGTCCTAGCAAAAGCATTCTCGTATCAAATTAATCCACTGAAATTGCGAGTTTAAGTTTCAAAAAGCATCTTAACTGTTCTAGCAAATGCCGTGCTCAATTGGAAAAGCCAGTTTGGACACGTTTTAGGATGCAAGGCATTTCTTTAAATGATGTGTAATCAGTACACACACATGGATATAAGCAATGCAATAATTTAAAAAAAAAAATTGCAAAAACGGCTCGTTCATCAGGTTAGCCTTCTTTGCATTTCTTCCTTCTTTGAAGGCAAATTAGTTTTATCTATCTAATTATACCAGAAAAATTATCAAGCAAAATAATAATAATAATAATAAAGAAAAAAGAACTGACACGTGATTACCAGATAATGTCTTCTGCGAACCTTCTATATAATGAGCTCATCTTCTAGATAATTATACTCAAAAGTGAACTCGGTCTTAATTCTTTGACACCTGACACACCAAAGCAGAGAAAAGTCATAAGACAGAAAGCAACAATGTCATTATGATAGAGGTCTTACATAGAATTGGTCAAGGGGCCAAAAATTGATTATATCAAATCATCGAGTTAAGGGGGCTCGCTCATTGAGCTCAGGTCTTCTATATCTGCCGCCAGCTAAGTAAAGCCTAAATATCAAATAGTCGAGGCAAAGGCAATGTAACATCTATAAGCTATTTGTTTCATTTTTCAGACTTTATGCAATAACATGGGACCCATACTATTTATTTTTTAAAAAAATTGTAGTGATCATTCATCTTTCAAAATAGTGGCACTAGTCTACTTTATAAAGGGGAAATAATTATGACTGCAAACAAAAGAAAATGAAGATCTACTCAACATACCACCCATGTTGCAGTTCATCGTTTGCAATATGGAAATCAAAGTATACATATGTTCCTTGCTCATATTCATCTGTAACAACTTTTGGCTCTTCATGTCGCTGAAACCAAGTATTATATCTTCTGTGATATCTCCAAGACTGCTTCTTTAGCTCTTTTGCAGCCAAATATTGTTGATATGTATTCTGCAGAAAATAGAGCTTAGCCCAAGCAACTGCTGACAATATCGGTTATCACAAAAGAGGTAATGATACCTGCTGATAATAGAATGCAAAAAACAAGGTATCAGTTCCAAATGGTTCGTGCCCTACTCTCTCCCAAAAGGCAGGATTATTAACAATGGGTGCTTGTACTTGAGGATAACTAGGAGGTGTCATTGTTGGATGCCTCTGCAGAACAAGAAAAGATAAATTGATCATATAAACATAATATAGATCATAAAACCAACAAGACAATATATATGCCAAAGCATACGGGAACATAAGTTCCCGGGCGCTCCGAGTCTTTAGGATGCGGAAGTTTGTAATAAGCTGCCTCAAGTATCTGCAAATTATATAACTGATCGTGCATTCCACCAGAATTAACACTTGATCCGCTGAAGTTATCACCAATGGCTCCAAAGTCAACACCAATTCTCCTTCCAATGACACCAAGGTTACCAGCCGGTTGATTGGATTGTAAAGGTTGTCCAGGAGACAAGTCAGCATCTCTGGAGGTCTGAGCAGGACCTGTTGGGAGAGAGCCACATAATCCTACCTGCTCCATAAAAGAATAATTTCCAACTCATATCATTCACCACTAGATATCTTCATACATAATATTTAATTCTTTGGAATCATCCCCCCTTCCTCTAACACACACACAACACATAGAGATTAAGAAAAAATTGCACATAAATAAAGCAGGATCAAGTTTAAGCCTTTTCAGCTTATATATAGCCATACATTTGCTTCTTAAATATTAATATCCTTAATTTGGTCATGGGGGTTTTCTAAGCAGATTGCATCTATAATAAGTTGTCCGTCTCTTAACAATGAAGTGGGAAAGCAAGGTTCTGAAACACAGACCGGTCGCTGACCCGGCTAGGATACTAGGTTAAGGGTCAGTGGGTCAAATCGGGGTTAACCTGGGACTAGACCGGTGCGGAATTGAAAATTTCAGGATTATTTATATGGAATTCTGAATAAAATATTTTTTAAAAAATCAAAACACTAGTCGAAGTCGAACCGGGGTCAACCACCGAACCGGACCAATTGGCTAGTTTCCGGCTCAAACCGGCCGGTCCGGTCCGGTTTTCAAAACATGGTGAGAAAGGAAGTGGACGATAGAAATTGGCCAGGTTTTCATGTAGTCCCTTGGTTAACTTCCATATTCACATATTTTGCATGACTAGATATATATGTCATAAGGTAGACATTGGTTAAACCATTCAAATAAGAAGAGGCAAGCAAATGCACAAAACATTTTTTAGAACACAAACTTAGAGAATGAAAATAAAAGCATATTTCTGTACGGGCCTTGGCGCAATTGGTGGGTGCACTGGCTTTCCGCCCCCAGGTCCAAGTTCGAGCCCTGGAAACAGCCTCTTGGCAATAATGTCAGGGTAAGGCTGCGTACATATAGTGTCTCCTTCCCCTGAGCCCGCATTGTGCGGGAGCCGCTTGGCACTGGGGTCCGCCTTTTATAGTGAAAAATGATAAGAGAATGTTTCTGCAGGAATATAACATGTGTCAGAGTTAGTTAACATACTGGAGAATCTGCAACATATGTGGATCTCAAATCATCTTCGTTTATAATGTTCTTGCCAAGCCCAGCACTATCAGTAGATTCAGTTGCTCGCTCTTCAGGAAAATTCTGCTGCAGCTGCTGCTGGTGGTCTTCAACCATAGAATTGCCAACATCTACAGAAAAAATATCATTATCTACCCAATATAAACTCTCCAAGGGAAAGAAAAGTATACTAACCCCTGTCCCATCCCAGAAAAGAATTACATACTGCGACTACAGAAAAAGGGCAACCACCAATCGTTTAATCCAAGTAAATGGGGCAGAAATATTCAACAAAACAACTTACAGCAATTACAAGTGCCATGAACCTTACCAGCATCCCTAGAAAAAACTGAAATCAACTGCTGCTGGTTAGATGGGTAATTGATCGAATTAGGTGCAAGCTGTAGTGAGGTAGACGGAATACTAATGAATCCTTGTGCCTGGTTTCCCAGTCCCAGACCAGATTGAGAGGTAATAGAAGAGCCCTGGGAGCTAAACTGAACAAATAGTAGCATGCCATATACTATTTAACAGAGTTTACAGTTAAGCCGAATATGTTAAGCCACAGAAAAGAGTATACATAGAAGGGGGGAAAAATAGAAGCCTCCAGAAATAGTACATGCTGCAATGCGTCCTACTATAGTAACATAAGGCAAGCCAGAACTTTACTTATAGTCACAGATATTAAGATCCTAATCTAAGCAAAGATGGTCTTCATAGTTCAAAATATTTTCCTTCCCCTAGAAACATGTAATAATTCAACCAGAGAGACATATGACCAAGGTGTAAATTAAATTATAAAAAAAAATTTCAGGACCATTTTCTACATTTCCCCAAAATTTCCAGTTTTGTTTAAATAGAATCAGAGATGGGGGAAAAATCAATCATAGTTTTACTTGTGATAATAAAGAGGCATAAGGTAACAAACGAAGAGGCATAAGAAAAATTATGACAAAAAAATACTAAAGGGAAAGATATGTATGATACACTTTTTGTCCAGACAACTCTTGAATCTCCAAGATCAAAAAAGAAATAGGCACAAACTTTACAACAAATTAGTGCCATGAATTACAATGTATTTTTCAGACCACTGTTATCAAACAAATGAACAATCATGAACAACAGTATATATAACATAAACAGCAAGGAAGAAAGAGAATATTATAATAAGCTTTCTGACCTATGGTGAAAATTTCAGTACAAGTAAGTGAACTAGAAAGTTACAACCCAGTTTTGTGGCACAATGAGTACCTGCTGCAATAGAGGGTTTTGCTGCTGCGCAGAAAATTGCTTTTGATTCCCTCCACCAAGAGAAGGCATCCCAAGAAGGTTACTGTGCCCTTGTTGCTGGACTTGCTGAAACTTCTGTAAAAATTCCTCACTTTTATCAGGAGCTATTTCAGTTCTTCCTTGAAGCTTCCCATGAAAATAAATATCAATAAACTCCTTACAGTATAGGTTCAACATTAAAAAACACCAAACTACAGAGTATGGTGAACAGTGCTATTACGTGCTTCTTGGAAGGCACTAATACATGTCCTAAGAAGTGTACCATGCTTCAATTCCCAATGCACAAGCCAGAATGATGGCCGGCAAGACATAACTTCATACACCAACTCATTCAACCCATCAAATCCAAAAAGGAGAGGGAACTATTTGAAGTGTTTTCAAATAGGCTCAGAAACTGATAATAAAAATAGTGTTTAATAACCAACCAGTGTAGGTACGTATGCCTGCATCTATGAATCAATTTTCCATGAGAATACAAGCAAAGATCATAAAAACTTGTGTACAAAATAAATATGAATGCATACACGGCAGGAGCAAGGGTCATCCATGAGTGAAATATCACGAAAGCTGACTAAGCATAAAAAGAACATTAATTTAAAGAATACATCACAGAACTTCTGAAATGGTCTTTTAATCTAGACCATGATCAAATGACAGTGTTAGTGCCCCAATTCTTCCCATTATAAACCAATCCATCCTTACATATATAAAAAATTTTGAATTTGAGCACTTGTTTCTAGTCTTCTAGAGTAAGTTTATATCTCAACAAATTGTACCACTACTTTAGAGGACTGCACGTTCCATGGTAATCAACACAAGTTTTCACTTGGCTCCCCAGTGAAAAAGTAGTGTAAGTAAAAAATTCAATCAACTATGCATCACAGCATACCAACTGTTGATCCAGCAAAATAAAAAACTTACCATCTCATTCTGGTTCTGGAAGGGGCTTCCAGGTCTCAATTGCACGCCAGGAACCACAGAAGAAGAAAAAACTCTCCCAGAGACAGCTGCATCTTCATTAACATTTACAGAGTCAAACGAGGCAGTTCCATCATTACCCTTTGCAAACTGAGGCAAGATTGTTCTATTACTAAGGGGGGTTACAAGAGGTTGCACCATCCCACCACCTCCAAGTCTGTCATCAGAACCCAATATGTTTCTCTTTGTTATTTCAGATGCAGAAGGGACTGAAACAAGGGCCCCACTGTTGGAAATGATGTTGCATGAACCAAGAGGGATACTAGAGGTTGCTTGATTCGCAAGGCTTTTTCTACCAATGCCCCTTGCAACCGCAGCATCATAAAGCGGGGGAGATGGTCTCCGTCCAGGGAAGCTATTAATTTCTTCTTCCTTTACAGAGCTAGACTGATTTACAGAAGATGAAGAATTAGAAGCGGTAGGATTCTCCAAGGTACTCTGAACAGAATTTGAACCAGCAAGTATTGATGTGATGGGTGGCACACCCGAGAAGTTATGAGCCAAAATATTCATAGCAACTGGAGTTGTATGATTACCATCTGGGGTTGAATTAGCAGAATTACTGCTGATAGTTTTAGAAGGCGGAGTTCTAGCACCAATATCAGAATTGCTGTCCTGTGAATCTGTATCATCAGCTTGCTCCTGGACAGAAGCATCTTGATTATTAGAAGTCAAAGTAGTTTGACACAAGAAACATCAATAATATTCATCTATTTAAGTAGCACCTAACAAGATGCGGTTCTGCTTTGTTCTTTTTAACTATTTGCCTGATAATTCAGACGCATACAGTCAGCAGTTCTACAGTTATGATCCCATCACCCCCTATTATTCTTGATAAGGGAAACATTGGATGAAAACATTTTGGAGGACAGGGAGGAAGCATCAATCCAAAGCCAGCTGAGTCAAATAAAATGCATAAACATTATATCAAATATTATTTTAGTTATATATTTCAAAAAACAGGATCAAGAATATGAAAATCAGTAATATAAACACACAAGTTTCTCCCATATGAACACAGTTCGTTAAACATCCTGGATAAATAACATTTTTTAGCATCAATTGCAAAGCAGCAAAATAACTTGATACGGATAAAAGGCAAAACAAATTAACAAATACTGACCGCTAACTCCCCATTTCAATCTGAATTAGTTGTGCTATAACTTAAACTATGTCCATACCCTTCTTTATGACAAACTCTTATCAGACCACTATCTTCAATTGAACATACGAATACAAACACAAGATTGCAGCTGAACTCTTACATGATCCACAATTTAAACTCAAATTTGCTAATACAAAACATTGATCAACAATAATAATTTTGACCCAAATGCAAATCCTTATCCACAACAAATTGGAATCTGTCAAATGCATTATCTGTAATCAATGCAATTAACAAATTGCCATTTAAAAAATAGAGAATACACCTCATTTTTCCATGAAATATCACAAGGGAGCACCAAGGGTAAGGAAGTAGACTGCATGAATATCCCACAGATCAATAAAGCAAGAAATACATACAGATGTCTGAGACGCTGATGCTGATGCCGGTGCTGATGCTACCGCTGAATTCTTTAAGCTAGGAGCAGCTGTGCCCTACCAATACACACATATCAGCACCGAAAGAATAGGCAGTTCAAGATTGCATAAACCATGCCGCCATAAAGGCATGCCAACATGAAATATTCATATATCCCAATCCCATAATATAAATACACATCATTACATGTCTACAAGTACTCCCATGTTTATTTGCAACAAATCAATGCATACGCAAATACCTTAGCAATACCAGGGGGACCAATTGTAACAAGATCTTCAAGAGACTCCACCTTATCTAGAGGTAATGAACTGTATAGCTCATCAACATCATTGAATTCATCAAAAGAATCCTGTAGGGGAAATAAAGAAAGTCAAGCAATAAAAGAATCAACAACGGTCCAAAAGTTCGTATGGTATCAACCATAAACAATTTCTCCATCTCACGATTATATAAAAGGAGTATATTATCATCTGACTAGCGTTCAAAAGACAGACCTGGTTACGCTCTACATAGTCTTCCAAGAAATCTTTGACATCATTAACCTGCTCAGCACTTAACTCATCATTATCAAGTAGCCTCAAAAGTAATTCACATTTCTTTATATGAGCCTTGTGCCGAGTAATTGATGTCTCTAGATGTGTCTGTAAACACACAAAATAAGTGGAAGGCCATAAAGAAGGTAAATTACCACTGCTATAACATGTCTTTACTCCATACCAATCTGGGTGCCCTATTCTTCCGTTTCTTGACAGAAAGCCCTTCAACCTCAGCTTCAAAGACATCAATCTGGGATTCCAGTTCCCCAACCTACTCAAGTATTAAAAGATAACAAGAATAATATTAAAAAAAAAAGATGGTAAGAACATTTTCCAAAGGATGATATAAGGTTAAGAATGTGTCTACATGATTTATATTAATATAAACTCATTTAAATAATATATTATTTCAGAGAGACCCTAATCAATCACCATGAAAACAGGCATTAGGAAGAATCATTAGAGGAGCAAACTTTAAGAAAGCATGTTAGTTTTATGAGAAAACCATTGACACTGGTATTATTTATAAATAATAAGTAGTAGTATCTTCTTCCTCAAACAGATTGCAGAATAGGAAGGAAAACACCAGTTCATTGCAACCCAAAAAAAAAGGGACACAAAAACATTGAAGAAAACTCCTGTCATCTGAGAGCCCAAGGCTCTCTCCTCACGACAGCAATCTTGCACCCTAAGCTCAGACCCTACACAGACCACATCACCCTCTCTCTGTCCCAGCCAGCTGAAATGAGAAGTTAATTGACCCTCCTCACATAAACCTTTCAATATCTGGGCCAATCCCTTGTGGTCCCATCAGGTTACTATTAGTTGAAGGGTCTCAGCAGTCAACCATCTGTATGACTTTCCATACTGCAATAACCATAAAGTCATGGCAAATAAAGCTGACCATTTGCTGGAAAAAGCTCTGCTGAGAATGCGTGCCAAAGAATAGAAGCCACTAATGCAATAAATAATTGGCATAATTGAGATTATTCATACCACATTGTTCAACCAATCTCTAGTCTCCGATTTAGCCTTCTCCTTAGGATCCTGTTATAAAACATTATGAAGCAGTTTTTTCAGCCCAAAGCCGCAAAATATGCATTGTATACCAAAGGGGGGGCTGAAGAAGTACTTCTCCAGGTCAAAGACTCACAGTTTTGGGCTGTTGGCCCAAGCCTTCTTTGGAGAAAGCTTTGGTCTTGGTCTCCTTCTCACAGATTTTAAATCTTTCCATTTCACGCTCAATGAGTTTGCGAGCATCCACCAGGGCCTGCTCATAAGAGGCACTAACCTATGTCAAGCAAAGTCAAAAGAAGCAAAGAAAAAAGTCAATTCAGACTGAAGGAGTTAAAAATTCAACATTTAATACAAAAGCATATCAAACCATTCCATCACACAAGTCAGCCTGAGAAGCATTCTAGAATCTGACATTTCAAAAGTATCAAAACAAGAAAGGAATTGGGAGAGATGCAAAAAACTAAACAAATGGCAGCACCTAATCAAATGGGTTGATATTAATCCTGTCAAATCCATATATGCTAAGTTAAAATATGTGTGTGGAAAAACTCCATGCCATTAGCCCAAAAGAGACCAATAGACAATATTCTCATCATTGGCAAAATATAGAGCTACAAGCAGATTTAAAATCTAACGTCCCTAGAATGACATTTATTGATGATTCCCGAGGCCAATTCCCAACTCCACTAGCTCAACTTACAAATAGCGACCAAATTTTCCCATAAAGTAACAGATATATTAGGTAGACTGCTGACTCAACGCTGGGAAACTAAATATTGAGGACTGATAATATTATAAATGCGACAATGTGTATGATGAATAAACGTTGATGCGGATCAATTGATGCAGATATCTAAGTTTCTCATCTATTATGCCTTCCTCATAATAGCCCTAGAAAAATTAAGCACGCGTGCCTCGTACGGATTGATATGCAGCATAAGCTTATGTAAGAAGAAACTAATTGACCTTCTTATCCTTGATCTCGCTAGACTGAATCCACGTCTTAATCTGGTCTCTGTACCTCTGAAGCTTCTTAATCTCCTTCTTCAGGTCTGCCTCAAATTTCTCCTTTTGGTTCACATTGTCAGTATCGTAAACCTAAACAAACGATCAAAAACCAAACAAAAGCAAAATGAGGTTACACATGTTAGTCGGAGACAACCGAAAGACCATAACAAGAGAAAAGGAATGTAGAACCTTCTTCCAGATGCTATCGAAGACTTCAATGCCTTCTTGAACCTTCTTCAGAACACGATCTATCTCACCCTGCAGTTTACGACTTGCACCCATTTGCGTAATTCAATTCGAAGGATCAATTATCAGTGATCTTGTCATTTAATTCCAAAGTGCTCCGGCGGTCAAAAAAAAAAAAAAAAAGATCCAAAGTGCTCGATGATAAATTGATATTATTATAGGTTTTCACTACTTCGGTAAGATTTCACTAACTCTGGACAGTCCTTTCGTCTTTCAAGTCAGATTTTGGGACGGAGGCTCGATCATGGGAACTGGAAGGCGAAGCACCTGAGGCTAATAGGCAACTAGGTATGTTACTGGGTATTACCCTGTTGATTGAAATGAATCAATCGGTTATGCCGGTCCTATACTCTAGGCGTAGATCTTGTCGTGGAAATACTACCGTTGCTTTTTCTTTGTTTTTTAACGACTAGCGTCGCGCGCTAGCGCTCGCGCCGGCAAAGCGTGCGGTTTCTTAAATTATTCATGCATACATATATAAATAATAATTACATGTATTTTTTATGGGAAAAAGGCAGAAAAAACATAATTTTAAAAATAGGAAAGTACGTAAAGATGGTTTTATATACTTTTTGAAACCAAAAGGAAATCACACAGGTATCCTTTCCGCTTCTTGTTCTCCAACTGTTCCTCCTTGCTTCTCTCCTCCATTTCAGTTCCGCCACAACCGTGATGATGAGAGAGCAAGACCAGTACATGCCGATTGCGAACGTCATCAGAATCATGCAACGGATCCTTCCGTCGCACGCTAAGATTTCCGACGAAGCCAAAGAGACGATCCAAGATTGTGTCTCTGACTACATAAGCTCCACCACCCGCGGTGCCAACAAGAGCAGCGCAAGACGATGATGGCGGATGACTTGCTGTGGGCCATGGAGAAGCTCGGCTTTGACGACTGCGTGGGCCCTCTC
Source organism: Albizia julibrissin (assembly GCA_037074505.1). Taxonomy (NCBI): domain Eukaryota; kingdom Viridiplantae; phylum Streptophyta; class Magnoliopsida; order Fabales; family Fabaceae; genus Albizia; species Albizia julibrissin. Next base: position 47,773,605 of record CM073479.1, on the reverse strand, counting down.
TCTACCTCCAACGTTACCGTAAAGGTGACGGTGGTTCCGGTGGTGGCCACTAAAATCCCACGGCCACAACATGTAGTAGCTCGCATCAGTAGTAACGCCACTACCTCTGCGGCCATCATACTCTAAAAGTAATAATTTTTTTATTAATCAATGGAAGTGTCATTGTTAATTTGCTTATGAGTCTGGTTTGGGTTCACAGGAACTCCGCCGTTTCCGGCTGGGTTCGTTGCGCCCAAGAGACTCGAACCTCAGACATAGAAAAAAAGGCTGGGTTCGTTGCGCCCAAGAGATTTGAACCTCAAAAATAGAAGGAAAAAAAATTTGTCTGTCAGAGAAGTGAAGGTTCTCCGAAGGTTTCCAATGATGCTTCCTCTGATTAATAAACAATGTTAATTTGCTTCTGATCCAGCCCCATTGACTTTACCACTTCTATCCTATCACCTTCATTATCTCCGACTTCATCGGCTCGCTGGGAAGGAGACCTTTTGTGGTAGTGGAACTTGAAGTTCTAGGATGATTTGGAGAAAGTTCTGGCCAGAGTTAAAATGGAGGAGAGAAGCAAAGAGGAACAGTTGCAGTACGAGAAGTGGAGGGAGTCAAGGGACATTTGTGTTATTCCATTTTTATTTTGAAAAAGGACAAATTAGGTTGGAGATACTTTTTGTCTTTTCCTACTTTTAAAATTTTTTTCTTCTTTTTTCCTATTTCTTTATTTCTTTTTTAATAAAAATAACTCGCACTCTCACCTCTTAAATATAATTTTTTTAGGGTGGAGAATTTCAATCAGCCACTTTGATAGAAAAATAATTTCAGTTAACCCCAAAACTTTCTGAAATTTCTTTACATCTCATGATCAAAATGAAATTAATTTTTATAAGTAAAAAGATAATGATGTCCTTCTTTTATTTTATTTTTTTAGAAAAGTATTTACATGACAAATAAGGATATTTATAAGATAAATAAAGAGATTTATAAGAGAAATAAAAGGATTCAAAATAACCTAAGAAATTAAAAACATTTTAATTGTTTACAAGACAAATAAAGGGATTGTAAAGAACATGAGGAGTTAAAAATATTTTGGCCATTTGCAAGATAAATATGAACATTTACAAGATGAATAAAGTAATTCAAAAGAATCTAAAGAATTAAAAATATTTTGGTCATTTATAAGATAAAAATAAAAGTTCACAAGAAAAATATGAATATTTATAAAACAAATAAAATAAAAACATTATTATCTTTTTACTTACAAAAATTAATTTCATTTTAACCATGATCACAATGAATTTTAAAAAAATTTTAAGGGTTGACTGAAATTGTCCCTCCTTAGTTGAATAAGTTATCCCCCGGAGGGCTATTTTTTAGTTCCATCTACTATAATATATTTAGGAAGTGAGTGACCATAAACTAGATAGAGTATATATGATCTTTATTTAATGAAAAAAGTAGTTTATATTTAATTATTATTTATAATATTTAAAAATCATAAAGAGAAAATGACAAAAAAATACTATCAAATTTGATAAAAGATAAATAAGGATGTTGAATTTCAATAATTCCAAATTGTTGAATTAGAATTTTGAAATGTTGTCAAATTGTGGGAAATTACTTAATTATCCTTAATTTTTTTATCAATTTATAATTATTAAAATCCAATACCCTTATTTATCTTTGATCAATTTTAACAGCATTTTTCTATCTTTTTCCTAATCTTTACTTATATTTGCTTTATATTTTAAAAATAAAACTGGCATTGTAATGAAAGATGAAGAAAATTATACATTCATAGGAAAATTATATGGTGTAAAATATAAATAAGAAAAAAAAAAGAATTTCATTCTTTACTTGGTTAAAGCATACTTTGTCCTTTCAATTTTTCTGAGGTTTTATTTTAGCCCCTTAACCTAATAAAGTATTTTTTTAGTATCATAATTTTAATACCGTCAATGTCACTAATAAAAAATATTGATTCAGCTAAATTAAATGATAAATATACAATTGAAAAATCATGCTTAAATTTAAAATATTAGTAATAAAAATTTTAAAATCAATTTTATAGAGTAAAAAACTCATGTATGATATTTTTTTAGAGAAAATTACAGTCAAGTTCCAAGTAAGAAGAAAAATAAAAAAAAATAATCCCTTAAAATCTTAAAATGAAAAAATAGTTTTATTGACAATTCCAGGAGTATGTCATTAACGAGTCTAAGGGATCTATTGACAAATTTTTGGGACTATTTTTTTATTTTGCCTCTTGTCTGGGTCTGATTGTAATTTTTCCTATTTTTTACCTAATAGAACTAAGACATGTATGTTTTTTTATTTTTAAAGTAAAATATAATAAAATTTTTAAAATTTCTCTCATAGTCTAACTATCTAATCTTTTCTTCAATTTAAAGAATTTTAAATAATTAAGTATGGTTATATTTAAATAAAATTTTAAAATATTAAAATTAATAAACATAAAATTTAATTAAAATCAATCAAGAAAAGACAGAAAAATACTACCAAAATTGATATGGAAAGTTGAGTCATGAATAGGAAATAAAAGCAGTTATTAGAAAATATTTAATAAATACCTTATTTACTACTTTAGTATATATATTAATAATTTAAATATATATATTGACAATTTTTGCTTGAGAAAGTAATATATATATATATTAGACTGTCGGAGCTCAGGCGCCATCGTTGGCAAGGTCACCTGAGGTTCGAAACTAGCTGCTGCCAAAGCTCCAACGGCTAATAAGAGGGTTGATGATTTTTTTTTAAATTAAGGATAATTAGGTAATTTCTCACAATTTGGCAACATTTCAAAATTCTAAAATATTTTATTTAGAATTATTAAAATTCAACACCCTTATTTATCTTTTATCAATTTTGATAGTATTTTTTGTCCCAACAATCAACAAATTGAAATTATATTTAAAAAATAAAATTCAAGTGTACTTTCTTGACTTTACCATCATCATTGAAATTGTTGAATTAGTATTTTTCATTATGACACATTTGGTTCACAAAATTGGAGGGAATGCAATACAATATAATGTAATCACATAAATTTTTTATATTTATTATTGAGGAAAAATGATGCGTGTGCAAAAAATCATTTGATTATATTACATTAAATATAAAAATATATGAAATGATATAGCATGAGATAAGATTACATATAGCTACGTATATGTATAATGGATTAAAGTATATATTTTTATCAATATATATATATATAATAACTTTGTCCACATATATAATAGTTAATTAATTGCATTTATTAAAACTACACGTGTGTAATATAACAAGTTAACAACCAATATAATATACACTTAGCTTCATGATAAGTTTTTCATTGTGTGCAATATACACGTTGGTTTATAGTAATTTTTTAATATTTAACGGGGTAAAATTTATGCCGTGTACCTTGGGTTAATGGAAATTTTTTAGTATTTAATGGTAGTAATTTTATTTAATGGGAAATTCTAATATTTTTAATGGGAAATTTTTAATTAATATTTTAATTTTATTGATGGTAATTTTTTAATATTTAATAGCATTTATGAGAGGGGTATAACTCATTCGGTAGAGCTCCGCTCATGTAATTAGGTCGTTGTGATTACAGGTTGGATGGATGCCTAATTGGCTACTTTGGTCAATTTTGAAATTATTATGCTAATAATGCTTTTTTGAGTTGATTATGAGATTTTTGTATCTCCATTCATTAGTTTAGCAGTATAATCATGATTACATCAAATGATGTAATCAATTTACATTACATAAATACAACTAAATCATGTAAATGGCCTGTTGCATTAATATTATAAGGGTGTTTGGAATAGTGATTGGAACCTCCAAAAATGTTTTTCAATTGTGATTTACGGTATACGAGGTAGCTTTTACAGTCTACGAGATAAATATGTGGATGAGTTTTGTCTCAATTTACGTGAATCAGGTTTATACATAAGTATAAGCCAAACCAAATATCAATCATTTCCTATGTAATCGAATCAGATGAGCTGTTAGTGTCACTAATGAAGTTGAAACCATAAGATTAAGAGTATATTTTATTAAGTTAAGGGACTAAAATAAAATATTATATAAATTTAAAGGATTAAAAATATACTTTAACTTTATTTATTTATAAATAAAATTATAAAACCGAGTATGCTCGTTATATCCAAATTAAAAACATCAAATATTTTGAAAAAACAATTAAGAATTTTCCCCGCTTTTTCTATTAAAGCATTTATTTTTCAGTTGAGTCCAACAAGAAGTCAATATTACTTCTTCCCGTGTCATTTTTTTATAATTTTTTTCATTTAGAAATATTTCTTTTTTGCTGATCGAAAATACATGCCACTCTTTTTTGCACCCACCTGCCACCGTTTATACTCAACGGACATATTATTGAATGCCATCGTCAGCGTTGTTCGGGGCCTCGGAGAGAAGCCGGTGCCGTTATTAGAAATTTTACCGTTGAAGAAATAGTTCCGTTGTGGCGGGGGCGCGCTTTTTATTTCCTAAAATTGGAAGAAATAGTTCCGTTGTGGGGGCTTTTCTATTTCCTTCAAATCAGCGAAGCATCTCTTCAGTGTTTACTGGTTTGTGTTCGTAACTTACAGGTGAGAGCAACGTGCTCTGACCAGCAAATCCCAAGTCCATTGGCAGCGAAGCATTTATTCACTTCATTGAGTACTGATTGGTTGAAAATTCTTGTTTCACGTTTTATTCTCTGGAGGTTCCGCTCGAGCGTCGTTGAGTGAAGAAGGGAGCGGCAATGGATGAATTGGTCTGGACCGACGCTAATGGCTCTACATTTCTGGGTCTGATTTTGATTTCCTCTTGCCCGGTCCTCATCGATGTGAGTTTCTCCTTCCCTTTGATTCTTCCCTAGCTGTGCATGTTCATAAATATTTTGGCCTATGTGTGAATACCTCGGTGGTTTGTGCGTTTTCTTTTGTAACTTTCTGTACATATTGCTGAGGAGTAGTACTTTGCTTGACAATGTTTTGATGCTCTGTGCGCAAGTTTTATGTTCTGTCATAAATGTTTTGATTTGAAGACTGCCCACTGCATCCATACCCTTATTTTAGTTGTGAGCCTGAAAAATTGGGAATCGATTGGTTCTATTTTGCATCAATTAATTAGATGCTTGGACAAGGAAGTTGAGTCAGAGTTGCATAAGTAAGGCTGCTGCAGTTAGATTGAGCACGAGATTGGAATCTGATAACATAACATGAAAAAGTTCTGTGCATTGAAGTCAATTAGTGTCTGGTTCAAGTCTTGAAATGTAGTAATTTTGAAAGACATAGCAATGAACCGATAAAGTTGTGCATAATGTGAAACTGATTATGTCATCGCATTTAATAATAGTAGGTGCTAAAATGTATTTGTAGCTTTAATTAGGCCCATTTATTCTAAGCCCAATTCTAACAATCCTACCCCAAGTTCTTCAAGAAAGGGCAAATCAGTAAACCAGTACATACTATGTAAACAAAGTAGCTCCTGTCAGGTATAAGAATATGCCTAAAAGAGATAGGATTATCTGATAGTTTTGACTTCCAAACAGATAAATATTTAGAATGGTAAGTTTTATTGGCCTGGTCTTGTTACTTGACAGTATTGGCCTTGCTATTGCTTTGCATGAAGATAATATATCCCCAATCATTAGCAGGGGAAGTAATAGTGCATTGGCGTTAGTGGTCAGATATTTTTTGTTTGTTAATATGAACTTTCCAGGTCCTCCTACTTCAATTTTTTGCGAAACATTTTAACCTTTGAATTTCATGTTATTTATTGCATAGGAGCAACGAAAGGGTCATTTTGAACTAGTGATCTACATACATGACATGTGTTTGCTTGAGTCATAAACATTAGGGTGCAGGGGAAAACAAAAGATATGATCGAACTAATTATTGGAGCAGTTGCCTTGATTTTCATGGTTTTAGTCGAAAAGCTTCTCTTTTTCTTGTGGGCATGCTTTGATGATGGTTTTAGACTTTATTTCTTAAGCTTTGTTGTATATAAAATAGCTAGTCTTGATATAGTGGTTGATATAGAAAGTTAACTTTTACAGATGTGGCTTCAGCAGCAGGGTCCTTTTGATGCAGTTGTAGATGGTGACAATGTAAGCCTTGCCAACATGCAACATTTCAGCCTTTTACAGGTGGGTGATAGGTTGCTAACTTTATTAGCACTTTACTAGAACATCCATTTGACAACTTCTTTTCTCTTGGCTGTAGCTTAATTCTGTCGTGCAGCAGTTGCAACAAATGAGTCCTTCAAAAAGATTGCCACTTGTAATCTTGCATGTGAGTCGGGTTACGAGTGGTCCTGCTCAGAAGCTAAATAACAACAGACTGTTGGAATATTGGAAGAAAAATAGTGCCCTTTATGCTACGCCTCAAGGTTCCAATGATGACTGATAATGGAATACTCCTTCAGTATTAAAATTCTATTTACTTGTTTAATTTCACTATACATTCCAGAATCTTTTGTGCCTTTGATCTGTACTAGTACGGTCTGGAAAAATTCATTATCCTCATCCGAAAGCCTTTTTTTTAAAAAAAAAATCCTAGGTATTGGCTACATGCAGCTGTTAGCTGTAAAAGCTTGTTGGTGACAAATGATGATATGAGAGAGACCACTTGTTCCAACTATTAGGCTCTAGTTTGTTTCCAAGATGGAAGGAAAAAACATCAGGTACGTAATGGTTTAGGGAATTTCATATAGAATTCGATTAAATGCATTCATAACAAGGCTGCTATGAGTTTTGTGGGTCTTCTCTACTTAAGGCTATTCATATCCACTTTGCAATGAAAAAGATGAAATCATCTTCATGTTTACTCAACTATGCAGTTGTTAGCTGTTAGCTGTTAGCTGTCAGAGAATTTTAATGGATGTCAACTTCTTACTCAAACTATTTATTTTAATTAGGCGATGCATGCTGGATTTTTTAATGATTATTATTCAACAGTTTGTTTTGCTGCTTGACACTATAAATTATACTGAGTGCACATCTCAAGTTCAAAAGATAAAGATTATTTATCATGATCTATATCATATGGTGCCCGAGTTGACTTTCATTTTGGTTGAAAATATCCACTTCTAGTGACATTTAATATCCAAATCATTTTATGAATCACCAATAAGTGTATTATGATTATTATTTGAAATGATTGTCTCAAATTTTTAAAATAAAAACAATTCTACAGATGGTTTAACTTTTAGGAGAATGCATCATGTGCTTTATCTAAGGTGCATTTAAAGCTGTATGTTCATCTTGAAGAAATTTATTTTGCTTGTGTCTTGTGAAGATTTTTGAAGACAAGTGGGGCTAGATTTTTGAAGTCTTTCTATGATGGACTTCCCCACGCATAACATGAGGAGCTTGTCGTTCAAGATGCAACTTGCTTGGCCCGGTTGTACACTTTCTTTTTAAACTTTTATATTATGTTGTTTCATTTGATTGGGCTAGATTGATTGTATATTATATTGAGTTTTGTGTGCTTCTTTTGTTTTTATGTTATGGGAAAAAATGTTAAAATTAAAAAGAAACTGAAAAAAATTCGTTTTGGATGGCAGGACTTGGGGCTGCCATGCCTCCTAACACTGATGCCCTTGGACAACTTTTATTTGAATATTCAAAGTGTGACTATACTTCTCAACTGCAGCACTTGAAGGTATGTGTAATGTTAAATATCTAAAATGACTCTCCTGAATTCATATGCTTTAACGATGATATCCTAATATACTTGAAGAAGCCCTGTACTTTATATTAGGATATATGTTGTGGGTTTGAGTACTTATCATCAAATCTGGTAAATAAGTCTATCAATGATGGATATAACATTCAATGCTCAGGACATTACAGTTGATTCTTAATAGGCTCATGAGTCTATAAAGTATGCTTCTACTATATTCTAAATATTGCCTAAATCTTTTCCTCCCTATTTTCCTTTTTCCACTTGTCAAACTCTTGATCTGAACCCTGTGTGAGCCAAAATGTTGTAACAAAGAATAATGCAACATTATTTTCTCTCTCTCTCCTTACTAATTCAGTCATTAAATCAACTTGCTCAATTATCGCTATAAATGCTGTCCTACATTACCATGGATAAGCTGGAAATATTTAATTGATAATGAATGATTAATAAATGAATAAAATTCATGTTTCTTGTTCAACTAATTTCTCTTTTCATCCATGAACTTCTTCTGACATTTACATTTTAGATAAGGTGTTGGATGTTTGTCTTCTAACATTTGGTTATCAGGATATTGCTGGTACGTTGGCAACTAAAGAGGCTGAAGATGTTGCTCAAGTAGCCAAGCTGTGTTCTGCTCTTGAATCTGTTGATAACAAGAGAAGAAAGGTGATTTAATTTGCTAAACTATTATAACTTATTTTCTCCTACATATTTTATATATTCACTTCTGTTGCATGTGTTAAATTTCCTTGATGAATTGAACTGCAGTATCTACCATTGCTTTAGTTTATTAGATAATGATTGCACCAAACAGGAGAAGAAAAATACCATCACTGAATACAGCTTACTATTTACTATTTATACTTTGTTTCTTGGAAATTGCATTCATGAGAGAAGGAATCTGGAATGCTATAGGAAATTTGGGATCCTACCATTTTTGCTGCTTGACACTATAAGGGGTTTAATAAGTTTATAGTGAGTGCCCCTCTCAAGTTCAAAAGATATCAATTATGTATCATAAGGGGTTTAATAAGTTTATAGTGAGTACCCCTCTCAAGTTCAAAAGATATCAATTATGTATCACGACCTATATCTTATGGTGCCTAAGTTGACTTGCATTGTGGTTTAAAATATTCACTTTCTAATGACATTTGATATAAAGTGAGCAAAAAGGGGTATAAATTCACTGTGACCAAATTCTTTTATGAAATGAGTATATTATGAGTATTATTTGGAACGAATGTCCCACATTTTTAAAATAAAAAAATTCTATAGATGGGTTAACTTTTAGAAAAATGCATTGTGTGCTTTATCTACCTTGGTTTGAAAGCTATATGTTCATATTGAAGAAATTTATTTTATTTGTGTCTTGTGAAGATTAGGAAGGAGATCAGTAGGGCTAGCTTTTTGAAGTCTGGATTCCCTACGCACAACATAAGGAGCTCGTCGTTCAAGATGCAACTTATTTGGCCTGGTTGTACACTTTCTTCTCACACTTTTATATTGTTGTTGTTTATCATTTGATCGGGCTAGATTGATTGCATATTATATTTTGAGTTTTGATTGCTTCCTTTGTTTTAATGTTATGGGGAAAAAGTTAAAATTTTACGAAAAACTGAAAAAATGTTTTGGATGTGAGAATTACAAGTATGAGGTAATCTTTGGTTTAGATACATTCTTGAATTGACGAGTGATTGATCGTGTTTTGAGTAGAAAAGCTACATGGCAACAATTTTGGCTTTAGGTGAATCCTAAGTAGGTAGTCATGACCCAGTGAGGTGTTTGGTCCTATTCACATTCATTTCATGTGTGTACCACCTATCTTTTCCTTACTCTATAACTTGGCTTGCATCTTGTTTGAGACCACATATTTGCATTTGCTAGACATGGAAATGAGAAAGGCATTCATTTTGTTTATAGCTAGATCCAAATAGCCTACCTTGATGCATTAATACATCCATTGCTTAACCACTTTGAGCCTTAAATTATCTTGTCTTTACGAACCCATAGCCAAAAAAATAACTTAATAAATATTTCCTACCATGTTGTGTATAGCTAGATCTAAATTTCCTACCTTAACTTTGAGCCTTAAATTATCTTTTCTTTCATAACCCACAACCAAGAAAAAACTTAATAAATATATTCCTACCATGTTGAGGTAATTTAGACTGTTGAGAGTCTTACATTTATGTATGAGATAGATAGAAATGCATATTTATGTTTTATGGCCTATTCCTTTGATCGGACTTGATTGATTGGGGAGTGTGTATATCCTGAATATTATGATACTTGCATGAATCTCTCATATTCATCGTTAGATTGTGATGGCTAAGTTGATTATATTATGAAGGTTAGCCTTAGAAATAGGAAAGGCAAATGCTCTGCGATCAGTTAGTCTTCAGTTGGATTTTGTGAATATTTCACGAGAGAGATAGTCTTGTTGGAAGGATATTTGAGCCTATATTTCCAAAAGTTGTGTGATTAACCTCCTACGCTGGTAACTCTTCAGAACTTGTTTTAATTCTTTATATGGCTACTTTTCGCATGTGCAATTCTTTAAAATGATAGAGGCATTCATATTCTAAACCCTTTTTATCTCAAACACAAGCCACAAATATCATTATCCCTTACTACCCCTTTGAGCCTATCACTTTTCTTGAATTCCATTATATTGTGGTAATTTATTGTGCATGTAAATATAATCTGAGGCATTCTTATTTATCATTTATTATTAAACTACATCTTATGGTACTGTTATTTATCATTTATTAAACTACATCTTATGGTACTGTTGCTATTATCTAATTATATGTGGGATGACACAAAATGAGAAAAGGAAAAAAATTGTAGCTCTAAAAAGAAAAGGAAAGAAAAAAGAGAAAAAAGGCATTCAAAAGAGAGAGAGAGAGAGAAAGGAGCCAAAGAAAAGGAAAGAAAAATATATAGCACCTCAAAAGAAAAAAATGGCAAGAAAAAAGAAAACAAAAGAGGGAAAAGGAAAAAAGAAAGGCATCCCTATCAACCTCTCTTGATTAGCAACAGTATTACTACTTTTATATATTATATGACAAATTTTGGATGCTATTTATATCTTTTTACATGCACAATACTTACCACCCCCATCATCCATTCACGTGGCCTGTCTCCAATATTACAAGTTGGAAAGACCTCTTGATTCTTGAATGCACATGTAAGTGGTAGTAGTAATTAGAATTATTACAAGCCTATGGTAGGGCCTAGCCTAGGTTGGTTTGAGAGGAAAAAAACCCATAAAGGCGAGATGAGCGAAACACTTGCACCCTGAGAGACTCTCTCGGTTATATTCCTCTTTCCTAACTGTGTTCATAATTTGATCTCTTAGCATTATTATTCTGTAACTTTTGCTAACTGGGATGATGTAATTGCTGAACTATCACTTTTATGCTTGAATATGAATGATTGTTGCTTGTAGAAGATATTTCAGGATAGTTTTATGCTTTGCTTAGGAGTGCAAAAAAAGGCACAAAAAAAAAAGAGAAGTTGAGAAAAAAAGGCAAAGGAACAAAAGTTGAGAAAAGAAGGCAAAAAAAAAAGTTGAGAAAACTCAAAAATGGAAAAAAAGAAAAACAAAAAAAAAAGGAAAAGAAAGAAAGAAACAGGTGGTTGTGAATTCAAGGCCTTAGATTTATTGTATGTGTATTCTTTTTGTCCTATGATTTCCTTTGAAACTCTTGATTTTCTAAAGCGCATACTTTACCACCCAATAAAAGTCCTTTTGATCTATGTTTAGCATTTGATTGTTAGTGTTGGAGAACGTAGGTAATAGCCAAGCTTATGGAAAGATGATTAGATAAGGTGGATTTTTTAGTGTAAACACAAGCCCAGACGCTTTGAGTGAGAGGGCTAAACACTTGCTATTGGTGAGGGTCTACTAGCTTAGGTTCACCTTGTTAAGGCTGTTGCCATGGTGCTTGGAAACTTGATTCATGTGAAGTTACTTTGATAGGATAGATGTTGAATTATCTTGGTTTGCCTTTTCTTGTGACTCTTATATTTCCATTTGTTTTCCTTTTGGTTTGTTTTGTCCCCTTTGGTTTTTGTCATTTTTTTCACTTTGCCATTTGCATTTTATATTAGATCTTTAGGTTAGGTTCACCTTGTTAAGGCTGTTGCCATGGTGCTTGGAAACTTGATTCATGTGAAGTTACTTTGATAGGATAGATGTTATTACCTTGGTTTGCCTTTGATTGTGACTCTTATATTTCCATTTGTTTTCCTTTTGGTTTGTTTTACCCCTTTGGTTTTTGTCATTTTTTTCACTTTGCCATTTGCATTTTATATTATATCTTTAGTTTTGGGCTAAACTATTGAATAATGTTTCTTAGTTTTCCAACCTTTAATCTGCATAAACTAATCTCTTTTGTACAATGGATTGTTGCAGGAGAGGTTGAAGAATGAGTGTGAAGAAAAATAACACAAACAGAAGGAAAGGTCGAGCTTACCATTATACCAATAATATTTCTTAGTTTTCTAACCTTTACTATGAGGAAACTAATATGTTTTATACAATGGATTGTTGCAGGAGAGGTTGAAGAACGAACATGAAGAAAAAGAACACAAACACATGGAAAGGTGGGGGCTTTCCTTTTATACTAACATATTATTTCTTAGTTTTCCATCCTTTATTCTAGGAAAACTAATCTCTTTTGTACAACAGATTGTTGCAGGAGATGTTGAAGAAAGAGCATGAAGAAAAGGAACACATGAAAGTCAAGGTTGAGACTCACCTTTAAACTTTTATAATGGTTCTTAGTGTTTTTTTATTTTGTTCTCAACAAACTAATCCTTTTTCGTGCAATTGATTGTTGCCAGAGAGTTTGAAGAAAGAACGAGACAAAGATCACAAAAAGAAAACGCTGACGATCACCTTGATACTATTATAAAGGTTGTGAGCTTTCCAACCTTTTTCTTGGTGAATAATATCCTATTTGTGTGTCTTACATTTACCTCCACTGTCTAGTGTTGTGAGTTGCCAAGGGGAACTACAATTTCAAAATCACTTATTCTGGGGGAAAAATTCAATAGTAGCATTTGTTCTTTGGTGGCACAAGATGGCATTTGTTCTTTGGTGGCACAAGATGTGGATCTTTCAAAGCATGTTTTAAGAGACATTTACATTTGTGTGTTTTATATTTACCTCCAATGTCTAGTGTTGTGAGTTTCCTCGTTAAACCACAATTTAAATATCACTCACTGTAAAAAAAATCATTAGTAGCACTTTTTCTCAAGTAGCATGAGATGAAGATCTTGCAGAGCAGATTCAAAGGGATATATACGTTGACCTTATAGGCCATGACGAAGTGAGTAGTTTTTTTTTTCCAAACGCATATGCCTTTTAACATGTTCAGGGTATCACTATTAACTATGCTATTTTGTCTTGGCATGCTCTAATGAATTTCAATTTATTCTTATTTGAACTATGAATTTCAATACACGTTGACATTATGTTCTAACTTATTTATATGCTATTTTAGTTGCTTTATTCTTGGGAATTTGATCCATTTTTTGCAATGGATTTTTCCAGGAGAGGTTGAAGAAAGAACATGAAAAAGAAAACAAACAAAAGGAAAGGCTAAGGCTTACGTTTATGCTATTATAACATTTCTTAGTTTTCCAACCTTTATGCTAGGGAAACTAATCCATTTTGTGCATTAGATTGTTGCAGGAAAGTTTAAAGATAGAACATAAAAGAAAGAAAAGGTTGTGGCTCACATTTAAACTATTATAATGGTTCTTAGTTTTCCATCCTTTATACTTGAGAAACTGATTGTTTTTGTACAATTGATTGTTGCAAGAAAGGTTGAAGAAAGTACAAGAAGAAAAAGAACACAAAAAGAAAAGTCCGACACTCATCTTGAAATATTTGGCAAGTCTTCCAGGTTCAGTGCTCTGTTTGAAGCTCTATTTTCTTGCATTTTGTAGTGGCATAACTGTTTTGCAGTAGGTTTGTTATTTTCCAGCGCTTAATGTGTATATCCTGCTAATCTGCAGATTTCTTAGCCATTAAGTTCATTGGTTGTGGCTGGGAAAAGGAGCATCAAGTTCTTTGGCCGTGAGCTATATTGGCTGGCATGTGGGGTCTTTCATTGGTTGTGGCCTCTTTATGGTTTTCATACGGTCTTTTTAGGGGTTGTCCCTTCTGGAGTCTGGATTCACAAGCGTTGGCAGATCTCTATTCCTTTTTCTTTGCTGCTTCAAAGAAATTCCTTTGCAAATTTTCTATGACTGCATGACCTTACCCCTTTCCTCAAAGCAACATGCATTTTCAACTCCTTTTTTTTTTTCTTTTCCAAAAATTTCCTTTCGTATCTCAAATTAAATATAAAAGGCCATGCCTAAATTGCCTTATGATGTTGTTCGTGCCAAGAGCCCTAACTACTCAGTTATGTGCTTGCATCATGTTCTTTTACTAGCTGCCCTCAGTTAAACATTATTGAGCTCTTGCAATTCATTCCTGTGGATTTTTTTATTCGTCTTGGTAGTTGGTGAATGCCACGCTCAAGTCAGATTAGTGATGACTGATCCACATGACAAGGAGTTGAAACTATCCTTGCAATATCTCATCTTGTTCTAACATAATATTATATAGCATTCTTATGTAAAATAAATGGTAGCTTATGATTCTTTGCAGTGGTGGATTCTCTGCTGGACTTTCAGTTGCTCAAGCCATCCATGTTACAGGGAAACAACGGTTGTCAATGATAGACTTCTGCTCATAAAGGTAATTATATTACTGGTTAAATAATATTTTGCATGATGATATCAGAAGTATTTGATGTTAATGTTATTATTATTGTCAAATATTACATTTGAAAAGTGTATAAATCAAGTTGTAAGCCGCTTATGCTTGGTATTTTAATATTGTGAGAAATCATAAGATGCATTTTACTTGGATGGTCTTTATATGCACCAAACTGCTAGTTATAATCAGCCAAGTAATTGAGCTTAACAGGCACTTATATAAAATTACATCATCTTGATTTTTTGGTTGAAATTCAAATGCCTATTGTGTTCCTTTGACACAATTTTTCTGGGAAAAATAAAGGCTCCTTCTGAGATAAAATTTTGTTATTTGGACTTTAGTTCTTGATAGAATTAATATTTAATGCAAGTGATCTATTACAAACTTGAAGGCACAATATCACTAGGTATTTATGCGATGTGTTTTGAAAGTTCTAGAGACAATTAATGATCTTCCACTTTGTGATGTGGTTTGGCAGATTTGAAATAGACTTGTAGTATTTTTATCGAGTGGCGTTCAACCATATGATATGCAGGCTTTTTTAGGTCATCAGCTGTTAAGTATATGGTTTCAAGTAGAGAAAGGTGCATGACATTCTTTGTCAGTGTGCTGTTTTTGCAAGGTAATCTTTGGCTATGGATTTGTTGTAGGAAAGCATTGTATTCATGTTTGGAGTATGGCGTTCTCCTCATGGTTTTTTTCTTGTGCATTGCTATCTCTCTGATTTGCAATGACATCAAGCTGCTTTGCAGTTTTTTTAATTTAAATACTATTTGGTTCTTTTATTAGGCTTCTTTTGGGTGACATTTTATTCTTGCTTTTTCTAATTATTTTCTTGTTAAACAAAAAACAAAGATACTGCAAGTGGTAATATTTTTTGTTGCTTTCTGTGCGCAGTTGGGTATTTTGAATGTCATCCAAGCTATTGAGCTGGCTCTTGAGCTTGTTTATCCCTTATATGTTACTGCCTCTGTTGATTGGGTATCCTGTAGTTCTTGTGTTATGTAAAACACATTTGTGTGTTTTCTGACTCTTCTTATTGATTTATATCTTTTGGGTGGTTTGTTTGTGGATCATCGTGTGTTGTTTGGTTGGCTAACTCAAGTGAAGAGTATGTTACTAAGAGAGGCTAGAAGCTTTTAAAGAAGGCTAGTGGTGTTAATTTAGATTATCAAAATCTGTCAACAGGCTATTTTTACTATTTAATGGTATGCTATGTAAACTTTTCACCATGTAGGCGTTTAGGCATATGCTTCAATAAAAAAATATAGAAATGGGAATATATGACTGTATATACTGATTTTATGTGATTAATCTATTTGAATCTGCATGGCTCTTAAAGATTAAATTGACTTGTGAAAGTAATATGCTTAAGAATCTTCAATTTTGGAAGGGATATATATATGTCAACCTTATAGACCATGACAAAGGAGTTTCTGTTTCCAAAACCATGTGTCTTTTAACATGTTCAGGTTATCATCATTAACTATGCTATTCTGACTTGACATGCTCTACTGCAGTGAATTTCAATTTATTTGCTATGAACTATGAACCTCTGCAGTAAGGGAGGATTGATTTCGTTAGTCCATGTCTTCTTTTTGTGCTATTTCAACTACTTTATTCTTGGGAGCCTGATCCGTTGTGTACAATGGATTGTTGTAGGAGAGGTTGAAGTAAGAACTTGAAGAAAAAGAACATAAACAAAAGGAAAGTGGCTTACCTTAATTCTATTATAATGTTTCTTAGTTTCCAACCTTTATTGTGGGGAAGCTAATCGATTTTGTAAAATGGATTGTTGCAGGAGAGATTGAAGAAACAACATGAAAAAAAAGAACATGGAAAGAAAAAGGTCGGTGCTCACCTTTAAACTATTAAATGTTTCTTGAAAAACTGATCCTTTTTGTACAATTGATTGTTGCAAGAGAGGCTGAAGAATGAACAAAAAGAAAAGAATGTAATCTTGATAGGAACACTAATCTTTAAAACAACGTATGCTTTATCATATATAAGTTAATATTATTGCATATTTATGATTAAGTTAGACTAAAGAACTTTTTTGAGCTTATGTTTCCTTTTTTGGTTTTATATCCCTTGTAATTTACTTGTTTTTTGTTTCTCAACTCTTATTCCCTTTTCCCCTAACCTAAATACGAAAGGACTATCCTCTAGTCATGTTAACTAGTCCACATAATGTCAAATGCATCTATCTTGAATTCTAGAGCAAATGCCTATTCTCTAATTAGCTTTATTAGTTGAAATAGAAATTTCAGTTGTTCATATTTCCTTTCATCTAATAACCATATGCATATATATATTTTGGCAGATCTCAGAAATTTTGTTCCAAAATACGCTTAGATGTCTTGTTGGTGTGGGTAATTCTGAAACTTCTACACTGGTTTCTGTTGCAATGCAAGCACTAGGTCATATTGGACTGCGTATTTCATTGCCTCCACTTGTTAATGATTCTAGTTCAGGTACATTTTTTATATGATGGATTCTAGTTTTGATATAGTTTTTATGTGATGGCTAGTTTGTTCTATCTGTCGGCCATTGATCTATTAATCTGCAAATAACATTCTGATAGTTGTTCATTGTAAGCGAGGAGAATAGAGAGAATATGTATTCCGAATTATGTGTTTCATTCATATGCACAAGAGTTTATTTATACATGAGAGAGAGGCCTTAGAATTAATGAGCCTATAATTGATCCTAATCCCTGATTCTTTGTGATCCTAATAAATACTATTTACATTATATTTCCTAACACTCCCCCTCAAGTTGGAGCATAGATGTTAATCAGGCCCAATTTGTTACAAAGATAGTCAACCCGAGTCCCATTTAGAACATTAGTCAAAAGATCGCCCAATTGGTCACTAGACCTCACATGTCCCGTAGAAATGAAGTTCTCCTTGATTTTATCACGTACAAAGTGACAGCCGATCTCAATGTGTTTCGTTCGTTCATGAAACACAGAGTTGGAAGCTATGTGCAGAGCAGCTTTGTTATCGCACCACAATTTCGCAGGTAATGACGTGGTAAGGCCAACCTCCTTCATTAACTGGTGAATCCACACAATTTCCTATACTGACTAAGCCATGGCTCCATACTCGGCTTCTACACTAGAGCGTGAAACCACATTCTGCTTCTTGCTTCTCCAGGACACTAGATTTCCACCCACAAACACACAGTATCTTGTAGTGAATCTCCTGGTAGACTTTGACTCAGCATGATCTGCATCACAAAAACATTCAATCTCAGTGTGGCCATGATCTGTATAGAGTATACCATAACCAAGTGAGCCATTCAAGTAATACAAGACATACTCCAAAGCTTCCCACTGAGCCACAGTCGGTGCTGTCATGAATCGGCTAAGTACACTCACTGGAAATGTCATATCAGGGCGAGTCACCGTGAGATAATTCAACTTTCCAATCAATCTACGGTATCTCTCAGGGTAGGCAAACGGCTTAATTTTCTTGGGATCAACCTTTTTTCTTACATCTTCCGGCAGTTCATCAAACGGTATGCTATCATCAATTTCCAAAAAAGGATTGGAAATCATGGGAAAGCTACTAGGTGCTACCCTAAGTTTTCCGGTCTCCTTTAACAGATTCATAACATATTTCTGCTGTGTCAGAAGAATGCCTTTCTTGCTTCTCATAACCTCGATCCCAAGGAAGTATTTTAACTGACCCAAATTTTTCGTTTGGAAATGAGAATTCAGGAAGGCCTTTAGTGATAAGATTCCCGAAGTATTGCTCACCCTAATAACAATATCATCAACATATACCACTAAGAGGATCAAGCCAGCTTCCGTCCACTGATAAAACATAAAATGGTCACGCTTACTCTGATTCATACCAAATTCCTTAACCATCGTGCTAAACTTGTCAAACCATGCACGATGACTCTGCTTCAGACCATATAACAATTTTTTAATGTGGCATACCTTCTCATAGAATCTGATGATCTTATTAGGTTGATCAGCCTTAATAATATACAGGTATTGAGAATCAAAGAGAATCAGAAAAATATTTAATATAATAATTGTGATTGTAATCACAATAACTACCAATATCTTCTCCTAAAATCTTGCCTAATAATTTGCCTATATTATTTACATAACATTCCCCCTCAAGTTAGATCATAGATACTAATCATGTCCAGCTTGCTTATGAAACTGGTTAAAATATCTTCTGATAGTCCCTTTGTAAGGATGTCAGCTAGTTGTTGTCTATTAGGCACATAGGACAAGCACACAATTCTTTCTTTCACTTTTTCTCTTAACTTCAACATGTTTGGTTCTACTATGATAGACCAGGTTGAGTGCCATGCTGAGGGCCACCTTATTGTCGCAGAAGAATTTCATTGAAGAAATTACTCGGACATGTACTTCTTCAGTTACACGCTTTAACCATAACCCTTCCATTATACCTTGAGTTAGGGCTCTTAATTATGATTCTGCACTACTCTTGGGCATAACCCTTTGTTTTTTACTTTGCCAAGTAACCAGGTTCCCCTACATGAATGTGTAGTAACCTAATGTTGACCTGCTATCTTCCTCTGATTTGGCCCAATCGGCATCGGTATAAATCTCTATAGTTCGCTCATCACTTTTTCTTGAACAAGAGACCTCTTCTAAGTGTTCCTTTCAAGTGCCTCAAGATTTTGTACACTGCACCCATATGCTTCTTTCTAGGTAACTAACTGCATACGTTGACTTGCTACACTAACAACAAATGCAATGTGTGGCCTTGTGTAAGAGAGGTAAATCATTTTACCAACTAGCCTTTGGTATTGGCCTTTATCTACTAGTGTTTCATCTTTTTCTCTCTTCCTTTCCCTGGCCTTTTCCTTCTCGGTTTTTTCTTTCTTCTCGTTCTTCTTGACCTTGTTTTTCTGTTTTAATCAGTACTTTGCTGGGTTTGCATCCAAGCATTCATGTTTCCTTTAGCAGATCAAGGATATACTTTCTTTGAGACACATAAATGCCATCCATAGATCTTGCAACTTCCATCCTAAGAAAGTATCTCAAATTACCAAGGTCTTTTACCTCGAATTCCTTGTTCAGGGCTATCTTAATTCTATCCATTTCTTGCACATAATCTCTAGTGAGGATGATCAAGGATATACTTTCTTTGAGACACATAAATGCCGTCCATAGATCTTGCAACTTCCATCCTAAGAAAGTATCTCAAATTACCAAGGTCTTTTACCTCGAATTCCTTGTTCAGGGCTATCTTAATTCTATCCATTTCTTGCACATCATCTCTAGTGAGGATGATATCATCCACGTAAACAATAAGGATGGTTGTCTTGTCCCCATTATTGCGAACAAACATGGTATGATTAGATAGTCCCTGCATGCAACCTTCATTCCTTAGCACTTTTGAGAACCTGTCAAACCAAGCTTGAGGCGATTGCTTTAATATCAAGTTGTTGTAATAGCCAATCAAGATTCGTTGTTATAAATTGTAAAACCCGGATGGTATTGAGTTTTGCAACAGGTGCAAATGTTTCATTGTAGTCAATACCATTGGTTTGGGTGAAGCCTTTGGCCATGAGTCGTGCCTTATACTTGTCAAGAGAACCATCTGCATTGTACTTAGGGGTGAATACCCACTTGCAGCCCACAAGTTTTTTTTCTTTGGGCAATTAACAACTTCTCATGTGTCTTTCCTTTCTAAGGATCTCATTTCCTCAAGTACTGCATTCCTCTATTCAGGAATTTTAAGGGCTTCATACACATTGTTTGAAATGTTAACTTTATCAAGGTTAGTAACAAATGTTTGATAATAAGGAGATAGAGTAGCATGACACATACTTTTGAATGGGATGCATAGTGCAAGAACAAGTCTTTTTCCTCAAGGCAATAGGCAGATTCAATTCATCATCAATCGATCCTTCACAACTGCTATTGTTTTTCTCCCTTACTTGTATATGATCGGTTACCAATTCAGAGTCTAGTATAACTATAGGTTGAAAACTCAAGGTAATAACACCGAGTTTGATAAATAATCAAAATAATATTCCTTCTCAGTGGGAGAAAGGAATTTACAAGAGGGATTTCACACTCAAACACTCAAAATACTCTCACAGACCTGGCACTTCGAGAAGCCAACACTCTCCTCACAATACTCCCATACCGAATAATCCCCCTCCTATGACAATCCCGTTACTAAATAGTCAAAAAAGTAAACACTCAGTCCCCCAAAATAACATACGACAAAAGACATTACAGGCCTAAGACATCATTAAAGCATACTAGCCTACTTCTTACTCGAAAATAGTAGGAACTGTGAAGTCAACTCCTCTACCACTAGAAAGTATCTTTGCACTATTCCTTTAACCCAGTACAGAAACGGGCCCCTGTCTTCAACGACTGTGGGTGCCACCAGACCCCGAACTCTATCCACACCCCCACCCCTCTACCACTAGAAAGTATCTTTGCCCTTTCCATGTTGTTTCCTATATTTTCTTTTGTAGACATACTTTACAAGGTTGACCTTATCATTTCCCGCCCCTAAGAGATTCACCTTGTCCTCAAGGGGAAATCAGGGAACTGTTTGGCAATGATGGCAGCATCTTCCCAAGAGATCTTAAAATCGGGTAGGTCCTTCTACTTCACAAGTACTTCGATAAGACCATCTATGAATTTCCTAACCTTGCAAATATCCTGTGGTTGAACCTGTAATTCTAGCTGCTTAGTCAGAAATGATAGGATGGTAGGGTCACTACCCGTTGCTAAACATATTTCTTAAGGTTAGACACATGGAAAACAAAATGCACCCTAGTTATGGGTGGTAATTCCCAAGAGATCTTAAAATCGGGTAGGTCCTTCTACTTCACAAGTACTTCGATAAGACCATCTGTGAATTTCCTAACCTTGCAAATATCCTGTGGTTGAACCAGTAATTCTAGCTGCTTGGTCAGAAATGATAGGATGGTAGGGGTCACTACCCCTTGCTGAACATATTTCTTAAGGTTAGACACATGGAAAACAAAATGCACCCTAGTTATGGGTGGTAATTACAGGCAATATGCTACTACCCCAACCTTTTCCTATATCTGAAAAGGACCATAGAACCTAGGGCTGAGCTTCTCATTGACCCGTTTAGCTAATGAACACATTCAGTAAGGTTTGATCTTGACATACACATATTTCCTCACATCAAACTAGACATCGCGTCGGTGCTTATTAGCTTGAGTCTTCATCTGCTCTTGTGCCTTAATTAAATTCTCCTTCAGAGTCTCAATGATGGCATTTTGAGCCTGAATTTGCTCGTCAACAGCATCTATTGCTGAAGTGTCGTCTTGCAGCTTCAAGAAAATTGGCGGATCGCACCCATACATCACCTTGAATGGTGTCATATTGGCTGCTCCTTGATGCGATGTGTTATACCAATATTCAGCCGATGGTATCCATTGGTCCGATCGATTCGGCTTCTCACTAGTAAAACACTTAAGATAGATCTCTAGTCTCCTGTTTAGCACCTCGGTCTGTCCATCGGATTCTGGATGGTATGAAGAACTTAGGCACAATTGTGTTCCAGCATGCTTAAAAATTTCCCGCCAGAATTGGCTCACAAAGACTCGATCCCGATCAGATACAATTGTCTTGGGAAAACCATGCAATTTTACCACCTCATGAATAAATAAATCAACCATGTCTTTAGCGGGAAATGGGTGAGTGAGAGGCAGAACATGTGCCTATTTGGCGAGTCTATCAATTACTACAAGGATAGTGTCGTACCGTTTTGATTTAGGGAGCCCGAAAATGAAATCCATGCTTATATCCTCTCGTACTCCCTTCGGAACAGGAAGTGGCTACAACAACCCAGCTGGTGTGAGGGCTTGGTACTTGTTTTGTTGGCAAACTTCACACTTTGAAACATAGTGCTTTACATCTCTCTTCATGCCATCCCGATATACCACATTGGCTAGCCGCTTGTATGTGTGCAACGAATCTGAATGGCCACCTATTAGGGAATCGTGGTATTCTTTCATCAATAAGGGAATCCGATCAGATTGCTTTGGCAGCACCAATCGTCCTTTGTAATGCAAGTATCCCTTAACTAGGCTATAAGCCTATAACCCTCAACTCCCTCAGAATTGGTGATAAGCCACTGCATGATCTGACTAAGTTTTGGGTTAGATTGCACTTCTTTTTCCCATTCTTCTAAATCTGGACACTGCCACAATGAGAATCCCATCATCTCAACAGATTTGTCTTGTTTGGACGGAGCATCAACGGTGCGGTTTTCTTTGCTCGGTTTGTAAACAATCTCAAAGTTGAAACCCAATAACTTAGACACCCACTTCTTCTATTGATTTTCTTCCAAAACCCGTTGCTCTAACAAATATTTGAGGGCCTTTTGATATGTTCTTATCACAAATTTTTGCCCCTATAAGTGGTGCCTACACTTCCTAACTGCAATAACAAATGCCATCAACTCCCTTTCATAAACCGAGCATTGTTGCACTCAATTAAAAAGTCTCTGGCTATAATACGCTATCGGATGTCCCCTTTGTATCAACACGGCCCTAACCCCAATCCCAGATTTGTCTGTTTCCATCTCAAAAGGGATTGAGAAATCTGGTAAAGCGAGGACTGAAAGCTAAATCATGGTTGTCTTGAGTCGCTCAAATGCTTCGGTGGCTTCTTGTGACTACTTAAAGGCGTCCTTCTTTAGGAGATTGGTTAGCGGACAAGCGATTTTTTCATAATTCTGGGCAAACCTTTTGTAATAACCTGTCAGCCCTAGGAAGCCTCGCAAGGACTTGGCATTCTTGGGCATCGGCTACCTCACTATGCTTTCTACCTTGGCCGGGTCAGCTTGCACCCTTTCTTTTGAGATAATGTAGCCAAGATATTCAATTCTTGGCTGAATGAAACTGCACTTCTTTAGGTTTATCACCAATTGATCTTCCTTAAGAATTGACAATACTGTCTCTAGATGTATCAAGTGAGAACTAACATCACGGCTATAAATAAGTATGTCATCAAAGAAAACAAGTACAAACTTATGCAAATACTCCTTAAATATATCATTCATGAGTGCTTGGAAAGTAGAAGGGGCATTAGTAAGTCCAAACAGCATCACCTTAAACTCGTAGTGACCCTCATGAGTTCGAAAAGCGTTTTTGTGCTCACCTCCAGCTTTTATGCGAACCTGGTGGTATCCTGACTTTAAATCCAGCTTGGTGTATACGGTAAAGCTCCTTAGTTCATCGAGCAACTGGCGATGCAGGATAGGATCGACATGAAGAGAAGGCTCGGTTTTAGGTGGTAGTAAAGGTTTTGGTACCTATACCTAGGACTGAAATTCATCTCTACTCTCCCCCTAAATGGAAGACTCGGTATAGTAAGGTTCATTTTCTGAGAAAGTGACATCCTGGCTAATGTAGAGGTGTTTAGAGACAGGATCATAACACTTATAACCCTTTTGGGTGGCTGAATAACCAAGAAAAATGCATTTGACAGCATGGGAGTCAAATTTAGACAGTGGAGGATGGTGTAAATGAACAAATGATGAGCAACCAAAGACCCGAAGTGGTAGGGGATGATCAAGGTGGACAAGAGAGTGAGTTTGATGAAGTTTTTCAAGTGGAGACAGGCTCGAGAGGACACGACTAGGCATGCGATTAATGAGACAGGTAGCAGTGAGAACCGTATCCCCCCAATAAAATTTAGGGACATTATAGGTAAGCATGAGAGCACGAGCAACATCAAGTAAATGCCTATTTTTGCGTTTGGCAATGCCATGTTGTGGGGGGTATGAGGACAAGTGTTGTGATGTACGATGCCATAAGATTTGAGAAAGCTGTTTAGGGTGTTATTCACGTGCACTGTGATGTACGATGCCATGAGATTTGAGAAAGCTGTTTAGGGTGTTATTCAAGTACTTTGTGCCATTATCAATATATAACACTTGAATTGTGGTATCAAACTGGTTAACAATGAGTTGGAAAAATTCAATGAACATGGCAAAGACATCAGATTTTTCTTTTAGTGGATAGACCTAATACATGCGTGTGTGGTCGTCAATGAATGTGACAAACCACTTAGCGTGAGAACAATTTGGAATTTGGTATGGACCTCATACATCACTATGAATAATAGAAAATGGGTGAGTAAATTTATAAGTAGAAGGGGAAAACATAGAGCGATGATGTTTAACAAATTCACAAACATCACAATGGATATTTTTATTGATAGAAAGATGCGGAAACAAATTTTGCAAATAGGAAAAACCTGAATGACCCATCCGTTTATGCCATAACAAAACATCATTATTGTCAGAAGAAGTAAGATGATTAACAATCGTTCTCAGATTCAGTATCGTTCTGCTCTGATACCATGTAAAGCAATACTTCTCAGAGAATATGATGATCTTATTAGGCTGATTAGCCTTGATCATATAGAGGTATTGAGAATCAAAGAGAATCAAAAAAATATTAAATATAGTAATTGTGATTGTAATCACAATAACTACCGACATCTTCTCCTAAAATCTTGCCTAATAATCTACCTATATTATTTACATATTAACGACAATGTCTTTGCAAATTGCAAAATGGGGTTCCAGAAAGACAAAGCTCACAAGTCACCCCTTAACTGAATGCCGAATTAGTCAAGGAAGATGGTGAATTCCTTCAATCATCTCATCTGATTAACCAATCAATAATGTCATTAAATGTTCTCTTTAGTCTTCCTCTATCCTTTTTTAACATAGCTAATTCTTAAAATTTCCTTCTCCTCAGGAAGGAAAATAGAATTATAATTAGCAAACACCTAATGATAAACCTAAACTGTCCATCCCAGCCAACAAATCTTGCACTATTCCTTACTTTGAATCCCCAGTGGACATAACTATTGAGAAACCTTAGGTAATTCTTGAAAAGCAAGAGGGAGTGTTAAGGGTCTAGGAGTCTTTCTCTTTGTCTTCCTTTAATAAAAGGAAGCTTCTTGGTGTCATACAGTTATCCCCTTAGAAAGTTACTTGTCATCAACTGCTTTGAAACTTCCGTTAGATCTTGATGCTATGCTCTTCTTAAAAATATTATGATGATGGAAGGTACAATGGTTGAATTGTGGTGTGTAGTGTTTTTGTTCAAATGTTAGCTTGCGTGGTTGATCAAACAAAATTTTGGAGACGATTTTGCTTTTCTATTTTCTTTTTGAAAGTTTTGTTGTTAAAATGTTAAAAAGCATGAACGAAATTTTCAAAGTATTGAGGGCGAAGGTAAACTTTTGAAATGTCTTCGCTAACAGAATTGACAATTTGAATCCTTAAAATTGAGATTAATCGTTTAGTCTAAGACTTGCTCCATTATAAAAAATATTTTTTTTTCATGGAATTCATTTTAAAAAAATTGCCCAGTTGGCAGTATAATCATATGGACAAGTATCTGAACATATACCTTTACGTAAAAGACTGTAAGAAAATCAAGAGTTCATTAACTAAAGTTTAAAAAATGAAGGGCCACAATATTGGAACATATACCTTTACTGAAGTTTACAATTTAAAAACAAAATAATCAGGGCTTTTGCTGAATAATTAAAAAGAAGAGAAAAAGAATATGAAGGGCCAATTATCACCCGTCCTATATTCAAAATTTCTACATTCTATATGCTTTACAAAAGCCCTCATTTAAGATCCACTATCTTTATGATAGTAGCATCTTCAACTAGATGCAATGCAACAACAGAGTCCCCAGGTTTGCACAGTTATGTTCCTTGGCATATTCAAGAGCAAACTTAATGGTTTCATATGTTGATTCAGTTGCAGATCCTTCACTCAAAACTGTCACCAACCCATGGTAAATAAGGCTGTGTCTTGCTGGTACTTCGTCACTGCAACACCATTCAAAAGAATCTGTAGCCATAATCTCAGGTACTACCACAGACAAAATTAGCATGCTTGGTCTGTACTTAGATACTGACTTAGCCGTTGTTCCTCACTCTGGTCAGAACTAATATCAGAGCTGCTTTTATGCAATGTGCAGTTCCTACTGCAGAAGAAGCCATTCTCTCTAAAGGGCTCATTGGAGTTGGGGCAGTTTTCAATTTTCTCTTGAAAAGTTGTTCATAGTTGATGAAATTCTCTGCTTCTGTACAGATTTTGGCCATGGTTCTGACTGCGATTTCTGGGTATGCTCCTGCGGCTGTTTCCCCACTAAGCATCACACAGTCAGTTCCGTCTAGAACTGCATTGGCTACATCAGTTGCTTCAGCACGTGTGGGTCTGGGATTTTTCACCATCGACTCTAACATCTGGGTGGCTGTTACAATTGGTTTTCCTTGTAAATTTGCCTTGTGGATCATTAGTTTCTGTGCTAGAAATATCTTCTCCGTTGGAATTTCCATCCCCAGGTCTCCTCTTGCCACCATGAATGCATCTGAATTCGCTAGTATGTCATCAAAGTTGGCAATCCCTTCTTGATTTTCAACCTGACACAGCCAAAGAAATCAAATCAAATTAACTTTTCCCCCGAAGACAGAGAGGTTTAATTTATGTTACAGCTACGATATGATATATAGTATACCTTGGACATGAGAAGGATTCTTTTTGCATGTTCCCCGAGTAGATTTCTGACCTCGAGAAGGTCAGAACCTTTGCGAACAAAAGAGAGAGCGATAATGTCTATGTTATTAGGGATCCCCCACTGCAGAATGTCCTCCTTATCCTTTTCTGTTAACGTTGGAAGATCAACAACCACACCAGGAAGAGTAACATTCTTCCTCTCACCCAGTGTTGCAGTGTTTTCACACCTACATCGAATCGTACTATTCTCTTTGTCACATTCCAAAACAGTGAGACTAATAGTCCCATCAGCACACAAAACAGATGGTTTCAAATGATGAGCAAGCTTTTTATAGCTCATGCTGATCATATTCTCGTCCCCTTTTATGCTATAATCTGATGTAACAGTGATTTCTTGTCCTCTGTGCAGCTGTATGGGTTTTGCATCCTTGAGAAACCCGGTTCGGATCTCCAGACCCTTGGTGTCCAACATGACGGAACAGAGAATTCCGGTGTTGTTCATGGCAGTTCGGAGATGATCAAGAGTCTCTTGGTGATGAGAGTGAGAACCGTGAGAGAAGTTGAAGCGAGCCACATCCATGCCTGCCTTCAGAAGCTTCTCCAACATCTCCACAGATCGACTTGATGGTCCCAAAGTGCAAACTATCTTCGTCTGGGCCTCATGCTCGTTCCCGCCATGTCTCTTAACACTGCCTTCTCCAATCCCTCCTGGTAATAAGTGCCTTTTCTCATTATGATCTTTCTTTCGGACCCTGAAGCAACATATGAATACATATAAGTTATATAAGTTAAGTTGAGAACAGCTAATTAAAAACAACTAATAATTCGGCAGAATATATATTAGGATAATTTTGAAATAGTTGTCACTATAATTAATTAAAGAGTCCACTCAAATAATAGAAATTACCATTTTAAGTGATTATTAGATTCTTAGAATTACTTTTTTGTGGGTACGAACGCAGGATATTCCAAAACTTTTACTACATTGATCTCGTACATTTATGGGGAGATCAAGTTTTTGGTGACGTTACTTTAATTGAAGGGGTTATTTAAAATTGTTTAGACTTGAGACGTAAGAAAAGATACACAAAAACGAGACAAGGTTGTCTCACAATTTTTTCAAGTGATTCAAAATACAAACATTTCATGATTATCAAAAGTTATTCTCTAAAATCATTTTTACCAATATTTTTTCTCAAACTTATTCTTCAACCACTAATCTAAACACATGAGATAAATACTTGAGCCACAAACATAGAGGAATCACATATCTTACAAGTTTGAGGGCATTCAACATGTGATCTATGATAGCAATTTTAATGTTTAATTTATAAGTTACAAAATAGCACAAGACAAAATCAACGTATAGGAAGTATATACACAAATCTAAAGATGAATTACTTACGAGGTAGGCGAGAGGAATTTTTCGTGATATCTGGTTATTAGAGAATAAGTTTGAAAGGAATATCATATTTTAATGAATTGTAGTTATACATTTGTGATGGATTATGGCATATTTATTGACGCGACTTATGTAATTTTTAATCTTAATTTTGATAAAATAATGATAACGGATAGGATAATATCATTGGACCATTCTATAAATCTAAATTCCAATTCAAGTTGAAATGTAACAAAGGAAAATATCTAAATTGATATATTAAAATATATAAATGTAAATATTTTTTTTTTACCGCCATATCAATCCCCGCATCCGCTCACTGATAAGAAATGTTTGGTTGGTTGTGAAAAAATCAGTTTAATAAATCTAAATATAAATAAACTATTTATATTCAACTCAAATAAATTTGAGTTTTAGCTTTTTATTATTATTTTCTAATGACGCATATAACCATTTTCATGATTTTATCCTTTTTAAAAAATTTAGGACAATCTAAATTAAATTTTTCCTCTCTCAGTTTTTAACTTTCCCTATCTTAATAAAAGAATAATAACTAATATGAATACAATTGTTTGTAGTGTGTTAGATCTTTTTCTAGTGTTTTGTGAGTTTTGTGTGATAGGTTTTTTTTTTTTTTTATGGAAAGAGAATTACACATTATGTAATGAAACATAACATGAAACACCAGTTGCTCTCGTAATGAATACACTAAACAGGATCAGATCATGAAGGCCTGGGTTCATGAATCTGTCAAACCGTCAAACTGCAGCTTCAACTTTTCCTCTCCAACAAAACAGTACGCACATGTGGACCTCTCAAACTATTCGTCACGTGAAAAGGATGAAAAAAGGTACCCATATTTCAATATTGGCGGTGACATTTCTTTCTTTTCTCTTCCATTACTCTCCTCCCCATACGATTCCTATATTATATATATATATATTATATATATATGCTCAACAAACTTTTATACCCACCCACTGATAATTCAGAAGCAAGTTTTGATCATCAGAGAAGCTCGCGTGAAGGGTGAGGAAGAAAGGTTGCAGCCAAGGATGACTTGCCGGATTCTATATGATTCTATATCTCACCTCACTTGATCTCTCTGTATATATCATCACCACTGGATGGATATGAATCGGGCAAGCAGTCTTTGGCTACGTCCTTCTTTCTACCCAACTCATGCCAGACTCTCTTGGTGATGAACCCACCCTATATTTTCTCTCTTTCATGTAAACTCACAAGTCCTCTCTATTCTTCATATGTTTCTGTCCTTGATTTAAACCATAGGGTACTTGTTTTGTTATATCTGATGATGCAGAATAAGGACCTATTTTCCCAACAAAGAAAATCTAGAGCCAAAAGTCACCGCATTATAGAAACTACTATTACTAATTGGAAGAAGCCAAGTTGAATCTTTCACTCTCATGCTTCTGATGACAAACAAGTCACCACATACTAATCTGTATTATTATTTCTTAAACATGACGGAGGAAATCAGTAAGAGCTTCCTTTTAGACTTGGAGCCATTAATACCAGAGCTTTTTACTGCTTATTTGCTTATACTATAGTCAGAACTTACTAGAAAGAAACAAGGAAAAAGAAAATCAGGGACGAAAGCAGAAGCGGTCAAATACTAGGGATTTGCAGGATGGCCCGCGGAGATTTGAAATCTTGGAAGGGATCACTGGTTTTGACGTTTTGGAACTTTATGGGTACGTGCCACCGCAAAGCCAATAAAGGCCATCTTCTGTTTTTTATCTTTTCCACTCACAAGCAGCATTATTCTGTTCACCACTAGTGTAAAGATCTCCCAAAATCCATACACTTGTAAGACTAGCACTATTTCCATGAAGCTTCCATTTTTACCTATATGGATTGTGTGTGATGGATGTGACTTTTTCCGTACAGTATGACCAGGCCATGGCAATAAACGACGACGTTCCTGTTTCTCTCCTTTCAGAAGGCATCCTCTGTATCCACAAACTTCATGTTCTCCTTAACTGAATTCAAGAGTCATGTGAAAATGTTGTTTTCCCTCCCGCAGATATTATCTTATTTTACCCAGGTAAGGTAAAGCTGATGGTGGCCTTGTGTTGATGGCACCGGCCAGGTTTCAGTTTAAAAGGAGAA
Source organism: Albizia julibrissin (assembly GCA_037074505.1). NCBI lineage: Eukaryota > Viridiplantae > Streptophyta > Magnoliopsida > Fabales > Fabaceae > Albizia > Albizia julibrissin. The sequence continues at coordinate 47,743,038 of CM073479.1, read as the reverse complement.
GAACCCACAAATCGAATCTTTTTAGTTTCTAATTTTTATCTTGGAACTGGGAAAAAAAAAATAGAACCAGAAAACATAAGTTGCTCAGAAATACAATAAACACAAGCTAAATCTTCCATTGACGAAAAGGATACGCATTTTACAACATCAGGGAGTGGGAGGGATTCCTCCATGACAACAAAACAGAAACTAGGAATCATACAGCTGACTGCTTCTGTTCCTAAAGAACATCAGGCTTGGATTCCTAGGGGAGGAAAAAAAGTAAATCCATTGGCCTCAAGCAATCAGGGAAATACAGACTACTGGACCAAAGCCTATACTACTTGGCTTCAACCTTAATAATCTTCATTCTCACACCAAATGCTACATAAAGATGCTAAAAAAAACTGTACAGGGAAATGGTTAGGACTCGGAAGATGGGCTCACAGAACAGCCACATCATCTCCCAGCAGTGGTCAGGGTTCTCTTCTCGGAGACCTTCGCCGTATCGGCCTTGGCCTCAGCTGCCAACTCATGTTTCACCGGGGCATGCAGAGGGAACTCTAGAGTAGCAGGTTCGTGCACAGGTTGAATTGGTTTGGGTGTGTAGGTGAAGTTAAAATCCTTGTTGGCAGCCAAAGCTAATAGCTCTTTCTCCTCCAGCCCTTTGGCTGGGCCTAAGCTGCATCTATCTCGGGTGTGTTTGGCTAATGCATCTTTAAACTTCTTGATCTGTAATTCAAATAAAGTATTATCAGTATTTTCAAGTTCAACAGTAGGACAAAGGAAAAACAAATAATATGAACCCAGGGCGCACAGCACATGACACCAAGAATCTCTCTCTCACATAATCCAAATTAAGAATATGAAAAGCATATAAAAATCCCAGATTCAAATCTTGTGGCATATATTGAATCTTCTAAGTTCGGTTGAAAACACTCGTCAATCTAGCAATCCACAATTGGCAACATTAAAGCAACATAAACAATTAGTTGAATTCAATTTAAACCATTTCTCATCAATTAATACTCGTTGAGGGTACAAATAACCAGATTTTGAAACTTGGTGCATGTATGATATGAAATAATCAAAGCTGAAGCAGGTAACTGAACAAAAGCAAGAATATGGAATGAAGAGGAATTAGAGTGAAATATACACACCGTCGCATTGGTACAGCTAAAGCTGCATAAACGACCTTGTGCGCCTCTGTAAAAGCGAAAGAAGGGAAGAACATGGACGCCAAGGCTATAACTCATAGCTCTATGCTCCTCGTTGTTCACCTGAAGGAATAGTACACCCGGGTTCATTTCTGCAAACTGACACAACTGCCATAATACAAACAGGAAATTCGTGAGTATTGGGGTTGAAAGGAAAATCAAAAGATCTCATGGGATAAATCTATAGATCAGAACAGATTAAGAATGAAAATACCTTTGGATGAAGGGCTTTGCAACCACCACAACCAGGAGAGAAGAAATCAACAATGACTAGCTTGTCCCCAGCGTTTAGCAGGGAGTCCACAAGGTCTTGTGCCGAAGTCACCTCTCTCATGTTGGGTTGAAGTCCTTTTTCCCACCATTTTAGAGCTTTCCCGAATACACGGCCCATCTATAATGTTCCATAACAAGTGAAAAATGTTACAAAGAAAAGTTCCGGAAAATTCCTCCGCAATTTTTTGTTCTCACGTTTTCAAGAAAAGATTCTGAAAATTCGAACGATTTGTAAATAGCAAGTTCCAGATCAGAATAAAGATTACCAACCTGAGATACAGTTGAAGCTCGGAATAGGGAAATCCCTCTGTAGGGTATGCTTTTCATGACCTGAAAGGCGATCTTTCTGCCGTAAAATTGACTCTGCGTTGAGGAAGATGAAGACCTGAGAACCTGAGATTTAAGTTTCAGAGAAGGGGACCTCCTCAAAGAAAAAGAAACCCCAGATTTGCAGTTTAAGTTCTTCGGAGCTGCAGAGATTCTGCGACAATGATGGTTGCTATGACTATTCCAAGATGAAATCAGACTGGTCTTGCCTAAAACCTCTGCCATTTTAACTTCCTTAGTCCCGGTCAACTACAACAGAAATCTAAATCTCTCAGACTCTGATCACCAAGGAAGCAGATTGTAGAAAACCCGAATGAAAGCGTCGGGAAAAGAAAATAGCTTTATCCACAGGAAATGGGTGAGCTGAACTTTCGGCTACAGGTGAGGCAGTGATCTATTCGAATGGATCGCAGGAACTCGAAAACGCTTTTCAATGTGTGTTGCGGTATTCGGAGTGTGATCGGGAAGATCGAACGGTGAGAAAGTGATAATCAGAAAGGCACGAGGGAATTATAAATAAAGAGGTGATATGGTGGAAAGTATGTAGATATGGATAAGAAAAAAATTGGGGCCACTTAGAAGCTGGTCCATCTGTGGTGAATGAGAGAGGTACGTGAACATCGCAGTTTCAAACACGTGGCATATCAATGATACTTTCAGTTAAACCTTATAATTTAGGAAATACGATAATAACTGTGAATGGATATGCTTTTGGATAATCTGATGAATCACACCTCCTTTGCCACCTCATTCACCTGTTGTGGGCCCCTCCGACTTTGCTTTTGAGTTCATTGTTGTCAGCCAATTGGACCTGTGGGCTTCACTTGATAACAAGCCCAACAAACAAACACCGTGGACCTCTACACCTCTCTCCATTGATCAAAAAAAGATAGACCACAACTATTTGTGGTAAATGGCCTTTTCCCGTGCTAAAAGCCTTTTTCAGATAATACAAAAATTTCGAAAAAAATATACTTATTAAAAGAAAGGAAAACTCTAAACCTTAGACTTCAAAAGAAATTAGTTTTAAGTCCAAAATAACTTGAAATACCTTTTTTTTTTTGTTGAAATCAAGGCTAAAGTCCATCAATTTATAAATTAAGATGCTTTAAACAACAACAAAACATTTATTCCACTAACTTAAAAAAAATTGTGCACACTTAGGTAATATGGTAAATATACACTGCATCCGATCCTTTCTGTAAGTTGCTGTAATTTTTCCTATAAAGAATGATGGTTCATGATCGTATGATTATTAGGAAGGATCAGATTCAGTCGTGGCGTCCAAGACTAGTTTTATTCTTAAAATAGTTCATACATGTAGTATGGCCTTCTGGATTGTATATCTTGGCTTCTATGACTATAGGAAAACATCATATAGTTATCGTCGAAAGGTTATTATTACATAGCGGCGAGACAGAGAAGAGGAAATGAAAGGAATTATCGTAATACAAGTGCTAGAAAAATCAAGAATATTCAATAGAATATGAATACGAAACCGAGTTGATGATACAACAGAAGCGGAATTGTTTAGTGCATAGCCTGCAACCTTAACTTGCACCTTCCACCCTCCTCAACACCAACAGATCAAAAGATACCAAAATGGGAAATGATGATATTATGCATTGTTATCCTATGATGATTAACTCGATTGACTTTTTGTTCATCAATCATTGATCAACCATCTGCATGAAGTAGTAGTAGGGAGCAGCAAGGAAACTACGTGGAAATGTGCTCTGAAAGAACCGTATTGTGTCATGGTCTCATGGACTCCTCTTGAGGCAGGTGCAATCACGAGGTTCATCACGCATGCAAACTTCTCACTCCCGCAGGCAAGCCCAAAGCCAGCATCAAGAATGATCCTTGCATCTTTGATTAAAAACAAAGGATAATCACAGACCACAAGTACCTTCCCGAATGTTGGGGCAGCCGTGATCAAGAGAACGATCCCCTTCCAGTCAATGAGGAGCATAGCCATCTTCTATCATGCTACCAAGCGTCAAGCAACTGATCATCATGCAGCACTCTTTCCTATTGTGGCCACAGATTTATGTTCCTTTCGCAGCAGCAGTATTGCGACCAAACTGAATGATCATTGGTTTGCCTTTGAATGCAAATCCATTCACTAAATTCTACACTCGATTGTAATGTGCAATATTAATCTTATGCATAACAAGACAGAGAACAAAAGAATTAAGAAATTATAATTTATCAGCATGACTCACGGAAAAAGAAACAACAAGATTCCAGGGTACAAGAACTGCAAATGTGGCTGTAAAAATCTACAAAAACTAATTCTACACCTAACTGATTTTTTCATTGCGCAAACTTTATGAGCATTATGTGACAAAAGATGGAACAAGAGAAATACAAAACAAATATCCACAGAACTGTTTGAACAAACCCAAGCGGCACTTACCAAAGCATGCTGAGCCAATTCAATAGATGGGAATGTTAAAAATGCTTGACCTCTCATCCTTCCTTCCTGAAATTCAGAAAGAGTACAGAATTTTGGCTCATGATTAGGAGATCTTGTGACTTTAAAAAGAAGCTATTGTTCTATTCAGAAAAAAGAACAAGTGATTTAGGAATTGCGTATTCAATTTATTAAGGAGTTGCATTTCTACTTTTACATTAATTTAGTTCGATTAGATTAGATTAGATTAGATTAGATTAGAGAATTAGAATGAATTAAAGAATTCGATTTTCTTTTTCAAGTCACTCAGCATTGCACCATCAGCTCAGATTAGCCGCAACATACAAATAACATCAAAAAAAAACAAAAAAACTGGTCTTCCTCCACTACAGATTATAAGCCAATCAAGACCCTACCTGCATAAGCTTGACCTGAAGAGTAGACCTTGCAGCGTCAACACTTCCGAACAAGGACCCTGAGGAAATTTTTTTGAAAAAAAAAACAGATAGGGTAACCATGTACATAAAGTCTTACATCTGTCCACATTTATACTTAGGCGACTCTACAGGCCTTCAAATTACAAGAGAGGAACTATAAAGTTAACTAGCACGTCAGTAACTGAATTCCATTGAATTGTAGCAAATATTGAAGTCTGGAAGCTTACCAAATATGAAATAGAAATCATCAGCAATCACATCTTTGGCCAAATTTTTTACATACAACACAGGAGCTGGATTTCCAGCTGTATAGTTCTGCAAAATCCATCAGTTCAAAATCATCATTGTTAAATAGTCAGAAATTCAAACAAGCATATCAGAATGTATAGCTGCATATGATATGATGCTTCTGAATTTTAAAGGGAAGGAAGGGTCAATGGCGCTGCATTTCAGAATATCAAAACAGCAAGTGGGGGAAAATTTATACTCCAAATATATTGTCTAAGCAATATAGAAGGAGTTAGTTTCTGTGGACCTATGGTGGTGTGATCTGTAACTCAACTGGGCAATGGGCAGTGGGAGTTTGCTGGAAGTTGGAAAGGTAGTCACCTGTGATCTCTACAATCAAAGGCCCATGTAAAGGTCTGGAAGTGTGTTGGCTTAATGGACTTCATGAAGTTAAGGTGATTACTGACAATGCTCAAGCTCTAAACCTTACTTTGAGAGACAATATACAGGAGCTCCCTCCCCGTGATATAATAGAGGGATCTAGAAATTTTTTGCGAGAAGGTATGAAATAGAGGGTTTTTGACCAACCTCCTTCTTTATCTTCTTAGAAGGAGGTTGGTGAAAGGACTACAGGTTTTTCCTTGTTCTTGTTTTTTGTCTATTGTCCATCATTTACTAATGATGGATCCTCTGCTTTCATTCAAAAAAGAACAAGAACTTCAACTATGAACTTCTCACTTGAAACTAATTTCTAGTTAATCTGAAGCCACAGAAAAGCTTATTATGGGAGTTTCTACAAGACAATGGTTGAATCAAGGCTACTCCAATATTTGACACTTTTGTCACACAAAGTAGTTGCCACCATAGAGTCCAGGATGAAAGGTAAACAAATATCGCAAATATCTCCTCCAGGGAAGAATATTGCTCTATAGAGTTCAGTGAAACATGTTTTTGCCCGACATATTTTTGTGAAATATTAAACTACTGCAGAACATGATAAGAACAGCAGTGGTGTCAGGCTCATCCATTAGTCAATAGCAACAAACAATGACTATGATCATTATAAAAAAAACTTTTAATCCATTAGCATATACTAAATTAATAAATTACTTGTCTCTATTGTCCTCGTGTAGTTGCCAAGATATTCTAAATCCATACCTTAAACATAGGAAGAGATAAAATTTCCTCTGGAGGTAACTTTCCACTCTCTAATTCTTCTGGAGTCAAAAACTCTTTAGGATCTAAAGTCTCTTTTTCTGGCTCCACTAACTCTTCCATAGAGTTACCATCTTTATGTTCACTTTGAATTGCTTTAGGAGCAATTTTAATCTTCAAAAACATCAACAAGAACAAATATCAATATATAGTATCAAAACAAAACAAAACAAAGTCACACTATTCTTAAGTTATGAATAGCGTGACTTGCCTAAGATCCTGTGCAAGCATAGGACCTACATTCTAGTTAAGATATACAAAAGGATAACTTCGTCCTGCTCCTGCAAACAATCACATGAACATTAACTACCTGTAAGACAGTGTTCTTCTTTTTAATCACTGGAATTTCTTTAGGAACCAACGTGGCTGGTTTTACTCCAACAGCTTCATGAGCCACATCTTTATCAATGGCAGGGCCAATAATGGTTTCATGTCTAGCACGCTTTCGTCCTGACTTTGCTACTCTTGCCACACCCGTAGAACCCACTTTACCATCAACCTCCTACAAAATTGATATTAGCTTTCCAGGTGATAAATTATACAGGAAAAATAAAGCTCATAAAACTAGCTCCATAATTTTGTTGGCTGATACCCATTTACAAATAATTATTCTTCACAGCAGTATGAACAACATACATTAAAGAATGTAAATTAAATTTGAAAAAGGATGATAGGAAACCAGTGACCTTTTCTAGTGTATTCTAGGAAGTTATTTGTGTTTTATGTTTTATTATGTGTTTTAGGTTAATAGTGACAAGTGTCCATTGTTGGTTATTGCAAGTTACTGGCAGTTCTATGTATTTGTGGGTTGGTAGTTACTTTCAGTTATGTTGTTAGAACTATAAATATCATGTTATGCACCTTGTCAAGGACATGGATGAATGAATGAAGTTATTGTAGAGATAATTCTCTCTTCTTTTTCCTAGAACTAGATTCTGGTTCTAGTAGTCTCTCCCTCTTCTTCTCTTTTCTCTTCTTTCCTCTCTAGGATTACAGATTCTGGTTCTAGAGTTTCTCTTCCCTCTACTCTTCCTTCTCTTCCCCTAGGCCCTATTTCTACTTCTATTTTATAGGTTCTAACATTTTGGTATTAGAGCAGTTCTTTCTAAACCTGTTGGGTACAAGGGTTGCCACATGCAACTCTACTTATGATAAAGATTTCCTTCTTCCAAACCCCAACCCAGAATCTTACCGTAATTCTCCTCCACCCGATACTTCTTCAAACCCTTTGTCCACCAGACTTTTATCTCAGTAACTAACTGCAATCATAACCAAATTAAATAATTTGGATGCTGAGATGACTGCCCTGAAACATTAGAATCATCAACCACTGGTAAAAGGGAGCAATACGATAGAATTGAAGAAGAATGGAGTACAGCCTTCTTCTGGACGTTTTTTAAGGAAAATGCAGGGTCATGTGTTGCTGACAGCAATTACAATTTCAGGGAAAAGAAAGCAATTTTCTGAAGCAGTTATTACAGTCAGTTATTAGTCAAATTTGGGCAGTTACCACTACACAAATTTCTGAAACTGACAAGCAGCAATTACATGGAGACAAAGAGTTATGTTTCAGATGAGGGGATAAATTTAATTCTGGTCGTAAATGCAAAACTGCCTCCTTATTTCTTTCTTATTGCCTTAAGGACAAGGCTGTTTTCCTAGGGGAGAGTATTGATAGGAAACCAGTGACCTTTTCTAGTGTATCCTAGGAAGTTATTTGTGTTTTATGTTTTATTATGTGTTTTAGGTTAATAATGACAAGTGTCCATTGTTGGTTATTGCAAGTTACTGGCAGTTCTATGTATTTAGGGATTGGTAGTTACTTTCAGCTATGTTGTTAGAACTATAAATATCATGTCATGCACTTTGTCAAGGATATGGATGGATGAATGAATGAAGTTATTGTAGAGATATTCTCTCTTCTTTTTCCTAGAACTAGATTCTGGTTCTAGTCTCTCCCTCTTCTTCTCTTTTCTCTTCTTTCCTCTCTAGGATTACAGATTCTGGTTCTAGAGTTTCTCTTCCCTCTACTCTTCCTTCTCTTCCCCTAAGCCCTATTTCTACTTCTATTTTATAGGTTCTAACAAATGATGATAATTTAAACATTAGTGCAGTACATATACATGTACATGTACATATATTTATATATCTCTGTATATATATATACATATATATACACACACACACACACATGTATACATATACATATATTATATATATGCATATGCATATATGTACACACACACACACAGACACACACACACACATATAGTGTTAGCCAAGCTACCCCATCACAATCATATAAGTGATCAATAAATAACAAACATATGCCCAACATCCTAAAGTAACTGAAATCTTACATCATCTGAAGAATCCATCTCTGATTCACTGCTAGAGAGATTCGCAGTCTCAGGTTTCGTGGTTATAGATGGGGGAGGGGGAGGTGCTGGTACTTGTGCAGGTAAAGGTGGAGTGGGCAGAGCCATACGAAATGGAGCTGGAATGTTCATTTTGTTCATTAGGTGAAGCACCTATATACGAGAGGCACAACCAATAAGATCAATAATGTTTGGTCTGTACAACCTAGACACACAAGAAATGCTACAAAAGCAGGAAAAAAGAAACCAATACAATTCTTGAAGCCTCGTTTAGCATTTAAACAACCTGAGTGTAAAAGCGGGGAACAGCAATGAGTGCATTTACAATGTTTGTCAGTATATTTCCATCAGGTGGTGGGTAAGCATACCTGTCAAACATACTTCATTACACTACAATACATGGAAACCAGAAAATATATATATATATATAATCTGCAAAGATGAAACTTCAGATAGCAAAGACCAATTAACCTTCAAGTAAAACTGGTTTCTACTTTCCATACATTACCCAATACCTACTAATCTATCATCTATTATACTAAATTATTAGAGTTTCCCTTTCAAATTGATTCAAGATTCTTCCCTTTCAACAACAAAGAATTATATATAGCTTGTTAGGTTTTTTTTCCTTGAAATTTGTACACTGTTCCCTTCTCTTAATCTACAAAATGTAGATGGTCAGCTTGCCCAGCACACTTGGACTGTGGATGGATATCCCTATATCAACGTAAAAGTGAAAATTGAAGAGTGACAAAAAGCCGCATACTCAAGGTGAGGAGGAAATGGGTAGTCAACACCCAGTCTTGCAGCAATTGGTTCAGAAGGAGGGACTCCTGATTTAGAATTAACATTAAGAGGTTTGCTGATAGTAGCATTTTTCACCACTGATGATTTAGAATCCTTCCCCAGCTGAGATCCACTGCTTTGTTCACTTGTCTCAGTTGGATTACCAGCTCTCTCTGCTGACAATACTTTACTGAGAAATCTTAACCTGAGAACCAATAAGAAAATCACAATACAACACATTTAACTAATAAAAAAGGTTTAGTTTTAAATTTTCATAAAAATTTGAACTTATTCCCATTTGCTGAAATAGATTTTCTTTTTATGTGACTAAATTAAGAAACGGATGAAAAAGGATAGCGATAAAATGCTTGTTTTAAACCGATACCACATTTTCAGAAGTGCCATCAGTATTATCAATTGGAAATGCTTTAGAAAGGGAAAAGTATAGGATTCGAAGGATTACCCATTTAGTTGACGATGTGCTTGTGACGCCAGCATATCATTTTTAAAATCCACAAAAGCGCAGTTTCTCAACCTGCATTGGATCAAGCAATGAAACAGCTAGCCATGTATGAATGATTTGACAGTACAAATTGGCAGCAAATGTAGTTAACCAAACAGCAGTTGACTGTTCCATGAGATCAACCAATAAAATATATTTACAAGTGACTAGAAGTTGTCACCAAGAAAATAACATGAGTTCCAAGAACTGACGTACATCAATGAGAATGGCCCAGAAAAGGAAGGTGCAGAGGTTTTAGAAGATAAAATTTTCAAATTGAATGTTGATACTGAACAGGTAGAAAATTCAAATTGCGAGCACTTAATACCTTCCGCTAGAGCAAGGACGAACAGAGGAAGCACCAAAATGCGATAAGAGTCGAGAAAGGGTTTCATGAGGTATAGCTTCAGGAAGGTGCTTAATTAAAAGGGTCACTGGAGACTCCACAGCTGAAGGCTTTGTCTCTGGTGCTTCTGTGGCTTGGAATCCAAACTGATCCATGTTGGCAATGACAAGAGGATAGAGGTTTGTCTCAACAGAAAATGTCGAGGTGGCAAGAGTTATTTCGTCGGCACCGGAGAGGAGGAACCAAGGCACAGTCCAGGCACAGAGCCGGGGGCGTCGCGCAAATTGCCAATTGGGGTGCTTTTTTATCTTCTTTTAGGCCTATAGAGTGAAATCGCTCAATGAAGTGTGTTTGGGCCTTATAGATCTTAGTTGGGCTAATTTCAGATTGGGCCATCAATTTTCCCGTTAAACCCGAGCATTGCACGAGGTAAGCAAGTCCATGTTGACCCGCATTTGTGCGGGTTGGTAGGTAACCCACCTTTCCGGTTAGCTAGTTGGACCCGTTCCCACTGCTCAGTCGGTCAGCCCTCACCTACACGTGTGTGTGTGTGTTTTTTTTTTTTTTGGGAGTCTGAACCCAGAGCCCTTGCGCGTATTTCGTTGCTTTTCCTTTGCCACTTGCACATATGTAATGTGCATGTATTTTAATTTTATAATTAAAAACAGTTGCAGTATAAGGGCCCACTTGATTCAACAACTGGTTCATGTCTTAAAATTACTTTCTATAAAATATATATTTTGAGAAGTTAAATTTTATAAAAAAAAATCTATGCATGTCTTGCCTTGCGCGTATTTCGTTGCTTTTCCTTTGCCACTTGCACATATGTAATGTGCATGTATTTTAATTTTATAATTAAAAACAGTTGCAGTATAAGGGCCCACTTGATTCAACAACTGGTTCATGTCTTAAAATTACTTTCTATAAAATATATATTTTGAGAAGTTAAATTTTATAAAAAAAAATCTATGCATGTCTTGCCTTGCGCGTATTTCGTTGCTTTTCCTTTGCCACTTGCACATATGTAATGTGCATGTATTTTAATTTTATAATTAAAAACAGTTGCAGTATAAGGGCCCACTTGATTCAACAACTGGTTCATGTCTTAAAATTACTTTCTACAAAATATATATTTTGAGAAGTTAAATTTTATAAAAAAAAAATCTATGCATGTCTTGCCTGTTTTACATTTTACTTATCAAGAAGCTAAATATACTTTTAAAAAAAATAGGTACTAATTTTTATATTAATTACACAAATATAATACTTATTTTAGGAATAGGAAGTTTGTTTGGCCAAAATATATAAAATCCTTGAAATGTACAATCTTTCAAAGCTTTATTCAATTAGTTATTTTCTTAGATCCCGCTAGATTTTTTAAATCTTGACTTTAAGTTTTAGATGAGACATTTATATTAAAAAGGAAAGTCACAAACTCAAAATCGAATATCGAATGATAATATTAAAAAAAATAATTATTTCCTTCATTCCACAAAATTTTGTTATCCCAAGTTCTTGGTAGAGTCAATCAAAAGTGAGTCGCCTGCTTTTAAAAAAGGTTTCACTTCCATATGCCTTAATTATTCTTCAAGTCTATACAATAATTAAGTAGCTCCTGCATCGTACGTAAATTGGTGATATGGATAATTTTATGTTGTTAATTTTTAAAATCAAAGCATAATGAGACGTGATCCTATGGTGTTAATTTATAATTAACCAAGGAATTACAGTGTTTGTAAGCATATACAGACATTCGTAATGTGAATATCTGGAAAACGTGCGGGCTTGACCCTACCTTAATAAAATTAGTGAAAGATGGTTTCCAAATAGAATTATCAATTATGATATAGTAGTATAAATTAAAGTAATAGAGGACAAATGTTATAGGTATTGAGCTCCCTCCCAAGTCCAAACTTGGTTGGAAAAATTTAACCTTCTTTTGATACATGTTGCCTATTCAGGATGCGCGCGTAGTTTCCCCTTTTTTTTTGCTAATTAAGTATTAATAAGTAATTATTTGGGAAATTAAGACAATCTAGAACCCCCCCCCCTTAAGGTAGTGAACTAAACAATGATATATATCAATAATTAGTCGGTGTGGATGACCTCACAGATGCATGTGTTATGAGATTTTAGGTCCAAAATATAGCCATCGGCCGTCATAATCATAATTACTTGCCCTCACTCTTATCTCGTCAAACAACTGCTCAAGGATTAGGTTTGAGATTTGATCGCTAATCATACTAAATTAAATTAATGATGATCAAGTCAACTATCCACCCCAAACCAACACTTGGGAAATTCCGCTCCCATCGCGCCTTTCACACCCCATCCACATTTGCTTTAAAAATAAAATAAAATCACTTTATAGATTACTATACTTGTGCCCAAAATTATTTCATCTACAATAATTGAATTTCTTCATTATTATAATTAACGTGCCTCCACGGTAGGGTTAAGTTTATGCCATCAAGTGTACGTGGAAAATGGGAGGGAAACTATATATATATATATAAGGTGTCCCCTAATCTAATCTAAGCCATATACTATTAATAATTAAGGCTAGGTTATAATTGTTGGGCCCATAAATTGTGATTGACGAGGCATTTGCTCAATATGATACAATCAAACCTAACAAATTACATAATTGAACAAATGAGTATAGTCACGAATCAAATCGATGGTGTGCATTCATCATAATGCATAATATTCCTTAACATTTGTCATTTGGCATTCATGTTTCAATCTGGATATTATATTGTTTGCTATCTATAATGACCTGACTTAACGAGACATCATTATTTGTTCATGACTCATCGTTTTTAAGGTTGTCTGGTTTATATCGATCTCATCCTTAACCGTGCATTATATATGTGTGTAGTGTGTGTTATCCCCCTCAGTGATCATTACATTATATTATTGCACCTCAATTATCCAACAACTAACTTGCACTGCAATCAACAAGTTAAGTTGACATGAGTATACATACACAATTCACAGAATATGGGGATTATTGTAGGTGCACGCATCTTAAGCTATTTTGTATGGGTAGAGGAATGGAAAGAGGAGGGTGAGAGTAAAACAAAGATCACTATTATTCAATTTCTTATGATAAATATACACAATACTTCATAGATATCATTATTGTGTAGGCCATATGAGAACGAACTATCAGAATAATTAAAAGATAAAATATTCCATAATCAAATAATGTATTCAGGATTTTGATTCCAAACTACCTATAGGAGATAGTTAACAGCTAGGTTTTGGGTGGCATATATAGCAACCTGGCCTGTTGTTACTAAAATAAATAATAGAGGAGATGGGCGAAGAATTTGCCAATTTTCAGTAATTAATAAATCACAAAACCCTTCTTATTAGGTAAGGAAACCCACCTATATATATCTGTGGTGTATAGAGATATTTTCAGGTACATATATTTTGGTAGGTACAAAAGATCATTTTCTTATCCTCATCCGTATATATATAGATTTATAATATTATTTTCAGAATTAACTAAATAGAGAGGATATTATTAAAGAAAAAAAATTAAAGGGCAGCGTTTGTTTGTGGAAGGGAATTAATTAATTAGCGTGGAAAAGAATGTTAGAGTGTGACATAAATATTAGTATTACACCCCATCCTTAATATAGGGCTACTTGTATTGATTTAGATATATAAATTAAGTAAATAAGATTACTTAATTAATTATAACACATTGACTCCCAGAGATTTCCGTATGCTACATATAGTGTACTCTCCCGAATTCTTTTTATGACATTCTAATGAGTGAATAACACAATTTAAAAATAATAAATAGGATAAAAATAAATTTTTTTAAATATATCTTTACTTATATGCGGTAAGTAATAGATAAAAATAAAATAGAATTAAAAAAATATTATATGCAAGCATTTTAAATTCTCTGAGTATGATCTTATAAAAAGAATTGAAAGGAGTATTAAATTATAAGTTAAGTTAATTAGCTTGGAGGAAGACCAATTGGAGATTAAATAAATTGAGATACGTATTATATTTAAAAATTGGTAACAAATATAACCTCTAATTAACTCATAATAGTATATTATATAATAAATGAAATGTGGTTTTCATTTAGAAAAGTGATGTGAATGGTTTTCCGCGGTGGGGGCAACGATTGAGGAGTATGAGTTGGAGAGTGGTGATTGGTGGGTGAAGCCCCACAGCCCCATGTTTTCATGCAACAAATCAGGGAATTCTGATTCAGATGCAATCATCTTCTCATTTCCGCTTTCTCTCTCATCTTCATTGAATTTTTTCCCTCTTCCTTTTTTCTTTTGCTGAATCAATTAAATGCTATTTATTTCCTTCCTTTCTTATCTCCTTTCATCTTCTATGAAAACAACCTAGTTTTTTTTTTAATTATGAATTGTAAATCATTTCAAATTATATATATATGGATTCCAACAGTAGTCAAATAAAATTATATACACCCTTAAATTCAAATAGTAATTTTGAAACGAAAGAATTGAAGCTCTATTTTATTAAAAATTATATATTTATATATCAATATTGGTGATGCAATTATTCATTTGTAATGTAGTATAGTGTTCACACTTTTGGTGTGAACGATCGTTGTGTACCTGTCAATTCTTCTCAACTTGACTAATTATTTTTCAAAACGAATATGTTACGTACATTTTAATAAATAAATTAAACTACGGTTTTGAAACAATAACCGGTCGGAATACTGGGTTAAAAGTCAGTAAATCAAATCGAAGTTAAATCAGAGTTAAACTGAGATCAAATCGATGAGAAATTGAATATTTTAGGTTTATTAATATAAAATTTAAAAAAAATAGTGGGACGGACCGGCCGGTCCTATCCAAGTTTAAAAACCTTGATTTAAACACTCATTTTACAAGAAAAAACATTTCTTAAATTCAGTCCATATCGTGATATCAACAAATCCTTGAGGAAAGATCTTCACCGTTTATTTGGTCTAGCATCTTATTATATCATCAAAACCAAGCTCTCCAAAACAACATTATTAATTCACTTAGTGCAGACAAATAATGAAACGATGCAACATCAGATGATGTAGATTAAAACAAATCGTATATATCTTCACAATAAAAAAATCTATAGGCTGTATACATATAGATGGATAGATTTTTAACAACTGATGATTTTAACTTTTAAATGAAAAAAGAAAAGCAGCTATGGAAAATATTATCATCTTCTTTAATTTCAAAAAGCGGTCTTTAGTTAAAAAGTAACTATTTGCTGTTTTCACCTAGATAGCAAATTACATGACCAATTTCAAAGACTTTAGAATTTGAAGGACATTTTAGGTGATTTGCCTGGCTAATCGATCTATCTAAGTGGGATTTCACGAGTGTATTTCTATAAGTATGCTAATCACTATCCCTTGAACCATTCCATTATTGAACTCATAATTTCCTCATTGGAAAAGAAACCCTAGCAAGAGATCATTGCAATAACAAAAAGATAACACGATAGGAAGGCATATAAACCCAAAAGGGGCGGTTAAGTTGCCCACAAGCATAAAACCCCTATAAAAAGCTTTGCTTTCAATGGAAAAGATATGAGCCTCACCTTTTTCGTATTAAACAAATAAATTAATTAATAAAAAGAACACTATCAAAAAACCATAATTTCACATGAAGCTTTCTTCTCTTCCAATAACCGAAACCCTTATCCCAATTCTCCGCCAGATTTGGCGTACTTACTATGCTCATCTCACCGCTTTTAACCCTCTTTTTGCCTCGATCTCTTTGCTTATGAATCCTTCTATCTTCTACCACTCACATTCACTCGTATTCCTCTCCGATGATCCTATTCCTAAATACGATCTTATCCTCTCAGGAACAGTTATTGCCTAAACAACACCTACGTGATTAATTACGAGCATTAAAGTGATCGAAGCACATTCATGTATATTCGTAGTAGGTAGCTTGAGAAAGGCGTACAAGACATGTCTATATACATACGTGTGTATACGTGCATGTATACGAGTCTCTTAACTTGTATATATATTCTTTTGGCGTACGAACGTCAGAAATAAAATGGTACGTTTCTGGCACACAGTTAAGGGGCTGAATATAAATCACGGAATATTTTTTGGGGTAGGCATGTGATGACTAGGTTTTTTTTTTTTCTCCCTTCCTTTGGACACAAGAATTCAGGGGGCAGCTATGAGAAAAACCTATACCACTGTTTTGCTGTTTTCTCATGAGCTCTTTCCGTGACCTTTTAATATTCTTCTAATTAATACCCTTCCCAGAGGCATCTTCTGCACAGATTCAGGGAATTATTCACATGCCCCGACCGCCTCATTTATCGGTGTCACTAATGCTTTGATTATTCCATTAATCTAGCTAGCTAGATATTTATATATTAACTACCCACTCATGTCTTTTTTTAATTAATTAATATTTTTCTGTTAATTAGCCCAACTAATTATATATTGTACTACCATTTACAAGTTGGTTGGTTCCGTATAGGGCAATTACGCATGCATGGAGGCCTTCCAATAATATTCGTCAAACGTGAACTGAATTGAATCTAGATTACAGACATGCATTAACAATGTGTATTAATGGACTGAGACTAGCCAGTTGCAAATACAGCTAAGGTTTTTAAATCGTAGGAATAAAAGATCAGAGAGAATTTCCAAAGTCATACATATATCTACATCATCACCATGTGCCACTCTCGTGCTAAGGACCTGAAAATTTCAAAGAGAGAAACAGTCATATGATTGATCAGAGTTAGTGGGGGACACTGTGCACCAGATCGATGTGGAACCCTTTTTTTTTTTTTCCATCTCAGACTTTGAAAAAGTGGGAAATGGAATTAATGCTCCTCCCTATATATATATATATTGGGTGGGGTGTCACGTACGTATGCGGTAGCATGTGATAGTAATTATTAGTTTTTAGAATGGCTATAAATTTTTATGCATATAATAAGTCGATATAACACTCATATTACATATTTAACTCGTATTTCGTATATCAATAATTAAAAATTTATTTTTTTAAGATTTTAATTGCTATTCCAAATACTCATTATGTTATAAGAAAAACCACCAACACAACAAACGATCTGAGATGAACTACCTCCACATCGATATGCACATATAAAAAAAAAAGTGTTTATTTTGTACAACAATACACAGAATACACAGATTAACTTGGACAAAAATAACGGTTTATATAATATATATCTGATGAATATATAAAGAATAAAAGAATGAAAACAAACCCACTAATTTTTATAGGAAAGAAACAAAGAATATAGATGTACATGAGTTCATGATCAAGTCCTTTGGTATAATCTAAGGGACGAAATTAAAATCTAGCCAGAAAGACTTGGATACCAGAAATCTATACACACTATGTTTTTGCATCCAAGAACTTTCCTATCCTGTTTGATATGATAAATAATCGATGTTTGAAACTAAAAACCGAAGCCTGTTTAAAAGTCTGAAAATATAATGGGAGGTACGTAATAATACATATCCTAAGTATAAAACCAAACTAGCTAGCTCAATTGATCTCTCGCCGCAGGATATCCATGATGTCAGTAATCCCAGAGGCATTCCAACTCAGAGAGGGGCCCAGCGGATGGAGCCTCAAGATCCTCGTACAATGCCTTGCTCTTTCCCATGTGGAGCTTAGAAACAGCGGAGGAAGTGTCGGTGTTTATGTCGTTGCTGACGCCTGTATCCTGCGACACACTCACCATAGACTGGTTGCCGGACGTCGACACCAACGGCTCCGTCTTGCACAGTTTGTCCAACCCAAACAAGCCTCCTCTGTCGCCGCCGTTATTATTCGCCGCAAATGCTCTCAGAAACTGATCATTACTCATCAAATAACCTGGATTATTATTATTCTGCTGAAACGTGAAGCTGTTGGGATTTTGGATTTGATGAATCTGATGAGGATGGAAATTGGAATTGGCCTGATGATTATTGATGGTGTAATTGTTGTTGATGGGAATCATCATAGCCTGAGGCTTCATCATTAGCTGCTGTGGCAGCGGCTGCTGATTATTGTTGATGATGGAGAGGTTGGGGGCATAATAGCCATCGGATGGTTTAGATGATGAGATGGGCGGTGGGGATGGGTTGGTGCCCTTGAAAGGAGGATCCATGAGAGGAGGGAGTGAGGAACAGTCAAGCAAATCATCACCGAGAGAGTTAATCCTCAAAAGTCCTTGAATTGGGTTCTTTTTCACATCTGGGTTCTTGTGGAAAACCTTGCTAACAACCCATTCATCCTGCCCAATTTTAATGAAAAAAACTGTTAGATTCTGTTGACAAATTAAACTGAATAAAGCAAAAAAAGGACGGCCATAATCAGAGGACCACACATGAAAGAAACTCTCAAACCAACACGAAAAGCCGCTTTTCCAAAAAGCAACAAACACACACACACAAAAGGCAAGAGGGGATCGAAAAATCGATGAGCTAGAGCATTAAAAAAAAAATCGATCTGGGTTTCTGGGAATGAAGAAAAGGGCAAAAAGGTGTGAACTTTATTAGTTTTTTTTTTGCATACCTTGGCAGCTTTGGGGAGATTGTAAGTGGCGAATTTGCCTTCCAATCTGAATTCATGCATAACCCAGTTGGTTTTTCCTCCTTTAGGAGCTCTTCCTCGGTAAAAGACGAGGGTCTTCTTCATGCCAACGAGGTTGCCTTTGCCTTTGTAAATCTCTTTATCTTTTCCAGTGGCCTTCCAGTAACCGGACTCGGTGGCCCGATTTGTCCTCATCCCCGTCGGATACTTCCTGTCCCTTTGGCAGAAAAAATACCACTCTTTCTCTCCCATCTTGGCTTTCTCTGCACAACAATCGTTATTTTCAAAACCCAATCAATAATAAAAATCATGGAACCAGAAACAGAAAATAAGACCAATTAAGGATAACTTACTGGGCAAGTCCCAAGGCTCGGACTTGTTCAAATCGGCCTCTCCGATGGCAGTTGCAATGAAACTGCTGTTGAGGACCTTCTCTGTGAGATAACAAGTGATGATTTCCTCATCGGTGGGGTGGAATCTGAAGCCCGGAGGCAAATCCAGAGGCTGATCTTCAACTTTGTTCACCACGACCGGCTCTTCCATAACGATCGAATTCGAATTCTCTAAATGAACCAAGAAACAAACAGAGGGGTTTGAAGGATTCAAATAGATATCTCACTCAAACCCACCAGTATATAACAAAAACCTGCAGATTATACACACACACACGCGAAACAAAGAAATAAAAGAGCTTTTAAGAAAGTAGAAACAAGAGAAGAGGGAAGGCTTAAATAGAGAGGAGCGCGTAGAAAACAGCTCAGCTGGTTGTGTAAGATGCGTGGTGTGCAAGGCACTTGCCGGGGAAGCCTCCAATTGTTTCTCTCTCTCTCTCTAATTAAAAAAATTATTATTATTATATCTTAGAAGGATGGTACGTGTATTTTTAATGGAGTGACGTCTGTCCCATCTAGTTGGCTTCTTCGCTATGTAATGTAGCTACCTTCTTTGAAAACGGATACCCCAAAAAGAAATGGTAAAAAAGGGTAGCCTTTCTACGGCTGTGGACCCCACCTTCGTGTCTTTAAAATGAGAATTAAAAAATAACAGCTTTATCCTTCACCTTTAACCTAACATATACGCAGATTTCAAAGCTTCGGAGGAAGAAAAATTAGAGTGTGTGATGATCCCAGGAACAAGTTTAATTTGATTTTGTGTTGTGTACTATTAGTATATATTGGTTCAGTATATGATTGCGCAGCTTTAGTTAGGTGCGTGTGGCAGTTTAGTTTGTTTCAGCGGGCTCAGCCGCTTCACATCAGTACACACATGTGACATTATTTGTCTCCTAACCCCATTGAAAAATATTAAGTTGGCGAATCTTTCTGATTCCCACTGGCTCTATAATCTTATATATATTGCGCACACAAAAATGGAATCATTGGCAACAAAAGAAAAATATTTCGTACATTTTTATCATTATCTCTTGTGACTGGCTAGAAGCGATTCCTCTTGTTTAAAGGCCTTTCACACCGGCGAGTGAATAGAAGCAGCCGAGGGTTCAAGGGGCAGTTAAAACGATGCTACCATAATACCCTGTTGACTAATTTAATTTAAGAATAATAAATAAATTATTTTATAGTGTTTATATTTATTGTTATTTTTTTAAATTAATTTGTCTCTTCAAACTAATCAACTGAATAAGATGTAGCAAGTATATGCGAATTTTCTCAATGTTTGGTTTTAACGGCACGTGAAGAAGGCCAATCATTTCTGAATTTCACGTACGTCGGTGGGTGTTGCCCCTTATTTTCTCTGTAAATTAACAATGTCCCTTTCCACAATGGCAACGTGTGAGGGAACGTGGTGCCTACACGTGTCGTTATATGGATATGGTAAACCCATATTTTATTGGGTAATTTCATTTTAGGATTAAACGATTAGTTGATGAAAATAAAATAAGGTCAAATTAAATCTCAAGGGAGTGAATCTGTCTTTGTGTAGCTGGAAATTAAATAATAAATAAAAAAGGACGGTGATCAAGTGAAAATGGTCTAATTAATTTGGGAGGGGAAGAGCTGAATCTTTTTGGTAGGGCCGTGAGAGAGATATATATATTTGTCATTGTCATTTGGATTGAAATTAATATATATTTTGGAATATGTCTTTTATGAATGAATACGATGGAGTAGCCACTATCCAGATGGAGAATTTGCTGAGGGATGACACTATCCCTGCAACTTCCTTGAAATTTCTTTCCCATTTTCCAAACTGTGAAACGGTCAATTGGTTCCATTTATACTCTTTTTTACGTTTTATGGGTCAAGCAAACCAAATATATGTTATTTACACTCCTTATTATCCTCTCTTTTTTTATAAGATAGAGATAATAAAAAGGTGTACATATGAAAAAATTTGTTAAAATTAGTCGAACATAATAAATATGCAAGAAATTAAAAATTATTTTTTAAAAAAACACATGCATTTCTTTCATATAGGAGTTGAATGTGAGAAAGGGGTGGTGAAAAAATAGTTAATTGATGCAGAGGATCTAGTAGGGTGGAGCCTTGAACTCAAAAGATTAGGAGGGATTTAGCAAGGTCTTATATGACTAGACCAACTCTATTAGTGAGCTATTAGATTTATATATATATATATATATATATATATATATATATATAAGAGCATGCCATCTTAAAAAAGATAAATCTCTTAGAGGAGGATGGCAAAGATAATGTAGAGTGCATGATTTATTTAATAAAGTATAAATTAAATGGGCCATCGTTGATGAAGAGGGGAAAAAAAATCAGTTGTAGATATGTGATTAAATAAGAATTTTTTCTTTATTTTTAATGTGGTGGGGAAAACTTTAAAAAGTCGTATTCGCATAGTTGAAATAAGATCGTAGGGTATACTTTATATAAAGTGACCTCACCGATTGAACTTTAATTTATGTGTGGAGGGGAAATTGGATAAAAAGGATGCACAATGAGTTAAATTAATTGAAGTGACAGGTAGTAGCCTCAAATTAAGGGACCGACTTAATAATAATCTTTATTCGAACGTATAAGAAAGCTTCCGAGTCAGCGCACCATGTAATGTTATAACAGAATGAGGGGATAGAGATTAATCTTCGCTGAGCTTTATAATAGTCAATGAACAAGTTTAAAATACACACTTGAATTATTGCTAGCTGGTAAAATGATGTACATGTTGGAATTTTGGGTCTAAATTTCATAGATTATGAATAAGAAGTAGGTTGGAATAGAAGAGAAAAATGAAGGAGAAAAATATGTGTGGATAAAAGTCTCACATTGGACAAATCTAGAGAAATAAGAGTGTATATAAAACTCAACTTCACACTTGAATTATTGCTAGCTGGTAAAACGATGTACATGTTGGAATTTTGGGTCTAAATTTCATAGATTATGAATAAGAAGTAGGTTGGAAGAGAAGAGGAAAATGAAGGAGAAAAATATGTGTGGATAAAAGTCTCACATTGGACAAATTAAGAGAAGTAAGAGTGTATATAAGATTCAACTTCACACTTCTAAAATAGGCCCTTGGGCCAATCCACTTTTGTGGAAGAGTGAGAACGTAGATGGGTCTTGATCCACCACGCACGCGCGCACCACCGTCTGGCCGGCTCGGTCCAGTCTAAGCGTGTGTGAGATTAAAAAAATATTTTTTATTTATTAAATTATTTTTTAGTTTGTCCGAACAATCCCTGAACTTTTGTTTAATTCCTTTTTTACCCCGTGATTCTCCCAACAGCGGCTGTAGCAAAACGCTGTGACCGAACCAGTGCATCTGTTCTGGTGCATTCGTTTGCTCCGTTTTGGTGTGTCTATTCGTACGACACACCATTTCACTAGCAAGAGTCATCGTTTGCTTCTGTTCGCTCCGTTCTGGTATATCTGTTCGCATGACGCACCAGTTCGCCCCTTAAAAGTCGAGTTCATCTGATCAATTTTTGTCATTTATAAAATAGGACGTGCTTGTGACAGAAAAGAAATCAATCTAAAAACTCTCCTCTCTCATATACTGCATAGTGTTTTCTGCAATCATCTCATATCCTGTGCAATTCTGAAAGCAGTCTCGTTGTGTTCATTCGGGCTTCTGATTGATAGTGACATCATTCTGAAGACGTAATCTGTTCTATTATGGGAGACAATTGTTCAAACACATTGGACATCCATATAGAAGGAACAAATTATCTTAAATAGCGATACTAGCAAGGAATAGGCGTCCATTTATTTTAATAAATAATACCACTTCCTGATCTTAATATATATATATAAATTAGTTGATAGGGTTGAATTTAGTCAACAACATAATATCTTAATTCCTTTTATCTTCTATAATTATTAAAATTTTCTAAACTAATTTACCTATCTTAAAATAAATTAATTTATATACTACTAATACGGATTGGAGGAAGTATTATAAGTAGGAGGAAAGAGACTAATATATAGTTGGTTTAACAGCTCTCATTAATATCTTTTGGATTTTGAATTTAAGTCTCAAATGAGACACTACGATGGAAGGGATAACTATAAACGTCAAATGAAATGCTAGATGATAAAATAAAACAAATTAGGAGGTGAATATTGAGAGTGGAAAAGATGGGATTGGTAACAAGCGATGGATGGTGGTTAATAATAATGAAAAATGGTGGGAATAATGGTAGTTTTGTCGGTTGATGAGAGTGGGATGGGAGGAGTGGTAGAGTGTGGTGGGATTTACCTTAAGCTTCATGGGGGGACAGAGGACACGGCGATTTACGAATGTGTGAGAGAATTAAAAGAGAGAGGCGGGCAGATTCAAAGTGGAAGCGCGTCACTGGAGAATCTGATCTCATGCCCCCATTTGGCCTTCGCTCATGCTATTTTAATTCCCACCAATAAGAAGCTTCCTCCGCTTCAGTAATCAACGATTTTTATTTTTATACAGAGACTTAAAAAAATTTTAAAAAAAAAAAGGAAAAGGAAGAGGTGAATCGATGAAAACAAGGGAAGATCCAAACCATGAAACTTTGACCCAACATAAGATGTTTGAAGTGGCTTCTTAGAAAAAAATGAGTTTATTATGGGTTTAAAGTTAAGTTGAAACTCAAACAAAATTTTTTGGCTTTTGATTTGTAATCACATTCAAACACTTCAAATGGACTTTTCCTCAATATACTATTCCCTCCGTTTTTAAATAATCATTTTTTATTTATCAATAAATAAGTTAAAAGTAGTTAATATAATACTAAGTATGTAAGTAATATATTTTTTTTCCCAATTATGCCTCCCTCATAAATATAAATCTCATATACTTATTAATTAATGCAATTCACAAACAGTCACTGGTAGAAAAAATGCAACATATATATATTGTATAAGGGTAAAATTGAAAAAAAAAACAATAAGTGATGAGACAAAACTAAAAAAATTATATTTTAAGACAGATCTATTATCAAACATAAAATTTATATTTAGAGATAGAGGAAGTATTAGCTAAACAAGTTTATATTAAACTGACTTTTTTATAAAATTTATTTAAAAATCACATTACACTAATTAACTCTTAACTCAATTTCAGTTTGTAAAAGTCAATTATTACCTCTATCTTTAATATAACTACCAAAGATAACTTATGTTAAAGAGAGAAAGTAGTATAATATGAGTCAGTTCCACCAATATTAATATAAATAAGCCGGAGATAAATTAGTTTGGCAATCACATAACAAGCAAAGTATTGGGGCGCCGACATGAAGTTGGGATCAGAGAAGGCTAGGAATAAGGATTTATGTTGTTGAAAGCGGGGGAATTGAAATTGCCGGATCGCCATCATGTTCTCATCGTTTCATTTGTTTAAGGCCTCTATCAACCCCATTAACTGACTTCATCACTCCCCCCTAACTATTCGTTCATTTTTTTAATTACTCCCTTACACCTTATTTTTATATCCTATAAATAATCAAAGCACATGAATCAAAAATTTGGTTCAAATTGATTGAATGTAATAAATAAATAAGTACAGCTTATTTTTTAAAACATATTTATTTATGAGGAGATAATTAAATCAATACAATGAGTTACAACTAAGGATGAGCAAAGAACTTGCAACCCACCCGTCCGCCTGCGTCCCAATGTTCTTAGCCTGTTTCAAACCCGCCCAGAATAAAGGCCGTAACAGGTACGGGTTACCTGTACCCATCTATATTAAACGGGCGGGTAGCGGGTAAGACCACGGGTCACCCGTACCCGTATATGTATTTTTTTAAATAAAAAATATTTTCAAAGGCTTACTTCTTCACCACCTACTTAAATGGGAAAGGGATTAGAACTTAGAAAACGTGAGCGAACCCTAAGTGGCTAATCTCTTCAGTCTTCATCAATCATCATCATCAGTTCATCAACGTCACCAACTCACCGTCTCACCTACATCGTGCGTGACAACTTGAGTCCGTGACCCGACCGCTACTTCCTTCTTCACCGAATCGTCACACACTAACCTCACTACCAGTCCTTTGCCAATCCCAGTCGATAGTCGTCCCCTTGCCGCGAGAATCCTTCCCGACGCAATCGGTACCAGCTCAACTCTCCTCACTCGGCAAAAGCTTAGCTCTCTTCACCGTCGCAGAGCCTTATAGTTGAGAAGTGCCAACGTGATTCACAGCCTTTCACATTCACCTTCACCTCAACCAGGTATTGCTCTTATCTCCTTAGCCGAGAATGATCCAAGCCCTTTTGTATCTTGTGTCTTGTGTTACACTCTATTTAGTTTGTTCTATCACAGTCTCGGATCCAAGCACATGATAATGGAACTCAGCTTGATCTGTATAATTGTGAGGGAATGTGTTTTCATTTTACTGAATTCTTCAAGGCAGAGTGGCATTCTGGCAGACGCAGTGAGCATGAGCATGGAGAGATTAGTGCACAGACTGAAGTATTGGTCTGGATGCTAAGGCTTTGAAAGAAAATATATCATATAAAATGTCAATCTTTCATGAATTTAATATCAAATTGTATTTACCAGCAGAAATGCCGAACATATATGCAGATTAAGTGAATAATAAGAGGGCCAAAAGGGGGAAAAGAAAGAAAAAAAGGGGAAAAAAGACAATGACAAAAACAAAACGATTGGGCCTGAACCTAAAAACGCACTGACCTGCCTGGCAGGTCATAAACGGGTTACAGGAATCGTTTATGACCGCCCGTTTAACCCATACCCGTTTTGGTATGGGGTTAAACGGGTTAGTGTACGGGTATGGGTCAGCCCATACCTGTATACTGAAAATGGGCGGGCTACGGGTTTGCCCACAGGGTAGACCCGTCCGTCCGTTGCTCACCCCTAATTATAACACAACAACAACAAAGCTTTTTTTTACTTAGGCTTACTATAAATACAATTAGATTAATAATTAATAAGAGCAAAAATAAAAGAAAAAAATCCCAATAAAATACGCTCAAAATATTAAAAAGAAAAATCAGTGATTCTAATGTTTAAAATTCCAAATCAGTACATCCATACTTATTTGGAATTTTGACATCTTGCCTAAAGACTCTATACCCCTTATTGTAGTACATAACTTATTGTCTTCATCATTATTCTCTCTCATAACAATCTCACGGTCCTAAAGGTAGGGTGAAAAAAATTACTGAAGTATAGCTCTCGAATCGCACAATCTCATTCTTGTGCTTGTTACATTCATCAGCCCCCTCATTTCCTCTTCCTTCCTTTTTCATCGCATTCTTAGTATGGTGTTCAGTTGGCAAAATCAGTCAAGCTTCCTCTCCTCTCGTCTTTCATTGATGACGTTAAGTAAGACCTTTTGATGTAATAAGCAACTCTCTTCTTTGTTTTCTTCTTTCCTTTTAATTCCTCCATTGCTATTGTTGAATCTGTTGTTTTGCAATCCTTTCTAGTTCTGCACCAAGAAAATAGGTGGGAAATATATTGACAATGGACCCAATCGGTGAGCATTAAGTTTAGAAAATAAATCCTATAGTAAGGAGCACCAATCACCCTCCAATTTTAAATAATAATGAAAAAGTTTTACCAAATATTGAAGGAAAAAATATCAATGGGATGTACCAACAAAAAATTAGTAGGGCCAAAATGAATATTATATATTAACCTAGCACTCATCTTTTCTAAAAAAAATTTTGAAACACTCACTTATAGCAATTGAATAGAAAAGTAGAGATAGGAATTAGGGCTGGGCAGGTCTGGCCCTTGACGAGCCAGGGCCTAAAAGGGCCGGTCTTTTTAGGCTTGAAGTAAGAAAAATTGTTGTTTTTTAAGGCTCGGCCTGAGAGCAAACAGGCTAGGACCGGCCCTGGGTAAGAAAAATTGTTATTTTTTAAGGCCCTGCCTGATAACAAGCTGGCCAGGGCTGGCCTACAGGGTTGGAAGCTCTTTTTACAATATTCAATTACACGTCTCATGCATTAAACAAATACAATTACTAATTCATAATCAAGTGTAAAATAATATCCATAAATAACTCATAATCTCACACAAAAGCATAAAAATGCAAGAAGCTAAATACTTTAAACAACATGAGTATGACGACTATCATTTTCATCTTATTCGTCACTATTATCAATTTCAAGGACGTCTGATTGTGCTTTACTTTGAATAGTATGCTCTGCTTCAGAGGTAAAAATATCAAGAATTTCTTCTCCATCATCATGAGTATGTGAAAAAGATTGAGTATGTGAGAGTATGAAACCAATTGAATCTAGATGTCTAATTGAGTATGAGAGTGAGAGTGAAATGCTGTAAGGAATCTGACAATTTTAGGGTTAGGAATAAGGTCTTAGGGAGGAGAGGCAAGGCCGCACGGGCAAGGGAGTAAGGCAATCGGGCAGCAAGGCATGGGAAGTGAAACAGAAAATATTAACAGGCTTAAATGGTCCGGCTAGCCTTTTTAAGCCCTCGGGACTATAAGGCTGACCCTTTTAGGCCCGATTTCCTTTGGAGGCTTCAATTTATAAACCCGGCCCTTGATTTAAAAGGGCTTATACAGGCCGGGCCAACGGGCTCGACCTAATTTCATGGCTCTATAGAAAAGAAACCTAAAGCACTTAAAAATCCTTAAACCCTAGCTTTATTTGATCAAACTCTAAGAAAAGAAATGAGGACTCTGTCTTGCAACAATTGATTATAGAAAGATGAAATGAATTAAAAGAGGAGGAGGAGGAAGGAGAGCCAAAATTCTCAATGAAGAATGCAAGAAGCAAAATATGATCCAGCATCAAAATTAATCACAAACAGAAAACCATTGATATATTAGAATTGCTAACAGTCCTAAATCTCATCCTCTCATACTCATCCTTCTCTACGATCAACTATACTTGAGTCATGCACCATGTCGCTCTATTCTCCCACACGCAATCTGATTCCTCCAACAGAGGTAGAAGCACTACAAAATGCAATATCATTTTCAACTGATCAATTGGCTCCAAGAGAGGCCTAAATTTCAAAATGAGTAGATTGAGCTTATCAGCACCGACTACGTCTAAGGGTAAGATGATGGAATCATAATTAAGATATTCGAAAAGAACATAGCCGTGCGTAATTCAAAATACATAGAAAAACAAACGAGAAGCGAGAGCAGATATGTTCAATGATGGAAGAAGGTAGTTCCAAAAATCAAATAGAAGTTGGGAGACATTGAAAATGAATGGGTGCGTGTGTGTGTGTGTGTGTGTGTGTGTGTGTGTGAACAATGTCGTTAGAAGAATAAGAGCTTGCATTTGGTTTTCTTGGTTATGGAAGGCAGCGATGGAGATGAAGACGGTGGATGAAGTAGCGGTCGAAGGTAGAGATGAAAAATCCGGAGAGGTGTGATTTCAAGTAAGGAGGGAGAAATTGTCTTCCTAAGGGACAATAAACCGTAGCCTACAAAGGAGAGCCCGGGGGAGAAAAGGGTATAAAAGTAAATTTATTATATTTTGAAATCTTAGATTCCTCTTGCTGATATGACATGATATTTTGTATATTAGACACCCTAATTTATCTTTTGAGAATTTTCACTGTATTTTTATTGGATTTTCCCAAAATAAAACGATACTTAAAACTTTAGATAGATTACTAATACTACCCCTAATCCTTGATATAAGGTTAAGTTGACTAATTTATAAATATTAAGAAAGCTAAATAAATTATATGACCTCTAAAAAATACTTAATTATAATTTTATTAGTCTTCATAAATTAGTCCGTTTAGTCTCATATTAAAGAATGGAGGTAACATGACTTATAAATATGAACATATTATTCCTGAAATTAAAGGTGCAAGTATATTAAAAATCGGAGGGAGTGCTGATCAATTGGAAAGCAACGGAAAATAAATAATGGTAACAACCGATAATGTTGAGAATCAAGGGTATTTTTTTAAGAAAATTGTTCAAAAATACCTCATTGAAATTTATTTTTTAAATAGGACTTTCGCGTGCAGACAATCTTCCTGTGTGTCAAAGATCTTTTATTGTTGTTCAAAAAATCTTCCACGTGTTCAATATATATTTTCTATATATGTGTGAATAATCTTTCTTAGGTCTCATTTAACAAATGAGCTTCTAATAAGATATTTATAAACAATTCTCCCAATTTATTTATTTTTTTAGGTTGGTCTGAGGTGAAAAGAGGGTTAATTAAGGATTTCATGAGGAGTAGTGATAATAGAGAGAGAGAAGGCATCACCACCTTCACCCTTTTAATTAAAAAATAAATTAAAAGATTGACATAGTAAAATGCAAAAAAAAAAAAAAAAAACAAGAAATAGAGTATGACCCAAAGCGTGTGGACCCCTTCTCACGCCCTGCACTACTGCTGCATCATCCCCTCAAAAAACAAAATATTATTCCATCACTTTCTTTTTGTCCATCCACAGCCACCATCACTGCAATGCTCCTACAATCTTTTTCTAGCCACTATTAGCGGCGCCTCTATATCATATTTTCTCTCTCTCATTACCATGTCCCTTATTTCTTTTTTTCCTTTTCTGAGTAGATGAAGGTTATTCTAGAGACTTACAAATAAAAGATTTTCATTTCATCTAAAAAGTATACTTCAAATTTATATTTTTCTTATAATAGAGGAGATGTCTCTATCACCTCAACTAATAGATTGTTAATTATATATCCCGTATTTCTAATCACCAAATATAACACTGGTCATTATATAAAATTAAGAAAAAAGAGAATATATGTATACACACATGTTCCTCCCTTAATATCATGAAGACTTAAAAAATTTTGATCAGTGCACATTGGAGATGGAGGGTGTGTTGTTT
The DNA here is from genome assembly GCA_037074505.1 of Albizia julibrissin. NCBI lineage: Eukaryota > Viridiplantae > Streptophyta > Magnoliopsida > Fabales > Fabaceae > Albizia > Albizia julibrissin. The sequence goes on along the minus strand of CM073479.1, from coordinate 47,713,117 downwards.
ATGCATATTAAATTTGAGCATTGAATTTATACGTGTACTTTGAATTCAGAACAAGTTTTGATTCTCGAATAATTATGAATATTTATTGCCTACAAGACTTTTTTTCCCGGTTTTTGTTTGGTATAGTTTATATTTATGTATAAGTTTGATTCACATAAATCGAGATAAAATTTTTTCATATATTTTCCTCGTAAATCATAAAAATTATATCGTATATCATAAATTATGATTGAAAAATAATTTTAGAGGTTATAATCACTGTTCCAAACACAAGAAAAGAGATGGATTGGATTAGAATGGAAGGATGGAGAAGGTGTACGTTAACTTTGGGGCATTATTTATGCACAATCAAACTGAACCGCGAAACAAAACGGTCTGACGTTTTGTGACGAACACCACAACGCCACTGCCCTCCTCCTAATGCTCGTCGTATGCTTCGCGCCCAAGTCCTCCGCCCCTCATTAATTCCACGCCTTTGTTCAAATCAATCTCGACCGTTGGATCATCACACCCTGACGTCACTGTGCTCCAGCTTCAAACTTTGCCCTAAAAACGACTGTACCGTTTGCCCAACCAGCTCCCTCTTTATCCTTAATCTCGTTCCTTTAATGCAAAAAATTAGGACCCCAAAGATAAATAAATAAATAAAGGTATCCGTATCATCGTGAATCATGATGATGAAAAAAAAAATGGAAATGGTGGGCCATTGAGATTTGAGAGTGAGAGTTGCAATTATTGAAGATTTACTAGGCGTAAAGCGCAGCAATCTGAGATTAGTGTGTAGGGCCCACCTTCGTATCCTACAAAACCTAACACTGTTTCATAGGTTCAGACAGTTGGCCCTCTTTCAGACATTTCCCCCATTATTTTATTAATTACTTTGTTACTTTCTTTCCAATATATGGTCCCCAAATCTGCATCATTTTCATATTTGCAATCTTTAATTTTCTTCATCATCTTGCTCTCTTCTTGTTCATTATTCATTACATTAAGTCATTGCCAATATATACACTCAAAAAGCAAATCAATTTAAAAGTCAATTTGACGATACTGTTATTCTAACTCATTTCTCTTAAATAATTAATAATCATGAAATTAAGGGACAGGCTCCGTGGCAGAGATAATTAGTATCAGGAAATGAAAATCAATGTAAGTTGGGCCCTAATTGGCAGTGGAGGTTGCTATTCGTAATACGTAGCCGAGAGAACATCGTTTTCACTTTAAATCATTGGATTAAAAGGAACTAGCTAGTTTATTTTATTTAACACCGAGATGATTGCCGGTTAATCATATTTAAATAGAATGAAGCATCTAGAAGGGGCATGCCACGCATAGAGAGTGTGTCGTTCATATCCATCTGTGGACGAGTGGGATAAAAAAATGTTTTTTTTAAAAAATATTAATTGTGTGTGTGTGGGTTTAGGTCAAGAAGAAAGAGTCTCGTTCAGACATATGACCAAATCATGGCACAGTAGAATAAAGAATAGATTGAGATGGATGTAACTGTAAGAGATGGAAAATAACATTTAATTTTTGGTTATACAAGGAAAATCCTCTCTTAATTAATAATTAAAGCATCCCATAAAGGTCGTCGTCTTTAAAGTTTAGGCAGATCAAATCAGTAGGTCCATACGCAAGTGCTTTGTATGTAGATCATAATTAATTATATACACATTAAAAAAATGCATAAGATTGGAGTTTATTTCTTTGTAGCTGTGAGGTGGATAAAGATGTGTGGGGTAGTGGTAAAACAGGCGTCTTTGACCAGAGAGACACATGAAACGGATGCGGAATTTACTGACCAATGAATCGGGGCACGTTGCTTTTGGATTGCTTTTAGTTGTGAGATAATTTAAACAATTAAGATGCGTATTAAAAAATTATTTACTATCTTTTCAAGACTTGAAATAACCAAGCCACGAATGATATAATAAGAGAAATGATGAGAGTTTTGATTCGTGTAAGGTACGGGGAGAGGGAGATCAGGTTAGGGGTGCTTGGGCCCTCACATCCCAATAATTACCAGCAGTCCAATTTTACGTGGTGAGATTGAATATATGCATAGCATGATGATATTGTAACTCAAATTAATAACTAAATTTTTTAATAAATTGTTTTATCAAAAGGTGCTATTTAAGCTTGTGGCAATTTGTCTTTAAGCTTATGAGATAGGAGTAGTTTCTGGTAACAAATAACTTAGATAGCCTTTATTTTCTCACTTGAACCACACAGGAAACAGAGGAGGGGAAGGGAGCAGAGTCATATGAGAAGATGATAGAAAACAACAAGAGGCTCCTAAAAATTGGGAGAGGCATTGACCAAAGACGACGAGTGAAAGTGAAAGTGATGACAAGTTCAGCAAAGGGAGGTTCTATCTTCTATGAGTGTGGGGTAACGATTCTGTATTCACTACGTTTTAGGCCATCTTCATGATAGCCTCATTTGGGCTCATCTTCTTTCAGGGCATTCTGAAAAAATAAGATAAATAATAAACTCACATAACCGGGCCAATAAAACTTCACAACACGAATTTCCCGTCGCAGGCAGCAATATTATTTCCCCGCACTTGGATGCAGGACCCATCTTCGCTTCAAATTATCTTGGACTTTTAAAACTATATATTTCAAATATTTTTTTTTAACCCAAGGGTTGATAATTAACCGACGGATATGTATCAAGTTTCTTTCTTTTCTTTTTTTTTTCACCCACACGCTCTCTTTTTAATTTCCTTTACCACTCCAACACCACTCTACTTTTTTTGATGTCTTTTAAGTAAGAAGAAATGACAACAACCACCATTCACCAACAAAAAAAAAAAAAAAAAAATTGACAACAACAACTACTACTCATGATTCCTCTCTTTGAAACTGAAAAACACGGACTCTTTCAACTCATACATTCCAATAAATACTTTAATATTTTCTTTGTTTTTTACAAGTTTTGTTGAAAAATCTTCCTTTTTTTATTATTATCATGCAGAATTGCAAAAACAAAGAGACGCGAAAACTGAAGAGAGTCAAATATAGCATCTGAAGTAAAATGGGGGAAAATAGAAAATAAGATGTTTGGATCAGCTTGATTTATTTTATAAACTTAATTTACGTACATTGAGACAAAACTCATCAACATATTTACCTCGAATACCATAAAACATATTCAATTGAAAAAGATTTTTAAAGATTTTAATAGCTGTTTCAAACACCCTTATAAAATTTCAATTTATGCCCCACAGTCAATGGAGAAGAGATGCCGAGTTCAAGATGTACCGCGAGAGAGAGGGACGGACCAAAAGTCATAACCACAGCAACACAATGGACTGATGGAGAACGGACTTGAGTATGAAAAACGGCGAGAGGACAAACACAGATGACGGAAACTGAGTACGGAAAACGGCAAGAGAATACGCCAGACGTGCGAATAGCCGAGAATAAAGGAGAAAATCAAGGAAACCAGAAAGAGTTCATGTCTGGGTGTAGATGAGAGAGACAAGGGAGAAGAGAGAGAGATAAGAATAATAATTGAGAGTTGGTGAAATTTAAAAAAAAAAGCATTTAATTCATAACGGTTATTGAGCTTATTTCTACCCATTGTGATAAGCTAGAAATTCTGGTTTAAGGGAAAAGTGGTTTTTCTCCTAAAAACCCAATTGATAAAAAGTTAAACCAAACACATTTTTAAAGCTAAAAGCAGCACCCAATCTTATTTTTGCCCCCTCAATAGTATGTTTGGGAACTCTAAAAGTTTCCCAACCACACCCTATTTATTAGTAATTGAAAAGTTAAATGAACTTAATTCAAAGGAATAACTCCATCTCCATTGTGATGCAGAAAAGAAGCAACACTCCCACACCATAAACGCTAATGTAGAAGCAACGAAATTTTCTCAATTTTAATAGCAAGTTGAATCCTCTGAATGAAACTCTTCCCATCCCAACCTGATTTTATTATTCCAAAAACAAATCACGAAAACTTTTTCAGATAAATAAAGATAAATCAGAACCAAACGATGCTTTGTTACCCTGTCCCCCACGTATCAGCCTTACTTAACAGTAGTAATTTAGTGACGTAAATAAAAATTACTAAACATGAGTTCAATTCGAGTAGCAACAGTAAGAGCTCAACACATGAACGTAACACACAGCTGTAGGTCTTCCACCAGTGACTTATACACAAACATGTAATGTAATTTGCAGCAGAAACCATTTATAATTTTAAAAAAACCACAGCATATCAAACATGAATGTCACTCACAAACAGTAGAGTCACCGGTCCTCGCATCTTGAGTTCACAAAGACACACACACACTGCACCTTCAGACAATCGGAGGCACCACATACTCACCAGTAAATCTAGTTCATTATCCTGCATTTCACCACCACCATAAGTTAAAGCTATTTCTTTAACCCCAAATACTGGGGAACAATGATTTAGTCAACTGTTAATAAATCGTAGTTCTCAAGCATTAATAAACATTGAGGCTATTTCTGATCAGGATTATAAGCTTCCCATGATGGGATGCTAGTAGAAGAATATGGAATATATTAAAGACCAAGGGTTAAAGACCATTTTTGTCCCAAAAGTTTTTGGTGACGCCCATGATGTGGCAAAAACTAAAGCAGCTCCTGGGCAAAAACTTTAGTAGGGGCAAAAAAGGTCTTTAACCCAAAAAATAAAGCAGCAAGTAGAAGATGGAGAAAGATTTTTCTTTTTTTGGGGGTCTCAGAGACTTACAGTAGGGTGAGATCCTCCAAAGCTGATTATCACCTTTGTTCCACTCCCAGAGGACTATAGTTGTGCCATCATGAACACCCCCAGACCTCTTATCACCATGGAAAGCATCCACATTAAGATGAATGTTATTAACCATCCTTATAGCTCTATAACCATCAGCAATCTCCTTGCTCTCACTCCACAGAACCGACTCATCAAGATAATCAGAGTTGTAGGGTATCAGTCGAACCTGCAAAACATTTATGAAACATTTTTTGAAAAAAAGAAAGAAGAAAAGAGGGCATCTGCTTGTTCCCTTGACGCAATTGGAATAAGACATGCATAACAGAACTCACTGATTACATTCCAAGACCTAAATCAATAAGGAAAGCATATTGATGCAGAGAAATGTTTTTAGATGGAAGAAAAAAAGAAAATTCCATTTCATCAAATTTTGAATTCAAGATTGGTGTATTGGACCAACACAGTTCAAAGATCAATAAACTTTGTCGAATGAACATGAATAGAACTGCACGGAGCTCATTATCGACGAGTCAAGAAAAGGTCAGGCAGAGTTCACAGGCGAACTATGCTGGAAATGGAAAAGGCAACACAACACTCTAAATTCTAGAAAGGTACTTGGCATAATATCAGGAAATGGTTCCATCTTAAACAATCCAGCTATATTATCTATTCTAGCTCATGTGATGGTTTGATTGGTTTCCCTGACGCAGTAAAAGAGTCAAAATTTGAAGAGAAACGAGATGTTACCGGATGAGTGGCACCGATGGAATGCTTAATAGCCTCACCAGTAGCTTTGTTGACCAGAGAAAAGGCGGGGCAGCCCTCTTGATCCTTCACCCTTGTGCTGTACTTCTCATCCTTGTACCAATGCTGCAACAAAAACGAACACCAGCAACAGTAAAATCAGTCCACCAGGCAGTCAACTGATTCAGGGACGATCCTATCTTCAGAATTTGGCCCAGATTGAAAAATAAGAGTGCACTAGACACGCAGTACCTCCAAGAGCCGTACCCGATATATGGTTATAACACCAGCTAAATGAAATAACCCACACACAAATGATGGCAGATAAATCGAAGGTATCAGTGAGAATCGAAATTGCGTATAAGTATTACCTGGCAGTCATCGGAGGGATCAGATGGAGCAAGGATAACATTGCCATCCCGGATGGTGAGGGAGAAATTGGGGGCAGCCCTGGAGAAGACCCTAACGGTGCGCTGGTTGGAAGACACAGTAGCAGAGGATTCGTGATGAGTGTGGTGATGGATGAAGGAGGGAAAATGGGGGCGATGGGTCTCAATCTCATACTTCTCCACTTCATGAGAAACATGGTGCACAGAAGCTATGGAGTCCGGCGGGGGAGCGTAAGCAGGAACACGAGGCGGCGGAGGCGGTGCCTCCGATGAGTAATTGTAGGGGAAAGAAGCCGATTGGGGAGGAGGGAGATCAGAGTAGTTATAGTGGTGGGAAGGTGGAACATGAGAAGTGTGGTAGACTTGAGCAGGCTGAGGTACGGGCGGAGGGGGAGGTTGATGGCCGCCGTAGAAGGAAGGGGGTGGCGGAGGAGGAGGATTGTCGAGGTAAGAGAAATTTGCTTCCGGTGGTGGATAATCTTCAGGGTCATCATCCCTCTTGTGATGATGAGAGTGATGGTGATGGGATGGATGACCAGAGGGGAACTCCATGATCGATCTTCTTTCCTGTGAGATGAATGAGGGAAGGAGCGATTAACAGAGGAAAACACCGCGTCACAGGGCACACGGTGGGGCCCACAGGCGGAAAATCAGAGAACACGTGGCCCATTGAGGAGCGGATCTGATAGTAACGCGCCTCATACAAACGTCAAGAGCTGGAGGCAACCTAACTCCATTTGCTACTCTATCTTCTTGGTTAAGGAAGGTCGACAAGAGTTTGTTTTTGCGGATTGAAGCAAGAGGGTGAATATTAATAAAATGGATAATTGAATTGATAATTACTTGTGATGAATCAGTGGATGAAACTGAACATGTGGGGTGTATTATCCGTAAACGAGAACCAATTGGACAATGTCACAACACACAACTTGTCACTCGATTTATTGAAACAAATGATAAATTTATGAGACGCAGTGTTTGTAAACCTGGACTGGACCGGGTGGCCCGACCTGAAAACCGGCGAACCGGCCAGTGAATCCGTTTATTATTTTTTTAAATCAATTTTTTTAATTTTTCTTTAGAATTTCATATTAATAAGTCTAAAATATTCAATTTCTCACTGATTTAACCCATGTTTGGCTTCGATTTGACTCTGATCTAATTCACTAACCTTTAACCCAATATCCTGACCGATTCAATGACCGATACGGTTTTAAGAACTTTGATGAGAAGGATTAGAGCTCTAAGTTTTGGTGTGAGAACGTGGCGTTTGAGTAGTTGGGGAAATTGTAGGGGTAGGAGGGAACCAAGTATATTCCCAAATCCCACTTGCTTTGGGAATACCGGAATAATCTTTGTTAGGCTTGAACCCCAAGCTCAATTCTGACATGAAGTTATTTCATGGCCCAAATTCTTTTAAAAAAAAAAAAACACTTCTCAGTCTCGTTGCCAGTAATTCGCCAATAAAGGATCGAGGACCACAACCGGCAGTGTTGCTTGTGTCTTGCGCTCTTTGATATAAATTTGCAATAATAGGAAGAATGTCTTCAATAAGAAAATATATGTCCCTAACTAAAAAAAATTGCAATAATATTTGATTGACATGGTCGCTATTTTTTTCCCACCATTTGATCAGCAAAGATTTCTCAATTGTAATCGAATTTGGCTTGTAACCCTCCATCCTTATTTTTAATATGTAAAGATTTATATTTTATTATTTTTAGATTCCATCTCTGACATCTTTAACCCGCTAATTAAGCTAGTCTGCTAATCAAAAGTGCGAAAACTTTATTTAATGGGGTGTTTCTCTCAAATTTGTCGCCATTCAATTATTTGTAAATTCATAAAACGATAATCGTCAATAGCAATATATTTTTTCGATACATTCAATGGCAATATGCCAATATATATATTAGCATATTAACATTTAATCTACAACAAATTGCAATTTTTCATTGTCTATAAGTAATGATTTGTAGCTTAATTTAGGAGTAGATTTTATGTCAAAATCGATATCCAATTTTTATTTATATAAAAAACTCAAACATGTTAAAATTCATGGAGTTATTAAACGCATTCCCTCTGTGTTGCCAACTATTTAACCATGTTTAGAAGCTTTTTCTAATTTTTCCCTTTAGTATAAGATTCTTTACAAAATCGACAAAACATCTATTGATTATATATATATATATCGTAATTATAAATTTATAACCCTCTCTCTTACATTAATTGACGATCGAATTCATAATTTTAATGAAAGCTAATTTTCGCAACTTCATTACATTTTTTAATGAAATAAAAAATATAAAAGTAATTTCAATACTTCAGAGTTCTATGATTTGATTAAAAGAATTTGGTCAATGGAAAGAGGGGGAGAAGCAGTCAAACAATGAATGTATGAAACAAAAGTACTCCCTTCTTTATCCTTATGCATAAGAATATTTTTTTAAGAGGCTTATTCTTAAATATAAGATTTTTTTAAAGATTTTTTTTAATAATAAATATAATTTTTTTTTATTTTACCTTCAATTAATTATTATACTGCATTTATTTTTAAGAGGCGAAGTGCTTCAGATTTGGAAGAGATTCGTCACGGGGAAGATGGGAAATGGAAGACAAATTCAAGACACAAAATCAAAGATGGACGAGAGACGGATAGAAGAGGACAAAGAGAAATTGAATCAAAAACAAAGAAGGGTATAAGGCATAGAAGAGAGAGAGTGACATTATTAACCCCCCCGGGGCAATAATCCGGAACAATGCAGCTTCACACGAAATCATGGTTTCAGTGCAAAACATGATTCTTAGAGAAATAGTGGTGTTTGACAATTTTTTTCACAAAATCATGGTTTTATTGAAAAAGACACAATTTTTTAATTGATATCCAGACACTCACTAAAAGAATTTGGTCAAAGAAAAGAGGGGGAGAAGCAATGAGACAATGAATGTATGAAACAAAAGTACTCCCTTCTTTATCTTTATGTATAAGAATATTTTTTTAATAGGCTTACTTTTATATATAAGATTTTTTTTGGGTTTGTCTTAATAATAAATATTTTTTTTCTATCTTACTCTCAATTAATTATTATATTACATACATGCATGCTCATTTATCTTTTTTTTCATTATTACTCTTTCACACCCATTATAAATAAAAGAATTTTGGAAAAATTATAATAAAGGACCTATGAAAAATAATATCTATTAAGAATGACAAAAAAAATAATAATTATTTAAAAGGACCAAATATTGAAATATTAAAATAAAAAGACTAAATCAGCCTTACCCAAATTCCCTATCTTTTCTCTAACTTGACTGTTAATAATAAATAGTCACCCATTCAAATTACCTCAGTTTCCTATCTTAAAAATAACATTCACATATTTGTTGATGATTTGCATCTAAGTGTGCAACTCCCAATTCTTCCCAGTAACTTAATTTCTCGTTTTTGTTAATCTTAATATTTTTATGTCTCTCTTCTAATATTCTTATCCTTTTTTGGTTATAAGTTAATATGAAGAAAACAATAAGCATTAATGTGTTCCCATTAATTTGCTTCTACAATTGTAATTCATGTGTATCATTCCAGTTCATTTTGATAGTATAACAGTAAGAAAACGGTGTCTGGAGTTGGAAAAAAAACGAAATAAAATGATATTAAGATATTAATTAATTAAAATGGCATTTACATTTGAAAAACCGTCCCTTATTTTAAGGACACGAGAAGAAGAGGTGCAGGAAATAACACAAGGGCAATTCAGATTTTTAAATTTTAGTATATATATGGTCCTTCCTAATAAATATTATTTTTTTAGTCATTTATTCTAATTTTTTTAAAAAATAAATTTTCTCTTAATTATTATATTTAATTTTTTAAAAAATCTCACAATTCAATTGAAAAGTAAGTGTGTGGGGGGGGGGGGGGAAGGGTAAAACAAAGGTGAAACAAGTGATGAGGGATTTGATGATCAGTTCAAATTATGTCGAAGACGTCGGTGAGAGAGAGAGAGACTGTGTGTGTTTGGTGAAGAGATTAGTGTGAGGTTGGGGCGGTGAGTTCGAAGTACAAAGCAATTAATTAATAAAGCACGCATGGGGGCAAAGCTACAAGCTAGGAACCAATATGTTTAAATTATTCAACAACCTCCCCCACTCCTTACCTAAGCATTCCTAGTCGTTCCTTTATGCAATAACCTTAACAACTCCGAAACTCCTTTCTTAATACATGCGCTGTTCCCCAACTCCCACGTTCCTCTTCTCCCTTTGTTTTCTCTCCAGTCATGCAAAACACATGTTCTTTATTTACTTGGGTTTTTTTTTTTAAATTTAATTTTCTATTTCACCCTCATGGATTCATCTAGTTAATTACCTGACAACAGGCAAAACAAGTTGGGTGATATGAGAATAAAAGGCGACGGCGCAGTTTTAGAACGAGTCGTTAATTGCGAATTATATATGACCAGATCGAAGAATCAAATTCGGAGATACACAGAGTCAGAAACTGTGAAGACTTTCCCTGGGAAAAAGAAAAACAATGGCATATCATCACAATTCACAATCAGCTGCAATAGTCCCTTATCTACAGGTTTCTTACCTTAATAAAGCTTGATTACCTGTGCCAACACAACACTTACAAATTAACATCATCATTCATTAATTTTGTACACCGAATCATTTTCCATCCGTCAACAGTTTCTTCAATATTGACGCCATCACAACCTTACCTTTGAAATTCCTTTTCAATAAAACAGCTCCCTGCCCATTCTAATTAACTAACCTCACCCTTCATTTTCTACCCAACACACCTAGGCCACAAGAGAAAAAGAAGAAAAAAAAGGCACCTAACTTTTTTTTTTTTTTTGTGTGCGCTGATCCATACGTAATGAGCGGATATAGATCAGACGATATATGCTGCCCTGTGGGCTCGGCTTCTGGATATTTTACTTATCTCCCCTCCTAAAAAAATACTTTTTTTTTTAAATTTTTTTAGAAAGTGTCTGGATTTATCCCTGAAAACGAAGATGAGGACCCAGGATTAACTGCTGGTTCAACAGCGACTGCTTGAGGAGGAAGTTCCATTGTGGGTTGTCGAGTTGATGATTGGTATTGTTATTAGGGAAACTGCAGGATGAGCTCAGATACCTCTTTGATGGGTACGAGGCTTCCTGATCCAGCCCTGAAATCTGACGCTTGTGCGTGTTATTTTCCATGTTTTGGAGGGAGGAATGGTTCATCAATCGAGGGGTCCTCTGAAATAAGTCATAGCTGTTGTTGGTGTGATTGTTTTGAAATGATTGGTGGTCCAGATTGATAACTTTAGAATTAGAATCATCAGCAGCAGCAGAAGATTCAAACCCAGGTGGGGTTGAATAGTGGTCAGATAACAAGCTGCTCAACATGGAGAAGTCTGAGGCATCCAACAGGTTCGAGAAAGACAAGGATTTCTGAGAAATCAGATTGTTTTGTGGAGGAGGAGAGGGAGATTGAGAGCTTGGTAATACTATGTGCTCTTCTGGGGGATCTTGGTCAGCCACCAAGGTCTCTGCTTCTGCGGTAGGAGATTCAACATACTTGGACTTTTTGTAAATTCGGCAGAGAACCCAGTCATCTAACTGCCAAGCCCCAAAAATGCAAAAGAAGAAGCAATGAGGAGATGATGATCATGAATATATAATGAAAGAGATGAAATAGAGGTGATGGGAATGAGTTATATATATCAATACCCTCATGGAGGAGGGGTCTTGGAACTTGGGGGATCTGTTTGTGGTGGTGTTGATGAGGCGATACTCATGCATGATCCAGTTAGTCTTAACGCCCTTGGGGGGTTTTCCGGTGTAGAACACCAGAGCCTTCTTCACCCCCATGCTCTCCGCCGCTCCAGCTCCCGGCAACGCGGCCACTATGGTCTTATCAGTGCCGGTGGCCTTCCAGTACCCTGAAGCAGCCGCCCTGTTTGGCCTCGCCCCGTTCGGGTACTTTCGGTCTCGAGGACTGAAGAAGTACCATTCCTTATCCCCAAACGCCGCCTTCTCTGTTACACACAAACATGGACAATCAGTATTCAGAAAAAGATCATCATAAAACTACATAGATATCAGATGAAGAAGGCGAAGGAGAGAGAGTACGAGGTAAGTCCCAGGGATCAAACTTGTAGATATCGACCTCGGCAATGATGGAGACGGGTATGGGCAACGAGGCGACCTTCTTCCTGAGATAGTGAAGAATGAGCTCCTCATCAGTAGGGTGAAACCTGAAACCTGGAGGTAAATGGGACTGTGGGCTGGCCATGACAGATTATGATGATGACACGGTAACAGAGGAAGAGGAAGAGGAAGAGGAGAGGAATGAAATTTTTGGAGAGGGGAGGAGGGAAGGGGATTATATGGAGGTCTAAAGTTTGTCGTTAGGCGGAGCCAATTGGCAGAATGGAACAAGAGGTGGCCAAGGGGGGATGGATCCGTTTTCTGAAATTTCCAAAAAGTGGGCTCCATCTCAGTGGCCCCACAAGAGAGCTTCAAATCAAAAGCAGCCTCTCTCTCTCTCTGTTCATACGGGCACACCAACACACACTAAGCTTCCATTTTGTCATTTAGCACCTTTGATGGCGGCGCTGCTCTCCCATGTCATCACCCTGCTTCAGATGACATGTCGACACGTGTCCGTCTGACCCCCACCACCACCCCAATCCTACAATTATTAGTGGCCGCATGAACATGAACTCATGCTGCTTTGTCTAAATGCCCAAATTTGCATGCTTCTACACTTTTATTTCTATATGCCCTCTCTGTTTTACTATTAATCGGTACAGCGGTTCATTTTCTGTTCCCAATAATCCCTGGAAATGAGGAGGGACAGGTTAGTATAGCTCACCGCCGTCTGTTACTCATACTAAATTAACAACCGATTAAATACAGGTTATTGTTAAATACGTGACAGAATTATTTGAGGTGGTGGAGGAAGGCATGATATATACTTCCTTCGGTCTTTTTTATAAATAATTTTTATTTTTATTACGTAAAACGAATTAACAGTTAAAATTAATTAAAAATAATAAATATGTCAAAAATATCATGTTTATTCTAAATATGCCTCTATTTATGAAAAAAATATAGGAGAGAAAATGAATAACAAATATGAGAGAGTATGAGTATAAAATATGAGAAAGAATTTATAATAAATGAATAAATGAAAGAGAATTATTAGTGGTGAGAAGGGATAATTAATATAAATGTGTGTATTTAATATATGTAAAAAAAGGAAAAACAGTTTAAATTTTGAGATATAAGAAAAAAATTACTTAAAAAAAAAAGGAGTAATTATGTACGGACGTATAAAGCTTGGGACAGGATAAGGAGGAGATTAAGAATTTAGAAAGGGACAAAGACAGAGAGAGATAAAGGCATGGGGACTAGTGTGTGAAAATGGAAGAGTTGGGATTGAAAAGTCAAATCCCCAATAATCTGTGTCTTCGGCGCTTTGTTGGGGGCCTTCTTTAATTTCTACTATGTCATTAATAATGCCACTAACGAGTTCTGGTGGATGTTCATGTTAACAAGAAGATGCTCTTCTTATTCCCCCCATCAAAATCACTCCTCACTCAACCCCACACTTCTTGGTTTTAGTTCTTACCAAACCGGTAAGGAAAGAAAACAACAACAGCTGAGACTTCTTGGTTTTAGTTCTTACCCCCACACTTCTTGGTTTTAATCTGATTAGATGGAGTCATCTTCATGAATTAAATGATGTTATTAAGCTTTGTTAAAAATTAAAAATTAGAATAAATTGTTGCATATAAAATCTCGTTCAATAACCTTGTTCCACATTATTTTCGGTAAAATAAATAAAATAAAAAAGCACACTTCTTTCAATGACCCCACAAGTTGGTTTTGCCTGCTGGTCCACGTGGCAATCATGAAACTAAAGAAGCTAGTGGAATTTAATTATCTCTACTTATTTCATGTTTCTGCAGTGCCACATATTACTTTCTTGATTGGGATTTGGAAAATACCATTGCCTCAAAATCAAGTCTAAGTCGTTTAGAGTATTAGATTAAGAGTTAGATTAAGAGTTAGATCAGAGTGAACCCAGAACCAAATCGGTGAAAAATTAAAGATTTTAAAATTATTAATATAAAATTTTTAAAAAAATCGATTTAAAAAAAAAACGGACCGGATTGATAATCAGATCAGACCGATTTACTGGTTGGTTTGTCATATTCTGATCCGGATTCTATTCCACGGCTCGGAACATCGTTAGTGCCGCCCCTCCCCCTGTGGTCCATACCTCAAGTCCTTTTCTTACCCGCCACTGCTATGTTTCTTAATTGAAAAGGAAACTTTCTCATGATATGAGATATTTCTCATATCCACATGTAATTCTTGTATTCCCCAAAAACTAACAGAAGCAATTATAGCGTATGAGTTGATCAATATTAAATATTCTTACCCATCTGTATATCGATCAGGCTTTTGTTCCTTCTATCCTCGCTCGATGAAACCTGGCCCTGTCAAAGACTGATACATGCATGTTTGTAGATAAGTCGGTTCGGTCGTCACAGAAGATGATAATTACAATTTACAAGTCCAATCTAAACCAAGATTCATATTCTCTCAGTCAATTATTATTATTATTATCATCATCAAAGAATTAATGACGAAATATTTGCGTATGAACTCCAGTAAAAGTTGTTCAAACAAGGTCTTACGCGAGGTAGGTGGCATTCATGTATCGGTTCCCATGGACCAGTAGCTTACGTACGGCTCACCCAGTGGCCAATATTTGTTGAAGACCATGACATTATTTGTTTTTGTTTTTGTTTTTGTCGCGGTAGACTATGTTGTTTGAAGCATAATAAAACGTTCATTTTTGCCACCAATTCCTTTTTAAAAAGAGAATACCCTTGAGCCGAAAAGAATCAATAATATCATCACCTGTAATCCTGAGAACAATGATTTCTGTAAAGGCTTAAATGCTTGGCGCCAGCTAGGCACGTAAATATCATGTGTGTGTGTGTTTGTGTGTGTAGAGAGAGAGAGAGAGAGAGAGAGAGAGTCAAAGTTTGAATGAAGAGGAATCAACGACGTTGAGAAGTGATGCTCCATTCTTAACCACGGATAAGATAAAGCAATGAACCGAGAAGACTTCACAACACGCGTCATTCCCATAACGACCCAAATGGCAATATTTTGTTGTGTCCTTGGTCATCCTCATCTCTTTAGTGTGGTCCTGGCTAGCTAGCCTGAAATATTGATCCTCTCTCGCACAATATAATTGAAACTATCATTCATCTAACTTTACTCAAATTATTGTATACCTAATGTACCGATTGGATAACCCATCTTGTGACACCAATATCTCATATCCCTTAAACAAAAGTTGTAGCGTACATGATTGAGTCTAGCAGATAGTCAGCATGGTCTCTCGAAATGGAGAGAGAAAAGTTGGAAGCAGCAAAAGCGAAAAGAAAAGGGATCAAAGGCTCACCCAAAAATGGATAAAATGTGTACCAAGAGTCCTGGTTCTATGTATGGAACTTGAAGGGTGGGTGAGATCGACTTGAAAGAAAGAGCCAAAACAGGGTGGAGATAATTATAATGCTGCTGCAGGGTCTTTGAACTTGGATATATGAAATGAAAAATGGTACTAGGAAAAGTCGATAATATCCACAAGTATTGGACTTGGCTTGGGGGAAATATACGAGGGAATTTAGTTCAGCTTTCATTTATTTTTTTTATAAGTGTGATTTACGTAAATGGAGATAAATATCTTCCATATATTTACCTTATATACCGTAAATCACGATTGAAAAACATTTTTAGAAGTTCTAATCGCTATTTCAAACATCCCAATATGATCATATATATCCTAGACCTATAATAATACTGTTCAAAGATGCTTTCAATTTGGTGGACGAGGACACGCCCTGGACGCATATACACACACACATACGTTAGCTTAAGTATTGGGGTATTGTGTCAGCCTAAGTAAGAAAAAAGTAGCCATTCCTGATGCCTTGTTGCACCAGATGCTCAATCCTAGGCTAGGTGACTTGTTGACCTAGAATTCTTTCACTCGCATGCTCATCTGCATAGCCCATACAAAAAAAAATATCTTGACCACCAAGCACATAAAAATGTAAAATTGATGAATATGTATAGATGCTCTTATAGATTTTGTTTTTTAGGTGTATGAATATAGTTATTTTATCAGGAGGGATTGAACTCAGAATATTCGTCGAATCCGTTTCTTTTTCTGTAATAGGAAGGTTTGATCTCAGTCTCTCCAACTCAACCATTTCGTTTTCGCCATCCTTTTTCATGTTTCATGTTTTGGGCTTCATTGAACTTGTTCAGAAACACCCCCCCTAAAAAAAAAAAAAGTAGACAATTTTTCTGGTTTGATCAGACTTTTCAATTAGGCTGCAAGCTAAGTGAAGCTATTATTTTTTTTCTTAAGTTGAAGTAAAAATAATTGAATTAGAACCAGAAATTGAAGTGTGGGTTGAAACAAAAATCAAACACGGTATATATGACTTTAGGTCTATACGATATACTTGAATAACATACTGATCAACATACTTATAATGTGTCGTTTTAAGTGTGGGATCATAAGGAGTAATTAATCCCTCAGTTTGTCATGTTGTCTCTAAATCAGCACTGATCAATCCATTAACTAACTCGATTTGTGTTAGCAGAATTTTCCAGTGTGATTGACCTGTTTGCTTTTTATGGTTAGATTATTGGAATACTGTAAAAGAGAACAAGTCTAAGTATATATCCTTTGAATTCTGAGAGGGGATTTAGGCTGCTTGACATTGCTAATGACTGACATAAAAAGTCTTATTTTTTAATTTTGCTGGGTAATTATGGAAAGTTTGTCGGTAAAAAAATGAGCGAAATTATTAGTCAATAAAGAGTGGGATTTATATCTAGATGGACAATTAGTTAAATTTCCAACTACTCTAAAGTCATGACGGCGACTCCTCTCTGTGTAGTTTTCCACGTGTTATCACCTAACTACAAGGATATGCATTAATTCATGTTTTATGCAAACTGCCTAACCTCGTCAAAACTTTTCAATTAACTTCAATTTATAGAACTACTACTTTCTTTTGACCCTAATTAGATGCTTTGCTTGAAAAACACTTTCTGATAGAGAGTGATTTATTGTGTTCTGTCTAGAAACTAAATGAAACAAGATAACAAAACTCCAATTGCTTTAACACGACTTTTGTTTTATTTCCAAACAATTGTCATTTTTTTAAATAGGCTAAGGCGCGCCGGATATTTTAAAAGTATTTTTTTTATACATATAGTATCTTAAAATAATTTGTGGTGCGCTTAACACTCAAAAATATGTTTTTAGGTGTATCCAGCAACCTAAAATATTTTTTAAGATGTATCTAGTAACTTAAAGTATTTTGTGGCACAATTTTACCCTTAAAATCTTCATTTTTCAAAAGAAATTTTACCCATGGAGTATTTTTTTTAAGAAGCAATTTGAACCCCATCATGAACTCCCAAAAATTCTTTTAAATGAAGGTCTATCCAGTGCATAAAATATTTTCAGCAGCAACTTTAAGATGCTAGACATATTTAAAAAATATTTCAGGGTGTTAGAGGAACCACAAAATACTTTAAAGTACTAAACAAACATAGAATAATATTTTATGATAATGGACACAACACAAATTACTTTAAAATAGTGAAACATTTGAAAAAATATTTTAGAATGTTGGACCAACCTTAACCCTTTTATAATTTTTAAAAAAATATAAGGAAGATAGAGAAGATAAGATTTATTACAATATGAATAAAACACACACACTCCCTCCCATCATTAATAATATATATATATATATATATATATATATATATATATATATATATTAGAAAAATAGTTAAATTAAGATTATTTGTAATAAATGTATTTTGATTTTTCTAAAATAACCTCTTTAATTGTGAGTAGTATTGCTCTCATCAATGAAAACCCCTTACTACCCTTACTACATATATACAATCAATATGAATATTTGGAATAAAAGTTTATAAATCTAAAAGATAAAAGTGAATTGAAGTCTTGAGTAAATATTTTATCTAATTATTATATTTGGGACTCTAGGTACTAATAAATAAGAGTATTTTTGTAAAACAGGACGCTATTTGGTTAGAATTTAATACATTTATAGTTTTTTTATTTGGTTGGTGCATATCTTCAAAGTGACTCGTGTTTAAAAATTCCGAGTGGTTTTGTAATAAAAATGAAATCGAAAGATCGATAATGAAATTGTAAATCATATAATATTTTATTATCAACAATTGAGTAAAAATTAAAAAAAGGACATAGTGGTCAGGGCCTCCAATCCTGGGAGAACCTTGCTTCCCATTTTATCAAAGTCAAATTTTTAGGATTTGGATCCTTTCCAGTTTCCATACTCTCAATCTTATCCTTTCATATAATTATCCATTTGATTCAATGGCCATGTATTTATCATCGCCATTTAAATACTCTTTAACAAAGAACATTACTTTTGCCTTCTTTATTATATTACGGCAGTAAATAAATAAATCGCATGTTGTTTAATGTCACGAACATTGGGTCAGACCAAATGCACAATCAACAAACTAATGGAGAGAGGCATGCACATAGAGAGAGTATGGATAGGATAAAATTCCAATTTATTATAATGTGCAGCATTTGATTACGGCTCCTTCTCCCCATGCAACTTTTTATTTTAATTGGCCCTTTAAGAAAAGCGAATTTGAGTTTATCTTCAACGTGAAAGGAGTTATCAATCAAATGAAATAAATTATTCAAATTTTTTTAACATTGTTGTCATGCTCATAAATTAAATTTATTTTCAACAAAGTTTTGACTAGTAGGGAGAAACTAAATCAGCCATTATAAACAAGTATGAAAATCCAGATAATCTAGAGGGGGTGGGTATCTTTTTTGTTGGACTTGTTGAGAATGGAACTAGTTTACAAATATGAATGGAATGCAAATAGTACGATGAATCAGAACCAGATCCCTTGTCCCTTTTCATATCTTTTGCTTTGCTAATTGCTAGCCAACTCAGTTATGCCTTCCATCACGGAATAAACCACCAACTCTTGACTTATTAGTTCGCCCTCTGCCTATTCAATCAGCATCCTAGTCTATCAGTAACACATTACCCAGATGATGAAACTAGACTTGGCCCATTCCTAGTCAATTTGGGCTCAAACCAAGCCTCTTTCAAGCCACTAGTTTTTATGGCCCAATCTGCCAGTTTCAATGTCATGCCGCTTGAGAAGTGAATTTTTATTATCCACAGTTTATAAACGACATAACTTCTACAGCAGGTACAGAGAGATATTGCAAAACCATGTTAATTGGTGAATCGAATAGATGCTATACCCAATATTATGGTGGGAACCAGTTTTCAAGAGCTAATAGCATCATCTAATTGGAGGATCTATATTTAATTTTTCAAAAAGTTCATGTTTTTTAAAATTATTTTAATGAGAAATTAGTCTAAAATAAAGATAATATTTTAACTACAATTTTTTTTTTCAAAAAATATTTTTTTATTTAAAAAAATCTGTTTAGCACTCCCTGCTAAAATAAAACAGGTTCATGTGACAGACCTTTGAGATAGGGAGGATTAAAGGAGGAGCTTTATTGAACACATGATGAATATGTCTGAGATACACTCATATACAGGTAGGTAGCTAGCTCTTCACTAGAGTAGATATGATACAAAGAGAGCACACCTAATGTTAGGCGACGTGCATTAAACGTCGGAATGTGGATAAAGAAGAAACAGCTTCAATGGCGCTGCCTAGTGCCCACGATGCATCCAAAGAGGAACCCTCATACTCTATCTCCTTCACCACCGTCACCACCTCCCATGGATCCAACCCTGCCAAGCCAATTACCAAACCATTCATTAATTTTCCAGAAAGGAAAAAAAAAAAAAAAACATGGTGCTGAAACCCCAAGACGACGTACCAAAGGCATCGACCAGCAAGGTGTACTGGTATACGAGATCCATGCACGTGTATGCGAGCACATCTTCGTCCATGAGCGGGAATAGGGTCTTGGCCTCCTGGTATGTGCTCTTACAAGCCAGCTCTGCCGTTATCTTGTAGTCTATTAGACGAACCTGGCTGCTCGTTTGGTTTGAGTCTGCAAAACCCGCCTACACATATATGTGCACATTCACATGAATTAATTAATTGTGAATATATGAAGCAATCAAATCAATATTAATATATGAAGGGATATTAGGCAAACATGTGTGTGTGTGTGTGTACGTACGTTAATAGCTAGGTAATAGAAAGAAGTGGCGAGGTAAAGATTGGTCTGGCCTGGTCCGCCTTCGCCGTTCCAAACGCCGGTAAAAGTGCAGTTCTTATGGGCACACGTGGCGTTAAAATCGAAGAGCTTCAGCACTGTGTTCCTGCATTCTTCGTAGCTTGTCCCATTCGCCGGCCCCGACGCTATGTACTCCACATCTCCGTATTCGTATGTCCCTTCATTAAGTAATTCCCATTTTATATCAGTATATATCCATCCAGTTATGTATTTTGTTTACAATGGGAAATTAAAGTTTGGATCAAAGCAATATATATATATAATCTTACGCACGTACCATTGAAGCCAGTTAAAACACAAGGGTTGTCAGAATCACGGGTGAGGTTTAAGATCGCTGCACGGGACGATTCTTTGCCAAAGTTCAAGTAACTGCAACGACGACCAAATATGAACGGTTTAATAATTACTTGAAGGCTGTTGGCAATTAATCATTAATCATTTAGTGGTTATTATTAGTTAATGCAATCCTGTGAGAGCAAGAGTACCTGTGAACGTAGATGTGGTAGGTGGATCCACCAAGGTAAATCTTGGTGATGTAAGCGTCTCCGTTGGGTGCGTAAGCAGGAGCATTAGCGGCTATGTCCTCAGAGATGGCATAAGCCATTTGAACAGAGCCACCTCCCAGATCTGCCACTCCTATTGTATTTGCATACTCTTCTCCCAGCTTATTCAGCAGATAGTTCACCGTCACCTGTTCGTCAATCATTTTTTATCACCATTATATTCCCAGTTCATACACTATTTTTCAGCTTCCAATTCAAACAAGCTAAAACTAGTCTTGTATATTATCATCAAGGGGTTTGAGGGACTTGCTTTTATTTAATGTTTTGGTAATGTCATCACCTCTGCCAAATGTTTGTTTTACTTCTTTTCTTTCAAAACTGCAACTCATTGTGATATAAAATGTTGTAAAATTTAATAATCAAAAGAAACAAACTAAGTAAAAACATTTAAAAATTTGAATTGTTATAGAGAATCAGAGTCATATTAGAGACCCAAAATAATTATCACTAGTATTATGAAGATGTTTCACTCAGCTAAGCATGAATATAATAATAATTGATGGTGCGTGGTACTATTGTCAGTGGGTATATGCAAGGGCGATTTTTCATATTAGGCAATAAATAATAAGGTCTAAAGATATGAAAATGAGTAATTGAATTTGTAGGGATGTAAATAAAGAAGGTGACTTTACCCATAGATAATATCCCTCTTGGTTTCCACTGAGAATGGCAATATCATCATCAGACTCCACCACAAATGAGGTATTGCTCTTCACCGCTTCCCTAATCTTCACAGACAAAGGGCACAAAAGTTAAATTTACGCCAGTTTATTATTGTTGTTGTTATTGATGAATTAAAAAAATTTAAAATAATAAACGGATATTAATTGATGAAGACCATAATGTAGATGTATGGAAGCATAAGCGACAAAACGTTGTACTCGTGCTAGTAATATTATTCCGCATTTTGTGCATATTTGTGAGTGACGTGGTGGCCCACACATTATTATTGTACAGTCCCCGACTTAAAAAATTCTGGTCCGTCTCCATAAACGACAACTGAAAAGGGTTCGGTCATCGTTGGCCCAAATGAGTGTGTTGGAAATTTTTAAAAGGATATCAACATAATTAAATTTTCATAATGTCTATTGGTAGAAGATTCCAAGCTCAACAATTAATAATTAATAATTTAAGTGTTTGTGTGAGGTCAAAATTATAATTTTATAAGTATTTTTTTGTAAAGTTGAGATAAAAATCTTCTTACATATTTATTTTATAAATTATAAAAATTATTCTAAAAAAATTAATCCAAACACATATAGTAAGTCAAGCAAAATATGCATTTGTTTTCTAAAAGTTATTTTTTTCAAGGGATTGAATACTTTTTAGAAATAACTGTAATTCTCGTAATATATTGTAAGTACGTAGTTGAACCAAACGGCCGGGGTCCAAGAAGAACATAGAACGTATATGTGAAGATAAATTAAACTATCATTATTACATAACATCTTGATAATCCAATAAATAATTCGAAAGAGTTATATAAAAAGACAGAGTCAAACCGATAAGTAAAATAGGAAAACATGATGAAGAGGGCGGAAAAATAGGTGCATTAGATGTTTGCTGAACGGATTTAAAAAATTAATATTAAATGCTAAAAAATGTATGCTTAATTTAGTTTGTATATTACTCGCCCAAAAAAAAATTTATTTGTTTGCATATCGAGAGGGCCGGAGACACATCCATACCCAAAAGAGAAAAGATACTTGGGAGTTGGAATCATGGGACCCTACTAATGCCTCTTCCCTCTGCCTCCTATTAAGGAGTGTTAACCGCAAAATTTGAAAATATTCAAAACTTGGGGGCTAAAATTGATGTGTTAACAATTTAACAGCTCATGAATTGAGCTAATTAATCAACCACTACTCTTCTAAAGTGCTCTTCAGGGTCCTTATATATAATTACGAGCACCTCAAAGATATGTTTTATAATATATTCTTAATACTATTTATAAGTAACTTTCCCTCTTATATGTTTGACCCTATATATAAACAATAATTTTGTTTTGTCTAAAATTTTAATGTATTTTTTTATTTTTACCCTCAATTAACTGATATGATGTTCTCTTCATCTATTTTCTCACTCATTCTCTCTCACTCATAATTAGAGCAGGGAAATTGGGCCGGCCCTTTTAAATCACGGGTCAGACTTGAAAAATGAAGCTTTAAAAGAAAGTCAGGCCTAAAAGGGCCGGCCTTCTCCTTTTAGCTTTATTTTTTATTTAAATTTTACCACCCTTCTTACTCATACCCTTACTGGCTCCTCCCTACGAACCTTAAAAATTATTAAATTTACATATGATGGTAATTTACTAATTCTTGATATTTTTACCCCTTAAACAGAGTCTACTACTTAAAGTGAAGTACAATCAAAATTCATTGAAATTGATGATAGTAGCGAAGAAGATGAAAACGATAGTTTTCATAATCATGTTTCTTAGAGTGTTTAGCTTTTTGCCTTCTCATACTTTGTATGAGACTATGAATTACTTGTACATAATATTTTTTACCTTTAATTATGAATTAATAACTGTATTTATTTTATTGCATGAGGTGTGTAGACGTATAGTTAAATTATGTGAAAATGACTTCTGGCCCTTGCCCTGATGCTTTCGGGCCAGGCTTTGAAAAACAACAATTTTTTTTCCCCAGACCCTGTAGGGCCGGCCCTTTTAGGCCCTGGCCCGTCAAGGACCGGCCCTGATTCCCAGCTCTACTCATAATCTTCATAAATAAGGAATAAGGGTATGTCTAAAAACAAATTATATATCTCACACATTCATTATATTGTTATTAACTAATTTTAACCACCAATTTATTTTGTATAATTTAGATAGTTGTTGCTCTTAAAAAAAATGAGATGGAGTAATATGTTTTGTTTAATATCCTTATTTAAATACAAAACTTCCGAGGAAGCAATTTCGTTTAAACTAATAATTTTTATCGAAGATAATTTTGATATTTTATATAAGAAATAAATGATTTTAACTAACTTTATTAATTCATATAAAGTTGTTGGTAAGTGACTATAGTAATCACAATACGAGTAATTTGAAAACCTGCAGGGATGAATATCATGAAAGATTAGGAGGACTAATTAGGGGGAGAGTTACGTACGGCCTCCAAGATGAGTGTGGAAGCGTTGGTGGACAAAGATCTCAAACCTGCTGTAGCCTGCAAGAGCCATCAGTGTGTGTGTGTGTAAAAGCAATAAATTAGACCATTAATTAATAATGCGCAATATTACAGAAACAAAGAAAAGAAAGATGTGAGGAGAGAGGAAGGTGAGCAACCCCAAGCCTGAGAGGCGTGACGGATTGATAATCCTCCGGCACAACACTCTTCGCCTTCGCCATCAATGTCATCACTGATTCCGCCGCCTCCTCCGGATTATCTGCGTACGAATTCAGCCCCGGCGTCACCTGCAATATATAATATAATATTATTCATTTTAAATTAAATTTTTTTCCACCTTTACTCATATTGAATCAGGTTTTAAAGGAGAAAAAATATACAAAAAGTCATTTAAGCATTCATTACATGAGTAAAATGGATAAATAAGAGTTAATTATCCTCTAAATAACTTATATTATAGACAAAAACATTTTTATTTTAGAAGTGACTTATATTATGAACACTTAGAACTTGTTTGGAATAGCTTATGAAAATTTTATAAGTGTTTATGAATTGTAATTCACAGAATACGAAGTAACTTTTACGGTCTACGAGGTAGCTTTTACTGTCTACGATGTGTTTTTACAGTCTACGAAGTGCTTTTACAATCCACGAGATAAATATGTGGAAGAGAATCAGGCTTATATAATAAGCCCGATTCAGAAAAATGATGCCAAACAAGCTCTAAGAAGTTCGGGCGCCCCATTTGTGTGAGAGAAAGAGAGAGAGAATGAGGAAAGTGACTTATGTATTGTGTAAACGAAGAAGTGTGTGCGTGTGAGAAAATGTTGGCAAAAAAAACGTGTGTGAGAGAAAATGAGGAACCTTGTAGTAGTACTCAAAATCATTGTCTACGTTAAGTAGCTGTAAGCTCTGGTTGAATTTGAACACATGAATGCGAGTCCCCGTGCTGCCACTGTCCAGTATCACCGCGTATGTGAAGTTGCTTGATGAGCTGGTGCCGGTGGATTTCTGCCGGAGAGCCCCGAATTTCCGGTGCACATCGCCATGGCACGGCGGCGCTACCCACACCACCAACAGGCACCATATCCACACTACCCCCACTCGACACTCCATGCTTCTTGCCACTTCCTTCCTCACCTTCCCACACTCCCACTCTTGCAGTCTCTCATGCATGTTGCAACTTTCTGGTTAATTATATATAGAGACACCACTTCACTAATTCAATTTTTATATATTACATCTTCTTTATTTTTTCATATATACTTAAGTGATAGAGCGTGGTCCTCACACCCAAGATAATCAAAACTGATGGATTATTAAATTGGTCGGGGTATTGAGTCAAGAGTCAGTATAGATTAGACCAGAACTAACTCGAAACTAAATTGGTGAGAAAATGAAGATTTCAGAATTATTAATATGAAATTATAAAAATAGTTTTAAAAAAATAAATTTTTTTTAAAAAAGTCAAACCGGATTGCTCCATGGACTGGACCGATTTGCCAGTTTTTGAGCCGAACCAGCTGGTCTTATCCAGATTTGATTACCTAGGTCGCTCCTGATATATCCTGATATATATATAAGATGTATTCTTTTGATACGCAGCCATCTTATAGGCTAGAAGCATGAAACTTTCCCATTCGGCTTGTAAATTTAGACCATTAGTGCATGCCTTTCTAATTCTCTCTCTCTCTCTCTATATATATATATATATATATTTCTTACTATTTTGAACATATTGTACTTTATTATAATTTTTTCTTTCCATTTGATAACCAATAATAAAAGGCTTCGAGTACAGTGTTGTTCTTGAGCCTACTGTTGTTCGCTTTCAAACACAGGCAGACAAAAGTCAGGTTATTCATTAATGGATATGATTAATACACAGGCTGCTGCTATAATAAAGTGAGTAATGGCCTGAGCAATTCTCTCAGCCAAGGGCAGCAAAGTCGTCTTCCATAATTTGTTAGTTGGCTCTAAGCAAGGGACTGCTCTTTAATTGCTACAATAACATATTATATATCCATCACTACCACTCACTTGTGCTTTCTCCAAACCAATAATAAGCTTGTTGATTCACAATTATTTGGTTGAAACTTGAAACGAGGGCTATTCAAAACTTACTTTAATCATATTCCCTCGATGGCTCATGTGTATGTGTGTAATTACTTGTTATTTTTATGCATTATTGAACCTGGGATGCATATGGTGCGATTGAGACATCTTATCACCTACTCAGTAATTGAGACCACAAAAATAAAATAAGGACAACTTTTCTGAGGCCAATGTCACCAGCCTTTTCTTTGGTTCCTCCCTTTTTTTTGCCAGGCTATGTGCAAACAACATTTATGTGAGAAACATTGCCCTTAAATTTTGTATTTTTGTATTTTTTAATTATGAGTAACCTTCAAGTTTCAACTTTCCCAGTACTTTTTTCCCCTTGGTTCTATAAAGAAAGGAAGAGAAAATAATTTAAAAAACTTTTAGAGATTGCAGGAATCTCTCTGACGTTTTAGTTAATCCAATTAAAATGTATAGAGATGGCTCATCGAGACACGTGAAAAGCAACAAGAGAATCAAAAAGTTGCACAGAGTTATGGTGGAAATTATTTGCTTTGTTAATTATTTCGATGAGTAGTTGCTTTAATTTATTAATTATTTCGATGGGTAGTTGCTTCAATTATACCAATAAAAGTTGGTTTAATTGATAGTAATTGCCAAGGTAAAAATCTCGATAGCAGTCGATGAATGAATACATCTGGAAACGCTATTTAAACCTGAAGGAAATTTAAGAATATATTCAGGGAGAAATTAATTTAAGAACCAATGCTGATGTGACAAATTTACACATTAGAATAATAAAATTATGAATAAATAAAAATACCGTTAATTTATTATTCAAGGGAAAAATATCCCGGTGCCAATTACATGTGAAGTAATAAATAAAAGTTATTAAAATTACGTATTGAAAAGAAAAGGATTGGAGGCTAGTTTTGGTAGTTTGTGAAGTGTTATCTAGATTTCTACAAGTAAGAGGTGAGCGGTACTAGCCACGGTCGAGAGGAAGAAGATACGGTTTCCATGGATCTGGTATCGTCGCAACAAAATATCCTTTTCACGAGTCATTTTCGTCCCCAAAATATCGAGTTTGATAAACTAATCAATGATCTCTTTTTCCACATCAAAAATCAAATAGGACATTGGAGAATTGGTATTGGTTCTGATTAAATATATATATATTTATTAATTTTTTTTAATTTAGGTACCTTATTGATCCTTGTTTAACTATGATTAAAAAAGAAAAGGAATGAGATAAATGGAGAAGATAAGTGAGATGTTTTAAAAAATATGTAACATATTAATTAATTTAATTAATTAATTTTTTTAATCTAATTAGATTAGTTAATATGACTTATATTAAAGAATGGGGAAGTAAAAGAAAGTGGAGTTGATGAACAAAAGTTAAAAAGAGCACTCAATTTTTTTGAGATTAAAGGAGCATCATATTGCTTCATAATTAGATGTCAAACTTACAACTCAGGAAATGTTTCCATACATATATACATGTCTCTTCTACAAATGAAAGGTCATCCCTTTGAATATTGCTCTTATTAATAAGTCTACCTCATGATAATATGGAAACATATCTGATGGATAAGAAATTAAGGGTGAATTAAACAAAGTACAAGAGCCGATCAAATTTGGGTAAAGCTGATACGGCTTCAATGGCTGTGCCCAGTGGCCAAGCTGCTTCTATCAGATAGTCCTTATACTTAAGCTTATTCACCACTGTCACTTCTTGCCATGGATCCAGCCCTGCGCACGATCATTGTGCATTATATTATTATTAGTTAACGCAATAATGCTCATCAGTCTATTACATTAACTGTTGCTTATTTGAAATAATTAAAAAATAAAAAAACAACATCATTGAAGATTAGATTCCACCTAACCAGATATTATTATAATAAATTATTAAAAAAAATGAAACCTACCAAAGCCATGAACCAGCAAGGTGTACTGGTAGACAAGATCCAGGCACACATATTGAAGCTCAGTTTTGCGGAATAATGGGAAGGTGGAATTAGCTTCCTCTAATGTTGTCTTGCACGCAAGCTGTGCTGCTATCTTATAATCCACTATTCGAACTTTGTCGCTGGGCTTGTTTATATCAGCAATACCAGTCTATATATATATATGAATATATAACACAAATCCATGAGTGATCCATATAATAGAATCAATAGTCACTGGTTGAATTATAGAATAATATATTTAAGCATACCTCAGTAGCTACGTAGTAGAAAGAAGTGGCCAGGTAGAGGTTTTTCTGGCCAGCACCACCTCCACCATTCCAGATGCCACCAAATGTGCAGTTCTTATGGGCACACGTGGCGTTCACATCGAGAGCTTTCAGGACTGTGTTTCTGCATTTACTGAAGCTTGACCCACCAGCCATGGCTGACGCCTTGTATTCCACATCTCGGTATGTATAATTCCCTTTCCATAAAAACAACAAACTTTTATACATTTTTCTTTAATTTATATTCCCCATCACGTACGTACGTCTGACAGATCTCTATAATTGCAATATATATATTACCATCAAAGCCAGCTAAGATACAAGGGCTGGCAGAGTCCCCTGTAACGTTCAAGATCTCTGCACGAGCTGCCTCTTTACCAAACCCCAAGTAACTGAAGGAAAACAATACACGTTCAAAATCAACATCAAAATAATGAAAAGTACATGTAAGAATGTGATGTGAGGCAAGATCTGTTGTATATATTATTATACCTGTGAACGTAGACGTAATACTTGGTATCCTTGAGATACATCTGGGTTATGTAAGGGTCGTCTCCATCATTGGCTTTGGGTGCATTTGCGGCATTTTCCTCTGACACGGCGTATGCCATTTGGACGGACCCACCTCCCAGATCAACTACTCCCACTGTCTCAAAATATGCCTTTTTCAAGTTGCTCAACAGATAGTTTATTGCCACCTATATATATATAAAAGCATATATCCCCATCAATATGGATCCTTGTTTTGAACTTGAAACGTATAGCAACAAAATCTATATATTGAGGTTTCGTGAATAATCATAATCATGCATACCCATAGATAAGAGCCTTCGTGGGTTCCATCAATCATAGCAACTGATTCATCAGACTCAAGTTTTAAACTGCTCCTTTCCTTGAACATATCCCTGACCTATTTAATAACAGAGGTACATAGAATTGATGAGAGCTGCGACGAGTGTAATAGTTAAGAAGAGTGAGTGAGTGATTGAGCAACTAATGAATCAATATATAATATATATTGCTGGTTGGTTACCGCTTGCAAGATCAGTTCAGAAGCATTTCCTTCCAAAAATCTCAAACCAGCGGTTGCCTGCACTTGAACATGGAAAAAAAAAACTCAGTTAATTAATAGCCCACATGATCAGAAACTGTCATTGAAAATTAACGGAACATGTAAGAAATGGTGCGAGGCATATGTACCCCAAGTTTGAGGGGAGTCCTGCGACGCGCCCTTTTGGGAACAACATTTTCAGCTTCCTTTAAAAGGGGAATCAAAGATTCAGCTGCTTTTTCTGGGTTCTTAGCATAAGCACTCAAACCCGGTTTAACCTACTTGCACCCAAAAAACACAAACCATATATTAATGAGCAAATTACATGCAGATAATTAATTATTATGAAAGTAAAAAATATAAGATAGCTAGGTGATGGACCTTGTCGAGGAACTCAAGATCTTGGCCAATGGGAATGAGGTCAAGGCTCTGATTGAAGTGGAAGACATGGACGCGGCTTCCAGTACTACCGGCGTCGAAGATGACAGCGTACGAGGATCTCGACCTCAGAGTTTTACGATTATCTTGTAGAACCTGGGAGGAGCAACAAGTGACTAAGCATGTTACCACTAGCAACACAATCAGTACTCGCGACTCCATTCTCTTTCTTTGTGTTGTTTACTCCATTCTCAAGGCCTCCTTTATATAATAATTAGTACGATCATCAACTCCTTATTTTTTAATGAATTATTATATCCTTTTAATAAACAAATACGGTGCGTGCAGTAATCGATCACGTTTTTTATTTCAAAATATTCTTGCGCCCTAATGCTACAAACAAATACATCTAAACACCCATAAACTATAAATATTTCCATAACTGTAGGCTATGGTAAATATTTCAGACAGTTATAGTGTTTATATAATCCGTATGCTTATAGTGATTAATTAAATTTTGATAGCATCAAAGTGGTGTGAATAAGCTGTCGTGGTTTGACCATGTTTTGCAAGCACATCTGCCAGGGAATTCTGCTCCCTAACCACGTGAGAAACCTGTATCTCCCAGTCATGCTGCATCATCTTCTTGATATGATAAAATACTGGAGACCCATTGAGATCGTCTCCAACCTCTGTATATAATGCTATGGCATGCCATTAATACTAGGATGTTTGTATTAGCTTGTTCGTATATGCCAGCTAGGCACGTGAAGTGAGTTTTATCACTACTTATCTAACAACACATTTTATGAGAGAGGGCGGCAAGGAGATCTTTAAGAAGAGTGATGAGATGAGAAGGAAGGAAATATTAAAGAACTATCTTTATTTTTTTTAGTCCCCTCATACCATAGATTTATGAAAGAGGTTTTCTGTTGTTCATGACATCCTCTTCATACATATATAATCAAATAAAATACATTATATATTATAATTAATTTATTTATTTAATTTTATTAACTCTTTAATAAAAATTAATTAAATCTTATATTAAAAATGGATGATAGTATTACTTATGGTTATTTGGAACAACGATTAGAACTTTCAATCATGCTTTTCAAACATGATTTACGGTATACGATGTAGCTTTTATGATTTATGAAATAAATATATGAAAGAATTTTATCTTGATTTATATAAATTGGGTTTTACTAAAACAAACAAGCACTTAATAAAGGTTAAACATTTAGTGCAAGTTCAAATCTCTAAATGCATTAATCAGCTAATCTAGAGTATTAATGTCTATAAATGCATGTCGGTCCATTTATATACTTACCTCAATTAATTATACAATGTCTCATACAATTAAATAAGATGCTATTTAGATCGGACTCACTCTAATTTGATTATGCGAAGTTTCTAGGTATATGTCTATACTCAAATTAGATTAAAATCTAATTCCACATTATTTAATCTTGAGGTCAATTTAAGATTCTCTTTGTTAAGTTCAAACCTGGATCCCCAAAACATACTCAGTGGTGCCAATCACTAAACAATAAATAATTAAAAAAGGATTAAATAAACTGAAATAATATTAAACAAAATTAATTAATAAAAATAATATCCAAGTCTCAGTCTCAGCATAGCTACTCTAGTTGAAAAGAAAAATTTACACATACATGGTTTTAATCAAATCCATCACAGCCACAAAAACTAATTCAGAATCCATGCGTGAAAGAAAGAATAAGATAAGGAATAGCCTTAACAATGCTTTCAATGGCATCCTGTAGCTCTACCCCTCTCTCTCCTTCGATTCTGCGCAGTGCGCACAACGTTGAGGATGAAGACCAGCAGCACCCCTCCTTCTCTCGTTCACGATTGCTCCTCAGATCGCCCAAGAAGAAGCATGAGTAGTGAAGTTCCGCGGCTCCTCTTGGCGTACACGAAGATGATGGTAATTAGCTTATTTGGATCAGCTAATAACTTATTATAAATATATTTTATGTAAATAGAGATAAAACTCTTCTCACATATTTATTTTATATGTCATAAATTACAATTGTAAACCACTTTTTTTAGATTCTAATAATTGTTTTAAACAAACTAATCATATAGATCACAGTCGGGTCTAGTTAGAGTTGGGAAAACGGGCCAAGCCCGTCGGACCGGTCCTTTTAGGCCTTAAATTTATAAGGGTCGGGTTTAAAATTTTAGTTTCAAAATTGAAAGCGGACCTAAAAGAGTCAACCCTGTAGGACCGAGGGCCTAAAAGGGTCGGCCTTGTAGGGCCACGGCCCGGCCCTTTAGGCCCTTATATATATTTTTTATTTTTTAAAAATATTTATATGATAATAATATTATTGATTTTTTATGTTTTGTTGATGATGTTGCAAATATTTAGTTGTTATTATCTTTTTTATAAGAATATTTTGTATTAAGAATCCTAAGAATTAAAAATTTATAAAAGATATTTCTTATTTTATAAGAACAATACATTAGATATTTCTTATTTACTCCAAAGTTTCACATATTGATGTAATTCACTAATTTATTTGTATTTTATATTTGTTATAGAGTTATTTATCATCCTGGTTTATTATTTGTTACATATAAAGATTATGGATGTATTCATGACGTGGGAGAAGAAATTCTTGATATTTTTACTCATTAAGCAAACCCTATTACTCAAAGTGAAGCACAATTGAATTTCCTTAAAATTGATGATAATGACGAATAAGATGAAAATGATAGTCATTATACTCATATTGCTCAGAGTGTTTAGTTTATTGTCATCTTATACTTTGTACGAGACTATAAGTTATTTATGGATATTATTTTTAACTTTCATTATGAATTAATAATTGTATTTGTTTTATTATATGAGGCGTGTAGATGTGTAGTTAAATTTTATGAAAATAACTTTCGGCCCTGCAGGCTGGTTTTGACCCTCATGCTATCGAGCCGGGCTTTAAAAAAGAGTAATTTTTTTTACTTTAAACCCTATAGAGCCGGTTCTTTTAAACCTTGATTTTTTAAAAATCAGTCTCTTCGGACTAGCCCTAATTCCCAACTCTAGGTCTAGGTGCCTCTCCTTTTTTTAACGCCTTCCTCCTCTTTCCTCTCAGCTCGTCCTTTCTTCTTTTGTCTTTTGTGAGAGGACACTCCTGTGGGCCCTCCTCAACCGCGCCTCTCCTAGTCTCCTTCCTTTTCTTTCAATTGAGAAGGACGATAGTGTTTTTTTTTATATACACACACACGTATATTTATTTGTTTAGAGTAATGGTTAAAATCTTAAAAAATATTTTTTTAATTAAAAAGAGTTTTATTTTAATTTATATAAAAGGTATTTATAAATCATACCAAACATTTGGATTGCTTCCTGTAACTTCTCAGGTCACAAATTAAATCTGAATTATCACTTCCTCCTCCTCCCAAAACGCAGCATGTCGTCCTCTCTTCGGAAGAAAAGGAAATATTGTTATAATAATAATAATGATAAACTAACAATCTTTTCTTTTAAAAAAAATTTCTATTATTATTATTATTTTTAAACTAAAAAACTTATATTCTAAATTAAAATTCCAGAATGTATCCAAATTAATATATTTTAAAATTTTAAAAAAATCTCTTTAATTTAGTATTAATGACTTTCTAAATATATCAAAATATATCTCTAATCTATTTAAAAGGACATATTCCCTCCATCTGCGAGCAGTTGCTGAGAAAGATATGTTGGATCCACTCTAATGTAATGTTTTAATCATGAGCTCTCCCCTTGCATTTATATATATATATATATATATATATATATATATATATATATTACTCCAAAGAATTTTATAAATTGCATTTTGTTTATATTTCCAAAAGTGAGAGATCGCGGGGGATGCTCATAATTAAAGTGTATCCGTATCACTCTTCTGGAATTCAGACCGGACCGATCGGTCCGGCCTGGAAACCGGTGACAGAACCGGTCCGATCCGGTGACAGTACCGATTCAGTATTTTTTTATTTTTAAAAAATCAATTTTTTTTAAATTTTCTTTAGAATTTCATATTTATAAGTTTAAAATATTCAATTTCTCATCAGTTTGGCCCTGGTTTAGCTCCGGTTTGACTCCGATCTGACCCACTGACCCTTGACCCAATACCCCGACCGGTTCAGTGACCGGTCCGGTTTTCAACAAGCTGAAAGGAATGTCTTCCACTTAATACGGATGTACTATTTTTTAACATTATTGTACTTTGTTATATATTTTTGAGAAAATGATATTAAAGTCCCAATTAAAAAAATTAATATAAAAAATATCCTAAAAAAATAATATCAAAAAAATCCTAAAACTTGTTAACTGACTCCTCCACTTGTCCATTATTACTCTTTCACTTATAATTCACAAACACGAACACGAAGCTGATGATTATTGAATTTAAAGTTTCCCGAGTTTAGTTAGGCCGCCAAAGTAACAAAATTCACTCGGAAGCCGATAGCCAAGGCTATTGGAAATATTGACAATGGCAATTTCTTAAAAGGCTCAAATTGATGTAAGAGGCAGAGGAAATCCAAGTTCTGGCAAAACTTGATATTCATATCATGCCCTGCATATTCAGCTGGGCGAAACTGTTTTTAAACAACAATTAATCCATGCATTGCATTGCTTGCACCTGGAAGAAAGAAACTAACTGAAAATCCCCCCAAAGATGCACAAATTTCAAACACGTCTTCACAGGGGATTACCTGTCTATTGGTGTGTGCTTGCTTTCTGATTTTGGTCAGAAGTTCTATACAAGAATTCTCTGCAAGCAACTACTAAAAAGGCCCTGTTAGAATATATATATATATATATATATATATATATATATATATATATATAATCAGCTTTTGAATCAGTTTCGGGCTGGACCATAAAATCAACCTAAAAGGCTGCTTACCGACAAGTGTAGTCTAGAGAGAGAGAGAATGTGTCGCTGGGACTTTCTGTACCATAAGAATCTAACACTCTCAACAAGAGAAACCTGCCTCCTGCCACTCTTCTGATCTCAAGTTGGTGGAAGACATTTTTCTTGATCAAAATTTATAAGGTATAGCCTTGACCTTGGGCTTCTATCTCACAGTATGGCGCCCTAGACGAGAACGCAGCAGAACTGACATCGGGTCTTCTGTTTGCTGTCTCCTAGACACCCACACCTGAATCATTTTCTCAACTTTAGCCTCTGGGAGGAAGCCTTTCTCTTTCATCTCTAAATAATATTTGTAGGCATCCTCCATTTTTCCATTTAGAAACAAGCCATGAATCAGTGCAGTATAAGAGCTATGATTAGGGTTGAATCCGCGTTCCCTCATCTCATTCCATAACTTAAAGGCAACATAAAGCTGACGCCATTGGCAAAACCTCCTTATCAACATTATGTAAGTCTCAATAGTTGGGTTGCACCCCGTCTCTCTCATCTTGATCCAAAGTTCAAATACCTCCTCTTTAGCCCTTAAAATACGGAACAAAGCATGGTAAGTCTGAGTTGTAGGGGAAAGGCCCCTACCCACCATCTCATCTAAAATTGCTTTAGCTTCTTCCATTAGGTGAGCTTTGCAAAGAGCCTTGATCAATGAATTGTATATAGAAACAGTTGGAACAATTCCATCATCTTCCATAGTTCTCATAAGGTTGACAGCTTCTTTTACCAACCTACCTTTAGCGAGAGCACAAATGACCGAGTTATAAACCTTCCTATTTGGAGTAATCTTCATTTTCTTCATCTGGTCAAACAGTTTAAACACCTTATTAGGTTTAGAAGCTTTTGAATAGCAAGACATGATACAGGCATATGAGACAACATCATATTTGATTCCTCTCATACTCATCTCCTGCCAAATTCTCTGCGCATGAAATGTACTAACTATTACATTACACCATCCATCGAGGATAATGTTGAAGCTTTTGGTATTAAATGGGAATACACTTTTGAGGTGGAAGAATAGGTGCTCAGCATCTAACACATTCTTGCATTCGCAAAGGGCAGAAAGAAGGCTCTGAAATTCCTCTAATCCAACTTGAAAGTTAAATTGTTTATAAGCACAGAATGTATTTATAGCCATCCCAATATCATGTACAACAGAATATTGTTTAATCATGATCAAGAGAGTTCGAGGAGTGACAAGAGATGGACCAGATTTACCTCCCCTCATCTCCTCAATTAATGCCCAAGCAATGTCAAACTTTCTCATTTTGCCAAGGATACATATCATGGAATGGTACTCACGAACTGAATGAGCATAACCTGGTTGCTTGACAGCCCACATGAAAAAGGTGAAAGCTTCTTCCCAATCATTGCGAATTATTGAAAGGATCTCCACAACCAACTCAGATGATGTTCTGATATTGCATTGCTCAAGCTTGTATTTCATTTTAGACAGTGAGCGCCCTGAGTTATGTATTATATTCAAAATGATTTTCACATCTTCAGCAAGACCATCCCTACAGTGGCCAACGTGGGTATCTTTCCTTTTATAATCTTTATCTTGATCCTCATCTTCCTCCTCCTCATCACCTAAGGCCTCATCCAATCTGAGTTTAGGAGAATCAGTTGACCACCCAAAGTTTCTGGTTGGAGAAGAGGAACAAAAGAACAGAAGCGAAAAACCCAACTTTGTCGGAGTTGTGGGGGAGTCAGACTCTAAAGGGTAAGGGGAAGGGAAAGCAGAAGTCAGGGACTGCTCAACTCTATGGTTGAAACTAACTGGAAGTAAGTTTTGATAAATGCATGGCACCATTAGAGAGAAAACAGATAGCTTGGATCTAATTGTGATCATGTGTGGTAGAAATTAGAATTGCACAGATCACTGCTGTATATTAAAATAGAGACATGATAATAAAAAAGGCTCTGATATATAATTAAAGGACTGCATGGGTAGATCGCTCCTTTCTTCATTTGTAAAACTGAAGTGGAGGTATAGGAGAACGACCGAAAGAAATGCAAACCAAATTGATATCATGGAGCACAAACTGTGTATATACGGCAAATCTTGGTGCCCCCTAGAATAAGGTTTTTAAATGCTTTGCAGAAACCCAATCACATTGACAGAGTCAGCAGCTTGCTAGTTGGTACAGAGCCGGCGTCTGCAAACACAGTGTGAATGAATGAATATTAGCACTGTCAAAGCAGCATGACCAAGTTAAATGAGCCAAGCAACGAGCCTGCGTTGGAAAAGGGGGGGCAAATGCCAATATAGGAAAATATTCCTTCCTGGGTATACAACTTTTCCTTTCAAGTTAAAAAAACTTCGCATTTGAAAGGACAACAATTACAACTCTAACAATTCAAGTGCAGTGAAAAAGGAGGACACAATTATGCATTCAAGTTAAAAGCAAAAATTCATTTTTATCAGTTAACTTATAAGGCTGAGACATTAAAAATAGAGATAATAACTACACATACAAATATCAAATTAAATTTTTTTAATATTCTAATTTTACCCGTCACACTTAAAACCCATTTTTCCCCCTCATCCGCTGCTTCACGCGTCGTCGCTGCTCCTCCTCCAGACGCCGCGGCCGCCACCTGACCCGTCGTAGTTATCGTCGCTGAAATCTATCCCGTAGTCACGTTCGTTCTCGTCATCTGAGTTGGTTCTCTCCAGCTTTGATTAGCATTTATAATATAAAACAAGATCCCGAGAATAAGTTGAGAAGATTGACAAATTGAAAAAAGAAATCAAGTTGAAATTGGAAGGAAACTGAAGCAAACAGCGGCAAATACCTCATGGGGGCTTCAACGCATCTCGGTGGAGACGGGCGAAGACGGCGGAAAAGATGAACCCAGATGATTCACGATGTGTATTGTCACGTGAGGTCTTGGCTGTTTTTCTCCAACTTAATTTTAAAATATTTTAAAGAGGTTAATTTTTTCAAAAAAAAATTAAAACTAATGAGATAACATGTTAAAAAACTTAAAATTAATAAAATAATTCTTTGAAATGCAAATAAAAATATTTTATCATATATAAGTGAAATAACAAGATTTTGAGATTATAAAATAAGAAAATAATAACTCTTGCACAATTCCAAACCTTGTCTTGGTGATATTACTTTTTTTTTTTTTTACAAACTTAAGATATTACTACTATTAGATGCTTTTTCTTATTTACATACATATTTTCGAAAACAATTGAATATAATCCTACATTGAATTTTAACCACCCCTGAGACCATTTAAAAAAAAAAAAAGGTGATCCCAGCCCAAACAGTTAGAGGAAGCATGATATTTTGTTGGAATCGGCAAATAAGGATGATATGAATTCACAATGACCTTGGTGTCGTTTTTGTTTCAAAGAAATCACAAGGAAGGAAAGCTCTTGGCGTGTTAAGAATAAGTTATGAGCAAAAAGGACGTGCAGCATTCATCTTCAGAGACGCGCTTCCAAGGATAAACTTCTATCAAGAATGAGATCGTTTAAGGAACAAAGCTGACGTCGTGGTGGTATTAACATTCATCGGTTATGACAACTAAATGAATCAATAGAAAAGAATCAGCTTTCTGGAGCTGTAAATCACATATTCTGTGAAACTAATTAATTACAAATAAAAAATAATGAACTATCTTCTCCCCATTATTCCTGAAATGTGAACTCATATCCGATCTCAATTTACCCTGATGCCATTTCTCATCGTCATGAAATGGCAGTATTTAACCTCAAAAATTTGTGATCAAACTCACGTGCCCCATGATTTAAGATGAAACTGGCTTCAATACACAGATGATACGGCTTCAATAGCGCTGCCTAGGGGCCATGCTGCTTCAACAAGAGCACCATTATATCTAACTTTCTTCACTAATGTAATCTCCTGCTGTGGATCTAGGCCTGCCAATAAATGGAAACCAATCAGTTCAAAGAGACGAGCACTGGTCAAATTTTGCACAGAACACCACTACATGCATAGCTATACCCCATTTAGCGCAAACTTACCAAACCCATCAACAAGTAATGTATACTGATATACAAGATCCATGCATAGGAATGGAAGGTTTCCCTCATCAACATGTTTGTAAGTAGACTTGGCATCTTGAAGTTTTGTTTCGCAAGCTCGCTTGGCTGCTTTCTTAAAGCTCACAGGACGAACGTCGGCAGTCGGTGATTCTGAATCAACAAAGCCCGCCTATGAATAAAAAATGTGATTAGCATTGCAATATACCTACACTAAAGAAGACTAACTTCAGCACTATTTCCAAGTTTGCAAACAAAAAAAAAAACCTCAGCAGCTCGGTCAAAGAAGAAGGAGGCAACAAAAAGATTTTTCTGCCCATCCCCTCCTCCACCATTCCATATACCACCGAAGGTGCACTTCATGTATGTACAACTTGACCCGTTAACCTTGAGAGCCTTAAGAGCTATACTTCTGCATTCACTCAGGCTGGCACCAGAAGGGGAGGCTGAGGCCTTAAATGACTTCCCTCCATATTTGTAAGACCCTGGGAAGAACGAGAAATCCATTGTTAGTGCGGTCATACGCTCCATGGAGAAGTATTTTAGAACTTCCCGCACATTCTTTGCCCCATAAAATAAATGGTTATGAGAGAGGAAAATGCAACTTGGCAACAAATAAGCAGCAAGAGTGCAGAAAGGAGTAACTAATACTTACCATCATAACCAGCTAAGATACAAGGGTTCTCTGAATCACCAGAAACCTTCAAAATCTCTGCACGAGCTGCCAGTAAACCATACCGCAGGTAGCTGAAAGGCAAGATATTAAAACTGATTAGTCATGGAAGATGCTATCACAGGATATGTATTTAACCAACAGTATCATTAGTCATACGGGGTAATATCCTAACAAGAAATAAAGACTAGAAAGGGGAATTAGTCAGGTCCATGAATTAATTGGCTGACAAGTTATATGCCATAACAATTCACAGGGGCAAATCTAGAGTAGAAAGAAAACCTGTGAACATAGAGGTAATATTTCCTTCCCCTTAGGAACATCTCCTTGACATATAGATCCTCCCCATCCAGTGATTTAGGAGCCTTGTCAGCATCTGTCTCTGAGATGGCATATGCCATTTGAACAGATCCACCTCCAAGATCAACCACGCCAACTGTCTTTGAATAATATTTTCCCAAGTTTCCCAACAGATAGTTAATGGTAACCTGAAACAAAAATAGTAACTTAAGACAAACAAAATACCACATCTGCTCTTCAGCGGATAGGATATGAAAGTTCCTAAAACTTCAACTCAACTTGATGTTCATATCGATTCTTTTAACATACTTTGTATCATGCAAATGTTCTGTTATAGAGTGAGACTTTGTTAGATGAGAAAAGTCATAGGAATATTTATGAATTTATGGTATATATAACTATTAAAAAGTATGAGGCAGAAGTTGGATTAATTTTTGTTTAGCAAGCAGGAAAGACAGGGGCCAGGGGGTAACAAGCATCATGCTTTCAACTCAATATTCATTACTGAGCTACGACTATACTAAGATGTGGTATATCTGCAGGCTCGGACTATTCTTTTTTGCAGAAAAGTACTCAACAAACCTAGTATACAATAAATTATAAAAGAAGAAAAAAGATGAAGCGGGTAGTGAGAGGATTGGTTCATGACCAAAAACTTAGTTTAACCCTACTCCTATTACACACTCTTGAACCCCTCTTTGCACTACTCAACCCATGAAACAACCATTAAGTCATAAACCATCCAGAAAATCAACAAGCGAGAGATTAACATTGTGATCTATGTTGGTTGAAGTTTCTATTTTCTGCATGATGATTAACATAAGTTCTTATTAGAGTTAATTACTTAGAAAAGCTCAAGTTGACGGCCAATAAAAACTACAATTTGATAACACAAGTACAATAGTGGTAGGGACTTCATACCAATTTAACAAAAATTACAAACGACAAACCAATAAAGTTACTCCCCAATTCATCTTATTTTGAATAAAATGAGAGCCAGTATGCCATGGAAAGTAAACCAATCACTCAGGGATATTACACGTTTTCTGTCCTGTACATGAGGTCTGAATCATACACTTTCAAATAAAATTTTGGAAAACTCAGTTCATGAATCATACCCATTGGAAAGCACCTTCTTGGGTTCCGTCCAGCACAGTAACTGCATCAGCCTCAACTTTTAGAAGGCTCCTGTCCTTGAGCAAATCCCTGACCTTAAAATATGGGAGTCAAAAGTCAGAAGAGTGTATACAGCCGGTAAAGCGTTCCAAATGTTACTATGTACGATGGTTACCGCTTGCAAGATCCTATCTGAAGCATCCCCTTCCAAAGCCCTCAAACCTGCAGTTGCCTGCATTAGCAAGCATAGAAATTCAATTTTCCTTCAGAAACTCGTAAGTTAAATTAAGATAACCCAGTGCCGTAAATAACAGATGTAGGACATAGGGACCAGAGAAGCACACCCCAACTCTAACAGGTGTCTTGGAGCGCAATTCACGGGGAACAACACTTTCCGCCTTATCTAAAAGAGTAACTAGAGACTCGGCTGCCTGCCTTGGATCTTGAGCGTATGCACTCAGACCCGGTTTAATCTATAGCCAGAAAATTAATACCGTAAGAAGTAAAAAGGATGAGAATTGGCATGAATGAGTACAATATACGAAGCAGAAAAGCAAACCCAAAATAAAATGTCACCTGCACGAAAAGCTCGAGATCTTCGCCAATGTAAACGAGATCTAAGTTATGGTCAAAATGAAAGACATGGACACGGCTGCCAGAACTGCCAGCATCGAAGATGACCGCGTAAGAGTTGGATGATTTGTGATTGGGAGATATTTTACGATGAGTGAGAGCATAGTCCTCTATGGACTGGTTTGAAGAACTAGCGGGCATTAAGTAGAGCACAAAAGTGATGAGGAGGAGTGGGACTGAGACTACGAACAAAACCCCGCGAAACTTGTAGATCTTATCGGAGAAGGACTCCTGACGGCTAGGACGCTTGAGCATTTTGCTAGATTCGTTTTCGCTCATGTGCTGGTCAGCGGAATTAGAAGGCGGCGAAGTCCCGGCCTGGCCTTCAAAAAGTTCAGCCGCAGACGGTGATCGATAACGGATCTGACCGTTGACAGTGGCAGGGGGACCCTTCAACTGCTTGGTTTCTTGTAAAGGCTCCAGCTCTGCGTCTGGTAATTTCCCACCAACGATCTATCTCCGACAGAACTAAACGCAAATGCGAATTTCCAGATCGAGAAGCAACAAGCTCATGAAAACCGGGTGAATGTGATATTACTGGTGGCGTAGGCAATGAGAAAACGGCCCTCGCCAAGGAACAAGAACGAAGAGGAGAATCTATCAATGTCTGCAAGTGGAGTGAGATAAATGCAATTTGGGTGTCAGTATGTTCGTGTGGGTCCGAAATGGGGATAAATCGTAACTGTAAATTGGAAAGGAGTGAAATGAAGGTGGAAGAATACTCAATCGGGCCTCCGCGTCGGCCTCGGAGGGAGACAAACGAGTCGTTCTGAAACTTTCAGCTCCCGTGCCGTCGTACAAGAAAACGGAAAGCACTTATCAGACACGGTTTTAAGGAGTGGGGAAATTGAGGAAAAGTGCTTCCTAGCGAACTTGGCGTTTCAGCTTTCAACTTGCTGCGTTGTGTTGAGTATACTCAACATAAAGTGCAATCAATTTCATGGCCACTTTTTCTACCTCAAAACAAACTTGCAAACTTAATTATTATTCTAATTTAATTTAACGGGATTATGACGTGGAAGTCTAGCCTTAGTGCTCAAAGTTTTCTATAGAGTTAGTACAATTGCATCTAAATTAACGGAGAAAATGATGAGCAAAAAAACAAGAGTAGGAATGTAGGGTCTCAGGGAACTTTTTTGGACCAATATCAAGGAACTTAATTGTCTGTGAAACAAATTTACAAAATAGGTATAGTTAACTCCTAGTAACTCTCAGATGCCAAATGCATATTGATTGTGTTTTATGTTCCATTTTTATTTTATAAACTGTTTGAAAAGTGTACTATTCGATTGCCATAGTTTAATTCTTTCTACTATGATTTTATATGTTTATTATAAAATGTAAACAATACAGAAAGATGGTAGGTATTTCCGGAATGAAGATGACAGAAAATGTTTAAGAGCTCAATCAATCGATCAAATGCTTGATTTATTTTGAAGCAAAGACAATAAAATTAAACATTGACGTATGTATAGTATGCAGAAGAAACGTTGGATGATGATAATAAAACCCACCATATATGTGTTGTTGTAAAAATATTGAAGGGAATGAAAAGTGAGCAATACTTGAATGTGAAATCTAAAGATAAACGAACTACTCCTCCTTATGTAATTCTGGCTTTTTCTTTAAACGCTCCATCACCAGCTGGTACTGTAGCTAAGCAGAAACAACAGGAGTGGTTATACTCTAGAAGTAGACAGAGATTAGAGATAGAAATATATTAGAAGTTTGGCAAAAGTTTATATATCTCTCTCTCCCTCCTTGCCTTATTACCTCTTTGGAATATGATTGTTGCCTTTCAGCAACGCTGATATTCTTAGAACTAGAACGTACAGTTCCTCTGGAAAAGGCTTATTTGGTTGTAACAATTCGTAAGATGCGATTTCTGTGCATAAATTAAACAAGTCTATTTGTTTAATTTCATAAGCTACATCCCTCACATTTCATCCAACATAAATAATCTACCTTCTCAATTAGCACCACCATTTGGGATCCTCATGGTTCCTACTCTTTTCTTTTCATATTTTACCTATGTTTGAGTTGGTGTATAAGAAGTATGTTTACACAAGTTAAGACGAAACTCCTTTCTCACACTTACCTTATACACTATAAATCATGTTGTAAAAATATTTTTTACTGCTAACCTAAATAGGCACTAGTTTTTATTAAATATTTTGCATATTATTTCAGCAAGTAGACCAAGTTAAAATATGTTGCATGATATTTGATCTTACATCTAGTCCAAAAAGATCTGCATTATATTATATTGTTGAATGACTTCTTATATATTTGATATTTCATTTTATCTCCAGTCCTTCTCCTTTGTATAAATTGAAAAATATTTGAATTAGCTATTTATAATAAAATGGATGGTGATTCCCTCTTTATTCGTAGTAGAAATTACCTCTTGAAGGAAATCTCTTAATATGTCCAATTAATATGGATATTTTTGCCTATAAGAGAGGGAAAAAAAGATATAAATATTTTGGGCAAAAATTAAAGTTTTGGAGATAAAGTAGATTGAGG
This sequence comes from Albizia julibrissin, assembly GCA_037074505.1. Lineage (NCBI taxonomy): Eukaryota > Viridiplantae > Streptophyta > Magnoliopsida > Fabales > Fabaceae > Albizia > Albizia julibrissin. The sequence continues at coordinate 47,669,243 of CM073479.1, read as the reverse complement.
TCTTACATTTATAATCAAAATAAAACCCCTATCTAAGTCTTATAGTACTATTAGCAATTAGAGAGAGTATTAGATATTAAAGATTTGGGGGAATTACTATAAGTTTTAAAGGGAGGGATTTAATCTCACAAAAACTTGATGCCAATCGAGAAGCATATTAGCTCGTTTGGATTAGTTTATGGAAGCTCCATAAGTGCTTATAAATCGTGATTCACTGAATACGAAATAATTTTTACTGTTTACGAGGTTACTTTTACGGTCTACGAGGTAAATATGTGGTGGAGATTTAAGTAAATCGGGCTTATAAAATAAGCCCGATTGGAAACATAGTTTCCAAACAAGCTTATACAATGAGTTTTAGTGTAAGAAATGACAAGTAATTTATGTTACTCACTTGTCATTAGAATTTTGTTGTTATTGGATGGGTTAAGGGTTAATTTTGTCCTGAAAGTGTAAAAAATGGAACAAATTTTTTTTTACCATTATTCCAGTTAATTTTGATTGTTAGTTGACCAAATATACTGAACTGACAGTTCACATGTTATTTTTGTTAAAGTGAAAATTTTTCTCGTAAGTTTTAAATCCAACTTTAAAAAAATAAAGTAGATGACATGTCGACTACCAGCTCAGTATATTTGGTCAACTAACAATTAAAATTAACTAGGATAATAGTCAAAACAAAATTACTCATTTTCTACACTTCCGAGAGAAATTCCCTCCATAAAAACTTCTTAGATAAAACTGTCTCCCAATAACAATTTCTAAAACAAAATGGCCTCTTCATCCTTATTAAATCCCTTCATTGTGGGATCATAGTAATTATCCTAAACAAATTCACTGACCATTTTAACTATATTAGTTACCATTGACTCAGTTATGACATCAGTAATATAAACTATCACACAATTGAATATTTTAAAGTATAAGATTTTCTTCTACTACTACCTAAAAAAAAAAAAGTAGGACCGTCTGATAGTTCCATTTCTTTAAGACTTGCTACATATGTTATATCTTTGGTTATGGTGAAAAAATACATCAGTTTTTATCTAAAATATGTTAACTATCATATATTTTTTTAGGTGCAAAAATATAAATGTAAATTTAAAATAAGAGTGTGTTGAATATAACCTAAGACCGTTACATATACATATGAAAAAAGAATATGAGTCCCACTATAAAAAAATAATGATGTTAGGTTAAATATGACGGTGCTGACCTTTTTACACTAATGTTAAATATTTATAGGTATTTTTACACCTCTAAAAAGTATATGGTGTTTGACTCACTTTGTGTAAAAATTTATAAGCATTTTTGCACCTTAATCTTTGTATCTTAGATAGAAGTAGTAGTGTTCTTAATTAATATTACCTTCGGTCCTTAATATAAGGCCTAATTAACTTTTTTATGGAGTTTAAGGATATTAGATAAGTTACTTTAAAATATTCATATTTATTTTTTTCCCCTAAATTAATTTGTTTGACTTGTAAATTAATATATAATCTAATAATACACCATATATTTCATGATTAAGTAGTTTACTTTATTTTTTTAATATCTCTAAAAAAACAAGTCTTATATTTTGATCGTTTATTCATAAACCTCTATGCCAGATCACAATCAAGGTTGTTCAGAAAAACTTATTTAGGGATTATTATTGGCGTCTCTTTATCGACTCATAATCTTGACTCAAAATTCGTTGACTTCGTCTGTTCCTTTTAATGAACCCACAGCTTCCACAATGCTTCATCGTGTGCCTTTTAGTTAGACGGAAGTTTGAATTAGCAAGATATGAACTTTATTTAACATCCCAGGCCAAAAGTTGAGTGTTGTTGTTAATTACTTCCAGCCATTTCTTTGCTTACGGTGACAGCTAAACCACAATTTTTTGAAATCTAGATCACGTTCCCTCTAATTCTCGTCGAAGTATTTTCTGTTTTGAGAGTACTGCCTCTCTCTCACAACTTATATCTAGTGCCTTGTACCAATTAAAAAATGACATCTGGACATTTTGACACATCAGCCATAACTCCGTTACCCATTACTTCTTCATCTTGAATTTTTCTTCTTCTACTGATCAAACCCTAAGTTATGGGTAACGAAGTTATGATCAGCCTCAAACCAAATATGCTTCTTGAATGACGCTGGAGATGCTTGGGGTTCGACCAGCAGAAAAATAAAAAACAGAGACGAAGGAGTGATGGGTAACGAAGTTATGGCTGATCTGTCAAAATGTCCGGATGTCATTTTTTAATTGGTGAACTGAAGAAACTGGGTACAGGGCACTGTATGCAAGTTTTGTCCAACTTGTATGCCTTTTATAAATAATTATATACTAGTAATTCTTTAGTTAAATTACACATCATCATAAAATGATTAATATATATTTGATGTTTCAATTGAAAATATAATTTAAAAAAAAGGAATAAACTGACGTGAGTGAAGAATTGAAGGAAAGTAGCCGTTGCGAGGGTATCCTAATTTCCAACGGCTACTTTCTCATATGCTTTCTGAAAACTATCCGTTGTGCATTCCCAGTTCATAAAACAGTTTCGCTTCTCTCAGTTTTTCTCAAACCCATTTGAAAGTCTCCCTCAGCTCGTCGTCCCCTGTGTTGGCAGAGAGATTATCTTACTTCGCTTAAGGTAAAGATTAAAAGACTCCCCTTTTCCCTTATCTGGAATCACAAATTCGTCTGCCTTGCTAGTTGTTGTCGACTTTGCTGTTTATTACCTTCTCTATCAATTTCAAATCGCAGCAAGCTAAAGTTCTGATCTTTTTTCATCGATCTGTGCAGGAACTCAACAACACCCATAGCAAAAATGAACGATCTAATGACCAAATCATTCACCAGCTACGTGGATCTGAAGAAAGCTGCAATTAAAGACGAAGTGGATCTGGAAGCTGGTCTTCCACATTCCGGCGTGGAACTTCGATCTTCAACAAATCAATTGGATACCGACATGGGTCTCTTCCTGGAAGAGGCCGAGAAGGTGAAAACAGAGATAGGGGATCTCCGTGACATTCTGGGAAAACTTCAGCAAGCAAATGAAGAAAGCAAGTCCCTGCACAAGCCTGAGGCTCTAAAATCCTTGAGGAACAGAATCAACGCCGACATCGTCTCTGTTCTCAAGAAGGCTAGAACAATCCGGTCTCAATTGGAAGAAATGGACCGAGCTAATGCGGCCAATAGGAGGCTCTCTGGTCTCAAAGATGGCACCCCTGCTATTTACAGAACAAGAATTGCAGTCACCAATGGCCTTCGCAAGAAACTCAAGGAGATAATGATGGAGTTTCAGGATCTGAGGCAGAGGATGATGACTGAGTACAAGGAGACAGTGGGAAGGCGCTATTTTACTGTAACAGGGGAGCACCCAGAAGAAGAAGTGATTGAAAAGATCATCTCCAATGGGGAAGAGGAGTTCTTAAGCAAAGCAATTCAAGAACACGGGAGGGGGAAAGTTCTAGAGACTGTGGTGGAGATACAGGATAGGCACGATGCTGCGAAAGAGGTCGAGAAGAGTCTTCTGGAGCTACACCAGGTGTTTCTGGATATGGCGGTGATGGTTGAAGCTCAGGGCGAGAAGATGGACGACATTGAGCACCATGTGCTTCATGCTTCTCACTATGTTAAGGATGGGACTAAAAATCTGCAGACCGCGAAGAAATACCAGAGCAGCAGCAGAAAGTGGATGTGCATTGGGATCATACTTCTTCTGATTCTGATCCTCGTAATCGTCATCCCTATTGCCACCAGTTTCAGCAGCTCTTGAATTAAAATTTGCTAGGTTGGCCCTTGGGGTGATTCTAAAGTTTAGGCGTATTGTTTCTTCAATATTGAGTTGTACGACTCATCGTCGTTTATTTGTGTTTGTGTAAATTCAATTCGTTTTCTTTCAAGGCCTTCACGGGGCCAGATTTCTATTCTGATGTTCCTTAATTCTGCTTTTGATGTTACAGAAATGGAGTTTACTGAAAGGAAAATGACCATTTTTTATTATAGATTTCACACATCTTAGATTCACTTTCCTTTTCTTATATCGTCTCACAGTCTTTCTTCAAGCAGTGCCCGCATGGATGAGGGGAAAGTTATTATCAGTAATTTCAAATTTTTTGTGCCAACCAGTAACTTTAATCATTGATTTGGAAGTGCACATTTCTACCATGTCCCAAAACAGAGCATATCTTCATTTACAAGCAGTATCAAACAAAAACTATTTTGAATGAGATTGTTCCGTTTTTTGGATTAGAATTTCTTTTCCTGGAAATATTAGCACGACGGATTTTCCCCTAATTTTAAGCATAATCCAGAAGATAGATAAAACCAGATGTATTTATGACAATACGGACATGTGGGTTCTTACTTGGTACTGAGTTTAAAGAGTAAATAATCAAAAGTTTTCCTGACGAAAATGAAGAATAACTCGGGATCTTTTTTTTTTCCCACAACCCTAGGATATTTTGGGCTGGTCGTCAAGCCAAAAAATGAATTGGGCCTACAATCCGGTCATGCTGAAAACTTTGGCCCAAAATAAAGATTAAATCAAGAGAAGTTCTTGCATCTGAGTCAGTCACCTTTTCCCGGAGCACCGATCCATACCAAGACATCACAAATTTGAGAGGCAGCGATGATCAAACTGTTTGATGCACACTGTCACCTGCAGGACTCCAGAATTTTAAGTAAGACCCCCCAATTAATCAAGGAAGCTCAAGATAATGGAGTTGTCTGCTTTGCCGTTAATGGAGTTTCCGAGAAAGACTGGCACTTGGTTAAGGAGATGAGCGAAAACCATCCTTCTGTCATTCCTTGCTTCGGTCTCCACCCATGGTCATTTCTAGTATCAATCTCTTCGTTTTTGCTTCTTCATTTTGTTTCCTTTGTTGGTTGAGTACTTGAGTCAGTTTGGATAAGCATTAAGGATTTGGGACTTCTCTTTGTGCAGGTTTGTTGCTCAGAGGAGCCCCAATTGGTTCAAGACCCTGAAAGAATATTTTGATGCTACACCCTCTGCTGCAGTTGGAGAGGTACCTCTTTCTTTCCGTTTTAATATTCCGTCTATTGATTAATTTCCATTGCTCCGGGAAATTGTAGAGGTCACTTGTAGTTGTGGAGAGAGCCGAAAAAGTAACAAGTTACATGTCTTTGCCATCTTCTTCTTCTTCTTCTTTTTTTACTGTTTTTTTAAATAAAACACTGATGTATGTATACACACACGAGAGAGACTGATTCGAAACATTACAAAGCAAGCCAAAAGAGGCTATTTCCTCCTCTCATCATCTTCCGCCTTTATACAGCAAGGTGTGGGATATTAGAGGTCATGCGCCTTTGTTTTTTTATGGTAAAGAGATTAATTCTTTATAAAACTATCCAAAGCTTTTTGGATGTACCTAGTGGTTGTGCATGCATGGTTTCTAGACTTGCATGGATAATGTGTCACATGAATTGACTCTAATATTATGTGCTTAAGCGTTGTTGTGATGGGGTGTTTACTTTATTTCAGATTGGTGTGGACAAAGGATCTCATGGAAGGCAGATTGATTTCTCAGAGCAGGTTTTATCACTTCAACTGTTTCATTGTCCTCTTTTCTTTCAGCTGTCTTGGGAGTTTTCTTCTCTTTTTTTTCCTCAGTGGTCTGTAACCGGTTCTCTTGGAGTAATCCATGAAAGCACTGATTTGGCGTTCTCTTTCTTATATACTCCGTATTTACATCTGAATATATAATAACGTAATTGGGGGTTTAATTCCTCAACGGTTTAATAAAGATATATTAAAAGTAGCTTCAGCCTTCATATTCTGTTTATTCCTATACTTGAAAATATTTGCTAGATTGTTGCTGATGTGTTAAGACATCCCTGCAGGTTCAGGTATTACGGCAGCAGCTTGAACTTGCAAAAGAGTTGAACAAGCCAGCATCTGTCCACTGTGTTCGAGCTTTTGGTGACCTTCTAGAGCTGATGAAGTATGAATACTGATATCTCGTCTTTTCCTGTTTCTTTCAATTGATGGCTCCAAAAACTGTTTATGACAAGTATATGTTAAAAATTTTTCATATGTAATTTTCTTCCAGATTCTGCTAAAGTGAATTCTAATCTTAAGCCTTCTAATTTGCATTATTCCTTTAAAATTTCAAAATTTCCAGGACCATTGGGCCTTTCCCTGCGGGTGTCATTCTTCATTCCTACCTAGGTTCTGCTGAGATGGTTCCCGAATTTTCCAAGCTTGGTGCTTATTTTTCCTTTTCTGGGTTCCTTATGTCACTGAAAGTGAACAAGGCGAAGAAAATGCTGAACATGGTAATGTTCATAAGCTCTGATATGCGATCAATCTTACAATCTCTTGTATGCCAAAACTGTGACTGGTCTTAACTTCACATTCCATTTAGGTATCATCTGATAGGATTTTATTGGAGACAGATGCACCAGATGCTCTACCAAATTCAAACATAGATTCTCTCTTTTTGGTTGAAGGAGATGCTTCTCTCCCTGAACATATACGTGGCAATTCAACTCCATCAGCTTCTGGCTCCTCCCCAGATGCGTCAATGTTGCCTAAAGAAACGCTTAATCATCCAGCAAACATTCGCAACGTATGTGGCTTATATAATCATCTTTGTTGTTATATTGTCATATTTTACATGTATGAATGAATGGTGCTTATATGGGACTAAGAGTGACTGTGTTTAGGAAGTAGAGATTTAAAATAAGAAAATGGAGGGGAGATAAACTATGAATTACAATTATTGGTTGTAGAGGGTGATAATTTATTTTGACACTGAGGTATTCATTGTACATGCAGGTGCTTAATTATGTTGCATCCCTGCTAGAGATTTCTAAAGAAGAACTTGCTGAACAGAGTTACCAGAATGCAGTCCGTCTATTCTCATATGAAGGTTCCAAAGTCCTTCAGATGTAATCAAAATCACGACAAGAGGTTGTAGATTGCTTCAACAGTTCTTGGTTTGCTCAAGTTTATATGCCAGATAGTCTGCCAAGTTTGGTTATCTGCAAGATATCAGTGAAATAATTCACTCTGGCAATACGAAATAATTAGCCACAAAATAAAGAGGACCATGAAAGAGGAAAATGTAGATGCCAAATCCCATTCACAAATGATTCATATTGGTTGAATTACATCAACCCGGGTGATGGACATGGACTGACGGTGGAATTATTGTTTTGTTTGATATTTTGATGTAAAATACTACTATTACATTATAGTTTCAGCTGTAATATGATCAATGGCAAAAATATTAATTGCAAACTTCAAAACTATAAAAAATATTAATTGGATCAAATTGAAAAACGTGTAACGTGCCATTCAATTTTTTCCCCTAGAAAAAAGGGTCTCTACTTTAACTGATAGTGTGAAAAAAAACAAAAGATATTCTAACTGAGCAAAAATTCTAATTTTTGTAATTACTATTAGACATTATCTATAAGCAAACTAATAGCCCCCCTTTTAAAGGTGTAAAATCCGTAACTTTAACTTAATAGCATGAAAGCTTTTCTTATAAGTAAGAATAATCCCTTGCTAATCACAATGCATGGGCTCAAATTTAATGAAACCTGGGAAATACATACTATAGTGACAGAGATGTATACGTTTAGTCTACTGCATTGATTTGAATAGAATTGTACGTTTAGTCTCCTCAATTGATTTGAATAGAATTGTCTCTAATAAAATGATATATATATATATGTGCCTAAGAAAAAAAAAGGATCTGAGGCAAAGTTTTGTCCGATAAAAAAATAAAGAGAGAGAACTGATGGCAGCTCATAATCGTAGAACACACACATTTGCTTCTCCATACGCCACCTTGAAAAAAAAGTCAACGAAGTAACAATGCGTTGTGCTTCTATTTAAAGGAAGAAATGGTACTGCGTAGAAGCCATCCAATTGGCTCGAAATCAAAGTTTGATTTTTTGTGGCAGTTGAAGATCTTAATTTAGAGGGCTGAGAAGAAGCAGTGATGAAGATGAAACTGTTCGATGCCCACTGTCACCTGCAAGACCCCAGAATCTTAGACAAGACACCCCAACTCATCAATACTGCCCAAGAAGTTGGGGTTGCCTGCTTTGCCGTTAACGGAATTTCTGAGAAAGACTGGCACCTCGTTAAGGACATGAGCCACACTTATTCTTCTGTCATTCCTTGTTTTGGTCTCCATCCATGGTCATTTCTATTATCAATCTCCTTTTTTTTTTTTTTAATTTCTTCAATGCCTTTCTCGTTTTTGGGCTCAGTTATTCATTCGGCGATGGATCAATTTAACTGCATTTAAGTTCTGTACCTGCAGGTTTATTGCAGATAGGAGCTCCAATTGGTTCGAGTCCCTCAAAGAATATTTTGCTGCTACTCCCTCTGCTGCTGTCGGAGAGGTATCTCTTTGTTTCTTTCTTGTTGCAACAAATTGGGTTTATCGATTATGGATTATGTTACTGTTAGCCGGTAATGATGCTTGCTGATTGGTGAAAAAGAAAAATAAATGATGATGGCTGAAAAGGACTTGATTATCGTAAGCAATGCGTTAACTCTAGTATTGTGTGGTCAACATTTGTTGGAAAAGATTTTATTTTTAAGGTTATAGTATGTGATACTTTTAATTTGTTTCAGATTGGTTTGGACAAGGGACCTCTTGCAAAGCATTCTAAGTTCTCAGATCAGGTTTTTCCTTCTCTTACCCCTCAGTTGTTTATTAAGCGTGTTTCTCTCAATGATCTTGATAGCTTAGTCATCGTCTCTCCATGAATGCTCCTATTTAGCTTTCCTTTTCTTAAATATGAATATCTTGCATATAATTACCTCAATATCGGTAGCTGTATGTAAAGTAGTTTCATGTTCAATGTAGGTTGAAGTATTCCGGCCACAGCTTGAGCTAGCAAAAGAATTGAACAAGCCAGCATCTGTTCACTGTGTTGATGCTTTTGATGACCTTCTTCAGCTAATGAAGTAAGAATATCAATATCTCGTGTTACAAAACTTGGTTTAGTGACAATGACATATAAATGATTATCCAAATGCAAAACTAGTTTCTCTCCAGATAAGATTGCTCAGATGTGCAAAACAGAGTTCTCTTATTATCATTTTAACTAATAAAAGATTCATTCTGTGATGTGTGATGTTCTCACTGACGATTGTGTCATGACACCTCTGAAACATATTTCCTAGTTTGTTTGTTTGTCTCATGATGAATGTGCAGCGTCATAAAAATTTCAAAATTGGCAGGTCTATGGGACCTTTTCCTGCTGGTGTAATCCTTCATTCGTACATAGGTTCAGCTGAGATGGTTCCTGGATTTTCCAAGCTTGGTGCCTATTTCTCCTTCTCTGGGCATCTTTTGTTTCTAAAACCAGATGAGGCAAAGGAAGTACTGAAGACGGTAATTTTCCTGATCAAAGTTTGATTTGTATCATGTTAGCGTATATAGGAGTATGTCAAAACTAAGACTTTCTCATAAAACTGTATTGCATTTAGGTACCATGTGATAGGATATTATTGGAGACAGATGCCCCAGATGGACTATTGAGAACAAAAGTAGATACTCTGTTTTTGGTAGAAGGAGATCCTGCTCTCCCTCCAGACCTTCGTGGCCAAACCGTTCTTTACAACTTTGATGCTTCAACGTTGCCAAACGAAACACTCAATCATCCTGCAAACATTCTCAACGTATGTACTGTGGCCCATCGCATCATCATCATCTTTGCATATTCTAAATAAGCATACCGTTTAATATCATTCCCCTGCATATAGAATGAAGTTGAGTTGCATGAAAGTTTTCATTCGATCTAATAGCTTTGTACTAATGATCAAATTCAAAACGTAATTGTCATGCATCACAGCAGGGGGTAATAGTATTATTTGGGTTTTCAGATTTAGAATTTCTCGTGCAGGTACTCGATTACGTTGCGTCCCTGCTGGAGATTCCCAAAGAAGAACTTGCTGAGTTAAGTTACCAGAATGCTGTCCGCATATTCTCATATGAAGGTTCCAAACTAATCCAAACCTCAACAACATCATAACAAGTGTACGCACCGTCAAGTTCTTGCATTGAACCGACTTGTTAGGGTGTGCGTTGATGGTTCGCTTGTCTACCAAATTAAATTTGGTTGTCTCATTCAAACAAGGATGTGTCGGGGACAGGGCTAGCCAATAAATTAATTACTTGGGAGGCTGGGGGGCATGAAATTAGAAGTGGTGGTGTCATGCACGGGACAAAATTAATGTTTTGGCCTAGTCAATAAAAAATTCTCTTTTGTTTCCGTTTATGTTTCATTGTAACTCACAGTGAGCCTAGTGGTTTGCTAAGATGTTTTGGGTCAGACCCTTCATATTTCAATAGGCTCTGGTTTTTTATGTAATATGTTTTATTTTTATAATAAAATAGACCTCTTATTAAAAAAAAAAAAAAGGTACCGGACAAAATTACTCCTACTTCACTTTTTTAAATATACCGTAGCTCTTGTGATGGGTTAATGGATGAGTTGGTCCGAGTTTGATACTACGTATTCACAATATATATATATATGAGAGTTGCTGGAGTTGGCATTGTGAAATTGATGAGAATGACTCCCTTCATAGTAATATTACATACTTTTATAAATATTTAAGGGAAAATTTTATATAAAGACGGTTGAATTACCTAAATTTTAATTTGAGTTATTAAATTTAATAAATTATTAATTAGGTTATATGACACAATTAGGGATTTATAATTTAGGATAAATTACAACCAGATCTCTTAGTTATTAAAAAAAATGCAAAATGGAGGTAGGGCAATATTGTTTAGGTGATACGTAAGAAACCCTAACGGCAGAAAATTCATTGGAGGCCTCGATACCGTCAGAAAATCGGCAAAGATTGCTACTGTAAGTTGGTTCTAATATTAAATCTTCATTCCTTAATCACTTTTAATTAATATATGTACTGGAAGTAGTTTAGCATATTAGTACAATATTTTTGTGATCAACATAATTAGACTATCTCATAGACGTCATTGGGAATCGAATGACCACCGTGGAGTTTTTTATCCTTGCCTTCGATTCTATGACAAATCTCTATGGTTTGTGCTGAGGTTAAAAATGAGTTCTTAATTATTCTTGTTGCGTCACAATGATCACTAATACCATGTTCGTCTATCAATCAATTTTTCAGAAACCAAAACAAAAAGAATTCAACATAAAATATAGAAGATAAGAAAAAAGACAGGCAAGGCAGCCCATAAATTGTTCATGGAAGCTCACAAAAAATAGCACTAAGAAATGTGTGAAAATGAACACGCTTTCATTTCATTCTATGGATACAATCCATTCTCGCCTTGTGTAAGTATGCAATAGAAAGAAATTGGTAAACGGATTTGCAACGCCTAAGCTAGTTGTGTATCTCTTCAAGCCAAAAAGGGAATTACGGATGGGATGCTTTGAAATGGAGAAAATTAGCGGTAGTGCCAGAACGGATAAAAGAGAGAGAAATTTTCTTTGGACAATTAAACAAAATAAGAAAAAAAGAAAAAAAAAGAAATGGCGAACGTAGGTATATAAACAAGGAACGAAGAGATAGAGAGAGAATGAGAGTTAGAAATCTGTGTCTCAAAATTTTACACTTCAGTTGGAGCCGCTGTCAATGGTGAGCAACGAAATGAGGATGTCCTGCAAAACGACACTACACATGGCGAACCCAATTAAATCTTTCTACGACTTCTGACTTTTCCTTTCCTCTATTCTTTGGATGATGGATTAGGGATATTATTGAAAAATAACTGACATTTAAATATTCTAAATTGGGCCATTGACCCAATTTAAAATTTATTTAGTTTAATAACCTAATATAGGATTTCATTATTTCAACCGTCTTTATACAGGATTTTCCCACAGGATTTTCCCAATATTTAATGTGATGCTTATTAAAATATCTTTTTTTAATTATCCATTAAACCATTATTTCTTTTTCTTTCCCTCTTTTAAAAAAAGAACATTATTGTTCAACTGGGTACCCCAGTCTCCATATATATCATTACGGGGGCAAAATAGTAAAAGATAAAATATTTTTTCCAAAACACAAATGTATTAATATGAGTATCTAACCCTAACCTCGTCCATTATTATTCATCGTTTACGTTTTTCTTTTTGTTGGACAAAATTCCTTGTTTACGTCTGACAAAGGAAGGAGCATAAATTTATTAAGCAATCACTTAAAAGATTCATTTATTGATTCATAATAACAAGGTTATAACTCAAGCTTATCTCTTAACAATATTTCTTTGTACATAATTAAGGTATACATATATTTCTCAATCTTGAAGCATGAATGAATCATATGAGAGACTGACCTGCTCATTAATCTCTCATCCTCAACCTCCCCACTCTTCCAGAAAACAAAGATTGGCATACCTTGTAAACATATATTATATATGAAAGCGTATTCATATGAATCCATGCATGTGAATCCATGCACAGTGCCTTGACTCACGCGATGAGAAGCTCCACCATCGTAGCAAGCAGCTGATGAAAACCTGCAATATAATTATCAAGTTTATATTTCTTCTCAGCATTCTTACAGCTGATTCCACAATTACACGCAAGGATCATCATCACCATTGTACCAGTAATCACGTATTCATAATACTTACATACATGAATATATATAAATTTACATAGAAGAATTATGGTTAGGATAAGTTTTTTACCTGATAATCTATGATCAGTTCAAGAACTCATGGAAGAGTTTGAAGAATTTCTGCATTTCCATAGGAGGAAGTGCCACCAAAACATTAACCCCACCACCACCTTCAACCTCATGATCATCTGGAGGGAAAAACAATATAATATCCTTCCTGTGATACACCACCGGACAGCTGTACCTAGGCTTCCCCCATGGATACTCCACCTCCGCAAACCCTAATCTCCACCACGACGACACCAGAACCTCCCCATTCGGAAAACCATTGTACACCTCTCCCCAATCTATCATCGATCTCGCATACTCATCCGTCATTCTCACCGCACCTTCACTTACCACCTCCACCAACCGCCCAAACGGCCCTCTCTCCAATTCCTCACACTTCGCCGTCGCATACGCCGTCAGTACGGCGTTTCCGGCGTAGGCTTTTGGCAGCGGAGGATTCAATCGCGACCTAATATCCACAGCGTACAGTATAGTCGATGATCGGTTCGGATCATCGACTGCGGATAACGCCTTGCACCTCCACACGAGAGCGGTGACGACGTTGAAGCCGGTGATTCGGGCGGCGGATCCGGTGGCCGTGCCCTTGGCCTCTGATTTGAGGTGGTTGATGTTGCGGGCGGTTAAGCGGAAGATCTTGAAATCGAGATCCTCGGCGGAGGCTTCGAAGACTCCAGACTCTGCGCCTGTGACGGGGAGGTTATCGAGATTGAGGAGCTCGGGGTGGGAGAAGGTGACACGTGGAGGTGATCGAGCGGCCAGAAGATGCCTGTCGTGGCAGGGGGTCACAGCCAAGGGCTTGTTAGTGGCCAAAGCTGCCAGGTTGTCTAAGAAGGTCTTGAAGCCCATGCCGTCCACGGTGGTGTGGCTGGTTGAGATCCCAATCGCAAAGCCGCCACAGTTGAAGGACGTCACCTGCGATTAAACGGCACAATTAATTAATATCTGCTGCCTACATTCCGTAATATAATTTATCGATCGCATTCCAAATTTGCCTGTGATTAATCACTTTCATATATTAATAAGTGATCCCACAGCGCCGTTGAGAACTCCAGCGTGCAAAGCTAATTTTTCGGCTTTCTAACTAGCACATTAAATTAGCGTTTATATTTCGTTACGTACATGGGTCGCATAATTCTTGTAATAGCACTATAATAATATCATAGCTGTGTCATCGTCTTTGTTTGTCATAATATCTATTTATCAAATGTTTGAAATCTGAGAAATACTAATTAGATAGGAGTAGGAAAAGCTAGAGAGAAGGGGAGCCTCTCATTTAACATGTACGGAGCCCTTAAATCCTTTCTCTTTTTATCTTTCCATTGCCATTCACATCATATAATATAGCTCCATCTAGAAAAGTTTAGGTCCCAGCTGAAAGTAGCTCTCTTTTCCTTTTGTGTCACTCTCCCCCCCAATTTATAGTTCCGTTTGAATTAGTTTATGTAAGTTTCATAAATGCTTATAAATCATGATTTACGGAATACGAAGTAACTTTTATAGTTTACGATGTTGCTTTTACGGTCTACGAGGTAAATATGTGAAGGAGATTTATCTCGATTTAAGTAAATCGGACTTATAAAATAAACTCAATTATTGATAGAGTTTCCAAACGAGCTAGAATCCAAACCGATTGCGATGTATATAACGCAGTATTGTTGAATTTGTCTACTAATTAATTTAATTTTTCAACCATAATCCTTCAAAACAGGCTGGATCACCTAAGGTGATCTTCATTCTTACCTCACCGTAATTTTGCAAAAATAAAACTCAGACGTACGGGGCAGAACTAGCTAGCTATAGGAGCATAATTAGCGAGAAATAACAATCCTCTCAAGAGCAATAGTACTACTAATATATTTTATGTTAGTTATATAAGGAAACAAAGTTTATAGTGAATGTAAAGCCCTAATATTGCAAGACTCTGATACATAATGTTGCTGGTTTTGCGCAAGAGAATGATGGAATATGAGAGATTAGAGCCAGCAATTGGAAAACACGTACAGTAACACGTATCCCATCAAAGTATGAGTTGGAAAGAGATGTTGCGGGATCGAAAGTTTCCATATTATTACTGAATCATTCAGAAAAAGGCAAGTACATTAAGAAAAATGGAAATCATCATATCTCGTGATTTTTGAATTTTTCAGAACAGTGAAGAGCTGGAAAAGGCCAACATGAACTTGTGAAAAGGATAAGAAAGACATTAATTTCAAACTACTTCCATGTAATCATGTCACACCTCAAAGCAAACCCTACCAAGTCATGCCACGCACATTTCAAGAAATTAATTAAAGAGCACAGAGATGAACACAACTCACATGCAGAGACCAAAAAAGAAGTTATCAAGACTTTAACCAGTGAATTGATCGATAAGGATGGAGAGTTACATGTTAATGTTTGTACGTACATACCTGAAAAACAGCCAGTGGCTGATCACCGGGTTTGACAAAATCCCCATTCTTATGAACCAACTGAGCAAAAGCTGGATTAGGGTAGACCAAATCCCCTATTTGATCCAACTCCAGCTCACTAGAAGCCACCACAAACCCAGCTCCGGCACCGTTACAGTCTATCTCGAGCCGGCCGGTTTCGGGGCTGAGCTTCAGTCTTCCGGCGAAGAAGTCATAAGCCACCAAAGCATCAGCCAGAGCCTTCTTCAACCTATCGGCGACAATGTCCGGAGGGAAATCCTTGTGGGATGCGAAGAAGTGGACAGATTCAACGTCGAAATTGAGGACTTTGTCTATGTTTGACAAGAACAAGGACTTTCTCTCCGTTTGTTTTGATGGAAAAACCATGGACGAATTTTGAATCCTCACCTTCAGATTTTGAGGCAAAGGTGGGGCTTCTTGGTAAATGGTTCCCATATCCTCTTCTGTGTACATATAGAATTGTCTGCTCAAAATGTGAATATGTATATGGACGTGCTGTTCGCCTTTACTGATCTATACACACACACACACACTTACTTGTGAAGCTGATGATGGCTTAGATTCTGACACGAAACCAAGTGAGAAGACGTTGGAGATTGGATGAATGAATGATACTATATTAAGGAATGGGGTGGGCCGTAGGCATATATATTATTCACCTGATGAATGAATGATACTATATTATTTATAAAAGTCCGAATCGAATTGCGGAAATTAAGTAGTTAAAATTAATTAGTGTCTGAAATAAATTTTTGGTTTTTTTTAAATATGCCCTTATTTATGAGGGGTAAGTAAAAGAAAGAAATAAAGTAAATACTCCTTCTGGTTTTATTTATAAGCAACTGTCTTATTGATTGCGTAAAATGAAATGATAATTAAAAATAATAAGTGTGTCAAAAATGTCATATTTTTTTTTTCATATTTTTCTCATATTTATGAAAACAGAAAGATAATGTATAAAAAATATGAGAAATAGTAAAATAAGTTTTTTCAATGCTTTGTTGACTTCATTTACATATGGAGTTATCTCTCTCCTGAATATAACTCTTAGTGTGTATGATAATTATTTATAAATAATATGTATTTAATAAGAATAAAATAAAAAAAATAAGTTTACATTTTCAAATATAAAGTGAAAGTTGTTTATAAAAAGGGCAGCTCCATGAGAGAAAAAATTGTTTTATAAATAGAATCGGAGGAAGTATAGATATCATCAACCTTTTAATTAATATAATGTATATGATTAATGAAGAGCAAAAATTTAAAAAAAATGCATTAACCATTCAAAAAACTCTTATTAAACTCATGTAAAAAATATTAAGGTAATTTAAATTTTAGGTTATTAAAAAAATAAAATAAAAGAGAAAAAACAAGTGTCAGAAGATGAAAATGACAGGATGATGTGATTAATGTTGATGAGTGATGGCAAGTTAATAAAGAAGGTAGTTGGTTGGTAGGTTCGGAGAGAGGATAAAGAGGGAAGTGTAGCGGTGTGTAATGAAGGCCAAAATTGTTAGGTGGGTGCGGTGATCCACGGGTAAGTGGTAATCTCCCAGACTTTTGTTGGGAACTTAGATTATTTGGATTTTATTTTTTATTTTTTAAAAAAATTATTTTAATAAGTACAGAATTTAAAATAAATATAATTTTTTAATTGATATTTAAAAAAAATAACTAATTTAAAAAAACAGAAGAGCTTGCCTGGAAACTGGGTTCACTTTTGCTGTGTCGGCTAATAATTAGCTCTTCTCTCGTTATTCTCTCTTGGGCTACCCCACTTCCCTGTACTTTCCTTCATTTTCCGTCTCTTCAACGTCGTTCGTTTCCCACGTTACTTTATCTATAAGTGTGTGTTTGGATTAATTACAGAGAAGTAACTTTTTTTTCAATCTGATTTTTATAAAGGTGAGTTTAAAAAAAGTGGGATTGTAAATGTGATTTGTGTTTGAATTAGCGGTGATAGAAGTGATTTTTTTTCTAACCTTGAATATGTTTGATTTAGCGTTTGAAAAGCCTATTTAAATGAAAAATGATTGAAAATGACATAAACTTTATCAAATATTACACACACATAAAAATTGTTATAATTGATATAACAAAATTTAAATAAAATTTTATAAAGGATTTGAAAAATAAAAATTCACTTTTATTTTGTGGGAGGATAAAAACATAAGAAAAAGGATTTGAAATAGGTGAGCAGAATTTGTAGATTAAATTAACAGCAAAAGCGAAATTAAGAAAATGGGAGTGGGAATGAGAAGAAAAAAAGATGAGGAAGGTAGGCTTTGCATGGCAGGAGAGAGAGGATCGGAATTCGGAAGGCGAGGCAAGAGAAGAGAGTCACGGTGCGGTTGTGATTGAAGCAATGAATCTAGATTTCAAAAATAAGCTGCAATTATATGAAAAGCTCAGGGGATGGCATCGTAAATCAAAACACTCTTGGGCTGATCCATTAGGCTTTTAGAAGTTGATCGCGCATTTCTCTCCTTCAGCCGTAAATCCAAACGGAGCCTAAGTTCATCAGATTAAAATTAGTCGAACCTAGCTAATATAAATAATTGGATTTCATTCTTATCACTCTGTTAGTTCCACTATCTAGATAGGATTGTCTCTTTTGGTATTGGTCTCCAGATTATTCATCTTCACCTGTCTGTTTCATTTTAGCGCTCAGTGATAAAGAAATCAGGCAAAATATATAATGAACTCACAGCACGGATATGGTTAAGAGTGTTTGGAATAACGATTGAAACCTCTACAAGTATTTTTCAATCGTGATTTACGATATACGATGTAGGTTTTACATTATACGAGGTAAGTATTTGAGAGGAGTTTTATCTTAATTTACATGAATCACACTTATAAAATAATTTATAAACAAAAGCTAAACCAGACAAGGCCAACAATATTATAGTTTTTTTTTTAATCCAAAATTCAAGGTTATAAGATTTGAACCCAAATTAATATGCGGTGCATGCATGTTGAAGAATAACAGTTTTTCTTTTAATTAGATGGGCATACATGATTTTACAAGCAGTATTAAATCTGGGACCTCCCGATTACATGAAAGAACATAGTTTGATTTCGCCATCTCAGCACAAGTACAGTGTATGTATAAAAAAAAAAAAGAGTGCGGGCACTGGCAACAAAAAGATTAAGGAATTCAAATCGGAAAAAGTTAAGAAAGTATATAATTAATACGAAATTACATTAATTACTAAAGGTTGTAACATCTTTCTAGCTTGCCACACGCAGAGGCACGCACCCTCAAATTTGGGAACACATGCATGCCCAATTAACGTATTGAGATAGAACCATGGGATAAATCAGTAAAACTTGAACCCCCGGCGTATCCATTTATTGCCATATAGTAATTACTTTCAGTCTGGTTCCTCTCCCACTAGGGCATTGACTAATATACATAATATAATAAAAAATCTCCATTATTTGAAAAACTTGTTTCTCATCAACACCTCTCTCCCGTCGTCATCAGGCCACCTCTTTAACTGATGAGCTCTTTCCCCATGCATTACTATACCCTGGCCCACAGTCATGATGCATGTGGGCGAACTTATCATTAACCCAGCAACTTAATCTCAAATAATTGAGCTAATTAATCAGTGGTTAAGACGTTGTACGCCACTACTGAACTTAATTTTCAAATTAAAGAAGAAACTGAATTGAGTCAATGTTCATTACAATACAAAAAATACGAGACTTCCCTTCAAAGAAATAATTTGTTGAATAGTGTTGGGGCAAACGACAGTAGCTCGTGGGGGTCCTCGTTAAAGCCTCTCTCTCTCTCTCTCTCTCTGCGGAGAGAAGCGTGTGGTTTGAAATGAAGAGAGTAGAGATTGTTCAATAGCAATATAGAAATTAAATGGACACTTAGAGTGAGACCATGAAAATCACACCAGAATAAGACGCGAACAGGAAAATGTTTTCCCATATTGATCTCTTCCCCTATAACTACATTTTCCAGCTGCTTTAATATCTCCTTAGTTATCTCCCCTTCAAATCCCACCTCACAATCTAAGACTCATGATTCTTCCATCATTTATACCCCTTTCTCATACCTACATGCAATGACAAATGGTCACCTTTCACGCCTACTTGTGACATTTAAACCAAACATACATGCACTATATATTATTACTTTCCTTATATATCTAATTTTCACCATAGATATTTACCTAATTTAATTAGACTAAAGAAATTAGTTAAAATAATTAATATGATGTGTATTTTCTAAAACATTCTAGTCATCTTCATTAATTCTCCATTTTTCTCTTCTCCTTGATTATTGTTAAGGGACCATCAACATGGGTAAATTAGAAAAAGATAAATAAATATAAAAAATATGTCTTACATTTAAAATCAGGGTTATCAGACCTGGACTGGACCGGACCGGCCGGTCCAGGTCAACTTTTTTATTTTAAAAAAATTAAGTTTTTTTTTAAATTTTTCTTTAGAATTTCATACTATTAAACCTAAAATTTTTAATTTCTCACCGGTTTGGCCCCGATTTAGCTCCGGTCTGACCCACTGACCCTTGACCCAGTACCCCGACCGGTTCAGTGACCGGTCCGGGTTTGATAACCTTGTTAAATACAAACAAAAATCATTATCAGTGTAATCGTCGGCTCTAGGAAATTATATTATTGAAAAAAATACATAAAATCAGGTGGGTAATGCATATGGAATTAGCTAGAGAGAGAATAATAAAGATGTCCCTTTAGGCCTATACCGATTACTGGGTAGGAAGGAAAAATAACCCAATACAAAACAACGTTCAACATCTCGACCTACATATAGCAAAAAAGGTGGGGAAAAATATTTAATTTCATGATCTTCTTCACAATTCAAACGAATATATGCCTGGAATAGGAGTCTATCACTAGTACAAATTAATCTTTTTAGACCGCATCGTTTAGACCGGTTATTGCGGATAAGGTCTAAAAAAAATGACCGGTGGCAGTTTCGTAATTATAAAGAATTTTTTAGACCGGTTCTTAAAATAACCGGTCTAAAAGATATTATTTAGACCGGTTATAACTAATAACCGGTCTTAAAAGTAAAAAATATGTAATTTTTTTAATTCCGCATCTTTTAGACCGGTTGTCACTAATAACCGGTCTAAAAGATAAAACTTTTTAGACCGGTTGTTATTAACAACGGTCTAAAAGATGCGGAATTAAAAAAATTAATTTTTTTTTACTTTTAAGACCGGTTATTAGTTATAACCGGTCTAAAAGATAAAAATTTTTAGACCGGTTGTTAATAATAACCTGTCTAAAAGACGCGGAATTAAAAAAATTAAATAGTTTTTATTTTTAAGACCGGTTATTAGTTATAACCGGTCTAAAAGGTGAACTTTTTAAGACCGGTTTTGTTAAATAACCGGTCTTAAAAGTCCGCCATAATATTTAAAATCCTTTCTCGCGGCTTTAGCTGGCGCCTAATTTCAAATTTGAAATCTGATATTTATCAAGCTTTTTGTAAACCCCCCCTATGTCGCGGCAACTCCTCCTTCCCACATCGCTCCTCCATCCTTAACCATCTCCGCCGTCAAACGCAGAGGTACGGTGGAATCCATTACTGTAAGGCTCAGCTTTTCTTCCCTCCAATTGGTTTAAGGTAAGTGTTTTACTTAATTAGTTTTATACATACTTCATATTAGCTACCGTCATATACTTTAGATCGATTTCTATTACAAAATTTTATACTCATATTTGCTGCAGGCTTACGATTGCGACATTTGAGAGAGTTTACAAATTGGATTCTTCATTAGTAGGGGCCGAGGTTAGTATTTTCTTCTGTCATTTTCCCTGTTTCTAAATATTTATTCTCCGACAAAATTTCTTAAATACAAAGTTATCTTCCAACTTATGATCTAATTACTTTCTTTTCTAACTCATTTTCTGATATTATTTCATATTATTGAGCCATTCGCAACTCATTATGTATTTGCTTTGGGTGTTGCAGGATTCCTAAGATATGTTCATTGGGTTTTTCATGTATGACTTCACCAGGATATATTCGTGACAAGTAATTAT
This sequence comes from Albizia julibrissin, assembly GCA_037074505.1. NCBI lineage: Eukaryota > Viridiplantae > Streptophyta > Magnoliopsida > Fabales > Fabaceae > Albizia > Albizia julibrissin. The sequence continues at coordinate 47,648,078 of CM073479.1, read as the reverse complement.
AAGTATGGCCTTAAAAACATGCTTTTAGAATATGTACAAATTAAGTATAATAACGTAATTAATGGACTAAAAAATTTAAAAAAGACACTTTTTAGACCGGTTATTTAAATAACCGGTCTTAAAAGTCACATTTTTTAGACCGGTTCTCCACATAACCGGTCTAAAAACTCATATTTTTTAGACCGGTTGTTGGAACAACCGGTCTAAAAAGTGTGACTTTTTAGACCGGTTGTTCCAACAAACGGTCTAAAAAGTATCATATTTTTTAGACCGGCTGTATCAAGACCTCATCTAAAACCGGTCTAAAAAATCATTTTTACCCGGTCTAAAAAATCATTTTTCTACCCGTGTATAGACATGTTGGGGTGGTTTTCTGGTGATGTTTTTGGGAATTATGTCAACACCAAGCTCATAAAATTAAAAAACAGTAGTGTAGATCCATAAAGTATAATGCTTTGGTCTTACCGGGGAATTCGAAGTCAAAGTTGTACCTCAGACAAAAATTTGGCTTGCCTGAGAATCCGGAACTTAACCTCTGCTCCCTAAATCCTAATTTCTGATAAGGAAGGTGCCAAAAAGCTAAGACCCCACTAGGTCAAAAGGTCAGGTTTTTTATGGTAGTTACAGCAAATTGACAATGCATTATTTTTGTTGGCGTGGCATCTCTGTAATGTACTTATTACTTTAAGAAGTCACGACTTTTTCTTGCATCTTACATAAAGCTTCTCGATGATTAATCAGATTCCACTCTGCTGTTTGGTTTCATCTGTGAAGATCAGAGGCTCTTGTCTTGTGGTGGCGAGCGAGCGAGTTGCTTGACTCGGCGGTTCAGGAATCGGGACTGGGCTAAGGCCGAGTCTGGGTCGGAGACACCCTTAGAAATAGTAGGGAGTGAAGACAAATGAGAATGCAAGTAACTGATCGATGGCGGAAGAAAGTCAACGAAATGATTGGGCTGGGGGCGAAAAGGGTTTTTCGTTTTTGTAGTTTTCATTTCGTTGACTTTTTAACATTTTCAGGGACTTCTGTTTTTTTTTTTTTCATTTTGGAATAAAATCAAATGGCACATACGACGAAAGAGTCCGATTCTTGTGCACGTTGCATGCATTCTCGATCCAGGGTGAAAAGTGAAATTGAAAAAAAATTAGTTACAAATTTATTGTTTTTTTATTACATAGGGTAACAGTGACAACTTTTTTGTTGGGCGAATAGTGACAACATAATTATATATAGTTTAATCCTTAACACACTATATGATTTAATTCCTTAAATCAGAGAATTTTAATTCAGTTCAACACTATTTGTTTTATTTTTTTATGATATATTAATAATTTAACATGCTCCCTGTAAATTTTTCAAAGCTCCATTTGGTCCTCCTATATATAAAGTAAATATACGATATTTAATTTTTTTTTCTCAATTTTGTCAAACCTTAATTGTAACAAGTTGTCATACCCCATAATCATTAATTTTAGTCAATAACAAAATTAAAACTTCACATACTTTTTTTTAATATAAATTTAAGAATATCAACAACTACTTCTCATAACCTTAAAATTATTTAAATTTGCCACGTAAAATTGGGACATAGGTGGACTATTATATACCTCCTCTTATTTTTAATATAAGGAGCCATTGACAATTTTTTTTTAAGAGATCGACAAAGTTAAACGAGTTATTTTAAAATATTTATATTTATCATTTTTTTAAACTAATTTTTATGACTTATAAACTGATATATATTATAATAAAACACAACCTATGTTATAACTAAGGGCCCATTTGGTTTAACCCCATTATCACTTGCAATGTAATGCAGTACCAATTACAAAGATGATGTTTGATATGCTTTTTAAAAAGGGGTTCAATGAGTTATTTTATAATAATGATTTAAAATTAATATATATTAAAAAGACCACTTTACCAAAAAAATAACTCACATTATCCTTTATGAGAGCCCCTGCTTCATCGACAATCCCCTTGATTCCTTAAACCTTATCACCATCAACCATCCCTCTCACATAGGCGGAGGAAGAGCATGGCGGAGGGGACAATGAAGGCGGAGGATGAGGATCACTCGAGTGATTAACAAAATCACTCGAGTGATCTTTCACAGATCACCAGAATGGATTGCTTTGCTGCTAATTATTCCATGAGCTTCCAAAACATGATTTGTTATCATCAAAACATGGAATCTAACAGAGGCAGCCAAGGAGGGCGACGGAGGATGGACACACTTACAGATTTGGGCTTTTATAATGCATAATACGTAAGGGTAAGAGCTAATAAACTTTATGTATGTCAAGGCAGAAGTTGCGCAATTAATTATACGCACCGTCATGTATTCAGAGGCGGAATTCGTGAAAACATATAAATAAACATTATAGTTAATAACTGTTATTTATTTAGTAACAAAAAAATGATGATTCTTTTGAAATAACCACCATGTAACACTTACAAATGATTTAACTTCCAACCTCTTATATTAGCGAAGACAAAACATAACAGTATTCAGAAACAACCATCATATAATACTTTCAAACCATTTGGCTTCCCCAAGTACCAGTTCATTGGTCAAAACCCTTTGTAACATTGTCGAACCTTCATCGTCATATTACTTTTCTTTTATCAGCCTCCTTATTCTCTCCATCATGTTAACATCCTAGGGAGCTCATCCATCACCGGTACCACCACCACACCTCCTCCTCTTGAAATGGAGGCTCTGATGCAGCTGTTGGCAAGCCTTGACTGCTACACAATGCATCTTACGGCATACGCTAGTAGGTTGAACATGAAGTTGAACCTCATACTTCATCACAATGAGATTGAATATGATTTGCAATCAGACCCTTCATCTTCTTCCTCTGATGATGAGAATAAAGAGGATGAGGAAGAGGAAAATGACGACAGTAGTGGTAGTGGTGGTGACTGAATACCACTATTGTACTTTTAAAATATTTTAAAAAATAAGTTAAAAAACAACTTCATATATACTTCACGGTTATTAATTAAGAATCATAAAATATTCCCTTACAATGGTTTCAAAAAACCAACATACTTACCAAATCTAACTTAATAAACATAAATTAAAGCTTATGAAACCTTTCCTCTTCCCAGCGCTGATCGACTCTGGGTGCCTCCTCGTTACCCAATGATTGTCAAGATAACCAAGTACCCTTTCATTACGTCTCGTTCAACTTCCAACACGTGCAATGATAGTTCTTTTTCAACCCTTCATTTGTTCTAGATATCTATTTAAACTCCCCATTTTCGTTTGTTTTTCCTACATTTTCTTCATCGTCTCCTCATTTTGTTCTCTTAATCGCAAAGATGAAATGCTATATGGAAGAATTGCCAGAAAGCTTTCAACGTCCTCCTCCACCTCCACCTCCTAATTCTCCTCCCCAACATCAGCCACCGCTACCTCTGCCTGCACATTCTATGCTTCCATAACTAGAGGCAATGTTATAGCATGCAGAACACACTGACAATGCCATGTAGATGCTTTCTTTATACCTCTCGAGTACGAACAGGAAGACCAATATCATATTTGATAAGTATAGGATTAGTCAAAATCTTGACAATAATCCTAGCCACTCCTCTGGTGACGAGGAGCCTGATGATCTCGCCATTGTTCTATTCTTTAAATATACTATTGTAAAAACAAAATACAGAACATTGCTCATGGTTAATATAAAACAACCGTTGTGAAATATAATAAATAACGGTTCGTTAACTATTCTTTTGAAACAACCATCATGAATTCGTAAGTAAATCATAATGTTTATAAAATAACCATCATGAAATTCATGGCGTGGGAAAAAACATATATAATTGCTTAGACTAATTCCTTTTCAACTTCAATCGCACTTTTCACTTCCAATCTATTTAAAGTCCCCATTTTCATACGTTTTCTTCACCTTCTTCCTCTATTCTCCTTATCATCATGATTAAGCAACGCGCTGAAGAGATGCTGGAGATTCGTCCTCCTCAACCTCCAGGAGCTTCCTCCTTCCCAACCTACTCCTCCGCTTGCTTCTCTTTCTTCGCCTTCCCAGCTTGCTCCTCCGCCTGCTTCTCTTCCTCCTCTTTCCCAACTTGCTCCTCCTCCTCCACCCCCGCCTACTTCCCTTCCTCCTTCCACCAAACGTTTATTCCTCCTCGTGCTCCTCCTTTCCAACCTACTCCTCCAAGTCCTCGTCGCTGCTGCTTCCGCATTGCTCGTACTCATCATTACATATGATTCTAATCACTCATATGGGGATGATGGTATGCTTCATTTATTTCAGTTTTTAAGTTTTATAAATAAAAATGTATCAATATAATGGCTCAAACATATATTAAAAAAATAATAACATATATTACAATTGTTATTAAAGAACTACGATAAACATACCTTTCGGTAAATTAATTAAAATAACCGTTATCAACATAAAAATATAATTAGCTGATGTTACCAACTAACTATATATGTAAGATCTTAAACACTGTAGATTTATTAATAACATACCTCATGGTTACTTGAATATAACCATTATAAAAATAAAACTATTAGCGGTTCTTACCAACTAACATTTATATAAGACCTTAAAATCACTAATACAAAATATAGATTTTACATCTATTTTTTACACTTGACAAAATAGAACACGTATAGAAAGTGTGACCGGTGGCATTTTCATAAATATTTAAAGATGAAGAAACTTTCTACACGTGTTAAAAAGACAACACATGTAGAAAGTAAATTTAAAATATTTTTTATTTAATATTAATGACTTTAATTTTAATTTTTAATTTTTTTTAAAAAATATATGACAACTTTCTACACCGGTTGGAGCACAACAAGTGTAGAAAGTCTTAAGCTTCTACATATGTTGGGCTTTCAACCCATGTAGAAAACTTTCTACACGTCTTGGAAGTCCAAGTGTAGAAACTTTAGTTTTTAATTTTTTTTATAATAATGCCCACTTTCTACACCGGTTAGAATCAACCAGTGTAGAAAGTCTTAGTTTTCTACATGGGTTGGGCTTCCAACACATGTAGAAAACTTTCTACACAGGTTAGAAGTCTAACCCATGTAGAAAATTTAGTTTTTAATTTTTTTATTAATAATGCTCACTTTTTACACCGGTTGAATCCTAACCGGTGTAGAAAATTGCTTTCTACACCAATTCAGTGCCAACCGATGTAGATTTAAAAAAAAATTATAAATATTGCTTTCCTTAGAACCCGCCATTTCCTTCTAATTTTGCTCTCTTGGTTCACATGATTTTGCTTTCCTGAAGCCGTTTCCACTGTTTACTACCGTTGCCGACACCCTAGTATCCCTCAAAAACCCCCGCGACAACTTCATCAACGTCTAGAACTGCAACAATCTCTCCTTCGCCGCTCGAATCAGCTTTATTGAGGAAAATGAAGAACTTGGCTAAAGGCGCTTGTCGAGATCTCTGCGATTTCTTTTGTCTCCATCAACTTCCATGAAGGCGCCTATCGATCTCTGCGATTTCTTCTGTGTGGGTATTATGTTACTATTAAAGTTCATTACGGGGTGAGCAGGTGCATTTATCAAGTTGAGCGTTATTGGGTAAGGATCATTTTTTATTGAAACTGATAAAGAACATGGAATCACTTTTTTCCTATAGCATTATAGGGTAACTTTGTTTGTGCTAGTCTTGTTAAACTCTGTTGGTTTGCTAGTAAAATTGATATGCCTTTAGCGGAATAAAAAATCCTCACTGTTATCTTCTGTTTTTTGAATAGAAGAAATAAGAAGAAGCAAGCTAAGAAGTGTATACTGCAGCTCTCTTTTTCATACTAATTTAGTTTCTCCTTCGCATTGTTGAGAAGCATTTAATAATTTTGGGTTTGAATGGTATCATCACTCTCTATTAGCGAGAATGAATGACAGAAATACTAGGGGATCAATTTAAACATCATGAAAGATAGAATGATCTTTTGAAATATACATTAGTCTGTGTTTTGTTTCTCTTTTCATTTATTATATAATACTTGTTATGACTTCTCAAATACCATTTTCCCCAAGATATTAATTAGTTTTATATTGAAATATACAAGGAAAGTTTCTTGTTTACTGAACTACACCAAGCTCTTAGAACTGTCTATATTATGAGTGAGTAAATCGTCAGAAATTTTGATTCAGTATACTTAATGAACAGTCTGGAATAGTATTTATAATGTCCAAAATGGATGGTCACTAGCCACTGTTAATATGGGTATAATGTAACGACCCTTTCTCACAAACAACAATTATCCACATATATACAAAATCAGTGATAATTTTTTTTTCCCAATACATATCAGAGTTCAGGACACAAACTCGCCCACAAACTCTTCCACAACATATCGGAGTTTAGGGCACAAACTCACTGCAGATAAATTTATTATTCTGATATCACATCACAATTAACCCATGGGTCACAAAATGATTTCCAACATAGATATCCAAACAGTAAATATGGCATTTTAAAAACATGTGTGCCCTATAATGGCAATATAGAAATTAATACAACACCAATACCAAAAGAGGCCTACAAGAATCTCAACGTCTATGCCTCTGGTTGCTTCCCTTGGCCTCTATCCAGATTAGAGGTATTGCCTGAAAAAATATTTATAATGACGGGGTGAGACATAAAGTCTCAGTAACCAAAATCAATTTACAAAATATGCAGGAAAAGATTATAAGTCAGAGAAGCAGATTTAACTGACATAATAATAATATAATAATATTCTCATAATTTAACATTTAACATGATATAATCAATAAATAAAACCATCCCCACTCATCCATCCTGCTCCTCCTTATCTCCTCTGGACTGGTACAGCCTATCAGTGCTAGTATACCCGGCCAAAGGTTAGCTAGTCACATCAAGAATACTGCCCCCTCCCATGCCACCACCGATATACCGTAACAGGGAGGTGTCCGCCCAAACACTCAGCTCCAAAATCCGGGCCAGGATTGAGAGAGCCGATGGGCACACAATTCACCATATCTCTTCCACACAACCCAACATATCCCATAATATAAAAATAATAAATTAATACAGCTTTCGAAAACAATTACAAGAATTCTAAATTCTTATACAACATTCCATCTTAGACAACATATCCACCATAACAGTAACAATTTAATAATAATTTCCACTTATGTAAATTAGAAAATACACTGCTTCACTGAAATAAATTCATATTCAAACATAAATATAATCTTGCAAAACACATACAAGTAATATAGATAAAAGTAAGGTTTATAAAATACCTTACATTCCAAAACAAGCATATAAAATAAATTAACCCCAGTTACCTCGATTCCAAGCTTAATCTTAATTTGGATAGTAAAACCCGTGCAATCACCGATCACAAGAAAAATCTACATTATTAATGTAGATACCAATTAACCAAAAATAACAATAAAATAATTAATTTACATAATTTAACTCCTACAACCCAATTTTCTCTACAACTATTATCCTCATTTATTCCAATTTCCTTAAAAGAAATCCTTAAATAACCTTTAATATACCCATAATTACAAATCTCCAATACCAACTTCCTAAATAATTAAATCTCTCTTTCATAATTTATATGGATATAATATAATTATTAAACAATTCCTCAAATATCCACATAATTAAAATCATACCAAATTATAATTCAAATATTAAGTCCTAATTTATATTTTTCACATAGCTCAGATCTAACAAAAATAAACCGATTAAAACCTCAATAATACCTCCAATAATCCAAATAAAATATTTAAACTAATTTTTATCGGTAAAAACACCCTATAGGGATTAATTTAAACCCTATTTATAAAAAAAATTAATTATAAAATCATATGATCACTAAATAATAAATCTAAACCGATTAAAATAAACTGTTAATTATTCTCTACATTTCTACAGTCTTATATTGATAAAACTCAAAACTTGCCTAAAATCATATCCCCAAAATATTCTCTAACTAGCATAAAATTACTATTATATGAAAGAGAAAATTATTTAGAACATATTTTATAAAAGAAGCTTTGTAATTAAAAGATAGTTTGTATACCTTATTAATCTCCGAAGAACCGAAAATACACCAATCAGAACCTCACTCTCTTTCATTTTTCCTTAACACTTCACGCCGGAAGTGTTAAGGGGGAGGGGGTATTTATAAAATACCCCCACCTTAATTAATTGGCGCCTAATGGCGCCAATTAATTAGAGATAAGGGGATCAACCCCTTATCTCTTTGTTGGTAGGCGCCGTATGGCGCCTACCAACTATATATATATTATATATATATATATATAATATAATATGATATTATTTTATTATTATATTATATTATTATTTTAATAAATTATTATTTTATTAATTACAATTTTTTTTAGAATGTCACATATGGTGACTAAACTGGTTGCTAATTTATGCTTAATTACATGGAAACAGTGATCATCTCAATGTTGAAATGCATAATAGAAATTATGAAACTTTATTGGACTATATATATCCATATGTTTATTATCTATTCATTTTTCTTATAGGTTAAAGATTTGGAAGTTGAACTTGAAACAACTCAACTGAACTGTAGAGAAAATACACGCCAGGCTGCTCTAGCTGAAAGGGAAAGGTTTACACAAATGCAATGGGATATCGAGGAACTTAGGAGGAAGTTCCTGGATATGGAAATCAAATGGAAGTCTGAAAAGGTGTGTTTTGGATTACTAATTTTCATTAGCATCTATTATCTTTTAAGGCCTTTCAATGAACAGTTCTAAAAAATTAGGATGAAAGACTGCAAGTGGAGTCAATGAAAACATCTCTCATTAAGGAAATGAGATGTTGGAGCAAGAGATTGATGTTTCTAGAGATCAACTTGAGAACTTGCAGAAGCGTCATGAAGAGCTTGAGATGAAATCAAAGACATATGTCAAGGTGCTAATAAAGGAGGTCAAATCCCTTAGAGGTTCTCAGTCAAAATTGAAGCAGCAACTCAGCGAACTGGTGAAGGAAAAATTAGAGGCAGAGGTATGGCTTCTTTCTAGTTATTGTAGGTTGCAACTACTATAGTATAAATTCATACATTTTCTAGTCTAAGAAATTATGAATTTCACTGGTGCCATGCATCTGCTTGTCCATGAACATCTAGAAAGAGCATGAGGAATTTCTTCTTCCTTTGGACTCGTTTTTTCCCCCCAAAAGAAATGGGTTTAGTATTTCAAACATTCTTCTATTGTTGTGTTCTGGAATCCAGTTAATTTCATGCTGTTATTTTACTTCCAATTCAGATAAGTCTCCATAAAGAAAAGCAAAGATTTTAAACTTTCACATGAAGCCAATACAAAGTTGCTTCGTGAGTGTGGAATTCTTCAACAAAGGCTTCAAGAGTGTAGTGTTAATTTCCTTGTAGAGGAGGAAGATAAACTAATTATTGATACTTCTCCATTTGATGCTTTGGATTTATTAGCCATGTCAGATAATCAAATTGGTCTCCTACTTGCTGAGGTGTGTTCTTCATCTTAGAGATCACAAACTTGTGAGTGTAATGTCAAACATGTAATGTTAATGACTATTTGGTATTGGACATGTTGAATTTCATTGTCACTGTTTTGGATTTGACTTTAATTGTACAAATTTCATTGTAAAAGTAAGGCCAGGTTTGTTTACGTAGATATGGCTTTGTTAATATTTTGGATTGAAATTTACAATAAATTTGATATTTCATATTAGTTTTGTTGTAATTGTTTTTATTTGTTAGGTATTTGGTTGTTTATTTTCATGTTTTTGGGTTTGTAGCATAATAAACGAACAATTTTTTTTTTCAAAAATTGAGTTTCTATACTTGACGAACAAGGAGAGGTGTAAAAAGTTCACTTTCTACACGTGTTATGAGAAAACATGTGTAGAAAATGGACTTTCTACACCTTACGTGAGAGAACAGGTGTAGAAAGTCTCACTTTCTACACGTGACACGAGAGGACACGTGTAGAAAGTCCACTTTTCTACACCTGGCATGAGAGAACACGTGTAGAAAGTCTCACTTTCTACACCTGACGTGAGAACACGTGTAGAAAGTCCAGACTTTTTACACATGTTGTTTCTACACCTGACGTGCGTCAAGTGTAAAAATTCCTTTCCGTCACATGTAAAAAGTTTTTTCTGCACTAGTGAATCTACAAAGGGATTTTGTTTGTAAAACATCCAATTAGTTTGTTATTTGAAAACTTTCACACTCGATCAAAAGCTATAAATCTTTCAGCATTGAGAAAGCCGTTTGTTCAAACTTAGTTTTCTTTCTTCAAGTTTCGACCGGGTTGACATATGTAACGACCCTTTCTCACAAACAACAATTATCCACATTTATACAAAATCAGTGATAATTTTTTTTTTTCCAATACATGTCATAGTTCAATCCAATACATATCAGAGTTCAGGACACAAACTCGCCCACAAACTCTTCCACAACATATCGAAGTTTAGGGCACAAACTCACCCACAAACTCACTGCAGACAAATTTATTATTCTGATATCACATCACAATTAACCCATGGGTCACAAAATGATTTCCAACATAGATATCCAAACAGTAAATATGGCATTTTAAAAACATGTGTGCCCTATAATGGCAATATAGAAATTAATACAACACCAATACCAAAAGAGGCCTACAAGATTCTTAAAGTCTATGCCTCTGGTTGCTTCCCTTGGCCTCTATCCAGATTAGAGGTATCGCCTGAAAAATTATTTGTAATGACGGGGTGAGACATAAAGTCTCAGTAACCAAAGTAAATTTATAAAATATGCAGGAAAAGATTGTAAGTCAGAGAAGCAGGTTTAACTGACATAATAATAGTAATAATAATATTCTCATAATTTAACATTTAACATTATATAATCAATAAATAAAACCATCCCCACTCATCCATCCTGCTCCTCCTTATATCCTCTGGACTGGTACAGCCTATCAATGCTAGTATACCCGGCCAAAGGTTAGCTAGTCACATCAAGAATACTGCCCCCTCCCATGCCACCACCAATATACCGTAACAGGGAGGTGTCCGCCCAAACACTCAGCTCCAAAATCCGGGCCAGGATTGAGAGAGCCGATGGGCACACAATTCACCATATCTCTTCCACACAACCCAACATATCCCGTAATATAAAAATAATAAATTAATACAGCTTTCAAAAACAATTACAATAATTCTAAATTCTTATACAACATTCATCTCAAACAACATATCCACCATAACAGTAACAATTCAATAATAATTTGAAAAATACACTGCTTCACTGAAATAAATTCATAGTCAAACATAAATATAATCTTGCAAAACACATACAAGTAATATAGATAAAAGTAAGGTTTATAAAATACCTTACATTCCAAAACAAGCATATAAAATAAATTAACCCCAGTTACCTCGATTCCAAGCTTAATCTTAATTTGAATAGTAAAATCCGTGCAATCACCGATCACAAGAAAAATCTACATTATTAATGTAGATACCAATTAACCAAAAATAACAATAAAATAATTAATTTACATAATTTAACTCCTACAACCCAATTTTCTCTACAACTATTATCCTCATTTATTCTAATTTCCTTAAAAAATCCTTAAATAACCTTTAATATACCTATAATTACAAAATCTCCAATATCAACTTTCTAAATAATTAAATCTCTTTCTCATAATTTATAAGGATATAATATAATTATTAAACAATTCCTCAAATACCCACATAATTAAAATCATATCAAATTATAATTCAAATATTAAGTCCTAATTTATATTTTTCATATAACTCAGATCTAACAAAAATAAACCGATTAAAACCTCAATAATACCTCCAATAATCCAAATAAAATATTTAAACTAATTTTTATCGGTAAAAACACCCTATAGGGATTAATTTAAACCCTATTTATAAAAGAAATTAATTATAAAATCACATGACCACTAAATAATAAATCTAAACCGATTAAAATAAACTATTAATTATTCTCTACATTTCTACAGTCTTATATTGATAAAACTCAAAACTTGCCTAAAATCATATCCCCAAAATATTCTCTAACTAGCATAAAATTACTATCATATGAAAGAGAAAATTATTTAGAACATATTTTATAAAAGAAGCTTTGTAATTAAAAGAGAGTTTATATACCTTATTGATCTCCGAAGAACCGAAAATACCCCAATCAGAACCTCACTCTCTCTTCTTTTCCTTAACACTTCATGCAGGAAGTGTTAAGGGGGAGGGGGTATTTATAAAATACCCCCACCTTATAATTGGCGCCTAATGGCGCCAATTAATTGAGATAAGGGGATCAACCCCTTATCTCTTTGTTGGTAGGCGCCGTATGGTGCCTACCAACTATATATATTATTTATATATATATATATTATAATATAATATAATATTATTATATTATTATTTTAATAAAATATTATTTTATTATTTTATTAATTAATTAATTTTTAATTTAAATTTTTTTTTTTTAGAATGTCACAATTCTCCCCACCTAAATAGAATTTTGTCCCCAAAATTCCTAATACATATAAATGTCAAAACAAAAATTTTCACAACACAATTGACACTCCAATCACAATAAAACACAAGTTATCAACACAAAATTTAATCATAAGATTACACATTCGATTGCAACACAATACATCACAACCATAAATATTAACATTACTAAAATATAGAAGCATACTTAAGTAAATAAGTTCGGAAAATCACGTCGCATCCGCTCTTCGGTTTCCCAGGTAGCATCTCCGGGAGACATACCCTTCCAGAAAACTTTTAGGAGTCGAATGGTTCTATTCCGCAGCTGCTTGTCTTTCACATCTAATATCCTCTCTGGCTCAGACATATAGGTTAAATTCTCCCTCAACTCAATCTCTTCAGGTGCAATCACATGAGAAGGATCTGGATGATATTTCTTAAGTTGTGACACATGGAACACATTGTGAATACCCGACAAGTGTGGAGGTAATGCAATTTGATAAGCAACTGGGCCAATTCGTTCTAGAATTTCGTACGGTCCAATAAATCGGGGAGTCAACTTCTTGGCTTTAATAGATCTACCAATGCCAGTCACTGGAGTAACTTTAAGAAAAACATGATCACCAACTCCAAACTCTAAAGGTCTACGCCGCCTATCCGCATAGCTCTTTTGTCTGCTCTGAGCGGTCAACAACTTTTGGCGAATCATCTCAATTTTCTTCGTAGTTTCATCTACTAAATCCGGTCCAATCACAGTTCTTTCGCTTAACTCAGTCCAACAGAGAGGCGATCTACACTTTCTGCCATATAATGCCTCAAAAGGCGCCATCTGAATACTTGAGTGATAACTGTTATTGTAAGCGAATTCTGTCAAAGGCAAATGATGATCCCAACTACCAGGTAACTCAATGGCACAAGCCCTCAACATATCCTCAAGGGTTTGAATTGTTCTCTCTGTTTGACCATCGGTCTGTGGGTGATAAGCCGTACTATACTTCAACCTAGTTCCCATAGCCTCCTGTAATGCCTTCCAAAAGTTTGATGTGAATCTCGGATCACGATCTGACACAATCTCTGTAGGCACACCGTGCAACCTAACAATCCAATCCACATACAATTGAGCTAATCTCTCCAGGCTATAACCAATATGGATCGGTAGAAAATGGGCCGATTTCGTTAATCTGTCCACAATGACCCATATTGCGTTATGATGTGCTGCAGTCTCAGGCAATCCCACGATGAAATCCATAGAAATGTTGTCCCACTTCCATTGAGGAATCTTTAAAGGTTGAAGTAGCCCTGGAGGTTTTTGATGCTCAATCTTCACCTTTTGACAAGTCAAACACTTCAGCACGAAGGTTGTCACATCACGTTTCATCTTAGGCCACCAATATCCTTGCTTCAAATCTCGATACATCTTAGTGATTCCTGGATGAATGGTATATTTACTCTGATGAGCCTCCTCCAGAATATTCTTCTTAATTTCCTCATTGTCTGGAACACAAATCCGCTTCTTGTACCTCAATATACCTGTATCTCCAATATCATAGTCAGGTACTTCACCATTTTCCAACTCCTTTCGGATCCGTAGCAATCGATTATCTTCTATTTGGGCCTTCTTCAAATCACCGTAAAAATCAAAATTTCCAACTACTGTACTCAAAATCACTTCTGACCTTGGTTCCAGATAAACTTCTGATAATCTTTCCAGGAGGTTATGCTTAGTCACACACATATGAAACATGTGTATTGACTTCCGGCTTAAAGCGTCTGCAACTACATTCGCCTTCCCTGGATGATACTTTAACTCGTAGTCATAATCTTTCAAGAACTCCATCCATCTCCTTTGTCGATTGTTCAACTCTTTTTGATCCACGAGATACTTCAATGTTTTATGGTCACTGAAGATCTCAAATTGGGACCCATACAGATAATGCCTCCAGATCTTTAAAGCAAAAACAACGGCTGCAAGCTCTAAATCATGCGTCGGGTATTTTTCTTCATGGGGTCTTAACTGACGAGATGCATAAGCCACCACTTTACCATCTTGCATAAGCACACATCCCAAACCTTTAAATGATGCATCTGTGTACACCGTGTATGGTCTGTGTGGATCAGGGATAGTGAGAACAGGTGCAGTTGTTAACCGAGTTTTTAGCTCCTGAAAAGCTGCCTCGCACTTCTCATCCCAAATAAACGGTTGTTCTTTCTTAGTCAATCTGGTGAGTGGCGTGGCAATCCGAGAAAATCCCTCTATAAAACGACGATAATAGCCAGCTAATCCCATAAAACTGCGCACCTCTGTCACAGTCTTAGGTGGTTCCCACTTCAACACAGCATCTACCTTGCTGGGGTCAACTGCTACTCCCTTTTCTGAAACTACATGACCCAAAAACTTAACCTCTTTTAACCAGAATTCACATTTACTCAACTTCGCATACAACTTATGCTCTCTCAAAATTTGTAGTACTATTCGAAGATGTTTCTGATGCTCATCTTCACTCTTTGAATAGATAAGAATGTCATCAATGAACACCACCACAAATTTATCTAAATATGGTCTGAAGATCCGATTCATATAATCCATAAACACCGCTGGTGCATTTGTTACCCCAAAAGGCATAACAAGGAACTCATAATGACCATATCTAGTACGGAAAGCAGTCTTTGGAATATCTTCTGCTCGTACCCGCAACTGATGGTATCCTGATCTCAGATCAATTTTTGAAAATACAGATGAACCTACGAGCTGATCTAACAAGTCATCTATCCTCGGCAATGGATACTTATTCTTAATAGTGACTTTATTTAGCTGCCGATAATCAATGCAAAGCCTCAAGCTGCCATCTTTCTTCTTCACGAACAAAACTGGTGCACCCCAGGGAGATACACTTGGACGGATAAAACCTTTTTCTAACAAATCTTCAATCTGCTTCTTCAATTCACCCAACTCCGAAGGTGACATCCGATAAGGAGCTTTAGAGATCGGCTCTGTCCCTGGTGCTAACTCAATGGAAAACTCGACTTCTCGTTCTGAAGGTAATCCGGTCAACTCTTCAGGGAACACATCAGGAAACTCTTTTACCACATCGATCTGGTTAATATTTTCCTGAGATTCTACCTGAACTGAGAAAAACACCACGAAAGCTTCACACCCCTTCCTTACACTTTTCTCCACCTGGGCCGCTGACAACATAATCGAATCTTGGGGTATCTCTCTAATTACTGTGCAAGTATTAAATTGCACAGTTTTATTCTTACATTGTAAGGTTACATCATTAGATGATAACCAATCCATACCCACAATCACATCTATACCCCGCAAAGGTAGACAAATCAAATCAATGGTCGTTTCACGACCCTCACATACAAACAACAATTTCCTACACACCATAACAGTTTTCACACATGCACCAGCAGGGGTAGACACAAACAGATCATAAGGTAGATCACTCATAACAAGCTTTAATTTTTCCACACAATCATAGGAAATGAAAGAATGGGTAGCACCAGAATCATATATAACAGATAAAGGATGTCCTTGAAGAAGAACATTACCTCTGATCAGATTTGGGGCGACCCTCGCCTCCTCAGCAGTCAAAGCAAACACTCGCCCGGGCATCGATGGTCTAGATGTCTGATCCTCTTTCCTTCCTTTAAAGCAATATCTCGCAATATGACCCTTCTCCCCACAATTAAAACAAGTCAAACACTCGCCATAATGTATTCTTCCACAACGAGTACAAGGAAGACGCTGAGTCACGCTAGGACTTGATGCTGTTGATCTTTGCTGGAAGCCTTGATTCACCCTGGTATTGTTGCTCCTGCTCTGATTTGTAAAAGGACGATTCCTCTGTTGGAAACTTCCCTGCTGAAAACTCCTTCTGCTTCCAGATGCACCAGAACTTGAAGGATAATTCCTCTTATTAATTCCCCCAGATATTCCCATATGACTGTTAAATCGGCCTTGAAAATCCCTTCTCATAGATCTCTCGGCATCTCTATATCTTCTACAGACTTCTCGAATTTTGGCAATCAGCTCTTCGAGGGTAGTGATGTCATAAGTGCCCATCCTCGCTTTGACACTATCATTACATTTCTCGAACATCTGTCGGGCCAACCAATTGTTGTGAGCCTTGTTGGTTCTATCTAACTGTGATACATATTTGGCCAACCCCATAAATTTAGATATATAAGTGTTTTCATCCATCTCCCCCTGCCGAAGAATGAAGAACTCAGCTTCTTTTTGATGCCTCATTGCAATGGGGAAATAAAAATCGAAGAACATTCTTTTAAACTCATCCCACTTAAGATCATGCCCATCAGCAGGCTTTACAGTGTTCCACCAATTCAACGCATCACCCTTTAGTAAAGTTTTCGCAGCAATCACCTTTTGATATTTATCGCATCGAATTGACTCAAATAGCATTTCCAGCCTATCAATCCAACTCTCCGCGTCTGTTGGCGATCCTCCCGAGAATGTCTCAGGATGGAAACGATCTAAATGCTTCCACACTGTGAACATATCTGGAGCTCTAAATTGCTCTGCTGACCCATCCGTCTCAGAGTATGGTGGATGCAGAACTAGCTTTTCAGAATGAACACTGTTTTGCTCCTCTGTTTCAGCATTCACCTCTTGAGTCTTATCCTTGTTTGCTCCGCTCGGTCCTTCATTATCCCTGCCTTCCTCAAGCCTTTTCAATCGTTCCTCTGTTGCAATGGTCCATCCATACAGATGTCGCAACATTTCAGCCTCAGATAAATTCTCATTGGGCCTATTAGGTCTCTGTTGGCCCTGTTGACTATTGTCACCGATGTCTGTATGTTCAGTATTCACCATCTCTCCCCACCTATGGCTAAAACCACCCAAAGATGGTAAATAAAAATGAGAAACAGAACACAACATAAAAGGGAAGCAGGTGTGTAAAATCCTATATTGCCATACTCTAAATGTAATGCATGATAGGGCCAGGAAAATCGTAAACACATTGCTTTGATACCAAAAATGTAACGACCCTTTCTCACAAACAACAATTATCCACATTTATACAAAATCAGTGATAATTTTTTTTTTTTCCAATACATGTCATAGTTCAATCCAATACATATCAGAGTTCAGGACACAAACTCGCCCACAAACTCTTCCACAACATATCGAAGTTTAGGGCACAAACTCACCCACAAACTCACTGCAGACAAATTTATTATTCTGATATCACATCACAATTAACCCATGGGTCACAAAATGATTTCCAACATAGATATCCAAACAGTAAATATGGCATTTTAAAAACATGTGTGCCCTATAATGGCAATATAGAAATTAATACAACACCAATACCAAAAGAGGCCTACAAGATTCTTAAAGTCTATGCCTCTGGTTGCTTCCCTTGGCCTCTATCCAGATTAGAGGTATCGCCTGAAAAATTATTTGTAATGACGGGGTGAGACATAAAGTCTCAGTAACCAAAGTAAATTTATAAAATATGCAGGAAAAGATTGTAAGTCAGAGAAGCAGGTTTAACTGACATAATAATAGTAATAATAATATTCTCATAATTTAACATTTAACATGATATAATCAATAAATAAAACCATCCCCACTCATCCATCCTGCTCCTCCTTATATCCTCTGGACTGGTACAGCCTATCAATGCTAGTATACCCGGCCAAAGGTTAGCTAGTCACATCAAGAATACTGCCCCCTCCCATGCCACCACCAATATACCGTAACAGGGAGGTGTCCGCCCAAACACTCAGCTCCAAAATCCGGGCCAGGATTGAGAGAGCCGATGGGCACACAATTCACCATATCTCTTCCACACAACCCAACATATCCCGTAATATAAAAATAATAAATTAATACAGCTTTCAAAAACAATTACAATAATTCTAAATTCTTATACAACATTCATCTCAAACAACATATCCACCATAACAGTAACAATTCAATAATAATTTGAAAAATACACTGCTTCACTGAAATAAATTCATAGTCAAACATAAATATAATCTTGCAAAACACATACAAGTAATATAGATAAAAGTAAGGTTTATAAAATACCTTACATTCCAAAACAAGCATATAAAATAAATTAACCCCAGTTACCTCGATTCCAAGCTTAATCTTAATTTGAATAGTAAAATCCGTGCAATCACCGATCACAAGAAAAATCTACATTATTAATGTAGATACCAATTAACCAAAAATAACAATAAAATAATTAATTTACATAATTTAACTCCTACAACCCAATTTTCTCTACAACTATTATCCTCATTTATTCTAATTTCCTTAAAAAATCCTTAAATAACCTTTAATATACCTATAATTACAAAATCTCCAATATCAACTTTCTAAATAATTAAATCTCTTTCTCATAATTTATAAGGATATAATATAATTATTAAACAATTCCTCAAATACCCACATAATTAAAATCATATCAAATTATAATTCAAATATTAAGTCCTAATTTATATTTTTCATATAACTCAGATCTAACAAAAATAAACCGATTAAAACCTCAATAATACCTCCAATAATCCAAATAAAATATTTAAACTAATTTTTATCGGTAAAAACACCCTATAGGGATTAATTTAAACCCTATTTATAAAAGAAATTAATTATAAAATCACATGACCACTAAATAATAAATCTAAACCGATTAAAATAAACTATTAATTATTCTCTACATTTCTACAGTCTTATATTGATAAAACTCAAAACTTGCCTAAAATCATATCCCCAAAATATTCTCTAACTAGCATAAAATTACTATCATATGAAAGAGAAAATTATTTAGAACATATTTTATAAAAGAAGCTTTGTAATTAAAAGAGAGTTTATATACCTTATTGATCTCCGAAGAACCGAAAATACCCCAATCAGAACCTCACTCTCTCTTCTTTTCCTTAACACTTCACGCAGGAAGTGTTAAGGGGGAGGGGGTATTTATAAAATACCCCCACCTTATAATTGGCGCCTAATGGCGCCAATTAATTGAGATAAGGGGATCAACCCCTTATCTCTTTGTTGGTAGGCGCCGTATGGTGCCTACCAACTATATATATTATTTATATATATATATATTATAATATAATATAATATTATTATATTATTATTTTAATAAAATATTATTTTATTATTTTATTAATTAATTAATTTTTAATTTAAATTTTTTTTTTTTTTTAGAATGTCACAACATAAGGTTCATGGTTTCTTTTTCATTGTACATTTTCGTGAATTTATTCTAAGTGAAACGACACTCTCTCACAACAAGTATTATCCAATATAATTATACAAAATCATTAATTTTTTTAATTTATAACAGAGTTCAGGAGACAAATTCGCCCACAAACTCTCTCAAAACATATCGGAGTTTAGGGCACAAACTCGCCCACAAACTCATTACAGAGAAATTTATTATTCTGATCTTACATCTCAATTAACCCACAAATCTTAAAATTTCACACAAAATAATTTACAATACAACTGTAATTGTGGGTCCATCAACATATCAGAGTATGCAACATAAAATCTCAGGGCTAATAAGGGTTAATCATTTATTCAAAGACATATATCCAAACAGTAAACGTGGCATTATAAAAACATGAGGGCCCTATAATGACAATATAGAAATTAACACAACATCAATACCAAAAGAGGCCTACAATATTCTCAACGTCTATGCCTCTGGTTGCTTCCCTTGGCCTCTAACCAGATTAGAGGTCTCACCTGAAAAATTATTTATAATGACGGGGTGAGACATAAAGTCTCAATAACCAAAATCAATTTACAAAATATGTAAGGAATGATTGTAAGTCAGAGAAGCAGGTTTAACTGACATAATAAAAATAAAAATATTCTCATAATTCAAAACTTAACATAATATAATCAATGAATAAAACCATCCCCACTCATCTATCCTGCTCCTCTTTATCTCCTCTGGACTGGTACAACCTATCACTAGTGCTAGTATACCCGGCCAAAGGTTAGCTAGTCACATCAAGAATATTGCCCCCTCTCATGCTACCACCAATATACCGTAACAGGGAGGTGTCCGCTCAAAACACTCAACTCCAAATCCGGGCCAGGATTGAGAGCCGATGGGCACACAATTCACCATATCTCTTCCATACAACCCAACATATCCCGTAATATAAAAATAATAAATTAATACAGCTTTCAAAAAAAATTACGAGAATTCTAAATTCTTATACAACATTTCATCTCAAACAACATATCAATCACAACAGTAACAATTTAATAATAATTTTTACTTATATATGTAAATTGGAAAATACACTGCTTCACTGAAGTAAATTCATATTCAGACATAGACAAAATATTGTGAAACGCATACAAGTAATATAGATAAAAGTAAGGTTTATAAAACACCTTACAGTCTAAAGCAAGCATACAAAATAAATTAACCCCGGTTACCTCGATTCCAAGCTTAAGCTTAATTTGGATAGTAAAACCTGTGCAATCACCGATCATAAGAAAACTCTACATTATTAATGTACATACCAATTAACTATAAATAATAATAAAATAATTAATTTACATAATTTAACTCCTACAACCCAATTTCTCTACAATTATTATCCTCAATTATTTCAATTTCCTTAAAAATCCTTAATCATAGATCATTCCTCATAAACCCAAAGCACTCATTAAAATCTATAAATAACCTTTAACATACCTATACTTACATAATCCTCAATATCAACTTTTAAAATAATTAAATCTCTTTTTATAATTTATATGGGTATAATCCAATTATTAAACAACTCCTCAAATCTATACATAATTAAAATCATATCAAATTCTAATTTAAATATTAAATCTTAACTGATATTTTTCATAGAGCTCATATCTAACAAAATAAATCGATTAAAACCTCAATAATACCTCCAATAATCCAAATAAATTATTTAAACAAATTTTGATCGGTAAAAAGTCCTATGGAGATTAATTTATATCCTATTTATAAAATAAATTAATTATAAAATCACATAACAACTAAATAATAAATATAAACTGGTTAAAATTAATTATTAATTATTATCTATATTTCTACAGTCTTATATTGACAAAACTCAAAACTTACATAAAATCATATCCTCAAAATATTCTCTAACTATCATAAAATCACTATCATAAGAAAGAGAAAATTATTTATAATATATTTCATAAAAGAAACTTTATTATTAAAAGAGAGTTTACGTACCTTATTGATTCTCAAAGAACCAAAAATACTCATATCATAACCTCACTCCCTGCGTTTTTCCTCAACACTTCACGCCGGAAGTGTTGAGGGAAAGGGGGTATTTTATACCCCCTCTCCTTAATCAATTGGCACCTAATGTCACACTAAGCGCGGATGATTATTGGGTTTTAATTGGGCATTTTTTTCTACATGATTTATGCTAGATGGGATCTTTAAATGAACAGTAGATACATGTCGATTGGCTAACAAGAGACTATTAGGATGAGACAACATATTTTATTGACTTTGCATTTGCGCATAATCCCCCAAACTACAATTGGATTCTTTTCCTTTATGTAAAGTGTGGCAATGGACGAGGCATGGGGAGTCAATCAGTGGGGTAGTTGAACATATGGAAAGTTGGGCATCACTTGATTTCGACATAAGTGCGTTTGACGTTGGCTGTTTTGAAGATATGGCCAAGGCATTAGAAGAAGACCTCTGAGATTGTCCTAAAATGATGTAAACTTTGAAGTGCAACGCGATGAAGTCATTATATAAAGGGTGCACTAAGTTTACCTTATTGAGCGCTACATTAATGCTGTACAATTTGAAGGCGAGAAATTGGTGGTTTAATACGAGCTTCACATAATTGCTCGAGGCTTTGAATAAAATGCTACTGACAAAAAAATGCTTCTACCCAAAACATATGTCGCAAAAGAAGAAGTTGCGCTCCATTTAAGGAAGCTAAATATAACACATAACTGACTTTTTTGTAAAGATTAAGGAAGCTAAATAAATTGCTTTAGAATATTTATATTTTTCATTTTTCATTCGAACTAATTTATGTGACTTATAAACTAATATATAATACAATGATACACCACATATATTATGATTAAGTCATTTATTTAACTTTATCAATCTTTCTAAAAAAAGTCAATTATATTTTATATTAAGAACTATAGAGAGTATTTTAGAACCTTTACCCACAATAAAATATGAGCGTATAATATTGATTTCTGGTAAAGCAATTACAGTAGCTCTTATTTTGATACGTTTAATATTGATTGATACAAGAGAGAAGGAAACATTAGTGCAAAAATTACTTTTTAGACCTGGTGAAAATCACTTTTCAAACCGGTTTTGGAACAAGTCTAGATACAACCAGTCTAAAAACTCACTTTTTAGACCAATTTTTAAAGGTGAGGTCAAAAAAGTGTGACTTTTTAGATCTCATATGACTTTATATGAGGTATCATCTAATTTTATATCAGGTCTAAAAAGTTTATTTTTTAGACTGTTGTAATTAGAACCGGTATAAAAAGTAGCATATATTTTTTTAAAAATAAATAAATAGGGCCTTTTTTTTGGATCTCTAAAACAAAAAAAATGCTTTATAATTTTTATCATTACATAAATTCTAGGTGAGCTATGAGAACCACCTTTTTTCTAAAAAAAACAACAAAAAACTAGAAAGTAAGAATTTATCTGGCTTTGTAAGAAATATGCAACCACGTGTACAACTATTCACATGAAGACATAATTTATGCCATCCACAACCTTGCTCTGAGAAAACTAATAAATTTACAATTTGTGGAAGTCTTTCCAGCTTAAGTGAAGCATCATTGCAAGAAGCTTTCAACTTTTTAATCCCTTGAGGTTTTATAGCTTTTAACCATCGCTCCTTGAAATTGATCAGAATATCATAAGTTGTTGGACCATCAATTTTAGAATGCAAGTCATGCCATGGCTTTCGTGGACGACCACTAGTAGTATTACCCTATTATGTGACAATTCAAGTCACATGGGTCTCACAGAAACTATAATTAAAAACATCTCCAGCATAAATTGTTAAACCATATTTTAGTGTTTAGAGGAAGCAGCACTTAAAAAATCAAACACATGTATATACCTAATCTTGAATGTTATATGTTACTCTTGAGACCACTTGGAATGTGGAGGCAAGAGATTACCATAAAAGTGAGGTTGTGATAGTTATCCTTATGCAGTGAATGGCATGTCCGAAAGAAGGGATGATGGGGGAAACCATATCGCCCATCACACAAATCAAGTCCACCAACGAACGCTATAATTTTTCTTTTGTTATTTCCGGCATTAGCATCTACAACAATAGTTTTCTGATGATGTGTGTATATGGTTCCAACTTCCTGATCATAACTAGAAGAATTTCAATGTGAATGATGTATGAAGAGATCAAAGAAAAGCAAATAGTTATGAGCTATTAAATTTGACATTTTTCAAAAATCCGGACGAACGTGAAATTGAAATTTCACTTCATGCAAAGGAACTACTAGAATCCTTTGTTGCAGACTAAATGACCTTAAACCAAAGTTTTTGTTATTAACTGTTTGAATTAGAAGGCAATAACAATATAATGAATAGGGCTCCTAAGAAGTAGGGTGAAACACCATACTTTACAAGAGGTTAATTACCTTATATAAAGGCATTCAAAGATTGAAGCTAATTTAAAATGGTAGTGTTTTCCTTTTGAAACAACCTTTTGCTTGTACCAGCTATGTCATTTTCCTACAATACGGAGGCAAAGCAACACTTTTACAGAAGAGTGTTTGAAAAATCTATGGGTTTCCTCGTCATGGGTTGCCATTACACCATCCTGAATGTTAGAAAGGAGATCCTTAAATAACTAAAAATAACAAGAGACAGTCACACATACAAGCACTGATTCAATAATATTAGCAATACTTGAAATAATGTAAAATACATGACAAAATAAGCGGAGCGACGAGTGGCAATGGGAGGGATAAGCGACCTCCTCTTGACTAAAGTAGAGCCTGAATGGGAAGGACTATGGCAATGAGATTCGGCGATGGAGCATTAGCGCTTAGATTTGATTTTGGGGGAAGGGGAATCGAGGTGAGCAAATTTCTGGACGAGTTGGTCGGAATATTTCTTAGCGACGTGTTGCACAGTAGGGGAGGCGGCGGCTGCAGGAGGAGGCGCGTCCATTGCAGAGGGGGAGGGGAATAGTGGCAGTGGGTATAAAAACAATGAAGGAAGAAAGGGTTATGATAAAGAGAGGATTCAGGGAGCATGAGATTTAATTTAGGTGCGATGATGACAGGGTTCTAAGAAAGAGATAAATTTGGGGGTAAATCTGTTAGACTAGTTACAATCAAAATAAGGTATAAAAAGTTCACCTTTTAGACAAGTTACTTGAAACATTAGGCATTAAAAGGAAAATATATATTATTTTTTAATTCCGCATCTTTTAGGCCAGTTATAAGAAACAAACGGTCTAAAATGTTTTATCTTTTAGACCGGTTATTAGTGACAACCGGTTAAAAAAGTTTCAAATTTTTTTAATTTTTAATGATTTTTATCTTTTTAGGCCAGTTGTTTAGATAACTGGTCTAAATAATATCTTTTAAACCGTATATTTTAAGAATTGGTCTCAAAAGTTCTCTATAATTACGAAACTGTCATCGGTCATACTTTTTAAACCTTATCTGTAATAACCGGTCTAAATGTTACGGTCTAAAAGGGCTATTTTGTACTAGTAAAAGGACTAAAATTGGACATAAGCAACAATAAAGGGTCTGTTTGCAATCATGATAGGAAAGAAAAAAGCCCAGCACACGGTGATTTAAATCTAGTGGAGAAAAATGGACCTTTTGCGATTGCAATGGTCTCAAATAGGCTTATTGAAAAAAAAGTGACTTCTGATTGAAGTCACTTTTTTCAGCTTCTGGGTGACTTTTTTTAGCTTTTGGAGAAAAATGTTAGGGATAAGTGATCCAATAAATAATATACTATTAAGTATACATTTGTATGTATTCTAATTTATCCATTAGAATATATTTAATTAAGTACTTTAGAGTTTTATTTTTATTTTTTTAATAATAATTTAATTTTTGTATCAAATTTAAATTTAATTTTTTATCTTCAACTATCACAATATATACAACTAATATATATATAGTATTCAATAAGATTTATACTATTTTAAGTCATTTTCCATCTAAACGAGCTTTCCAAATGCTAATTCAAACATGTTCAAGATTATAAAAAAAGTCACTTATACCACCGCCAATCTAAACACAAATCATATCTATAATCTGACTCTTCCAAAAGTCAAATAAAAAAAAACTACTTCTCCACCGTTAATCCAAACAAACTCAAAATCCAACATGGAAAATTTGATGAAGGCCAAAGATGAACTCACCTCACTAACACTAGATAATGGGGCCGTTCTCGTCGAAGAAGGCCAAAGGTGAACAATAAAATCATGTGATTGCTCTCGTCGCTGTCGACAAAATTGCCTCATCATTGTGTTTTTGAAGATATGGGTATAGGGTTTTTGATTTTATCAATTAATTAGCTTGTTTGAATTAACTTATGGAAGCTCCATAAGTGCTTATAAATCGTGATTCACGGAATACGAAGTAGCTTTTACGGTCTACGAGGTAAATATGTGAATGCAATTTATCTCGATTTACGTAAATCGGGCTTATATAATAAGCCCGATTCATAAAAGCTCATCCAAACGAGAGCAAGTCTTATCTTTTCACATGTGATTTTAAAGGCAAAATTGATATTTTAAAATGAATTGCAGGTCTGCAATGAAGATTCATAAGGTCCCCTTATGAATGAGGATTATAAAAAAATGTGCAATCCTCTTTGCAGGTGCAATCTCTTTTACTATCACTAAGCCTATCTAAACGGGCCATTTATGATAATACAATGAGGATTACCATTATACACCTATAATGAGGTTGAATTAAACGGGCAATAAATACTTTATTTCAATTTCTTAATATCTAAAAAAAAGAGATTAATGGGGTCTTATATTTAAAGCTTGGATTGTTTTCTGTAATAGAGCTCCTTTTATTTGTTTTATGCCTTGTTCTTTCCCTCCATTAATCAACATGAACAGAAGAATCATCAGAATCCCTTAACCTTGCATTATTTTTATCTTTTAATGAGTTACGGAACATCACATGCAAGAAAATTAAAGTCAACGGAAGAAAATGGAGTTAGTGTCATATCATCACCCGAAAAAAGACTTGAATGGGGAAAAGAGAGTGAATCGCAATTCATGGGAGATGACTTGACACCAACAAATTCTTTTCTCAAGAGACTAAAAAAAAAAAAAAGGATTTGACAGCGGCAACAGCAAATTAATAAAGAGCTAGAAATAAATAAAATAAACTGAAAATTTTTTAGAGGCAATTATCTAAATTGATTTTGACCGTTAGTTAACTAAATATGCTGAATTGATAGTTTATATATCATTCATATTATTTTTGTTAAGGTGCAAATTTACCTTAGAAGTTTTAAATATAACTTTGAAAAAAGATGAAGTAGATAATATATAAACTTTCAGCGTAAATTTACACCTTAACAAAAATGATTTTGATGATAAGTACACTATTAGCTCATCATATTCGTTCAACTAATGATTAAAATTAATTAGGATAATGATCAGGACAGAATTGCCCCCTTCTTGACACTTTTAAAAAAAATTGTCTCTAAAAAAATTTTCAGGATAAAATTGTCCCTTAACCTTAAAATAAAATAACCAAAATTTGTTAGAATTGGTAGATAACTAAGTCTTTTAAATATGATATCTTTAGTTTAAACCAGATTGTGTGTATGGAAAAGACTCTTGTTAGGAGAGAAAAACCCACTTCGATGATTTATACTCCTCACAAAGATTAGTCTCTAATTATAAGTTGGCGATACGCATCCATTAAAAAAAAAGGGGAAAAGAAAAGAAATGAGAAAATGAAGTAAGGGAAACACGGTTGGAAGGAGGAAGGTGATGAAAGGCCCAATAAGGAAAAGAATGTGAGAAGGTGGTTGGGTAACAGAGGCAAAGTCGTAACCCTCACAAGCCTACTGGTCTGTCACTTGGCAAACTCACGCTCGGAGCTCAACCCACTTGAGCTCGCAGCCGTCCGATCATATCCGACATGCTTCCCCGATGAAGCATCACTTCCAGGCGTCGCTTCCCCCTCCTTCCCTCCTTGGCTCCTTCTCTCCCTCTTTTCCAGTTTCCCCCCAAAATTACTATTCCACCCTAATTTATAATTTCTTTTTATTTTACCATGGAATTGCCAATGAAGGTGGCTCAGGCCGTCCATGTCCTCAATCACGATGTCCAATCCTGCAATCGCGTCGCTGCCAATCAGTGGCTTGTTCAGTTCCAGCAGACCGACGCCGCCTGGGAGGTCGCCACCGCCATTCTCACCTCCGATAACCTCCGCCACCACCACTCCTTCCCCTCCGATTTTGAGGTTGAGTTCTTCGCCGCTCAGATTCTCAAACGCAAGGTCATCCCCCTTTCTGTTGCCCACTCTATTTTTTCCTTGCTCTTCTAGCTATGCTTCACTTCGTCTTAGGCGACCTTGAGTTTTCTTTGTAAGCATTGTTCGTGCACGTGCAGTTTGCGATTATTTAAACTTAGACTCGTTTAGATATCGGGGCAGGCTTCCCCCACGTTCCAGTGTGTTCATTAAGAGAAAAGAGGCTTGCTTGCCGGGGAATGGGAAGAAAAACGAGGATGTTGTAGTTTGAACTTTGATATGATTGGTGGTAACTTCTAGCTTTAAGTTGAGTGGCACCAAACGAGTATGCGTTTTCTTTATGCTTTTGCAGAATTAAGAAATCCCTGTGAACTGTGAGATGTCTTGCTTGAGAAAAGTATGTGGAAGCTGTCGTGGGGATCAGGGTAAGAGGGTATATGTAGACAGATTATTATTGTAATCAGTGGGTTAGAAAGACATGATGGAAGTTAGCATGGTAGTTTTATCCACATTTATGGGCAATGGCAGGTTCTTGAAGTTAAACGCTGCATTATCTTTTCTGTGTAGTAGATCAATGCTCGTGTCAAATTCCAGTTGGTTTTCTCTGTTTGGCCACACCAGCGATATACGTTAAGTTTGTCCTACTTGCATGCACTTCGATCCTTTGTGAAGTTTTATCTGGAAACTTTTTTGTATCTTTTGGACAGCAGTATAGATGGAATGGGTTGCATTTACCCTATCATTTACGGTGAGATAGTTTAGTGGTTACTAGCTACCGATATTCAGTGTATGAATGTGACAAGCCTAACTTTTTCTTTTATTTGACGAGGAGTCCGAACTAATGACAAAAACAATCCATTAGGATCCCATACAGATGCTTCAACAGAGTATCCTGTTGCTCATTACATGTTTCACTTTACAGATACAAAATGAAGGTTATCTACTGCAGTTAGGGGCTAAAGATGCTTTGCTAAACGCACTTCTTCTTGCAGCCAAAAGATTTAGTACTGGTCCTCCCCAGGTGCATTGTTTATCCATAATTTATTTTCCTGTTCTTTTATAAAATAATGATGCTAAGCAATTTTACCTAGCACCAGTACACCACAACATTCTCACTTGGGTCATGAAGAAAGCATAAATTTTATTTCTGTTTTGGTTTTTGATTGGCTCATTGGTATTTTCATGGCAGCTTTTAACACAGATTTGCCTTGCACTCTCTGCTCTTGTACTTCGAGTTGTTGAGCATGGAAATCCAATTGAGAAGCTTTTTTACAGTCTTCAGAATCTGCAGAGCCAGGACGATGGCAATATTGCTGTCCTGGAGATGCTTACTGTCCTACCAGAGGAAGTAGTTGACAACCAACGCACTGATTCTAAAATGAGTTCATCACAAAAAAGCCATTACTGCCAAGAGGTTTAGAAAATTTTGGTCCGATACATTCTTATATTCCCTGTGTTTCTATCCATTGCCTCTCTTGCTCTCCTTGACTTCCATGTACTCTTCATTTTCATTGTGCAGCTTCTCTCACATACACCTATGGTTCTTGAGTTCTTGCTGCGGCAATCTGAAAATAATTTTGATGGTTCTGTACAACAGCATGAAAGGAACAGAAAAATATTGCGCTGCTTGTTGAGCTGGGTACAAAATTCTGCTCATGACTCATTCTAATTTAAGAAATGGTGCACACATTAGGGTCACACCAATTTTTAGTGGCAGACATCTCTGACCTTGTGATGTAAAACACTCACACACACATAGATCTATTTCTAGACAGAGGTGGTTTAGGGAGAAAATATAGAAATAGGGGGGGGGGGGAAGGTGCAGAAAAAGAGAAGAGAGACTGGGGGAGGCAGAATGAGAAATGAGGGGGAAATGAATCAGAATGGAGCGGGAAGAGAGAACTCACATAGGAACACTATTTTTCAATTCATCAAGCCTGCTTCAAAATACATAGGGGACATCTATATATAGGTTGAGGTATCCTTCTCATGAAGGAAAACTTACAACTTGCAAAGCTTTCTTTCCCATGAAGGGAAGTCCACTTGCTTCTACTTTTTCATTCCTATTAAGAAAATCATAAACTTGCTTGATAAAATATTAATAAAACATCAACTTGTAGCCTACTAAAACAGAAATTAATAAAATATATAAAAATCAAGTATATTTCCTTCTCTAGAAGGATTCTTCAAAATATCTCATTCTTATAATCCATCATTTCTCCCTTGCTTGATGAACTCCGCTCCTGACGAGTTGAAATGGAAGCACATATTTGGGGAGGGAATGGTAGAATTCAACATGGCACTTTTACTCCGGAAATCCTTTCCGCAATTGATATAGCGAAACAGAAGACTACAGAAGCCGTAAGCAACCTGATAAAACTTTATTATGGTATTTTGATTTGAAAATCCTTTCCAACATGTGAGGTACCAAAAGAGAGAATCATTGAGGAAATGACTAGCTTGACCAGTGAGAACATCTGGAATGCCTTTCTAATGAATAAGATAGTTGTAGAGGTTATCATTAAGTGGAAAAACAATATGCTCTTTCATAACCACAACAACTTCAAGATGATGTGCACCATGAATATGATGAACTTGTAGAATAGGAAGACAATGTGTGGTAGAAGTCTGATGAATTTGAACTCCTTCCTTTATATTTTCAGCATGAGAAATTTTTAGGGCCTGTGACTCATGATCTTTGGCCATCGGTTTGAAGTCTTGATTCAATTCAGGACTCATGTCTTCAAACTTAGTGGAAATTTCTTCTGATTCAACCTCTTTTTCTTCCTTCTTAAAATCTTTGTCTGCTTCATTTACTTCTTTGACCTCTTCCATGGTTATGCTTCGACTTACAATAAGACACGCAACTTCATGATCGCCAGCGTTGTTAATAACTCCTTGTGTGACAGGTGTTTGCATGGTTATATCAATTTTATGAATGTTCTCTATGGAAGTTATAAGTCCTGGTTGTGAGGAGGGGACTTCTACCTCTGTTGGCTCACCTATCAGCTTGTTTATCTCCTTGACTAGATCCTTGCTCTACTAACATTGTATGCCAATGGCCTTCATTGGCTGTTGAAGAGCATCCATTGAAACATTCCATCGACTTTTCCTTTCATCATCTTCTTGCTTCCATCTTTGTTGCATTCGACGTAGCATAGCCGTGAATTGTTCTTCCCACGAATCGTCTTTGAGTTGCTCATGAACTTCTTCCTTGTGTGGATAAGATTCGGCATATTTATACAGAGGACGGCTACCATATTCATGTTGATCAACATATTTATAGTGATGGCAGTCTGTATGCTCAAAATGTTGATGCTGAGCATACTCAAGTCGATTAGTATATTCAAGTGGCCTACATTAATTAGAGACATTTGAATCTTGCTTCAAATTAAAGAGCTTGTCAAACAACCAACTCTTATAATCAGCTAGGACATACTTTTCCTTTAATTTTGCCTTCATTTCATTCCATTTCATGATCGGGAGTTTATCCAATCGTTCAATGTTTCTTTGTACATTGTGCCAGTATTTTCTTGCAGATCCTACAAGCATCGATTTTGCAAATTGGACTCTTTCAAAATCTTTCATGTCATACCATTCTAAGTAGTCTTCCATGTTAGCCAACTTGTCTAGGAAAGCACTAGGATTTAGTCTCCCATCAAATTTTGGGGCCTTTTTGGGCATCCTTCTTAAGTCTCCTCGATCATTCCTAAAGGTTGGGTCATATGACCTAAAATGACTCTTTACGGGTGTTGATCATACCAAGTATCATCCATATCCACAAACTGATTATAATTATTAAATTCACAGGGAAGTAGTTTGCTATGCCTATCACCATTGATTCTTGAAGCTTGACCAAGCCTAGGTTGATTAGGTACAGAGGATTGCCCATTCCTACAAGCTGACTCTATTTTATTTCTAGGATTTTCTCGAACTCTTTCAATTATCTTTCTTCTTTGTTGCCAACTTGCTAACAGAATTGTACTAATGAGTTCCTCAATCCTACCATTTAGTTCTCCTAACTTCAGCAATTTGTTGATATGAGTCTAGCTAGGCTTTAAAAGAGGAAAAAATGGAATATTACCACAAATGAAGCTATTAATTGATGATCGTTGCCTCTAGGATAATGGGAATGGAAAGAACCTCACGAAACAGCTCAGAAAACACAGCAAACTGACTTTCGGATGAATTGTATGGATGGTGCGTGAGAGAATAGGGGGCTGGGGCTGCGGCGGGGCGCATGAAACCCATGCTCCAAGAGGCTCACCGGCGCATGAAGGTGCATTTGGAGGTTGGCGGCAACGAGTTTTGGGTGTATGGCCGTATTTCTCACTCTAAACATGATGGTGGTAGTGTGGTTTTGATGTTTGACAACGGAAACTATGGTTTTCGACTCTGACAGCGTGAAACAGAGTAAATGCAAGCTGTCTGGTGAGTGTTTTCCATTTCTCCATCGACGGAAGCTACCTAGGAGTGTGCAAAGCAAGGCTTTGATACCAAGTTGATGTATAACACTCACACACACTAAGATCCAATTCTGAGCAGAAGTGGTTAAGGGAGAAAATATAGAAATATGGGGGAGAGGTGCAGAAACAGAGAAGAGAGACAGGGGGAGGCAAAATAGAAATGAGGTGGAAATGAATCATAATGGAGGGGGAGAGGAGAATCTGAATAAAGGGGGAACGGATAACTCACATAGCAACACTATTTTTGAATTCATCAAGTCTGTTTCAAAATACATGGGGGACATCTATATATAGGATGAGGTTTCCTTCTCATGAAGGAAAGCCCACAACTTGCAAAAGCTTTCTTTCCCATGAAGGGAAGTCTACTTGCTTCTACTTTTTCTTTCCTATTAAGAAAATCATTAACTTGCTTGATAAAATATTAATAAAACATCAACTTGTAGCCTACTAAAACAGAAATTAATAAAATATAAACAATCAAGTATATTTCCTTCTCTAGAAGGATTCTTCAAAATATCTCATCCGTATATTCCATCAAGCATGGGAGAAATGATGGAATATGGGATTAAATATTTTGAAAGAAAACTCTTTTGGAAAGAAATGAATCTGCTTCTGAGTTTTTAATAATGTTTTTGTAAGCTTCCCTTGCAAGTTTCCTTCAAGATTAAGGAAACCAATCTACGTTTTGCTTTTTATAATTTTATATTATCAAGTTGGTAGCAAGATTATTTCATGAGAAGAAAACCTTGCTCTATAAATAGAAGCTAGGAAGCATATGTATTTTCAGACTTGGATTAATGAATATTATAATGGCTTAGTTGCTCTCTACTTCCCCTTTTGGTTCCGTCTCACCTCCCCCTTCATTTCTATTCTGTCCTCCCTCCTTTCTCTCTCAGTTTCCTCCCCTCCTTTCTCTGTTCCAGATCTGTTTTTCCCCCTCGCCCACCTCTGTTTCTTCATAATCCAACCAAAATCCAATCTGTTTGTGTAAGAATCAGTTTGCTGGTGAGTGTTCTACATCACAGTGTTTGCTTGAGTGACATTGATTTGTGCTGCTACGTCGTCCCTCCCTTTGTACCCCTATGCTAAGCTATATCAAAAGTTTTCTATTATCTTTTGATATTATACTAATTGACTAAGCTTTCTTGGATTCAGGTCAGAGCAGGTTGCTTCTCTGAGATTCCTCAGGGCACATTGCCAGCTCACCCACTTCTAAACTTTGTATTCAACTCATTACAGGTACTCCGTTTCCTATGTGCTTATTTATATGAAGTATTGATGCTTTCTTAAGATTACTTATGCTTAACTTGTATCTGTATTTCCGGGGAAGGTTCCTTTATCATTTGATCTGGCCATTGAAGTTCTTATTGAGCTAATGAGCCGACATGAGGTATTGTTGTCTGCTTTTACAAATCGTCATTCAAACTCTATTTATTTACCATGATTGCATGTGTCAATAGTAGTTTAATAATTTTTAATGATGTTTCCTTTTGGTATATTTATTGTGCTTAAAAACTATAGTAGAAATCAGAGTTCTTTGATCCTTATTTTTGTGATCAAACATGAAGAGCGAAGCACCTCATGTGGGTGTAAAGTACATTGTACTTAAATACTCTCTCAAACACTCATATTTCTCTGGCAAGAGACTTAAAACCTCACCCACAGCGGGTGGAGAGTTTTTTGGTCCTTAGATGTGGTCAAATGTTCTTACAAGAACCTTTAAGGTTTGTGGTTTTTCTTGCTTCCTCTTTTGATGAATTTGGGTTGATGCGTGGTTGGTTATGTATTGTTATGGGTACAAGTGTCACACCCTTTATGACAGTCACAATATAAGGCTTAGGCAACACTTAAAAGTAAGACATGAGCAAGGTGGCGTACTGATATGTAAGCAACAACAACAACAACAAAGCCTTTATCTCACTATGTGGGGTCGGCTACATGGATCGCACGACGCCATTGTGCTCTGTCAAAAACCATAGATTTCGATATATTATTAATTAGAAGGTCTTTCTCTATAACCTCATTGAGCGTTCGTTTCGGCCTTTCTCGACCTCGTCTAATAGGACTCCATCCTGCTTGATCCACCCTTCTCACCGGAGCACTTTGCCTACGCTGAACATGTCCAAACCACCTCAACCGATTTTCTACCATTTTTTCTTCAATAGGAGCCACTCCCACTTGTTCACGTATAGAATATTACGAATCTTGTCTTTTCTTGTATGGCCACTCATCCATCTCAACATCCTCATCTCAGCGACTCCCATTTTATGCTCATGTTGTCCCTTTAAAGCCCAACATTCACTACCATATAGCATTGCTGGTCTTATAGCAGTCCGATAGAACTTTCCTTTTATCTTATTAGGTACTTTACGATCACAGATAACTCCCGTAGCTTTTCTCTATTTATACCATCCGGCCTGAATTCTGTGATCGACATCTCCATCAATTTCACCATCTTGTGTAATTGATCCCAGATCTCTAAATTTTGTCACTTGTGGGATGACTAGCCCTCCCAATTTAACTTTCACTTCCCTCTAGCTTTGTTCTTTATCAAACTTGCAATGCATATATTCAGTTTTGTTCTTACTAAGACGAAAGCCCCTCAATTCCAAAGTCCATCTCCATATCTCAAGTTTAGAATTAATATTTTCTCTGGATTCAGCCAACAGAACTATATCATCCGCAAAAAAGCATGCATGTAGGGATCTCCTCCTTTATAGGCTCAATTAGAACATCTATCACTAGGTTGAACAAATAAGGACTCAACGCTGATTTCTGATGTAATCCAATCCTTATAGGAAAGTCCTTTGTAACACTTCCAGGCGTTCTAACATTGGTTGTAACCCCCTCATACATGTCCTGAATGGCTTTGATATAAGCAACCCTCACCCCCTTCTTTTCCAAGGCTTTTCAAAGTACATTTATTGGCACCCGATCATACGCTTTTTCCAAATCAATAAAGACCATATGCAAATCTCTTCCTTTGCTCCTATACTTTTCCATTAGCCCCCTTAATAAATAAATCGCTTCTGTTGTAGACCTTCTTGACATGAAACCAAATTTGTTTTCAGCGATATCCATCTCCAACCTTAATCTGTGCTCAATCACTTTTTTTCCACAATTTCATTGTATGACTCATTAGCTTAATTCCTCTATAGTTTGCACAATTCTAGACATCCCCTTTATTCTTATAAATAGGAACCAAAGTACTTTTTCTCCACTCATCCGACATTTTCTTGGTTCGTAAGATTTCATTAAATAATTTTGTGAGTCATAACACACCCTCTTCGCCCAAACATTTCCAAACTTCAATAGGAATATCATCAAGTCCGACAGCTTTACCATTTTCCATTTTCTTAAGAGCTTTCTTAACCTCGCCAATTCGAATCCTGCGGTAAAATGACAAACTGAGATCACTTCCTCGAGTCGTCAAATCTTCCATGTCACAATGCGACCCTTCCCCACCGTCATTGAACATTTTATAAAAGTAGGCTTCCCACCTATCCTTAATATCTCCATCAGTAATCAAAACTTTTCCTTCTTCGTCCTTTATATACCTCACTTGGTTCAAGCCTCTCGATTTTCTCTCCTTGTTCTTTGCGATCTTGTAAATCTTGCGCTCTCCTGCCTTTATTCCTAACTCCTTATAAAACTCCTCATATGCTTTGTTACGAGCCTCACTCACGGCTTTTTTAGTCTCCTTTTTAGCCATGCAATATCTTTCCCAATTTTCAGCATTATTACATAAGTGTATGGCTTTAAAACAATCTTTCTTATATTTGGTTTTCTCTTGAACACTTTCATCCCACCTCCAAGTCTCTTTGTCTTTTCGACCAAGACCTTTTGATTCTCCCAAAGTTGCTTTAGCAACCTGTTGGACTTTTTTGGACATATTTTCCCACATAACATTAGCATTACTCTGAAACTCCCACTCTCCTTCCTCCAAGAGAGTTCTCTTAAAAATCTCTCTTTTCTCTCCCTTCAATTGCCACCACCTGACCCTTGGGTTTAAAACTTGCTGGCGCTTTTGTTTTACATACTTAATATTCACATCAAGGACCAAAATCTTATGTTGTGCTGTCACGCCATCCCCCGGGATCACTTTGCAGTTAGTACAAAAACGTCTACAGAATTCCTTACCAAAAAGTAGTCAATCTGTGTCCTTACGGCTCCACTCTTGTATGTTATTAAATACTCATCTCGCTTCTTGAAGCAAGTGTTAACAATCTTGAGGTTATATGCAAGGGAGAAATCAATAATAGATTGACCTTCATTATTGAGCATCCCAAATCCAAAACCACCATGAGCCCTTGCATGAGGTCCTGCCTCCTTACTAACATGTCCATTAAGATCTCCCCCAATAAAAATCTTTTCGGTTAGTGGGATACTTTGAATTAATCCCTCCAAATCTTCCCATAATTTTTCCTTAAGATGTGCAGCTGCCCCTACTTGAGGTGCATACGCACTGATAATGTTTATAGTATCCTTCCCAACAATCATTCTTAAGGAGATAATTCTATCCTCAATCCTCTTAACGTCCACCACATTCTTCCTCCATTCCTTATCAGCGATGATACCAACACCATTCCTTCCATTGACCTTTCCTGTGTACCAGAGCTTACAACCATTAATTTCCCGAGACTTTTCTCCTGCCCATTTAGTTTCTTGGAGACACAGGATATTAATCTTTCGATCTTTCATTACTCCCATCACCTCCTAAGATTTTCCGCTTAGAGTCCCAATGTTCCAAGTGTCAAATATGATCTTGTTCTCATGAACTAGCTTCTTTAGCCGCCTCCGTTCAGAAGAGAGCGGTAACCCTTGCTTATTTAACACTATATTCGAGCGACGATGCAGCGGCTCTCGCTCACTTCTCACTGTACTCGAGCCATACAACGCGTTACTTACATGCAACGACCTAGCATTAGCACAATTTCTTCGTTGATCTATGTTCATAAGAGATTCGACAGGGTTTTACGTTGGCTGTCGGGGCCTAACACAACCCTCCTCCTTTACCCGGGCTTGGGATCGGCTATAAACATAGGCGGAGTTGGGTACTGATATGTAAGCATAATAAATAATTGAAAATACAGCCGTTAGGCTAATTACAGTTGCAAAGTCAGTTAGTTAGGGAGTTAGAAGGGTTAATTAGTTAGTTTTAGTCTTAACTTGGTCATTAAGTCAGTCTAGCCTATAAATAAGAGGCTAATCCCTATTGTAATGGAGATTATGATTACTGATAGAATAATAGATTTCTCTTTGTCTCTCTCTTTCGGTTCTTCTCTCTCAATTCCTTTGTCTTCTTCTCTCTTGAATCCCTCTATTTCTGGTTCTTTCCCTCTCTCTCTCTTCCTTTCTATACAGAATACTAATTCTGTATCAGTGGTATCAAAGCCTTCAATCCTTGGTCCTTCCACTGTAACACCGAAAAGAAAAAAAGAAAAAGTCCTCCCAGCATGGTGTGTGCATATGCATCTCATTTTCTTTCAAGAAGCTTTGAAGAACGTCTCCAACAAACAGAGAGGTGACTTCAGCTATGGCACCTGCGACAAGAGGGGTCTGTAGCAGATTTTAATTATGCGTTCGATTCCCTTTCTGCCAATCTTGATGTACCAGAGGATTACCTAGTTGCGGCATATGTTTCTAGCTTGAAGGAAGAAATAGTCGAATCGGTTTGATTATTTAGGCCAAGAACCATGCTTGAGGCTTGACGTTTGGCAAGAGGGCAAGAAATCTCCTTGCAGTGGCGAGCCAAGAAAGCGGTGCAGGCAAGAAAAGTCTTAGACGAGCAAGAAGAGGGCCTGGTCGCTCCTAAAGCATCTAACGTAGTTCAAGAAGAAGGTTTTAAACCCTCTATTCTTGAGGAAGAAACAGAGAGCAATGATGCTGCTCGAATCAAGAAAGATGCGATCGGGAAGAACAACGATCACGAAGTTGAATGCGTCACAGTGCAAGAATCACGAGAGTTGCCAAGAAGACCCAAGAAGCCACAAGTATCAAAGTAGTACACGGGGCAAGAACAGAGACCACGGGTTCTTTTGATTGTACCTTCAGACGACCAAGTGCGACGGAAAGAACTAGACAAGTGATGATGAGCCCAAGTGGTTTTGGCCTTGGGTTCTTGTTGCACGGCGCAGGGGTGCCCATTTTGCCAAGTTCGACATTGTTGCTACCTGTTTCTGTTGGGTTGACAACCAATACCGCCTTAAAGGCGAACAAAATGGAGGAATTGGGATTTTCCTTACCGTTGCCAATCATCTTCGTGCCTTTGGGTTCTGCGCCGGCAGTTCCTCTTCTTTTCCTGCTGTCAAGTCCTCTTCCTTCACTATTGTCCGTTGCTGCTTTGTCAATGGTTGGTGTTTCAAATTGCTTCATGCAGTTGGGTTCTTCCCCGTCACCGCTATCTTTGTTTCAATCACTTGGCTGGAGGAGTTTGCAGAGCATCGATTATTCGCATATTTCAACCAAGTCTGAACTGGTTATGAGGCAGGCCGAGGAGTTAGCGTGGCTGGGTTTAATTGTGTTTGAAAAGTCAAACCTCAGCTGTCTTCCATTTTCTCCAAGGGTCAGAAGTATTTTGAAGGGGTACAGCTGGCTTGCAATTTCTCTCGGTGGCAAGAGTACTTTGATGGTTCACTGGGTTGGTTAATATCAGATTTGTATTTGGGCTTTTCCTTTGAAGAAAATGGCCCAAGTTTGTTGCTGCAATTGGGTCTTAAAAGGTCTCAATATACAAGTGATGAGCTGCTGCAAAAAATGGCTCTCATTTCTTTCATTCTATCCTACACATATTCTACTTCAAGTTTGGTTCAGGGGCAGATTGATTGAAATGCTTTATGGGAGAAGTTGTTCTCTGAGTAGGAAGAAAAAGAAGGAATAGTGTGTGCCCGTACTTAAAGTCAATATGAAGGATAAGCTTCTGGGTACAAGATTCCAAGTACTAGATTTCTTCAAAAAACCAGCAGAAGATTTCAGACTTTTCAAGCCTATGTTTTTGTTGATTTCATGTTGTCCTTTGTTGTTGACCATCCTTGAGGGCAAGGATGTTTTTGGGAGGGGGTATTGATATGTAAGCATAATAAATAATTGAAAATACAGCCGTTAGGCTAATTACAGTTGCAAAGTCAGTTAGTTAGGGAGTTAGAAGGGTTAGTTAGTGAGTTTTAGTTTTAACTTGGTCATTAAGTCAGTCTAGCCTATAAATAAGAGGCTAATCCCTATTGTAATGGAGATTATGATTGCTGATAGAATAATAGATTTCTCTGTCTCTCTCTTTCGGTTCTTCTCTCTCAATTCCTCTTTCTTCTTCTCTCTTGAATCCCTCTATTTCTGGTTCTTTCCCCCTCTTTCTCTCTTCCTTTCTATACAGAATATTATTTCTGTATCAGGTACATTAAATGAAATATATTAAGTGAATATTAAATTCTTATTTGCATCCGTATTGCTATGTAGATTATGCCAGGTGAGGAAAAAACTTACAGAATCATTGACTATTCATGGTCATTTTTGTCTGGCTCAATTAGGATATGAAACTAAAACTCCTCATGAAGATTCATGCTCATTATTTTGGGGATAAATTTAGAATGATTACTTTGGCAGATGTAAATTTACACAGTCTGCACCGCATTCATCTCAAATTTCAATGTGTAAAGTCTTTTGAATATGAAAGATCCATCTCTTTTGATCTGTGCTTTTGTTTAGGGGGTGCCCCAGGTTTTATTATGCAGAGTACATTATCTCAAGGAAGTACTTCTTTTACCAGCTCTTTCTAGGGGAGACGAGAAAATAATGGGCGGCCTTGCATGCTTGCTGTCAGAAATTGGGCAGGCTGTAAGTGTTAAATGATAATTTATGCTCCAAAATATTGTCATAAGTAAAAACAAAGCTTGTTTTAGAATTGTCAAATCCTCTTCATGTTAATCATTTTAATGTGCTGCCTATTTGAATTTCAATGCTTGTCTAAAATAACATTAGAGAATCATCCTTTCTTGGCAAAATAAGTATTTTGTGTTTGGTGGAAATATGCCAAGGATGCACTTATATGCTTATTTTTTTCATCCATTTTGTGTAACTGTGTGTGTCTTATTTAACTTGTTCCCTTCTTTGAATGTATGCTAGGCTCCATGCCTTATTGTTGAAGCTAGTCCAGAAGCCCTTGCACTGGCAGATGCACTCTTGAGGTGATGACTCAGATTAGCTTTCAGTTAGTTATTGCTTTAATGTTTTTTGTGCATTTTCAAGCTCCAACTATAACTGGTTTTGTGGGCTTATTTTATAATTTATGGTTGAAATTTATATTGGATTTAATAATTGAACTGAAGAACTGCAATTCAGGCACTTGCATAAGCATGTTTCAGAAGCCCCTTTTCTTGAATCATCAAAATTATGTGCATTCATGTGGCATACTGCTTCCTGTCAAATTAGCGTACTTGCTCAAGAGTTTAACATGCTGAATGTGCGTGCAGCTGTGTGACATTTCCAAGTGAAGATTGGGAGATTGCAGACTCAACATTGCAGTTTTGGTAATTTAACCTTAGGGCTGACAATTGTTCATATGCTCGTGTGATCTCTCTCTCTCTCTCTGTGTTTGTGTCCCCCCCTCTGCATGCTCTTAAATTCTTTTGCAGTTTCAACTTAATAGATGCAGCTTTCTGAGTGATTTTGGTGGCAACACCAATACATGCACTTTTACATCCCATAATATTTGTGAGAACAATCAGACATTTTTTTTTTATTGTATGATATGAATGTTGATAGTTTACATCCTAGTGGGGCATTCAGTTTAGAAATTTTGAATCAGATTATCTGCACCCTATATATTGTCTCAGGTCCACTCTTGCGAGCTATATTCTTGGCCTTGATGAAGATGGTGCAAAAAGTAGGAAACATGTGGAAGGCATTTTTTCATCTGTGTTCTCCGCATTACTTGATTCACTTTTATTGCGTTCTCAGGTTTCTTCTTTATCTATTTGGTTTTTATGTTGCTGCTTTTCATTTGGCGGCTTATGATTTCTGGCTTTTGTCATTATAATTATAAGTGGAAATAATGCTAAGATGAAATCTGCTTCTCTCTTGTTTGAATTATGATGAGATATTCTGCAAGATTTCTATGCACATCTCCCTATTCATGAGACTGATGCTATGACATGTCTGGAATTCATAACCTGAGGATCATCCTCGCTTGAAGTTTTTTCCTTAGTTGAACTCAAACACTTCATAGCAACTATGGTAGCAATTATGGTATGATGAGCAGAGATGATGTTGCGAATTGTTTTAGGGCAAGTTTGGTTCGGACTTTTGAGAGCCGAAAAATCTTTTTGTGAAACAAGCTTTTGGTAAATGTTGTTTGCATATTTTCTTTATGATCAGAAAGTTCATTTCACAAACAAATTTTCTGATGCTAAAAGCCCATTTTTTAGTAGCACATAACTTCACCAGCTGATCTTTATGAATTTTGTTTTGTGTTGATTAGTTGTTGAGATATCTTACATTTTAACTGATTTAATGTTCTAATTTTCTCTTCTTGGGCACTTGACAGGTAGATGATTCCACATATAATGATGACAGCAGAGTGATTGATTTACCTGATGGTCTTGTCCATTTCAGGATGAATCTAGTTGAACTTTTGGTGGATATATGTCACCTATTAGGATCTTCCATTTTTATGCAAAAGGTGCTTTTCAAAAGTCTATTTCTTTTTACTGTTTTTTAACTCAACTTTTTGTGCAGGTTTCATGTTTTACACCTTCTATCATGGAATACTTCATTTCTTAGATAACTTGTAATACTACCTCCACTCCTTGATATAGGAGCTAGATAACTAATTTGTAAATATTAAAAAAATTAGTTAAGCTAATTATTTGTGACAAATATGAGTTGGTTTTTCTAAAATGCCCTCTTTAATCATAACTACCATTGGATGGAACCCCCCTTAATATGTGTAACCAATATGGATACTTTAGGAAAAAAAGTTTTGAATTTAGGAGACAAAGTGGATTGAGGCCTTCTATTTAGGACCAAATCTGATAGGCACCTAAGCACCTTGGAGAACCACATCCCAAAAGCTAGCTGTTGAGGTGGGAGAGCCAAGGCACTTAAGTACCCCATCAAGCAGCCCATACTACTCGATGTGGGATTTTGGTAGCCTATACTACCTTGGTCCCTATCAATACACC
Organism: Albizia julibrissin; assembly: GCA_037074505.1. NCBI lineage: Eukaryota > Viridiplantae > Streptophyta > Magnoliopsida > Fabales > Fabaceae > Albizia > Albizia julibrissin. The sequence continues at coordinate 47,605,408 of CM073479.1, read as the reverse complement.
CTCCCTGGAAAGCCGACGTTTCGGAGGCTCCACTCTATGGCATTCACTCGGCGCTTCACTCAGCCACTTGCTGGTCAGCCCCTCCGGTCAAAACCCTCCGTAGGTAGCCCTCTCCAGTCCGTTAGCCACCGGCTCTGATACTAAATGATAGGCACCCAAGCACCTTGGAGAACCACACCCCAAAAGCTAGCTGTTGAGGTTTTCCATCAAGCAGCCCATACTACTCGATGTGGGACTTTAGTAGCCTATACTACCTTGGTCCCTATCAAAATCCAACCCCGCAGCTAGCTTTTATATTAAGGACCAGAGGTTGTATCCAGTTGTTGACTGGTGTGAGTAGAAGCAAATTCTTGTGTCTAATAATGTTGGATCATGAGTAAATTGACAGGTTATATGTAAAATTTACTGCCTAAAATTTGAAGAAAGGGTTTGTTTTGATATTATGGAAATGGAACTATGACAAAATTAATTGAAATCTTTCCACTTGAACTTCTTTTTCTCTCCTTATTCAAATCTTGATCTTGAGTAGGTCGATAACATGTCTTTTTTATCACCTGAAATGCTGTGTATCCTATTATGGCTAACCAATTCAAAAACCTGTAAAATTCATCTGCCATGAATTAGGAAAAGCAAGTTCTGATAACGTTCCTACTTCATTTCCCTCACTTTGAATATCTTTGTCTCCGCAGCTATTTATTGGCGGCTGGGGATCTCCTAATCTGCGAATCCCAATCCCATGGAAGGAAGTTGAAAGCAAGCTGTTTGTTCTTAATGCGGTTTGTATCACTCTGTTTTAGTTTATGTACCGTTATGCTTTCAGTGGGATGGGATGTTTTAGTTGTCTGCCACTATAACCTTGCTTTTTTAGAAGAAAAATGCTGAAAGTCTGGAATTTTTTTCCCATTTATGCTTTGAATACTAGAGCTCAAGATTTAACATGAACTGAGGCATTGAGCACTTCTGCTGAACCACTAGCAAAATGAAATTGGAGAACACTGGAGGCACTAAATAGAATAGACAATTTTTTTAATCAGGAATATGCTACAAGATTTTGTTTCTTTTTTTTTTTTTTGGGTTTTGGGTGATCTTGGTATATGTGCACTTTCTTCTAGGTTGGCTTTTGCCTTATGCTTCATTGCATTCTGACTGAAAAAATCCTTGTATCTTTGTGTTTGGCTTAAAAGTACAATTGTGTTCACGTCAAAATTGTCTTGCCATGGGACACGGCAATTTGTCATTTTTTGTCTTGAGAAACTCAGTATATAATGCTTGCTCCTTTTTATTCTGCTTGCATTGTTTGCAAATTACGTAGTTTTCAGTTTTAACACAAACGCGCACACATGATTATCAAGTTTTATATTATTATATGTTTTCTTCCAGGTTGCTGAGGTAATCATACAGGATGGCCAAACCTTTGATGCCTCTGTAGTCATGCAGTTGGTGACAATGTTGTCTACTAAGCCTTCTGATGGACTGAAAGGCTTCATCTGCATTGTGCGTTATATATGATTTTTCTCTCATTTCTTCCATTGGTATTCATTTCCAAACAGCATGCTGTTCCATTTCTTTTTCTCACATAATTTCATTTTATTTTATTTTTCTTTTGAATAGGTATACAGATCTCTGGCAGATGCTGTTGGCTCCTATTCTAAGTGGATATCTGCTTTTAAGACAAATTTTAGGCCCTTGTTGTGAGTACTTTTATTTTTTTGGTCAGGATAAAAGGGTTCTAATGGACTATTTGGTGCCATTGTTGCAAATTACCTTACGCTTCCATTTTTAGATACATCCAATCAGGTTATATAAAATTTTTTAACTGAACCAAAATGGTATTGTTGAATTTATTTGATTCATTTCTGATTGACAATATTATATGTTTTTTCTTCCTTGGTTCTCACACTTCTTATTTTTAACAAGCTTTCTACTTTCAGATTATTTCTTGCTATAGGTGTTTCGGAGCCTCTGTCTTCAAATGCTTGTGCTTCTGCTTTGCGTAAAGTCTGTGAAGATGCATCAGTAGTAATCTATGAACCTTCAAATTTGGAAATTTTAATGTGGATAGGAGAGGTGAGCTGCTCTTTGACCTTAGTGGAGTACATGAGTAACATTTTTCATCGAGTTGTGTTCTGTGCATGTGTTGGGCACCCAAGTGGGGTTGCGAATCGTTGTCCAAGAGGTAGCCATTGAGGTGGGAGATTCAATCATTCAAGTACCTGATAGAACAGTCCACACTATTCAATGTGAGATTGGTTCCTATCAATTGACCTCCTTCAGAGAACCAACATCCTAGCGACTAAAACATTCCACCTAGCTTCTTCATAGGTCAGAACCCTCCATAGCTAGGCTTTTTAAAAATTATTGACTCTGAGATTTGATACAATTGATGGCATTAAGTGGGGTGAAGAACTCTCACTCAAGAGCTTGTTATTGGGATGAGAGAGCTAACTTAAAGTACCCTATTGGGCATTTCATACTATTTAATGTGGGACTTAGGCATCTCATACGGTGTTTATTGCATGCCATATATGCCGAACTTTAAATATTATAATATGCTTATTATTTTCTTCTCTCAAATATCTAAGAGAATTCAGTGTTCTCCTTTGGCCATTTAAGTCTTGTTTATTTTTGTAGGGGTTAGAGAAATGGCATTTACCTTTGGAAGATGAAGAAGAAGTTGTGAATGCAATCAGTCTGGTCCTTGGTTCTGTACCCAATAGAGAACTAAAGGGCAACTTATTGGCTAGATTGCTGACTTCCAGCTTTGAAGCAGTTGGAAAACTGGTAAGGTTCCTTTTTTGTTTCCCCCCATCTTGTGAATGATATCAGATTTTGATATTGTGTTGCCTGTTTTAAGTAGATCTAGTGAACAGCATATTAATCTGATATCATGAACTGATTCTCATTTATTTTTTATAGTATTGATAGGTAATGGTGTCAAAAATTGATTGTGTTAATGTTTTCATGAAGATAATGCATTGATTATGCATTTAATTTTGATATTATGTGTAAAACTGATTGCTGGTGATTTCATCCTTTTCCCTTATGGCCATCCTTTATATTTTTTGTTCCTCAGTATAAAGATAGAATTTTGAAGGAACTGAAGAGAAATAAGTAAATAGTTCGCCAGAAAAGTAGAAAAATAAATAAATAAAGGCTCATGAATTACAATTGATAATTCCTGCTTAAAGTCGAGTAGCATCTATGGATTAACTTTGAATCTTAATGATAGATCCTTTATAGTTTAAATGATAGATGGACATATCGTCCATCATAAAGTCTGTTGAATGGCTTGAAGGCATTTGATGTTTTCATCCTCTTGTAAAAACTATATTTCTGATCTCTTGATAACTTCTTGAGTTGATATTATTTTTTTTTTGTCATCTTTATTTTATACATTTCTGTTATTTGAATTTGATATTTTGTTCTAACTATAATTGTGTTGAGGGATGTCATTTTATAAGCTTCAATTGTTCTATGCCACATAGGTAGTGGCTTTTTTTTTTTTCTTTTTCTTTTTTGGTTACATCATGCATTTCTCCCATACTAGTTTATCCTTTTATAAATCCTGGAATGCACTTGTTAGAAACTTCTATGTGGATTTTGCTCCTTCAATAATGGGATCTCATGTACTAAATTAATTTTAGCCTAAATAACCCACGATAAAATTTATGTTCAATTAAGAGTCTTCAATATTTTTCAGGTTGATCCAGATAGCAGCCATGCACTTAAGCAGAATCCTTCCTCTTATACGCAAGTGTTAAATGCTGCTGCTAGAGGGTTGCACAGGTGCACTGTCTATATCTATTTTTGGGATGTCTGAATCTAAGGACGGTGGAGCGTATAATAGTTGGAAGGCATCTTGGCAAATTGTTTTAGTCATTATATATATATTTTTGTGCCAACCATGGTTTAGGTCTTGCATGTTAGTGTTAGATTTGGAATTTGTTTTTTCAAAGCATCTGTTCCATAAAATGGTTAGTGCTATATACATCTCTGCATTTCTGTTTTCACTTTTGTCTTCGTTTGGGTTTTCAGACTTAACTTTTATAATTGTCTCTCTTTTCCCTTTTGGAATGTCTTTAAATGCTAATATAGAACCATTTGGTAAGTGCCCTCTCTTTGATGATGCTGTGTCAATCTACAATCAGTTAATTGGAGGTGGAACCACTAAAATTTTCATCTACGCTTTCATATAAAACAGTGGGAATGACTTTATTTAGATTGACACCTTTGGTTTAGATACTGCATCAGTCTCTGTTGTACTAAGCTATCCTCTCCATTTTGCATAATATGTAATAATTTGTTTTTTCTTGCTTCCGGATTGACATTATTTGTCTTAATCCTCAATTATGGATTGTTTCTTTACTTTTATTGAAGCTTTCATATGTTTTTATTTATAATTTGTCATGGTCTCTGGTTTTATCCCACCTCTCATCATGATCCTTCAAATTCAGAATTGGAACTGTATTCAGTCATCTTGCTATGTCCGGGGTGGCTGACCCTGCTACAGATGACTCCATTCTTTCGTTGCTAAGTGTTTTTTGGCCCATTCTGGAGAAACTTTTTTGTTCTGAGCATATGGAGAGTGGCAATTTATCCATGGCAGCTTGCCGAGCTCTTTCATTAGCAATTCAATCTTCAGGTATGCTTGCCCTCTAGTTGGACATGTATACTAGTTGGTTTGTCCCACTCAAAAGGGGGGAAAAACTTATTTTATTTATGTTTTTTTAAATTTTGTGCAGGTCAGCATTTTGCGACACTACTATCCAAAGTTCTGGATTGGCTTTCAACAAATTTTGTCTTGTTTCAAAGTCACGATTACTATATTAGAACTGGTATGCTTTCTTGTGGGATCTCGGGTTCAGTTTTGCAATTATACCCTCAAATTCAGAAGCTTATTATTGCAATGGAGTGCATAATTATTGTCACATAAGAATGTAAAAAATTGAATTTTTGCTGTTTTCACAATAAAATGAAAGTTAAACTCCTCATTTTTTTGCCTTGTCCCTTTGCTATTTGTCTAATTATACAACATTTTTCAGCTTCTATTGTCATGAAAGAATTCGGTCACAAAGAGGAGTATGGGCCTTTATTTGTCACGACTTTTGAAAGATTTACTAATGCAGCATCGGTAACGGCTCTAACTTCCTCGTACATATGTGACCAAGAGCCTGACCTTGTGGAGGCCTACACCAATTTTGCATCCACTTTTATTCACTCCTGTAACAAGGTTTCCATTCATTCACTGTCTTCCCTTTTTGTTTCCTTTTTTGGGGTGGCAGTTGTGAAAGATTCTTGAATGGAATTTGGATATATTTACGAATTGGACAATGTATCTCAGGATGTGCTGGCAACATCTGGTTCCCTTCTTGAAGTTTCTGTCCAGAAAGCAGCTATATGTTGCACAGCAATGCATCGTGGAGCAGCTCTTGCTGCAATGTCATATTTGTCTTGTAAGAGAAAATTATATTGTTTTTATTTTCTTGTTGATTTGTGCTCTTAAACGTTGCATGAGAGCTGGCAATAGCAAGTTGTAACATGATATGCTTTAGCATTTCAGTTGCTTCACGTGTACTGGACAGTCAAGGCATAGTTCCAGTTGGTAGGATCCATGAACAACGCACAATTGTGGTTTAATTTTTTTAAATGAAAATTGTAACTTCATTAATCAGAACAAAATTGAATAAAACATTAATCACAAACAAAATGGCAATAAACCTATGACCCCTCAAAATATTGGCAGGCTGGCAGCCCTTTTTTATTTATATTATTTTGTAGAATTACTCTCTTTGTTTCAAAATATCTATCATTTTGGAGTTTTGGTGGTTTCAGAATATGCCACTTTAGAATTTAATGAAGCATTAATTATTTTTGGATTATTTTACCCTTCTTTGACAAACATGATGGTTGGCGGAACTTGAGTTTGCCTGAAAAGCCTGAAAAAGATGACAAAATAAAATACGGTTTTTTTTGTAAAATATTATTAGATTTTGCTGCAATCTGGGCTATAAAATAACTTTCTTAATCTTTGTGCATAACATTAAATGATATATAATAGGGATTATTCGTTTTTATTAGTTACATGAGGCTGATTAATTCCTTTCTTGACTTTTCAGGTTTCTTAGATGTGGGCTTGGTCTCTTTGTTGGAATGTGCAAATTGTATCGTTGAAGGCTCATTCAATGCCACAGCCATTCATGTCATTTCTCACAGTGGTGAGGGGCTTGTTTCCAATGTTGTGTATGCTTTACTTGGTGTTTCTGCAATGTCACGGGTTAGTATATTGGAATTTATTGTAATTTTATTGTTTCAATTTTATTCATGGCTAATAAACGTGATTTGATGTGTAAAAGTACGAGAAGGAAGTGGTGAGCGCTAAAGATTTGGTTAGGATGTAATCTTATTGTTTTAGGAAATAGTTCTTGTTGGTATGCATTGTGTAGAAAAGAAATCCTTGTTTTCTTCCAGAGAAGGTTTTATCCTTGTTTTCCGTTTGTGAATTAAGTTTTGGTCTTCGTGAGAAGAAAGATAAACCTTTCTTTTGTTATTTCTATGACTCTAGCAAGCATTAATAAGACTGAAGCAAAACAATTTCATACTTAGGCTTTCGGATTCAGTGTAGTCACTGTACAGTTGTTTTTGAAATATGCATATACATCCTTTAATTAGAACTTGAAAACAATTGCTGCCTTTGTCTAAACTGTAATGGTTTTCTAATATATTGGTAATTCCAAAAAAGAAGGGACAAGTTTTCCAATCTTTCCTTCTCCTCTATCTTATCCCTAATTCCTCATGTACTGATCAATAAATCTTTCCTTATAGCCTGTATTCTTAGCTTGTCAATTTTCATTAAAAAGCCAACTGAGATTTGTCTTGTGCATGCTAGGTTCACAAATGTGCAACAATTTTGCAACAACTGACAGCAATTTGCAATCTATGTGAAAGAACCACTTGGAAGACTATACTTTGCAGGGAAACTTTGCATGGATGGCTACGTTCAGCGGTCTCTTTCTCATTTTTTGCCTATACTTTGTTATATATGTTGTTTTTGATTTGCAACTGTTTTGTTTGGCATGGCATTCATAATAACCTGCATATGGATTCAAAAATTCCCCCCACCCTTGTATTTTCTGATTTTCATGAAACTTGAGTCTGATCACAAGTGTTTCTTTGTTATCCTTCATAATGCTTTCAATTTTGGTTTGGAAGAGTTGGTCAGGCTGCTTCTTCCTTTTTGGTCAAGTTAGATTCTGGGTGGCTTCTTTTTAACTTGAACTAGTGCTTAAGTGTTGTGGTGGCAACTTAGATGGCCTCTAGTCTAACACAGTCAGAGTCATCAATTTGAAAAATTAGTAAGTAATTAGTAAGCGGTTCATCAATTTAAAAATTTGGTTAGCTTTTTATTATAAGATTAGTGATTAACATATTCTTCAATTTTTTAAATAAATTAATGTATAGTTATTATTTCTTAAAGTTTTTCATTGGAAGTTGTTAGTTCCCTGAGTTCAGCAAGTTCTCTGCCTGATCCAGCTTAACCAGTATCCCAAAAGTTGTCAGTATTCAAGCTAGGCTGCATCCAACTTTAAAAATCCTATTCATGATATATTTATATTTATATTTATTTCTAATAACACGTGCATATTTTCCCGGAGTTGTAAACTGGTATTGAATTTGGAACTTTGTGATGTAAATAATAGTATTACATACACATTCCTGAAAATGGTGTATGAGCTGATTATGATTTCATCAAGGCTTAGCTTTCTTGGATTAGATACTTGGTTCATCAATTGTTTGAGGTTTTAGTATGGATTAAAGCCACTCAACAAGAGACAAGGTCATTTCAAGATGCCTATAGTAGTTGTTGACGTATATGACTATATGCAGTTAACTGATTGGAACTTTAACTGAGTTCTGTGGTGGATGGTCATTTGATATATCTCTCAACTGTCCTGTGGAAGTTGAGAAATGTGATGGATCTGTTGATGGCTACCTGAGGCCTCAGCAATCAGCTTTGATGTCTATTTGGACTTTTTGATCTTATGGATTTCTCTCTTCCATTTCCTTGTCTTCCTTTGTCTCCATCTAGCTCAGTTTGATTGACAATTTGAGTCTCCAGGTTCAGGCGTTTCCTGCTGAATACCTAAACCAAGGAGAAGCAGAAACTCTAGTGCCACTTTGGTCCAAGGCCCTTGCTGACGCAGCGGCGGACTACATAGAGAGCAAGAGGTCTGATGGAGTAATGAGTAATTTTGGGCATATGCAAGGGAAGGGTGGCAGAGTTCTAAAGCGCCTTGTTCGGGAATTTGCTGATGCTCACCGAAACATGCAAATTTAACTTGATTGCTGCTGCATAAACAGTTCTTAATTTACTGACCCAATCCATCATGCAACTTCAAGAGTTGAGTAAGCACTTTTCCTTCTGCTTAAAGAACCTGCGAGATTTGGTGTATACTCATGAGAATTGACACGATCAATTGCCTCTGATGCCTGCCACTGGAAATACCTCGCCATATAACCATCATTATTCTTCCGGATTTTTGTCCTCTGTACAGTATCATGCCCCCAATTTTGGTAGCCCTCCGATCAAATTAGGAAAATTTTTGCCCTTTTCAAATTGAAATGGATATTTATGTGAAGAAGTGGAGATGGAATAGAGATTAAGGGAAATAATTTTTCAGTGTATCCGAACGATCTGAATTACTTGTGATCACGATGACATTGCTGTAGATATGTTCACGGGTCCTAGAATGCGCAAACAATATGTATGTTCAACTTGTATATTTTTACTTGAGGGAGAAGGTTTCTTCTATTTAATATGAATTTTTTTTTTCCTATTCTTGATAATTCTGTTTCATCTTATATCATGGAGACATGGACCATGAATGGTACGAATGAAAGAACATGATCAAATTGACGCAATTAGGCTATTTTTGGATGAAGCTTTATATTATGTGAAAAATATGATGATCAAGTGTGTGGCCTTGGCTTGCTTTTAACTGGTTAGGGTTGGTTTGGGATGACAATTAAATCCTTTAAAAGTAACTTTTTAATTATAATTTTTTTAGTTGTAATTTCGTATGTAAGAGCATTTTTATTTCAGTTTGCATGAATGTGTTTACAATAAGCAACTCCAAATAAGCATGAGATGATGGATATCAGAGGAACAACATATAATGTAGGCAAATAGTTCTAAATTCCACCTATATGAGCCATCTGTTGGCAGCATTAGCACAATTAAGATGGAGTTAGTCCATGTGGACTTTTTATGAACTATAGGTCTATAGCTTTGATAGAGGGTAGTGACCAAGTCATGGCTGTCTCAAAAGTATACATGGAGTTAATTGAAGGAACCAAATTAAAAATAGAGATATGTTCATTTATTTTAATATTTCTATGGTGAGAAAAATATTTTTCGAATTTTTAATTTATGATTATTTGGATTTTTTTAATTTTATTTTAATGACACTAAAAATAATTAAAAGAACGCTTTTGGTAAGGATGAATTGGGATACAAACAACATTCAGGATATAAAAAAAATTACATTAGTCAGATGCAGAAGTTTTTTTTGGATAGAAAAGAACGTGTCTGAATGTTTTAATTTATGAAACAAAATAATTATTTGAAATAAATTTTAATTATTTAGAAAAAATGTTTATTTCCAATTTATTTTTCTTTTTAAATAATCTGTTAAATTAAAATTCGACTCATTTTTCCGACATAAACAGATCCCATCCAGTATCCAATCAACTTGGACAAAACAAAGGAGAGGAACAGGACCGTGGGTCTGGAAAGCTAATTATCAGACGAAAGATTACACGGCCTGAAGCAGCTGGAGTAGCGCTCAGTAAAACCCTAAAGGGCAAAGGAAAGGGGATCAGAGATTCTCCTCCAAGGAGTCGTAATCAAAAGGTGCAGTCTGAGTCGCTTCCGTCCTTCGTCAAACTTTTTGCGTTGTTATTATTCGCTTAAATTCTGATAGTTGATGGACTTAATTTTCTTTTTTTTATATTTCGATTTGTTTTGCTGATTTTCGTATGCAGAATGCTTTGAAATTTTCACGGTTCAGAATATGGGCTGGTCACTTGCTGTTACATATTTCATTTGTTTTTTTTTTTTTGTAAAGAAAGTGTACGACCTGATTTGTACCGAGTCCTTTTATTAGGACTGTTAGAATGCGGCTCTGGGAATTTTGTTTACTGGCGAATCAATCTGGACTGATGTGAGTGGCTGGTCAAATGGTAATATGTCTTGAGCCTTTTAAGTTCGGTTAGAAAGTGGATAAGGTCTCCTGAGAACGAATCACCTTTCTCAAAATGGAGGGCACGAGATTGGGAAGGTTGTTGTGATGATTCTCGGGTGCTTGTGAAAAGATAAAAAGGAAAAAAGGGGGGAAAACTCAGATTGATTGGCTGGGCTTGCTTATGTGTTATCTTCTGGGAGTGGGAAGGATTTCGTAGGTTCAACACAAATTAATTTCAAGTCCTTGCTACCTAACTTCGGTTGTCCTTTTCACCTTCACACTAAAAAGAGCCAAACAAATGTAATCCTGCCTCTGCTTGCTGGGCTTCTTTAAAATAGTTTTTCAGTTCAAATACGGATGTGATGAAAATTCCATACGGTTCCACACAAAATACTCATTAGTTTCATATATTTGCTGTTTAACGTCGTTTTTCTTTTTCGTCTTCATTCAAAAAGAGCCAATCAATCAATTGTAATTCTGCCTAAGATTTAATATTACTGTGGATTTTGCAGTATACTGTAAGATTATTTTGGATTTCGCAGTATACTGTAAGATTTAATATTACTGTGGTACCATACTGGTTTCGCATAGTCTTATGCATTCACAGGGATATTCGTGCATACAAGCATACGTTACGAAGCAGGGCGAACTACTCTAGCATTTTTTGGAGCTTGGTTGAATCACACATGACACCCCTCTTATTTAGAAAAGTATATCTAATTATGATATTCGCATACATATTGCAGAGACTTATTTTTTGGATGAAACACGTATTATGCAAAAAGTTAATTTCGTTGTAAGAAAGTAAATCATAGGGGAGCTTAATGTAATTATTGAAACCTGAGAAGTATATTTTAGCTATACCATAAGTGTAGTTAATGTAATTTACTTAATGAAGCATGATCTTGCCTTTTGTCACTTTCATGCTTTCAGATGGCTTACACTTATTTTGACACAGTCCAGAAAATTTTACGAAAACTAGAGAATTTTTTTAAAAGCTGAATGGGTCTCTTGATGTCATATTGCTTTGTTGTACGTGAATTGTCTGCCATTTTCATGTTTTCAGATGCCTTAGTATGATATGTCTGGCTTTATTTTTTTGAAACCATAACCTTCTGTTTTGGGAATAATGCTACTACTTGCAAAGATAGTAAGTAAAGCTGAATATTTACTCTGATTCCTCTAATATTACTTGATGTTGCTTAGAAAGGCTTGAAAATGGGTTAGAAGTTGAACAGCATGAAGTGAGTTAGAGATTGGAGATTGAGTTGGTTTTTGTCACTTTTTTTGGTATTGGTAGTGTTAACTTTCTTGAGGTTTTTAATACTTAGTTAGACTTGTTTATTCTCTCCTGGCATCTTTATGTAAAATTCCATCCTGTGGATATTTTATGGTTGAAGAAATTAACAAGTTTCTTTCAAGAATCACAAATACTATTCCTATTTGGTAATTCCGAGTTGTGCTTCGATCATCATGTTTAGAATATGAAATCAAAATGTGTGATATATGAAACATCAAAACCACAGTGCATTGATGCGAGTTTTCGATATTTCGGTTGCACATGGAGCTTACATGTTTGCTGGATCTAGGGCTGCAACACTACCTTCAGGCTGATTTCAATTCTCCCAGCCTTTGACTTAACAACTGATTTATAGCTTGCTTTGATCATCATGTTTAGAATATGAAATCAAAATGTGTGATATATGAAACATCAAAACCACAGTGCATTGACGTGAGTTTTCAATATTTTGGTTGCACCTGGAGCTTACATGTTTGCTGGATCTAGGGCTGCAACACCACCTTCAGGCTGATTTCAATTCTCCCAGCCTTTGACTTAAAAACTGATTTATAGCTGATATGCATGAATCTCCTTCATAGGTGTGCTGATGTTTGTTTGATTATATGAAGTGCATAGTAGTTGGATCTATATGATGTTTCTATTTGGTGGTTTTCAATCTTTGTTTCCTTTAGATTTTCTAATATATGCATCTGTGGCTATGTTTGTAGGCTAGTCTTCTCTTATAACCAACAATGGCAGATGGTCAAGAATCAGACAAGAATATTGAGATCTGGAAGATCAAGAAATTAATCAAGGCATTGGAAGCTGCCAGAGGTAATGGTACCAGCATGATTTCTCTTATTATGCCTCCACGTGATCAAATATCCCGGGTCACGAAAATGTTGGGAGATGAATTTGGAACTGCTTCAAACATTAAGAGTAGGGTGAACAGGCAGTCAGTTTTGGGAGCCATTACTTCTGCTCAACAGAGGCTGAAGCTCTACAATAAGGTTCCTCCAAATGGTTTGGTTCTTTATACTGGAACCATTGTTACTGAAGATGGCAAGGAAAAGAAGGTGACGATTGATTTTGAGCCTTTCAAGCCTATCAATGCTTCACTTTACCTCTGTGATAACAAGTTTCACACTGAAGCTCTCAATGAACTTTTAGAGTCTGATGACAAGTTTGGTTTTATAGTCATGGATGGAAATGGAACCCTTTTTGGTACATTAAGTGGAAATACTCGTGAAGTGCTTCATAAATTTACTGTTGATTTACCAAAGAAACATGGTAGAGGAGGGCAGTCAGCTCTACGTTTTGCTCGTCTTCGCATGGAAAAACGGCACAACTACGTTAGAAAGACTGCGGAACTTGCTACACAGTTTTTCATCAATCCTGCTACTAGTCAGCCTAACGTTGCTGGACTTATACTTGCTGGTTCAGCTGACTTCAAGACTGAGCTGAGTCAGTCAGATATGTTTGATCCCCGTTTACAGGCAAAAATATTAAATGTGGTTGATGTTTCTTATGGTGGGGAGAATGGTTTCAATCAAGCCATTGAGCTATCTGCAGAAATCTTGTCAAATGTGAAGTTTATACAAGAGAAGCGCTTGATAGGGAAATATTTTGAGGAGATCAGCCAGGATACTGGGAAGTATGTCTTCGGAGTTGATGACACATTGAAGGCTCTGGAGATGGGTGCTGTGGAAACACTCATCGTGTGGGAAAGTTTGGATATAAATAGGTATGTGTTGAAAAACAGTTCCACTGGGGAAATTGTCATAAAGCATTTGAACAAGGAGCAAGAAGCTGATCAAAACAACTTCCGAGATTCAGCCACCTCTGCAGAGTTGGAGGTTCAGGAAAAAATGCCCTTACTTGAGTGGTTTGCAAATGAGTACAAGCGGTTTGGTTGCTCACTGGAATTTGTGACCAACAAATCTCAAGAGGGATCACAATTTTGCAGAGGTTTCGGTGGCATTGGTGGTATCCTTCGCTACCAGCTTGACATCAGATCATTCGACGAGTTTTCTGATGATGGAGAGGTGTATGAGGATTCCGACTGAGTTCATCCTGCAGTTCGTCTGTAATTTTGGATGATTGGATGAAGCATAGTTACTTTTTATGATTCATAGTCTCTAAAACATCCTTTGGATTTTGTGGTTCTAAGGTATTCGCTTTTAATGCTTATTCCATCACGTGTATTATTTAATTTTTCTGTCCTTTGCGTACTACACTTAACTTTTTTTTAGTCAATGTAAACATATGGCAACTCGGCCAGATTGTGGTGATTCATCGAGAAAGTGCAGACAGGCAGTAGTTTACATGGCGAAGTCATATTTTTCATTCAACAATAGCGAAGGATTGTGGCATATGTGAATTTAGCGTAATACAGTATATCACTGCACGCCTCTCAAACTCACCTCGGAGGAATAGGAGTTCAATTTAGGCGTTGTTGGGTATGGACACTTGTTATGATCTTTTGTCAAGTTTCACTTGGGATCAAGGATCGTAATATTAGCACAAGTTACCAACAAGCTTATATATATATATATATATAGGATTTGAACCCCAGAATTTCAGTCACCGTCTCACCTCATTTTTGGTACACAGAACATGGCAAGTCTCGAAATTTTAATTTTTCCTGGTACTAGCTGCCTACAAGGCTAGTTAACTAATCCTAGTGGCTGTTTGGATTAAAAAAAAAAAAGGCACTTTTGTGTTTAAAATCATGGTTTGCTGAAAAATTATTCAAACATTTTGGAAAAACTGGAGAAGCACTTTTGATTTAAAACCATGGTTTTGAAAAAGCTAATTTTTGTCCTTTTTTTCTTTCTTTTGTCATCTCTTTCTTATGATTCTTCTATCAGTTTTTTTATCTTCTGCTATGTTCTGTTTCGCCTTTCCTCTCTTCTTTTATATATATATATATATATATATATATATATATAATTTACCAACTCAGATAAATGGTGCAAACATGCTATCAGGTTTCTGTGCTAATATGAATAAGATGAAGGATAATGGTCATACGTTCTAATGTAGGTTTTCAAATGCAGCTTCTCGTGGTATGAAAATGCATTCTATAAGTGGATTATACTTATGATATTAATTTTTTATTTTTCTTGTTTCGTTATTGTTGTTGAGGAATTTTGTGTTTTTCTGCTTCTCACCTGAGGGGATTAGCGGACGATATATGTTTAGATTTGGGATGTTTTTGATGAAATTAGTAATCCATAGAGCTAGAACTGTGATAAAATTGAGAATTCAACCTGTCTTTAAAAGAAAAAATAAAACTGAAATTTTATGTAAATGAAAATTAAAAAAAATTAGAAGAATCCTGTAAAATGGCAGAAGAAAATGACACAAATTAAAGCATGAATTACCTTTAGAAAAAAGAATCTAGGAACTTTTAATTACTATTTAGAATGTATAATTTATTAATTACTACTTAAAAATATTTGTCTATACTATTTATTAATACATATACGTTTGAGCTATTTTATCATATTATAATCATTACTTTAAGATGGAAAATTAAGATTCTCCAACCCAAACATCACCCAATTGAGTTGTTGATTAGTGTTGCAAGGCAGGTAAATAATTCTTAGTGACATTGGTTCAGTTATTGCACTGAAAGTTGATAATCTTAGTTCTTTTAGACGTTTTATGTGAACATGACAAGTAGGCTTTGGGTCTAAGATATTCTGTGGTCATTAAGCTGGCCATTACAAAGCCACCAACAGGTATCTGAAATTTTGCAAATCTCACTATTTTATAAAGCGCCTGTTCTATTATTTCCTTGGCCACACGAAACATCAAACGACTGTTATGAAAAAGAGGAAAAAACTACTAGAAATATTTGTACCTTCAGGATTCAAGCGGCCATGAAATAAAATGCACAATAATTTCATAACAAGCAAAACATTGGCCAAACCTCTAACAGGTCAGTTATGCCGGTATTATACCTCTTAATGGAGCCTTGGGACATTTAGCAATCAGCAAGTTCTATAAGTTGATTGACCACGTTTGGATCTGCAAGGGTACTTGTGTCTCCAAGCTCATCCAATTGCCTGGCAGCAATTTTTCGCAGGATTCTTCTCATTATCTTTCCGCTCCTTGTTTTTGGGAGGCCAGGAGCCCAATGGATTTTGTCAGGAGCTGCGAAAGCTCCTATCTGAAAGGTCAAACAACAGAATTTGAAGTGAAGTCATGGTTACAAGTCAACACAGGAATATGCTCTGACAAATTGCAACACTGTTTGATCTATGCCTGATAGTATTCAAAATAATGAAATTGCAAAATGTCCTTTTAATCTCAGGACAGCTTTTACAGTCATTCTCCACCAAATAATCAGGTTCTCAAGGGTAATTCGTACAACTAATGACAAGGCAAAGAGAGTGCAAACACAAAATAATAGCTGACTGAGCACTCAATGTGCCTTAACTAAGCTACTTATCCATAATATCAAAACATGTGAGTTTCAGCAGTGTTTTATTATGATGAAAATTAATGGATGAAGTAAGGACCTGCTTTCGAACAAAGAGTATGAGGCTCTTCCGCAGCTCTTCACTGTAGGGAACACCATCTATAAGAGTAACAAATGCATAGATACCCTGTCCTTTAACCTGCAGCAATTTAGGTAGTTGATTCAGATACAGACATGAATCCCTGAGCTATAATGTAAGGATTAGCCAAACCTTTTCTGTGTGTACATGAATAGTACACAAAAAGAAACTTGCATAGGGAGAGTGGTTTATAGAAATATACCTCATGATCAACACCAACCACAGCAGCTTCAGCACATTGCGGATGTGAAACTAGAGCCGATTCCACTTCAGCTGTGCCAATACGATGCCCACTGCGCATATCATTTAAATATGATATTAGACTTTATCAAGGAATATTTCATTGATTTCTAAATTCTCATTTCCATCAACTTTTTCTGTTATTATTGAATTCCTTTACATATTGAACTAAGCAGGATTGAGGGAAAATATGCTTTTTCAATCCAAGAAATACCTGACATTGATGACATCATCCACTCTTCCAGTGAGCCAATGGTATCCATCTTTATCCCTAGAACATAGAATTGCATAGGTTGAACATAAATATCTCATTCGTTTTTGTCTGTAAAACTAGAGTGATACAATTTACACAACAACTAAATCGAAGATAACAGAACATGCTAGAAGCTTTAAACATTACAAAGCAGACTGACAAATGAGCATCTATTGTTTTGTAAATCACTGACCTGCTGCAGCCATCACCAGAAAAATAATATCCAGGAAACGGCTTGAAATATGTTGTTTCATATCTTTCGTGGTCACCATAAAGAGTTCTGAATGCCCCAGGCCATGAGTTTTTAATACACAGATAACCATTGCATTCACCTTCTATTTCGACACCTTTCTCATCCACTATGACAGGCTAAAGTTAAAACAAAAGCAATCAATGATAAAAGCGTTGCAATATTCTAGTAAGTAGGTGAAACAAATTCATTAAATTATAATGCTAATATGTAACGAATGCATAGAAGACCTGAACTCCAAAGAAAGGGAATGTCGCCGAGCCAGGCTTTTGAGGCCAAGCACCAGGTATTGGAGTTATCTGCAAATAACAACGAATTATATTAGTCTTGCAAACTCAAACTTTATGTATATAATAATTTCTATTCGTTTTTAAAAATACCATGAAGCCGCCAGTTTCCGTTTGCCACCAGGTATCAGAGATAGGACATCTTGAATCTCCAACTACATTGTAAAACCACCTAAAGTAGAAAATAAAATGGTTTAAATATTTTTTTCAACGTAATAACTAAGATGCAATTAGTCGGGGAAAAATATCTATAATAACCTCCATGCACTTGGATTTATAGGCTCGCCAACACTTCCCAGAACTCGTAATGACTTCCTCGAGTACCGAGTGACATACTGCAGGATTTGCAACCCTTTAAAATAATGAATAAGTAACAATATAGAACTCTAGACGTTTGAAGCCCAATTCACGTACTTCAATAAGTTATGGAATTTGGAACAACCATAAATATCAATCAGATCAATGAAAGGCCAGAGTGATAGTGGTAAGGAAGGAGATAAAAAAACATTGGCCATATCTGAAGCATGACCACACTGCCAGAACAATTACCAATATCTTTTTTACGCTTATTCTCATATTTTTCTGCCTGAAGAGATAGGGATAATTCTTCAAAAATTCATTCAAGTCCTTTCTGTGTGGCAATAATTATTTCATACAAAGACATGTGCTTCAGCTTAGCCACGCACTTTAAGTTCAAGACATTATACTGAGTTTCTGATGCACAAAGTAATGATAATATTGATAAACAATGATATATAATTTCTTGAAAACTACTTATTCAAAAGGTAAACAACATTGATTTAAGGCCTCATGGCACGTGCTGCTAAATTCCAATAACGGTCTGTTTTTTATAACAAGGCCTGAAGAGGGCAGGGATGATTGAGTATGAGTGGAAGATATTAGATAAACCAAGTGTAAGTGGACTAAAACTACAAAACGAGCCTCTTAGCACTGATTAAGCGCATATACAATACTTCTAAGCCAGTCTCTTATATAAATAAATTATTAATCTCCAGAAACAGTTAAATTCACAAACCAATGCACAAAGCACA
The DNA here is from genome assembly GCA_037074505.1 of Albizia julibrissin. Classification (NCBI taxonomy): domain Eukaryota; kingdom Viridiplantae; phylum Streptophyta; class Magnoliopsida; order Fabales; family Fabaceae; genus Albizia; species Albizia julibrissin. Next base: position 47,587,238 of record CM073479.1, on the reverse strand, counting down.
TGTAAGTAGAGAACGATTTCTTACCTCATCACCATCACGCATGAGGGACCGCACCAATGTGGGAGCAGTGTAAAATAAGGTCACATTGTATTTGTCAACAATGTCCCAACAGCGCCCAGCATTGGGATAATTAGGAGCCTGAAGATAAGACAATTATGTTTCCATTAGATAGCTAAGGAAGCACTTCTCCGCCAATAGCTTGACTCTCAACTTTTGACTGAAAAGTCCAAATCAAACTAAAACTGATGGTGGAATGCACAGTAATTTTTTTGATTCCAAGACAGTTTATGGGAATAAAAAGACATGATGTGCGGATCCAAACAAATGGCTCAATGATTTCTAAAGAAAATATATGTGGTAAGGTTTATTAACAGTTCAATTTTACTGGGAAAATATATTGTTAGTCATTGAATATTCCATCTCTTTTCTGCAAGCTTCAAAGTTTATTTAATATTTCTGTAGTTTGTACAAGTCTAAATTCAAGAATTGGAGTTAGTGATTAGTTTTTTTCTGCCTGTAACATGTCTCTAAGATGCACTTTTAGCCACACCACATGCACATAAATAATTACACAGTGTTTAAACTTAAAATCTATCACACCTTGGCCCCAAAAAAAATTAAATGTATTACCCCTTCATACACGACAACTGTTGCACCATTAAGCATGGGTCCATAAGTAACATAGCTGTGCCCAGTAATCCAACCACAATCAGCAGTACACCTATAGTCAAAGTATAAAGCTGTTAAATTAATGGCACTAATCTGGTTTTCGATCAGGAATACCCTCAAAAGAAAATAGATAAAGGGCAAGCTTTCAAGGATACCAGTAGACGTCAGATGGTTTGTAGTCGAATGCATACTTGAATGTGGTTGCAGTGTACACCATGTAGCCACCTGTTGTGTGGAGGACACCCTTTAGAGAACATATGTTAGAATGCAGCAATCTCACGTTAAAGAAAGAAGAAGGAAACAGAACTCAAATAAAAGTACTGCAAACAAATACCTTTGGTTTTCCTGTACTCCCACTTGTATATAGCAGAAAAAGTGGATCCTCTGCGTCTACCCATTCCACTGGACAAGTGGTTGGATATCGAGGTATGACATCCTGAAAATCAGTCACAAATCAGTAAATATTCATCGTAGCTAATGAACATTCGCCATGAACATATAAATCTATTGGTCACAGAAAGTTTCGTGTTAAACCTCTTAACCATAAACAAATAAATTCCAATGATTAAACAAACTGAAATAAGCAAAATTGTGATTTTTCTTTTCCATGGGCATATCATGAAGGAACCGTTGCCAGAGTACAGAATAATCCCATGTTACCACTACAACAGTGGAACATATGGGAGTATATATGCAGGTAGTATTAAAATTCTAACCTGCCACCATATATCTCGTCCTTCCTGCCATTTGGTATCCTCCCTTTTCGTTGCTGATACGTTTTCATAAGTTAAGCAGACATCTGGCAGAAAGGAATAATTACAAAGATGAGAACATGAAAAGTGGGGAAGACAGAGGAAACCTTAATTATTGGCACCATCACTAGCTATCAATCGAACATACATAATGTTTAAACTTTTCTTTTTAGAAACTAATGTTTGACTTGTTGAGGGTGTGACATGAGTACCAAGACAAGTTGACAAGTACGATGCCAGAATTGTTCAATAACTGAGGAAGAGAGTGTAACATTGAACTGATAAACAAATCATCTATTTACCAACCTACAGAGACCCCATTTTTGGCTGACTCATTGATAGCAGCATCAACTATGTCCTTCAGTTGGATTATCTTGGGGCCCCTTTTAACAGCATTGCAAGTAATCACAACTTTCGGTTTACAATCAATGATTCTTTGTGCTAGAGATTCTGCAGAAAACCCAGCAAATACAACCTAAAGAAATCAAAGGGCTAACAACTATTAACCCAAAAGCCATTGGAAGATAATCCACAAATGTGCAAGTTAAAAAAAATGGAGGAAGAGGAAGTGTCATACCGAATGAACAGCACCAATGCGGGCACATGCAAGCATTGTGATAGGGAGCTCCATCAGCATGGGCAAATAAATTATTACAGCATCTCCCTTCTTGACACCAATATCCTTCAGGTAGTTTGCAACCTGCAGGTCAAAAATAGCTTTGATCATCCAATCAATTTCTGCTGATGTGCTCCAATAGAATAACATTCAAGCATCTAAGTGGAGATTTTTCCAAGTAGAAGCATCTTATTCAGAGTCCTATGACATAGACATGGAAAGAGCAACCTCAGCAACCTCAGAACTGACCTGGCAAACTTGATCCAGAAGCTGTGAGTAAGTCAAAGTAGCATCTAAACCAGGCTCGTTGCCTTCCCAGTAAATGGCAATCTTATTGCCGAGCCCAGCTTCTACATTTCTATCCAGACAATTGTAACAGATGTTGGTGATGCCACCCTTGAACCACTGGAGAGGGCAACAAACAAACACAGAGATACACTCACGCCTCAGCCTAATGCTATAAAGCGAGATCCAAATGGGAAATGATCAAAAATAAAAATACCTCAATCTTGATGTTGCCCTTCCTAACATCAAAATTTTCATCGCGTACTTTATCACCCCATTTCTGTTTCCAATAGAACTTGGATGCAACGTCGGACCAGAATCCAGCTGGGTCCTCTATGGACCTCTTGTACATCTCCAGATACTGATAGATCAGAAATACAAATAAGACACTTCAATTGCTTAAAAATCGGTGTCAATAAAAAGAACAATTTTTGTGATAAGAAATCAGAAAATATATAAAGCTTGCACTTGAATCTGAACAGAGATCAATGGAAAGACGCCAGAACCTGCTCTGGGGACTGAATGAGTGCTTGGCTAGAGAACTCCTTGCTGGGAAACACAAAATCATTCTCTTCAGTTGCGAGAGATTCACCCAAAACCACAGCGTTCAGTTTAGAAATTTGACCAGCACCTGATGGCAGCTCCTTCATTGATTCTACGTGGCGTAGGAAATGTTTGGTAGTAGAATTAGAAGCCATGTTTCGTCCCGCTACTCGTAGATTCCTCCTCCTTCTGCTGCTGATGTTATCCCTCCACAAGGGAGATACAGAAGAAAGAGAAGGCGATGAAGCTTGAGAAAAAGATTCGCACGCACCACCCGAAATAACTTGAACAGGGTTATAAGACATGGAAGTCATCCTGGCACAATCGCCAACGACATCATAAATGACGGAATTATATATTTTTATTTAATAAATTTCTTAGTAGAATAACGATAATAATCTCAAACAGAGATCGGAAAAGGGTTTTCCATTTTTTTTAAGGACAACAAAGATTAAAGTGTGAGAGTTAAACCGCAGCGGAAATTTCTCTCTCTAATAATTATTTAGGATCGTTTCGTCAGATGTCTAAAACGATAGCTTTCAATATTAGGACTCTGTTTTTTGTGGCGCTAGGAAGGGGCGAGGACTATGCACATCATGTCCAGAAAAGGAAAAGCCAGCCAGGATATTGTATCGTTCCTTATCTCATAAGTCATAAACTAATTTTAAATTCTTAATCAACCAAGGTGATGATGACTATTAATTGATGTAGTCATACCAATTCCACAAAGTCGGAGACTAACCTTGGGTGTTGCTTTGCTGGAGGATCGCTTGTGCGATTTGAATTTGTATGAGTTTTGTTTAGTTTGATGTGTTCAAACTTCAAAGTCACAGCAAAGACTATCATTAAAAAAGGAGAGATGATGATATCGACGACGACGACGACGGCAATAAAATTTTGAATTTCGACCTAGAAGATATAAGTTTTTTTTTTTTTTATGGGATAAAAATAAGGCAACGAGGAACACACAAAGTTGACTACAAATAGGAGTATAACTCAATGTCATAGCTTTCTTCACCGAATGTATCATCTTCGAAGCTCTCGGTGAAGCTTTCCCCGGTAAAAACGGAAAAGCGGTGACGGAGACTTACCCAGCTTACTGTGAAACACGAGCGACTGGACTGCCCCATCAAAAAATTGAGGGCCGAATGAGGACGATGAGGAAATAAATAAAAATGATCGTAGGAACGGTGTAGCGGCGTCGGATTGGCGTCCCCGGACAAATATTGTGAGAGCTGGTTTGGATTAGCTTATAAAAATTTTATAAGTGTTTATGAATTATGATTTACGGAATATGAAGTAACTTTTATGGTATATAAGGTAGTTTTTACGGTCTATGAAGTGCTTTTACGGTCTACAAGATATTTTTATAGTTTATAAAGTAAATATATGAAAAAAATTTATCTCAATTTATATAAATCAGACTTATATAATAAACTGGAATCATAAAAACACAACCAAACCAGCTCTGAGCCCTTTTGGCTGCACTCTGAGAAGTTTCCGCTTTGAATTTTGATAACGGGCTGGAGATTCGATGTAGATTGGATTCGGCGGCTAATGTTTCTTTTTTAAAAATAGAAAAAAAAAAAAAAAGTTCTCGTGACCTCCTATGTGTGCTAAAGTTTTTTTTTTTCTAAAAAATAAGGTGAAAAAATATCAGAATATCTTGATTAAATCTAGTTGTAATATTAAAAAAATAATTAAATATAAAATATTCTAAATATTACCCATTTTGTATTTGTTCTCCTATGTATTTATACATGTAACAAATTTGAATGCACATAGCATAATTTTTAAAATACTTTAAAGATAGATAATGCTTATGTCAATTTTCTAATATATATTATATTAAGTTTTATCTTCACAAATGTTTATATGTCTTGTTTTTAAAACGTTGTCATTTGAGTATAAATCTAACTAGAATAAATATAAAACGTGATCATATAGATTAATGTAGTGTGTGTTTGATTGGGCGATTTAGAGGTTTAAAAGTGTTTATGCATGTAAATTGAGACAACACTTCTTTCACATGCTTACCTCGTATACCATAAATCATTATTAGAAATATAATTTTGAAAGTTCCAATCATTAATCAAAACAAACACATATTATACTTAATTCTCTATATCACGGTTACCCCACCACCTTGGTTGGAACATTTTGTTGAGTTTTTTTTATGATGCTTTAAAATATTAATTACTTATTGTAGATTGTTTACATTTGTTTGGATTGACGATAAAAATTATTTTTTAAATATAATTTATAATATACGAGGTAAGTACATAAGATGAGTTTTCTCCTAATTTATATTAACATGCATACAAACCCTAATATATAACTTGTCTTGTCTGCATGCATTAACGTATGATGAGGAAAAAGCTATTTTTAATATATTTATATTTTAGTAATTAACCCTGAAACTTTAGTTTGTGAATTATTTATACAACGTTGATAAGGTGAGGAAATTTCTATCACTTACACTTACATCGATTTGCATTATCTTTTGTACGTGGAATTATTATAACGCTATTGGTGGAACCAAGCCAAAAAAGAAAAGTACCTATTAAAGGAATCTGATGGACGTGGAGGATGTTGTTGGCACCGACACGTCAGTTTATTCTCTGATGATCAGAAAATATACACATACATACATATATAAAACCTTCCAAAAAAAAAGTGACAATTATTGATTAAAAGACCAGTGAACATAACCAAGTGCGTAAAGTTACAATATTTAAGATTTGTGGTTGGTATTTCTTTTTCATATCTATAACTATAAGCAACTGTAATTGGGTACTTATGAATTATTGAGACTTTAAAGAATGAGTTGTGTGTTTTTTTTAGTGTTATTAAATCTGGATCAGACCGACCGGTAAATTAGTCCAGTTTGGTTCACTTTTTCTTTTTCTTTTTTTTTAAATATTTAAATTTTATATTAATAATCATAAAATATTCATTTTCTTATTGTTTTGACCACGGGTTAGTTCTGATTTAACTCAAGTCTAACTCATGAACCCCTAACCCAATATTCTAACCGGTTTAAATTTAATAACCTTGATATTTTTCATGATTTAGTGACGGGTGCCACTTTGCACTCATTATAATCAATATTTTATATGTTTGTTATATGTGATTATGAAGTGATTAAGTGTATGTTTGGGAACATAGTGGAAAAATGATTTTTTTTTTAATATGGCTTTTGTAGAAGCCAAATGGAAAAAAAGTTATATTGTTAATGTGATTTGTATTTGGATTAGCAATGGGAGAAGTGATTTTTTTTAAACCCAATGAAAAAGAGCCAGAAGCTACTTTAATGAGCTTCTAAAAAAAGTAGCTTTTTTTCTAAAAGGCCAGTGAAAGCTAATGTGTTCACAAACACATCCAAAGATGTCAAATGGGTTTTTGCCCTCCAAACGAACTTTTTTCCTACTCCAATAAGATTCCAATCAGGCCCTAAATTTTATACTTTATATGAATGCTAACAAAGTTATTATGAAATAGATTTTTTGGAGAACATACTTAAAGGTACGACCTAGTTTACACAGCACAAACATTTAGAATTGAAGAGATGGTAAGGTACAAGTATTAATCAAGACCATGAAAATGTCAAGACTTTTTAGTTCTAAGAATTGAAGAACGTGGGTGGGTCAGAGGTAGGGGTGCAAACAGGCCAGGCGGCCTGTCAGGGGCCTATGACCTGATCAGGCCTGGCCTGTCAGGCTAAAAAATCAGGCCCAGGCCTACTTCAAGGCCTGTTTTTCTAAAAAGGTCAGGCTCATGCTTATTGACAGGCCTGTCAGGCCGGCCTGAGCCTGTAAAGTATTTTTTTAAAAAGATCCCACATACCTCACATCCTAACCCTAAATCTCATAATTCTCATTTTCAAATATCATCTCAAGTATATCATTAATTTATGTATTTGGATTATTAATTTATGTAATTTGACATGTTTTCGGCCTGTTTGAAGCATGCCTGTTGTGAAGCCTGTGGCTTGTTAGCCTATTTGATTTTTTTTTCAATTACAGGCCTTCTTAACAGGCCACATGCCAGGCCAGGCTTAGGCCTAAAAAAAGGCCTGTTACAGGCCACAAGCCAGGCTCAGGCCATCCAGTGCCTTAACAGGCTAGGCTTGTTTTCCCCCTAGTCAGAGGTGGGCAAAGGACGAGAAATTTGTGAAGAACAAGACCCAACTCAAGTTTTGTCTTTTCATGTAGCTTTATAGGAACTTTTCAGGTCAATTTGATGGTCATCACTAATCATCTTTTGGAAATGCAAGTGCATTATGTTTGTTTATTTAGAATATCAATTGAAGTCTTAAAAACAGTTTTTTAATTGTGATGTATGATATATAAAGTAAGTATGTGAGAGGAGTTTTGTCTCAACTAATGTAAATAAATACTTTTGGGAATCCCAAAAATTATCCCAGACAAGCATTCTTAATTGAGGGCCCATTTGAGTTAGCAGTGGCAAAAGTGACTTTTTTTAATATGATTCTTACAAAAATCAAATAGGATAAAAGTCATGTTGTAAATGTGATTTGTGTTTGGATTGGTGGTGACAAAAATAGTTTTTTTTAGAAAAGCCATATTTTTGAGCTTCTTCTCAAAAGATGCTTTTGAGAAAAAAAGCCCAATTGCCAAAACGTTAACCCAAACACCCTAAACCAGCTACTACCGAGCTTTATAAAAAAAATGCCACATTTGGATGGCAGAACGTTATCTCAAATAGATTGTAAATAAACCATTATAGAAAGTGACACATAACTAGTTTTTTTTAAAGAACAGACAAAATGATATAGATTAAAAACATAAAAGTCTTACATAATCAACACTAGAACATTAACCCATGAAGGTGCTCTTACTCGTTACCTGTTAGCGTTTTAAAAGTACATTCATGTAAATTGAGATAAAACTCATCTTATTTCCTTATTATCTTGTACATTATAAATCACATTAGAATTAGTAGTTCTTATCATTAACAAACAAACACCAAATCTAAAATTTGAAATTTTTATAGAAAGGGAAAATGTGCGTATAACACCACCAACTATTTTTGGAAGTGCAATTAACACCATAAAATATTTATGGATGCAATTTCACCCTTAATATATTTTTAATGGAATCAATTCCACCCTCAAAACTAACATGGCACTAACAGACATTTTCCCTTTAATACATGAGCATTTTATTTTGACTATTCACAACAACTTTGTAACTGGGTCGATGCATGGACATGATTAGATGCTTCCGATTTGAGCCATTCTCTAAAGCACCTTCAAAACCATGAACATGTTTTGGAGTCCAATTTATAGCTGGTCTCGTCGAGGAAGAGGATAATGAGATTGTGGATAATGTCAATGCTGATGGACAACGTTGCCTCCAAAGACCCCATGAAGGCTATTGTCTCTGATGACAGTATTTATGGCGTTATGGAATCAGAGCTTGGATTTGGGAAGGGTTTGAGGTTCTCGAAAATATGCTAATAACATGAGAGTTTTTCGACAATGAGGATTAGGAATATTAAAAAAATGGAAATACCCTATCGTAGAATCACGAGTGTTACAAAAACAACGGATAGTGAAGAAGCGAGACTAGTGCAAAATAGCATTTTTAGACCATATCATTTAGACCGGTTATTACGGATAAGGTCTAAAAGAAACACGCGGTGGCAATTTTATAATTAAAAGAAACTTTTAAATAACCGGTCTTAAAAACATTATTTATACCGGTTTTCTTAACAACCGGTCTTAAAAGATAAAGTAATTAAATGAATTTAAAAATTCCCTTATTTTTAAGACCAGTTATTAAGATAATCGGTCTTAAAAGTCATTATTTTAAGACCGATTTTTAAATAACCGGTCTTAAATATCTAATTAAAATGCAAATAAAAAATCAACGGCGTTTTAAGACCAGTTATACTGATAACCGGTCTTAAAATTAATTTTTTTAGACCGGTTATTTAAATAATCGGTCTTAAAGTTAAGGCCTTTAAGATCGGTTATTTGATAACCGGTCTCAAAATTTTGGTATTCAAACCTAGCCCGCCCTCATTTCGTATCCCTCTTAGTCCTTCCACAGCCGCGAAAAGCTCTATTTCAGCCCTGCGCTTCTTCTCTGGTCATATTTCTCCATCTTCTCCGATCATATTTCAGCCTCTGCTCCGGCCGCCGCCGCCGCCCCTCCCTTCTCCATTTTCCATTCAACCCACTGGTTTTAAAATACCACTGTCGCCCCTCCTTCTCCATTTTTCATTCATCCCCGGCCCGTATCCACTAAATCACTATTATCTCCAGCGTGTTCTCCAGCCACTGCAACCGCAGCTCCTCCTGCTCTTCAAGCCACAATCCAAGGTCTACAACTAGGTAAGAATAATGTCTCCTTGTCTCAGCTAATTCTTCGTATAAATAGCGAAATTTAGTGAAATTGATTTTTAATAGCGGAAATGATTTTAAAGAACTCTTCGTATAAATGTTGGCGATGGCTTGTAGTTTTATTACCGGATAGGAAACAATTGTTTGATACTGTAGTCTGTGATTTACAAATTTGGATGTTATGAATTTGTTCAATCACAATTGCTTGGCCTTTCGCATTTTGCATATCAATTTCTTTCTGTTGAATATTTTGAAGATGTAATTGTGTTGTTTATCAATTTCTTTCTGTTGAATCTGTTGAAGTGGTCCCTTGAACATGTTTTGAATCTATTGAATCATTTTCTTTCTTAAGTCTATAAATTTCATTATTTATGTCTTCAAAATCAAATGTAATTGCAATGGTCTCTTAAATAGAAATAACAACTATGTGAATGGGGAAAAATTACTTGAAGAAAATGGAACAGACTGTAATTACATCTTATGAGAAATTTTGATGAAGAATTCTGTTAAACTAGATAAATTGATGAGTGTAATGATTTTATACTCTCATCATACTCTTACCTTTTCTAGGGGAGTTAATATACAGAAGAGAAGAAAAAAAGGTGTTGCAATATATGGATCGTAGTTGGATAAATGCTAAACGGACTAATGTTGAATATGATAATGGGGTGAGGGATTTTTTGGAATTTTCTAGAAGAAATTATGATAATGATGATAGTGTGATGTTCTATTGTCCTTGTGTAGAATGTCTAAATGAGAAGTGAATAAGTGCTGCAGATATATATACACATTTAATTTATGAAGAATTTTGTAAGAGTTATATAGTATGGGTATGGCATGGTGAAGAAATAGAAATTCAAAGCGCAGCTCAACAAGGGGGAGTCGCCTTTGATGATAATAACACAGATCTGAATGATCAGATATTATTCGTGATGTAGAAGAAGAGGCTTTTGAGCAATCATATGCATATGGTAATATGTGCAGTGATTCTGAGAAGCAGCTGTACCCGGGGTGTACAAAATACCAATTGTTGAAAGCTGTATTGAAATTGGTAAGCTTGAAAGCACGGCATAAATGGAGCGACAAGAGTTTTTCAGAAGTACTTGAGGCTTTTAAGGATATGCTTCCAGATGATAACGTGCTGTCTTGCCGATACTATGATGCTAAGAAAATATTGTGTCCACTAGGGATGAAGTATAAAAAGATCCATGCATGTCATAATGATTGTATATTGTACAGAAAAGAGCATGAAGAGAAAGAGCAGTGTCCGATATGTGAAACCCCCAGGTACAAATCAAATAAGGCCCTTGCAAAAGTGTTGTGGTATCTTTCAATCATACCGAGGTTCAAACGGCTGTTTGCTAATGAAATTGATGCCAAAAATTTGAGATGGCATGCGGATGAGAGGATTTCCGATGGAAAGCTTCGACATCCAGCTGATTCTTCTCAATGGAAGAAAATTGATCAATTATTTCCTAACTTCGGCAAATAGCCTAGGAACCTTAGGCTTGGGCTTAGCACGAATAGCATGAATCCTTATAGTAGCCTAAGCAGTATATATAGTTCATGGCCTGTTCTGTTGGTAATTTACAACTTATCTCCTTTGTTATATATGAAACGAAAGTACATCATGTTGTCTATGTTGATTTTGGGACCAAAACAACCCGAAAATGACATAAATGTTTACTTAGAACCCCTGATCGAAGACTTGAAAGAGTTGTGGGATGAAGGTGTCGATGTTTTTTACGCGAACAAAAAGGAGATGTTTAAAATGCAAGCCTTGATATTTTATACTATAAACGACTTCCCTGCTTTTGGAAACTTGTCAGGATATAGTGTTAAAAGCCACAAAGCATGTCCGATTTGTAAAGAAGGCACATGCTACCATCATAGGAGATTCCTTAGACAGGGCCACCCATATCGCAGATTAAAAAATGCCTTTTTTGGTGACCAAGAGTTTGAAGATGCTCCAGAGGTATTGACTGGGGAGCAAGTGTATAAAAAAGTGAAAAATATCATTATCATATTCAGTAAGACTTCAAAGAGTCGAAATGAAAAAAAAATATGGAAAAAGAGGTCTGTTTTCTTTAACCTTCCGTATTGGTAGAATCTTGATGTGAGACACTGTATTGATTTCATGCATGTGGAGAAAAACATGTGTGATAGTATTGTTAGGACACTACAACATATAAGGTAGTTCTAAGGATGTCGTTAAGGCAAGATTAGATTTGCAAGAAATGGGAATACGGGCAAACTTACATCCGAGGCCATATGGTAAGAGAAATTTTTGTCCTCCAGCTTCTCATACTTTGTCTAAGGATGAGAAAAAAAGTTTTTGTGAGTGTTTACATGGCATCAAAGTTCCCTCAGGGTATTCTTCAAATTTTAAGAAGCTTGTGTCGAATATGATCTTCAACACATATTGACCAGACTTTGTTTCTTCTTCAATGCGAGTTGTAGTAAAGTCATTGAGATAAAAAGATTGGAGGAATTGGAAAATGAAGGATACATGATCTTGTGCAAGCTTGAGAAGCTTTTTCTTCCTTCCTTTTTTGACATCATGGTACATCTAATTATTCATCTAGTGAGGGAGATAAAATTGTGTGGGCCTATCTATTTTCGATGGATGTACCCAATTGAAAGAACTATGAAAATCCTAAAATGATATGTGAAGAACCCTAACCGGCTTGAAGAATCTATTGTTCAGAAATATGTTTCTGAAGAAGCCATGGAATTTTGTCAACATTATTTGTCAAATGTAGGGCATATCGGCCTTCCTAAACGACATGATGAAGAAGGGGGTAGGCGCGGGGCTACAATCAAGAGTGTGGATCCTGATGATTTACAACAAGTCCACTTGTACATTTTGAATAATGTTGATGCAGTTCAAGATTACATAAATGCTCATAAAGAAATTGTACTGAAAGCGAACAGTCGAATGACTGAACAAAGGTTAATTAGGGAGCATACCAGAACTTTGCACATTGGTTTAAACACAAGGTTGATGGAGAAGAATGTGTTTCTGATACAATTAAATGACTAGCACGTGGTCCTGAGTTTGATGTCATAAGTTGGACTTCGTTTGTGATCAATGGTTATATCTTTTACACGAAGTCCCTAGATGATAGGAGCACTGTCCAGAACAGTGGTATTATGTTAGTAGCTGAATCTATGCACTTCTCTAGTTTAAAATATAAGAAACCTACATTGGCAGTCATACCTTATTATAGGGTTATTGACGAGATTTAGGTGGTTGACTATGTTAAAATTAAATTTCTCATTTTTAAATGTAAGTGGGTTGATGTCAATAATGGTGTGAAGATCGATAAGTTAGGGTTTACATTAGTTGATCTGAACAACAGAAGTTTTGGAGATAAACCTTTCATTATGGCAGATCAAGCGAAACAAGTGTTCTATATTACCGATACATCCTTCCTAACAAGAAGTTGGCCTATAGATTCAGTTGTTGGGAAGTCAGGGGTGATATGCTATCTTGATAGGGAAGATTTAATGTCCCTAGTCGCTCCTAGACAATATCTTAAGGTTGGGATTATCCAACTTTTTTTTATGTAAGCATCTTCTTCAATTGGAAGTAAACATCTTAAAAATTACGCTGTTTAACTTTAATTTGTAGGTACATGAATCGTAGGTTGGTCTCCTCTGGCCAGAGAGATAAATTTGGATTCATGTGCCCAGTTCAAGTCCAAGAGAAAGGGACCACTTCTGCCATCAGACATAGATATTTATCAGAGAGGCTCAGTGAAAGAGAAACTGACTGTTTCTTGGTTCCTTATGTGCATGGGTAAGAAACATCAAATTTATATTCCAAAACACATATAATGCTTTATATTTGCTTAACATTCGTCTCTTTTTTTAAGGGATTATTGGCAATTGGTTATTATATGTAAGGCTAGTTACACAGTCATCCTCTTGTGCTCCCTCCACTTCAAACCGGGGAGTGACTTGAAGAAGACCATGAACTCGTAAGTTTTCTTGCTTTATTACCTTTTGTGTGTAAAGTTTGTGTGCAGAATAAGTAATCTTTGTGATTTTGATGATAGGGCTATGCGAACATTCCTACACGCTAAATGTGGTAGGCATGTTCGTGACTTAAAAGACCCTACATGGATCACGCCAAAGGTTAGTACATATTTGTTTTCTTTAAGATGTGTTCGATAAGCTATGCTTTTATGCTTGCTTTGATGATATCATGTTCTTTTTCAGAGCCGTAGGCAATCACCGGGCTCCAACTTATGTGGTCTTTATATTTTAAGGCAAATTTACAATATTATCAGCCTAGGCACGACTGATTTTACCGATGAGGTAATAAATGTATATTTCAAAAATTTTGTATTACTTTATTATTTTTAAGTTAGTAAATTAATATTTTGTTTGGCTTCGGTGTTACACATACAGATGTTTGATCTTGCTGATCCCTTTCCTGAAGAAGATATTGATGTCATCCGCAATTGTTGTGTTGAATTCATCTATGAGCTTTTACAAGATTAGTAAGTTTTTGAATCAGATCCTATGTTGTTCTAATAATACTTATGGTTTCATATATATCTAACTTGGTTTATATCCCTACTCATGACAATTTCTTGGATATTGGTGATACCAGTTGGCTGTCGATACAGGCATCGGATCACTATTGTAAATTTTCTTCTATTTTTTTCATTTATCTGTAAAGCTTAGGAATTTTTTCCATATAATGAGAAATATTTCTTCTCCTGCTTTTCTTTAGAAGCTTTGGGATTGAAAGTGCACACAATGTTGAGATTTTTTTACTATCATTGTTATGTTGTGGTTCATTGTGGTTCAAAATGCCTGATGGTTATAAATTGTTAATATTGTGCTATTGCTGAGAATTGAATAAGTTGATCATGTGTTATTGGTAGTCATTAGAATTGAATGTGCTTGTTTTGAATGATTTTTATTCATAATGTTGATTCTGTGATTATTAAGAGTGGAGGGTTGTAAATGCCAAGTGTTGTTTCCTTGAAGAGATTGACATTTATAGCTTCATACCAATTAGGATAACTAAGGTCATATTTAACAAAAGAGGGAAATGGGAACTAATAATGATTTTAGGCTTTATGATTCTAAATTTGGAGCAAGTTTGCATAAGATAACATGATGCCTTAGGCTGAATTGATTCTGAGAAATACCAAGTATTTCTGGAAATAAAAATGATGTTGTCACTGCTTCTGATTGTGAATATATATATACATGTGTTGTTGCTTGTGTATGTGGAGAGGGGATTATCGTTGAATATAGCTTATTGGCCTGCGTAAAATTGAAACAAATAAAACTAAAAGAAAAAAAATTTAGACCGGCCCTCATAAGAACTAGTCTTGAAGTAATATTTAAGACCGGTTAAAATGAGAACCGCTCTTAAAATTCTAGCCTTTAAGACCGGTTCTCAAGATAACCGGTCTTAAATATCAATTTAAGACCGGTTCTTATGAGAACCGGTCTTAAATAACTAACACTTTTAAGACCGGTTTTTTTCTGAACCGTTCTTAAAATCCTATACTTTTAAGACCGGTTTTCAGAGAAATCGGTCTTAAAAATATATTTTAAACCTGAAATTTCCTTTTAACGGTTTTGTTAGTCAGAATTTAAGACCGATTGTGATACAACCGGTCTTAAAAGTTTATATTTTATACCGGTTTTTTAACCTTAGACCAGCTGTATCAAGACCTGATCCAGAACCGGTCTAAAAAGTGATTTTTGCAATAGTCGATATGATTGGAGAAGAGAAGGGTTGATTGCTTAGTAAGTAAATGAGACCAAGTAGATGCTATTGTGCAGCAAGTATTGTAGCTGAAGGCTGCCCATAGCTAACTCACGCCTTACCTCGTATAAGTCAAGACAAAACTCCTCTCACATACTTACCTCATATACTGTACATCACGATTGAAAAACTGTTTTTAAAGACTCCAATCGCTATTTCAAACAAGCACTGATTGACTTAGCAAACGAAACGCTTTGTTCATGGAATTGGGTTTCCAAATGCTCTTAATTTTGCTTGCTTTCGATTTCTCAACAGCCTCTTAGTTTGCTGATCTTCAAGCTTCTTTATTCTTTGTTTTAAAGTTTTAGTATTTGAAGATTCTGAAATAAAAAGATTAAGTTCGAAGATTAGCAGAGCCCAGTTAAAACCTCTACATCCCCATATTATTGTTAAAATAAAATGCTCATGTGTTAAAAGAAAACATCTGTTAACGCTAGAGCCGGGAAAACGGGCCAAGCCCGTCGGGCCGGCCCTTTTAGGCCCTAAATTTACAAGGGCCGGGCTTAAGATTTTAGCCTCAAAACTGAAAGCGGGCCTTAAAGGGCCAGCCCTGTAGGGCCGAGGGTCTAAAAGGGCCGGCCCTATAAGGCCACGGGTTGGCCCTTTAAGCCCTTATATATATATTTTTTATTTTTTAAAATTATTTATATGATAATAATATTATTGATTTTTTATGTTTTGTTGATGATGTTGCAAATATTTAGTTGTTATTATCTTTTTTAGAATTAAATTTCATAAGAATATCTTGTATTAAGAATCCTAAATATTAAAAATTTATAAAAGATATTTCTTATTTTATAAGAAAATACATTAGATATTTCTTATTTACTTCAAAGTTTCACATATGATGGTAATTTACTAATTTATTTGTATTTTATATTTTTTATAGAGTTATTTATCATTTTGGTTTATTATTTGTTACATATAAAGATTATGGATGTATTCATGATGTGAGAGAAGAAATTCTTGATATTTTTACCCCTTAAGCAGACCCTACTACTCAAAGTGAAGCATAATTTGATTTCCTTGAAATTGATGATAGTGGCGAAGAAGATGAAAATGATAGTCATCATACTCATATTGTTTAGTTAGCTTCTTGTCATTTTATACTTTGTACGAGACTGAGTTATTTGTGGACATTATTTCTTACCTTTGATTATGAATTAGTAACTGTATTTGTTTTATTGCATGAGGCATGTAGACGTGTAGTTAAATCTTGTGAAAATAGCTTTTGGCCCGGCCCTGGCCCTCATGCTCTCGGGCCGGGCTTTGAAAAAGAGCAAATTTTCTTACTTTGAGCCTTGTAGGGCCGGCCCTTTTAGGCCTTGGCCCTTCAAGGACTGATCCTGTAGGGCCAGGCCAGCCCTGATTCTCAGCTCTAGTTAGCGCCATGTTAGTTTGAGGGCGAAATTGATCCCATTAAAATACATTAGAGGTAAAATTGTAACAATAAATATTTAAAATGCTGATTGTACCCTCAAAATTAGTTTAAATGTGCACCTTTACTCTTTTAAAAATAATAATCATATCAAATGTTTGTACTTGACTATTAGTGACAGGAGTTTTATATATTCAAGTATGAAATATTGAGTTTAAATCTGTATACATATATAATACACTCTTGGGAGATCTAATGACAGAACTCAAATCAACATATTAAAAAAAAGGAAGAATAAGAAGATTAAGCACTGAAACATTGATGATTCTATTTAATTTCGTAAATGTATAGCTTTTTAATGTAAATTTCTCCAACCAACAACCCCTCCAGGTCATTCTCACAATCAAATGGGTCCCAAATTCCACATTGCGCAGCCTTCGACTCTACCTGTTGACTTTTTTTTAATCCAAGTATTATCATATCCGCCCCTGCCCCTCCCGTTATCCATTAATCAATGACGTACACGTACACCAACCCGCTCATTCCAAGTTCCAACCCGCCGACTGATAGGAGAGGGACAACCACCTTTCAAGAGTCAAAACTCATACTAGTATTAACAATATTACGATTTTATCTAGCAAAATAGGGAAGATGGCTCAAAAATATTTTGTAAAGAAATTATTTGCTGATTAGTATTACGGGTGCAAACAAGCACCCCTTATGTGCAAGCATCATCCACATATGCAAAATTCATTCTTGCCAATGTGCAAACATCATCCCTCGTGTGCAAAATATCATCCATCCGTATGCAACTTATCACCCACCATATGCAATGGTAGCAATTATCAATTAATTTGCTTATAAGGTAGTTTTTAGCAATTCTCTCCCAGCAAAATATTCTGAAAATGAACTAATATTAAAATTTTTACTATGGCTTAATTTTATTATTTTTATTTTCAATATTGACGCAGTGGCGTGTTTGGGAACCAACCCTTTATTGACCCTTCCCAAAAGGTAGTTTACAATAAGGATGTCCAAAAAATCCGGTGGTCTTGGTAGACCGACCCGACCCGGTCTGGAAAAAAAACCAGTCCGAGACACTTTAAACAAATTGGACCGGACCAGACTGATCGGGCCAAGGGTTCAGACCCATCAGTCTAGTCCGGTTTGACCCGATTTTTTTTAATATCTTGTATTTTTTTTTAATCTTCAAAACTCAAATAATTTTTATACTCTTTAAGTTTAATGTGTTTATTTGATTGTATTAAAGTAACTTGAATGTTGTTATTTTTTATTCTTGTTTAATGATGTTGGAGATTATTATGGATTTATGAATATGTGTTAATGTTTTGTGATATATTTTTCCTGATTATAGATATTATTATGCATTTTTTCACTGTCCCTAGCTCCCTACATCAGTCCAAACAAGGGGGAGAATAAAATTAAAACAAGTCCTAGACTGCCTAGACTGATCCAGGCAATCCATTAGACCGGTTTAGTCCAGTCTGAGCTCGAACTAGTGCTAGATCAGACCAGATCTCAGGCTAACTTGTCCAGTCCAAAATCCTATAAGGACCAGACCTCAGGTTGAGGCCCAACCTCTAGTTTACAACCTACAAGTATGCTCTTTACTTTGATTTCACTATACGTTTGAGTGTGTGTAGCGAGAGCAAGGGGATTTTTCAAATGCTAAAGTCGACCAAGTTGGTAGACAACAACTCAATCAACATGGGATGGAACCATTAATTAGGGATGAGCAAAAAACCCGGTGGTCCAAGTAGTCCGGTCTTACCCGACCCGGTCTAAATAAAAAAATTTTGGTCCGAGCATCTTCTGGCAAACAAGACCAAACTAACTTGCTCAGGTCGAACTGGACTTTGGACCAAGGCATCAGACCCCTTAAACCAGTCCAGTCTGGTCCAAATATTTTTTTTTGTAAAATCCACCACTATGGCATATTGGGAATGTGGGCTGTGTAGGTCTCTTGGAGATTTGATTGTACCCTCTTTCCCCATTACTCAATTGTCAGTCATTTCTCATTTCTTCTAAAGATCACGCCTCACGAGATCAGACTATCAGTAACTCAGATTCAGTATTGCGATTGCGAAGCCAGCGGCGCCTCCGATCTCAGTATCTCGCTCTCGTTACTCCGATCTCAGGCTTTAAATCTAAGCGTCTCAATCTCAGCTTCTCGATGTCGGCGCTTTGGTCTCTCCTCCACTCACCGGTCACTCAGTCCATGGGCATGTCAAATATGAGAAAATTACCGTCAGTCTCACACTGCACTCAGTCCGTCATTTTAGTCATTGCATATTCCTATATATGCTTGTGTGCAGAAGAATCCAACTTCTTGGTTGCTTTGCTTTTCCAGGAAAAAAAAAGCTAGGTTGCTTCTTGGTCCTCCATTTTTTTGGATCTTGTGTTTTTAGTTGCTGCATCTTCCATCTTCCTATGCCTTCCTGGATCTTGTGTTTTGGTTACAGTGGAGAGAATCCCACATGAATTGCTCGCCATTTAAAACTAAGCTTGAGTTTTTCTCAAATAAATGAAAAGTTGTTCCTATGATTTTTTTGGATTTCTGGAAATTATTTATGCCAAGTCATACTTGAATGTTTCTAAAAAAAATATTTTTTTAATGTATTTCCTTGCTTTTGAAAGAATTTTTATTTATTATATAAAAGCTCCTGGACTAGCCCAGGCAGTCCAATGGACCTAGTCTGGTCCAGCCCGAGTTCGGGCTGGTGCTGGACCAGACCGGACCTCGGGCTGTCTTGTTCAACCCGATGTACTATTCAGACCAAACCTCAGGTTGAGGTCTAACCCGGTCTAGTCTAGTCCATGATCAACCCTACCATTAATATTTGGTGTTGACTGTATTGTGTAGTTTTTTTTTTCCTGCAAGAAGTGTTATGTAGTTCAATAATCTGTTTTGGCTATAGTAGTGGTAGTAGTAATCAGGTTCTAACCATCAAAATGATTTATGTCAGATTGGCTATAATAGCGGTGGAAAAAGAGCTTATTGCAATCTGACTTATGAAAAAGTCAAATTGGGTAAAAATCAGATTGTGTAAGTATTTATGTTTGAATTAGAGATTGCATAAGTGCTTTTATGAAAATGAAAAATGTTTGGTTAGCCTTTTTCATAAGTGACTTTTGTGATATTTAAGAGAAAAAATGTAAAATTTATTAAATGTGAAAAATTTAACTTTGAAAATTTTATAATGGTAAAATACATAATTAAATTACTATAAAAATATAAATAAATTAAGAATGATTTTAAGATAAAAATTTTAATACAGTACAAGACTTTATCTCTCATTTTGAGCTCATTTCTTTTGAGCTTTACATCTTATTTCTTTGGCTTTCCTTCTCACCTTCTCAGCTTTATATCCACTGTCCATCAACCTCCACACACCATTCTTAATCTTCACCCTACATACTACCTTCTTCATTTCTCTCGTATGGGCCCCCACCTCCACCCCACAACCTGTGCACCTGCGTTATCAGCTTCTCATTATAAAATTGCTCCGCAAAAATCGGTCATGTGATCAACGGCACCCTTGCGCTCACCGCCTCCATCACCGACGTCCACCCGTAATGCGTCAAAAAACCTTTTGTCGCTGGATGGTTCAGTATCAGATCCTGTGGGGCCCTTTTTGTTATTAGCAACCCTATATTTTCCTCCTTCATTCTCTCTTCAAACCCTTGAGGCAGCCATGCTTTCTTCCCTTCATCTACTTCCTTACTAGCCTTCCATATGAAGGGATGCCCAGAAGATTCCATCGCACATGCTATTTCAAAAAGTTGAGTATCAAGTAAATAACATAGGGTTCCGAATCCAATGAAGACCCATTGGAACTTGTTTTGGCCGGAGAAGAACCCAAACTCGAAGAAGAGAAGAGGGGAGAGAGAAATAAAAGACAGGATTGCACATTTCATTTAACCAAATAACGGTCATAAATTCCCAAAAGCACAAGTTAAAAGCTGGATCAAGGAGCTTTTCAAAAAAGCTACTTATTTCAGTATAAGCTAGATACGGTAATCGTCAAACCAAACATGTTTTTTCATGGATCATGGTTAATCGGGCTTATACTTATTCAATCGGGCTTATAGTAGCTCCAGACGTCCAAACAAACATGCTTTAAAGTTGTCATTTTTGTCACATGGATAATGCTCTACTAAGAAATCGTGCTTATTGCAACAAAGAAGGTATTTATTTCATGGGTAGTAAGGACCATGTTGAAAAACTGATGTAACGATACCAAAGTCTGTTTCGGAGTCTTAAGTTTGGGAAGAATATCATTAATAAATCCTTGCAAATTGAAATTATCGTTAATATCGGTTTTCGGTGATGGTTAGTATTGTCCTAAAAAAACATAGATTGTGTTATAAAATAAGGAAAACAAAGAGATGAGATGAGATGATGAAAAAGATAAAAGAGAATTATAGAGATGAGAATTCTTATTTGTATATTATTTTCATATACATCAAATCCTCTTGTGATGGGCCTCTATTTATAGGTATCAAAATTAATCCTTATTATAATAGAGTTACAATATTATAAACATAAAAATTAATCAAACTATCAACATCCAGATGCCACAATATTTATAAATTATAACCGATTGGCGTTACACTTGCAGACAAAATTTCAAGCTTTCCCCCCCCCCCTCTCTCTTTTTTAATCAATCTTTGTAACCAATGGGCTTGTGAAATTGGGCCCAAAAACTCCCTTTTTGATTAGGGATTACTCTTTCAAGCAAACTTCTTTTCCCCACTATGTTTTTAAGAAGCAAAAGCAATCATAGATATTTTAGAACCCATGCTATAGTTTTTTTTTTTACTGGTATTATATAAATACCAACTTGTCTTTGAAAGCCATGTTGGGTCCCCATTGGCCCAAATAGAATCAGGTTGGGGCATATGATAATTCGGTGTAAAGCCTCCTTGACAGCAATTTTGTTCATAAGAAATAAATTTGAAAACTTATTTTAAAAGAAATAAGCAACAAGCCACTCATTGATTATGAACGTAACCTTTGCAAATAATTCGGTGAATTCATTAGGCACCACATTTTCAAATATGCATTCTTTGAAATAACCGGAAAGCCTCTATTGATTGCTAGTCTTTTACATGCCCTTCAACTATTACCATATTAAAAACCACGTTCGAAGATTGTTAATTCACAAAGTGGTAAGCCCCAAAATCATGATTGTACTTATCCATGAAACCACATTTGGTAAACGTATTTGTTTAGGATAGCTTTTTCACAGTTTTATAAATGTTTTTTATGACAAATAAAGTAAAACTCCTCTCAAATATTTATCTCATATATCATACATTATAATTAAAAAATTTTCTTAAAAAATTCCAATCAATATTTCAAATAAGCATGCATATCTTATTATTTTCACATTTTAGGTAAATATTGATTCAACCGAATGCTTTGCAAACATATATAAGAGAATAAAATTATAAGTAAGATGAAATTTATGAAAACTTTCTTACCATTATATTAAAACACCAATAACTAATTGTTTATAAGAAAGAGAAAACAAATTTGAAAAATATACTTGATGGAAGATGTAAGAATCTGTGCCCTCTAAACTTACCCCTCTTCAAATGAAAAACACACCACTAACTAATATAAGCGTGTTTCTAGGTCAATGAAAAGGGGAAAAAAGAATGGAGTGGGATGGAGGGCATCCATATTTCATTACAAATAAATTTAATACATTATCCAAATGGTATGAGATGGATGCCCAATCCAGAAGGGAGGGTCCCACATAAAGTGTTGTGGGGTCCCCTACCCCACCGCTGGATCTCAAAGTCTTTCCCGTTCGGGGAATTCGGATTAACCTCCACCGTTGGTTGTAGTCCCCCATTCCTTTCCCTGTGCGATACAGTCAAATCACATATCATATCCTCTTGCTTTTGCTCTTTTAGCGGCGTCACTGCTTCTCCTTCCTCCTCCCAACCCAAATCCACACGCACATGGGAGCGAGCAGCAGCGATCCCACTCAGGAAGGCTCCGACGACCACCAAAAGCGCTCTGAGATTTACACTTATGAAGCTCCTTGGCACATCTACGCCATGAACTGGAGTGTCCGTCGCGACAAGAAGTATCGCCTTGCCATCGCTAGTTTGCTCGAACATTACCCCAACCGCGTTGAAATTGTTCAGCTCGACGACGTCAATGGCGAGATTCGCTCAGATCCTTCACTCTCCTTTGAGCACCCTTACCCTCCGACCAAAGTCATCTTCATCCCCGATAAGGAGTGCCACAGACCCGACCTCCTTGCCACTTCCAGCGACTTTCTCCGTGTCTGGCGCATTTCCGATCCCGATGATAACCCCACTCAGCGGGTCGAGCTCAAGAGCTTTCTCAATGGCAACAAGAACAGTGAATACTGCGGTCCGCTCACTTCCTTCGACTGGAACGAGGTGGAGCCCAAGCGTATTGGGACTTCCAGCATTGATACCACCTGCACAATTTGGGATATCGAGAAGGAGGCCGTGGATACGCAGCTCATTGCCCATGATAAGGAGGTTTACGACATCGCTTGGGGTGGCGTTGGGGTCTTCGCCTCCGTCTCCGCCGACGGCTCCGTTAGGGTTTTCGATTTGCGCGATAAGGAGCATTCGACTATAATCTACGAGAGCTCGGAGCCGGACACGCCCCTGGTTCGACTAGGGTGGAATAAGCAGGACCCAAGGTATATGGCTACGATCATCATGGACAGTGCCAAGGTCGTCGTCCTCGATATCCGTTTCCCGACGCTTCCGGTGGTGGAGTTGCAGAGGCACCAGGCGAGCGTGAATGCGATTGCTTGGGCACCGCATAGTTCCTGCCATATCTGTACTGCTGGGGACGATTCTCAGGCGCTAATTTGGGACCTTTCCTCCATGGGTCAGCCGGTGGAGGGAGGATTGGATCCTATCTTAGCCTATACTGCTGGGGCGGAGATTGAGCAGCTTCAATGGTCATCGTCTCAGCCGGATTGGGTTGCGATTGCTTTCTCCACTAAGCTTCAGATCCTAAGGGTATGAAACTTGATGTTCTGCTGATATCTTCATCCATATTCATCTGTCACCAATGTTGTTGAAATTGCGTCATTTAAGATAGTACCTAGTGAAATTTAGGTTTATAGTTTTACACCTTGTCGTCAGGTGGGGCTGGTGATAATTTGTCTCTGATACTGTGGCACTTGTATGAACAATGAAACCCTATAATTTGTTCTTAGTTCAGCGGATATGCAACAGAATAGGGGTAGTTAGTTTTATCCTTCTGGAGTCCTAAAGGACGCCAAAACCAGTGCCATGAAGGTGTCCTTGTGTTTTACCAGATTGTTAATAACTATGCGAGTTATGGATAATATCGTGTGCGTGAATGTTTTATCTGCATTTCATCTGTGTCAATGTGATAATTCGGTGATGAATGATGAATAGCTCACCTTCGGGAAACAGTAACAATTCGAAACGAATTGGTTGTCTTTAGCCCAGCATAATTGAGGGAGATTAACTGGTATAAGCAAATATTCACCTAAGCAGATTGATGAGAACAAGTCGTCCCAGAAATTGACAGCTAAACAAAGGATATCGAAGTTAGAATTAGAAGACTCGTCTCAAAGCAAAACGCGCTAAAAGTAATGCATAATTTTCAACGTTCATTGGTGGCAGCTTCTGGAATAGGATATGGGCAAGTTGGGGTAGCACGGTTTCTTGTCCACGTAACTTGCGACTAGTTGTGAAGTCCTATTCAGTGACAAGTTGAATGAATGAACATTAAGGGTCAGTGATCAAAATGTTCGTAAGCCAAATGCTTCTTACGACAATTATTTATCCTTGCGGGCCAGGAAGAGCCAAAATTAACAGCATAGACTACAAAATTGCTGGTGCCAAATTCCATTAAAACAATGATTACAAGAATGGTGGCTCATATCTGGACTTGTAGTAGTGGTAATGCACTTGGACCCCAGTTGGAGGCTGAGAAGTGACAGTCTCAGGCTGTTAAACAGGAAATGTAACAAGGGGCGATTTTCCTTCGATTCTTTCTGAAAGTTCAACTAGTTACCTTCTATATTTCCCAACTCCGCCTTAACTTTCTTCTTACATCCTTCACAGCAGTTAGCAGACACCTTCGATTCAATCTTCTGAAATGAAGTGATGCAATTTCTTTTTCAGTTCAATTATATGAAAATATGAAATGTACTAAAAGAAAATAAGAAAAAAGTTAAAGGGTATCTGAAAAGAAACTGCAACACAAGTTGATCCTCACCAGAACCTTTAAGTGGAAGACGAGTGATAAATGTGTGGTATGAAACAGAGATATTTGACGATACAGCAGTTAGCAGACACCTTCGATTCAATCTTCTGAAATGAAAATTTCTTTTTCAGTTCAATTATATGATAATATGAAATGTACTAAACGAAAATAAGAAAAAAGTTAAAGGGTATCTGAAAAGATACTGCAACACAAGTTGATCCTCACCAGAACCTTCAAGTGGAAGACGAGTGATAAATGTGTGGCATGAAACAGAGATATTTGACGATCGAACCGTTGACTGGCGGTGGGCTCTATTTATATGCAGCAAAAACTCAGGAATAGTTTTATGTGCCCTTTCTTGTTCAACATTATATGGTATTTACATGCAACCTTTTAATGTTTTTCCAAATCAAAAACAAGAAACTATCCTGACATAGCCATAGCGTACTACTCGTTTAAATCTGAAAAATTGAACGTGGGACCTTCTTAGAAAAGCACTAATATTCAAGCATATGGGTATTCCCGTCAAACCCTCTATTTCTTTTGGTCCAAAACTCCCTTCATATACTTAAATTTCCCTTACATGAAAATGCTGGACTACTAATTAGATTTCCAGACTTGGTCTTTTCTTGGCTTAGGTCAAAAAGGGAAAGGTCATAAGTAAAGCTCTGTCACTTTTCACCATTTTGTCAAGTAAAGATAGGCAACTTCTGACTTTAAACTAGCCTGGCCTTTGGTGGACTGTGGTTGCTAATTTATACTACTATTTATTACATTTGATCAGGAGAAGCTTTTTTCTCCTGTGCCATTTCTTTTTTGTTTTTTTTAGAGAATCCTAGGAATAGAGGCAATTAAAGTACGTCATATTTGCTTTGTTCTGTTGGTATATTTGATTTGATCATGCCAACAAGGATCCAATATTCGGTTAACTTGAGGTTTAGAGCACCCAAAAAACCAATAATTTACAAAATTAACTGTTTATTACCGAATCAGCTTCTTAAGTATTAAGTTCACCACTTCTTTGTTTCTGCCAATATCAAACATACAGGTCTTGATAGAACCAGACCGGCTCTGGTGTTTAGATTTGAGCCATACACATGGGTTTGTCGTGATAATTTTGAGAGAGTGAGGAAAGAGAAGGCAAAGATGCAATTGCAATCCAACCTCATTCTTCCATCATAAGCAGTTTCATGAACACTTGGGGAATTTATAGATTATTTATGATGGAAGATTGAACACGACTCGTGTCACTTATGTTGTTTCTCTTTTTTGGGTTTTCTTTGCCTACACAAGATTCATTCATTGACACGAGACAGCAACTGCAAAATAAGAGCACACAAAAAATCAGTTAGCCAACTTCTTGCCTTAGCCTTATTCATCAACGAACAGAACAGAAGTGGCAAATTCTCAAAATAAAGTGTTATACTTTAGGGGTACTCTCAATCTCCAAGTGTGTTACAAAACAAGCAGGAGAAACATGTCATTATGAATGTTGGAATAGCATTTGCCATACTCACTCCATAATTGGGCTTTTGTTTATTAGGCCCAAACATGTTTTGTCTTATGATCTAGAAGACCCAATCCGGTGTAGACTTTAAATTATAACCACTACAATAAAAAAAACAAAAATAGTAACGCTAAGGCTCAGGGAAGGGGATTCAGTGATTTTTTAAAACACTCCAAAAAATCAAATTAAGATATTCCCTCCAAAGTCTTTTTTATGAAAACTCAAAATTTGAATTATCTTAGTTTTATTTATAGGAGTCCGATAAGAGTTGTCTCGATATTTAATAAGTTTTTTTTTTCATTTGTGCCCTTCATTAATTTTATATATTGCATTAATTAAGGGATTGATTATATTTATGTTTACTATATTTCTCTCTCTTACTTACCCCTTATAAACATATGTATACTTAGGAAAAAAAATAATTTTAAGATATAATTATTATTTTTAATTAACTTTAACCATTTTTTTAAACCATATAATTCGATTATAAGATTCTTACAGGGGAGTATAAAAAATTAAGGAGTCAAAGTATTCACACGTTTGTAAATAGTGCTATTTGTTTTGAAATGGATAGGGGAGTGAATAGAAATAGTGAGGTAGATTGACCAGCTTATAATAAATTAATGGTAACAGTTGGCAGAGAGGGATGAAATGAGAGAATTAAAGAGCTAACAAAATTTACGCCAGTGAAGTGAAGACCACACCGAATGAGCTTTTCTCAATAAGTCAAAAACTGAGTTATGGTCCCTTACCATTATGCCCTCACATAATGGTCCCCTGTTTTCTCCACCCGACACACTCACCTTTTGATGCACACACATATTTAAAAATATAACTCATGGTTTTTTTTTTTTTTTAAATATCGCGTCGCTTATTATGCTATGCCATACGATTATTTCACAATAAGAGACGATTCCTTCATGTTCACAGGGTGGAGTCGAGTGCAAAAGATAAAATAACTTATTATAGGAGTACGAGCCTAACCACAGACAATGACTCACAGATGTCCTTGTTATAAGATCGTTCTACTCATGTATGTATAAGGTTTGTTCCCGAAAAAAATGTTTTTTCCTCCTACAAATAACTTATCTTTTGAATTTTGATGTTTCATAACCAGCAATATAAATCACAAGACGAGGTCAGGATACATCGGCCAATCCCAATCTTACCATCTCCATTATTATTCTTTTTGGCTTGTTCTAGCATCAAGTTAAGAATCATATCATGTGGTTTCAGACTGAGTCCCCGTAAATGAATTAATTTTTCTATTCAAAGTGTAAAGCACCGAAACCGATCATCTCGGCTTGAAAGCACACATTATTTTCAAACCCATGAACAGGATTCGTGGCTCTGTAAACTTGCCTTTCTGCTATTAATCAATCCAACTATGACCTATCACCCTCATTTTGTGGAAACTTAAAAAAGTAAAGCGTCTCCATCTAAGCTTTTTCTCTCTTAGCTGCTTTCCTCGATTGAAAACACATCCCCACATGCCTCTCTCTCTCTCTCTCTCTCTGGTCAAGTGAATTATGATGCTCACCACCCCACTTAGATTTCCCCCCTCCCTTTTGCCATTAGTCAATAATGGTGTTTTATTCAGTCCTCGAGTTTGATTAAATATTGTTGTATTCTGCTGCCCTTTCCAGACGCGTCACATGGTAAGATTTCAGTGGGGCCACGTTTCACCACCCTACTCTCTCTGCTTTTATCCCCATCTGCAACCTCTGCTTGTCGTTTTCCTGTTTCATTTCTGGGACCAGAAGTCCATCACTGCACAGATTTATGCAATACAACTGGTGCTTCCCAGGCAAAAAGATAAATAAAAGTATATGAATTTTATATATTTGAATCACAGACACAGTGCATTACATCATGAAAATCTCTCCCACCACCACAAACAGAGAGCCTCCCCTGTTTTATCCCAAATCCCCGGCTTCATAGTTTTAAAATAAAACAGCTCCTCAAACAATAGTGTAGTAGTATTATCCTCATGATAGTAGTAAATGGAATGACAAATACAAGAAGAATAAACCCAGATGGAATTGTATAAACTTATGACATTAAAATAAGAACAAGAGATTAAGGCTTAAACATCACGGTCTCTCCTGCATTCTGGTGGCATTACAGGGAAACGCTTACGATCGGTGCAATAGTTGTAAATGGTGAATTTCTGGCGAACCCATCTGAGTCTTCGCCATTGAAGAGCATCAAGGTCACGGAACTCATTCTGGTCCCACCATCTCTTGCCCTGAGTGGCACAGAACTTAGCATTCACAGAGGCCTCACACCCATCAACATGGAATCCCTTGTAGGACGCTATGAATGGAGCTTTAGACCAATCTGTCTTCTCCAAACCACCCCTTGTGGCCCAGTCATCTGCATTCCATAAACTGTTGTAAATCTTCATGGGTTGCTCAAACGGGAATTTCACGCCAAGGTCCTTGCAGTTCTTGAACACTCTGATTGGCACATCGTCCACAAAGAATCTGCACATTACCCACATTCCGATTGATGAGTTTTCATTGGGTTATTCTTGTTCAGGAGGTGGATGCAGTGGTGAGAAACTGAGAATGAGGTACTTACACAATCTGATACAGGTTCCAGAGAACAGAGTATCTGTGATATGCTTTGGTGGGATCAAACCAGAGGTAGATTCTCTGTTCTCTGTTGCCTGAGCCTCCGGTGAAGACATTTGTCTGCAGGATATAAGGTTGTCCGGATCTGTTCCCCAAGAACTCGAAGTCTATTTCGTCGTGCACGTTGTTATTGGAAGAAAGCTGCCAAAGTTCACATATAAGCAAAAAAAAAAAAAAACAGAGGAATGGAAAGTTTGTCGGTATGTTTACATAGAAAGCAGTGACAGTGCCGGAAGAATCGCCGGGAACCATCTTGATGTGCATACTGAAGTGACCAAACAAGTAAGTTCCTTTGGACTGGAAACCAGTACCTGAAGTTGAAGAAAGTAGGAATGTTAAAGACAAAACGAAGAGGTCAATGATATATGAGAAAGAAGGAGGATAAGGAAGTACCGGTGTACTTGTCGAGATTGAGCTGAACCTCAGAGCCTCCATTGATGTATTTGATGTGATCATAAGCCCAGGTGGGGTAGTAGTTTCGGCCGAAGGGAACGTCGACGGGCCTCCTTGGGGCGGCGGCGAAGGCGACGGAGGCCAAGGATATGAGAACCAGACAGAGAGACCAGTGAGTAGAAGCCGCCATGGTCTGTGTTTGTTTGTTTGCTTGGATTTGTAAGGATGGGATTACAAACAGGTGTGTGTATATATAGGCACCACAGCCTATACCAGAGGCCTTGCTTTGTTTATTTCTTATGGGGCTATCCTATGATTAATCCCCACTAATTGCCCCTTTTGATTTTTTCTTTTCTTTTTAATAATGACAAACCAGTTGGTACGTGATGCTAGGGAATTATTCAATTTTTTTTTATCAGACCTTGTTCATCTTTTTTTTTTTTTGCCATCTCAGACTGTTCATCTAAAATGCTTAAACTTGCGTTAATTAAGAAATGTGGGGTAAACACTGAGGGGATGTTTGTGATAGCTTTTTTGAATTGGGCTTATCATATAAGTCCAATTTACGTAAATCGAGATAAATCTCCTCCACATATTTAACTCGTAGACCGTGAAAGCACCTCGTAGACCGTAAAAGCTACCTCGTAGACCGTAAAAGTTACCTCGTAGACCGTAAATTACAATTCATAAACACTTATAAAATTTTTATAAGCTATTTCAAACAGCCTCTAAATAGGGGGGATTGGAAGAAATCCAGACGTGTGAAATGTGAATGATGGTATAATTACGGGAGAAAAATGGAAACCATTGGGCAGGTGAAATTTGACAAAATTAGGCCTCTCTTCCAAAACTATAATTACGGGAGGGGCTTTATGCCAACTAATGTTTTCAAAAAAGCAACCCGACAAAGTTTTGCAGTTTATAACAAACTTTTATTATACATTTTATTTTTTTATTTATTATGTTACTTACCTTTTTAACTAAAAGTTTATTCTATTATTATATTTTTAAATATTTTTTTTTATTTTGTGGTACAACATTGTTTATCTCAAAGACTAGCAGAGAAATGGATATAGAGTGATCAAATCAAATGGAGTAAGTGTTTGTTTAGCACTTAACATGAATTAATATTTTTTTCCAACTAAAATGAATTATTAATCCAACAATATGGAGAAGGAAATAGAGAAAATTGTTAAAAAATACCTTTGGAACAAATTAATTGCCAAATGTTATCATGGGAGATATGTTGCACACGATAAATGATATTTTTCATACAACCGGATGATATTTTGCACACAACAGAAGACGTTTGCACATCCAGAGAAGATTTATGCGCACACAAAAGATTAGTTGCACTTCACGAAAGATTTGTTGCACACGATAGAAAATAATTTATACATGTGGTAGCATTTCACAATTAATTTATTACTTTTTTAACAAATTTGTTAAGAAAAAAAAAAGACAGTATGGGAAAGGAGGGAGATGATGATTTGGGCCTACAAGATTTAAATATGGGAGGTGAGCTGAACAATGCACATTTGTGATGGCTTCTCGTACCCTTCCTCAATTCTCCCACGCGGTCCCCACTCAAAATCTAACATATAAAGTGAATCACTCTTGTTTCCTCATTCCTCTCTACTTTGAAAATTACACGTTCAATGTGCCGTCATGTCTTCTTCTTCTTCTTCTTTTTTCAAATCACTTAATTATTTTTAAATTAATTTAATGTTATTAAACAATAAAATCCTTAGTAGTTTCTATTAGATATTACTCAATATTTTGATATTGGAAGCTAGACCAATAAACGAGTGAACCATTATTTCTTAAACCATTGCCTTAATTGAGTCGATCTAATTTTCAATACATAGATTTTTAAAACCAAAAAATAACATTATTTTGATAGTTTTCTTCTCTTAGTTACTTGTAAAATATATTAGAATATTAGAAAAATAATACTAATTTCAGTATAACTAATATGATTATTGTTTTTGGGTTTCCTGTAAAGCAAGCACTCATGCAATCAATCAAGAAACAGTGCCATTACAAATTACAGATGCAGAGTGAATCCTCTGACGGCAATTGCATCATGGTCTTGTCTAACTTTTGTTATAAAATTTGTAAAAAAATAAAAAATAAAAACTATTGTTTGAAATTAAAAAAGAAATTGACATGCATTGAAAATGGAAGGATGACATGTTCTACGGACATGTGTGTGTGGATAGTAGTTAAAAAAGTATTTTTAGGAGAAAAATCATGATTTAAGAAAATACTATCCAAACACCATAAAAAAAATATAAAAACCCCTTTTTTCTTTAAAATCATAGTTTTAGGCTCTGTTTGATTTAAGGGGAAGTGAGGGAAATCGAAGGGAGAGAAAGGATTTTACTCCCCTCCCTTTAATTGGTAGAGGAAAAAATTTAGGGGGGAAGGGAATTTTTTGAAATTTTCCCCTTCCTCCCCTTAAAACCCCTCCTAAATTGAGACATTTGGAGGGGAAGCTAAAATTTTATGTGTCATTAGACTAAAATACCCTACCATTTTTGTGATAATCCAACACTGCCCTTGCTCGTTTTTATTCCCAGCACAAACGCTCTAACCTGATAATCTTGTCTAAAATCATGCCCTCGTTGGCTCACACAATGAGCTTCATCAATTACAATCCTAGAAAGCAACTCACTAACATACAAATTTTCCAATTGTCTCAAAAAAACATCACTTCTGCAGTAAAAAAAAACAATAGAAGTTTATGAAAAGAAAACTTTGACGAAAAATTTAGTTTAGGACATAAAAATTTATTATACATTTGGATAAAATCACTTATAACATAAGGGTAAAATTATTCATGTGAAAATAATTTCCCTTCCTTCCCCTCTTGAACCAAATAAGGTAACATTAAAATCCATCACATCTCATTCCCTCTAATTAATCCAAATAAAATAACATTAAAATCTATTTTTTCTTCTCTCCTTTATTAAAATCCCTCTCCTCCGTATAACCAAACAGACATTTAAAAAAGCTCTTTTTACACTTTTTTTTAATCAAAATTCTTTCTTGTGCCTTTGGGGAAAGAGAAAAAAATTGGTTTCACACGCTGGAGAGAGAGAAAATGAAAAAGTGGAAAAAGAAAAGAAAAATAAAAACATAAGAGGAACAACTTAATATGGTAAAGGAAAAATAAGAAAAATAAAATAGATGTAGAAAAAAGACATGATATTTTTAGTATATTTATTATTTTTAGCTAATCTTAATCGTCAATTTATCTCACACAATCAAGAAAAAAAAATTGTTTATAGAAAGTACCGGGGAGAGACTAATTTTAAAAAATGTTATTATTTAATAAAGTTACTTTAAAATATATATATTTATCATTATTTCTCTAAAATAATTTATTTAACTTATAAACTTATATATAATTTAATCATACATATCGTGTGATATAATTAAGTAACCTATTTATTTTTTTTAATATTTTTTTAAAAATCAAATAGGTCTTCAACTTTAGACCCCGATTGTATGTTTGTTAACCATCCCTACACCCAACTAATAATTTCACGGACATAAAAAATCTGGTCAAAACAATAAAACACCAAAAGAAAAACTTTATAATTTCAAGAATGATCAGCCTCTTCAATTATCACTTATAAATAATAAACCTTTGTAATTTTACTTATCACAAAACTATAGATTAGTAAATAAAATACTATATGAAATTTCAAACGTTAGTAATGTGAGGGGTTTTAAAATTTATTTTTAGTATTTATTATGAAATTTAATGTTAAATAATACATAAAATATAATCTTAAATAATTATCACAAAATCAAATATCCTTTTTAATAATTTGATCAAGAGAAAAGTGATTCTAATCACAATACTCAAACACTATTATTTTATCAAAATCATTTTTTTCCCAGAAGTTATTATACTCAAAATCTATTATCTAAAATCGTTTTTATCATTTTTTTTAAAACTATTCTCTAAAAATTAATCCAAACACACTCTAACAAGATGTTAATATGAGAGACCAAGCAGAAGGTGACGTGTAACTAGTCTGGAAAAATCCAAAGACGAAGTCCTCTTATGGTCAATCTTATTATTTTTTTTGTGGCTTTATTATATTTAAAAAAAAAAGGAGCTTCTCGTATTCATACCGAGTAACAGAACTTAAAAAAAAAAAAAAAAACTTCGAATCCAAACTGTCTGAAAAGAGTAAAAAAAAAAAAAAGCATAAACATTACTTGAACTTGGCCTCGATAAAGATAATGAGCTTGTTTGGCATCTTTTTTTTGAATTGGGCTTATTATATAAGCCCGATTCATGTAAATCGAGATAAATCTCCTCCACGTATTTATCTCGTAGGCTGTAAAAGCACTTCATAGACCGTAAAAACACCTTGTAGACCGTAAAAGCTACCTCATAAACCATAAAAATTCCTTCGTATTATATGAATTATAATTCATAAACACTTACAAAATTTTCATAAGCTATTTCAAACAAGCTCAATGACTTCACATCCTTCATGTGTGTGGCCTCCACTCACTAATTTTTCACGTTCAAACTCTGGCCATCCCATGGTCTTTTCAGACGGAAAGCACAAAATGGTAAGGTTTTGAGATCCGAATCTTTTTTTTTTTTTTTTTTTTTAAATTTTATATTAATAACTCTGAAATCTTTAACTTTTTACTGATTTATTTTTGAATTAGCTCTAAGTTTAATCTATTAATCTTTAAACTAATACTCCAATCAGTTCAACAACCTGTTCGGATTTCATAACCTTACGAAAAGCAACTTTGCTTAATAATAAATCAAAAGGATTTGGATGAACGCTGACACGGCACGCTGCTCTCAAGAAATCAAAAGGAACTATAGCCGTAGATTTTGAAGGTTAAAACTTAAAAAGGAAAGTTCCGGTTTGTCCTTAAAAAAAAATTAAAAAAACAAGAAGGTTTGTTGTAGAAAGTAGTTTAATGTAGAAATTTTAATAAGAATCTGTATAACTAAGATGATATAATCTGTAAATACACAACATTTATGTATACTATAGAAAAACTTACAAGATTGTCGAAAATGATAATGAACTTTGATAAAATCCGAACCCAATGTACGTTGTCTCCTTAAGACAATTTGTTCCCTCTATACGGATGCCCAAGGTGCTTGAATAATTGTCTCCCAGGATAGAACATATTACGTCTTCAGAATGATGTCACGATCAATCAGAAGCTTGAACGAACACAACGAGATTGCTTTCAGAATCACACAGAATATGAGATGATTGCAGAATGCACTATGCACCATATGAGGGAGGAGTGTTTCGAGATTGAGTTAATTTTTTGGTCACTAGCACGTCGTATTTGTAGATGACGGAAATTGATTAGATGGACTCGACCCTTGCAGGTGAATTGGTGCGTCGTACAAACAAACATACCTGAACGGAGCAAACGGATACACTGGTTCTGTCACAACGTTTTGCTACAGCCGGGGGGATTGTTGGGGGTAAAAAAGAAATCAAATAAAAGTTTAGGAATTGTTTGGACAAACTAAAAAATTATTTAATAAAAAATTATTTTTTAATCTTACACATGACCGGACCGGACTAGCGGCGGCGCGCGTGTGGTGGACTAAGGCCCATCTACGTCCTCACTCCTCTATAAAAGTGGATTGGCCCAATGACTCATTTTAGAGGTGTGAAGTTGGGTGTTATATACATTCTTACTTCTCTTGATTTGTCCAATGTGAGACTTCTATCCACACATATTTTTCTCCTTATTTTTCCCTCATCTCTTCCAACCTACTTCTTATTAATAACCCATATAATTTAGACCCAAAATTCCAGCAAGATTGAGGTTAAGAACCAAGGTTTTGTTCCTTCTCTTACTTGTAATAACAGGTTTCATCCACTTGGTTCAAAATTGTCCTCTAATATCTGATCCAAATCCAAAATGAATAGTGCATTTTAATGTGATACTAACACTGATTTAATGGGTTTTTGGACGGGGATATTACTGGATGCCATTGCTTTTGGTGCAGGGAATTCGTCGTTCGTCATGGACAGAAACGTGGGTATGCTTTTCTTGTGGACACAAGAACCAATCAAGTAATTTCAGAATTTGAATCCAATCACTTCAGAATTCAGATCCTTTAATCACTTTCACAATTCTACCCTCGTGACACACAATCTTTTTCGTAATTTAATTAATTGCACTCGTCCCAAAAAGAAATCCTGGCAAATAAAAGGATTGGCATGTGGAAGCTGGAGGAACCCAGACAGGATCACATGATTGCTGTGAATTGAGATATGTGTGTGTTTACGTGCATTAAATAATTATGCATTATATCAAGTCACCAATTATTAATGCATTAATAATCATGGTCCTTAGCTGTTGTTAATTGTACATGAAACCATTCCCAGTTGGAGCCTCTCGTGCTGTCTTCTGGTGCAAACCAGGAATCAGATCCTATGCTATTTTCTGCCATATGATTAATCCAAGTCTTAAGGGATTGCTTCATAATAAGTAAAGAATTTGCTTTGAAATTAAGTTGACAAATGAAATTCGAGTTCCTTAATTGGGCAACACCCCAATAAAATTAGGGAAATTTAATACAAATTGCAATAACAATCTACTCTTTTTACCTATAATACAAGTCACTTTAATTCATTTGTCGGAATTAAAAAATAACAGTTAACTTGTTAAATTTATTTTAAATTCAAAAAAATTTCTAATTTTACTTATATTAAATGAGATTTTGAAGGGGAGAGAAAAATACAATAAGCAATGTTTAAATATTAACTATATAAGTAAAATTCACAAGTTAGCTTTTTTTTTTATTGTGTAATAACTTAGTTTTCCCTTTTGAAGTTTAAAGGGTAAAGTGTTTTCAATTCTCTCAATAAGTTAATATTAATTACTCTCAAGATAATTTATATTATAAACTAAATCTTTATTCTATAAATGACTTATATTATAGAATATAGGAAGGAGTAGCCAGGAGTACTCTGTTTCCTTGTCTTCATGATAATAGCTGGGGGAAAATGTTAATCAGTATAGTTACTTCTAATTATAGTGTGGATGAATATATGACACGTGGCATGGTATCATAGGTTGAGTAGGAGTGATGGATAAGAAGAAGAGAAAGTAGGATACTACTTACTACTACTTCCTCTGGTTTCATAAATTAAAATCAATGGGGGAGGTTCTTTTCTTATCCAATACAGATATAGAAAGAACGTGCCTTGTCTCGAGAATTGAAAGCTCCCAATCTCCAACACGTGTGCTTTCCTTCTCCTTCAGAGATCTGAAGCGACCGTTTTTATGGTTATTATTCAATTATGTAATGGCAATTACTTTGATTTTAAGTTTCCAAAATCTGTTAAAAAAGATCGGGGCATATTCTGGGACGTCCATGAGGAGATTTCTGAGGTTGTCATCTAAGTGGGACAACAAGTCAAACGTCGTCCATACCGGAAGTGTAATCGGAATCTGTACAAGTTCAGAAAAAAAAAAAAAACTCCTTCTTATCTTAAATATAAAAGGTATAGTTGACTTTTTTTTAGAGATTAAAAAAATTATTTATTATATTCATACTATTAGATTATATATCAATTTATAAGTTAGATTAAATAGTTTAGAGAAAAAACCATAACTATAAATTTTTTAAAATAATTTAATCAACTTCTTTAACTCTTTAAAAAAATATACTTTATCTTATATATACTTAAAAAATATATATATATATATACACACACTAGCAGTCAGTAGAAACAAGAGAGAAAGGTTATCAAAGGACCACAATGTTGAAGCCTAGTGACATGTAGAATTACTTGTAAATGTGAGATTGTAGGTTGGATCTCATTTATAACTTTATGGCCTTAGTACTCTAATTCAGAGGGCCACTGATGGGAAACAAGTGGGTAAAGAAATGGATGCAGAGAACATACACAGAAGGTGTTAGTGTGTGTGACAATTAATAATGGAGGCTACAACCACACATACTCCCACGTGCTTTTATCCTCCGAATGCATTTCATTTACAGCTGCCATTAGGTATATTATGCACTGTCTGCGACTGCCATTCATGCTACCTACCCTTTACCAACCTCAATTATCATCATTTTATTTGGAAATACTCCATGTAGTCCTATTTATAACTAACTTTATTTTTTATGGATTTATCCTTTTTATAAGTAATTTTTACTTTGTATATGAAAATATAAGTTCATTTTCCTATTTTACCCTTATTAAATACATATTATTTATAATTCATTATCATACACACCAAGAGTTATATTCAGGAGAGAAAAAGAGAACTTATTAAGTTAATGAAGTCAACAAAGTACTGGAAAAACGTATTTTACTATCTCTTACACATTTTATACATTCTCTCTCTGTTTTCATAAATAGGAGTATATATAGAAAAAAAACATAACATTTTTGACACACTTATTGTTTTTAACTACCAGTTCGTTTTACGCAATCAAATAAAAAATTACTTATAAATAGGACCGAATGGAGTACTTCTTAATGTAGGGCTTATTTGGGAAGTTATCTTAGTCTTTAATGTAAGTAAAACATATTTATTATATTTGCCAATTTTTTTTAGTTTATCTTTATTGATGCATGTTCAATAATAATTAAGTAAGAGATTGAGAGAATTAATAAAGATGATTAAGATTTTTATAGAAAAGTATATTATAATAACTAATTTAATTAACTTATTTAATTTAATCAAATTAGATAAATAGGTGTTAAACCGGAAGGAGTAATTAATTCTTCTCTAATTTCTAGAGAAATAGCTTCCCATTTAATCTCACTCGGGAATAACTCTAGGTATTTCCGTTGGCAAACCTGATGGATGCTCGTAGTGGAGTAATAAGCAGCTAATTAAAGTACGTAGTAATTTATCAGCAATAAACAGCGATTCAACTTGTTATGACAAATGAGTTCCACTTGATAATAACTCAGACTTCCCGTTGAGCTGCCACAAAAATCATGTATGGTCTAAATAATATAAATAAACAAATATGAGTTCCATTTTTTATTGTTATTTAATTCATTATTAGTATATTTTGATTGGAGATCCAACGTTAACAAATATCTAAAAATCAATATATATATATATATATATATATATATATATATATATATATATTTCCGGAAATACACACACACACAAATATCTCATCATCATCGTGGCCATCATTTGCTATTGTTATGTTATTTCATGCTACACCAATCTGTCTGTTTCAACCTTTTAGTTGTTAAAAATAAAAAGTTTGGTCAATCAGGACGTAGCCAAAAGTCAATCATAAAAGAAGCCAAGATTACAAAGTATGAACATCGTAAAATATTTGTGAGTAAAAAAAAATCTAACATCTATGTGATACTAAAAAATTAAAAACTTGAGGGGTCATGACTCATGTAACCCTCACCAATCCCCCCTTGAGATTAGACTTCTTTATTTATTTATTTATTTTTTGTTGGTCCTGAGTTGTGTAATTGGTATTGCTAGTTTTCAAGGAATATACTAAAATACATCGGTGCACGCTTTTGTCGATAGATATGTTATTGCTACTGTTTTCTTAAATAACATACATAATTAAAGTAATTAACAATTACTTACTTATAATCTTAAAATTAAATTTATAAACAATGAAAATATAAATGTATGATTGTGTCATGATCAGGTGAATATATACATTGGAGGAAGGGCACATGCATAGATATTCGCCAACTCATTTGATTTATACTTTTTTTTGGTTGTCAAACATTTGAATTCTAGTTGCAGACAAGCATATCTCAATCTCATACGGAAGTGCTAAGTGCTAACTATCACTTCATATATACTGCCACAACAGGAACAAAAGTAGGTAAATCGATTAAAGGCTGTGCTTTACTTCCAAATCAATCATCTTTTTTATGAAATATCCCATTATATTAGTGTTATATATAAACCAGAATTTGCATTTTGTGATCGATTAAGATACAATACAACTCAACCATGCATCTTTAAACAACTGATGAGCCAAATTATTTAACAGCTAGCGTGCCAAAATGTGGTCGCATCAAGAGCATTATTAGGGGTCCCTATGCCAAATCCTTTGATGCCAGCTTCATTCTTAATTGCGTTTCTTTTCTTTCAAAAGAGAACACATGTAATGTAGGTATTACGTAAGGTTCAACTTATTTAAGAACTTGATTCTAACTTGCTTCCTGATAAAAGTTCATTTATGTCTCAAATTTGTATCAAAGAAATCCAATACAAACCTTTTCTCTTAAATCCTTAATTATTCTCAAGTGTAATCCATATGCGGAAAAATATATAGATAATGATGTGAAAGGGCATAAACTCCATTCATTAGAGAGAACGATAGTTCTAACATTGTAGCTCTCTTTGGAATAATATTCAGGCAAGAGACCAGTCTTTCTTGTTTTATTTTACCCTCTTTTGGCTCTGACCTGAAGGAAATGCCAAGTTGAAATAGCGTTGAAACCAATTAAACAACGTTGTAACTTGTGGCAGTAACGTGCACCCAAGTTTGTGATAACATCAGAAGAAATTGTACAACACTAATATCATGTGAGGCTCACATGGAACACACATGCACGTGGCATTCCACATAATCTTTGCTTCTAGCTGTGCTCTATGCTCTGTTTGCTTTAGGAACACACTTCGGTTTCTTCCATGCAACTTTGATAAGATAATGATAATGATGCAAATTATATATCTATGCTGCTCGGGGAGATTGGTTCCTATATCACATAAAAAAGAAATACCAAATAAATAATGTGTGCATATAAACTGAGAAAAAGAAGGGTGAATGTATACACTAGGCTATATGTTCAATTATCTCTCTGATGTTTCTTATCAAACATCCTCCTCCTCCTCCTACTAGAATAACCAGTGTTTCTTCTTTGGCTTATGCCTCACTGGGGTACCTGCAACAAAGAAAATTAAATAAATAACCGATATTTGTTATTAATACCCCAACAATAATTATACTACTTTTGATCCTTAATATAAGAATCAATTGACTTTTTTGTGAGAGATTCATGAAATTAAATAAATTACTTAATTATAGCATATGTTATATATTATTATATTACATATCAATTTATAAGTCATGCAAATTAATTTGAAGAAAAACGATAAATATAAATATTTTAATGTAATTTATTTAACTTTCTTAATATTAAAAAAAATCAATTAGTTTTTATATTAAGGACCAGGAGGAATATTATTTGTAGTTTTTATGGGAAAAGGGTCAGTTCATAGTAAGGTGAACTAACCCTGAAATGCATATAGTGAATTGTAATGAACTTCAGACCAGAAGCTCAGCCACAACTCTGTATCATTTGAAAAAATGAAGGTAATCAAAGGAACAAGACACTGCTGAGATTATCAATGATTTCATATTCAATGATTGAAATAATAATGGCAATGAAGGTCTTACGACACTTTGGTGCTGTATTCTGCGGCGTAATCTCAACAAAACATGTGTCTCTGAACGATGTCAAAAGACATATCTTTGCAGCAAACTACATTGAAGAGAATAAATAATTATAGTACTACAAGTCGACAATAACACACAATCAATGACATCATATAACTCAAAGGAGTCATTTTGTTTAATGTAAGATGCCAAGAAATTTTGGAATGCAACTTTCATCTTCTCTGGGCAGAACTAAGCTGCATGAACTCTACTTAAACAAGGGTTTGATAAAAATGGATCACCAGAACAAATCATCATTGTCATTAGTGTATTTCCTCTCTCATCCACTATATATAAATCCTAGCATAACCAAGCTCTCCTACACGTACAACTTAGCTTTATGAGTTCTTTGATAGGGAAAGATTACTTGCTAGCCAAGAGGTTACTTTGGGGTCACATTATTATTTAGCACTATATATCTTCACTCTCTGACAGATAAAGCTGAAAGTCAGTTTCTTGTAACTGTGTATAAGAACTCGTACTTTCCCATTATACACCAAATGTGAGGTTTGAGTCGCGGCACACAAAAAGGAGAAACTTTTAACTAACACAAACAATTATAAACAAACTAATTTAACACAACATCACAACCTTGTCAGCAGCTGCCTGTAAGGTAACATGGTCTCCCCATTCTCCAGAACTGTGTCAGAAAGTGAATGCAGTTAGTTTACACTAGCATATGCAAGAAAATACTACTGATGGAGACGAAATAGAGAATCCTATAAGCCCTACAGTGAGTAGTATGTTATGTTCTGTAGAATATTTAAATGGGTTGGTGTTCCCATCTCATTAGCTAGCTATTGAAGGAAATTTTATATCCCACTTGAGTATTACCCATCAATTAATTAGCCAACGAATCTTATGGCTCATTGAATTTATAATAGATAACAATTGTGATAATTCAGCTGAAAAATACGCACTTTGCCATTTTCTTGCAATACTGTTTGTACTTCATTGGCACATAGCATTCATATAAGGAACGGTGATCTTTGAGCTGGCAAAGAGAAACATTATCATACATCAGGAAAATCAGTTTTGTCCACCCACAATTAGAAATATTGACAGACACTGACATTTTACCTGTTTCACAATCTCTTCTCGAACATGCTTGTGATGTTCAGGTGACTTGTACATCTGATCTGAAATCGCTCGAAACTGCAAATATAGGGAGAATTATTATAAAGTTTCAAAAGGCTCATGCTTGTAAATTATTTCCAGAATAAAATACCTGACAGTTTCCGTCACCAGCAACTTTAACTTCACATAGACCATATATCTTTAGCCTGAAAAAGTGAAGAAAATGATTTAGCACTTTCACTTCAGGTGGAGCAGGAATGAATTTGTATCAATTTACTAATTCAGTCGGTCTTCACTATCTTTTACAAATCAAGGTTCTCAAGACAAATCAATTTGTACAACCACTATCAACAGCCAAAACAATTAGTTCCAACAATTATCAAAGCTAGAGTTACAAGCTTTGATACCTCAGAATCCGTAGACACCAGGTCATGGAATTACTCAATAATTACATTCAATATGAAATCCTATAGTCTAACAGGCCAATGACAAATTTAATTATATCATTTCTTATACAAAGCCCTGCAGAATCAGACCACTAACTATTCCTTGAGGTTGAAAGATGCCCATATATTGGTCTTATCAGGAGGATCCACGGCAACAGATTTATGTCGTCATATATTTCTAGGCACAGACAGATGGCTTCCCAAATATAGTCTGCTCGACACTCTCTTCTTGAGTATGCAAGACAACTTGTCTCTGACCAAGTAAATTTTATTGAATGCCTGATTTGTATATCGTTTCTATCTGTATCTGTTATGCAAAATACTAATTCTATTTAAACAGCTACATTATTGATGATAGATGATATAAGTGAATATCTTAAACCCCTGAGGTTGTTGGTGGCTTTCTGCCAAAAAGGACATGCAGAGCCTTCAAAGCATTAGAATAATTTCTCACAGGAGTTGCTAAATTTCGATAACTAAAATAAGAAGTACCTGTCAAGAAGACGCTGGTGATCCATCCTGGCATCACTTATGTCGGGGATGAAGGAATTTATCCGGGGCACATGCTGGAATTTGAAGTTGAGGAAAAGAACTTCAAAGTTGCGCTTATAAGTGCGATAAACACATGGGAGAAAAGGATAATAGCAGAAAATAAGAAAACCAGACCCAGTTAAACATTTAAATTCCATTCCTTCTCCTTCATTGTATCGAACAAAAAGTAATACTATTTTCAAAATCAGAAATCAACATGATAACCAAAACTAAGTATGAACTTACAGGAACTGGTGCCAAGTTGGAAAGTCGTGTACCAACTGCACCATCCAATTGGGCATACTCCTCTGATAGTACAATAGCAATCATCCGATCATCCTCAGTGTCATTCTGACTGCTAAGAGATGTTGAACTGGAACTTTCACCCCATGAATAAGTTCCGTTCCTCATGAGCTGCTCTGGCGATTTGCCGGAAAACTTCAAGCTTAAAGCCTAAACACAATTTCACAATGATCCTCAGCCACTAAACCTGGAATAATTGAAAGACATTCAAGGTTATCAAAACAGCAATAAGTGCAAGTTCCTCCATCGAGTTTACAAGCGCTCTGCATCTTTACCATCTAGTCTCTTGTGTCTAGAGGGAATACAATTTAGCAAAATCGTGATTATTATGCACCAACTGAGCCATGGAATCAGTTTAAACTTTAAAGCATAAAAGAATCAGCGGTGTAAC
This sequence comes from Albizia julibrissin, assembly GCA_037074505.1. Lineage (NCBI taxonomy): Eukaryota > Viridiplantae > Streptophyta > Magnoliopsida > Fabales > Fabaceae > Albizia > Albizia julibrissin. The sequence goes on along the minus strand of CM073479.1, from coordinate 47,543,793 downwards.
AAACGTTAGATAACAGTCAAAGGGAATCATCCATATCTGCATATATTCATATTCACGTAGAAGTGCATCATGACAGAAAAAGGCCTATCACGATGATCATGTGGACAATGATAATGACCCATGCCGTCCACAAACTGGTATTAGCAAACTTTTCGTGACATTAAATAGAATCTTAACGTCAAAATGACTTATATATATATATATTCTCTCACGATCATATACAGAGAGAATTTGAAGAATAAGTTACGGACAATGTAGTTTTAAAGGAGGGATTACAACAATGGTTGCATGGATTTATGAAATACGGTAATCAGATCGGAGCTTTTGATACCGCAATCGTAAGAACATATCGCCAATACCAGAACAAATTAAGAACACGAAAGGGATGCCCAGGACAACCAAAGCAATACAAACAGAGAAATCGATGGAATAATAAACATTGAATGATTAGATAATAAAAAATGGTCGGACAAGAAGAATCATAATATCACCAGTACGAAGTTTTTTTTTTTTTGTTTGGCCAATCATCTGTACAAGGTTAACAGACACAAATACCTGCAATCTTGCGGGAAGATTGATGGCTAATGCTGAAGATCTTGTGAACTGGATTTGATGGTGGGCGAAATCAAATGTACAAAGAATATATTTACTTCTTTCAAATTCACGCTATACTTTTAGGTACAATTAAGATTCAATGAGTTCGACACATCATACACGTAATATATCGACACTAACATGACCTTTATGTATGATAATAACTGTACATTTTTTGTTTAAAAAATAGAAATAGACAGAAGATTTGCCCAAAATTAGGATGATCAGCTATATTAGAAAAGACAGCAACGTGGTTGCCGTTGGTACGCAGTTGGGAGGGGTCGTTGGATTCCGCGGTTTCTGAGAAAGAGAAGCGCAAGAAGCCAAGAACTAACAAATTTGATAAAAGCGGGTTGAGTCGCCGAGTCAAGAGTGAAGACGCGCATATTCTCTCCCGGACGATTCAGAATTAGCCCCACTTGCTTGTTGGTTATACTTAACGTCGCTTAGCGATTCGCGAGTTGTGGTGTAGAGTCCAGGTTCCATATCTACCATAAGATTTTCCCAAGCTACAACTGTAGTACACTCTTTCCCACCTAAAAGTTTTTCCCTTCGCAAGTTTTCTCATTCTTTTATTGCGAGTGTACAATTTAATGAAACACGGGCCTGGATCAAAATTTTAGCAATCTCTGGCTTGGATTGATGGATTAAACCAACACTTTACCTGTTACAACAAATCATATACAGTATGGGTTAACAAAGACGATGATTTTTGTTTTTTCACCCGACGGATGGGGGGTCATACCGTTCTCTAATCTCAGAGACCCAGACTGCTATTGACTGGCGCCTGAAACATCTGATGCTTTCTAGTTTCTGATTAGGAAAGTATATTGGGCATATATTTGTCATGTGATAAAATATCCAAAATTGATTTGTTTTCATTCAACCGTCAATAAATCATCATCTTTTTGAAGTGTAACAAATGCCTGATTCCTTCCAGTGACATTTCCAAGAAGGCAGAGACTCAAGTGGGGAGTGATTCAGCATGTGATTGAAAACTTCACGACCTATTCTTCCTCTTTTTTGGACCTTTGCCACCAGAGAAGAATCCCTTGGTATATCGTGAGTTGACAAGCTCCCGAGGCACAGCTGCTCCGGCAGATTTTAAGACTTCAGTCAACTCTGCAAAGACATTCTTATTCTCCTCATTCACAAAAACTATGGCTTGACCTTCCTCTCCCATTCTAGACGCCCTCCCAATCTGATGTACATACTCCTTGATTGAATTAGGCATGTCAAACACAATTACCTGTTTTACACCTAATAGATCAACCCCTCTACCCAAAACTCCAGTTGCCACAACCACAGGAACCTCACCAACTAAAAAGGACCTCATAATTTCTCTCCTTTCCTTCATAGACTTCTCCCCGTGAATTGACAGTGTTTTGATCCCAGTGGTAACCGTAATGGCATTGGCCAGAAGATCTGCTCCAAGTCTGGACCCTACATACACGACCACAGGTGGCTTAAAATGCTGCTTACTGACCAAAACGTCAAACAGCTTCTGCTTCTTATGCTTTGACTCAACCCAAATAGCTAGCTGCTTCACAGCCTTATTTGGTTTATTAGGCTCACCAACAGATATAACCACAGTATCTTTCGCCAGAGAGTTTGCCATCTTCTCTAACTCATGAGAGATTGTTGCAGAATACATCAAGACTTGGGGTTGGGACATAGCCCTGTATATCTGCATGACCTGATCTCGGAAACCCCTTTCCAGCATGCAGTCCACTTCATCCACAACAAATGTCATCATACCATCCAAGTCAATCTCATGCTTCGTTAAAAGATCAACCAGCCTTCCTGGAGTTCCTACAATCAATTCTACTCCTTGTTGAATGCGATAGATCTGTCCAGCCATGGCATCACCACCAACCACAAGTGCAGTTTTAAAAGGCAATCCCTTTCCAAGCAATTTAGCATGCTCTTCAACCTGAATACAGAGCTCTCTTGTAGGTGTTAACACCATAGCTAATGGCATCTTCTTATCGGAAGGATGTTCAAGGCGATGCCTTGCACAATGAGACACAATTGGAATTAAAAATGAAGCAGACTTTCCAGATCCTGTATCAGCCAAAACTAGCATGCTTTTTCCTGTCAAAGCAGCTGGGATTGCTTGCATCTGGACAGGTGTAGGCATGTCATATCCTGCAGCTTCTATATTGTGGAGGAGCTTATCAGGAAGGTTACAACTAGTGAATGATAATATTGGTGCTACTACATCACCCTTCACATGAATGTCAAGTTTCTTTCTAAGCATATCAGCCTCATCTCTAGACTGAGTACCTGATTCATAATCATTATCTCTAACATAAAAGCACTCATCAGCTGCAGCAAGCATTTTAGATGGACGAGTAACAGCAGGCAATGAAGAGCAGGCAGTTCTGCGTAGTAGTTTCTGTTTACATTCCAAGCTGCAAACGTCATCATCCGTTTCATCACATATGTACTCACCATAGCGGCCACATAGAACACACTTCGGCTCACCTGGTAGAGCTTCTCTTTGGTCCCTAGAACTCAATTTGACCTCATCTCCTGCATCTAAAATTATAAAAGGAAAAAATGAGCTGGATTGGTATTTTCAATTATCAAAAGCAAGCCATCGGGGGACTCAAACTTTCACACCAAGGCATTAAAAGTTCTTTGCAGAACCCTCCCCCGGGGAATGAAGTCGCTTGATAGCGATCCAAAATTTTGAATAACAACCGAGCTAAAGCAAACATGGATATGCTGAAGCAGAAAGAGGAATTTGAAATAACATATCAATAAGAGATTTGAAAGCAAGGCGAGACGAGTTGCACATACGCAAAAGCAAAACCCCATGTACAATACAGTCCCGTGAAGAAATTAGAGCGAATTAGGATACAATCAGTTGAAGACATCCGATGGTATTACCCGTAGGTGCATCACCGTCGGTTGCCAGCGCTGAACCTTGTAATGGGTGATTCTGATTGATGTCAAGGGAATCCATGGCGTCGCTTGACTGAGACACCCTTCGCAGAAAACTGGGAATAGTGCGAAACCGAAAAATTAAACTCCGCCTGGACTGTTGTCCTTATATTTATATTTTAGGGTTAAGGAAAACAAAAATCGCCGGTACCGTGGGATACTTCAACTCCTCTAGCGTGAAGACACGAACTTGATACTCGAAGAACAACAGTGGGAGCGTACACATTAGGATTCATGGCAAGAATTCGTTTTGGAATTCCAATGGAACCAACCGCCTTACACCGGGATAAAACAGGAATTACAGTTCTTGGGCGCCAATTCGATTCCGCATAACACCTTTTTCTCCCCCGCAAAAACAATCCGTTGTTAATGCGAAATAAATGTTGATTTAGTAGTTTTTCTCACCACTTAAATTATGTAACGCTGATTAATCATGTGAGTCCGCAAGCCCAGCTCAGCGCATTTACTAGTAGGGCATGCTCATTTTTCAAAATGTGAGGATCTTATTTTTTTTTATTTAGTTTAAATTGTATATCACACCTTAAAGTAGTTTTGGTTCCCATTATCCCTAATTAATTAATTTCTCTCATATCCAACATCTAAAAATATTTTTTCAGTACCACCTAGTATCTTTAAGTATTTTTTTAATAACACCTAATATTTTAAAATATTTTGTCAGTAGCACATAATATCTCAAATTAATTTAATTAATTAATTTTCAGTTCATTCATGGAGTATTTTTTGTAGTAAGACTCACTAACCAAAAAAAAAATACTCCATGATGCTGAATATACTGAAAATTAATTAATTTGACATACTGAATTATACTAGAAAAATTACTTCAAACTAAACAAATAAAAATAAATAAATGAAAACCCTCAACGAGCAGAGAACGTGAATTCCGGATTCCCCAAGTCCCGAACTGGATGGATAGTCTTATCCTGCTCACCGTGTCTTATCTACCATTCTGAAATTTATAAGTTTTTTTAAACTAAATCTCATATATATTAAAGGAAGTAGTTAACTCAATAATTATATGATAAATTTTTAATTATATTCTTATTTATGAATGAGTATTTTTTAACTATTTTTTCTTTATCTATCTTTAAATTATTTTTTATTATTGGTACAATAAATAAAGACAAAATTATTATAATCTCATTTATTATACTGAAACTAAACTTATAAATAAGACTAAATTTTTTAATTAAAAAATATTTATATATAAAATCAATATATAATTATTTCATCGAGGTTGGTGTAATTCCCAAGCCATAAATTGAGTTTGCCCTAGATTATTACATAGGGCCGCCCAAATACAATAAAATCTGTATTATTTTGTTTGGCTTTTGTAGCTTGTGAAACCAAACAGGGCCTTAATAAGGTGGGAAAAAAGGTCTTGTTTCTGCTCCCATATGGACCCCAATTGTTGCTTACGTCTGGCTCCAGCCATTCGCATGAGACTCAATTTTTATTTTTAGCGTATTGATTGCATGACGTTTGAAATGAACGGGTTTATTCACAATTTATAAATAATATATTCTTTAATTTTTTTTTTACATTCTGTGTTAATACTGATAATCTCAATTATGATAATATACAAGGTCAAAAAAATTATGATAATATACTATACTATACTGTTAGTGGGTAGACACTGAACAGAATTTTCTAGAACTTGTATTTGTGTATAATGGTTATATTAAAATTGAAGAGGCAAGCCAACATGCTTCAGGTTAAGGAAAGTGTTTCGGAAACTTGCATGAGAAAAGGAAGAAGCTGTTTTGTTAATAGTTGCATCAGTGTGTGGCAGCGCATGCTTCTTATAACTTGCACCTTTTGCTCCAAAATATTCTCACTTTTCTCTTATTATTTCGTCTCCTTCCACATGTATATATCTCAGATGCCTTCCTTCCAGTTTATAATCTTTATACTTCTGTCACAACTCACAAGCTACTTTTTTTTTTTTTTCCTTTGGCCACCAATGAATTTCTAGTGAACGCTTTACTAATATAATTAATGCCAGCAATTTGAATCAAGAACAAGAACCCCTTATTCAATTAACCAAAAACAAATTAATGGCAAAGTCTATTTATTGCAACTTAGTTAGGCAGGCTTCAATTCATGTTACAGATTTCAGATTTGCGGATCATGCTGTTACCATCATTAAATACAAAGGCACTTCCATGAATCTCCAACACTGAGAGAAATAATCCCTCGTGCCAATTCTGAGTTGTTCTTGATGCTGAAGCATCATAACTCAGAAAATAAACACAGCAAAAGAAAAAGCTTGGCTTGCAGGCCTCTCCCTTATTCTAGTTAAAAACGTAATAAAGGGAGATAAGGTTGAGCTAAACTTGTACTATGTACTAGTACAGTTAATTCATGCACCATTCTGCATCATTTCCAGGTTCCTCTTGAGAGATTCTTGCTTCTGCAATATTATCTGCCTCCTGAATCTCCTAATGAACAGATCTGCCATATGGTCAATCTCATCTTCCATTTTGAACTCCTCCCCTGCTTCCTCCTTCGAGTTCTTCACCATGTCAATTACAGAACCTCCGAAGTCCAAATCCTCTGACTCAAACAGAGTATGTGTCAGATCCGGGTACTTGTCCTCTTCTTCCTCGTACCTGTAATAACTTTCATACCCATCTCTGTCTCTATCTTCCAGCACTTGAGTGTCACTCGGATTTGGCAGGGCCTCGTAAGCGTGAGCATTGTCTGTGTACACCAACATGGCTTTGCTCTGGTCGGTGCCATCTTCCAAGAAACATTCTTCATTGGCATTAGAATTTTGGCCCAGAACAGAGTGGAGCTTCTCCGAGAGGGAGCTCATTAGAAACTTCTTGTTCCTCAGCAATGAGAATATGATCAGACGGGCCTTAATGGCGCTTGCTTTTGTCCTCAGAGACACAGTTTTTGCTTTTGCCATTGAACTCAGGCCAGTTATAATCTGCTTCACAAGCCCGGATGCTCTGTTCTTCATCTTGTCGGTTTTTTTGTTGAAAAGATGGGATTTTGAAGCTTTCTTCAATAAGGATTAAGGGAAACTCTATCTGGGATTGATTGAAACACAGAGAAGGAGGAGATTTACGATAATACGAAGAAGATAAGAGTACTAAGCTTTGTACGTAGATGAGAGAAAAGCAATGAATTTGCATGGAAAGAGTACAATGTGGGTACGTGGGCTTATATAGGCAGAACCAGCGAGCTAAATGATGCCCCAGTCCATGGATCTAATGACAACTAGCTGTCTTAGTGAGAGAGAGAGAGAGAAGCTAAAAAAGAAAGAGTGGAGATTAAGAAAAGAAAAGAGAAAAAAGGGGTGGTAACTGGTCACGCAGATAGATAAAGCAAATAAAGCGAAGGAGACGTGGCCATGCATGATTGGTCTTGTGAATAAATACTGGTAAAGTGGTGTACGAATGAGTAACGAAGCTGCTACCACATATATACAGAGAAATCGATGGTGTGGGGGGAATTTTATTTTCAAACCTTTTCAGGGAGGTTGATGTTTTTAAGATTTTGATATTGAGCTAAAGCGCAAAAAAAAAAAAAAAAAAAAAGTAGCAAGGGATGGCCCTCTGCCTCTGCTTTGTCACCCTCCGTATATAATCTTAAAACAAAGGGTCTCTCACAATTATTTGAAGCTTTTGAGGAGGAGAGAGAGAGACCCACACACTTGGACAATTAAAATCATAAAACCTAAACAGATCAGACTGTCAAAGGACAATAATCATCAATATCATACGGCACTGTTAAGATGGAAGCTTCTTTCTCAGGGATGAGAAGATATCGTGGTCGGTCGTTTTTACTAAATGTGAGATTCTCTGTTTGGTGGAACTTTAAACTATGAGGAATATAATATCAGATTTTTTTTTTGGGGGGGGGGGGGAGAGCAATAATAAAAAAAATAAAGTGGGAGACATATTGTAGAGAAATTCCGGACCACTTGCGGCAACGAATTTTGTTTGGCGTTTGCGTGAACAAGGCTGAACTTGAAACGTCCCATTTTGAAGACTTAACCTCTAAGTCACTTTAATCCTTGACACTACTTTCAAGTGCAGCGTGCTTTGTTGTTATTTCGATAATTACTACGAACAACAAAAGAAGAGAAGAATAAGTACACGACTTTGTCCAATAATACAATCATATTACATATAGAAACCATAATGCATGCACAAGCACAATAATAACCAGTTTTTAGGAGCAAGCAAATTGTCTTGGTGGTCCCTAATTAATTACCTTAAACATTATTCTTAACTTTTAAACGTATGCGCATGTGCGTGAAATTTTTGAACAAGTTAAACCAAGACACATGGAAACCACAAAAATCAATTGTGAAGGGCAATCAATCAATCAATCAAAGGGCAGAGTTGTGCACTTTATAAATTTAAAGTTATTTCGCGTTCATGCGCTTTTTTAGACCTTTTAACGCAGTTTGAAATGACACAGCAACTTTAATAATTTGGCGCAACTTGATATATTTCTATGACTATAAGTATCAAAAGATGTCTACTTGATATTTCTATAACTATAAAAAGATATATATATGTCTACTGTTGCTTTACATACTATATTTAATATGTTAACTTGGGCATTGATTTTTGTCGCTGATATAGCTGCGCTGTTGGGTTCTTAATGACTAGGAATTAGAAAACGGCCAATGTATTTTCAATTATTTGATCTGTTCACCCAAAGTTTCACGTACCACGAAATTGTGTACAGTCGATGGACCATTGGATATTTCTCAGACCACCCAAAAAAAAATGAGATAGTTTCCTTAGAAAGTTTTGGATAAATATCTCTCTTTTCTCCTGTGAATACATATACATACATATATATATATATATATATATATGTATACATATATATATATTTTTTTTTTTTTTTGAATTACGTGCACTTTATTATTAGTATAAAACATGAATGAATTTTTATCGACGCAGATATAATTTCTTTTTTTGGTTTTAGAGAATTAAGAGAATATAAATTTTCAATATAAAAAGAAAAATCAGGCAGTTTGAACCTGTGTTTTTGTGTGTAAATGAATGTAATTTTTTAGTTTTTTACTTGAAGTTCCCTCTTTACAAGTTGCACTACAAAAAGAAAACGTTAATTAAATTATCTATCGAGTTCGTTTCCACTTGGAATCAAATAATTTGACAATTAATAGTACTACATATCAAATGATTTCATGGAAAAACTGAGGTATATATGAATACATATATCTAACTATTATTAAATAAAACTTTTGGGATCTAACCATATACTCCCTCTTGTGTTTAATATAAAACTCAATAGACTTTTTTTTTTAGAAATATTAAAGAAGTTAAATAAGGTAGATAATCATAGAATATGTTGTGTATGATTTGATTATATGTTAGTTTATAAGTCAAATAAATTAATTTGATGTTAAAAAGATAAATATAAATAATTTCGAATAATTTATTTAACTTTTCTAATATCTTAAAAAAAATTAACTATATCTTAAAAGTATTAAAGACCAGAGGTAAAATTATATTTTCCTCCTTGTTAAGACATATGGAGGCAACAATTAAATAAATTTTGTGTGGTATATATTGAAGAGATATGAATCACACGTGAGATAAGTATATTTGGTCCCCCAATATCGCAAGTGTGAATCTATTGATGACACACACACCAGCTTTAATTTATTGAGACTTTGAGAGGAAGTGAAAACAAAGGTGCAATGCATTTGGATTACTGTACAATGTATAGTATTGTCGAGCTTTTTGTTTACTGATGACATACATACGTATATACGTTACGTGCTTTTTCGAGCTTCTCTGCAGTTTCATAAACACAGCTACATCATCTTTTTGCAGCTAACTATGTTTATTTATATCTTAATGTGTGTGTGTGTGAAGCCCTTTGCAATCCGGCTTCGCATCTTCTTTCCATTATATTTTTCTTTTAGTCTCGGTCAATGCACATGCATGCAATGACATTTGTAATGCTTATTTGAATTGAACAAGTTGAATAATCACTCTTATATGATATGATTCATCAATATCAATGTAAAATATTGTGTTGATATTAATATTAGAAGGTAGATGGAAATGGTCGAGTCGCTTTATTCTCATTGTCTTTCTGGGAAAGCAGAGATACAGATGGATCAAAAAGGCTTCCATGTGTTTCTCTCTCACCGGCCACTATATACCAGAAAGACAAAAGCTGTACCCACGAAGAACTTGAGATTTATTTTCTCAGAGATTACATTTCTTGTCTGCGATCATTTGTTATACATCGAATCTTTGGAAACTTCCTGTGAATTAAAATCCAACCCTTTTGAATAAGTTTAGTTTCTCGATTATCAAATTATGAAAACATCATTTGTGTATACTTAATGATATTTAACAACAATTGCAGCGTCTAATTAGCTGTTTTAACAGAGTAAAAAAAATGTTCCTGCTCACTTTATTATAAGGATAACTGGGCATATTTTTCTTTATGCTGTATACGAAGTTTAAAACAAACTATAATATCGATAACTTATATTCGGATCACAAAGCGTTAATCCATGTTAGTCGGTTGTTCAGATACTATATAGTAAAATCTAGAAAAAATTCTCAAAACAAGGTGGCCTGGCTCATAGGGTTATTGAAAAAAGAGGGAGAGAATTTTATTAAAGGACCGCATAAACAAATTTATTTCAATTAATGACTAAAATATTTTAAAATTTTATTGTAGAACTAAAAATCAAAAGAAAAATAAATTTTATAAGTAAAAAGACAACAATACTCCTTGTTTTTTCTTAAAAAAAAAGGGTTAGATCGTCGTCGGAGCTTTGAGGATTGGCCGCCGCCATATCAAAACAAGAGTTGCATATTTGTTCATGAAGAGTAAGACGCTTACAAATGTAACTTGTTCAATTTATATTGTTCATATGTATAATCAAATTATTTATAATGAGTCACACACTTGCAAATGGAACTTATTGATTTGTGTTGTTCATTTGCAAGTGTCAAGCTCCTCATAAATAAGTGAAATAGATATATGAACAATACAAATTAATAGGTTAACAAGAAAACACAGGATCATGAACAAGTTCTATCTACAAGTATTCAGCTCTTCATAAATAAGTGGATTATACATATAAACAACACAAATTGAATTAGACACATTTCCAAGTATTATACTCTTCATGAACAAGTTTACAACTTTTCATGAATAAGTGGAATCCTCTTTTAAAGAACATGTTAATTTCTAATCGTCAAAGCTTCGCTGAAACGACCCTTCTCATAAACAACAATTATCCAATACAGTTATACAAAATCAGTGATAATTTTTTTTTCAATACATATCAGAGCTCAGGACATAAACTCGCCCACAAACTCACTGTAGATAAATTTATTATTCTGATCTCACATCACAATTAACCCATGGGTCACAAAATGATTTCCAACACAAATATCCAAACAGTAAATGTGGCATTTTCAAAAACATGTGGGCCCTATAATGACAATATAGAAATTAACACAACACCAATACGCCTGAAAAATTATTTATAATGACGGGGTGAGACATAAAGTCTTAGTAACCAAAATCAATTTATAAAATATGCAGGAAAAGATTGTAAGTCAGAGAAGCATGTTTAACTGACATAATAATAATAATAATAATAATAATAATAATAATATTATTATTATTCTCATAATTCAAAACTTAACATGATATAATCAATGAAAAAAATCATCCCCACTCATCCATCCTACTCCTCCTTATCTCCTCTGGACTGGTACAACCTATCAGTGCTAGTATACCCGGCCAAATGTTAGCTAGTCACATCAAGAATACTGCCCCCTCCCATGACACCACCAATATACCGTCACAGGGAGGTGTCCGCTCAAACACTCAGCTCCAAAATCCAGGTCAGGATTGAGAGAGCCGATGGACACACAATTCATCATATCTCTTCCACACAACCCAATAAATCTCGTAATATAAAAATAATAAATTAATACATCTTTCGAAAACAATTATGAGAATTCTAAATTCTTATATAACATTACATATCAGACAACATATCCATCATAACAGTAATAATTTAATAATAATTTTCACTTATATATGTAAATTGGAAAATACACTGCTTCACTGAAATAAATTCATATTCAAACATAAATATAATCTTGCAAAACACATACAAATAATATAAATAAAAGTAAGGTTTATAAAACACATTACAGTCCAAAACAAGCATATAAAATAAATTAACCCCGGTTACCTCGATTCCAAGCTTAAGCTTAATTTGGATAGTAAAACCCGTACAATCACCGATCACAAGAAAACTCTACATTATCAATGTAGATACCAATTAACCACAAATAACAATAAAATAATTAATTTACATAATTTAACTCCTACAACCTAATTTTCTCTACAACTATTATCCTCGATTATTTCAATTTCGTTAAAAATCCTTAATCATAGATCATTCTTCATAAACCCAAAGCACTCATTAAAATCCTTAAATAACCTTTAACATACCTATAATTACAAAATCCTCAATATCAACTTTCTAAATAATTAAATCTCATTTTTCATAATTTATATGGGTATAATCCAATTAATATACAACTCTCCAAATCTCCACATGATTAAAATCATATCAAATTCTAATTTAAATTAGGGCAGAGCAATGGGCGGGTTGGGTAGCCCATGCCCAAACCCATAGCCCGCCCATTTAATTTTTAATGGGTATGGGCTAGCCCGTACCCGTACATCAACCCATTTAAACCCGTATAAACGGGCTAGTATATAAATGGGCGGGCTGACCGGGTTTTGGGTAAACCATCTATGTTTGACCTGTTTATTTTCTTTGTAAAAAAACATACATAAGCATTAAGCATCCATCCAAATTCTTCATCCTAAAATTTGAAATATGAACCTTCAAAGTTTAATAAGCACAATTCACACATAATATGGAGTGTGGTACAGTTAGCCTAATACATATATTAATTTTTTTAAAAAATATACTAAATGGGCGGGTACGGGTAGCCCAAAGGTCTGCCCATAGCCCGCCCATTTAAGTTTTAATTGGGCGGGCTGAAACCCAACCCATCACAGGTTTATTTTGGGCGGGCTAACAGTAGCCCAATTACATTGGGTAATGGGCGGGTTCATGGGTATTGGGCTATTTGCTCTCCCCTAATTTAAATATTAAATCCTAACTCATATTTTCCACAGAGCTCAGATCTAACAAAAATAAACCGATTAAAACCTCAATAATACCTCCAATAATCCAAATAAATTATTTAAACAAATTTTGATTGGTAAAAATGCCCTATGGAAATTAAGTTATATCCTATTTATAAAAAAAATTAATTATAAAATCACATAACAACCAAATAATAAATCTAAAAAGGTTAAAATTAACTATTAATTATTCTCTACATTTCTACAGTCTTATATTGACAAAACTCAAAACTTGCTTAAAATCATATCCTCAAAATATTCTCTAACTAGCTCAAAATCACTATTATAGGAAAGAGAAAGTTATTTAGAATATATTTTATAAAAAAAATTTGTGATTAGAAGAAAATTTACTTAACTTATTAATCTCTAAAATTATAAAAATTGAGACTTTACAGCACCATTTTCTCCAAAATCTCCTCCACTTCGTCGGATGAAATGAAAAATTTGAGGGGCTTTATGTTTATATAGAATACCCCTCCCTTCAATTCACGTAGCTACTACCTTTTTTTTTTTTGGAAAAGGGGTTCCCTCCCCCTTTTCTTTGTCAAAGGGTGGCGCCCTTATATATATAAATATTATATAATATATATATATATATATATATATATATATATATATATATATATATATTACATATTTTAACTAAATCCCTCTTTTTTTTATCTCAAAAATTACTACTAAATTTATAGTTATCTCCAAATTATATTATTATATTATTATTTTATTAATTAAATTTTAATTTCTAAAATTTTTTTTCAAGAACTTTCTATTAAATTTATACTTATCTACAAAGTATAATTATATCCTAAAATAAAAATAAAGATGTTACATGCAAGTGGGTACCAGTGTGGTCATGGGAAAGACAGCAAGGCACAGGTTCGATTCACTGGGGAGGCGAAAGGAATTCCTTGGGGGAATGGAAGATATCCTGACTTGGGAAGAGACCTCTTCACTGGGGAGACGGGAGACGTCGTGCCGTTACATCCGCCATGTTGGCGCTAGAGCTTCGGTGGCCACTTCGGCCTAGTGGCTGCTGGTGACCGGTTGCTAGATCCATCAACAATCAAACATTTTCTTAAAAAAAAAAAGAAGCAATGGTTATTCTTGTTTTTTTATTTACAAAACTTATTTTCATTTTGGTTCTTGATCTTGTAGTGAAATTTCAAAATATTTTTCTCATTGATTGAAATAAATTGGGTCCTGTGGTCTTTTAGTGAAATTTTTTTAAAAAAACCTTAAAATTACAAATAATATTGCAGCTTATTGCTATATGTTTTTATTTATATCATGAGTATCAATTTATGGTTGGTATTTTGTTATTCAAACATTTTATGATGATTCAACCCTGAATTTACAGTTTCATTGCTTTCACTTTTTTAAACATTAATCTAAATTTAAATGTTTGGTCCTTATAATTTATATTAATTTTTTAATTCCATCCTTATAGTTTAATACTTGGGTCAAGGCATCCAACATTTTGAAATATTTTCTCAGACGCACCATAAAATATTTTGGGGTATAATGTTACACCTGATATATTAAAAATAGATCAATTTCATCCTAAAATATTAGATTGGGGTTGCAGAGGGGCAAGGCAAAGGTTACCGGCTGATTGAGGGAGAAAGAGAGGGCGGAAAGGGTTGCAAACTTAACATAGTCAGATGGGAGTATATTAAGAGTAACATTGCACCTCAAAATATTTTACTGTGCCAAATACATATAAAATGCTAAATACACCTTAACACTTGAAACATTTCAAAACGGTCCTTAATTTCAGGTTAATTCATAGGCTAAAAACATGCTCAACGTGGAATTCTCTTGGGCCTTGTAATTAACGTGGCCCATGGGTCTAGCATTCTTAAGCTGAAGACTTGTGTACTGTTCTGAAAACAAAAAGGCTTGTGTACTGTTGTGTTACTTTTTTTAACATAAAAGTTTATATGAAATTATAAATTGGGTCCAACAGCTTATCAGGGTTAAAGTATTAGTTTGTTTGGTATAGCTTGATTTATTTTATAAGTCCGATTTACGTAAATCAAAATAAAACTCTTCCACATATTTACTCCGTAAACCGTAAAAACTACTTCGTATTCCGTAAATCACGATTTATAAGCACTTATGGAGCTTCCATAAACTATTCCACTAAGCTCAAAATATAAGCACTTAAAGATAGCCCATCAATAAAATCCTTACATTGATAACAATATTTAAATTCACAATTTTACGAGTTATGAGGCAACTCATGTTAATTGATTTCACATTAAACATTGACTGTGTTTCTTTTAAAAGTGTGGAGTGGGTTTAAGCACACATAATGATAAGGCGATTAAAATGCTTATAAGTATTATGTATGTAAGTCGAGACAACACTCATATCATATATTTACCCCGTATATCGTAAATCACGATTAAAAAGCTGCTTTTAAAGACTACAATCACTATTCCAAACGCAATAACTACAAAGATAATGATGAGTGACCCATCAACAAATTATCTCCACTTTACAAATTAAAATGAAATAAATTCACATAACGAATAAGAAATCATAATCATGTAATTAATTAGAAATTGATTGATATTAATTTAGAATGATGTGACTGGTAAAACCTTTTATTTATTAAGTGGTCATTGGTCTAATTATTTTCTTTTGTGTATGAAGCAAATTTTTTTTAATATAAAAAAACACATGAAAGTACTCACACTGCATCATAAAATGTACGAGATACATTAATCTGCCATGCATGCAGAGGGCACATCTAGATTTTGGAGGGAGGTAAAGAGAAAATATGGAGTAATGTTAATTTTTTTTTTATACATAACCAACTTTTTTATGCCAAAAATCAATTTGTCCCTGTGCACTCGATAATTAGACAGATATAGTTTAAAGGCAAAAACAGCTATTAACTTATGATATCTTTTATATTAGTAAAAAAGATGCATAAAAACGCAACAAGAAAAAGGAAACTCATGGATAATGCGCACACATATCATTATTCTTAATTGAAAATTTACCCCATTTTATTTCAAGTTCGTATGGTGATGACTGAAACCACTAGTTTACATGTGAAATCAATTCCTGTATTTAGCTTTGAGACATATGTACTATGAGTACTATTCAAATTAATGCCACATCCCACATTAGACTTAGACCCCATCATTGTTTTGAAACGGATAGTTGCTTTTTATTGTGTTGTTTCTTTTCTTCCAATCAAGCCGAGTGCAGAGGAGCGGTTGTTGGGTCCGTTTGAAAATGATGCCCCCAGTCCCCACTTCTTCCTTATGCCCTGTTTGGTCCTTAATCTATTCATAAAAAACAATAATCCCACAAATATCCTCACACCAACACTCATAATCTCCTCCCTATATAGCCCCTCCTTCACTTCCCCCGTTTTCTCATTGGGTTTTCTTTTCTTCTGCGAGGTCTCTTGCGCCTCGCAGAAACAAGAAAAGAAAACCCTGAATCTGTTTCTTTGTTTCTTACACTGTGATATTGTTATTCTGAGATATGGAGGTACATTCTCCAGTTATAGCCAAGAGGGTATGGAACGTGTTGAGGATCACCTTCTTCATGATGAGGAAGGGTCTGATCTCGAAGAGGAAGCTGATTATGGACACGAATCTGATGATGAAGAAAGGGAAGGTACTGAGGAAGTCTCTGGGCAATCTCATGTCCTCCCATCTGCACCATCACCATTCAAGAAGCGTGGCGACACGTGGCGGCCTACAGGAATATGAATTTTCTTGCAGCAACAGTCCTGATCCTGTTTTTTTCCGTGTCCCAAAGCGCAAGCAGTACCATTTCAACTTCCCCTGCATCAACCATCCTCAGGTCATTGAAGAAGAATACCCCAATAAGGCTGTGGTTTTGGTGCCCAAGACCCCTGAGTACACCTTCAACTTCAGGTTTGATGCTTCTGATTATTTGTCTCCTGGGGATAGAAGGACCCCACTTCAGTCTCCATTTTCTGTGACGATCTCAAATTATTCATCAGAAGATGAAAATGAAGATGCCGCTGGGAATGATCAAGTTGATGATCAGGCTGAGGATTTTATCAGAAGATTCTATGAACAGCTAAGAATGCAGAGCCGCATGCAATTATTAGAGTACCAAGAGGTGTAAGGACAAGGCATATATGTATAATCCTCATTTCTACAACTTGACACTTAATACTCAGGAGATTTCCGTCTTATTTTGCTCATGAAATTTGTTTGTGAAGTTTTTATTTTATGTATTGAATATTTTTTCCCACTCTGTAACATTCCCTTATGATATAATATAATATTGTGTTTGCCTATTAACATTGTTGCTCTTTGTCTGGGAAAAATGGGGGTGATCATTGAATGAACTGTAGTTTAGGATATACAGCAAAAGTTGGCTTCGGTGTTCCATCAATTGTTGGTGCCTTGGTGGACCTTCTGGTATAACGTCTCCTTCAGCTTTTGCCTTTTGAGAACTAACCACCTAAAACTCACCTTTTTCTTACTTTGTTAATCCATTGAT
This sequence comes from Albizia julibrissin, assembly GCA_037074505.1. Classification (NCBI taxonomy): domain Eukaryota; kingdom Viridiplantae; phylum Streptophyta; class Magnoliopsida; order Fabales; family Fabaceae; genus Albizia; species Albizia julibrissin. The sequence continues at coordinate 47,526,528 of CM073479.1, read as the reverse complement.
GGGTCCAATACCCACATGTTACATTCTACCAACATCTGAAATATTTTAGTGTTCAATAAGTTAAAACTTGTTTTCTGTTTCTGCTTAGTTGTAGTTTTATTATATTGTGAGCCATGAGTAATTTTTGACTGATATTCTCAAGGATAAAGAAACTAGAATAGCTGTATAGAGGATTGCAGAACATATTTAAGAAGGCCCCTATCAAAACCAGTGAATATACTCACAATCTGAATCTGAATTATCATAAACAAAATATACATATACAAGTACACAAAGTTACAAGGCTTACAGAATTTTGCCAAAATTGAGAGGGAAGAAAGAAAATCCAAGAGCATCAGCTGAAAACAAAGCAGTGATATCCTAAGCACCAGAAACATAGACATAGGCGTATAATATCATTAGTACTCACTGCTCAGTAGTTAGTCGTTGGTCACCATCTCGGATTCCAAGGATGTTGGAAATTTGGGCGTGATGCCCATCCATGGGCTTCGGGCCTAACCGGCTCGTAAAACTGCGGTCCATAAGCTCCCTCCATATGCGGATGCGGAGGAGGAGGAGGAGGATATGGGTAATGCATTGGGAACGGCGGCGGCGGCGGCATAAAAAGGCCTGCCGGAGGAGGTGGATACTGAGGCGACATAGGTGAGTAATGGCAATGATAATCCACAGTCGACGGCGAAGAAACAAGCGGCGGCGCAGAGGGAGGAGAATTGAAGCCGACGTGGATGGGATCCGGCGGTAACGTCACGATCGGATAGCTAATTCTATCACCACTAGATACGCTTTGGATTTCCAAAGTGGAAGTTTGAATGGAGGATTCATTCGGAGGATAGTGATATGTTAGAGGTGGATCCAGAAGAGGGTACCCGGTGATTTTACCTTCAAAATTTCCCGACGAAACGCGAGTCTCTGCCTCCTTGTAAATCACTCTGTAAGAGAAATTGAAAATTCCATTGGGCTTGCCTTCACCATTGCGAACCTCGTAATTCACGAATCGAACCACGCCAGGAGCATCGGCGGCTTCAAGGATCAGATCCTTGAGAGGCACGCGGACCTCTCCGATAAGCTTGTCTCCGATTATGAGTCCGTCATGGCGGAATTCGAAATGGAGGAAGAGGTGATCGCAATCATGAAGCGAAACCCAACTCAAAGAAAATTTCATTACTTGATTCCATTCGGGATTTTCACCCCCTTCCTTATCCATATGGGTTTTCTGTTCCTGCGCCTGTTTCTCATCCAATTTTCTCTGCGGGTCGATGCTATGAACGTAGACGAGTGCGTATATGGTGAGTTTCTGAAAAAAGTTGAAGTTTCTAAGGTCTTGGCAGGAAATAATCTTGAGCTCTATGGAGCTAGGTTCCATTGTTGCCTGGACCTTGTCGTATATCCCGAAGTTGTGAAGGCGTTGAAGCTTAAGTAATAAGTATACTAACGTGTGGTGACCGGCCCCATGCACGTGGTTCCCGTGGTGGGTTTGATCGGAAGGTGTGGTTTTGTAGATTTCCATCTCCATCACCCATTTCTCTACGCGAACGAATAGTAAAAAGGCAAGTCAAGCCACTGACGTTTTCAATATGTATTCTTTCAAGTTTATTGTCTAAAGGCATTTTGGCATTTACCGGGAAAGTTCTTAATCTGTATTCGGCAGAAATCAGATAATTAGGCACCGGTACTTACCCGGAATTGCTGATAGGCTTATCTGATCTTTTATTGGCTCTTGATATTATATTTTTTAGTTTGAGGACAAGAGCAAGACACTTCTATTGGGTCTTCCTTCTGCCCACTGCTACCATACTATTAGGGGTGAACATAAACCAGACTGGACCGGGCTGATGATTAGCCCGTGGTCTGGTCCAGAATGGTGTTCGGGCTGGACATCCTAACCCGAAACCCGGTCCTACCCGGAAAAAACCTGATTGTTGCCGGGTTAGACAGACCGGGTCAGACAGGACCGGGTTAGTAGTCTAGCTGGCCCAGTCCATCTTTCCTTTTTGTAAAAAAAATCCAGTTTTTTTTAAAGAACCAAAATGAAAATATATATCACCACATATCATAAAGTAAACCTGATCTTAAAAGTGAGGGAAATTAAACCCTTCATATCATCAATATTCAGCATTCATCAATTCAACAATGTTATAATATTATCATTGATCGAAATATTCTCAACATAACTTGACATCATTGTATCTGCCCATATTCAGGATGAAATCCATCAATAAATATGAAATCAAAGTCTATAACCTGCCCAGATTCAAGATCAAATCCATCAATAAATATGAAATCCTTCAGCCCTTAGATAACAAGCATCATCAAAATAATCAAAGGGCATGATTATAAATATTCAACAGAGATCTAATACCCATATTACAATCAGAGTTCAATCCAAAAGATCAACAAGAGTCCAAACCAACATTGGTTGAAATTTCTCATGACAAAAGCTGAGGAGAAGGCGGCGGCGAGAGGAGAGGCTTGAGGGGGAAGGCGGCGGCGAGAGGAGAGGCTGGAGAGGCTTGAGGAGATCAATATATAAAATTTCTCAATACAACCGATGGTGGCTTGAGGAGAAGGCGGCGGCGAGAGGAGAGGCTGGAGACGACGCTGGACCTTCGACGCGGGAGGAGCAGGCGGCGGGAGGAGGCAGTGACCTTCGACGAGCAACCTTCGGTAATAACGAGCTGGACGAGGAGACGACGCTGGACAGAGCAGGTGGCGGCGGCTGGTTTCAGCTGGAGGCGACGGACGGAAACGGAGCAGAGCGGCTGCGACTGGTTTCAGCTGGAGGCGACGGTCGGAGCAGGCGGCGGCGACTGGTTTCAGCTGGAGGCGACGGACGGAAACGGAGCAGAGCGGCTGCGACTGGTTTCAGCTGGAGGCGACGGTCGGAGCAGGCGGCGGCGACTGGTTTCAGCTGGAGGCGACGGACGGAGCAGGCGGCGGCGGCTGGTTTCAGCTGAAGGCGACGGACGGAGCAGGCGGTCGACGGTCGACAGATTAACTGAGGAAAGAATGGAGCAGGCGGTCGACAGATTAGCTGAAGGCGATGGAGAGGAAAGTTTGGTGTTTGAGGAAAGAATGGAGATGGAGATGGATTAGCTGAAGGCAGTGGAGCAGAGCGGCTGAAGCAATAAATTGAGAATATATATGGTCTCATTTTAAGCTAGGTTAGAGTCAGAGTCCCTTTTTTTTTTCACGGCAAGCCTCAAAATATTATATATATATTAATAAGTGAAATATTTCGGGTTAGACCGGGTTTATTGGTCCTAACTCCTAACCCGGAACCCGGTATGACCCGGTCTTCGGGTCAGACCCGGTCTCCTCCGACATTTTATCGGGTTTTTTATTTTTTTTCGGGTTGGACCGGGTCAGAACTGGACCGGACCGGGTTTCCGGGTTTCCGGGTTTTATGTACAGCCCTACATACTATGAGCTTTTAGGCTGCTCGTTAAAAATCAATTAAATCATTTCTAGATAAGAGACTTTCCCTTTTCATTTATGCAGAACAAGAATTTACAATATACAACGTATGGGTTTTTCCCCTGATTTTTTTGGGATATTACACAGAAGCTCATTAGAGCCATGAACTAAATTCTGATTGTTTCGTATCTCAAGGCCTCCAATCAATAAAAAAGAATGAAAACATGGGGAAAAAAAAAAGAGAATCCCAAACCCATGGGCTGTATAGCTACAATTATATGTCAAGGAGTCGTAGGGAGACCGGAACTAGATCCTAGCAAAGTGGCTGCATCTTCGTCTTCGTCCGTGGGGACTTTACTCCAACCGGAATTCCTCATGGACAGAATCTTAGACCGCTCAAGGCCGCTACCTCTAAATCCAGTCATTCTTGACGACATCATAGGCATCACAAGAACAGAAGATGCATGTATGGTGTCCTCCCCAAAACCTAAAGACGCACTACACGCAGTCTGCAAACAAAGACAAGCTCACATAATTAGTTATTCACCAAACCATATCGGCAATATCAGAATAGAATGACAGGGAATATAGTACTATTAATACCTTTGCTTTCACGAGCAAGCCAGTAATCTTCAGTAGCGTTCTTTTTACAAATGATTTCGTGTCGTTGTACAGTGCCTCCTCAGATGAGGATTGTGGCCTTCAATAGATATATGGGGTATGAGGGTTGTTATTGAAAATAGAAGATGATAAGACGATATTTCTGACAATCATGAAACATTCAAGAAATCACGAGGATAATATGATTGCTATTCTCTGGAATTGACTTCACAACAATACCTCTTTTCTTTCAAGTTACAAGGAAAGCACAAGGTTTTATTACAAGTTTGAGGCTGCTGCCATATGAGTTATAAGCTCATTTGCATAACAGGGACAAGTCTAGAGTAACAGATATTTCATTAAAACCCAAACTAATCAGTGATATAAACTTAAGATGACACAATGTACTAATATTTCACTCATTTATAAAAAAGATAAAAAAATGCTGAGATTATTGGTTCACTTTTTCACAAATTAAATAAGCCCCGTCTCCCTTCCTCCCCAATTCATGATAAGGCCAAGTGTACCTGTTCACTTCCGTTGAAACGCCGGAAGACACCTTGGAATCCAAAGAGCTATCTTTAACATCAGCGCCTACGATGTTCCACAAGAACACAATTAATTACATAGTACCCCTTGCATCTCATGAATTGGTGTATATATGATGAACATAATAATCACGAACTTATAATACCTCTGGAATCATCAGGTGCAAGCAAACAAATGCCAATGAACACGCACATCATTCCAAGTATAAACATTGTTGTCCTCAATGCATCAAATACCTACTTTCAGGAAGCCAAAAGGCAAAAGAAAAAAAAAAGTTTTGCATAACTAAATTCAGTATGCAAAAACATTAAGCATCCATCAAATAATGATACTATTCAGCTGCATGACTCAAAACATTAGGAGGAACTTTTTACAAACAAGTAGTCAGGGTTTTCCCCCAAATTTTGACATTTTCCAATTGAGGACAAAAGCAACAACAATATTGGGAAAGATTAAAAAAAGGCCCACAGTTTCCCACTGGATTACATAGGAATTTGCAATATAAATAGAAAACTTAGTTTCAAGAGATTTTCAAACCAAACTAAACACCATGCCTTGTTTGTTCATCAAAAAACTTAAGCTAGATGACTTGCTTCCCCAAAAATTTAAATCTATGTTATGGGTTGATTTGATGTATTTTTCTCAACATAGAAATCTTTTAGGTAGGATTCTTACTATAGTAATTTGATATTGATGTTCAAAGTCCATTTCAGAAGAGAGAAGTAGAGTACCTGATATTCTTGAAAATATACAAATCCTGTACAGATGGAGAAGAATGTCCACGCTATCTGAAACATGGGAACAATAAGAATAGCATCAAATAAGGACAGGCCTTCATTCAACCTTGTCATCTGCATACAGAAATACCTGCGTTAGTATTCATCAGAACTTGGTCATCATCAAGATGATAACATCTGCTAAGTAGTAGAAAAATAACCACATTGACTAAGTTTTACCCAAAATCCAGCTGTGCTAAGGAAAAAAAGAAGCATGGAATAAGTAAACCAGCTGTGCAACTGATAACCACTGGACATGGCTAGTCTTAGGAGGTTTGAACTGCCAAAATACTTGACATTAGAAAAAAGCGAACAGCTATTGAATCAGAAAGCAAAATGACATGTTGGTGAAGCAGACTTACAGAGATTTGGCAAATAACACAGAGCATGAACCTACAGCACCTGAAACCACTGCATAAGAAAATGGGAGAAGCAGGTGCCAATAGGGCCTGAGGTCTTGTCCAGCTAAGGCAAGCAAAAGTCCTCCTCTCCTGCAATTCACAAGCTAATCATAAAGATGGAGATTCCTTGATAGATTCAACTAACAGTAGGCAGTTACATTTCTCTATTGACCTGTAAATGGTGTGATGCATGGCGACGACTAAGATCAAAACTATAAGATACGTAAGGAATGCAACATTGGTGTATTTTTCAGCCAACTGCTCAGGTGTATACACTGAAAAACAATTATTCAACCAAACATGAGCTTGATGCCTTAAAAGATATTGATTAAAGATATATGATCTGCAAGGTTAGAAGAAATGAAATTAAACATTACCCAGCGAGCACAAAGAACCTATTAATTCAATTGGAAATTGTAATAGAAGAACAAGAAATGCTCCTCCCTAACAAAAACATCGATTGAAATAAAAACAAGACACATACCAGGTGATTGGTGATTGCCAAATGCTACTAGAAAGATGTTTCCAAGAACTATGAAGGCTGTCGCAATGAGTACCCTGTTCAAAACACAAATATTGAGGCCCTCAAATTCATATCAGCAGAATAAATTTGGGTGAAAAAATACAACTGAAACAGTAATCTTGAACCAGATTTCTCATACTTGACAGTGACCACTTTTTTCAAGACAAAATACGCAAATGCTATGTTAGATACAAATTGAACAGATCCCAGGGCTGCAAGAAGTGACTGCACAGCAAACAAAGCAAGTGAAAGTATTCAGGAAGGATAAAATGCATCCATGGTATCAAAATCATATTATTTAGCCTCACTAAAATGTACCAAAGTACCAAACAACCAAACCGTAAAAGTCACTGCATGCATCATAAACATTTTCCTCACATTGAGATAAATAACCAAGAAAAATAGAAAATTCACCTGGGCAGCATACCCAAAGGAGATGAAATTTAAGCAATTTCCAAGAATGAAAAAGACAATACCTGCATGCCAAGAATCATGAAAGCAGACCAATACTAGGAATCATGCACCAGAGTTAATATGAGCAAAATTTTTATATCAATGTCACTAGAACATACCAACTCTCCAAGTCTGGAAATACATTATAGGCTTCAGGGGCAGCCTTCCATTTACCCCATCACTTCCAACTCCTGAATGTTTTTCTCTCTGCAGAAAATATAGCTCAACCTCTTCATGTTTTCCAAGTAATTTGCAATTGCAAAAATACAGAATAAATAGATTTTAGGGACAATGGAATTATTGGTCCCTCAAGTTTGCCTAAGTTATCGATTTGATACCTGAAGTTTAAGTTTTATATATCAAGTTCATAAAGTTTCATAACTATACACAATTAGTCCTAATGGTGGTATTTCCCCTTCATACTACAAGAACTAATTATGTATGATTATGAAACTTTAAAGACTAGATTGATAAAGGTTAAGCTCCAAAGACCATATCAATAATTGAGGCAAAATTAAAGGACCAAAACTTTCATTATCCCTAGATTTTATGATCATCACCACAAATTGCACATCATGCAAACTCACATTGAAATTCAAAGAAGTCATATGTCAAGAACCCTAAACAAGCCTCAAAGAAAACTGGCAATTGTTTGCTAATCTGACAAACCATGATGAATATAGTTTATCTACAGCATCCCCGTCTTATGACATGATGTAACAAATATACATAAGAGGTAAAGTGAATAGTACAATCACAAAAAGGAAATAGACACAAGGAGTACGTCACAACCATTCCAGCCAAAAGAAAGCATGCAATTTACCTCATCATGACCTAATTTAAGAAGATTTGTTCCAAAGTTTATGGCAATGCTTCCAAAGAGGTTGATAAAAGCCCCGACGATCCACTCCCCCATGGATAAAAGACGTGATGCTAGGAAGGAGACCCCGCATGCAGAAGAAATTTTACGAGGCTGCTCAGCATATGGTGGTTTTCAAATTGTGTACGCAAGGCAGCACAGGGATACAAGGGAACAGCCTTTGTTATGCGGGCCAAGAAGGCAAGAGCGCAATCTGACTTAGCAAAACAAATTCAGAACAACAGCAATCTTGTGTCACCTACAAACAAAGGATTCAGTCGAAGTTTTCCCGTTATATGATAACATTCAGTACTGACAATTGATAAATGAGAGCTTATATGAGAAGGAAAAATGAAGGGAGATTATGAGCTAAAAAGAAAATGGAGGAAGACATAGCTAATTTGTTCCTTTCCATGATAACTAAGACTGATTTGTGCACCCAAAGCTCACATATTGTCAATTATGATAATGGATATCAACTCCCCAACAACCCCCACTCCCGCGGGCCTGGCAACGCAATGCTGCTAATATCTGATGTTTATTATTTCCAGACACAGGACGGCAGTTTATACAACAGTACCAACAACAAAAGAATCGAAACAGAATAATTAAAACCCAGTAGCATACTCTTGTGATCCAGATCTGATAAATTTACCAGGAAGTTGCACCGAAATGACCGATTCAATTCAATTCCGAACATACCAAAAAGAAACCATTGAAGATAAGCAAAAAGATTCGGAGCCGACTTCCCGAAATATAAACAATTAGGAATCTTATTTAGCTGGGAAAGCTGCTTGTTTACCTCTCAGAGAAAAAGCAAACTATCCCCTCTTTGGACCGCGAAAAACTAACCCAGAAATTAAATTTCCCAATATCAATGCTTCGCTTGGCCAGGGTTCACAGGGTCAGCATCAAAGATCCAGACGTAAGAGGAACAAACTATAAGAAATTAAGAATGCCAAAACGATCAATCTGTTCTTTATTATTATTATTATTTTGGCAAGAAACAAATGCATCAAGTTGAAATTTTTGAGGTGTAAAAATATGGAAAAAAGAAACAACTTTTCTTGGTCCGTGATGATCCGAACTAGTGTGGACGAAGCAAGGTGATGATGCAAGAAACGACCGAGACATAAAGGAAGTTATGGATGAATGGATGGACGCAGGATGGGCCAAAAAGGAGGTTAAAGAAAAAAAAAAAAATCCTTAAGAAACTATTTATTATGGCATTTATTTGATTGAAAACCTTTTAAACGATCGAAGTTTATAATACATGTTGATGTCCGTGCATTAAATGCCTATTGGTGCTAAATAATTTTTCATTTGGATTATTTTAAATGAATATAAAATATAAAATATAAAATCTATAATTATAACTCTTTTCCCTATTTCATACACACCTCGGGCAATGAATCCTATCTAATTTTTTAAACTAATAATAAGTATTTTTTTTTTGAAATTTTAAAAAATAAGTCAAATTAATTTTAAATCAGTAAAATTATTAATGAATATTATTCTTTATACTAATATTGACTTTTAACTTGCCTATCATTTTTTAGGCGCAGTAAGGATAATATGATTTCAAACTAAAATTTTGGTTTCACGTTAAAAAAAAAAAACACTCAAATTTTGGTAATAAATAGATTTTTAAAAAAATCCAGAAAACCATAATCAAAATCCATGAAGCCAACAACACCTTGCTGGAAAACAATAAAAAAATTATTCATAAGTTTCACGTAAAACAACTATATACTAAAATCTTATAAAGTTTAATTTTTTTTATAAGTCTGATTTAAAAATGATGTAACTCGAATTGTAAATATAATTTATTAAATTTAACATGGAGTAAAAGCAAATGAACACCTTTGTATTAAAAAAAAAAAAAAACAAATGAACATCTGAACTGCAATTAATGATTTGCTTAGATAGCTCATTAATCATTTCGTTATTATTATAATAGTATTTTTTCCCATTATTATATTACACTTCTTAAATAATGGTTAATTTTCCCGCTGGTTCATTTTAAAATACCCATTCACTATTCACAGTCATCCGCGAGAGCGCGGGTAGCGATACGATGCCGCTCGCAGAGGCATCATCACCACCGCCGACGGCGGAAGAAGAAGAAGAGCTGTTCCCTCACAATGGTTATGGTTGCGGTGCCGCCTCCGCCGCCGACGAAGACGCTTTATCTGGCGTCGTTTTGTTAAACGAGGAGGGATTTCCATTGGAACTCGCGGGCGAAGATGATGCGCAGGACGAAGCTGACGGATCAGAAAACACGCAGGGAAAAAGCGAATTCTCCGCCGATTTTTATACCTGCGGAACCGATTGGTCCTGCTTGTTGTCCGAATATTGTTGTGGCAGCGTGGACCTTAAGAGAAGGGATCTCGCTTACGACCCTACAATACCCCAGGGGAAGAAGCTGAAGCAGGCCAGTCTATTTCAGATTTGGGGCTTCAAGAAAAACAGCGGTGATGATTCTTTTTCTGTCTCCTCTATTGATCATAAACAGAATCAAGGCTGCAATATTGATGGTGCTGATGAGGGTGGTATTCTTTCGGGTAAGAAGAATGTGAAGGCTAAAAGTTGGGGATTAATTTCTCGTGATGTTCAGACACATTCCGTAAAATCAAAACCTTTTAGTAAGAGAATGAACACACGCGATGTTAATCGGCCGTCTCCTGCCTGCCCCTTCTATAAGAAAATCCCAGGTGAAAGATCTTTTAATCTTAGTTTTCTTCATCTTGCTTTTGATATTATTTAGGACCTTACATTTGTTGACTAGAACATAACAGTTTTGGGGGTTATTTGACTTTAGTCCGTGCTAGTATTACTGGCGTATCAGTAAGTTGTGAAAGCAATTTGAACATGATAGGTTTTTGTAAAGACACAGTGCATTCTATGTGAATTGTGCTCGACAGTCTACTTTTTAAATGATTATGAAGGGTAGATATAATATCTTTGCCTTTCCGTCCTGGTAAACATAATTTGGCTAGCTTAAGATTGAGCTGCAACCTTGGCACAATAGTTATGTTCTGAATTTTCACTTTTATGTCAGAGAAATGAAAATCTCCTTGGCAAACTACACTACATATCTTGTGAATGTTCTGAATTCAGATTATTTGCCCATATAGGAACAACATTCACTGTGGATGCATTTCGTTATGGGTGCATTGAGGGATGCTCAGCATACTTCCTCAGTCATTTTCACAGTGATCACTATGGCGGCCTTGGCAAGAATTGGACACACGGTCCTATCTACTGCACTACTCTCACTGCTCGACTAGTTCAAATGTGTCTCTCAGTAAATCCTTTGTAAGAACTAAGTGCCTTATTATTATAATTTTTTTTTGGGTCTCCATTCTTCCTGTACACCTCTGCTGTTACTCATATAAACTGATAGGTCAAGGTTGGTCTGATCAAGATTTCTGTCAACTCTTTATTATGTTTCTGTTATTCTGAATGTAGGTATATCTGCCCGTTGGAATTGAGCACTAAACATGTAATTGAAGGCATTACAGTGACTTTGCTAGAAGCTAACCACTGTCCTGGTGCAGCTTTGATTCACTTTTCTCTCCCAAATGGGCAATGCTTTTTGCACACCGGGGACTTCAGAGCTTCTAAACAAATGCAAGCTTACCCCCTTCTGGCAAATCAACATGTTAACGTACTTTATTTGGATACGACGTATTGCAATCCAAAATATAAGTAATACTCTGCTCTTGTCAAGAATTTGATTAAATATTGTTATTTGGTAATGGAATTGGCTCATTGGTTATAATGACATTGTTTAACTATTCTCAAATTACAGTTTTATGTTTCAGATTCCCTCCACAGGAAGCTGTACTAAACTATGTTGTTAAGATCACAAAGAATCAACTGAAAAACCAACCAAGAACTTTAGTGGTTGTTGGGGCATATAGTATTGGCAAAGAATGTGTTTATCGTGCAATATCTAAGGCGCTCAAGGTATAAAGGGAATTTTTTGTTTAACAGATAAGAACTTCATCAGTGGCTTTGATCCTCCATCCCTTGCTCGTCATTGTCATTCATGTTGGTATGAATAGATACGAATACCTAAAAGATTAGTTGATGACATCTGGCCCACCAACTGTTGAGTGTTGATAATATTGAAGCTCACTTTTGTTAGATTTCTTTATGTTGTAGTTGCCAAAGTTGCGTTATGGGTGAGGGATTTCAGCAATTTGCATTAAGGATGTGACTAGACATTTATTGGTTGTAGGCTGTTACTTGAAATAGCAAATAGATCGAGTGATAATCCTATGTCTGCTCATGGGTATATTCTTTTTTTGATATTACTACAGTGAAATTTGATACAGCTCCTTTCTTTTCAGGCAAAAATTTATGCAAATGCTTCAAGGAGACGAATTTTGCAAGCCTTTGGTTGGTCTGAGCTTTCAGATAGCCTTTGTACAAATGGAAAGAACACGTTTCTTCATGTTCTGCCCATGTCAACTCTGAGATTTGAGGTTTAATTCCAAACCTGAGTTTTAGTCTCAAAATGCTGAGGCTTTATGTTTTTAAGTACTCCTACAATTTTTAGCTCTACTCATAATTTTTCTTGTTACATCAGAGATTGAAGGATTATTTGAAGACCTACAAGGACCAATTCACAGCAGTATTGGCATTTCGTCCGACAGGTTATGCATATGTTGTCAATGCAATTGATTTTAGTCCTGCATGTTTTGAATTGTACGCGGAGATACCACAGGCACAAGTACAGAAGAGTAATATAAATATATATGTTCTTTCATTTATTCAGGTTGGACTTTCAATGAGAAGATAGGCAACCATCTGGAACTAATTAAACCCATTTCGAAGGGTAACATCACGATATATGGTGAGAAAAGCTGTAATTACAACATTCATATATGATATATAGTAAGATCTTGTGAGGGTGTTGTTTCTTTCTAATATTCGCAAAAGGTTGTATGCTATTATGATCCGTACTTGTTTAAAGCTCCTGCTCTGAGTTGCTGAGATTCTGAGTATGGTCATGGTCACGGCCTGATCGTAAAGCAGCATTTTGACTTACGGTATTTTTTGTCAATATTAGTTTATAAGTCTCTTTTCTCCTTGTAGGGGTTCCCTATAGTGAGCACTCCAGCTTCACAGAACTGCGGGAGTTTATTCAGGTGGATACTGCATAGTACTTGTACATGACTTTAATGCTAAATGTTTGATTACACATCTTATGGTATCTTCAAAATTACCTTACAATGCGTGTCAAATTTGATTTTTTTTTTCCCCAGTATTTGAAGCCTGATAAGATAATCCCTACCGTGAATGTCTGGAATCAGGCCAACCGTGATAAGATGCAATCCTACTTTCGGGACTGGTTGAGAGGCTAATGCTTATGCACTTTGATAAACTGAGTTCATAATCCGAGAATCTCATGGCCTCATTCATATGGGAAATTCAGTATTTTCTGCCTGTTGCACCGTGCACAACATGATTTGCCAACTCTTGCAGCGCTTTAACGGCTTGAGTGCTAAAGCATGACTGTTCTTGTCGATTACATTGCCACATCAAATGGCTACAATCTTCCACCCCACCACTTCTGTATGCTGTAACATCCCAATATATTTTAAGATCTAAGTGACATTAAGATAGGATTTATTAAGTGATTTCAAATTTAGAGTGGATATTGTTTATGATCTAAAACCATAATTGAGGAAAGAATAGAATATAATTAAAAATTGAGTGTCTATTTATGCACCAAATAAAATTTAGTTCCCGAGAGCTGTAGCATTTTAATGCAAATGATCATGGAGTATTTACTATTGATACGAATTTGATGAATTAATTATGGAACCAAAATTAGCCATGTTTAACGATTAGTGTAAACAATTTGGTCCGCAAAGACAATCATTACATTCTACCAAAATATAATGGAGTATTTAACAGCATTTTTTCTTTCGTTGGGGTTATTGCGGCTTAAAGCATGTCAAACAATAAAACATGGACCAGCACTATAGTCAGCGACGCTGCTATTCTACTTCTTTTAATCCAGTTAATATTCAGGCCAAAAAAAAAATCCAGTTAATATTAGGTTATTTAATCATAATGAACACAAGAACAGCTCCTTTTTTGGTTCTCTGAACTGCTGTTCGAATTTGCATCTTTAATCTACTGATACATCATATTTGATCATTTTACCAACAAAAAAAAAAAAAACCAATAAAACATTGACGTTTAGCCATGTCCTGATTATTGTCTATTATCCACAAATTCAAATTCATCCCTTCCGTTTAGAAAGTTGTAGGGTGGCATTTCTTTTCTTTCTTTTTTTTTTTTTGGGCCACAAGTTGTGGGATGGGATCTCACAATATAGTTGATTAAACTTTTTTTTTTTGGGTATGAATTTAAGCCCAAAAGGCCAAACAGTGAAGATTTAACACTTATCAAATGGGATCTCAAGGACCTGCATTCACCATTGCCTTGACAATATGAACATAATACCAAGCTCTCATCACCATGTTCCAAGTCCCGTGACTTCTATTTCTTGGAGAGGAAATATAGCATAAACTATTATGCTTTCAGGTATCAACAGGTATAGTAAAATATGTACTACAAAAAACAACGTTATGAAAGAAAGCTTTCCTATAAATATCAAGTGGAGACCGATGATGAATTACACTAAAATACTCTCAACTCTACATATGCTGGTTTAATCATGTTGCCCAAGGACATGTAATTGCAGAAGTGAATAGTACAATGGCTCACAATTCCACAGAATTGAGTACAAGTCAAATAGGTAATGCTGCTGCACTGGGTTAGAGAGCGCCAAAGATCATTAATAACCTTGTACAAATGGTGATTTACAATAAATCATGCTCTTTCAAAACAAAATTAGATGACCACCATGGTGAAACAATTTTTGGACAGCAAACAGGCTATTTATCAGATAGGAAAACACTTCAATATAAATAACTCAGCGAGAAGACCAATCAACCAAATTCTTTCAAATGTAAAATGTTATCTGGCAGTAGCGGAAGCTATGTGATTTTGAAAGTATACCAGCTCTGCAGTAATTTATTAAATTGTTCATACTTACCCACTTAAATACGCCTTTCCCATTATAGTAAGCCGGTGGGTCATGCCATAGCTTCTTCAGCACACGATTTCAGCTGAAATTCTTGAGAACAATAATGTTCATACGTGTAAGAACTTTATAAGATCTATAATGCTCCATATTGGCTCAATCTAGATTCTAGAGCAATTTTAAGCATCCCGGGATAGCATAATAAAAATTAATGATTAGTTGATTCTTTTGCCAGCAATACATTGCAGATAATCTTTTTTCTCAAATAATAACAAGAAAAACTAATGTCTTACTTGAGTTTCAGGAAAGAATCAAGGCATCTACAGATTCTGGTTAGACAGAGGATTACAAATCATAAATGATGTAACAAGAACATCAACTCATTTAGTGTATAGACTAAAGGCGTGCCGGAAGCAATATCACTATGAAGAACGACAAAACAACTAATCGATCTCAATATATAGGCTATTGTTGTATACACAATCCCTTTGTTTTGATCAGACTACAGAATTCATGAATGCATATATTGTAACTTCGCTCCAAGATCATTACCTAACACAACAATCATTTTACAGAACAAGGGGGGGGGGGAAATGGCAAAAGTAAAGCAAATAATTGAAAAGGAAAAAGGTAGTCAAAGATTCAAGCCTGAGTGCCAGTTAATGCTTTCATCTGGATGATGCTACTATTTTCTGAATGAGAAGGGTTAGGCAAGCTGTCATAGGAGCCAAATCTCCTGATGCCCACACATTTCGCGACGCTGGCATAAGTTATCATGACAGTGAACACCACGAGCATCACGTGGACCAAAAAAATAAGATCCAGAACAGCCACAGCTCTCAACTTGGATTCGTCGAGTACACACTTGGTCGATCCCTCAACCCCCTCGACCACATCAAGCAAACGATGACACCCTTCAGGGATAAAAGCATCAACGTGAAGAGTCAACCCGGTCTGAAAAACCCAAAGACCCTGCAAGAAGATGGCAGCTCCCAAGCCCACATCCGCGGCGAAGAGCTTGGGCTGGAAAGCGAGAACCAGGCACGTGAGCCCAGCGAACGCAGAAATCCTGGCAGAAACGGAATCGCATTTGGCCTCGAGATCGGAAACCTGGACGGAGGCGGTGGCGGCAGCAACGGAGTATTGCAAGAAGAAAACAACAGAAGCGAGAGCGAAAATGAAATCGTTGGAGAAGGGAAGGAGAGAAGATTCGGAAAGGAGGAGACAGAAAGCGAGGATGATGAAGAGTAAAATCACGGCGGCAAATTGGAGAGAGACGAAGCGGTGGACGGGGGTGTGGCCTTTGACGAGAGAGTCGGTTTCAGATGAAATTATGAGTTGATGAATGAAGGCGACGAGGAGAGCAACGATAATGAGGTAGAGAGGGAGATGCCGGACACGGTGGTGGTGGTGCGGAGAGGGAGAAGAAGATGGAGGGAAAGGGTAGAGGGGTTTGGCAGAGTAGGAATTAGGGGATTGGACGTGAGAGAGGGTGGCAGAGATAAGATGGTAGAGGCCGAGCCACACCAAACCCAAAGACGAAAGCACGTTATACAAAATGGCCGCCATTGACGACGAGGGGTATGAATAAGCAGCTTCGTTCCTGTGGATCAGCGCGTCAATGAATTTAGCAGATTCAGAGTGAGGAAGCGTAACCTGATGTGGAAGGGGGCAGTACTGGATGGAGGAGTAGATGAAAGTGATTCATACTGGATCGGAGCGAAGCAGAGCAGCGATGAACGGAACGGGAATCTCCAGGACAATGGAAGAGCCAGGGCTCTTGCGATTGCGATCTTGAGCAGAAGAAGCTGCACTTGAGTATTCAACCTCACCGATGATATGACTTCTCAAATCATCTTGCGCCTTTGCTCGTTTAGTCATTTTTTGGATGGAAATGCCTTTCGGCCCAAAAAGACACACACATGGAAAAAATTAAATTTTTGGCCCTTACAGTTCACCTAATTTCGACATTGGTCCCTGCATTTCAAACATCTTTCTTGTTTTTTTTCTCCCAACAGGAGGGATTAGACGAAATTCCACTTTCCACCTCGGTGTTGACGTGTATTCTAGGTCAATATTCCGCCACATCAGCAATTGCATAACACCATTAAGCTGACTCAGCAATAAGAACATTCGGACATTAATTTTATAACCATTAAGTACTACTAGACTGAATCTAAATATTTTTGAGTAGGGAAAATGATTCATTACTCTGAGATATATTAGCACTGTTTCCAACAAACAAGTAAAAACAAAACACTATAGTTGATCTCCTTCCCGAGCAAAAATGTTGATCATATCAGTCTTCTTATCATATATAGTAGTATTACTTTACAAATTGCACTGAATTCTCCAAAGCTAAGAGACATGATTGAAATCTCCGACGTCTCAGCCATGAGATAGAAGTGTTCGAGACTGTTTTCTCTTTCCTGGATCCATAAAGTGAAACCATAATGCTTTGATAAGAGACATTTTGAGCCATTGAAGGTAATGACATTTCTAAATGGAGTATAAATACCAAAGTTCTTGCATCCTCAAATTCGCATTCGAAGCTCAGTTGCTGCATGAGGCTAGAAAATCAAAAGCACAACTTAAACGAACTGAAAGGTGCCTGTGAGGCTAATAATCTCCAAGTGCACCAAGTCACATGCATGATCTACAACAAGTCTCAAAATTTATCTCTTGTCCTGTTCTGCTTTAGTCCAGGCATGCAAGGCAATCTTGGTTTGCAGTGGCCAGAGTCACAGTCCTGGTCTTCTACTAAATAGTTAAATCCAATTTAGGAGAATTGATTGTAGTTCAGATAAAAAGATCTAGTACTTTATGAGGGCGGGTAATGAAGCATGAAGTTCAGCCAAGCATTGGAATATCCAATTTAGGAGCTGTTCTTTTGGAAGCTCTAGGAGAAGTTCAGCCTGCATGGGGCAAATCATGAGAAAACAAAACACAGTGGTGAATATTGGATACAGCCCTTCGCCAAAAATAGAAGGAAAAATCGTCATCTTGCCACAAAATGAAGTAAGAGAAATTTCAAACAGGATATGTCATCAAGAGAAATATATGTTTGCCTTAATTTTCAGAAATAGAATCCTTGGAAAACTGGTTTCCTTAATCAAAACGATGGAGTTATTTCATTGACAGCCTATCACACATCAGACATTGGTCGTCCTTCTATTAAATGAATATGGCAAAATTCCCATTTAACTCTTCACCCTCAGATTACTAAGATAACATATGAAACTATATATCAATAAGTAGCTATCTCTCCTAATTTTAAGAACCAGAATATTATTAGTTAAACAAAAAGACCTATTGGGGGAATAGACTAATGAGCATTACCTTAACTTTGTCTCCCTCAAGAATCAAGGAATTCCTATGCAAATCTGAAGTCATCGACTCTGTCATCAGCTTGAAGACCGTTTTGCTTATGTTTGCTTTCATAAAGACAGTCTTTCCGGCGGAATAAATTCTGGTTACTCCTATATCAGCTGCCATTCTTTTCACATAAAGCTTCTTCAACAAAATCTCCATGGAGGAAGGCTCTTTGCCATATTGGCGGCGCAGGTTCTCTGTAAATTGCATCAGACACCAAATATCTTTCTCAGCTGCTCTCTCAGCAGCATCTAATATTTCCATAGGGTTCTCCAAATAATTTATGTAGTCAGAAGGGAGATGAGGATTGATGTTTATATCAACCTAGAATAATTGAAGGGTACAAAAATGTATCAACGTTGAGGCCTCCATTATACAAGGCAGAGATTTTATCTAAGCACATACAGAAAGATATACCATATAGGAAAATAAATATGAAGAAAAACTCTCCAAAATCTAGAACAAAATTTTCTGATTAGGCTGTAAAGTGTAATGATAAGAAATTGTTGCTAATTTGGTTATGATATGTTGTATAATTTTGCATTTGGTAGATTATCTGGTTGGCCCCAGTTCAGTAGGATATTAATTTGCTTTGGTTAATTAAAAAAAAATGAATAATAGTTAGTCCAAATTTTTCTACAATGCACAAAAACCAGCCATTCAAATAAATAACGGATTCTTTATTACAGCAACATTCGTTCTGTAAATATGAATTTTTGTGTACAGGTGGATAATTGTTATTTCAACGTACAGAAGACAGATAACAAGAAAAGACATTGCCCGAGTTTTTCTAGGAAAATGTTCAACACTGCAATATATTTTAGCATTTTACATTTCTCTGTTTCATTTCAAGTGGAAGAAAATAGCATCAACTTTGACTTTTACAAATCTCTTTTTACAATTAACTTCTATGGAACATAATTATTTTATACTTATTTTCAATAAGCATACCTGTACTGACTGATAAGGAGTTGCAACTACACGATGGTCATCAACCTGTAAGTTAAATGGAAAAAGAGCATGAGTCCAGAAATGTAAGCAGAAGATTGAAAACTATGGACCATAATGTTCCGAAAACGAGTATCAATCAACAAAAGTGCTTGCAAATCAGAGAAAAGGCATCAAAGTTGAAGTATGTAGCCAAAGTAATCTAACGGCAAAAGTATACTTCAATTTTGACTAATCATAGATGGGTTGGGAGGAATAGAGGATGAATCAAAGTTGACCTTGGACAAGCTCTCAAAGAGCATCTCAAAGAAAAGGTCGATGCCAACATTTCCAACATCTCCTGTTTGTTGTTCACCAAATATAGTACCAAAACCTCTTATACCCATGTCCCGCTCAGCTAGTTGGAAGCCTTGACCAAGTTCACGACATTCTTCTAGCGCTGAGAGTCTCTCCTATGAAAAAATCGCTATAAGAATATTAATTTTAGGCAAGGTAGTATGGAGCATTAAGTGAAATGAATTTATTCATAATGTGAAAACTCAGGCATCTCCTGAGATAATAAAAGGTAAAGATTAGACAGAAGCATACCAGTGCTTGATCAGAGAGAAGGGATTTATCAGGATAAAATAAATGTGCATGAGCTTCCTTGTCTGCCCGCCCAACTCTACCACGCAACTATAAAAATTTAAGAAAATAAAAGACCAGTATTAGTAATTTTAAGTTCAATACTGATGCATCTATAATTTTGCAACTCCACCACCATATGGCCTTCCAAAGAATGCCCACAGTAGTCCTTGACCAATGATCCCTCATATACTAAATATTGAAAGCAAAGGTTGGAAACAAGTTTTAAGGCCACAATGAGATGAAACAAAATCACTCTGGTAGAAACCAAAATATCAACTTGAAAACTGCTATGTTAGTGATCTTTACACAGAAATATTAGCTGAAGCCCTATTTATCAATTATGTACCATTAGGAAAAAATATTAACATGAACTTTCCTTTCTAAGTAAACATCAGAGAAGACATAACACACTGCCATATCCAATCAGGACTGACTCAGAAGGATGAAGTTAGGAAGAACAAAACCTGGTATAGCTGTGCAAGGCCAAATTGTTGAACATCCTGAATGATGATTGTGTTTGCATTTTGAATGTCAAGCCCACTTTCTACTATATTGGTGCAGACCAGGATTTTTATGTTGCCCTGTGCAAATTTCTCCATGGTATCTTCTAGTTGCTTTGAGTATTGCTATGACAGAAACCACGTAAGTTTAATTTGTAAACAAAGTGAATGCATAGTGAGCATGAGAATGAAAGGCACACAAGTCAATATTTTATAAGAAGGCCTGAAAGCAGCAGAGAAAACACTTATCAAGACCTAATATTTTTGAGATTTTGATATTTTTCTTTTTAAAAAAATAATTTATTAATGATAAGTTAACATTTAACACCAGTCCTAAGTAAGAGATCCCACATTACTGCCTCTCTTTTGCAGATATGAG
Organism: Albizia julibrissin; assembly: GCA_037074505.1. Taxonomy (NCBI): domain Eukaryota; kingdom Viridiplantae; phylum Streptophyta; class Magnoliopsida; order Fabales; family Fabaceae; genus Albizia; species Albizia julibrissin. The sequence goes on along the minus strand of CM073479.1, from coordinate 47,506,058 downwards.
ACAGAATAGCCTGATAGATTCTAAATATTTCTTAACACGTCTGAAATTTCTCATAAAGATAACTGTCATTTATCAGTATAAGCATTACTGAGGAAGACATTATTTTACTTCATGTTTAACTCTAGAATATTTCCTGGAGGACTGTTTTTCAGTCCTACAAGCTCACATGAGATATGGCACTGGACCTACAAAACAAGTAGCTACCTTCCCATGGGCAATGGCTATTTCCACATTTGAGAATGACTCTTCAAGAAATTCCATCACTTCTTCAAGTCCTATAACATAAGCATAGTAGAGATACTAGAATCAAATGACTGAAAGTCTGAAAGATAGACAAGTTAGCAAATATCACCCAGACAGTACCAAAGTGTTGGATAGTCTACTTTTAGGTCTGTGATTGAGGGTCAAGAATATCTAAATTCAGTGTAAAACTTCTATTATCAACAGGACCATAGCATTCTTACTCCCATGAAATTAAATTCACTCATAGGAGTGTGACATATTTATGATGGGTATCCCTTCACCCAAGTCTGCAAAATATTGGTCGTGATGATGGGATACTTTAGACGCATCTCTTGGTATTATTACATGCATGTCACTGTGAGTTCTCACAAAATGAATTTGCGAGTCTCCTGGCCTGATATTAATAGGAAGCAACAAGCAGTGTTAATTATCCCAGAATCAATACAGAACTCTCATAGGAAGTAAACAAACAAAGTCTCTTACAATCGGCCTCGGAACTCTCCAACAACTTCGAGCAATTGGATTAATATTAGTATCACTTCCCAAAATTTGCAAGACTTTTTAATGACTAGACAACTGCCTATTACTAAGCTCTTTAATTAGCATAAAGTGATAACAAAATTCTTTTAATACTTTTTAATGGGTACGCACCACTTCTTAACTGATGATACAATTCAATTATTTCTATTGCTGTAGACACACCGACTATAATTGTCGACAGTGTCCTACTAAAACATCTCGGCTTCAGATTAAATAAGAAAAGCAGAGAATTATATATTGTAATTGTTAAGACATTAAGAATGAGTGTAAAATAAAATTGGTTTTGATGGCTAAAGAAAACCAAACTCATTAAAATCTTTAATATAATTGTCAAGAACAAGGCATGATGTCTCATCATTACCTTTAATGCGAGGAAGAACATAAAAAACCTGACCCCCACGGTCCAGCTCATACTTAATAGCTGAAATCACCTTGTCCTTACTGAATGAAGAAAGGTGAGTTTTGATAGGAACTCTTTCTGGAGGTGGAGTTGAGATTAAACTGAAATGAAAATAGAGTGTTGTAATTAAGCTCAGAGAATGGTTGATTAGACTCAATCTTTCATTAGCTATAAGCTTACTGTAAATCACCACACAGGCAAAATATAAAGTATGCATCAAACCCAATTTGGCATCAAAAGGCCCAAAAGAACCAGGAGTTGGCAGAAGAAATGTTTAGGAACCTAAGAATAGAAGATTAAGGATTTTTGCAGGGACAGAATTCTGTCCTATATTAAATAACTTTGAGTTGAAGTTTCAATAATTTAGGGAATTTGATGAGCCAGTAACTCATATCCACAAACGTAGTACTGCTCCTGACTCCATTTAATTCTCCCTTATTGCTCACCAACCATTGTCAGCATCAGTAAATCTTACCATGCAAAGTTTCCAGGGGGGAACAAAGGATATCAGCATGCAGCAGAAATGCAAAGCCTAATTCATATCTTCTCCAATATCTACTGATATTAAAGCTTCCTCATTGTGCATAGACATCTCAAACAATAAGCACAATACCAACTAAAATTAAACCTCAGACAATCTATTTTCCATCATAATCTGTGGAGGGCTTACTACCTAGCATCACGGAAACCTGTCATTGCTAAATAAAGAGTTCGTGGTATTGGAGTTGCAGAAAGAGTAAGAACATCTACGGAAGTTTTGAAAGAAGCAATCTTCTCCTTTTGTTTGACACCAAACCTCTGTTATGAAAGAAATGTCAGTTAGGAAAAACAATGTAGCCATAGTTAGTTGTGAGAAATTAAGATATTAATTGCTGATAATTGGCAAACCTGTTCCTCATCAACCACAAGCAGGCCAAGATTGTTATACACAACCCGATTTCCTAGAAGAGAGTGAGTCCCAACAATAATGTCCAGGCCACCATTTTTAATCCTTTCCAGGTGCTCCTCTTTCTCCGCTCTCGTCTGAAAGTTGTGATAAGTCAAATACTCTGAAACTGATATAAAAGTTACAAGCCATATAAATATAGATTCAGAACATGCTGTACATCCCAAATGGCAAGTAGAGAAAGAAGTACATGCCATACTACCATAGAAGAATTATTTATTAAAAACTGGAAATCAAAGAAAGATTGTCGAATATTGGAAAAGATAGAACATCGAAAATATTGTAAAAAGCTTTCTTCAAATAAAATTTCCATATCACCCAAAAGAAAACCACAAAGAAACAATTGAGGTGAGAGAGAACTTAAAACAAGAAATCAAAATAATATGCATCTTAAGCATAAATCTTAAAATAATATTACAAAATAACAAAGGGTTTTCATCATCATCATAAAGAGTTTTATCATAAGGGGCATTGAAAACAAGAAAAAATTCAATTTGATTGATGAGTATTATTAGACTACCAAAGTAAAATTAGAGCACTCTCTTCATAGCACTACACAACTCTAATCTTCAAATAAACATCGCTAGGACAAGCAAGGAACAAAACTCATACCTGAAACCTGCTCATAAGTCCAATTTTAATATCAGGATATGATGAAAAGCGCTCGGAAATAACATCAAAATGCTGCTTGGCAAGAACTATTGTTGGAGCCAGAACCATGGCCTGCTTCCCTGATGATACTGCACAGAATATAGCACGTAATGCAACTTCAGTTTTGCCAAAACCAACATCTCCACAAATTAACCGGTCCATTGGAGTTTCATGTTCTGTCAAATCCCTTTCAACATCAATGAAAGCCTGTAAGGGAACGTATTTGGAAACACAAAATACCTAGTTAAACAACATGAAACCATGCAAATGACAAATCTTCTAAAATCTATAGCTCTGCAAAATACAGGAAATACAGGTAAAACTAAACACAAAGACGTCTAACACAGTTAAAAAAGATTAAAATATCAATATTTTCAAGCAAGCACACATGATTTTGCAACAAGTATAAAAGAGAAAGAACATAGACAACTTAATTATGATGTCACCTGTTTTTGATCAGGCGTGGGCTCATAAGCAAATTGAGCTGCAAATTCAGCCATGGCAGGACATTTTGGATAGGGAGGCCTTCTTTGTTTTAGCCTATGTAGATAAAGTTCCATCAAGTCAACAACCATCTTCTGTATGGCAACCTTTCCTTTAATCTTTCTTCTCTGCCAGGCACTAGTGTCATTCAACTTGCTCAATGTCCGAGGTCTTTTGTTTTCATTTGGACTGCAAACGGACCGCAATTAACATGATCATTCAACAAAAGTACTGCTATAACTAGCACTCTATTTTGAGTCAGTATTTTGCTAGAGCTCTGACAATGGCAAGAACATTATCTTCAAGAATAATAAGAAAAATGTTAAGGCAAGGGGATTTGGAGAACTTACAGGCTATATCTATAGAGCATACGAGCCGCCTGCTTAACAGGAAGTTTTGCCATAGCATCTGCATACTCTATAAAAACATACTCAACTGATTCTGTAGAATTCTTTGAAGCAGAGAACTTAATCCCAACAAATCGCCCAATACCCACCTTCTTATGGACAACGTAGTCCCCAGAACGAAGCGTATAAGGATCTACCTGGTAGCTAAATCCACCTTCCTTATTCTCCCTGTCTCCCTTCAATTTCTGCAACCCTCTCTGTTGCTGCTCCTTCACCAATTTTATGTACTTGTCAGCCTCCTCCGAATCCATCACCGTCCTGGAAGCCTCTCGCTTAGCGAAATCACGGCGAATCCTCTCGTTGAGAACCGAAATGGGGTCATTCTCGAGGTCAACTCTCTCTGTCCTGTTTGGTAATTTGGATTGTGAAGGAACCGAAAGGTTTTGGGTGTAGATGGCGTTGGGGGCCAAAACTACTCGTCCTTTGTTGTATTTGAACTGCAAAGGGTACGTGACAATGAAAAGGCTCCAAAATTTGGGGAAAGAGCTGAGTTTGGGAATGAAGGGAGTGGAAATGTCAGGCATTGGGAGAGGAGAAGCCATGGTTCAGGTAAAAGAAGAATACCAGAGTAACAACAGTTGAAGACAAGATTTTTAGAAGAAAGAGAGGACAAAGATGAAGAAGAGGGCCATTTACAGTCTGGAGAGCTTCAGGTTGCTCTCCAGTGAAGGTTGTAGGCAGAGAAAGACGATAAACGAGAGCACACAGAGGTTTTGGAGAGGTTTTACAGAAGATGAAATATCCCGAAGTATGCGAGGGCGCGAGCGATTTTGCTTGTAAGTTAAGACGAGATATTTCGTTTTACAACACAAGCTCGTATTTGTTTGGTTCCGATGAGCGTTGCGTGGCGAAATGTTATGTTCATTTCTCTTTTGTTTTTTGGCGGCTTCGTTGACCGTTACATTATTTTTTTTAAGACTAAATTATACAAAACGAATTTAACATCAATTATATATAATCTTGATATTTGAAAATTTAAATTTAATCGCTGACTTTTTTATTATTTAACTATTAATTTTTATCATTAAGTGACTGTTATTCTTTTAATAAAAAATATCACGTCAAATTATAAAATAATACATAACATCTTCTATAACATTCTATATTAATTAGTAAATTTATAAAATCTTTAAATTTTGATGAGTTACAAATAACTTATTTAAAAATATAACAGATTTCATGTCGTATGCCATATATCATTTCATCATCTGAAATAAAAATTTCAGTTAAAAAATAAAAGACCAGGATGTTAAATTTAAACTAGAGTTTAAAGAGATTTTATATAATTTAACTTTTTTTATATATATTATCGTCTCATTTTGAATTCGAATTCAAATTGGAGTCCGTTACTACCCTACGTTATATCAAGGCACCTTGCTTTCTATCTACTGAATGTGAAAACTTAAGCGTCAGATGAATCTTCAAATTTGACTCGCCAGACAGTAATGCGCAGTGAAAATATGACAACCTAGGAAATACATCTGTGGACTTTTATTTGAAACTGAATCTTTATTTCGAAAAATGATAATAATAGACAGAAGATAACAATGACTGATGAATTTATCATAAAGAAGTCAAGCAACTAATCTGTTTCCACGTCCCCAATAATTCAAATCCCAAGCACACCTGTAATATAACATGATCTTTTTTGCATTCTCACCAATATTACATGAAAAATGAAGCAAAGCATTTTTCCACAGCATACTAGTCACAGTATCAACCCCAGGTATCAACTCACAATCAGGAAAAAGGAAATAGAAAAACACTCAAATCCCAGCGGCAATCTCCAGCCTATGCCCAAAGCATCTGAGCAGCAATTATGAAAACCGAGATAATCGTAACTCCCAGAGAGACGTGCACAACCTTAGCTGCTGAGTTCTGAGCAGTATTCTTGGAACCAGGAGAACCTGAAACAACAACACATATCGTTTCAAAGAAACTCTCCTGCTCATAGAAAACAGAGTAACAAAAACCACAAACCCAAGAAAGACAGAGAACACAAAAAGAAAAGATAAAAGAATGAGAGAAGCAAGTATATACTTGAGAGGCAAGCCAAAGGATTAACTCGTTGGCCACATCTTCCAGGCAAAGTCTGAGCCTGAGTAATATTAATGCCAGCCTGCTCAGCTTGTCTCGTGCCTTTGTTGCTCATAAGGCTGCAAAGGCATTGTGGGTCTGATTGGATCACAGATTTCAGAGGATCACAACAACTAGCAGGGGGTTCTCTGTTTCCATTGAGGTAGGTGAGGCAAGGTGAGAGCTGGTTCAGACAAGAATTGTCTCGAGCACTTGCTTTTGGGAACAGAGTAAGTAACAGAAGAATAAAGCAGGCCATGCAGAACAGAGGAGGTGACTTGGTAACCATTTTGAAGATCGTTGGTGGGGGTGAGTCTCTGGTGTATTGTGGAAGGATACATATAGTGAGAGGAAAAAGAAGGAAGATAGGGAAAAGGAGTGTGTTGGTGATCGAACTTGGTCAGAGACGATAAGCTGACGAGTGTTTTGAATAGTTGGAGGTTTTAGTGTTTATTTGGAAGAGGTTTGCATGGTGTGACTAGGTTTTAGTCGGTAGGATGAGCACAGTGAGCGTTGGGCAGGTGAAACTACTTTCCTAAGTTGTGAAATTTTTCTTTACACAGAAATGAATTAGTCAGAGAAAGCCTTTAGGAGGATCTGGAGGTTTGGGGAATAGGCTATGTATCGAAAAGGAATCAGTTTCCCTGATGGAAAAGGGGCAAGAAGTAGTTGTCCTATTAGTTTTATTTTTTATTTTTGTTAACTAAACTTTAGATGCATTTCCAATCGCTTAATTATTTACTTGCTGAACTTTTATTTAAAAAAAATTGTTGGATTCCATTTTACGAAAAGAAAAAGATTTTCACATATTACCAAATATAACATTAGTTTGGTAACATTAAATCAAATCAAAATCCGTTTAACAAAAAATAGATTTGATAATCATTATCATTAAATTAATTTATGAGTAATTAAATTAACATTCATTTAGTTAATACCTATTAAAGCAATTTCATTTTTTGCAGAAAAATATTATAAATTATTCTCTAATATAGACAATGTCCTTTTATTCTAGAAAATTTGACATCTTTAATAATAATTGCGGACTAAAGTTATGCATTTCATTTTCCAAGTTACTCAAACTTATTGAGATATTATTATTCTCATTTAATTCCTAATTTTTATTATTAAGGGTTTGAAGATAAGGTAATAAAATAAATTGAATTTGACAATAGACATTAAATCATGAATTCAATTTGATTGAATTTAAAAATAAACATAAAATATGCACGTGATGTAAATGTTTCTACCTTCATATCCAAAAAACCAATTTCAGACTTTTTTTACAATGATAATCAAATTAATTTCATTTAACTTGTAACGTAGATATCATATTTTGATTATCCTATCAACATATTTTAATGATCAGCATATCCTACTATTGCAATTAAGACTTTCACGTACAATACTCTAACATGCGTTGCACGAGAAGATGTAACTTGTTATTTATCAAAAACTGTTCGAAAAAGAGAAAACAAGGCAAATTCCCCCCGGATCAGTAGTTCATGTTTTCAATTCACGATCGTTTGAATCATTTTTAGTGGGATGATGAATTATATATATATAATATATATAAAAGAGTGAAAGGGAAGTGACATCCATGCAGAAATCTGTCAGTCCTCTTTTATTGATAGGTTGGGCAAATATTCACCTGCATATCTGATTGTTTGAAATAGTTATTAAAATTTTTAAAATTTATTTTTTAATCATAATTTACGGAATATAAAATAAATATAAAAAAAAATTATCTCAACTTACATATATAAACACTTATAAATCTTTTAAAAATAAATCAAACATCCTTTAAGTCGTCCTAAAATAAACAGACCTTATTTATTAGTGAAATTTACACGTTGGAAGAAGAGCAGAAACAAAGAAAAATATGACCAGAGAGGCCTTAACCTACCCTAAACAAAGACTGTAAGCACCTCTATTTTTAACCAGGAGAATAACCAGCGAGATCGAGTTGCAAAATTCTGTCAAGAACTATACATAATATATCATTCCAACTTCAATAAGACTGATGTGAGGAATGTTAAGGGCCACAGAAGGACCCCTGCAATTCTTCCGAAGAAAGGAATAGCCAATATCAATCACAAGCTTTTTCAAGAATGAGGACGATTTCCTTGCCTTCACGTATGAGTGCCCCATTATATATGCAACTCCCGCCTCCTTAGCCTGAATCAAATCCAGTAGCTCATCCCTAACAGCAGGATCCATGCTAGGATTGTTAGGCAGCTGGAATCTTACTCGGCGCCTCCGGACTTGTGGGTTCTCGTCATCGTAAACTGATTGCAAGCTTCGCAGGGTAACAGACTTGCTGCTAGGGATTGAGATGTCCAGGCCAACATCCTCATGCTCGGACACTATCAAGCTTGAAGTAGATCCTATGCCTCTAACACTCATAACAGCCATCCTCCCGTCAAGTGAAGAACTTTCAGAACTTGAAACTTGTGGCTGAGTAGCTTCCATTTGGATAAACTCGGCTATACTTTGTATGAGTTGGTTCTCAAAGTCTCCGTCATCCCTTTGGATGTCCTTATACCCGTATCTGATGATGCACCTGTACATACGATATGGCCTGGGGCAAACACGCCCTATAAGGAACCGTTCTTCTGGTGAGACATATGGAACAGGAACTGATTTTACACAGACAAATACCAACACACTGTGAAATGCAGGGAGATTTGTAACAAAGTGGGAAAATATTGCGGGCACTCCTGTTGCCAGTTCTGAGTAGATAAGACCTATTCCTGGAACACGGACGATGCCCAGGCTTGGGCCCAGTCCTAGTAACCATTTCAATGAAACTTTGTTGTGTAGATCATAGCTGTATTTTCTGCGAGTACCATAATGCCATACATACATAACAATCATGATGATGAATGACAAGACAAGAGGAACCCATCCTCCCTGAGGAACTTTTATGAATGCTGCTGATAAATATGCGCTTTCTATCACCCAAAAGAATAAAAGAAATATTGCAGCAAGCAATACACTTTTCTGCCAGACGAAGATTATGATAAGTGCCATCAGAAATGTAGTCACAAACATAACAGCTATACAAGCAAGTCCTGTAAATCAAAACACCAAAGAGTTAACTTCAGTAAGACAAAATAAAACAGTGCAATTTTTTATGGAAGACCCAAAAAACCCAGTGTTCGTTGCCTTTATTTAAGCACCCCTGTACCATGCAGCCTCATTAATAAGGACATTTTTTAAAAGCATAATATGCTCATTACCCAAGAAGGCATAACGCTCAAATCAGGTGCATGGGAACTTGTAACCTTGTAAATGCATGCATATCAATGCAAATCTAACACTCAAACTGCAATTTCTATCCAAAAAAAAAAAAGTATTGGCAAAATAACCAGAGCTACGTGTGAATTCAAGTGGCGACTAGTACAAGCATCAAGTGTGCTACATACTAGAACAAACTATACTACCTGAATATAAGGGCTTTTTTTGGCAACCACGATTTTAAGAACTTCAGTTTTTTTTTTTTTTTTTTCTGAGTACTTGATAGTCGAAGTCATCCGTTAAATGATATTTCACTACTGAACCTTAAGAGCTCTTTTTTTTTTTTTTTTTTTTGCATCTTTAATTTGACACACAAGCAACTGATTGTGAACTTAAAGCATATAATTTGCCCATGGACCAAATAGAACTGCTAAAGCAGTCATTATTTGAATGAGCCAGTGCACTCATCCAAGGGCACACCAAATCAGCTCCAGCAAGCAAGATCACCGGTGCCACCAATCGTCGGACATATGAGTAACCATAGGCAAAAAATAATAATGTCATAATGGTCTCCTATCTGTGTGTGCGAGAGTAGACAGAGAGAGACTTTCCATAAAGTAATAAATTACCATAAGCATTTCCGATCAAGGTCGTGTCCTGAAATCCAATTGTCATAGCAAGAGTCAGGACCATTAGTATCCAGTTTATTTCCGGGATATAGATCTGTCCATATATATGTTTTGAGGTGTGGACAACTTTCACTCGGGGAAAGCAACCTAGTGCATGACACTGCTTGATAATGGAGAAAGTGGCACTTATAACAGCCTGACTCCCCACAATAGCAGCAAGGGTGCCAATAACAAAGACAGGCCAATATACAGGTTCTGCAGGCAAGCAGAAAAATTAACAAGCCAGAACAATTTGCATTGATGGGAATTAGTACCAAGAAAGAAGTGAACCAGAAGAACTAACTTGGGATTGAGTCATAAAAACTGTTACTGACAGAGCCAAGATTTTTAGACAAGAAAGCAGCTTGGCCCATGTACTGTACCACCAAACAAGGGTATATAACAAGAGCAAATGCAAGCTGCACAAGGGAGAAGAATGTTAAGAGAATCTTACTTGTTTGCCATGCAAAAAGCAATAATTACTGCCAGAGTAGAGATTCAATAACAGACACTTCAAATAATCCATCTAATTGTGGAAATGAAAACAAGAAACCACACTACGTATATTTCAATCAACTAACAATGCTTTCAAAAAAAAATTAAGACCAATTGAATGTCCAAAACAGTTAAGAGCTCACTCTTATTGAAAAAGCGGTGAAATGACCAAGATCAGCAAACATAGCTTCAGATCCTGGAGAAACACAGAATGATAGGCTTTTAGTGAACTTAGCGTCATAATTCTTAAAACTCTCAGTATCTTGGGAGTCAATGTACAATTAAATTCATAAAGTGGAAATGCAGCATCAGTGTAGTTTTCCAGCAAAGTTTTGATAAATGAGAGGAGACGTGGAGGCCCAGGACTACCATACCAGTGATACAGAGAAGAACCCCTCCAAGAGAAATCCAACCTTCTTTGCCAGTCTTGATAAAAAACTTGATGATATAGTGTGGGGATAGACCCCGAACTATTTTTGGATTCCAGCATATTGTATTATACAGACCAACAGAAAAAATGGATACAAGCCAGATTATTACAATTGGTGCAAACATAAATGCTACTTTGTGGGTGCCGCAATGCTGGAGAGCAAACAGACCAACCAATATGACGCAGGCAAGCAAGACAAGTGCACCTACAAACAATAAGAAATTGCTCTAGTAATGTAATATTTAAGTCTTTGGAAATGAATGACCACTGATACAAACTGCAACATCTTCAACAAAGCACAAATGGCAATTGACTCACCATTAGAAAGCTTTTTCTCAGTAACTTCTAATCCTGATACTGCTGATAGAACTGCAAGTACGTGAAAAGGAATGTCAATTTCTGATCAGGTGCAAGATAATCCTCATGTTAAAACAAAATAACTCTTTATTGTAAACAAAGATAAACAAATTAAACTAGTTGCAATGAAGACCTATTAATAAATATCCTGCGAGATCTTGAAAATGTGCAAAGTACTATATAGGAAACAAGAAACCTAAGTGCCCTTTACATGCCCTTTTGGACTGGTGTCACTTTAATTGTGGCTATAAATTTGAACAAATAAAGAGAATGAAAGCAAAGAGTTGTTAGTCCATAATGTGTTCAGAAGATGCAGGTTAAAATGGTAAGACCCAAGTTGGACTCCCCCGCGGGTTAGGAGGAAGGGTTACGTAATTTAATTTAACATTTCTATTACCATCTATCCTTCTCATGTTCCAAATAGGAAGGAATCACAAAAAGAATAAATTTAATATTTGAAAGTTTTGTTAAAAGGCTTTATTACCTCCCCCTTTGTTCTTTTGCTTCCCTTCTTTTGTTTTTGGGGGGTTTAGAAGTTATCTTAACATTTAACACCAAGATTATACCCAAAAGACATAATTAGTAACTCAAGACAATCCCAATTTAAGGTTACTAGAAAGGTATTTTACCTGAAATTGCTGGAGTAAACACACCATCAGCTATGACCATGCAAGCACCAAACAACACTACAACAAGTAGAACTGTTCTTAACCTCTTGTGCTTCTCCAGAAACCTCTTCAATGGGGAAGGGGCTACAGGCTGTGATGAGGGACCATATTTGTAGGATGACAGCTCCTCATCAGCCGCTTGTTGGTTGGGGAGTAGATTAAACTTGGCATGCCTGCAAAGCAGTGAGTAGAGAGCAAATGTTCCACCTGCCAATGTTTGTACCAGAATCAGAGCATACAACTGAATAATTAATAATATTTTGACTATATAACCGAAAAAATATATTATTTTTACCAGAGAAGAATTTGAAAGAAAAAGAAATACCAAAGGAGTTCAGTAATTTATATGCAGAATTCTTGTTTTAGAATACCTTCACCGTTATCATCAGCACTCAATACGATGAAAACGTATTTGAGCAATGGAATTAACGTGAGGGTCCAGAAAATTAATGAAAATGCACCAAAGGTAGTTTCTTCATCATGGTACTTCTGCAACTTTCCTCCAAATATGCTTGTGAAAACATAGAGAGGTGATGTACTTAGATCTCCATATACTACGCCAAAGCTTTGATATGCTAATATTAGACTCCTAGAGAGATTAACCCATGACAACTGCAAAGCACCAAAAGATAAGTGACCATTAAATTTTCATAATTCAAATTAATTTCATATTTGGAAAAGGGAGCAGTGAGCAATGCAATACCAGTGATAACCAATTGAAGACAAAATATCACTTTTATGTCAGGGAGTACATAAATTTAAAATGAAAAGGTACAGCATAAAATAATAAGTCACCATGGTGACTTATTGGAAGTTCACCAGTTCTTTTAATCCAACAATAACTTTTCAGTCAATGAGTCAAGGTCAATAGAAACCACAACTTCCCATTCGGGATAATTCACCCAAGAGATGAAGGAACAGTACACACAGCTGACAAATATCTGCTTTCAACGTATTTTCCTTTCAAAAATGACGAAAATAAAAGAAAAGTTTGATCAAGGCAAGTAAAACAGAAGAATGGATCAAGAGATAGAGTGTTAAAAAGAAGAGAATTCAATTCACTTCTAATGTCCTTCTACAATCATGTCTCAACCTCTTATATGAAATCAACCAATTAAACAACAGCTAACAAATCTAAGATCTCAAAGCACAGCACATTAAATCCCTTTATTAAATTTGGAGAGCGTAAGTATCTTAAGCTTCAAAACACCCTTATCCTCAAGGGTCAAGTAAGAGGATTTTTCATTAGATCAATCAGCATCTAATATTAGATAAGAGACCAATTTACTGCAATCCAAACACAGCCCATGTTCTCTAATCCCGTTCAATTTTTCCAATATCAATATTCTGCCTACCACTTCCATGATTTGAAAATCCTAGCCCATTGACATAAAATGTACATCCATTTGTGACATTGGTTCAATGGGCACACAAGCAGACTTCACCATAATGTTCATGAAAGGGCACCACCATCTTCACTCTTCACCACCTTAGGCATGGTAGCACAACAACTAAATTTACCCTAGTGCTCATGGTGAGCATGTCCTTTACTCCCCATAGAACCACAATTGGTGGTTCAACAGCCAATTTTATAGGGCCACAATACTCATTATCCCCTTTTTCAAGTATTCATTCTATATATTCGTTCTAAATTTATTTTGGGATGAGAAGGGAACAGAACCCAATCCCACGTTACGAACAGGCAGGGTGTGAAAAGGATTGGGAAGAAAACAAGAGAGAGATGAGAAAAGAGCGGGGGCCACCACAATCTTTGAAGCTTTGCCAACCTGATCTCATCCAAAAGAATATTAGAATGGAACTGGAACAATTGTTAAGAACTAAGAAGGTTAGGAGAGTAGAAGAGAGAAAGAACAGAGAAGGAAGAAGAAGAGAGTTCAATTCATTTCTGATGTCCTCAGACAATAGTGTCTCAGCCTCTTAGAATAAACCAATCAACTAAACCCCAGCAAATAAATATAACAGACATGTATATCAGGTACGGAACACTAGTACCCTTGCCAATGAATTTGGGGCGTATCATGCGGTGACTGACTTAAACTGCCGTAAATTGTACGTTCGATTTTTAGTTCACCAGGTTGACAGGGATACAAACACTACTCACGATATAAATATGTATGGTGCGAGTGTAAGACAGACGGAGACAACAACAATATACAAGCGTAATACATTCATCTGGTAAGATACAAGGCAGAATAGTAAACTCATCAAAACAGGTGTCCAAATCGGAATTCAAGAAAAATAAAAACAGAAGCAAGTCAAGCAAGATCTAACTAAACTTCACTGAAGAAGAAGCTTCGATCCTCTTGATTCATCAACAAGTAACCACAAAATAAAATCACAAACCAGAAAATGAAATTTAGATTAATGATACGCTGCCGCCAGACAGAACAGAACGAAAAAGCAAAAGAAAAGGCGTATAAAGAGAGGAAAACACTAACCTGGGAAGGATTCCGAGAAGACGAAGCTCCAGATTCCGGTTCCATGAGGAAGTTGGCTAGCTGTGGCCGCGCGTGAAAGCCAAGAGTGAGAAGCTCGTTCAGATATTCCCTCGCATCCCTCGGATTCGAAGCTCCGATTAAATACGAAATGGCACTTGTTGAGTCATGACTCATGAGTGAAAGGAAAATTATGGAAAATGGCACTTAATTGACGTTATCTTGTTTCCCTTCCCAAATGCCGTGTCTTGTGAACCTCACGCGGTTGGTGATCCGTGATGATGACACCGTTCATGGATTCCAATTTTCAACCCCAGATATAGAGGGCAAGCATCCTTCTAATCTAAATCTAAATTACTGCAACTCCTAATGGGTTCATGGATTCATCCTCCTAACAGTTCGCTTAAATGGATGGATAATATTATTGCTCATGTTTATGTAAACGTTGTGAAATTGGATTTTGTCATCTTTTTTAAAAATTACTGTTTTCAATATTTTGTTTGAATGGAAATGGTTGGGTTCTTGTCTGATATGGGAACTGAAGCGTTTAAAATAAATTTTTTTTAATTTATAGTGTTTGAGGTAAACATATAAAAAAATATTTATTTTAATTTTTATAAATAAGTATTTTTAAGTGTTTAAAAATAATCCAAACAAGCTCTTAATCATTTATCACCCTTTACAAGATTAATGAGTGCTTGTTTGTGATTACGTTTAGATTTTAAAAATGTTTATTTAAATAAATAAAAAGAAAACTCTAGTGTGTGTGTATATCATAATTTAAAAGTGGTTACATGCTTCCATCGCTATTCCCAAGCACTCATGAATATTGGAAAATAAAACATGAAAGGTATACAGTTTTGAAATAAAAGGTACGATTTTTTTTTAAAAATACGATTATTTTCCAACCAAATGACATGGCGATCGTAAGCGACAGCGACTATCGAATTTTCAACTCAAAATGATTGAAGGTCTACCATCCAAATTGCATTTTTTTTTAATGTCACTTATTTATAAACTAAGGGTGTGTTTGGTTTGAGAGTATAAGAATATATGTTATTTTGTTTAGTTTGTTAGAGAGAATAAAAGGGATATTTAATAAAATAAAGAAAAAAAATAGAATTTAAGTCAAAATTTTCTACATATTCCCTCCCCTCTCATCAAACCAAACAAAACCTAAAAATAAAGCACGTTATGAAATTGTAATAACACCAGCCTAATACGGAGTTGTATATTTGGTAATGTCATTAGACCAACTTGGACAGTTTCGGGAATGTTTGTGTGGGCTAGGTCCTCCTCCATCTGTGGGCCCTGTACTGTTTTGTCTAATCGAATTGCATCATTCTGCACTTGCACCACTAACCCATTCTGTCCCTTATCTTCGCCTCTCCGGCCCGTTTGGTTTGGTTTATTATATTTTTGTAATCATCATTTAATAGTTAATAATTAATTTCTTAGTAGGGACATCCAGACATGGGTAATATTTCACTTTTTTCTAATTTTTCATTTAACCAATGGTTGTTGTTACTATAAGTAAAATCATTATGAAGTTTCCGAAAAATGAATGCGTTCACCCAACAAATTTAGGAGTGTGACTATTATACTTTTAATATGGGGTTGTGCCATGCTGCCTCTTAATTTTGGAGTTCTTCCCAAACGATTTTTCATAATTCTTTCTGTCATTAGATTTTACATAAATTAAGTAACATTTTGACATCTTATAAATAGAAAGTGGAGTTGAGTTATCTTCAATCTTTTACAAATTTTTAAAAATTTGAGACTCTAAATAAAAAAGAAAACTACATAATTTTGAAGCATGAAATGTTTAAAAAAATCGTAAAAGTTCAAAACAGCTCTATTTTTTTTATAATATATCCAAATGTTATTTATTTTAGGTAAAATATGTTAATCAAAATAACCATACAAAAACACATGCACATAGGATGATGAAGCTATAATTAGGAGCCGAGATAACATTTTAATTTGTTAGGAGTATTATGTAAGTGGCCTAGTTGTATGGGTGTTTAAAACTCAGGATGGAAATAAGATACATTAATCCTGGTTTTTGGCTTTGATGCAATTTACATCCCAACCCAAGTATGATCTCAGTTCAATTGTACTAGGATAGGAATGAGACGAAATTAGGAATCCTGGTTTTTTTTTTTAAATAATAAAATCAAAAAAATATCTTTATATTATTTAAATTATCCATATTCTATTGTTTAAAATGATTACTTAACAATTAATAAGGTTATAATAATTACATAAATTGATCTAGAGTTGAAGAATAATATTTTATTATTTATTATTATATTTGTTATTATCTTTACATAGTATATAGATAAGATTAGTATCAGTATATATACAGTTTAATTCTAACTAAAGATGTGATCCATATCTTATTAAAGGATAATTTATGAAGTAAAACATATAAAAGTAAAAGGATAATTTAATTTATGACTTAAAATTTTTTTTAAAAAAGGACCAGAATTGGGATCAAAACGTCGAGGATCGAGCCTAAACACCTTGAACACCATTACCTGTTTGAATTAACATTGAATAAGCATGTTCATGCAAAAACTTTTCTCACTTATTCACCTCAAATAATGTAAATCATGTTAAAAAAAATAGCTAATTCAAATAGACAATAAATCTTAAATATGGTCTAAGATAAGATTCATGGAGAGAAGATGGTGATGGTGAAGGTGATTGATAAAGGACCTTGTTCACGGGCTTTGCAGTGAAGTTCATGGCACTTATACATTGAGTTTGGACCCTTATAACCTTCTTCCACAATGTGGAATTTTAGACATCTTAAAAATGCTTATTTACATAAATTAAGATAAAATTTATCTTACATTCTTATTTCATATATTGTAAATTATGATTGAAACTTTAGAAAGCTCTTATTGTGATTTCAAATAATAACATCATGTTAATTTAAGACATAAATCCAGCAAATTAATTAGAGACCAAAAAAACGACAAATTATATTGTTTAATTCAAAAACAGGACGAAGAGACGACAATTTGGCAAATTGCAAGATCTTAAAATAAGTAATAAATAAATAAATTCTCGTGACATTCGTGGTATCGCGTCGGACGAAGCTTGGTGTTGGGATTGAGAGATCTCACATAAGTCTTTTACTTGCCTGGATTCACGTGGATGCTGTTGCCCTCGCCCAAACAAGCGAAATAATCCGTCAAAAACCCGAGAATCTCTCGTGTAGCCAAATTTAAACTTCGATTATTATAATTCCTCTCTCAATCTTAAAATATAAAAAAGCAATTATATATTCTAAGCTTACAAAATAAATTCATCCGGATCTCCTCTGTGTAGTTAGTCATATTCGTGTTTGTGTGTGTGAGAGAGAGAGAGAGAAAGAGAGATGTTATACAAATTACTCCTGCTCAGATGCAGGAATATTGTTTTAGATCACAAGCGATCAGAATTAAAACTGATGTTATTATTGATGATTGTTTATGGAGTCCGAATGCATAAATTGTGTGAAGAGAAATAGAAGGACACAGAGAAACAAAAACGGAGAGACATAGATTTATGATTGAGAAAAGAGTAAAGGGCACAGGTCATACATAACATGCACTGATTGACCAATATTGAATACACTTAACAATAATAGGTTTGCTGAAACATCAGCCCGTGTGTCAAAGACTGATGAGAGTGACGTTGGAGATGTTGGATAAGCTATTATACTTGTATAGTAACAATCACCTTGAAGCTATTGGATAAGTGTGTGTGAGTGATTGGATGTTTCTGTTCCCTCCATTAGGACCAGATGTCACAAGTCTGTGTCATGGGGCATGTCAAGCCCAATTATACACTGCCAATAATGTGTCCGAAATTTTATGACTACGCACTTATATATTATACCCTGTGTTGATTGTTAGAATTCACATCAAGCTTTAAGGGGAAGGCTTTATTGTTAGAATTCACATCAAGCTTTAATTTGTGGGGTGTTTGGTATTGCGATTGGGAGGTCAATCACACGATTGAGTGCTATAAATCCAATTGGACATTTGGGTGTTTTTCTCTTATGTTTGGTTACGCTGTGAGTGAAAAGGACTTACGGGTTTAAAAGCTGTTTTTACTATAAGCCACCATTGTAGGTTTTTTGCAATTAATTTGTGAAAATTAGGTTTTGATTTTTTTACTGTTATCCTCATTTAATGCTGAACAACCCATATTTCATTTTCCTCTCTCTTCTCTGGGCATCAGTTTCTTCACTTCACCAAACCATTTCATTCAAACGTTTGAAGTTTCCAGCAATCTTAAGTTTCACTTAATTTTTTATTGTTGTTTGTACAGAAGCAGCCAACCGTATTTCTTTCTTTTTTCCCAAGGTGCAATTAAAAAAAAAAACTAACTTGCCAACGTTTCTCTGTTTTTTTAAATGTCTCCTATAATTTGTGCAATAAATTGGTAGAATATGGGTTTTGGAATTCAAAGAGACCTTTATTAATTTCTATCATTCTAATTTGAGGTCGACTATTAAAAATATTTTTGGAGTGTGGAAGAATACATTTGAAATCTTACAAAAAAATGTGCAAATACAAATACGAAACATAAGCCCGCTTAGTTTGTGTAACAATGGCCATACATAATTTTATTAGAAGAAATTATGAAACTGATGTTAATTTTGAGCAAGAAGAAAATGAGAATATAGGTCATATAGATAATAATATTGTAGATGAAGAAATTTCCTCAACCAATTATGCTAGGATATCTCCAACCGATATGAATTGTATTCGTAATATGATTAGAGACCAATTTATATGGGACATGTGATCCAATTAGTTATGTAATATTTTTTAATCAGATTATGTATTTTGGTACCACATTTTCTAACTTACATTTTTTTCACTTGTTTATAATATTGAATATCTTTTTTATCTTACAATTATCACAAAAACACTTATGCAATCGTCAATCCAAACAAGTTTACTTTTATAAAAGCACTTATGCAATCGCCCTAGCATGTTTGGCTTAATAATTGAGTGACTTATAAGTGCTTATGCACATAAGTCGAGACAACACTCATCTCACATACTTACCTCGTATATCGTAAATCACAATTGAAAAGCTGCTTTTGAAGACTCCAATCATTGTTCCAATCTTAAGTTTTCATAAGTCAGATTGTAAATAAGCTACTTTTCCTACCGTCATCCTCAACACACTTCTAATATCAACTATATTTTATATTTAGGATGAGAACGGGTAACATGATTAAATGTTCAAAGGGCATTTTTGTCATTGCGCGCACGTGTGTTTGGTTATTTGAAATATGTACACCAGGGCTGCGGGGGATTGGGCTTGACATTAGCCTAAAATCCAACCTGACCCGTCTCTCAAGCCAGCTCAATATCCCAAGTAAGATGGGATTTACGTAGAGCTGAGAATCAGGGCTGGTCCGGTCCTACAGGGCTCAAGGTAAGAAAAATTGCTCTTTTTCAAAGCCAGGCCTGAGAGCATGGGGGTTAGGCCCAGCCCGCAAGGACGAAAGATATTTTCACAAGATTTAACTACACGTTTACACACCTCATGCAATAAAACAATATAGTTATTAATTCATAATCAAAGGTAAAAAATAATGTCCACAAATAACTCACAGTCTCGTACAAAGTATAAGATGATAAGAAACTAAACACTTTAAGCAATATGAGTATGATGACTATCATTTTTATCTTCTTCGCCACTATCATCAATTTCAAAGAAATTCAATTGTGTTTCACTTTGAATAGTAAGGTCTGTTTGAGGGGTAAAAATATAAAGAATTTATTCTCCAACATCATGAATACATCCATAATCTTTATCTGTAACAAATAATAAACCAAAATAATAAATAACTCTATAAAAAATATAAAATACAAATAAATTAGTAAATTACCATTATATGTGAAACTTTGGGGTAAATAAGAAATATCTAATGTATTTTTCTTATAAAATAAGAAATATCTTTTATAAATTTTTTATTTTTAGGATTCTTAATAGAAGATATTTTTATGAAATTTAATTTTAAAATAGATGATAACAACTAAATATTTGCAACATCATCAATAAAATATAAAAAATCAATAATATTATTATCATATAAATAATTTTAAAAAATAATATATATATATATATATATATATATATATATATATATATATATATATATATAAAGGCCTAAAGGGCCATCTCTTTTAGGCCATTTGCACTACAAAGCTGGCCATTTTAAGTCCACTTTCAGTTTTAAGACTGAAATTTTAAGCCTAGTCCTTATAAATTCATGGCCTAAAAGGACCGTCCCGACAGGCTCGACCAGTTTTCCCGGCTCTAGACATACGAGACCGATTGACCCTGCCACTCCATCCATACATACATACATAGATACATACATAATCGAATGAATAAAAATACAGGTATTTTTATAATGAATAGATAGACTCCCTTCAAACATATGATAAGAGACAAGAGTATAATCATATATACATGTATATGTATATATGTATTTGTCAGTTATGTTTAAAATTGATCACACGAATTATTCTGGTGAGGCCAATACGCAATCTAATCCGATGCAAGCGAAATAAAACTGGGATAAGTGTGAGACTATATATATACACATACTGTGTTATATTACTGGCAAACCAAAATAAAAGTATCTAGAAGACTCTAGATCATGAAGAAAATGGAGTACTAAGTTAAAACAAAACCCTGTCCGCTTGTTGCCAACTTGCCATGTATAACTTTACAGGTGTTAGTTTCCAACTCCATATCAGCTACTCAGTGGTAATCAAATTAAAATAAATAAATATCCCGAGGTTACAGAAATACAGAATTAATTCTACAATGTACAGTTATAACAAAACTGCGTCCCGCTCACGTAAGGTCAAACTATTTTGAGGCATCTGATCATCCAGGTCTTAGTGTTTTGAGGTGAAAAGCGATGAAAGGTTGAACTAATAAATTTATTGTACTTTTTTGTTCTGCACTGTTAGTTATCGTTTTTTATTTTAAAAAAATAGAGTTTAATCAAATGAAATAGCTTGTACTTACCAGCGACAATAAAAAACGAGCAAATAAGTAAACATAAGCAGATATAATTTAACCACTAACCAGCAACACTATTAATTATATTATTGCCAGTAAAATAAATATAGCCAAGACATCACGTGAATTGATCAATTGGAATCGTTTTCCCAGAATAGCACAATGTAACAAGAACTAATCTGTCATAGCGTAAACAAATTGATTAGGCCGAGTTACGTTGGAAATTAAGGTCCCATTTTCATGGCTGCTCCCTAGGAAGGAACAGAACAGGGAGCTAGTTACTAGTTACTAGTTACTACTGCAGGTTCACATGCATGACGAAAAAGCAGTTTCAGCACCGTCTTTCCAAACCCTACCACCGTTAAACCCCAGGCTCTCAAACCCTAGATCCACCCCCACCCACCCTACCCACATACTCTCATTCCCATCAATCTATCTATTTTCACAATTTGTCCCCACCAATAAATTATATCCAAATCCCCCTTCAATTCCCACATATTTTTTTTCCATCCCTAAAACGTTGTTATTTATTCCCCCACTAAGTGCAAACAAAGCATTTCCACCACCACCATTTTGCATTGATTATCGTGGAGATGGATAGGGAGGATGGCCTATAACATGTTTTGTAAATTCAAGGATTAAGGTCCCGCAAGTACCTTGAAACCTGATTTTTTTTTCAACTAATATGTTAAAGCATTTTTTTTAAATGTGTCTATTACTTTAAAATATTTTTTTTATAAAATTGTACTTAATAATTTAGATAATTTAAGGTGTTGGATATATTTAAAAATTTAAAATACTTCAAGATTACTGTTTTTAACTATCTAAATCAATTTTTATATGATCCTCTAGTTCTTAATATAAAACATATTTAAGAATTAATCTTGATTCTAAATAGAAGACATAATTTTCATATTTGTTAATATTTTTCTAACTCACCCCTATTAATTTTCTGTCAAAAATGATCAAAGAGTAGAAGCTAAGGAATAAGGGGATTAAGGTATGTATAGGATATTTTATAAAATGCATATTATACCAACTAACTCAACTAATTTTTTTAATCTAATCTGATTAGGTAAGTATATCATATATTAAGGATTAGACGGAGTACAATTTTTTAGAACAATTTATTAAAGAATTAAGAAGGGAAAATTCCCAAAAGATACGTAAGAAATTAGAAAAAGACAAATCAAAGCTTCCAATTTACGAAATCCCCATGTCGGTACAATGTCAGTACAATGGAAGAATCTGACATTATAAAATCTTGACAAAAAGACGTCTCAGCCCTTAAGCCCTTTATCTTCTTCTCCCAGTCTCTCAACTCGAAATAACAACACATGTATCTATATTAACAACACCATATTTTACATTAATAATTTCACTTTATTGTTTCATAACTTCGTATCTCAAAAACCAACATATATCCAGGGATAAAGTTTGAAATTTAGATATAAAGTTATGAAATAAGAAAATGAAGTTGTTAATATAGAGACATATGTTATTATTACAAGTTGGGAGAGAGAGAGAAGAAGAAGATAAAGGATTTAAGGGCATGGACGTCCTTTTGCCAAGATTTTATAATCACAAATTCCTCCACTATACTAACATAGATTTTTATAAATTAAAAGCTCTGATTTATCATTTTCTAATTTTGACCGTATTTTTTTAAAAAAATTTCAATTAAGAACTAACTGTCATTGATTTATATTTTTAGTACTTAATATAATCGGGCTCATTCATTCAACAAGAAACCAGTTTCAAAAAGGCAGGCCCTACAAAAGCCCAGGCCGAAAAACACACCAAAATCACCATTTTCGTCGCCTTCCGCTTCTCTCCCTCGCATCACAGTATCACACAAACTTTCTGCAATATACATATCAACGACAAACTTAACCACACACACACACAAACAAACAAAATGGATCATAACTTAATCTTCAACCTCCAAAGAAATAAGATGAATTCCCCAAATCAAAGCCCTCCGGCTCCTTATCTGACACCGGTGGCATTGTGCTGAACAGCGGGCTATGCACGTAATCAGCCGAATCAAAGCCCGTGTACGAGTACGATCCCCCGCTTGTATACGTCACGGTGCTCTGCTCCGGATACCCGAATTCGTCACCGTACAACCCGTTTCCCATTTCGTATCCAGCGGAGCTGGTAATATCTGGCGGCAATGGAGGAAGCTCAGTGTTGCTATCATCATACAATTGTTGGAAATGTGTTAGGTTATGGCCCTCCGTCGCTGCAACTTGATGTTGTGGATAATTATAATCCCCAGATGAAGGTGAAGACCAAGCATTACTATCCGTAAACGCTATGAGCCTGTCGGAGAGATTGCATTCGGAGAGTTGGGGAGTTGGGTAAGATTGTTGGGTGAGCGAATTTTGGGCGAAGAAAGACGAGAAGTCATGATTCTGATGGGATTGTTCGTCGGGGGAGATAATGGAGGTGACAGAAGAACCTGGGGGTGTATCGGAGTAGACGAAGTTGGTTCGGGCACGTGAGCCGCGCATGGACCGAGCTGCCCTGTCATAGGCCAACGCGGCTTCTTCAGCAGTGTCGAAGGTGCCGAGCCAATGCCTCTCTTTGGTGGAAGGGTCTCGGATCTCCGCCGCGTATCGTCCCCACGGCCTCCTCCGAACACCCAGGTACCTCCCTCCCCATGCCGTTTCATGTTTTTGCTCTTGTGTTGTTGTTGCCATTGCTGTGGCTGTGCTTGTTGTCGCCGTTTGCTTCTTTTTGGCCTTGGATGACGACGATGAAAATGGGTTCATCATGTTATTGATGAAATACGTAAGTGAGATGAGTTGTCTTGTACGTGCAAGAACAAAACAAGTAGTTTATAATAAAGGGAAGTAGGGGTAGGAGAGACACAACTCAGAAGTATATATGCGAATAATAACAATTGAAAGAGAATATTATTTGGAAGAAGAGAAGTTAAGGGAGCAGAAGAGTAGTGCATGCAGTGACTCTTGCTCTTTCCCTCCTCTCTCGTTTGTTCTTGTGTTGTTTTGCTGTGGGGAGTCAGCATGTGAATCCATGGTTTAAATAAGGGAGAGCTATCTAGGTAAAACTCCCATTAAGTCCCTAACATGTTTGTGAATTTCCATCTATATCCCTGCTTCCATGAAATAGTCCCAACACGTGGCCTCTCTTTTTAAACTTTATCCACATATATGTAAGCTTCTGTTGCAGTTATGTCATTATTTAGCAATCTAGTCTATTAGAAAGGAAGTGAAAAAAAAAAAGTGAAGGACAGGGGCAGGGAAACATAATCCGTCCCCGGCTCCTGAGGGGTCCAAGCAAACTTACGAAACTCTTAATAAGAAATGAGTTTCAAATGATGAGAGGAAGATGTAGAAGGCGCAATAGTATAATTGATGATGGAAAAGAAAATTATATATGTGGGTGGTATAATTATAAATCTAAATGGCCCATGATAAGCATGTTCTCTTAGATACCCCATTTCATGATTATTCTTCAATCAAAGTTGCGCCTTGTTTTGATTTAGCAAATATTATTTTTAATTGCATGTCCCGTTTTGAATACTCCATATAGTCCAAAGCTGCTCCATGTGACCTTTCAATCAAAATATGGGATTGTACATGAATGAGGAACTAATCATATAGACTCCACACACAATCTAAAAAGATTGCAAAATCGCTAATTATATATGAATATGAAGACCTATCTCATGAATTGGGTCAGCCAAAAGGGAAAAAGTTTTATACGAAGCTCTGCGGCACATTCTAATGATAATTGCAGGTGGGAGAGCTTCATGCTCTTTCTGATGATTATTAGGTCCCGTTTAGAGTACTTAGAAGAAGAGATCTTTTAGAATAAATTAATTAGATTTATCATTGGTGATTATGTGGGTGCTATGATAGATCAATGTATACTTGATAATTAGGCTCCATGCTTATGCAGCATGCCTTGCCTGTAGAGATTTTCCAATGATTTAATAGCGTAAAGCATTTCTCTTCTTCTGTTCACAGAGGAAATTGAGTTCAAGTGCTTTGCTCTTATTGCGCACATACGCACATATGTATGTATGAATATGTATGGCTATTCCAAAGTGATATATATGTTATAAAACACTTGAGCTAAACACTTTTTTTTTCGGCTGTGATTTTTGTGCCATCTTTTTCTTTTTACATATCTGATTCAGTTTTGTTCTTTGGGTATGTAATCGAACTGCCCATTTAAACCGAATTACAATGCTTGTTAGTGCTCCAATAATGTAGCCAGTTGGAATATGGTGATCATCAAGAGTCATTATTACACCCACATGTAAAAATCTCACCTCTTTGAATGTAATTCGTTACTTATTGAGTTTTAGTAACTTACATTTCTCTCTTTCCTTTTTTTATTTATAAACTGTCAGTTACAGTTAATTTATTAGGAATTTTTTCCCATCCCAGCATGCAAGCCTATTTTTCCCCCAAGACATTTGATGTGGCTGAATTGTTTTGTTTTATGGTCTTCAAACGGAATGGTTCTGAGGATGTGATCTAGAGTTTTGTTTTTTTTTTAAATAAATGAAATGAAACATTCATCCATTATTAGGTTGTTGTCAAAGTCTAACTTGTTATAAACTTCTTTTTTATTTAATAATAGGGTAATTGGAATATCATTACTCACCCATGTGCACCCAATTTGAGCCATGAAATCAATGATAAGTTCCATAGTCTTCTCTTCTTTTCATCGAACACCAAAGTTAACTTTTTAAGTGTTCATATTTTATTGGTGATATTTCCTGTGATAATTTTGCGAAGGTTGGAGCTAGTGTGTGTGTGTGTATTTTCCATTCAATAACGTATGGAAATGTAATGAAAACGATTGAGACGAAGCCATGTTGGGGGGCATGTGAAAAAAACACATAGGCATAACTTTTTTGAAGAAAACAATGACTAGGCATTTCTTAATTAGCGACAACTAATTGCAAAACCTGGTAGTGGAACTTTGACCAGATGTCCCTAACAATGTGTTTTGTATGAATTTGACTAATTTTCCAATCAATGTAAAGGGAGATTAGAAAGTTTGAATAATATTCAATCACGTACGACAAATAATCTGATTACTTTCAGGTTTCATATCATCTCTAGATATCCCAGGATCAGGATTATTGTTGGCAAGTTAGCATTTAGTAAGTGCATCTTAATTTCTGATGGTTCTTAGAAATTTAGGGGTATAGTACTCATAAGATTTTAGTCGGACAAATTTTGGATCTAGGGTCAGTTTTAGTTGGCATTTAAAAAGCACGTTTATGTAAATCAAAACAAAACTCCTTTCACATATTTATTTCGTATATCGTAAATTATGTCAGAAAAATAACTGTTAATACAAATAGACCCTTGAAGTATGCATGTCAAACCGGAATAGCCATTGCATAACGCACTAACTTTATACCTTTTCATTAAAGCGGTCCTCCTGAAATGGCAGCATGTTGATGTACAATGTAAACGTACCGAGTGAAAGTTATTTGTCCATGAAAAAGATTGGTGGAAGAACCTACAAAAGACTTAGAAGAGGAGACATGTTATTTTTACCCTGCTTTTTGCCCACCCAAATTGATATGGAAAAATATTTTTTTTAAGTTAAAAGACCATTGGGATATGAATTGATTGGGGTTGATACTGTTCATTAATTAATATGATAATGGCTACTTTTGTCTTCTTCAAAGGCTTATAGTTGTGCGTGCCCCAGAAAAGCATCTTAGTCCCACATCCGCAAAATAAGAAAGTTATGGTCAATGATTCTTCATAAAATTAGCTTTAAAAGTTAAAACACATTAATCAGCTGTTAACTCCGATGGAAGTTCAAACTAGTTAAAAGCATTATGAATCCGTTTAACATTGCTCGCTCTACTTTATAAGACATTTTTTAACTGAATTACACAGAGAATATGTGCTTAGGTATATCGTAAGTTTGAACCTCAGTAGCTAAAATTAATTTTAAAATTGAATCAAATGGAATATTATTTTTTCCAAAATTACATGTAAATATTGCTCAGCATTTCTCTCTGTGAATATATATCCTTCATATTTTTGTATTTTAAGTCGTCTTTATGTTTGTTGAAGTAGACTAGCTAGTGGGACATACCATCATTTGAGTATCACTTGCATTAGGTAGTTTTCTTATTTAGTATTGGTCCAAAAAAAGGTCATTTTTATGTTTTTTGAAGAGTGAAAATTGAAAATATACTTTTGACGAATAAAGAAGGGGAAAGAAAGGCAAAGATTCGTAAACCAACTATATTTAATGGTATTTTTTGTCTTTCATTATGTTTGAATCCCAAATCAAAATTCTTATATTGACTAGCATAGAGTACAGTCATATGCAATAACTTCTTTTGTTGGTACTTTGTGTTGATGTCTTCATGTGGGAATGAATGATATGAATATCATGTTATTTAAACATGGTTTCAGGATAACAGCCTTAATAATAATAATAATAATAAGAATAAGAAGAAGTAACTGAAAATGCAAATTTACATCTATAAAGCTTTAGAATTTCTTAGGGATTACTTCCAAAGTACAGAAGGGATATTAATCCACATAAGTCCACACGTAAGATGTATAAAAAGAAAACCAGGTCGTGGAAAAATGTAAACAAAAGTTATGAATAGAGCCTAACACACCAAGTCACCAAGGAAACATGGAACAAACATTAAAAAATGACAATATCGAGGTTGTTATTGTTCCTTAGGAATTAAGTAATTAAAATGGACAGTCCCTTTCATTCTTTTTGTCATTGAGTGGTTAACATGAGATATGAGTATCAATTTTTTTCTGGGAAACACACCCACCTCTTAGAACATGAATAATCCATGTTCGTGCTCGTTGAGCTTTGCCTTTTGTTCATGTGCAGCTCTAGTGGGCACCATTTAAAATACCTATCTGTGCATACCCATTGGATTTCTGCAATTTGGCGAGTCTAAGTTTTACCATAAAAGTGAGCTTTTTGAGTGAAGTTGTTAGTTTTGTCACTGTCATTACCTATATTTTATTCCATGCAATAGTGCATCTTGTGGAAGAGAATATTTTCAAGTGTGAAAGTGAAACAGTTAATTTGGATATTCTGAATCTTGAAGTGATCATCTCGAGGGGGTAGGGACCTGCCTAAAACTACAATTGAAGCGACCAAGCATGGCTTTCGCTAGTCACTATTGTCCAGGTGTTGCCGGAATATCTTAGTCGGGTTATATTGAAGGGGCAAACGTGTAAAAATACTCATTTACATATTTTATATGTGCATCTAATATTATATATAATCTTTGAGGGTAAAAATACATATAATCATTAAAAAAGGGGTAAAAAATGCCAACTTGGTTAATGAAGGAAAATAACGGTTAATTTATGGTTTTGTGGGCCCTACTTTAATAATTTTTAAATAATTATTTTAAGGATAAATGTGCAAAAAGACCCATATACATATCCCACATGTGCGTCTGGCACCATATACAATACCTACGATCATTTAAAGATGGACAAAAATACTAGCTCTATTAATGAAGGAAAACGTTCATTAATTTCTAGCTCCGTTAATGACAATTCCGTTAATTTCTAGTATCGACCCGGTCCTAGACATTTTGACCGGGACTTTCCCATCCCATCTAGGACTGAGACCGGAATAGGAACCGGGATCACTCTTGAGATCCCGGTCTCTGTCTCTGTCCCATTTTTTTACCCTATAAATTAAGTTATCATTTTATTTTTTTACCTCATAAATTAAATTATCCTTTAATAAAATGTGTATCAAATAATTAGTTGGATTTAAACCGCATATATCATGATAATAATCCTAACTATATACTATATAAAGATAATAATGGAGATGATGAAGATAATGTTATTCTTCAATTCTAAATCAATTTGTGTAATTATTACGGCCTTATTAGTTGTTAAATGATTACTTTAAACAATAGAATATAAAAAATTTAATGAATATAATGATTTTTTTAAGGTTTTTTTTAAAAGCTGGGATTTCCCATCCCAATTCTAGGAAAATCTCGGTTCCAGTGATATCGGAACTTTCATGGGACGAAGACTGGTTTTCAGTTCTTAGCCTCCGAACACCCTTAGATTATGGTTTGGAGGGGGGGAGGGTTGCAGAAAGTGATATGGTGAGGGTTTTTAAAATAATTATTTAAAAATTATTAAAGTGAGGCCTAAAAAATCATAAATTAACTTATGTTTGACTTCATTAACGGGGCTGGCATTTTTGCTCATTT
This sequence comes from Albizia julibrissin, assembly GCA_037074505.1. Taxonomy (NCBI): domain Eukaryota; kingdom Viridiplantae; phylum Streptophyta; class Magnoliopsida; order Fabales; family Fabaceae; genus Albizia; species Albizia julibrissin. The sequence continues at coordinate 47,476,709 of CM073479.1, read as the reverse complement.
TTTTAATAATCATAAATATTTTTATACCCAAAAATTATATATGATACTAGACACACATTCCAAATATATATAGATAAATATTTTTACACATTCACCCTATATTAAATTGAAACCAAACCTCTTTATTATTCTGCTGGGGACCAATTTTCTTTTTCTTTCTTTCTTTCTTTCTTTTTTTTGTAAGTAAAAAATTTAGGCACTGAAAGGCAGTGATCCCTTTTGTCTCGTGACAGGGACGTTTGTTTGCAACTTGACAATTTGATATTCCAAAGAAAACTTTCCGCTGTCTTTTATGAGCATGTCCTAATGTTACAAGAGGGAATTACGTGATTCTTCTGTATTATGATGCCTTTAATTCTTTTAATGCTCTTCATTAATAATTTCCTCATTCTTCGAAAATCATGTACAATAATCATTATATTAAATCTTATTCATTGGTTTAGTTTATTTCATTATAATATACATAGGGGGGGGATTCTTCTGTATTATTATGATGCCTTTAATTCTTTTAATATACAGAGAGGGGGAGGGGGGTTAAGAGTGAGAGAGGAATTGCATAAAAAAGCAAATTCGTGAACACCAAAAAAGAAGAATAAAAGAACTATTGTTGAGCATAAATTCACTAGTCACTAGAGTTGCAAGTGTGACACCTCAAAGATTTTTATATTGAGGGCTTGTCACCAATATTGCCATTTTATGAGCTTCTTTATGAATGGTTTTCACATACTACCGTTACATTAAGTTGAAATTTCTACTATGATATTTTACATCATCACAAGGAAAGAAAGAAAAATAAGCTAGAATGAAGTGGATATGGTCTACTAGATGTGTTGTCACCAAGCCGGCATTTCAACGTATCTTCATTATCAAATTAGAAGGAGCTAGAATTACTGGACAGCATGGGTTCATTACTTGCAGTAAGTTTCAACAGCCAAATTGAATGGCTATGATATCCTTAGCAGCAAGTGACATACTATGGTGTTGAGTAGTTGTAGATCTTATAAACATGTTAGTTGACACATCTGGTACTTGAGTTAACGCAACATCAACTTTCTCTTCCTGCTTATGAAGCTCTCTGTCCTCTGCCATAACTTTCAGAAACTCTTCCAGCGCCTGACACATCCAATCGTATCGGCAGAGTCTAAACGCCTCTCTAACATTTAACTGTAAAAATGTTTATTTTACTTCAAATGAGGCAAACACATAAAAATTTGAGGTTGAAAGCACCCTATTATATTCTCAGTGGAAGCATGCCATGACAAAAGCAAAAAATTGATCTGTTGTTATATTTTGCAGTTGAAGCACTCTTGTCAATTTGATGCAGTCACTTGTGAAAGACTTATTCAGGATCTATATTTACCCATTGGCGATCACGGTTTTTCTGCTCTGGCCAGGTCTCAAGTTCTTCAGTCACCTCCAAGGCAAACATGTATCCTCTGCACCCTCCTTCCAAGTGGCACAAGTCCTGACTGCTTTTGCTTCTAAATTCCCACATTCCCAAGGGGTTTTCCTGGAAAAGATGGAAGAAAGCTTGTTATAGCTATAGCATATTTCTTAAATGTGACACTCTATTTGTATACCATATTGATAGAAAGAATATCATTTCTACTCATGGTGTTCCTGGTTAGTCATCATATGAACATATTACTAGAAATGATTGCATACCTATCATAAATCTCAATAGACTGCTTTCATGTGGCAGAATCATCTCTATTTTCAACTACAAGAAAATGGAATGCTGGGAATATGCTATTAATTTTCATTCAGTTGTGTTGACTAATGCAATTTTGATACAAAACAAACTCTTTTGAACTAAGTTCGAAACAAAATTTCAGTTCAAATATACAACAGGCGATGCCATAATTTTTCCCATAAGATCAAACTGTAAGTTGAAGCAAACATGCATGGAACTGTTTTACAAGTGCATAATTCACATGACAAAAAGGAAAATCTGTTTATAAAGACAGTTTTACATCACTTTTCGAGCTCAAAGTTGCCCTCCATCTATGATTTTGCTGTAACTTGGGCATTAGATGATTCTAGGAAGCTCAAATTTGCAAGGTAATGACGGCTTATCTATAATACAAATACTTCCTTGCTCTGTCATGCTTAAATAATTTATGCAGAAACACAAATCTATAATATAACATCATGACCAAGTAGGAAAAAGAACCTACTCTTGGTATTCCTTTCACCCCTGCTTCCTCCAACGCTTCTCTACAGGCAGCTTCTAAGACAGTTTCATCATCCTCCCATCCTCCCTGTCAAGAGAACAAAGTGAAACTTCGTAACATTAACGAGGACAATGGAACACAATGCATGCAAATCGTACAAAACACCTTCAGAAATTTTCCCAAAAAGTGAATAGATACCTTTGGAAATACTAGATCGTCACGTTTTGGTGAAGTAACCATAAGAACTTCTATTATGTACTCTGTTTGCCCCTTTGAATCATTTATGTCCTTCCTCCATCGGTAGGGAATACACCTGTTGCATGGAATTTATGAGTAAAGATTGAATGAACCGTATGTTTGATAGGAGCATCCATTGATGGTCCTTCAAACTTTACCAAGTTCTGAAGCTATTCAGGATTTGAGATGATAGACCCAACTTATAGTTCTATGAATTGTTCAAAATTATGTATCTATGGATGTTAAAATAAAAAAACGTGGAGAGGAAAGGGAATATGTGAAGAGGGAAATACTGGGTTATGCTCAGAACTTTTTGGCAACAACTATAATAACAGTTTGGTTGAATTCTTCATTGAATCACTAAAAATATTTTACGAATTAAAGAAATTGTGGTAGAAGGTCACTAACAATCCATAGCCTGATGCAGATATTACATCCCCAGTTAATTACTCAGCTTTGTGTTATCCATGACCATTGAAAGTGTTTGACTTTTATATCCTCATACACAGGACTGGCTTTAATTCAGTGCTTCATATGGATGCAGAGTACTGGAGGCTTTACGTAAAAAACGATCCTAATCGTTGGTTCTCATTGAACATGTATGATCTATACCATCTATGTCTATCCCAGAAAAGCAATGTCAATTTTTCTTTTTTGAAAAAAAGAAAAGAAAAGGTAAAACACCCGATGCTACAGGTTCTGTAAAACATGAGATCGCAGTCACCTCATAAAAGCCAAAATAGATCACACAATTTAAAGTATAGTAATATATTTGCTAAGTCAATGATAAGGCCCACAAGTTTAACTAAAATGATTGTAATGAACACATAATGAAGTATACAAAAATATTTTAATATCAGGCGGAGAAGACAATTATGTGAAACAGTTTAATACCGCCAACTTTTTAATAAACATAAATATAGTGTTACCCTTGAAAAAACACAAAAGATTATTATCTAATCCTGTATTCTGCTGTACAGGACAAACAGGGGAGGGGGAAAAAGACAGAGAAGAGAAAAGATAAATGGAATGGATTGAGCAAAGAATACAAGGAAATAACAAAGCGAAATTGGAAAAATGTGAATAATTTATGGGAAGAAGAATCCATGGCGCTGAAGAATGAGGCAGATGTTCTTACCCAGACACAAGTCGAAAGTTGTGTTCATAACGCTGCCGGTGTCGCCCTGTTCGGGCCACAACAAAAGACATAACAGCTTCAGACACCCAAATCCTGAACAACGTATGTGAAACAAACAACAAACATGAAATTAAGACCACAATTATTATGAGCTGGGCAATAACAAGTGTGTAGAAACAAACATGGGTCATTCCCAGTTCGGATTTTGAGGATTCAGAAAGAAGGCACAGGAAAACTCTGCGGAAATAAAACGTCTTCCATAATATACAAACAAAAGAAGAAGAAAAGGTGATGTCTTGGCTTGACCTGCAGGTTCTAGTTTTCGGATAGAATTAAAAAATACAAACTAAATTAATGGAGATTGTGTAGTAGTTGGTTTTTTCGTCTGCCTGGGAGATAAACAGAAGGAAGAAACAAGAAATGAGGATTGGAGAGAGAGAGAGAGAGAGAGAGGAATGGAGATTCCAGCGAAACACAGCAACGGCCTAGGGTGTTTATATAGATAGAGATGAACTTACAGAGCTTGTGTGGGCTTTAAATTTCTTTTTTCTCTCTTTCTGTTCAAATATATTTTTCTAATTACGCTTATTTTCACTTTTTTAAACACCTCAAACGTCAATGCAATATTGTATTTCTTTTTTTGTTTTTTGGCCGGAGCAATATTGTATTTCCAAGGAATCAACTGCAAACGGTTAGGGGACGGCGGGTAGCCTGTGTTCATTACCATCGAGCATAGACCATAGATGACAACGTGAGTATTTTATTTTTGGGTACTATTTAAGTTTAAATATTTGTATAAGAATTTTTTGAACCGTAAATATAATATTATCAAAACCTTTAAACCTGAGTATTCAGAGACTAAGATTTGGTTGTAGAGAAAAGTGGGGCAATAAAGTAGAGGGAATGCTAGAAAAATGAGAAAATTTCAGTCAGTCCTTTATAGTAAATTAATTTAAGACAACTCTCAAAATTTTCTAAAATTTTACTGTACCTTGTGATTAAAATAAAATTAATTTTTATAGGTGAAAAGACAATTATATCCTTATTTTATTTGTCTTATAAATTTTCATATTTATTTTGTAAATGACCAAAATTTTTTAAGTCTCTAGATTCTTTTGAATCTCTTTATTTTCTTATAAATATCCTTATTTATCTTGTGAATTTTCATATTTGTCTTGTAAATGGAAAAAATGCTTTTAACTCCCTGAGTTCTTTTAAATCCCTTTATTTATCTTGTAAATATATTAATTTGTCTTGTAAATACCCATATTTATCTTGTAAATGACCAAAATATTTTTAATTTTCTAGATTCTTTTGAATCCCTTCATTTGTCTTATAAATATTTTTATTTTATCTTGTAAATACCCTTATTTTTCTTATAAATGCTCTTCTAAAAAAATAAAAGAAGGGTATCATTATCTTTTCACCTACAAAAATTAATTTCATTTTAACCATAAAGTGCAATGAAGTTTCAAAAAGTTTTGAGGTTAACTGAAATTAATTTGCTACGGAGAGACTGACTGAAATTTTCTTTAGAAAAAAACACTTTCCAAAATGATAAAAAACTTATTATTTTAGAAAATTTTCCCTGATTTTCTCTCCGTAAGGTAAATATGTGCTTAGAATCATGTGCCCATAATGTGTGTGCATAGGCCTTTCTATGTTTGCCCAAGCTTAATTGAATCGAGCTTATTATATAAGCCTGATTTACGTAAATCGAGATAAATCTCCTCCACATATTTACCTCGTAGACCGTAAAAGCTACCTCATAAACCGTAAAAGCTACTTCACATTCCGTAAATCACGATTTATAAGCACTTATGGAACTTTCATAAACTAATCCAAATGAACTAAGTCATAGGCCTTTTATAACCAAATGATATGAAAGCTTTATTATAATTTGGAAAAAAAAAATGAAAGCTTCCTTATTTATAAATGAAATGTGGCAAGTTCAATCCCTCTTAATATCCGCCTCTTTAATTTAAAAATGATGTATAAAGATGTTTGATAAAAATTATTAGAAAGCCACTCTCAATACCAACAATTCAGAGTTAGGAAGATTATTAGAAAACGAGTATAAGACCCAACTATAGTTTTTTTTTTCCTGCATCACTCCAACTATAGTTGGCAACACAAAGAATAGTTTCCATTACATGATGAGCATTTATTATTTTTGTTGAATTTTCTAATTTAATATATCTACTTACTTTTTTTTCAGTGCCAAATAGCTTTTTGTCAGAAAATAATGATATTCAAGGCACAATCAAGTGTTAAATGCATTTCCCAATAAAGATTTGAACTTCAATTCAATAAGAAATTACTAACCAATTTTTACCTACCTTGTGTCGTGTGTGTGTTTGAATTTGATTCGGTTTAATCTTTTTTTCTTTTTCTTTAGACCAATTTGGATTCTTTTAAAGTATGTTAGGTTGGAGGGGAGGGGATAAAAAATGAGTATCTCCCATTATTTGATATGAAAAGTTGGAGGGGAGGGGAGCCACATTAGGGGCTCCAAATCCCTCCCCTCCCCTCCATTTTGTTCCCTCCAAATTGAGGGGATTTGGAGGGAAACAAAAATTTGATTATTTTGCTTCCAAGACTTTTTTATATTTTCAATGATACCCTTAAGCAAAAAATAAAAATACGCACTAACAAAGTTCTGACCACGTCTCTCATAGCTTCTGTGATGATTATTTTTGCACAAAATTATAATCTCATTCTTTTTACCAATAATTATTTTAGTAATTCTAACAATATGAATTAAAATAAATTTGTGTCCGCTTGGTAAATTTTTTTTGAACTTTGATAATTTATTTGGTTTATATTGATGTGTAAATTAATTTAAATAAATTTTATTTAAAAAATTAATTTAAATTATTTATATAAATATAAAAATGTAAGCTAATATATAAGGGTAAAATGGTAAATTAGTTATTATCTCCCCTCCCCTCCTTCCAATCAAATCAAATAAGGTGACCCCCTATCCATTCCCTCTCCTCCCCTCCCCTACCCTCCATTTCCTCCCCTCCCCTACCCTCCATTTCCTCTCCTCCCATCCTCTCCCTTTAAACCAAACAGGCCCTTACACACACTCACTCAGGACGAAAATAAAGACCAATTTGGATTCAATTGGTGATAAAAAGAACACCTAATATCTTAGGTCGTAAGAAGTCAACCAAAATAAGAGATACCCACTGATGAGTCAATCATCACCAATTACCGAATCAGGCCAAAGAAAAAAATAATTAATGAATAATCTTAAATTATTTAACGAACTTCCTAAAAACTATATATTAACGAAAAATATGAAAACTAAATACTTTTTTTGAATGCTTATTGGGGGGGATTTGTGTATGTTAAATTTTATAAATATCTTTTACGTTTCATGAAAAAATAAATAAATAAGTCACATTTTTTGTTGGTAATAAAAAATGTAACAATGCAATATACACACAACATATATACGTATATACTCGTGGTTGGCAAAAAATACGTATATGCTTGTCGAACGAAAAATCAACAAAAGGACATGTGTATGTGGACATGGTGGGAGAAATTTAATTTTCTTATGGGACACTTTAGTAGACAATTTGATTATTCCAAGTGCCCACAAAGTTAGAATAACGATAAATTAATTGTCTCACTTAAAGGCTTTTCTTTTATATATTCTTTTATTTTCAGAATATACCAATATAGACTAGTCAGGAATAAGAGAATGAAAACACACACCCAATGACACTTCTTTTCATTTTTTTTTGAACATGCTGGCTATATAAGTGAATCAATTGTCCGCGAGCTAGATGGGAAAATTAGGTAATTTTATTCTATAAAGTAGCCGAAAAAAGCACAAGAACGATCAAACAAGGGCCATCGATGAGTTTGAGAACATAATCGTTAATTAGTGAATACATAAAATGATAATATATGTGAGAGCATCAAAATTATTATATGTTAGCTTATCTATAAGCGTGCCATTAGTTCACATGAACATGAATTGGTAATTAAATTTATATTTTAATTTGTATAGGGATATTTTTTAAAAGATAAAAAATAAAAGAAGGCCAAAACGAAGACTTGTATGTGTGAATGACTCGTATCATCAATGATAACGGCCCTGCCAAATTCAAAGCACAATGATGATACTAGTACTTCCTCCATCAGTTGACTTGTTTTGTATGGAATTAAGAAAATTAATTAAATTATTTTAAAATATTTATATTTATTATTTATCTTTAATTTAATTTATTTAATTTATAAATTAATATATAATCTAAAAATACACAATATATGTTATAACTAAATAATTTTTTTATTTTTTTTTTAAAAAAGTTAACTAGGTGTTATATTAATGACATGAGAAAGCATAACATTAACTTTTTTTGGCCAGACTAAAAGGATAAATCACTATTCAAAGAAATAGCATGTTTGGATTATCTTATTATAGAGTTTATAAGTGCTTCTCACGTAAGTCTAAATAAAACTCCTTTCACATGCTTATCTCATATACCGTAAATCATGATTGAAAAGCTGCTTTTGAAGGCTTTCATCGTTATTCCAAACAAGCATTAAACCAAACTAAACAACAGTATTGAAAGAAAACAAACTGATAGGTAGAGCTAGGGAAAAAAGGCTAGTTCGGCCCTTCACAGGCCCTTTTAGGCCTGATTAATGAAAAAAATCATTTTTAATTTCGAAGTCCTGCCCATGAGCATAAAGGTCAGGGTCAGTCCTATAGGGTCAAAGCTATATTAATAATTTTTATAATTTTTAGTTTTTTTAAAAAATTATAACAATAAAAGTCCTAATCTAAAACATAAATGTTGTCAAAATTAGGGTGTTAACGGTACGCATCATGCAATAAATAAACACAGTAATTAAGTCATAATCAAAGGTAAACTATTGTCCACATAACACAATTATCAATAATTAATGAGAAGACTTAATAAAATTAAAAATACTTCTTATAAATATGCCTTGAAAATTGTAAATAATAAACAAAATAAACAACACAAGATATAAACAAAACAATAACTAGAAAAGAAGTAAAAAAAATACAAAATTGGTAAGAATATTTATAAAATAAGAAATATCTTTTATAAGTTTTTAATTTTTAGGATTTTTAATATAAGATATTCTTATGAAACTTAATTCTAAAAAAGATAATAACAACTAAATATTTGCAACATCATTAACAAAGTATAAAAAATAAATAATATTATTATCATATAAATAATTTTTAAAAATAAAATATATAAATACGGGCCTAAAAGGGCTGGCCCTTTTAGGTCCACTTTTACTTTTAAGGCAAATATCTTAAATATGACTCTTACAAATTCAGGGCCGCCCGTTTTCCTAGCTCTATTGACAAGAAGAAATAACAAGGGATGAAAATAGGTTAAAATATGTCTGGCTTGTAACAACAATTTAAAGCTTGAACTTGAGCCTAAGTCTATGTCTTCAAAAAGCCTCAAGGTTGAAGCATGTTTAAAAGCATGCTTAAAATGTAGGCTTTTAATAGCCTTTCAAGTCTATACCTCCAAATTTATATATAACCCTTAAAGTCTATTTACAATCCTACATTATATCTTAAAAGCCTTAACACTCATGGTGGTCGTATTATAAGAGCTTAGCAAGTAAAAGAAAAGAATGCCTAGTGACAATAGTTATCCGAGCAAATAGGAATAAGAAAAAATAATTGTTTATTAACTAATAAGATATATTTTTTAAAATTAACCAAGTATAACAAGCCGTAGGTAAAATTTGATTTTCCTTATTACTTTTCTTACATAAATGGGGACAAATTTCTACTACTAAGATTATAATATATCATTTGACACTAAAATAAACACAAAAATTATTATGCTTTATTGAACGGAATAAATTAAGGTAGAGGGAGTGAGTTAGCATTGTCAACTTAAACAATCAAAGAGAGGTGGGGTGAATAATTGATGTAAATATAAGGTTTGAGCATGTTTGAATGAAGGAGATATTAGCCAATTCCTTCTCCGTTAGCCTCCGTAGCAAGCCTTTCAGTGGAGGAGGTGCAGATTTAAGAATCAGATCAGATCGTTAGCATTTAACTGCCACGTATTGTATTCTTTTAATTTTCGTCTTTAAATTCCATTAGCTGAGCTATCATTAATTGGTATCTATAACACTCGTGCATGATATATTACATCATTATCATTTATCATATTAAAAAGTTGTAAAGTTGATCCGCAACTATTAATTTCTTACCTAATTTTTTTGTCTTGGATTGAAATATTTCTCGATTTCATGCATACACCCGAATATATACATATATACACATACACGTGCGCATATATATATACACATATGTACCAACACTACATATATGTACAAAGGCAAAAATAATACTTGTGTGTATTTATACAGGAGAGAGGTGTCATTATTATACAGGAGAGATGTGCATTATTGATTTCTCTTCCCATTTACTCTCCATTGAATTTATTTATCAAAGTTTTGAAAATCGGACCGGTCACTGAATCGATCGGGTTACTGGGTCAAGGGTTAGTGGGTTAAATCGGAGTCAAACTGGAACTAAACCGGGGCCAAACCGGTAAGAAATTGAATATTTTAGACTTATAAATATGAAATTCTAAAGAAAAATTTAAAAAAATTGATTTTTAAAAAATAAAAAAAATACTGAACCGGTCTGGACCGGTTCATCCACCGGGTTACCGGTTCCCAGGCCGGACCGGATTCCAGAACAGTGGTATTTACCACAAGATTTAAATCGGAGTCAAACTAGAGCTAAACCGAGGCCAAACAAGTAAGAAATTGAATATTTTAGACTTATAAATATGAAATTCTAAACAAAAAAATTTAAAAAAAAATTGATTTTTTAAAAATAAAAAAATACTAAACCGGTCCAGACCGGTTCATCCACCGGGTTACCGGTTTCCAGGCCGGACCGGCCGGTCCGATCCGGATTCCAGAACAGTGGTATTTACCACTAGATCAACTTTTAATAATTGAGATTTAATAATATGTAAAGAATATTATTATAATAAATCTCAACGATTGAAAGTTTATCTAATGATAGGTACATTTAATAGAGAATAAAAAAAAAAAAAAGGAGATACTCCACTCCGTCTATATTTATCACTGCTCTGCAATATTAATGATGAGAAGCAAATTAAAGTTGTTATTATGTGATTATATAATCTGAGTCGTCTTTCAATTTATTTTTGTTGCTTGGAGGGATGGATAATTGTGATGCATATTCAACAAACAGCGCTGCTTTACACGCAAACACACACACACACGGGAACTCATCTATCTTTCGCGGAAAATTCTTAAAGCAAAGGAGAGATGGATAAGAACCGATTAAAGAAAGAAATGTCCATAAATTAAATATCCATTCGCGCAGATTAATATCTTCGTTTTTTTTTGGGCCCAAAATATCTTCATTGAATATAAGCTTTTTGCATATATATATATATATAGGAATACAAATATACGCTTAACCAACATGTGATGCATGACAACCTGAGCTTACATGAAGCTTCTTTATGGAATTAACAGTGACACTGACATGCTGCAAATAGTTGTCTACAGCCTATTTATATACCTATAACATAAAATATTGACCGCCCGATTTATATATTATTAAGAGAGTACTTAGCCAAAGAATATAACTTTTTTGTTTTTTTTCTTGGTTAAAAAAGTATTATTCAGTCCCACATCATCACATAATATATATCATAATTTTTTAAAAATCATTTTATACATGTATGATATATGTATTACTTTCTAAAAATAGATATATTGTTTATGTAGAGTATTTTCATTTCCATATTAAGGATAGTTTGAATTCAAATTCTTTAATTTTTACATCAATTTATATTTTTTCACTGTTATTATAAAAACAAAGTTAATTCCATGATAGTCGATAACTACTGTATGGACAAAAGAAACTTGCACTGCAGATTTTATATCGAAAGGGCAAACCGAACCATATGGGCTAGCTCTATAGCTTTTATCCTTGAAATAAAAAGATCCAATATAATTCAAATAAATTTTAGGAAATTTACTACAAGTTAGTGCATAATACTGTTGGTGGCCTGGCCATTAATTAACTGCAATTTGCAATTGCATAAAGTTACTTTCTCGTTCCATGACCCTTGAAGTATGCTTTTAATTTAAGTCCCTCATTGATTATTATTTTTTGTATGATTATTTTATTTGGTTGTTGGCTTACATCTATAAATATCCTTATATCCACACTTTTTATTTATCTATTTTTTATAAGTATTTAAATTTTTTATTGTAGCCATCATGAAAGTTACACTTCGCACACTGTTTTCAGAAATATTTTTTTAATTTCTCAAATTCAGTTTGCTACAAAAATATTATAATAAAATGCTTCGTTAAAAACCAAGGTCAAAACTTCAAATCACGATCCAATTTGATGGATGTTTTGTCATATTTCGTTTTGACATGCTAAAACAACAATTAGACATTAATTAATGGAATTAAATCATATTTTTCTCAATTATTAATGAATTTATGAAGATGACATGTTTGCCCAAAAGATTAATTTAACAACAGTGATATCTTAAAAAAATTTGTTGAAAGATCCATTGCAAAAATGCAAATCGCAGTTGCAAATAAGACATAACTTAAGCACCATGGATCATTCTGAAATTAATATTTATAATTCTTCCCTAGCAAAAATTTTCAAAACTAATTATTATTAAATTCACCCTCTTGAGATTTAAGTGTCTCTTATGAATATTAATATTTTGAGAAAAATAAAATTTGATTCCCTTGATTAATATCAGAAGTCTATATTCTTCTTATTATCCTCATTTACCCTATATATGGAAGGAACACACACACCTATGCATCATACTCATAAAGAGTTAAACTTACAACCTCCCACTTAAAAAAGATTTAAAAGATATGCTTAATGTCATTAGGTCATACTTATATGTTAAGAAGAATCAAAATTGGGTCAAAACGAGGGAAGAGACCAAGAAGAAGGAGCCGGAAGGTGAGTGTGAAATTCAGGACCACTCTATACAATAAATGTGAAAGCATTTTAAATATAAGTAAATGTCACCTTCACATCTTCTACAACAACCACACGCATGCCCTGCCGACTTTATCTCTTTATTAATTTCTATAATTTTCTATCCATTTGATAAATCAAATTATGTGCATAGGCCTATCCTTAATCTAATTGAACTTATAAGCTACTATACTATTAATAATTGTACATTAATTTGTTACAAAATTTTGTAAAAGAATATGAATATATTCTAAACCCCCTAGCCTCACATGCTGTCACAAACCTAACTATATATCAACCTAAATTTCATCATGTGTTTCAGTATAATCCTCCTTTATTCTTGCGTGTTTCTCTCCCATAAACTCAACGTATTAATTAAGTACTGTATTGCATATCCGCCACTAGCTCTTATAAATTATATTTTCACGACACATTATAATTAATGGCATGTTCTCTCTTATATATTATAAATAATTAATGTAAATCATAGTATATGTTCTTATAAGTAGTGAACTTGTTGACTCTATTATTTTAATATATTACGGATTGCCCTCCGGCCCTCCCAATATCTCAGTGAATGCTTCAACGTAACAGGCAGTGTTTGACCAAACATATATAATTTGATCCTGTTTAATGCGCAGAAACACAAGCATGTGGCCACTCTTATTAATTAATATCAACACATTGGTGGCCTTGCTACATTTGTTTTCTTTCTTCATTGTCTGGACTATGTGCAACAACTGAGCATGTTCCAACAGTTTCTCTCATATACAAATCTTTGAAAAATAAATTAACCTGTTTTTTTTTTTAAAAAAAAATTCAATTCCAAATGTTCAATTCTGATTTTTATAGGGCGATATCAAGAGTCGAGAATAAAAGAGATGAAAAGGCTATCGTTAGGTATCATTATCGTGGTATATATATATGCTTATACAGCTATTTTCTCGGAGAAAACATGTGGAACTATAATATATATATATATATATATATATATATATATATATATATATATATATATATGAGCCAAATGTTGTTTTGTAGTCTAGCGCCTTATACATCAGCAATGTGTTCATGAATGGCTCCATTTTATTCTGACTATAGTTTGATTTTACATTTGTTATACTAATAATTAGTTGTGTTAATTACATTCAATATATCAACCTAACAAGTTAAGATAGCCAAATAAATTGTCCTTTTTATCCAAAAAGAAGAAGAAGAAGAAGCTAGCCAAATCTCCGTAGTCAACAGGGGGAAAAAAACATAATGTTACTTTGAGGTGCGGAAAAGATAAAGGAATAAACTTGCCCCTCCTATATATGATATACGATAAGAAAGATATAAGAGGATATATATAGTTTTAAAATAATAATAATTGAATTTTATCATGAACCAACTCACTCGATAGTATACTCTAAATTCAGTTAAATACACATTGAAACATATGATTCAATATTTGTGTGAACCCCACACAAACCCTTTGAATTAATACAGTAAAACTGAACGCAAGCATGAAATAAACGCATTTATGTTATTTTATTTTCCGATACGACTTTGAGGCACACCTTGACAAAAAAACCAAAAGAGAGAAATCAAAACTTTCTTCTCGTGTGTATGTGTACCCACCTCTTATATCTATAAATGGATAATTAACCAAGAAATAATAAGCTTGAACCATTTTGGAGTTTTCTGCTAGTGCTATGTTATTCTGTGATTATAATATATAGAATGTTGAGTTTAGCATATAATTAATAATTAATGAAATGTAATGCAGTCATTCATAGTGGCATGTATCAGATCATGGACTCTAGCTTATCTACCACTTCAAACATCAAATCTTCCGCTGTAATGAAGCTGAGGATAGCAGATGGCGCCTACCACCAGAAAGGTATGTGTTCGACTGGATATGGACGGATCGGTAATCAATCAGAACATTGCAGCATGCGGAGGTTTGGTGTGGGATGATAGGGGTAATTGGATCATGTGATTTCAACGAAAGCTGGGGTTTGCTTCCACAACAACAGCCAAAGTTATTGCCCTATTGACAGGTCTTCAATTATGCAAACAATATGGATTTCACATAATTGCTGCTTACATAGATTTACTTGAGGCGTATCAGTTGGTGATGAAGGACGGAGGTATTCATCATCCGCTTCACTTAGAGATTACTGCAATTCGGGAACTACTTTATTTTGAATAAGACCTTGAACTTTATTATGCATCACGACAAGCAATTAGGTGTGCTGATTATCTTGCTAAGGAAGCTTCGCACTTAGTTCAGAATCTGATGGTACTACGAGTTCCTCATTTGGGATGTGTGTATATTATGCGAGAAGACCTTTATTAGATTTGTTGGCATCTAGTGCTTGAATCTAGTATGTAATATCCAAATTTGCTTGGCCATTATCCAAAAAAAGAATAATGAAATGGATATGAACAAAAGAAGGAACCCAGGAACACCGATTGATCCTTTGGAGAAAAAGCAAAGAGGTATTTATTCTTGACTAAAGAAGTTTAAAAGTATCTACATTGATCTAAAATGTAATGGACAATATTAGCTTTATCGATTAAAAAGCAAGTCTTTTTATGCAATCTGTCTGATTCTTACATATTTAAAAGAAAGTATAATAAAGTTTCAGATGCACAGTGTGAAAACACATTAACAATTTAGGGGTTTGAATTTTCGTTTCAAGAGACTTACTGCTTTTGTCATCGATCCATATCAGTTACGAAGAAACTACGGGGAAACTTCCTCCTGATTATTTCTTGATGGTACATAGACGCATTTTCATTAAAGTTACTTGCCTCCTTTGCTAATACATCCATATATAATCAAAAAACTAAATATTTTATACCTCCAGCATGTTTTATACAAATAAAGAAAACTAAATGTTTTATACCTCCAACTTAATATATACATATAGTAACTACACATAAAAACAAAGTTTACACAATAATAATTTAGGGTAAAGTTATACATTGGCATGAAAAATTTAATGAAATGGTTTATAAATAGGACTAACAAAAATCTTCCCTCTCCACTTTATAACTAGGATAAGAGAAGTATCTACATGCACCCATATATACATGATCTAAACAAGGACCAGTAGTACTGTATATCATCCGAAGAAAATAAATGCCAAGACTTGCACCATCGTTCTTTTATTACTGCAAAAAGGTTTATATATATAGTGCTTGTTTGTTTGAGCTTATTTGAATCGGGCTTATTATATAAGCCCGATTCACGTAAATCGAGATAAATCTCCTCCACATATTTATCTCGTAGACCGTGAAAGCACTTCGTAGACCGTAAAAGTACCTCGTAGATCGTAAAAACTACCTCGTAGACCGTAAAAGTTACTTCGTATTCCGTGAATTACAATTCATAAGCACGATTAAAATTTTCAACCGCTGTTCCAAACAAGCACATAGTGATCACGTCATACTCGAAAACTAAAAGAAAAAGTATCAGCTTTGTTGGGAAAAAGGAATAGTACTGTGTCTTCCACTGGAGGACTTGCTTCATATAATCATATCCACCTCAGTTATCAGAAACTACCACGAAATTTCCTTCTGACCTACTCTTGATTCTGAAAAGAATTCTATAAGTTTCTTGAAAAATTAGAATGTGAGACGTTGCTTTCATTGATATAAAGATCTGTCTATTTAGTGATGATAGAATTTGAGGTGAATGTTATATAATTGGCAATGACTTGTAAATAATATGAGTTCTTACAAGATTTTGTAAGGTATATTTATATATATGTAGATTTATGCTCGTTTTATTGTTTGTGAGTGGAAGATTTTTAACGAGAAACTTGAACCGTGTTAGATTTTTTCGTTATTATACAGTCTCGAGGTGATAATATGAAGTTTGGAGAAACACAAGGATCTCATCATGAACCTTAATTAATTACCTGATTTGGAGAAAAAATTAGGACGTGCATAGCCTTTCTTCTTAATATGAAATGGGCCTAAAAGAAAATCAAAATCTCTTTAACTCAACCCAACCATGCATGATTGGTGTCTAAATTTTTTTAGCATGTATATCATGCTAAAATAATAATGAACAAAAATAGTCCAGTCGTTAAAAATAAGGGCATTACTTCCAAGTTCTAATTTATTATACTTTTTAAATAAAATAAAAACGCAAATAATTTAGACAGATAAGAATGATGTTGCTTCAATAGATTATATAAGGCAATTAAGAAATTTCGGGGAAGCTTCGTGAATTCGTTTGGTATCTAAATTTATTGTTAGCAAAGGAACTCCATGAACGTTTTAATCAACTTATTAGTGGACCCTAGCTATCATCTTGTCTAATGCATTATTCACTCCTTCAATTTCTCACAAAAGATTCATCTAAACTTGAAATTTGATCATACAATAATTAAAAACATCAACTTGAACAAAAGATATCCAATTATGTTATCCTTCTGATGATGATAAGAAAAGCGTCCAAAATCAAACATATGATTAATTATATTAATGCCGTGTATCATAGAGGTTTGAAAAATTAATTACATTGTCGTTCATGAGTCTTAAAAAAGATATGAATATTTTTCTTTGATGAATATGCATGTAGTATATATACATCTATTAGATAAATGAATAAACTTATATCAAGTTACATAGGTTAAGTATGTCAAGATTGCCAACCAAATTAAGCCAGCTGTAGTAGTTTGACATATCATTACTCTAAAAGCTGCTGTTAAACATTGTTAACTGTTTAAGAAGATAAGCTTGAAAAAAGTTTTTCTTTTAAAATTAAATAAAAACGGAAACTTCAGGGAGATCGTGTAGGCGGGGATCGATGAGAACAAACGATGCCCAAGGAAGGCCGATGGTTGGATCGTTGGGCTGGTGTGGTTAGTGTCGAGATCATGCGTAGTGGGAATGATGGGTGAATGAACCCGCGTTCTGCAAATCAGACAAATGGGTGTTTTGAAAATCCATAAATCTATGCAAGAGACATGGAAGCTCTCTAAGCACTGCACAATTCCCTCCCTCTTATCCTTCATCTCCTCACTCGACATTCTCTTCGTCTTAGTTCCATCAAAGTCACCATTACTCTGTTCTTAATGATTTCCTCTGCGTAGATCCCTCCCCCACGACGCACACATGGATCAACACAATCCGCGACACCAGAAAGCTAAGAGAAGAATCAGAGGAATGGAGATCGCGTTCTTCATAATTAATCTCATCAGAACCTAGAAACAAAACTAAGCCGGCAACTATTTGATTCTATTATCTGTTTTTTATTTTTAAAAATAGTTTTATAAAATAATTTTTAAAAATAAGTTTTAAAAATAAAAAAAATTGTTTGAATAGATTGTTTGAAAAATTTGTTTTTGAAGTGACGTGGTGGTGCGGTTACCAATAGTGACATGGCGATGATCGTCACTAGTAGTGTAGTGTTGATAGTAGATAAGTGGCGAACTTAAAAAATAAAAAATATAAAAACAAAAATAAGAAAACAATTAAAAAATGTTTTTATTTTTTAGTTTTTAAAAACTACTTTTTGCTTTTTATTTTTTAAAAACTACTTTTTAAAAACAGTTTATTAAAGAAATTTTATTGTTTTAAAAAAAACACTTTTTAAAAATAAAATCAAACATCCTTTATCTTTTTAGTTTAAGCCACCATTCGTTTTTGGGCGTCATTAGTTCTCCCTCCACAATCGCCACCTGCATCGTCACCATAAAGCTCTCTTTTTAATTATAAAAGAAAAACTTTTTTTTAAAGATTATCTTAACAGTATTTAACAACTTCTTTTAATGTTAAATGATGATATGTCAATTCAAATTGATATAGTTGGCTTAATTTGATTGGCCAACTTAACATAATTGACCTGAGTAACTTGATATAAATTTAGTCCTTAATTAGATAAAAAAGGGCTTTTCACCTTACATATTTACGCGAATTAATAATAGAATTTGATATAAAAAAACTGACCGATAACATTTGTATAGACTACTTGTTGATTACTTCTTTATGTTCCTTCTTATATAAATCCACTTAAAAAGAGTAAAATCAATCACCTTAAAAAGGTAATTTTTTTGGGTACGTAGTTTTGTTAATCTTCATGTATACATTGTAAGAGCTTATTTATTCAAACTGTTTTGAAAGTAGCAAATCAAACAAATTGTTCTTATAGTGCGCTTAATAAACATATACAAACAGCAAGAGAATAATAATGCTCAATAACCCGTGCATTAGTCAGTAAGTTAGTATGACATTACGGGTAATCTTATGATATCTACAAGTCAATATCTCCATATTATCTATCAATCAAATCAAAGTAAAAACACAATATCCAAATTATTTATTTATTTTAAAAAAACTAACAGATTACAACTAGAAAGATCTATCTGCAGATTCAGCCAGAGTCATGAAATTACCAGGAAGTTTCGTTGGATGTCTTGTATATATGTTATGTGGAAAAGTTATTCCATGAATATATGTCAGCGTATACATCATCTTTTCCAATAATATTTCTGACGGAAGAATTGATTCAGAATCAATCTTGAACCATATAAATATGAATCCACAAATGTTTTCTTCAGAAATATGTAGTTTGGACTCGTTCATAATATCAAAACCTACGTGGAAATGAGATGATTAATAATGCTATAGCTAGCTTGATATAGAGGATTATGTGTGTGTGTATGGAATTAAATAAATTAATCGCTGTACGAAATATGGTTTATTAATTATATGACTCTCTTAAGATTAGGATTAATGGAGCCACTGTTTGGAAAAAAATTATGCTAACCCAAAACAAATAAATGCCATTTTCTATTATAAACGCCACTCCGTCGATCAATTATGAATAAAATTCAATTTTAAGATATATATGCTTCTTCCCCCTAGCTATGAAGCATGAACATCTTTATACCTATATGTCTGCCAAATTGATGATTTTCCTTTTCTGTATAGATTAGATTAGTTTTACTATTAGTTACTAGGGCATCGCACGTAACGATAGCGCATGCAAGAATAAACAAAGGAATAATTAAAGAGTGAGAAAATGTAAAAAATAAATAAATTAAACATAGCGTCGCAAATATTTAGCCACTTGTTTTTTGTTTTTTTTTTGAATAAATCCGGCCTTTAATTTAATTAATAATTGTTTACGATGGAGCTTTCTTCTATCAAATGTCAATATTATGAAATAACATCCCCCCCCCCCCAATTGTATGTTGCTCTCTTCAATTTTTAATATAAGATATATTTACCTAATTTAATTAGATTAAAGAATTTAGTCAATATGACATATATTTTCTAAAACATTCTAATCATCTTCTCTAATTCCTTCTTATTCTTAATTATTGTAGAGGCTCGTATCAATAGTGGTAAATTAAGAAAAAAAAATTGATAAATATAAAAAGTATATCCTGTGCTTCTTAAAACCAAGTTCAACTCACTAAATATATCATATATTAAGGATGAGAAGGAGTGATATTAGTCCCACTCACTTTCACATATATTATATTAATAACTCCTTTGTCTGCGTCTCGTGCCAGTCTCCCAATTTATCATACTAGAGACGGTAATTACCTTTTTTTTTTCTACTTACCATGCCAATAAAGATAAAACCTAACTTGCACAAAACGTCATATTTAATTGTGTATTGACGTATATTTATTGGTTTTGAATAGCCGGCACTAAAGCATGTTCCTTTTTGCAATCCACTACGCCTGTGAGGATGATGGAGGGCGCAGCTATATGATTTTGAAACTACAAGGCAGCATTGTGTATAAAGCTTCTGTAGGATTTGATGAGGGATATATATATACAGTCTTACTCTACAATCGAAGAAGGAAAAAATGTCTCTACTAATCTCTATCTTCACTTTCTCTCCACTTAATTCTTTACTATTAGATTGGCTTTTAATAATTGAGATTTATTCTTTAAAAATATCATTATTATTTAATATTTAATATGACAATAATATTTTTAATATAGTATAAAATCTCAACCTTTAAAGGTCAATCAAATAGTGAGTAAATTAAGTGGAGATAAGGATTAATGGAGAAGTATACTCCTTTCCTAATTCTTTAGATTACATGGTGGTAACTTTAACACTATGCTAATGCTTACCCTTAGCTATATGATTTTGAAATAAAATTCATAAATTTATTAGTGAAAATTCATTACACACACATATAATATGATCCATCCATGTGTCTTAATTTGCAAGAATTGCTGTATTATATTACCTCTGCCATTTATATAAGATATAGTTTGTAGTACAAGTTTGACTACAAACTAAACCATATTAGTTAGTGGGAAAGAAGAAAGAGATAAAAAAAAAAAAAAAAAGATGCTATTGATGTTACGTGGAAGTTGTAAGTTATAGAGAGAGGACAGCGAAAGGCGTTTCCTTGAGAGGGTCGTCCATACGGTGCCTTTTGTTTGTTGCCTAAATATATATATATATATATATATAGCTTTGCCTCTCACTTTTCTCCTTTTCATTTTTTCCTCTGCGGCTTCATACTCCTTTTGGCTAATTGATTTTATGAATGAAAATAACACGCCGCAAAGTTATCTTGGAGGTCATGGTTTCACTTGGATCGAGCTTTTTAGTTCGACTTTTTGTTTTTGTTTTTTCTTTTATTTGGTTAAATTATAAATATTTATATATATGGATCATGTTGCCTTGGAGAAATGAATAACAGGAATAAATTAAAAGACTATTCCTTCATTGTTTTAGGCATTTGGGGATTGGGATGTGAAGGTCATAACCGATAAGAGAGGGCAAATTAAGAAGTTGTCATGTCGTATATGTAACATCTGCCCAAGTTACCCAAAATCCATCTTCATAGAGTCATAAAAGTGCAACTAAAAATAAAGGAAGGAGTCATAGAATCTCGTGTTTCATATGAGCGTGTCGACGAACATCAACAAAAAGGACGCGCACATATCCTTACTTGTGAACCATAACAAACAAAAGGAACATAGGAAAGTCGATGCCCTCACAATGAGGTTAACGTTAGATATTTTAATTATTATATGTCATACCATGTAGGTCATGTAATTAAAATACTTAAGTGTGGCCCGTTAATCAATTTAGGCTTAGTTTAGGTTAGGAGAGATTATTAATTTGACAGACAGACTGAGTGGGAGCGATCATCTTTTTATTGACACTTTCGTTTTATGATTAAATATTCCGAATTAATATATGTAAATTCCTGGGTAATTATTATATATGTAGATTGTCTTGTTAGCTTCTGTTGTGGAGTTCCTGGGTATGGAACTTTTGGTATGCAGTGCAGTCGTGTTCGTTATCTAAAATCAGAGTTGATGTATAGCCTTTATTATCACTGGAACGAGGCGCCCATCTAAATTGGAAAATTACAAAAATAGTGCCACTAACTTCATCGTTTTGTCACCCAAATGAAGCTCCTAAAACCAAATCCAATCCTTCTAATTGTAGAATCAAACGTTCGTAACTCTCACTATAATATGTTTGAATGAGGTTTCTGCTACTAATTTAACATTTTTCAAATCCTTTATTAATGGTTGCTTATCATGTCTTCCATGCCATGCTGCTACTACCATATTGGACGCGCACCATCACCCAACGCTTTAAGGCTTGTTTGATTTTTTGGTATGAGGGGAGAAGATCAATTTTTTCAGTTGGATTCAAAAAAATAGAGAAGGGAGATCAAAATTTTTTAATTAATTTTTTTACTATTTTATCTTGTATAATATCTTTGTTAAAATTTTGTAGCTCCACTTCTTTAATTTTCTTAAATTAATCTATAGAAATTTTCCCTCCACTCTTCACTCTAAATCCAATCCTACAGACCCTTAGTGCCTGATTTATTCATGGAATTATAAGTAATATAATGTAATGATGATTATATAATTTATTTGGTTTATCATTAGATTTTATTTAGATTTTATATTATTTTCTAAGATTGGCTAATAATCTAAATATTATCTAATAAATCCAATTTAGTCTAAAATAGTCTCTAAAATAAATGAATAAGGTGGGATAGATAGATATACATAAAAACATTTGGTTGGATTACATCAAACATATAAATATATGAAAATAATATAACAAATGAGAAAATTATCATTTTCTACACATAATAATGTACACGTTGGATTCATGATAGTTTTTTTTTCATTCTATACAATTACATGCTGGGTTCATAATAATTTTTTAACATTTAATAGTAAAAATATTATACAGTTTAGAAATTAAATTCATGTTAATTTTTTAATATTTAATTATGAAAATGTTATTTAACAAGATATTTTAATATTTTTTTAACTGTGAAGTATAATTTTTTTAAAATTTTTTAATAAGAGAATATTTCTTAAATTTCTATATTATTAATTATTTTTTTAATATTTAAAGGTGGTCATTGAAATTATTTAATATTTAACCGCAATTATAAGTGGGCACTTTAATCAATTTAAAAAATTATAATGACAATAGTATCATTTTCACTGGATTACAGAATATCTGCATCCTCATTTATCAGTCCTAGCAGTGTAATCCTAATCGCTTCATTTGATGTAATCAAAATTAAAAAATATAATCCTCTTTACATTACATAACCTAACCAAACACTTTAATTACATTATTACAACAAAATTATATGTAATTCTCTCATGTAATCAATCCAAACAGGTTATTAGAGTTTGTTCTTTAGATAGTTTTATGAGAACGAAAATATAACAAGTTTGATATATTGTGAAAGACGCAAATTTGTGTTCCATTCGACGGTGATGTTCCTATCATGGAGAACATATAAAAACAATTGACTATTGCAAAGCTGTGCAATATTCCACATTAATTTCTTTAATATTAGTACAAAGTACCCAGGAGAGAAATAATGGGCCAAAGGTAATGGTGTAAGCTCTCATTTTAATGTTGGGCTTTGATCAACTTGCTTTTGCAATACCCGCTGCTGAACAATGCAATGGGCCAAATATTTTTTTTTAAAAAAAATCCAGGAATTAGGATTGCTGATGGAATGAAAACGGAGAGAAAAGTGAACAAGACATGGAAACATAGGATTAGACATTTTTCTCATTAAAAAGTGTCCTAATCAACCTATGAATGAAATCCAAGTTGAGGGGTTGTGATCCAATTTTACAGTATTCGCAAGACAACAATCTAGTATCAGTTCTCAGGCATACGTTGATCCAAGAATGACATTATAGTAGCCAAATATAAGCAGAATTAGTCAAGAAAATCTTCATCCAAGCGGTGGAATCAAAACACGTTAAATAAATCAATGAACCGCCACCACAGCGATTAAAGCAAACATTCAGAAAGCATTAATATGCTTAATCTTAGAATTAAGAAATGCATATGTCCGTGCAAGGCACGACTATTGAAGAATCCAAGGATTTGTGCATCAGCATTATGCATGATGGTGCACAAGGGCACATTACAGAGGCCATGATTTGTGAAAATGATAATACCAACTACACCAATAGGGTCTGTTTGGCGGAGGGAAAGAGGGAAATGGAGAAGGGAGGGGAGAGAAAATTTTTTTTAGTTAGATTTTAAAAAATTGGAAAACTGCGGTTATAAATTTAAATAAAGATAAGATATAAAATAAAAAAGTAAGAAAAATTAACTAAAAGCTTCCAACCCTACTTCTTCAATTTTTTTTAAATCCAAGTTATAAAAATTTTCCCTCTCTCCCCTTACCCTCCAAATCCCACGTACCAAACAACCCCATAAAATATCCAACAACCATTTGCAAGATTTAGGTGGTGATATCATTAAGTCTCAAAGGAGTTTGCGACATAAAAGTCTTGTAACTATCAAAATTAACATATCATAACTAACACAAGCCAGGGCATTGATTCCAACTCAAAACTAACATGAAGAAAAGTAAAATCCAAATGTAGCAAAAAGAAAAGTTGAAGCACCATTTAGTCTCCCTTTTTCCTGAAAGAGCATCCCTCAGTTAGCCTTGCACGCCCTCCTGTTGGTTGGCATAACACAGTTTGGCAGTTTCCACATACCACAACTGTCTGAGAGTGGCTAAACACAGTGGTTCTGCATCCAAATTCAAAGGTTCACAAGCAAAATCACATTACTTCAATGGTTCTATGGCATTTGAATATTGAAAACAGGATCAATGAAAAGAATCTAACTTACATGTTGAAGCATCCTTGGCACTTGACATCCTGCAATATGTGTCCGATAAGATAAAATAGGGAGGCGACACTAATTAGTTAGGCAATTACAACTTGGAAAACTACAACAAACATTAGTGGGATGAAGATAGTAATGTAGCAGACTTCTCTTTCACATTAACATGATGCAAAGTAAACAACTACAAAACGTTTAATAAGAGAAGAAGCTGTTTCGTACCATGAAAAAGGAGTTTGGCGACTGAACAAGTCGCTTGAGCTTGTGCTTTCTCTTCTCCAGCTCAGCTGGAGGGTTTAGTAAGTCAATATCATTTTGGAGAACCTAATCAACACCACAAAACAAACCAAGTGATTCGACAGTTAACTAAAAAATGTAAAAGTCCCAGCAATTCCTCGTGTACATAGAGGATTTCCAATTTTTTTAAACCAGCCTAACAATTAATAAAAAAAGCAATGCAATACATCACATCGTCTGCAACGCATAGAGGGACAACCAAATCATAGATAACCTTTCAACCACACCCTAATTTCTCTCTTTCTCTCAACGCAAAACGCGAAATAGGCAGAGAAAAACCTTTTTGTTCCTAGTGTTCTAACTCGAAGGTATTATAAAACTAAAGTGAGAAATAGAGGAGAAAAACATGAACCAGAAACAAAACAAGAAAACACAAGAAAAAATTCAGGAAACCGATAATAGATCTGAGAAAAGGAATAAATCACTAATATCACTCACCATGTTGGCAGGAAGTTTTGGTGGAGCTCAGGAAACTCGAAAAACCCTTGCCTTAGCTTATCCACCAGCAGCAGCGGCAGCGGCACTGAGCAAAGTACCGGTGAGATAAAAAGAAACCTAGAAGGGTAAGGACTTATGAAAAAGTTTATCTGGCCCAGCCCAAATGAACATGACTGGGATTTGGGATGAATGGGATATTCTTTGGGCCGATGGTTAAGGCGTTAGGCTATAAGAAGTCTATTTAAATGGGGTGAAGGGAAAAAAATATCCACATGTTTTTATAAAATGAGTACTCAATACTAAATTCTTTTATTGAAACATAAATATCCATCGACGTTCAAAGAGAGGGCTGAAATGCAACTTCCTTATTTTTCCTATGACGTCTGTTAGCTGAATTTCATAGGACCCACTTTATTGTCCAGGTGGACATTAACACCCAATTTTTTACTGTTGAGATGTGCAGGTGAAAACAAATGGACTCTATTCCTCTTCCTCCATTAAAACCAACGACACCTTCTCCATTAATTAATTTTTTGGCGTAAATTTTTATTTTGTCAAAATTTTGGTGTATATTAACCTGACAACATTGCTAAAACCTGAATGATAATTGATTGATATTGAATAACAGGCACTAAAATAAGGCATACATAAAATACAATAATATATATTATAAAATTAAGGATGTGTACAATAGTTCATGGCATTCATGGTTCAAAGAAATAAGGCATGTTAACAAAATGATTCTAGGCAGTCATGGCAATATTGAGTTGAATGCTGTGATTTTGCCACACACTAAAAAGATAACAAAAGGCAATCAACAATAAGTAGTTCAATGAATTACAAAGGCATTCAATGCTGAGTTGTGAAATATAAAGGTTGTCATTAAGCCACAGCTTTACAAAATACTAATACTAATTCTTGGACAATAATGTAGCAGTAAAGCCTATATATCAGTGTTTTTGGAGGTGGCCTTGGTCTTTGAAATCATGCTTTGTCTTTGTGCTAGCAGTTGTGAAGTGGTAACACACGGTTTTCCTTTCCACTTGAGACCAAGTGGCTTAACATGAAGTTGAGAAAGCTGTGGGTTGAATTGAATAAGTCTTGAACTCTCTTGTACAGTTGAAGTTGAACATACACTCTTGAACTTCCTCAATTGCTTCTCATTTGGTATTGGAAATTTCTTTTCAGGGTCAGCATAATTTGTCATATATTCTTGAGTACTACCCTCTTGAATAATCACATGTGATGTTAGTCCAAGCTGCACACATAAACATATTATTTTCACACTATCATTTAAAGTATAACATTAAAAGAGAAATAAATTGTAAAAAAAGAAAACTAACATTGTACACAATCCTTATTGTACTGTCATAAATCGTACTACACATTCCAGACACAACTTTAGACTTATAAATACATTACATGTTGTCCCTCATTTAGTGTTAGGGATATGAGCACGAGTGGTTCTAGTTGAACCATCCTTTGGAAGTGATGGCTGTGTTAGACTTGATTGGGTGGGAAGTTGTGGTGGATTTGGTGACAATTGAGAGGGAAGTGGTGGCTGATTTACAGATGATTGAGATGGTACTTGTGGTGGATTGGAAGTAAATTAAGAGGGAAGTTGTGGCTTATTTATAGATGATTGAGATGGTACTTGTGGTGGATTTGGACTACATTGAGATGGAAGTGGTGGCTGATTTAGAGATGACTGAGATGGTACTTGTGGCAAACAAGCCTTATGGCCACTTCGTTTGTTACTCTTTTTCCTTGCAGGTGTCGGGGTACTTGAAGATAGTTCCTAATCATCAAATAATTATCATGTCAGTGTTCATATTAATGTGACAAAAATCAATTAAAATATTACAATTTATTACCTCTTTACATGTAGTTCGATTATGACCCTCCTTTTTGCAGTATGTGCATTGATGAATGGCACCTTTTCTGGTCAATTTGTCCTGTTCAAGTGGTCTGACTTGTCCAAGTTGATGATTGTCAACTTATCCCCTATTCTGAGCAGCTACACCTTTCCTCTTCCTCCTTTTAGATTCTTCAGTCCTAATTCTTTTCTTCCTCGGCCTTCCAGGTAAGGTACACTCTGGGGGAGGTTGCATTGGAAGGAATTTATCTATGTTCTAGAATTGCTTCCCTTGCACAGGTCGCAACTTCGTCTTATAGTTAGCAATGCATTGCCGCTTAACTCTAGACTAACATCCGAACCAGGATTTGAAATGAGTAATTCATTGCAGTAAGCCTCCAACTTTGTAAACCCATCTTTGAAGCTCCCTTCCATGTCTTGCATGATCTTTCTTTTTGCCCTCTTGCATTTGTGTATGCTGACATTAACCTTCAGATCACACTCCACCTCATTTTCCATCCCAGTAATTTTAAATTGAGGTGTCTCTTGAACTTTAACCTTAAATTGTTCAGACAACCACTTAACAGAAACTCTAGGGTTCTTAAAGACCCTTACACATCTATGCTCTTCCAATACAGTCTTGATCATGAACCCTACTTGGACCCCATACGTTGAAGCATACAGCTTAAATCCTACCTCTTGACATACAACTTTTATCACCTTTTTATCACTTTTTACAACTCTTAGCTTAACCCTATGTGTTATTGCATACCTACCCAAGGCCTTCTTCAGCTCCTCCTTGTTCTCAAAGCTCATATCAGACATAAAGAATAGATTTGTAGCTAAGCCTACTAACTTTTCACCCCCTCTCACTTCTTCCATTAGCCCATCATCTAAGTAGGGGGCCATCTTATCATCATCATGGTTACTTCCCTCATCATCTGCCACTCCAAAAAAGTTACCTATTACTATGGCATTATTATCAATGTCCCCAAGCCCCTCACCATCATCTATATCTATGTCTTCATGTCCATCTAACATTTCTATTTCATCAATAACCTCATGTTCAACTGTCATAGTACCTTCATTATGGCCAAACCCTTTGTCCCTTTCATTTCCCCCTCCCTCACAAACACCACCACTACCATCTACATTACTATTATGCCCCTTTGCTTCAAAAATGTTATCCATTTTTTCCTCTTCGTTCACAGATTTATCCTCACAGAGTAAACAGATATCATCGAAACATCGCAAGCAAATTTACAGTACCCTCAACCCAACTAAACTAAATCACATACCAGCAATGGATTAAATCACGGCAATGATTATACTTATTTAATATACCACCGACACATACCAGCACGATTCGCGTCTCGTCTTGCTTGAATGGGATGTTGCTCTCTGCACAATTCGCGTCTCGTCTTGCTCGAGATTTGCCCTAAATCTGCTTCTTGTGGATGTTGGGGGTAGGGGGCACACTCGCATCACAAATACTCGTTGTCGGACCTGGGGCGGTTGGTTAGAGCACGATCGCGTCTCATCTTAGGCTCTTCTTTGCTTGATATTTGCCCTAAATATGCTTCTTGTGGATGTTGGGGGGAAGGCACGCTCGGGTCTCGTCACAAATACTCGCTGTCCGACTTGGGGCTGCTGGTTAGGGCACGATCACATCTCGTCACTAATACTCGCGTCGGACTTGGGGCTGCTGGTTAGGGCATGATCTGTTGGTTAGGCCTATGTTATTCTCTTCTATTAATCACAGAAGAATAACAAAGGACAAGTTTGTTAGAAGAACATGAAAGAATTTGAGAAAATTAATGCTACATTTTGATCCGTGAAGGAAGAGTTCGAAGATGAGAGGAGATTAAGAAAGCATTAAAAAAGCTTGCACAGGAAATTGGCTAGGGAGCTTTCTCAAATAAAGTCTTCTTTCTTTGGTTCTCTGAGAGAGATCGAAAAGGGAGAGGAAAGCTCGGATCCTGTTGGAAAATTTGTGTGATGAGTTTGCCAAAGAAATTAGATCCTATGAACAAAAGGACGTGGAAGGAAAAAGTGATGTGGGAGAGAGAATGTCTGAGTTTGTTTATTAAATAATGATTAAAACAAAAAAATTGTGGGGCCCACCAAATTTAAAAGTAGTGGTTGTTAGCATCATTTAACATAAGGCTATTTTTACCCGAATTTATAAGACTTCATGATCATTTTTGCGTCTAAAGAAAATATATGATGCTTGTTTGGTAGAGCGATGTTAAATTGGGTTTATTATATAAGTCCGATTTATATAAATTGAGATAAATATTTTTCATATATTTATCTCGTAGACCGTGAAAGCACTTCGTAGACCGTAAAAGCACCTCATAGACCGTAAAAGTTACTTCGTATTCCGTGAATTACAATTCATAAGCACTTATGAAATTTTCAACCGCTATTCCAAACAAGCTGATGTCTGATACTCATTTTATAAAAATATATGGGTAATTATGTCGTAGACCGTGAAAGCACCTCGTAGACCGTAAAAGCACCTCATAGATCGTAAAAGTTACTTCGTATTCCGTGAATTACAATTCATAAGCACTTATGAAATTTTCAACCACTATTCCAAACAAGCTGGTGTCTGATACTCATTTTATAAAAATATATGGGTAATTATGTCCCTTCACCCTTTAAACTAAGATAATTTTTTATTATAAAATATGACTGGAGAAAAGCCACCATAAACCTTGAATTTAATACCGAATGATAATATATCAAAAAAAATTTAACAAAACAATAATATTTATATCCTCATATCTGATGCAACTTTAAAGAAAAAAGGTTAACCTTTGACAAGCATACTCTATTGTCTGGAAAATAAACACGAAGATGAATTGTTATCAAATCCTTTTTTAAAAAGAAAAAATTAATTGGAGTTTAAAAAATGAAGAATTCTAAAAAAAATACCATTTAAACTTCAAAATCTCAAATAGGTGATTTAACAATAAAATGATTTGTTAATTGTATTACTATTCTTGTTAATCCCATTACCGAACTTGTTAACGGGATTTTAAAGTTTAAATGGTATTTTTTTGACATTTTCCCTTTAAAAAATAAATCACACTGAAAAAATTGTTAGTTTGAGCTTTCAAATTGCTAATTTAGGAAGAGTTAGGTTTTTAAGACAGGCACTATACATATATAAGCAGTTGAATACATGAAAAATATTTGTAGTAAAAGTATGCCCCAATAAATCATAAAAGTTGATGAAATATGTTGTTGAATGAATAAAATTTATATTTTGATTATTGACAATAATTTTATTCTAAAGATGCTATGTTAATAAAAGTGAAATTTAGATTCTTACACATGAAAAACTTCTGTTGAACCACTATTTACATTTGATCCGTGTGATTCAATTCTCCCATAGACTGTTTGTTTCACCTTAACCAGTCACATAGTCGCAAAGGACTTTACGATTAAATTTGAACGAAACATTTTTGAAATAAATTCAAACTCGAAGATAAAAAATAATATGTAAGACACCAATATGAAAAGATACAGCCAAGATTTTTGTCTTGTCAGGAGTATAATAGCCACATATAACACCTGGTCCATATAGCCATCAACAAGTGCATTATGGGCTATATATAACTAATGGTCTAGTACCAAAATCAGGGTGGGATACAAACCAAGGAAGACCTATAAATCCCTACTTCTATACTATCAATCAAGGAAACTGAACAAAGAAGCGGGGCCACTGTAAATCGAACAAAAAAATATCAGATTGAATAGGTATATGAGCAATCTCAACCACTAACCATTACAAAATCGGATCCTAATCGTGTTTCATCAATGTTTCCCTATCATACAACAAAATCTGCTCTGAGATATGGTACTTCACATTAGTTCAATGAAGCACCTCGCAGGACAAACCAATTTCGTCCTCCAAGAATTTTGAAGTGATGTTATTTATATAAATGTTTCCAAATAATTGTAATGTAATCAATTGTAGACTTTATTTAGTCATCATCGCCTTTTTTGCAACCATCCTCCGGTATTAGTAGTTGCTAATCAGACTAATTATCAAATGAAGCAGACAAGATCTTCAATCCAAATCCAGACCTTTCTTCATATATTCATAAACCAGGTAAGTGATACTAGCGGATGGAACAACTTTGAGAAGGTTAGGAAAAATTCCTTTGTAGAATCCCCTAAATCCTTCATGTTCAAAGGTTCTCTTGAATACATCTACCATTCCCCCATATGCAGGACCACCCTGGGAGCGTTGAGCCTGCATTCTGGAATAATAATAACAATAATAAAATGTCACTTCTTAAACCAACAAAATAAAATAAAAGATTACTACATACACTACATAAAAAAATTACCTTGTTCTAACAACCTGCAATGGGTAAACACATGAAGCTCCAAGGGCTCCTGATGCCGTCCCACATCCGAGTTGCACGAGAGGACCAGCTTCTACAGAATATCTTAGAATTTCAACATACAAGACAGAGCTAAAGGCATGTATGGTGCACAACATGACATGTAAAGGAGCTTATTACCTTCATCATGAAGAATATACTTCTTTGACATCTCTTTCAAGGTTTCATAGGCAGCAAGATCTATTCCGGCATAAGGAATGATCCCAAGAAGGGAAGGAATCAGGCCCCGATAGAATGCCCTGGGTCCTTCATGCACCCATATTTCTTTTGAGAGGGCCCCAAGACTGGGAACTTTTTTTCCACCACTACAACAATATGTCTGTATTCGAGTTTTGACAAGATCCATTGGATATATAGCAGTTTGAGCTACAGCACCGGCAATACCACCAGCCAACAGCCGGCCCATGGTGCCAATATCACCCTTATTTTCATCTCCTTTGGCATTCACGATGAAGGTCTTTAGCATTTCATAGCTGTAAAATCTCATAGCACTCTCAGGAGTCACCTTAAGGACATTCAAGCCATTGCCTCGAAAAAATCCCAAGAAACCACCTTCTCTCAAAATATTCTTCAATGCAGGCACTACACGAGCTTGTGTCGTTTGGACCTGTAAAACAACCTTCAAACGATCAAGAGGTGCAGTTGCTGTTCGTGATGCTGCACCTGCTACTCCTCCTGCAATCAAATATCTACTTGCATGGATGTGCTTACTAATGCCTGCAGGAATAACGGAGTGCTCCCCAATATCAACCAGGCACACCCGCTCTAAATAATGGTAAATGTTTTCAATAGTCGCCTCATGAGGATAAAGCAGCAGAAAGTCCCTCCATTCTTCAAATGTTATAACACCATTATTATCCTTATCAACACGCTCCACAAAACGGGCAAGTTCTTCATCATCAATCTGAATACCTACAACATAGAGACTGGTGTGGCTTAAATAACGAAAAAACCACCAAAATATATGACAAAGTCAAGAAAAAACTAAATTGCGTAACAAAAACTCACTACAAAAATCAGGGACTGTTACATGGCTAGGAGAGTTAGTTACAGTAGTTAATGAATCAACGTTTGTGTAGTCAGTCCCTTATGAGCTGGGAAGCATGGTTAACAGAGTAGTGGGGAATATTATATCGGAGGAATGACAAAGAAGTCCAGTGATATCTTGGTATATCCAATTTATGAGTTCAAGAGGCTGAGGCAAGAGAATTCAGTTCTAGAATTTCGGGAGGAGATTGAAGAGTTGCTAGCTGAAGTAGACATCTTGCAAGTAGCAGTCATGAGCCGCTTTTCAGGAGGTTTGAAACAAGAAATTGGCCAGAATTATCCTCTCAAAGCATGCAAAACAATAACCAAAACGCTTATACAACAAAGAAACCCTCCTTGTTCATAAACCCAATTTGATCCCAAGAAACATGTATTCATCATCATTGAACAGTACATCCAATATCTTTCAAAAACTCTTTACCAAAATAAAAGTACCTTAACCAATATTCCAAAAACTAACCATCCAACTCTAAAACCAGCTCAACCTAAACTGTTCAACAATTGACCAAAAATTATGGAAGAGAAAAGGAAAAAAGGGTTGCATAAATGGTGCCTGGGAAATACACCCAAAACCAAAGATGCGAGGATGCTCCAGCTTTTAATGATTGTAGCCCAAGAAGCAGAAGAACATATGAGTGAGTGAACAAAAAGTAAATGTTGCAGTTTATTTGCTTCGCCAGTTATGTTGATTAAGTAGAGGAGTGGCTTTGATGAAGGCTACTGAAGTTCACAAAACAGCCCTTTGCATTCATGAGGGGTTATATAAATTCTTATTAAAGTATTCCAGCCATACCAATACAGCTACCTTCCTACTCCAAGGAATAAAGAATACAATGTCCAAATCCTATTAAAGGAAGTTGATCCTACTCCTTTTTTTAACGACATTTCAGTGTATAACAAGAGTTAGAATAAGCATATTAGCCATTTGTGGTAAATATTAGGAATCTTAAGAAAAAACACGCTGGTCACTAAGTGGTCTTAGTATACGTTTTCAGCTGTTCAAAATGATTATTTGGGTCTTGGGAGGTCCAATAAACCAGCTCTACGTGAATTAACAGCAAGATCCATATGGCCCTAGGAAGATTTTAAAACAAATTGGGCAACAGGCCTACAGATTAAAACTAATTAAGCAGCAAAGCAGCATGCATCCGGTTTTTCATGTTCAATGTTGAAACACAGAGGATGAGAATACTCCTGGTCTTACACTTCACAGACCAACCAAACTTGGATGATGAGGGAATTTTATGTGAAACCAGTGAAGATTTTTGGCTAGAAACGTGGTCAAATGAGACAACTTAACAGTAACTCGTGTCTTGATGAAATGGAAGAACACTAGTGTGGAAGACATTGCATAGGAAAACCTGAACTCTATTCAGAACCAACTTCCTAAGTTAGATACGAGAGACACCAAAATAAGATCCTTGAGGTCAAGGATCTTTTATAGAGGGGGAATAACTGTTACGTGTGCAAGAGAGAGTTATTTAGAGCAGTTAATTAATGGCTGTTAATGCAGTTAGTCAAAAGTGTTAGTTCTGTAAGTAATTATAAGTTTATAACCAATCCCCCTACACTCTGAGCTAGTATACATGTACTACAGCTGAGAAAGAGGAGAGGTTGTTGAATCTCTGAAAGAGATCTTTCTGAATCATTCTTTACCGGGGACATTCATACTTCATACCACCCATGCTATCCAGATCAAACATAGGCAATCATGATTTTAAACGGGACATAGCTTGCAACTTGTCAAACACTTTCAGCAGATGAAGTCAGCAGTAAATTAAGTCAGAAAAACAGAAATTGTCCATTGTTTAGCTTGGAATTTAAGATCGGATTAAGCTAGCTGTAGTCAGTGTTACAGATTATGAGAATCTATAAGAAGGATAATTGGCTAGTAAATAGTAAAGTATGCAATAAAGTAAGAAGGTTAATAAAAATTTAAACAGCTTTTCACTTTCCCTTCTCCTTCAGTTTCCATGGTGCAACCAGAGCCTTAATATCAAAGGCAATTTATTAACAAAGTATTCATCAGGAAGAAATATCTAAAATTGTCGTTCATAACACTACATCAGTACATGTAATTTGTAATACTACCGTGAATATTTTCCTTTAATGATCAAGAAGCGGGGGATATACACAACACAGTCAAATTTCTTTGCTCCAAATTATAGATGTGGAACTTGATAGGACATTTGATGTGTGGTTACTGCTGAAAATCCAAAAACACATTAAAATGCGTCATACATGCGTTTTTAACCAGCCAAACCATAAAAGAGTAGAGTTTTGGTAATTGAAGTGTTTGAATTCAAATTCACTGTCCCAGCCTATCCAAACATGAGGTTTCATATCGTTTGATCTCAAACATACTTTAATGGAATAATTAAAACCAGGAAACCAAAATATTAAAGTATATAAGAATTGAACCGTGAATAAAAGAAAGAGTAGGTCCTTATTCACCAGAAATTGGTAGAAAAGCCTATAAGATGTTTAAAGCTATAAACTAAAGTATAGGCCAACACCTTAGGACGTGAAAGAGGTCAATGGTTTACCTGCCCTTACAAGTGCCTCCCAGAGCTCCTCGGGCAAAATACATCCATTGTGTTCAACATCAATTGCTTGAAATATGCGGTAAAGCTCAAGCTCCTTGTCATCCATGTACCTTTTAAAATCTTGATAATCAACTCGCCCATCCTTATCAGCATCACAAGCATTTAACAAATCCTTGGCATACTTGTACTCAGATGGTATTTGAAGTGCCGAGAGACCAGCCTCAATCTGGGCATAATCCAAGTAGCCAGCATTTGTCCTATCAAAGAAACTAAAAAGACTACGAATCCTTAGCTCCCTTTCTTCCTTGGTCTCCTGGGATGCCATTAGGACATGATCCATTGTTACGGGTCCTGACTTCTTAACAGGATTGCAGCATTTTGATCTAGATTCCTCAACATTCTTCGGTTTCGCTCCCATTGAGATGGAAAGCTACAATAACGCACTTGGTTCCCAACACTCAAACACTGCTGTATGACACACTCTGTGATCTATTCCCAGAAGATGGACATTCAAGAAATGTGGCTAGGGAAAAGAACACAATAAATTTCTTCTCAGTCAACAATCACAGAGATGCGACGCCATTTGCTACCCCGCCAATTTTAGAAGGGAATCTATCAGATTCCCCTTCAAAGCATGGTAAAGCAAATGTGATTAAGAAAATCAAGGCCGAATCAACTCAGGCATTCATTGCAGATATTAGAACTCCACAACCACCATTAATAATAACTATCATAGATCGAATAAGTCTGGTCTTAATGGCACGCAGAACTGGGACCTTGATTTTCGTGAAAAGAAATCAGAGTTCAGACAAAAAGCGGAATCAACTAGGAATAACGCACCGGTAAGCGAAGACCGTGGAACTCAGAAGAGGACGTAGAAGGCGGGAGATAGAATATAAGACCTTCACTCGTCGAAAGAAAGGTTCCGTAGTAATAGTTCCGCGGCCGTGCGCATCGAGAGTCTAAGCGTAAGGAGGAAGGCCAGATTACGGCCGACGGTGATAAGGGGGATCGCCGGCGATATCAGATAACTTGAAGAATGTGCCGGTCATCATCAATGAAAAGCTGTTGGCCAGGCCAATCGTTAATTAAAAAACGGAAAACAAATAGGAAAAGATTATGCAATGGAGAAATCAAAAAGAATGTGATGGGAATAAATCGGCGTGGAAGGCTGTTTTTTCTTTTTTCTATTTTTCCTAATTTTTAATAAATTCCAATGTGTTTGGCGTCCGTCGTAGGCTTTCTAGTGGAAGCGAGCTGGGTAAATAATTCATTTTTTTCTTAAAAAAAAATCGAGATTGTGAGCGCGAGCAACGAGTTGAGTCAGTTGACCCGGTCTGTATCTATTTATTTACTCTTTTCAGTATTATTTATAAATATTTTTTTTATAAGAATGATCCTTTTTATAAATAATTTTTACTTTATGTATGAAATTGTAAGATTTTTTTCTATTTTACCCTTATTAAATACATAATATTTATAGTTAATTATCACACACATTAAGAATTATATTCAGGAGGGAGGGAGGAAGAGAACTCAGTAGTTGAATAAAGTCAACAAAGCATTGAGAAAATGTATTTTACTATCTCTCATACTTACATTCTCTATCTGTTTTCATAAATAATGGTATATATGAAAATAATATGATATTTTTGACACACTTATTACTTTTAATTATCAATTCGTTTCGTTCCATCAAAAAGAAAATTATTTATAAATAGGATCAGAAAGAATAATTAGTATTATTTATTCTTTAAAATAAGCATCATAATTAACAAAGTACTTTTGCTTATTGGAGCACATATATCTTTATCATTTCCTCCGTTATTTTCATTTATTATTATGGTCCCTTTTTTAATTTTTGGAGCGTTTTAAAATTACGATCGTTATGTAAAATGATGCTTTAGAAAAAAGGTGGTTAAATTTTGTAACAAGGGATTAAGGGTCATTTTTACAATGTATGGAAAAACTTTCAGATAATTTAAATTAACATAAAATGCTGATTGGTCGTCTTTAAAGTCAAAACTGCTATATTTAATTTAATTATTAAAAAAAATTCAACAACTCAACCCAGGAGTCACTCTTCCCAGACCTTCCAGGCTTCCAACTGGCAGGGGCCACTTAACCCACGACGAAGCCTTCCTCTGACACGTGACTCACATGCTCATCGTAGGCGGTGAGAGAAGAGGATTTTGGAACTTTTTTGTCCTTTTTCTGGCATATAATTGGAATGAGGGCTCAGGCCCAGTAATGGTCCAAATCAAAAGGACTAGGCCCCATAAAAGCAAGCACGTGACGTGTAGAGTTTTTGATGAGTTGATGTCTTTAACGATTAATAGCAATTCCGTAACCAGAGGAACTTGTAAAATGATTCATTAGGCACCATTAAAGGATAATCAAACAAT
The DNA here is from genome assembly GCA_037074505.1 of Albizia julibrissin. NCBI lineage: Eukaryota > Viridiplantae > Streptophyta > Magnoliopsida > Fabales > Fabaceae > Albizia > Albizia julibrissin. Next base: position 47,438,981 of record CM073479.1, on the reverse strand, counting down.
TACCTCATCCACGGATTATAACTGGCATGGCATGGCTTTAAGCTTGTTTTCAATCTGATACAATTCAACATTTTACCACATCTGAAGAATTTAACAAGATGAACAAAAACAAAATTCAAGCATCATCAAGAGAGGGTGATCACTAATAGCCATAATTGTATGATATCAGTGCCCCTGCACAGCCAAATAAGTACATTCAACAAGACACGTGATACTAACCTTCATGGCGACAATTGGAGCAATGCACTCACATAAGGTATATGAGGTAATTTTTACGGTCTACGAAAAAGTAAATATGTGAATGAGTTTTGTCTCGATTTACGTGAGATGGGAGCTAAGAGTTATTCTCTAGGCTCATGTTCATACATATAAGATGTAAAGACCTTCCAATAACAACAATAAAGTCTTTATCCCACTAGGTGGAGTCGCCTACATGGACCGCACGATGCCATTGTGTTTTATAAAAAATCATTGATTTTGATATATTATTAATTAAAAGGTCTCTCTATAACCTCATTAAGCGTTCGTTTCGGCTTTCCTCAACCTAATCTAACAAGAATCCATACTGCTTGATCAACCCTTCTCACCGAAGCACTCAATGGCTTTCGCTGAACATGTTCAAACCACCTCAAACGATTTTCTACCATTTTTTCTTCAATAGGGGCCACTCCAACTCGTTCGAGTATATGAGTATTATGAATCTTGTCTTTTCTTGTTTAGTCACATATCCATCTCATCTATCTTCATTTTATGTTCATATTGTTCCTTTAAAGCCCAACATTCACTACCATATAGCATTGCTGGTCTTATAGCAGTACGATATAATTTTCCTTTTACTCTATCAGGTACTTTACAATCACAAATAACTCCAGTAGCTTTTCTCCATTTATACCATCCGGCTTGAATTGTGATTGACATCTCCATCAATTTCATCATCTTGTTGTATAATTGATCCCAAATATCTAAATTTTGTCACTTATGGGATGACTTGCTCTCCCAATTTAACTTCCACTTTTCTTTGGCCTTGTCTCTTATCAAACTTGCAATGCATATATTTAGTTTTGCTCCTACTAAGATAAAAGCTAATTAATTCCAAAGTTTGTCTCCATATCTCAAGTTTAGAGTTAATTTCTTCCCCGGATTCAGCCAATAGAACTATATCATCCGCAAAAAGCATGCATTTAGGGATCTCCTCTTTTATAAGCTCAGTTAGAACATCTATCACTAGGTTGAACAAATAAGGACTCAAGACTTATCCTTGATATAGTCAAATCCTTATAGGAAAGTCTTTTGTAACACCTCCAAACGTCCTAACATTGGTTGTAACCCCCTCATACATGTCCTGAATGACTTCGATATATGCAACCCTCACCCCTTTCTTTTTCAAGGCTTTCCAAAGTACATCTCTTTGCACCCGGTCATACGCTTTTTCCAAATCAATGAAGACCATATGCAAATCTCTTTCTTTACTCCGATACTTTTCCATTAGCCCTCTTAATAAATAAATCGCTTCTATTGTAGATCTTCCTGGCATAAATCCAAATTGGTTTTCAGCAATATCAGTCTCTAACCTTAACATCTGTTCAATCATTTTTTCCCACAATTTTATTTTATGACTCATTAGCTTATTTCGTCTATAGTTTGCACAATTTTGGATATTCCCTTTATTATTATAAATAGGAAATAAAGTATTTTTTTCTCCACTCATCCGACATTTTTTTGGTTTGTTAGATCTCATTAAATAATTTTGTGAGTCACAACACACCCTATTTGCCCAAACATTTCCAAATTTCAATAGAAATATCATCAGGTTCGATAACTTTACCATTTTCCATTTTCTTAAGAGTTCCTTAACCTCGCCAATTCGAATCCTGCAATAAAATGACAAATTAAGATCACCTTCTCTAGTTATTAAATCTTTCCAGTCACAATGCGACCCTCCCCCACCATCATTGAACAGCTTATAAAAGTAGGCTTCCCACCTATCCTTAATATATCCATTAGTAACCAAAACTTTTCCTTCTTCGTCCTTTATACACCTCACTTGGTCCAAATCTATCGATTTTTTCTCCTTATTCTTTGCGATCTTCTAAATCTTGCGCTCTCCAGCCTCTGTCCCTAACTCTTTGTAAAACTCCTCATATGCTTTATTACGAGCCTCATTCACGGCCTTATTAGTCTCCTTTTTAGCCATGCGATACATTTCCCAATTTTCAGCATTATTACATAAGTGTATGGCTTTAAAACAATCTTTCTTATGCTTGGTTTTCTTTTAAACACTTTCATCCCACCACCAAGTCTCATTATCTTGTCGACTAAGACCTTTTGATTATCCCAAAGTTACTTTAGCAACATGCTCGACCTTTTTAGACATAATCTCCCACATTGCATTAACATTAATGTTGTATTGTCACGCCATCTCCATGGATCACTTTACAATTTGTACAAAATCGTCTATTAGAATTTCTTACCAAAAAGAAGTCAATATGTGTCCTTACAGCTCCACTCTTGCATATTATTAAATGCTCATCTCGCTTCTTAAAGTAAGTATTGACAATCTTGAGGTTATATGCGAGAGAGAAATTAATAATAGATTGACTTTCGTTATTGAGCATTCCAAATCCAAAACCACCATGAGCCCTTGCATGAGGTCCTGCCTCCTTACCAACATGTCCATTAAGATCTCCTCCAATAAAAATCTTTTCAGTTAGTAGGATACTCTAAATTAGCCCCTCCAAATCTTCCCAGCATTTTTCTTTAAGATGTGTTTCTGCCCCTACATGAGGTGCATACGTACTAATAATGTTTATAGTATCCTTCCCAACAATCATTCTTAATAAAATAATTCTATCCTCAATCCTCTTAACGCCCACCACATTCTTCTTTCATTCCTTGTCAGCGATGATACCAACATCATTCCTTCCATTAACCTTTCTTGTGTACCAGAGTTTAAAACCATTAATTTTTCGAGACCTTTCTCTTACCATTTAGTTTCCTAAAGACACAAGATATTAATCTTTCGTTCCTTCATTACTCCCACCACCTCCTAAGATTTGCCGCTTAGAGTCCTAATGTTCCAAGTGTCAAATTTGATCTTGTTCTCATAAACTAGCTTCTTTAGTCGCCTCCGTTCATAAGAGAGCGGTAGCCCTTGCTCATTTAACACTATATCTGAGCGACGATGCAGCTGCTCTCGCTCACTTCTTACCATACTCGAGCCATACAGCTCGTTACTTACAGGCAACGACCTAGCATTAGCACAATTTCTTCGTTGATCCATATTCATAAGAGATTCGACAGGGTTTTACGTTGGTGTCGGAGCCTAACATAACCCCCCTCCTTTATCCGGACTTGGGACCGAATATAAACATAGGGGAGTTATGTGAAGACCCTCCAAACAAACAAATTCCCACAACAAGAATACTGCACTACATTTCAAGAGATACTATTCTTGAACCAAAAGATGAACCAGTGGAATAATTACAAGCATGATGCTACAATTCTGCAGAAAAAAAAATCAGCCACCGTTCACATGCAGCAAGCTGCTATTGTTGCAAACAAGAACTTGTTAAAGACTTGAAACTGATTGACCCTACACAAAAATGAAAAACACAACTTAAGCTATGAATGATGGCAGATTGGGCAGCCACTGGGGGGGGGGGAGTTATACACCATAATATAAACAGAGAACATCCCCATTTCATACATCAGCTAGCATTTTCTGATATACTTTATGTTAATCACATGAATATCTAGTTCAAGTTATACCCAGGTACTTTTTGCTCCTTATACAACTACTAATATATAGAACACTAATTCTCTAATTTAAGTTTGGCCTTCTCGAATGCTGTCTTGGCTGCAAGTTGCTTAACTTCTATCTCCTGACTAAGTTTTCTTGCTGTGTTTACTTGCTTAGCTGCAATCTTTAAGCTTTCTTCAGCCTCCAACATACTTACGTTGATCTTGCCAAGATGAGTCTCCATCTTATTGGTCTCTATTTCGCAAGAAGTTAATTGGGATTCTACTCCTTGAAGCATCTCCTTGAGTCGAGATGCCTCCTCTCGAAGGGATTGGCTATGCTTCTGAGATGCTTCAAGCAAAGTCTTGGTCTTAACAAAGCTGTCTTGGATGTCAGCAAGTCTCAGTTTCTCCTCCTCATAATACTGAATGTGCTCCTCAAGAGAAAGGCCATTTTGAACAGAACTTTGTGCTTCAGCTAAGGAAGATGTAGAATTGATGAACTCCCAAACATGTTCTGAAAATTCTTTATAATCAACTGGCAAAGTTATCAACACATCAAAAGTATCCTCCGCAGCGTTTCTCATGGACTCGTGGTCAAGAGGATTCATTGACTCAAGATCAAGGAGCAGATCTTTCAGTGCATTTAATACAATCTGTTTTTGTCTTTGTCCTTTAGACATTGGCTTTCTTTCACTAACAAGTGATACATTAGTGCTAACAGCATTTCTAGAAACATCTGAAAGTTGCGCATGTTCACCAGGGTTGCTAATTACAGGCTGATTAGATTCTTCAGAAAGATCATCATGATTAATTTCTCGAGTGGGAACTATAATAGCATCAAAAGATGGGAAAACACCTGCAAACAGGAGATAGGGGGAGTTATACTGAACAAAGCAAAATGAAAGAGGGCATAAAATTAGAGAAAAAACTTAGCAGATCATACTTACAACAGAAAAACGGAACAGATTGGGGGAATTTTAAGCTTAGAGTTGGATGGGAGAAAACAAGACGACCTAACCAACCCATTGGACAAGGATCTGCAATGGATTTGTAGAAAATAAAGGAACAGAAACTCAAGGATATCTCCTGAAAACTGAAAGGACCCAGCAAAAGATTTCAAAGAAAAGATACCCACCAAAAGATGAATCAACGTTAGCAGATATTTGCTTTTGAAACTCTACACGGATGCTGGAAGCTGTTGATTGATGAATTATTGATCGTGCTTTAGCCTCCCATGACACTGAGTTTAACACGTCTATATCCTCCAGATCTTCAGCAGCCTCAAATTCAGGGAAATCAAGATGGTGGTTCGGAGGGCTTGACGGTTTTGTATGATCCCTTCCTTCCAGTGACGCTTTCTTTAGCACATCATCTTCTCCTTCTGAAAACTCAGAAACGCCTATTAATCTCATCCTTTTGGCAGGAGAATCCGCATCCGTACCCAATTCTTTTACGTTGTCTTCATCAAGTTGGTTACTCTCCTTGTCCCAATAGTCATGAAGCGTTCTCTGAATAGGAGCATTGTTTGGTTTACCCAATAACACATCCTCCTCCCACAGGCGGTATTTGCAAGCTCCATGGCCCTGTTTGAAAACTCTCTTTTAATCAAGTAGAAGTGAATGATCATAAAGTTATGAAGGATCAAAACTACAAATAGCATACCCGTCCGATAGGACAAGCAAAGAAATAGCGACCCTCATTTTCGCCTCTTATCTCTTTCACCTTCCTACACACTCCAGCGCCACAAGGACAGAGTGGGTATTTATGTGGAGGAGGATGTAAATCACTCTCATCAACATTACCACCACACCATCCTACAAAACCTCTACATTTCTTCCCCTGATAAAAGAAGCCAAGTACTAAACTCAGTAAAGAAATGGGAGAAAACTCATAAATTTTGCAAACAAGCAAGAGCTAACGGCTATCATCACCAACTTAAGAGATTTATAACATACCCTTTTGATGGGGCAGACATAGTAGTTTTTGCCATAGTTGCGGTCGTTCTTGGCCTTTCTGACCTCACAAAACCCATGACCACAACGGCAATAAATCTTGAGAATATCGGAATTTTCAGCTGCGGGACCTTCGTGTTTGAGATTTTGTGAGTTACTGGGGCAATCACGCATCCAATGACCCTGTTGGCCACATCGGAAGCAAGTATCAGCCTGCATTCTTTGGAGAAGGCTGGGACTGTAGCGCGTTGGAGTCTCAGGCGAAGAAAGATTGAAATGGGGAGAGGAATTGGGAGGAGTAGATGGCGGAAGAAGCTCCGATTCGCACATTTTCCTCTTTCCCTTCGAAGCAAGATGAGTGTCGTGAATGTGCTGGAGCTGGACTGAAGTGGAAGAAGTGGAAGTAGGACACTCCTTTACCAAATTCATTATAAGCCTGGGAAATGGGGCTCAACGGACGAAACCAGGGTCTCCGATTTGACGCGAGGTGACCATTGCTCTCACTACTTGCGAGCAAAGTTTGTGAACTGTTCATAGATTTTTGGGGCATTCTGTGGTGTCATCTCCACCTTTTCTTGTCCGGGCTTTAGGATCAATCAACGCCAACGTCAGCTAGTATATTTTTTGAAGTTTTTTTAACCAATGTGACTAGCCCCTGCCATTTTCCTTCCATCCCTTTTAGTGTGAAAACTGAAAACTATTGTAAGGATTAAGGAATCTAAAGATAAACAATGACTTACCCCCCCCCCTAAATAGTTGATAATTTGATATACAGCATGTCTTAATATATGGTATATATTATATAATTTTCAATCCGGAAAAAAAATATTATATAATTTTCAAATATCTTTGTAATTTTAGATATGATATGAGCAATATTGCAAACATTCTTTTAAATTTGTTATGTTACATGTGAATATACAGGTGTATATTTTCTATGATTTGATAAGGTGCATCGTGAATTATGAATCAAACTGAGATAAATGATTTCACTTTGAAAAAGTGGCTTATGAAGTGACCTTTGCGTTACAATGTCAAAAAGAGATGAAAAAATTATAATTAGGTCCCAAATAAATGATAAAATTAAAAAATGATTTTTTAAAATCTTAAAATAAAAAAATAATTTTAAGAAGTTATCAATAAAATTTCTAAACTTATTATTAATGATGTATTCTTAAAGTTGTCAATAAGATTATTTTAAAATTTTAAAAGATCTTATTTTTTATTTTACTTTTTATTTAGAATCTTATTATAATTTTTTTTAAAAAAAAGAAGTGGCTGATAAATAAAAAAGAAAGAAAAAGAAGAGACCTTTGCATTGGTTTGGGGGAAAAAAAGAAAAGTGGTGTCTACTTCTTAGTTAAGTGCTTGTTTGTTATCACTTATTTGAATCGGGTTTATTATATAAGCTTGATTCACGTAAATCGAGATAAATCTCATTCACATATTTATCTCGTAGATCGTGAAAGCACCTCGTAGACCGTAAAAATTACTTCGTATTCCGTGAATTACAATTTATAAGCACTTATAAAATTTTCAACCGCTATTCCAAACACGCTCTAAATTTACGTCCTTCTATGGATTTTTGGTACGTTTTGTTTTTATATATTCACATTTTTTGCCCGTTGGGAATGGCAGCGGCTACTATTCGTGGGAAAATTTGAGAAATACTTCTATACTTTTAGAGTGTCAACTTATCTCTACTCTAGCCAATTAAAATAGAACACCTACACTAATTTGAATCCAAGCTGTCACCCCTTATTTTTCCAGAAAAGGATAATAGAAAAATCCTTCCCATCAACCCACGCGCATGTTCCTTCCCCCTCTCGGTAGCCGCCCCTCCTCCCCACTCGGCGGATTCAACTTTGATCCTTTTATTTTCCGTCTTTTTTTTTAATTTAATAATAATATTTTATAATATATTAAATTTAAAATTTTTATAATAAATTAAATTTAGATCATTGAGATCTTAATACAACAGCTCACATTAAAAAAAAGAATGGGAAGAAAAGAGAACCAAATTAAAAGCCTTGAAACTCCTCTGATGAACTACAATTTAAGTGTTTAACATAATATTATACATATTAAAAATTAAAAAAAATCAGAAGAATACATAGGGAACTAGTTTTATAATGATGATTAAAGACTTATATGGAGAATCAGACCGATAAAAAAGAAAGGAATAGACAAGAAGGAAAGGGTAAGAAAAAGGGGAAATCGAGGGTACTATATGGAACGCTGAAGTTTTTGGAACGATTAGGCAAAACAAACGCAAGCTTCGAGCTCGCATCTCTGGGGTGCAGCGCGCTTTGGAACGTCACCCTTTCTCATCATTCCTCATTGACTTGGAGCGCTCCCTTCTCACTGAGTATGAAGACCCACTGGGAATCAGGTGCGGCCTATAAGATCTGAGAAAAAAAATTGTTAATTTTTAAAGCCTGGTCTGAAAGTGTTAAGGCCAGAAGTCATTTACACAAAATTTAACTATATATCTACATATCTCATGCAATAAAATAAATACAATTATTAATTAATAATCAAAGGTAAAAAAATATTGTGTATAAGTAATTCGTAGTCTCATACAAAGCATAAGAAGGAAAAAAGTTAAACACTCTAAGAAACATGATTATGAAAACTATCGTTTTCATCTTCTTCGCTATTATCATCAATTTCAAGGAATTTTGATTGTACTTCACTTTAAGTAGTAGACTCTGTTTAAGGGGTAAAAATATCAAGAATTAGTAAATTACCATAATATGTAAATTTTGCAATTTTTAAGGTTCTTAGGGAGGAGTCAGTAATTACATAAGTAGGAATGATAGTAAAATTAAAACAAAAAACAAAGCTAAAGGGCCTAACGGGCCGACCCTCTGCCCTGCAGGGCTGGCCCTTTTAGGCCCGACTTCCTTTTGAAGCTCCATTTTTCAAGCCCGGCCCGTGATTTAAAAGGGCCGGCCCGGTTTCCCGGCTCTACTCCTGCATGAAGAAATATGTGGTTACAAAAATCAGAAGCTTGTGGATCAGCGATATGGTGTCCAAAACACTAAGTACTACCATACAAAAGCTATGATCAAGCGTTAGCGCAACATAATACCAATGTTACAAAATGAGGATGGTTTATGGGAGGACGACCAGAAAAGACTCAGTTATATGGAAACAAGCTACTTTCGCAGTATATACATGATGGAGCCAAACTCAATGCCTCCTTTCAATTGCTCATGTTACTTTTCCTGCATTCCTGATATCCATTTTTCTCTTCTTGAGTGTCCACTAACAAAGGAAGAAACTAAACATGCTCTTTTTGACATGCACCCCCTCAAATCACCGAGAGCCGATTGTTTGCATGCACTATTCTTCCAATCATAATGGGATGTCATCGGTGACTCTATATTCAAAGAGGTGAAAAAAAATATTTAAGGAAGGTACAATAGACCCATACCTGAACAGTACACTGATAACTTTGGTGCCAAAAGTTGAGAATCCACAAACACTCAAAGAATTCCAGCCAATAAGCCTTTGCACAACCATCTATAAGCTTACCACGAAAGATGGGTGGATGGCCATCAAAGTGGACTTAGAGAAAGCTTTTGATAGCTTGCAATGGGACTTTATTGAATAAACTCTTTATAAAGCTAGGATCCCTTTAAAGCTCATCACACTCATCATGCATTGCATCATAACACCGGCCATGCAAGTACTCTGGAATGGCACAGCCTTAGAGCCTTTTTATCCGGAAAGGGGTATAAGACAGGAAGATCCATTATTCCCTTACATTTTTGTACTATGCATGGAATGCGTATAGCAAGCTAGTCATAAGAAAGTTACTAGCGGTGCTTAGAAAGTAGTCAAGATAGGAACAGGGGGCCCACTTTTATCCCACTTATTCTTTATAGATGATTTGATTCTTTTTACCACAATATCGCCAGTGCAAGTGACACTCCTCCAAAAGCTCCTTGACGCTTTCTGCATATCGTCGGGTCATAGAGTCAACAATACGAAGACCAGAATATTCTTCTCTCCAAATGTAGGGCAATAAGAGGCAAATCACATCTGTACCAAGCTAGGTTTCCAAAAAACTGATAACTTTGGAAGGTATTTGGGGGTACCTCTTCTACATAAAAGAATTACTAAGGACACATACAGGTATTTAGAGGAACGGGTTAAATGTAAACTCACTGGTTGGAAGACAAAATCACTCTCAATAATTGGTAGGATGACCCTCTCCCAATCAATGCTTGCAGCAATACCTATTTATGCTATGCAATCGACTTGACTACCAACCTCGTATAGGGTTCAGCTAGAAACTCTTACAAGTAACTTTATTTGGGGAACCACCGAAAGTCATAAGGGTATTCACCTTGTAAAGTGGTAAGACCAATGTCAGCCTAAGTAGTGTGGTGGAAGCGGATTGATTTTGAAGGACAAAACTGAGCTCTACTTATGAAGGTTGCTTTTGATATCATTGCTAATCCAGATAAATACTGGGTTAAGATCATGCGGGCAAAGTATAGGTGGAAAGACGACATAAACCAAATTTGTAAGCTAAAAAATTCCTCCTATCTCTGGCGTAGTTTAATGTATCTCTGGCCATAAGCCACCTTGGGAATTAAATGGGTTATTGTTAATGGACAGCGCATACGCTTTAAGTCAGATTTTTGGGTAGGGGATCTCAGCCCTTTAAAACTCCTATCCTCTGCGCCACTCACCCCATTGGAGTTGGAAATGCCACTACATGCGTATACAAAACCTGATGGAGAATGGAAATGGGAGGAATTCATGCACGTACTTCCGCCAGACATTCTGTAGCAAATAAAGCTACTCTGACCTCCTATGCATGATGGGCCCCCAGATAGATGCAGATGGAGTTTGCAAAAGAAAGGCATTTTTACTGTCAACTCTGCATACCAGCATATCATGAGTGATCAATGGAGAGAAGAGAACCCAATATGGGACTTGGCATGGCGTTGGCATGGCCCGCAAAGAGTAAGAACCTTCATCTGGCTAGTACTAGGTAGTAGGCTCCTCACTAATTGCGAACGTGTAAGAAGGCACATGTCTATTGATGCTTCGTGTGAAATTTGTCACAATGGAACTGAGGATCTTAACCATATCCTTAGGAAATGCAAACAAGCGGTTTCATATTGGCGGCTTATTTTACCTAGTGAGCTTGTCAATCGCTTCCTAGCTCGACCTTTCAGGGAATGGTTAACAGAGAACTTGAGGCCTAAGAAACACAACTCCTCATGGTGCATTACGTTTGGTCTAATGTGTTTGAAACTTTGGACAGCAAGGAATCATACCTTGTTCAACCAAAGTCCTACACAGCCTCACAGATTAGTCAATGAAGTCTTCTCTTTGATGAATCATGTGCTGAAGACTATGGAACCTCTCAACACAATGCGTCTTACTTAATTTCTCATTGTTGTATTATGTTTCTTTGCAATTTAGTCTTTCTTTCGGTGTAAACCCCCTGAGTAGATATTGTTTGTAAATATGTTTTAGTATTAATAAAGCATCCATTTCTACTAAAAAAAGGGGAAATCAAAATCATATAAAATTCTTCCAAGCAATTTCAAAAGTTAAACTAAAATTCTTCTGCCTAGTAATCTTATATTTTCATATGCCTTCGAAGGTTTTGTGTGGTGACCATCACTGTTCTGCTTATTCTCTTTTATCAAGCTTCTCTGTATCACATAAAACCGTATGAATCCAAGCCTAATCTCTTCCATGGCAATCACCAATCGAGCCTCGTCTTCTTCGAGGCAGCACATCGTAGTCGTTCAGGTTGGAATTTTATGGCGTGGGACTTTCATATCTGAAATTAGGCAATTCAGTTGGAGAAGAAGATGGAGAAGAAGAGAGAGAGCATGGGCCAGTGGGAGAGCCTTTTCCTTGTTTTTTCAGCAAAAAAATTGAGAATGCCAGCTGTTATATTTTAATTGGCCGGAACATAAATGAGATGACCCTATGAAAATATGTAGGTATTTTTTGAAAAAAAATCCTATTTTGCGATACACATCAATATATATTGGATATTGATAGCTTCGTTTTTATTGGTCCAGATGTAATGTCAATGATTATTTTTATTGGTTGATTTTGTTCAATTTTTTTATAATAATTTTCATACATTAAATACTTCTTTAGTTTACTTTTTTAAATTTAAAATTTGAATCGCTTTAAATTATTAATGGAAGACTGATTTGATTTCCTATGTAATCTTAACTCACTTCCTACAAACTTTTCAGATTTTCAATATATATATATATATATATATATATATATATATATATATATATATATAAATACTCTTCCTTTGAATTACTATTTATAAGGATTATACGGCTGTGATCTTCTTTCATCTCTTCTAACCAATGCCTCGAGATCATCTATTCTAAACAACGCATCAAGTTTCACACACATAAAGCAATGTGCTTCTCTTTGTAACCAAAAAAAAAAACCATGTGCTTCTCTAATATGTGCTACCTTCTTGAAAGTCAAAAAAGCCCTCTTGTGAAAAACGAAACAGGACAATACTTCCTTATTCTTTTGTCTTATTGCATTTCTCAAAAAAGACATTTCACACACTTTGTCCATAATATGGGTAAAATAAACATGTTTACTACTTTTTAAAAGCCTACTGACTATACCAATATCATTATAATGTTTCATTTTTTTAGTAGTTGCCCATCTTCACATGTTCACTGACGGTCTCATTTCATGGGCTTACTTTTAATAAAATATAATGTGTGCAGCCGTGACATGGAAAAGTTGATGCAATTCATGTGCCAGCAAGACATCTTTTCCAATATAATTATTAATAATGATGATAAAACAAGACAACTTTAGTGTTACTGATAATATTACTAACGAGTGAATCCTTAATCCCCCTATTCTTTTTACACATATACTTGCAATTATTATCCTATAGATGAGGAAACAGGACGTAGACACTTAGATGCAACTGCTGAAAATCTTTTGCCAAATACAACATGGGATCACGACCATTTTCAATGCCACGAATTACACACGATCATCTATCCTCATAACCATATGCATTTTTGCACATCTTATATAAAATTAAAAATCATAGGTTACAAGTTGTATTGTGAATTGTTAGACTTATTACTAATATGATATATATAATAAAAAATCACAAGTTACAAACCTATTGCATTTATCAAAAAAGAAATTTCACACACTTTGTCCACAGTATGGGTAAAATAAAAATGTTCACTACTTTTCAAAAGCCTACTTTTTTTTGGGTAAAAAAAAGCCTACTAACTATACCAATATCATCATGATGTTTCGTTCTTTTAATGGCTGCCCATCTTCACATGTTTACTAATGTTCTCATTTCATGGGCTTACTTTTAAGAAAATATAATGACATGGAAAAGATGTCCTGCAATGCATGTGCCTGCAAGACATCTTTTTTATTGTTGTCAAAAGCAGGATATCTTTTCTAATATAATTAATATAATTATCCCATTTTTGCATGTCATGTGCATGTCTGTTTAGCTCTCTTATATAAATGACATGACAGTATTCAAGGTGACTTCATTTTGTTGTAGACTCTCAATCTTGAAATTGAATTTGAATCACACTAAAATTGGAGGGAACCACATTGTCATCTCCAAATTCAAATCAAAATTTTCACCGCACCATGCCTTCACAATCTTGCTTTTCAAAATTCAAATTAAAAAATTTCAGTTTCAGTTTCAAAAATTTGAACCAAACTAAATTTGAAGAGTATAATGACGTGCATTCAATACTTTGAAAATTGTTATGACGTTTGAGGAACCAACATGTAAGTTCTTAAAAAAAGTCTATTGGCTTGGTTTTTATCTAGCTAAAGATGTTAAAGAAAGGAAGCTATTTGGGAGATAACTCAAAACTTCTTTTCTTTGCTACTCACTGAGGCACACTACACTGCGTTAAAAATTTTAGTTTTCATCATTTTCATGGAGGAATCTCTTATAAAGCTTAAAAACAGGTACCCAACTCTTCCTAAAGATGTTCTCAAGAAGATATATAGCTATCAACTTGAAAGAATGAAGACATTTAAGCGTTTGGGCCTTCCTGAGGATGTACGTTGGATCATTGAAGCTAAGGTATGTTTAGCATGTGAAATTCATGAGTCATTTATTAAACTCATGACAGGAATGAGAAGAAGTTCTTACTCCAAAAAGAGAAGAGCTAAATGTATGGTTTCTATAAATCGAGAAGATAAAATTTAATTTATAAAAGATGGACTAAGTAAGGAGTCATTGGATGATATTTTTCAAACTCTTGAGATGCATCCTGGTGGTGATGTTCATGCTATTCTTCTTGATTTAATGAACTTATTTAACAAATAAAAAGAACGCTACTATCTTAGGAATCTGACATTAAAAGACCTTGTTTTCCAGTTTATAAGAAAACTGGATGGGAAGCAAATCATCGATTCATAGAAAGCGTTTAAGCCGTTACTGGACATAAAACCATAGGAAGATGTGAGCCATAATCACAATGACTGTACATAATCATGCTTTTGTCTAATTTGTTTTATCTTTTCAATAACTTTTGACTTTCTTTATACGTTTTGTTTAACTTCTTCATGCAGCATTACACTGGTTATTCATGTCGAAAAATTTTTCAAACTTCTTTAAAAAATACATGATCTTGTTGTCGCTGCTTTAGCAGTATAAATATGCACTCTTCCACTTATAAACATAAAATTTCTGAGAGTAAAGAAGAGAAAAAGGGTATCACACTAAAATGTAGATTTAAATCTATCTGCATTTTTGGTGAAACTGACTTGGGAAAGGGTTGAGAGTTTCTACTTGCAGCAAGAGAACTTGAAAATACATTAGCTACTAGAAAGATCAACTTTATATACGGGGCAGACATCCAAGGCCTAGGGAAAGTGTAGTCATTTCTGCAAGCATTAACAACAGCAAGGGTTTGAATGTTCGTGTGAAGGAGTTGGACGGTCACATTTTTTCTGTCAGATAGGAGTTGTAGGTTTCAACCTTGGTTGAACGTAAGAAACGTATGTTCTACCATGCTGAAGCTTTTATTGCTCTACCCGGTGGTTTGGAAAAGTTAGATGGGATTCCTAGCGTTGCATATTGGGCTAAACTAAACTTTCACAAAAAGCCATTAGGATTATTAAATGTTAATAGTTTTCATGATGATATGTTGTCTTTTTTTTATCATGCTGTGGAATGAGATTCATACCCCAAGCAACTCGCCATACCATAATTTCTGCACCAACTGCTGATCATTTGATTGATCAACTACAAATCTATGAACTCAAACCAAATCCATTAGTTAAGCAAATAGGTAGGCAATATTCAAACAACATTCAGAAGAAAAATCTAAATACCACTCTCCGGTTGTAACTTTTCTTAATCTTATAGTTTTACTCTTAGCATTTTGGTTTATATTCTTATGTGTTTAGGTTTTTAAATAAAAAATTTCTCTAAACTCTATAAGACATTGGGACAATGTCTGATTTAGGTTGGGGGAGGAGTATAAAAAAGCCTACTTTCTCCATTAGATAGTTAGTTAGTAAAACCATTAGATGCATGGGGTGTGCAAAGATGACAAAGTAAAGAGTTATTCTTAACTCTTGAGACGCATTTTATTAGTTGCATGTTTTTGTTTCATCTTAAAAAAACTTGTTTAGGTATTTTTCAATGATTTTAAAAAGTATATAAGTTTTAAACATGGATCAATTGAATTTAGAGATTTCATATCATGATTGAACAACTGATTGTTAGGATTTATGATGAATTTTGAGATTGAAAGCCATTGACCGTGAGCTTTTAAGCCTATTTGATCAATAAGGATTATCTTTCTTGTATGTGATATTTACCTATTAAGTTGTCACTCCAGAACTTGCTTTAAATCTACTTGAGATTACATTTCACATGCACATTCAAAATGATAAAGACATTCATTTTCTTTCTTTAGCCAGAGCCAAATAGACAACATTGCAATTATATCGTTAATAAGCCCCTTTGAGCCTAATTGATTGTTTCTTTATTCTCAACCCATTAACATGTGTTTTAATGATATATCAAGTACTTTTACCTAATTTAGAATATTAGTATAGCATTTGAAATTCTTGTGAAATGGGCTTTTATCAAGTGTGGAGGTGTATATATCAGCAACTTTAGAGTTACAGAAATTTGCAAAAAAATAATAAAATAAAAAAGAAGAAGAAAAGATATTAAGTATTTGAATTAAAATTGTGGGTTATTGTGATGAGATAAATTTATTCATAAGTTGGCCCATTTTTTTCAATTGCTCTATTTATTCATTAAATATAACTCTCCATATCACCTTTTACATTCATTTTACATTAACCACATTACAACCCTAAATAAGTCCTTTTGATTTGAATTATGCATGTGAATTAGATAGTGGAGATTGAGATTTTTAGCAAGCTTATGGTAGTACAATTTTTTCGGTTGAATTCGAGTGAAACACTTACTCTTAAACACTTGAGAGATTGAGAGAATGAGTCACAATTACGAATTTAGTTCATTTATTTTCAAATAAAGTTACCAATTTATACTATTTGTTAATTCATTAATGATATGATCTCTTTATTATTCAATTGTGTTCTTGCTCATGACTTTACACTTCTGATTTTGTTGGAAGCGTATTAAGAACTTATTAGTCACTCTTTGTTGTCCGAGGACGTCCAAAAGCTAAGTGTCGAGGAATTTGATAAGTAAAATATTTGTATATTTATTTTCCCTTATATGAAAATTTTTTGGATGATATTTGAGCTTGTCATTAAAGATCACCTCCTTTGTTGTGTTATTACAAAAGATACATATGGTTTACCTTTGACTATTTAAAATGTATTTTGTAGGTAATGAAGATCGTGGAGATGATGGTCACCAGCACGTTTGCATAACAAAGTGATATCAATTAATGGCAATGCTAGGAATTGAATAGGAAACTACTTTCTCTGTTACGTGTTGTTTAGCTTTACTGTACTTCATTTAATGTTGAAGACATTTTGCCATTTATTACTTTTCATTTATTTCCCTTGTCTACGTCATCCTTTATTGGTTGTTTGGGACAAATTTCTTTGACTATGCTTTCTATTTAATGCATTAATGCAATTTAGCTACCTTTTAAATTTCGCTTAGTTACAGCCATGCATCCAACGAACATGGATAAAGTTGCATAAATGCACTGATGGATGACGTTATAGATGTTGACGAAATGTTGGGGTGTTAATGATTTTATGTATATGTAAACAATCTTGTATTGATAGAAGCATTATTTTTTGAAAAATGATATGTCAAATCATTAGCGTCTGAAATTATAAATGATGAACGGAAGAAAATGCTGCGTGGGGGAGTAAATGCTAGTTGGATATCGATAAGATACTTGGTTGAATCAAAAAATATGTTAGCAAAAAAATTTGAATCAATATATATATATAGGGTTAAAGTGTAATTTTAACAATCAAGTTTTTTCCTGAAAGATGTCCGGCACAAATAAGTTTTAGAATATGCAAAAATAACAATAAAAAAATTTAAAAGGGTAAAAATTCAACAAAACCGTTAAATTTGACCAAACAACGGTAAATTATAAGAGAAGAAAAGCTCTAACAGTGTTTGGAAAAATTTAACGGTTTTATTAAATTTGCACACTTTTAAATTGTTTATTATTATTTTTGCACATTCTAAAACTTATTTATATCATACGCCAATCGGGAAAATCTTAGATGTTAAAATTGCACATTAACCCATATATATATGTATATATATATATAGTCTCAGCTCTCTTCATACGTCTTGTTATTACTATTTTCTTTTGGCAATTCATATAAAATTTATAGATTAATTATCATCACAGGTAAAAAAAACTACCAACTAATAATTTTCTATAAGCATTTGTGTTAATAATATAAATTTATTTAATTAAAAAAAGGATCTTAAGAGATTTAATACTTTTTCTTGAAAAAGAGCTGTACTAAATTGAATATTGCAGTTAACTTTTTTCCAGCACAAAATAGATGATGAACTTAGCTTTTTTTTGGGGGGGGGGGGGATGACCGCTTAATGCTTCAAAGAGCTACTTTGACTGACCTCAGTAATATTTAAACATGGCTAAGCAATACTATCGAATATATTTAAAAAAACATAGAAGGCCAGAAACGTCTGTTGATGGCTTTGGTAGAGAGGCATTTCTTTATAAACTACTTTATAAATTTGTTACGTGTGAGTTTAAAAAGGTTGATGATAAAATATTATCTTCAAGTATAGCTTTTGGATGCCATGAAATCTGGACTCTGATTCCTACACGAATCCATGTTTAGTAGCAAATACAGATCACCATTCCATGAGGGATACACTAGCTAAATATGAACAGTTTTTAAACCGAATAAAAACAATATTTCATATATCTTTTAGAAATAATTTATAGAAATTAAGAAAAAACATGAATCATAATTATGAATTTCTTAAAAGAAAGCAAAGGTGAGGAATCTGATTTAAGAAACTCATCACATTTTTCCTTCTTAGAATTTCTTAAATCAAATTCTTCACCTTTAATTTCTTAAAGTAGGCTTATTTCATCGCTTAGTGTATTGTTTTTCCTATAGCCATGTGGTATTAGGAATGCTCCTCAACTGCTCATAGTTTATAATAGTTTACTTCCATGTTAATATTATACAGGGTTTAAAAATAAAGATTTTTAGTAACAATTTTTTTCGTCATAAGTCTCTAGCATAATTAAATTTTGAATTGTGCATGCAATAATTTGAAAACAGGGCAACTTTAACGATTTCATTATATTGACCCAAACATCCAATTCTTTTTTATGTGGGACTCAATGATTCTCCATCTAACTTTATAATAGATGTTTCAATTAATTTAATACAATTGCTAAAATTACACCCTTTTTAAAAATTGTGCCTACTTTTACATTCTTTAAAACTTAATTATGTCTAATGTTGTTGGTGAAAAACTCCATTGTTAAAATTGCACATTAATCCTATTATATATAGGGTTAAATATCTTTTTTACCCTGAAAGTATTGCCTGAGGGGCAATTTTGCCACAAAAGTTTCATCTATGGCAATTTTACTTCGGAAGTTTCAAATATGTGGCAATTTCGCCCTGACCATTATCCCAATTAAATTTGATCATTAGTTGATCAAATATAATTTAGGAGCAAATTTGCTCCAAAGTGAAAACTTCCAAGGCAAATTTACCTCTGAGATAACGATAAAATTGCCCTGAAAGTTTCAACTTATGAGTAAATTTGTCCTAAAAGTTTTCACTTTAGAGCAAATATGCCCCTAAATTTAGTTAACTAACGGTCAAACTTAATTGAGATAACGGTCAAGGCGAATTGCCCCCCATATTTAAAAGTTTCGGAGTAAAATTGCCCTAGATAAAACTTTCAGAGTAAAATTGCCCCTGAAACGATACTTCAAAAAAAAGGCATTTAACCTTTATATATACAAACACACACATAAATATATATATAGCAATCAACACGTTATGATCTCTAGGCCTACCCACTTTTGTCCGGGAGATGAGTGTCTTTATTTATCTTCATCTCTACTTCCTCGTTGCTTACTATCTTTGTTGTTGAATTAACTTTCAATAATTGAGGTTTAATATTTAATAATAACGTTATTATAATATTACTTTTGGTCATTAATATAAGATTCAGTTAACTTTTTTTTGTAGATTAAGGAAACTAAATAAATTACTCGAAAATATTTATATTTATGTTTTTTATACCAAACTAATTTGTCTGACTTATATAGTGATATCAAATAATACACAATATATATTATGATTAACGAACTTATTAATTAATTTCCTTAGTTTCTTGAAAAAAAAATCAATTGAGCCTCACTTGGAGACACCATTTGGACCACTCCCCCTCCCACCCTCCATGCCTATGTCCGTAAATCTATGTATTGGCCTCACCTGATATTCCATTTCTCATCTCTCACTCTTACCTACACTAACACGTATCCTTACACCTTCAATTCATCAACAACATGGTCACCTGCCATCGGCACCATCACTCCTCCCAACTTCATCAGTCAAACCAAAAGTATTGTAAAATACTAAATTAGCTGCATGATTTCGTATCAATTACTTCAAAAATAGAAGCGATAATAAATATGGAATATCTTTATTTCTGTTTTAAGTTTATCTGATACCGTAATTTATATTATGGCATCAATTGTATAAGCACATAATGCCATAATTAGGTTTATGATATTTTTCTATTAGGTATACTTCAAACAGATGTCATATTAACATTTATAGCATCAATTTAGTAAGCACCAAACACCATAGTTAATTAAAAGGATTTGAATTAAGTTTTGAAATTTTTTAGTAACACACACACACATTGAAAAATAAATATATATTTTAAATAGAACATTTAAAAATTTTAATTAAATAATGAAAAAAATTTTTAAAAATAAAAATATTATAGTTACATTAAAATGACATTTTTAAACCAAAAATTTGTATAGTTGTATATTAATTGGTTACATATAAAATAGGTTCTCAAATAAGGGACTATATAACTTTAATGTGTTAAAAAATTTTATTCCAATACAATATCAAGTATGATTATAACTGTCTTCGTAGTATATAAATGTGGCATCAGTTTAGATAAGAATGGATATCATAATCAATTAAATAATTACCTTCTATTATGACATCAATTGTAATTTGGTATGATGTTGTAATACATTTATTCATTACCCGTGTCCGGTCCTTATCAATTGATGACGTAATATAGGTCCTTTCACTATAAAAAAATGAAGTTAGGGACGTCATTTTTTAAAAAAAATTCCAACCGATTATATTATAAAAATTATAATATAAATACAATAATAAAATAAATATATAAAAATTATTGTTGCTTATTTTTTATTAAAATATGTGAGTTTTTCAATACTAATATATATAAATAAAAAATTATAAATATTAAATAAAAATTGAAACTAAAATATATAATATAAATATTATTTTTTTATTTTTTGAATAAATAATATATTAATTATTCATAAAATAATTACATGAAAAAATAAAAATAAAATTAAAAATTTAATACATTAATATATCATATATAATACACAAATTATATTTGTGTGTGTGTGCTTCTAGAATATAAATATTATATTTATTTTGGTGAATTGAAATAATACACACACACACACACACACACACACATATAATTTTAGAGGAAATTTTAGAAAAAAAGTATTTTGGTTCTCATTTATAAGAATAAACGGGATATCCAGAATTGTGCAAATTATAAATGAATTAAGCTAATGAGTCATATAATGAAATTGTAGGAAAAATTGATTGAACACAGATTGAGGTTGGAGACTAGTATTGCTGAAAATCAATTTGGATTCATGCCAGGAAGATCTACAACAGAAGCGATTTATTTATTAAGGGGGCTTATGGAAAAGTATAAGAGTAAATGAAAAGATTTACTTATGGTCTTCATTTATTTGGAAAAAGCGTATGACCGGGTACCAAGAGATGTACTTTGGAAAGCCTTGGAAAGGAAGGGGGTAAGGGTTGCATATATCAAAACCATTCAGGACATGTATGAGGGGGTTACAACCAATGTTAGAACACCTGGAGGTGTTACAAAGGACTTTCCTATAAGGATTGGACTACATCAGGGATCAGCCTTGAGTCCTTATTTGTTCAATCTAGTGATAGATGTGCTAGTTGAGCCTATAAAAGAAGAGATCCCTAAATGCATGCTTTTTGCGGATGATATAGTTCTGTTGGCTGAATCCAAGGAAGAAATTAACTATAAACTTGAGATATGGAGACATACTTTGGAATTGAGGGGCTTTCATCTTAGTAGGTACAAAACTGAATATATACATTGCAAGTTTGATAAGAGACAAGGCCAAAGAGAAGTGGAAGTTAAATTGTGAGGGAAAGTCATCTCACAAGTGATAAAATTTAGATATTTGGGATCAATTATACAACAAGATGGTGAAATTGATGGAGATGTCAATCATAGAATTCAAGCCGGATGGTATAAATAGAGAAAAGCTACTGGAGTTATTTGTGATCGTAAAGTACCTCATAAGGTAAAAGGAAAGTTTTATCGCACTGCTATAAGACCAGCAATGTTATATGGTAGTGAATGTTGGGCTTTAAAGGGACAACATGAACATAAAATGGGGGTAGCTGAGATGAGGATGTTGAGATGGATGTGTAGCCATACAAGAAAAGATAAGATTCGTAGTACTCATATACGCGAACGAGTTGGAGTGGCCCCTATTGAAGCAAAAATAGTAGAAAATCGTTTGAGGTGGTTTGGACCAGTGTTATTAGTATCGTATGTATCGCGATTCGAATCGATCCAAAAGTAGCTTTCAGCGATTCGAATAGGTGGTTTGTATCGTTTTAGTGCGGAATCGTCCCTATATCACGTGATTCTCACCTGAATCGCAATTACCTAGAGAATCGCACGATACAAGAGAATATGGATCGCGCACAAGTCCAACATGTATCTATGCGCGACCTTGTTTAAAACCCCCGTTTTCTATTTATTTTTGTTTTCCCCCAAACTTCGTTGCTTTTTTTCCCATATATTATCTCGGTGTTTTGTTAGCTGTGATAGTTCTTTATTATTTTTTTAGATATTATAATATTCCTTGCTAATTGCTATCCAATCAAAATATAACACTTTTAAGAACCCATTTTCTATTTTTTTATTCCTCTTTTTGACTTTGAGAATAAAACACCTAAATTGAAGAAAAAAACCAAATCAAAGAGAATTATGTTTTTTAAGAAATTATTATATATAAAAATATCTAAATCTAGTATTTATCATTATATTTGATATATTTCAATTGAATTATATTTAGATCAAGTGATTTCCATAATTTATAGAATCTACGTGTATATTCTTTCTTTAATTAATTAATTAATCCTATTGTATTATTTGCCTTTAAAATATTAAATTACTAATATCTACAAACTTCTTATGTTATCTTATGTGAACATTACTCATCCTAAATAATCGATCATGAATCCTACGATTCACGATATGTTTCGATTCACGATTCTAAAAAAAGACTTTCCGATTCACGATTTGTATCCCGATTTGATAACCATGGTTTGAACATGTTCAATGAAGGCCATTGAGTGCTCCGGTGAGAAGGGTTGATCAAGCAGTATGGAGTCCAATTAGACGAGGTTGAGGAAGGCTGAAACGAACGCTCAATGAGGTCATAGAGAGAGACCTTTTAATTAATAATATATCGAAATCTATGATTTTTGACAAAGCACAATGGCACCGTGTGATCCATGTAGTCGACCCCACCTAGTGGGATAAAGGCTTTGTTATTGTTGTTGTGTGTGTGTGTGTAAATTTGTAAATAAAGATTGTAGGTTCATCACTGCTCAACTAGTAAAGGTATATCAGCATTACTGCATCATGTCGTTTGTAAATTACGATGTAATTCACTCCTTTATGACGTTAGGTCCTTTGTAATTGACGATGTAATATCTATTTTTCACTACTTTGATTTCTACTACACCATGTAACAATAATATATTTTTAACAAATGTCAAATATAACATTTTGCACTAGTCGATTATCTCGACTTCTACTTCCGTATCACCAACAGCGATCACATGATTGATCTCAAGGAAAAATTCAAGTGCATGTGTATGTCTCTTTGTCATTTATATATATTATTCGATCACTTTTATGTTTGACTACTGATTTTATTTGGTTACATAGATCAAGTGAAAAATCTATGATCAAGAAGCGTCACATGTACCTGACGAAGGAATTCTTGAAGGAGAATCCAAACATGTGCGCTTACATGGCGCCTTTGCTTGATATGCGTCAAGATATGGTGGTGGTAGAGGTGCCTAAGATTGGAAAAGAAGCCGCCGTTAAGGCTATCGAAGAATGGGGACAACCAAAGTCTATGACCACCCACCTCGTCTTCTGTACCACTTTCGGTGTTGACATGCCCGATGCTGACTGCCAGCTCACCAAGCTTCTTAGCCTTCGACCCTCTGTCAAGCATCTCATGATGTACTTATAGGGCTGTGTTGTCGGCGGCACCGTCCTCTGTCTCTCCAAGGACTTGGCTGAGAACAACAGGGGTGTACATGTTCTTGTTGTTTGCTTCGAGATCACTGCCTTTTGTTTTCGCGGGCCCTCCAAAACCCGCGTGGACTCCCTCGTGGGACAAGCCTTGTTCAATGACGGTGCAGTTGCGGTCATCGTCAGTGTTAACCCCGACACCTCTTTAGAGAGCCCAAATTTCCAGCTGGTTTCAACGGCGCAAACCATCTTGCTGGACTCCGGCGATGTCATCAAACTCGGCCTCTGAGAGGTGCGAGTCTCACATTCTACTGTTATTTCCTTAAATGAAGTTGTCATTTTCTTGAGCAACAGCTATGCTAGGAAAAGTCACGAACCAAATCCCTCCAGCAACGTCTACCCTCCTCCTCAATTACACAATAACAAGTTCCAACCCATTCTACCCTCCCACCACAAGCTTTCTCACCCTTCATGGCAACAATTTTTTGCTACAATAACTAAAGAAAGTCGTTGAGAATCACATTGGGCTTTCTTCTCTCTTATTTTAAAACTCACTCATGGACATTTTTATAATTTTTTTTAATTTAAAAAAGGACAACTGAGTTATTTACACTTTTTTAATAATATGAATATTAGAATTACCTCCCTATCATTTAACATTTGTAATAGTGTTTATGTGGGATTTTTCCTAATATTTAATACTGGTTTGCTTTTGAGAGTCACTCAGTATCTTCTTTTGGGAAACAATGATGTTTTGTTTTGTTGTCTGTTCGCAGTATCTATGATAAATATCTAAATTTTTTTCTCTGCGGAAGAGTTATGATTTCCGAATTTTTTTTGGAACAATTTTATCTTTGACAGTTGGTTTTTTAACTATTAGGATAATTTTTTTTCCTTTTTTTAACACTGTGACAGAAGAATTAGGCCTTAACCCTATATAATTTATAATGTTTACAGACTATGAAAAAGAAATTCGACTTGGGCCTTAAACTGCATGTAATTAAGGATTCTTTAAATTTTTTATAGAAAATGACATATGGTGTTCCAAAAGAAAAAATGACATGTGTGATATTACTGTAATGGATATGGGTCTAGTTTGTCCCTCTCATCCATTACCGCTCCAGAACTCTTTCCTTCTGATGCCACTCGTGTCCACTTTTCATGGCATATAAATATAGAAAGTCAAACAAACGTCCCATGCCAAGTTGCCAATATGCAAATCCTTATCACGACTGATTACTACGTTCTAAACTCAATCTTCTTATTTGGCATAATACAACACAAAGAAAGTTCTTGCGTTCCGTTTTTTTAAACCCTCCCAATTAAGCCTCCATTGATAAATTTTAAACTTGGTAAATAATTTATAATTTAATTTCAATAATTTTATTGCTTTCTTAAATTTATATTTATTATATGCTCTTTTATTTAGAATTTAAATATATGTGAACTTATGAAATGCAATACTACATACTTTATAGAGAATCCACTTTACACTTCAAATTTAAACCATAACAAGTAAATATCATATTAAAGGCCGGAAGCAGTATTGTTTCATATCAACATTAGTATTATTTTTGGTCTTTAATATAAGAGTTATTTGAGTTTTGAATCTGATTCAATATATAAGACCTCAATCTACTTTATATCCTAAATTTATATATATATATATATATATATATATATATATATATATATATATTTAAAGTTACATCTATTGATGACACATTAAAAATTTTTATTGAAGGGTACTCATGATGAAATATGATATTTTAAAAAAACTAACATATATTTATTATAAATAATTAATATTTTTTCTAATTTAGTCAAATCAGTCGATTAGCTCTTATATTATAGTTACGCAGCAATTTGTGACCAAACACTCCTCATCCACACGATCTAATCATTTTATCTCTATGCATCCCATCCCACTCGTCGTCTACCATTTCTCGCTTCCAACATCTCTTCCTAGTCTTGCCATATCACCATATATCCTTGTTATAATCATATAGAATAAGGGATATGTCTCCATAGAATAAGGAATATGTTAGGAGCATTATTGATATCTCTTTTGAGGTTACACCAAAGATAGAATGAACTATCAGTCCATGACGAGCGGTGACCATTGTTCCTATTTTTTATTTCTGATATCTCTTTTGGGGTTACATGTGGTTTCTCGATAGTTTTTCGTTTCTGACTTTTGAGTCGTCATGATGATGATATATAAGTACTACTTGAAAATTTCCTACTCCTCTCCTTTTCAAGTTCCGCAAATTTACATCACAGTTAGAAGTTCGTATGTGTGTGTGTGTGATGATTAAGCCTTTCTACAATGCTAAGACCTTTTCCATTATCAAAAAGTGCATTATAGAAGCTTGATTAGGACAATCTAACTAACAGTACTGAAATGATCCATCCATCCACACACACACACACAAAACACAACACTAAATGTGTGTTTGTGAGTGTCTAGTCAGTTTGGTAAGAGATAATAGGAATAGTGGGTGCGTAAAGTTGTGTGGGGCTTGAGGATTGAATGGTATAGAAGCACCTATCGTAGATGAGATTTAATTAGAATGATTTATGAATAATGAGAGGTTTGAAGTGTTGAAGCCGTAGAAGAAGGACCACTATAAATGTTGAGATGAGAGGAAATGAATGTGTGTGATTTGGGCATCAAACACACCTTTTTTTTAGGAGAGGACAAACTCCCAAGTCCATCATGTGCACTGTCCCAAATAGATAACTTACTCAGCTGCAATTTTCTCTATTTTTCTCTACGGATTAGGAATTAATTGGTTGATTGATTTAGAAAAGCATGTAGTTCCATTTCTGCAGGGATGGATTTATTAAGTTCTGGAAATGAGAATGTCACCCCTCCTACTACCACTCCTTCTTCCAATGCTAATTCCAATCTTACTCCTAATCATACTTCCAATACATCACTTCGTGGCAAAACTGACCCAGCATGAGCACATGTTGCCTTCAAGAAAGAGGGGACACAAAATATATACACATGTCTTCACTGTGGTAATAGCTATAGAGGAGGTGGCATAAACAAGATGAAGCAACATCTTGCTGGTGTTGTAGGTCAAATTGCTTCTTGTAAAAAAGTTCCAGCTGATGTACGTCATCAAATGGCAGAGTCTTTAAAAGAAACTGCAAAAAAAAAGGAAATTGAGGATATAAGAGAAGAGGAAGTTAATAGTGAAGCTAAGAAGAGGTAACCTCCTAGTGCAGTGGATAAATATTTTACTCCTAGGACAACTCCTGGAGCTTAACCAACCATCAAGAGTGTCTTAGCATCGAAAGAAACACAACACAATGTGAAGATGCTTATTGCTGAATGGGCCATAGTGAACCGCATTCCATTTAAAGCATTAGAGTGCCCTTTATTTCAAAAAGTTGTAGATAGAATGTGTTCTATAGAGCCTAGGTTTAAAACCCCTAGTGCTTATGACTTTAAAACCAACTTGTTGAGAGAATGGAAAAAGGAATGTTAGTTACTCGTTGATGGTCATATAGAGAAATGGCAGAAAAAAGGCTGCACACTTATAGCGGATGGATGGACTGATGTGAGACAACGAACTTTGATAAACTTCTTAGTTTATTCTACCTATGGAATGGTGTTTGTTAAGTCTGTTGATGCATCAGATTTAGTCAAAGATGCAAAGACTTTATTTACATTGTTTCTGAAGTGATTGAGTGTGTTGGCTCCAAGAATATTGTTCATGTAGTGATTGACAATGCTGCCAATTATGTGGCATGTGGAAGGTTGATCAAGGAGAAATATAAAAATATTTATTGGTCTCCTTGTGCTGCTCATTATTTAAATCTTGTATTGAAAGACATTTCAAGTAAGCCTCATGTGTCAGATATTGTAGCAAAGGCATCAAATATAACATTATTTGCTTACAATCACATGATATTCTTGTCTTGATTAAGGAAAAGGTCAAGTTGGAAAGAAATTGTGTGTCCTGATGCTACAAGGTTTGTCACTACCTTTATTACATTGCACATCATATACATGTACAAGAATGACTTGCAAGCCCTTGTTGTTGATAAACACTTTGTGGACCATAAGCTATCTAGGACTACTCCAGGAAAATTTTTTTAGTGCAATCATATTAGATAGTCAGTTTTGGAATGAATGCTACCAAATTGTGAAGATTGTAACTCCTCTAATAAAATTATTGAGAATTGTTGACTCAGATGAGAAGCCTTCACTGCCATATGTTTATGAAGGCATGCAAAGGGCAAAAAGTAGAATTAACACTACTATAGAAAACACTTTTAACGTCCATTTTTTAGCCTAAAAATAGAGGGACGCCTATACCAGGGACGTAAAAAAGTCAGGATACGGCGTCCTTTAAAAAAGGGACGTCTAAAGTTGTTTTTTTTAAAAAAAATCGCTTATATTTTTCACTGCCTAACAATTATAACCTATAGAAACAAGATCGAATAGTTTTTCATAAACCAAAATGTCCTTACAGATTAATATTGGTGAATGATGATAAATCAAAATGAAGATAAATCTAAATCTTAACACAACAAAATACATATACAATAATCATAGTTCAAAACTTAGCCTATAAAAAGAAAAAGTAATTATTCATACCTTTTAGCCACAGTAGGAGAGGGAGGATGGAGGCCAACGGCGGGAGAGGGAAGGAGGAGGAACCAACAACATCAAAGATCGAGGAAGAACAATGGCGACGAGCTTCAACAATGAAGAGGAAGAGAGGAAGACGGTAGATGATGGTGGTGGAGATAGAGGAGGACAACTTTCAAAAAAAGAACAACGGTAATGAAAGGGAGTAAGAAGGATAGTTATGGTGGAAAATGAGCTTCAAGAGAGTGGTGGAAGATTCAGCTTCGAGAGAAAATGAGAGTTTTGAAATTTGCATCGAGGAAGCTAGCTTGCGGAGGTAGAGATAACCTTAAAAAGAGTGATGTCATTATTAATTTGACTGATTTACGTTACCTTTAGACGTCCCTTTTTGAATTTGGGACGTCTAAAGTAAAAAAAAATGACTTTACACGTCCCTTTTTCTAAAAGGGACGTCTAAAGTCTAAAAAAAATTAAAAAAATTAATTTTTTCTACTTTAGGCGTCCCTTTTTAAAAAGGGACGTCTAAAGTTACTTAATTATTACCCACAATTACAAAAATGCCACCGTCTTTATTTTTTACTTCCCTTTTTTAAAAAGTGATGTCTTTTATAGTCGTAAAATCTACATTTTGTAGTAGTGTAAGGAGATGTTCAAAAGGAATAAAGATCTCTACAAGCCTTACACAAGTAT
The DNA here is from genome assembly GCA_037074505.1 of Albizia julibrissin. Classification (NCBI taxonomy): domain Eukaryota; kingdom Viridiplantae; phylum Streptophyta; class Magnoliopsida; order Fabales; family Fabaceae; genus Albizia; species Albizia julibrissin. Next base: position 47,409,904 of record CM073479.1, on the reverse strand, counting down.
CATTAAAGCGAGATGGGATAAACATTTGAAGTCTGGTCTCCATGCAGCTTTCTATTTATTGAACCCAGCATTCGTATATGTTCCAAATTTTGTTCACAAGGGAGGGCTAGTGCAAGTTTTGATTGATGTGGTAGAGGCTAACTTAGATGAAAATGTTGATTTCTTCAAGATAATGAAGCAAGTGACATTGTATCTTGAAGGAAAAGAATCTTTCAGCCGAGAGACATGTAAAAAAGGAGCTCAAAAATTAGATCCTTGTAAGTAACTAAGCATTTATCTTTATTGTTTAATGTTTAATTAACATGTTAATTGATTGCAAGTTTGCAACTAACATTATGTACATGTTTTATTTTGTAGATGAATGGTGGATGTACTATGGCTATTCAATTTCAGAATTGCAACATGTTGCAATTCATATTTTTAGAAAAATGTATGCTTCTTCTGGTCGTGAGAGAAATTGAGGCTTGTTTGAGCGCATCCATACAAAGAGGAGAAATAGATTAGAGCATCAAAGGCTGAATGATTTAGTTTACACTAACTATGACTTGCGATTAAAGCATAGGTAACTTTAGATATTATGAAAATTTTGCTCTTTACTATAATTGAAAATTTTTAATTGAAATTATATTTCATTGAAATTTAGGACTGAATTGAAGAAAAAACAGACAAGCTATGATCTCATCGACTATGAGTCTATTGATGAGGTAGATTTTTGGGTGACTGAAGAATATCTCATTCCAGAATTTAATGATGAAGATGCAGAAAATCTTGAAGGCCTTCCTGGTAATGAAGGCATTGCACATTCATCTACTCTGGATAGGATTAATAAAGGTTTATATGTCCTATTAATATTCTCTTACTAATTTATTATTCATCCATATAATTATTTGTTACACATAATCATTGATATTAATTATTGTCATGCATATGCGTAGGTGATGAAGATATGGACATTCCTGATCCCCTAGCTTTGCCTGATGATATTATTACCTCTTACCCTTTCCCCAATCCACCTCCTCATGACTCATCTCCAATAGATCCCCTTGATGAGTTGTAGACCTTGATGATTAAAGTTGCTATCTGTTGACTATTTTGATGTTGGTTCTTGCCTTATTGGTGGTTTGATGACTGGTGATTGACATATGTTTTTAAGTTTTAACTATATTTTGTTGTTAGTTATGGGTTTTGATTGAATTTTGAAGAATTAACTTGTTGTTAGTAATGACTTATGAATTATGGTTATTTTGTTATTGTTAATTAAATTATAATATTTTAATATGACCGGTTTGACCACCGGTCCGACCCCGCTTAAACCATTAACCCTTGAACCTGTGTCGTGATTGGTTCATTGATCGATCCGATTTTTTGTTCCTTGCGCTGCACATAGCTCCACTACTCTATATATGCATATGAACATGTATATGCATGCATCCACCATCTCCATTATTATAGCTTGAAGCCTTCACTTTAATTAAAAACATGGTCACTTTAGGCGAAATCTCCAACTCCGAGCACTTCCCGGCCTCGCCACCATCTTAGCCATTGGCACCGCCACTCCTCTCAACTGCTTCAACCAAGCCGATTATCCCGATTTCTACTTCCGCATCACCCACAGCAACCACATACAAACAAAAATTCAAGCGCATTTGTACTCGTCATCCTCTCTCTTATTCATTTCTGTTTCTTTCACTTATGAGACCCCATCATTTGATATATGTTTTGTTCAGGTGAGAAATCTATGATCAGTAAGCGTTACAGCACTTGAGCGAGGAGCTTCTGAAGCAGAATCCAAACATGTGCACTTACAGGGCACCTTCGCTGGATGTCGTCCGTCAAGATATAATGGCGGCGGAGGTGCCTAAGATCGGAAAAGAAGCTGCTGTTAAGGCTATCCAAGAATGGGGACAACCTAAGTCCAATATCACCCACCTCCTCTTCTTTACCTCCTCCGCCGTTGACATGCCCGGCCCCGATTACCAACTCACCAAGCTTCTCGGCCTCCGACCCTCCGTCAACCTCGTCATGATATACCAGCAACGCTGCTTCGCCGGCGGCACCGGCCTCCGTCTCGCCAAGGACTTAGCTGAGAATAATAAAGGAGCACGTGTCCTCGGGTTTGCTCAGAGATCAGCGTCGTCACTTTCCAAGGTCCCAGCGACATGCACCTTGACTCTCTCGTGGGCCAGGCCCTGTTTGGAGACGGTGCAACAGCGTTCATTATTGGCGCAGACCCTGATCCTTCCGTGGAGCCCCCGATCTTCCAGCTGGCATCGGCGGCGCAAACCATCCTCCAGGACTCCGACGGATTTATCAGCGCGCAGCTTCAGGAGTCGGGTCTCATGATCCACTTATCGAAAGATGTGCCGAGCGTAATCGCGAAGAACATAGAGGAGAGCTTGGTGGAAGCTTTGAAGCCCGTCAGCGTCGTCGTCAACGACTGGAACTCCATTTTCTGGGCGGTGCACCAAGGGGGACGGGGCATTCTGGATGAGGAGGAGAAGAAGCTAGGGCTAAAGAAGGAGAAGCTAGAAACGACAAGACACGTTTTGAGCGAGTACGGGAACGTAATAAGCGCATCGGTGTTGTTCATATTGGAAGAGATGAGGAACAAGTCATTAAGAGAAGGTAAAGCCACGACCGGAGAAGGACTTGAATGGGGAGTTGTTCTAGGGTTAGGACCAGGTATTACGGTGGAGACAGTGGTGTTGCACAGTGTTCCTGTCCATGCATATCGTTAGACATAATTACGTATAGGCCAGGCGTGGTGATTCAGAGTTAAGAGTGTAATTAATTGTGTGTTATATAAAGCTTGCATGAGTGTAATTACTGATGTGTGTGTGTAATAAGTGCCTTCGAGGACATCCAATGTGTGTGTGCATGGAGGAGTGAGCTGTGGATTGGTGTTTTAACGTTTAAATATATCTTATTTCATCATTGCCTCTTATGGGCCCTTATTGGTGTTTCATGAAGAAAGTGTGCATCACCCAACTCCTCTCAACCTCCCAACTCGGTGGGGGTGCGAGGGAGAGTTGACGGTGAGAGAGGGAGAGAGAGGAGATGGGTGAGAGTTAGACGGACATTAGAGAACAGGTTAGGAGGTGACAGATATTCGGTGGAACCCACAAATTTAAAAGTAAGACATATAAATTAATGGAGTTGCCATTTTTGGTCATTTTTAAAAAGTTCAAAATATATTTGCACATGAAAATTGTTCATGTCGCCGGGCACACTTTTAAAAAAAAGTTTAGGGGTATTTTTGTTCTTTACCCATAATTTATTATTATTAATGCATGTCTCGGATCAATATGAAATTTTGATAAATGTATAACAATTTTGATTATATCTTAATTATATTATTCATTAATTACTTAATTCCCTCTCTTCTTTTATTATTGTTGGGAGCATAAAATGGGTAAATTAAAAAAAAATTGATAAATATGATCATTTTTATATTTAATATCAAGATCAACTCTCTAAATATACTTTATATTAAATAATGGAGAAGTACTATTCTATGGAAAAAAAATCATATGTATGTTTAATTTATGTTTTTTAATCAATGACAAGTGTGTTTTAAATTTTGATAAAAATTATGACAAAGTACTTCATTCTGTCCTTAGAGATCTACTTTGGGAGTTGACTTGATTTTAAATGTAAAATTTATTTGTTATATTTGTCAATGTTTTTTTTTTAATTTACCTCTATTATTGATGCTCTCTCAATAATAATTAAAGATTAGATAAGGAAAATAAAGAGAGAATAAAGGAAGATATTTAGGATGTTTTGAAAATAAGCATTTAATGCTAACAGTAATTGTGTTTATTTCTCACCTACCAACTGTGAAAAATTAGAAAATCTAGCTTAAGAAAAAAGATTAGTAATTACACAGGTTAGTAAGCTTTTGATGGGTTTATTACTTCGTGTGCCCTCTTTAAGACATATACCTTTATTTTATTTTATTTATATTTTATAATTTTTTAACTGTAGTGAAATATATTGGTTAGACACGCCGTGACCTGTTTTAGTTAGGCATATATATGTATTGTAAAGTCACTTTTATATGTGTATATATAGTAGACCAGTTGGACCTATTTCGGGTTGTAAGTTTTGTCATTCAATAATATTGTGTATTATCAGTGAAAAAAGGCTCCCTTGTTTAACAATAACATATTTAATAAAATATAATTATAAATGGTATTTAATACATAAAATTATAATTTTATAATTATAAATTAAATAAATATTATTATAAATGGTATTTACTACAAAATTATAATTTTATAATTAAATAATGAGAAGGATATTGTAGGAATATTTTAAAATAATACAGACATATTGGTTAATATAATTCTAAATATTAATTTTTCCCTCAAAATTCTCTCGATTTTGGAGGGGAGAGGAGGAAAAATTTTATAAAATGTTTCCTTTCCTTTTAAAAATTTTCTCTCATTTCCATGGCACCAAAAAGACCCCAAGACATGCCCAAGGGCGAAGGGGTTAGCTCGATGCCAACATCCATAAGAAATAATTGAGTCGGTCTAATTTTATGGCGAAAGTTCAAGTGAAAAGCAACGGTGCTGGGCTGAGACGATAATGGGCCATGACCCAAAATATCATGATTCATGGTCTTATGACATTTTCACAACTAAGTTCTGTTCCTTTGTTCATTGGGCATCTATAATCCTGTTTTCACACACCAAAAACAAAACGGAAAGGCCTGATAGGAGATGACACATGAAATATTAAGATTTAACAAAGCTTATGTACCCAAAAAAAGGTTTAACAGTGCTGCAGGCTCAATCAGGCAATCACCAACTACCTCTCATATCAAAACAAGTCCCATTAATATTCAATATTTTCTCAAGCTCGAAAATATAAAATATCTAATACTAGTAATAATTTCAAGTAATATTTAATATTTCCTCAATCTCTGAAATATAGGCGTAATTATGTTTCCCCTCCCTTGTCTTGGAAGCTGACGATCCTGACTTTAGTCTTAATTGTTGAGGACTCAAACGAGAAGTAGATTAATTAAAAACATTTTCATAATTAATTTTTATAATATATATGGTTGGATTCATCATCAACTCTAATGGCACGTTATTAACGACATCTCATGATATTAACTGGGCTCAGATAATTAGTTTAATGTAAATTTCAAGTGGCTGATTGATGTCATGCATGCTTGTATCTCACCTAACAAGTTAGAAAGTGAGCTTACCATCACGCTCTTTGTGACCGGGGTTAGGTATATATATGACAATATATGCTTATAACTGAATTTAATTAATACTTCTACATATTTGTTTATATTTAACATGTTTTTTAATTGATATTTAACGATTTTTTAATTTTAAATATCTAATTGCTAAATATTTATATATAATGATTTGTAATTGTTAAATATTGTGTACTATATTTTACAATTTTTTTAATACAACCGTGATGTACAGAGCACTAGTTGTAAGACAATAATTGTTAAATATAACTATTTATATTTAACGGTTTTTTTAATAATAACTATGATATATTTTGTACAATACTTAACGGTTGAAATGATGAATGATAATGTATCTATCATCAATGGAATGGGTTTATTTGATAGTTATATGAAAAAACTGTTATATATATATAATATTTGACAGTTATTGGCAGATAATCATTAAGTATCTATGACAAAAAAAATTTAAAAAATTGGGAGACCCACTTTTGATTAACCCCCTACAAAATAATCTGCAGAAGCAACATATATATGCCAAACACTCAAACATATCCAGTTATGACTGGATGTATCTAAATATATACAAAATAACCAATTTCGACTAACAAGTGCCAATATATTAAAATAAATCATCGAATTCTATCTATACAATTATAAATATATTAAAGGTAAGGGAATATACATATGATCTAGTGTCCATTTTTCTTTTCCTAGTCTTAGTAATTTTAATATTATTTTTAGTAACAATTGTTTTCTTTAATTTGCAAAGCAACTTCCCCCTCTTTGATATTCAAATTCTTTTATTGTGGTCATGCTTAACATACAAAGCATCGTCCTCATTGAATTGTATTTCAAATGACGACCCTTGGAAATGATCATCTTTATTAAATTCATCTCTTGCATCCTTATTTATTTTGTTTTATAACAAAACAATAAACTATTATTTATTAATAGCATCAGGAACATAGAACACCTATTTAGCTTAAAAAGTTAAAATAAAAAGCTCTTCTTTATACCTTTACTTGTGGTGTGTATATGTCTTTTTTATACAATCATTGAGGCAAGTATATTTTCATAACTCAAGTTAGTGGTGCGCATTACTTGTTTTGCATCACAAGTCTTGATTAGCATATTGTTTCCTAGTGGTAGCATTCTCCTCAAAAGCGCAAACAATTATGTGAAGCCTAAGTTACTCAACTTATATTTTGCTTTCCAGTTGTACAAGTCCAAGACTTCACATAATAAAGTGAACTCAATACAATTATCATAAAAGGCTTCTTTGCACTGCTCTTCATCCTCTCAAACTTTTATGGGCATTTACTGAATTTAGCTTCAATTGCATCAGCCACATCTTAAAGACGATCTGCCTCAAATGTACTTATGTCAAAATTAGGTGATTCACACCTTTGCAAATTCAGTCATAAACACTACTGCCCATATCCTTTTCCCCATGTTCTATCCAACATATATAAGTCTGATTAATTTCATACACCACTAAGTGTGATGCACAATTATTTAGATCAACACGCTTCACAACGTCACCCTTGACGCAAGGACAAATAATGAAACCACGGTCATCGGCATTATTATGAATGGTAACTCTTATGAAATTCCCTACCCCATGTCAGTACTCTTTCGATAGATGATTGGCATGCATCTATTTTTTATTTTCAATCTCAATCTAGAGCATATAAAAAAAACAATCTTAACATACTCTTTACCCAAATTAATATTAACAAATGACAACTTTAGTAACAACAAACACTTAAAATTAGTAGCAAAACCCTATGCATATACAAAATACTAAAAAAACCATCTTTATATACTCTTTACACAAATCAACACTAATAAATAACAACTTTAGTAACAACAAACACTTGAAATGAGTGGCAAAATCTTATACACATACGAAATCACTCAAAAAATAATATTTACATATTCTTTATCCAAATCAATATTGAAAAGATGAGCTAAAAAACCACTAGTAGGAGAAACTCAACTAAACTCACTTTAGCAAAAAGAGAAGAGCTCAAACAAAGAACCCACGAATCCTAAAGGAAAAAAACAAACTCAGATGTCACTTGTAAGAGCACCTACAAACCCATAAAAACTCCAGAACCCATGAAACCCCGAACCCACAAACTGTGAACAACGAAGGAGAGTGACGACAGAGGAGAAGAGATCAAAACCACCAAGGGAGCGATGGAGGAGAGTGAAATGATGGTGGAGGAGCTGGAATGGAGTCGTCAGAAGTGTGAAAGTGAGCTCTCTATAACTTTGTAAGTTTCAAATGTTGACACAAAAATGAGTTTGGGAGGTGTTTTTAAATGAGTATATTTAACGGTTGTTATTAAAGAACCATATTAAGTATATTATATTTAACAGTTTTTTTGAACAACCATTAAATATATATCACCTATATTTGACTGTTTTTCACAAACAACCGTCAAATAAAAAATATAATTTTTTTCCAAAAACAAAAATAAACTAATATATAACGGTTGGACTATAAAACCATTAAATATTGTATTATGTAATTAACGGTTGTTTTAAAAAGTCGTTATATATGTCATTCCTGAAACTCCTCCTTTGAATGAAATAGTTAAGTATGGAGTGTCAAATATAGATAAATCTGTAGTAGCATAAGCTCCCAAACTTATCTTAATTCTCCTTTTAATATGCGTTACACGCTTTGAAGATTTTTTCTTTGGTCAATTGAGAAATTTTTCATACGATGAGTCAACTACATGTTATTAACCGCATTTGTGCGATTTTGCAAGGTTTTGGAATCCGGACAGGACTGACCAGTTTGGTCCGGGAACTGCGACCAGGTGGCAAAACCAGGCCGGTTCAGTGACTAGTCCAGTTTGGCATTTTTATTTTTATTTTTTGAAAAATAATTTTTTAAAAAATTTTATATAAATAAGCCTAAAATATTCAATTTCTCACCGGTTTGGCCTCAGTTTAGCTTTTTTTTTACTCCAATCTAACTCACTGACTTTTGACCTAATACCCTAACTGATTCAATGACCGGTCCAGATTTTAGAACCTTACGATTTTGATGGGTTTATTTTACTTTTTGTGCCTACTTAAATATCATATACGGAGTTAATTAATTTTAGCTACACTACTCATCAGTATTGTGGCGCGTGTTTCAATCACACATTATTAGTCCTTAACCTGGATTGCCTATTTTTAGCTTGTTTGGATTAGCGTATGGAATGTCCATAAGTACTTATAAATCGTGATTTACGGAATACGAAGTAGTTTTTACGGTATACGAGGTGCTTTTACGGTATACAAGGTAAATATATAGAGGAGATTTATCTCAATTTATATAAATCGGGTTTATATAATAAGCCCGATTCAAAATCGCTCTACCAAACGAGCCTATATATTTGCTTCATACTTTCATTCGACACACGCATCTATAAGATTTAGATTTAGACCCAGTTATATATTTCCAAATTTGACTGGCTAGCTAGCTAGATAGGCCTCTTATTAACCAGCTTTTGATTTAAAACATGGAGTGAAGTTCTGGTCTGAATTCTTTAATGTTGATTTAGATGGATACCATTACACACGTTAAAAAAAAAAAAAAGGCTAACGATAAATATTTGGATATATGATATACAAAAATACATTTGGCAATAGGAGAAAGGGGGATACTGAGACACATCACACACAATATGACCAGATGTTTGGGGGGTCACGTCCTTGAGTTATATGCCATTCATTTTAGTGTACTCTCATTCTCACCCGACCCTTACAAATTCTGCATGCCGAACGATATATCATAAGTTTATTTGTGTGTGTTCGCACTTGTGTAAACTATACTACGTACTCGTATATCATAAGTTCACACACACAGACACACAAGAAGTTCGTGCTTTTAATAAGTTATGGACAGTAAAATCTGTCTCAAATTTCATATAAAACACGTACATCTAATTAATTATACCAATTGAATTGTTCGCCACTCATACACACACACACACCACTTCTATTTTTGTAACGAAACAGTGATTTAGCAGTCTTCACCCAAAAATTCTGCACTATTTCAAATACATGTACAATAAATGTTAGTTGGTGCTTATACTCGTTGGTCTCATGTGTTTTTAAGAAGATTTTTTAAAAACTATTTAGCTTTACATATTTTAAATGTTTGCTAATAATCAAGTCAAGATCACCTGTGGATTTTTCAAGTAGTATTTATTTTATAAAAAACTCTGCTTGTTAAAATCCATTTATTTTGATTTAATTAGATTGGAAGACAGAAGTATATATTAAGTATACAAGTCTTCTCTTTAAAAAATGGATTCTATATTCATTTATTTATCATTAGCATAAAGTCACTCTTGTTTTTTTTTCTTTTTGCCAGAAGCATAAATTCACTCTTTGAAGGGAAAGAATGTTTGAATTATTTTTTTGTTTATTACTAGCGCATGTGTGTGTATTTTGCGATACTCCACCTCGTTCAAAACATATCAATTAGGAATGAAGACTATTTTTTAGTTAACTTTCCCAAGCAATATGCTAGATACTCAGTTTCGCATGTAAATATACCAAAAAGCCTCTATAATAGGCTAAAAAAGTGCGTGTAACATCGATCAACATCATCAAAATCATATCAATTTCTTCAATATTAAGAATATTTGATTTAATATATTTATACAGAATATTTAATTCTTTAATCAAGTTGCACCCTTCTTTGATTTTTTTTTTTTAAGCCTGATATGCACTGAATTGAAGTGATATTCACATATTGGAAACAGTATACCTCATTTTGAAGATTTTGTCTAATACAGGGAAAACTTTATTTAAATCCATACCTCTGAAAAATTCATGTTAAAGTGTGCTCTTTACCCGATAACAATCATATAGTCATGCCAACTTGACAATGGTGGGCAATTTGAACCATATCTTTATTGGGCTGTTAAAGCGTGCTCTTTATAGAATAATGTCAAAAAATATCTGATTTCATGCAATATATTGAGTCCACCTAATTAATGGTATATTAGTATATAATAGAAAATTTATAATAAATTGATGATAATGATAAATAGAATATGAAATACACACACACATATAATGAAATAATTTCCTCCTTAAAAGTTAGATCAAAAGATTGATAGTATATATATTAGGCTCCGGTATAGGTAAAATAAATAGGGATAGGAGAATATCATTCATGTCCTAATTATTGATAAGTGAAAGAGTAATAATTGATAAATTATGTGACTTGTCAATATATTATTTTATTTGTTTGGGAACTAAATGATATTCTCCAAAATAAATATTTAGTTTTAACAACAAATAAAATAAAAGATCACTACTACAAAAAATATAATAAATGATACTTATTTTTATGAATACTATGACATTTAGGAAACATCATAGCTGCAATGCCATAAAAGTAAGCCATGGCGCTTGTTCAATTTCTAAAAACGTCGTACTTGTGTTTTTCTTTTTCTTTTTAGGCACTTCCTATAGCACTTCCATGAGATAGTGCCATAGGAAGTCTAGGCCCTCCTATGGCGCTTCAAGATGAAGCGACATAGGAAGTCTGAGACTTGCAATGGCACTTTTAGGGGAAGTGTCATAAGAGATAGGGATTTTTTTTAATAATTTTACGTAATTATTTCCTTTTCTTGAACCTTTTATATTTACAAATTTAAATTCACAGCAATTTACAATATAAATGGATATCAAAAAAGCAAATCAAATCAGAATGAAAAAAAATACATAACTAATTCATAAAATCAGTACTAAATGTATATAATTACAAGGTAACAATTGTAATGTACAACTAATTTTAAGTGAATAAACAACACAAAAATAGGCAAGAAACACTTACGTATGTACCTAACCATTAGTTAATTGACTGGCTATATATTCACATTATTCCTTAATGATTTCATCTACTCGTTGGTCAGTCAATTAAGCACAATGTTGATTTTTATAAAACTACATAAAAATTATGCACAGAACGAATTAAAATAACTAAAAACTAATTAACTTAAACACTTGTCAATTAAATTTAAAACACATTATAAACTGCAAATAAAAGAACTTACTTTCACAGGAACATGATTTTGATAATGAGTAACTACATCTTTCATACACCATTCCTTAATGATTTCATCTACTCGTTGGTCAGTCAATTGGTCACAATGTTGATCTTCATAAAACTACATAAAAATTATGCACATAACAAATTAAAATCACTAAAAACTAATTAACTTAGACACTTGTCAGTTAAATTTAAAACACAGTATAAACTGCAAATAAAAAAACTTATTTTCACAGGAACATGATTTTGATGATGAGTAATTACATATTTCATAAATTTTATAATGTAATAACCGTAATCATTATTGTTTGGTTAAAATGGGCATCGCAACAATATAATGAAATATTTAAATCAATTTTTGAAGAAAAATGTTTGAATAACAAAATTTGAGTAAATTCATATATAAGTACCGCAATCTTCCTCCAGGCATAAGCATTGACCGGGTTATTGCATTT